>JARWLC010000001.1:49138153-50439820 GCA_033318265.1 Phyllotis vaccarum | reverse complement strand
GGCTGAGGGTGGCTGGGAAGTTTGCTTTATAACTTGTTCTCCCTGAGTTATGACCTCAAGCACAGAAAATGAAGCAAACTCATCAAAAAAAATAGAACAGTTGTAAATACATATGAACCCATAGATGGAGCATTTAAACATGTAAAGCAAATATCAGGGCAGAGACAGATCAAGACAGAGACATGTAGGGACTTCCAATATTCTACTTCCAATGATGGGCAGACCAAGTATATGGAAAACAAATAAGGAAAAGTTGGAATGAAAGAGTTTTTGGGTCAATGAATGGACAGAGATAAAGAGACCATTCCTTCCAACAACAGAATATTTACCTTTTGGAAGAGCACACATTTCCTAGGATACATCACACAATATGTCACTTAGAAATGTATCATGGTTAATTTAATGCCAACTACCTTTATTTTTTTTACTACAATAGCATGAAATAAGGCAGTCACAATGTAGAAGAATTCCAGAAAGTCCACAACACAGAAATTGAATAGCATATTCCTGAACAGCCAATACAAACATTTAAAAGGAAAAATTAAAATATCTTGAGACAGAAAAAAATTAAAATATGGCCTATTAAAATGTACTGGGTATAACAAAATCAAATGTAAAAGGAGAATTCACAGTAAAAATGTCTGCACGGGGGGAATCTACATAAATAATTATAGGATTTCTGTATACTAATGAGCTACCAAAAAGTAAAGTGACATAAAATTAGAAATAAAGTTAACCAAGGTATATTGTGGACTGTAGACTATTAATGAATGAGATGAGGGAAAAACAAATGGAAAGCCATCTCAAACTCACAAAGTAGAAGAATTAATTTTGTTAAAACATTCACACTACCCAAAGTGATCTATAGTTTCAATGTAGTCGATATCAAAATTCTAGTATTATTTTTCACAAAAACTTCAAATGCAAACACATCAATGCATTATCCAAGACAATCATAAGAGGAAAAAGGAGGCCAAAGCAGGGAGCATCCATTTACCTAATTCTAAACTATATTGCAAATATATAATCATCTAATAGATACAGCGATTATTTTAAAAAACACACACACATTCTGACCAATGAGAGAGAATAAAAAGTCTCTCCCTCCAATAAAAATATAAATGCAAGATTTCAGGAACACACAGCAGAAGAGAGTATAGGTTGGTGGTTCAGCAGGTAGAGATGTTTGCTGCCAAAGCTGACAAGCTGACTTCAATCTCTGGGGCTCACAAAGCAAGAGGAAAAAATCAAATCTGACATGACATGTACCATGGCATATGCACACACTAAAAGTGAAATAATTAACAAGAGGGCTAGAGACCTGGATCAGAGGTTAAGAGCACTGCCTACTCGTCCAAAGGTCCTGAGTTCAATTCCCAGCAACCATGTGGTGGCTCGCGACCATTCTTAACGAGATTTGGTGCCTTCTTCTGACATGCAGACAGAATACTGTACATATAGTAAATAAATCTTTAAAAAAAATAATTTAAAAGAACACACAAAGGGGAAAGGAGAATCTTTTAAATAATAGTGCTGGGGAAACTGGATGCTCATATGCAAAGAACGAAACTTAACCTTAGCTGACAGTATGCATAAAGTCAGCTCAAAATGGATTGGAGATTTAAAACTAAAGGCAGGAGTATATATATGGAGGAAACATAGAGGAAAGTCAAGCAGCTTTGATCTGAGCAATGATTTTTTTTTGGGGGGGGGTGGATCTGACCCCAAAACTTCACAAGCTTCAGAAGTAAACCTAGACCTATACAATACAACAAACTGAAAAGCTACTCTACATAAAAGAAATCAGTTGATAGTCTGAGGAGATGATCTATTGATTGCAAGGAATTGTTTGCAAACTGTATGCAGGTTGACAGAGAGTTGATATCCAAAATATTTAATGAAATCAATTCAATATTAAGTCAATTCAATATTAAGAAACAAAACTCCAATATAATGGGTAGAAGATTTGCATAGGCATTGCTCAAGAAAGGACATAAAATTTACCAATAGATGAAATAAACAAAGGTTCTACATCATTAATGAAAGATATGTAAACTAAATTATAGTAAGATCTATCACCCCCTCAGAACAGCTACTATCCAGAAATGAAAGATGAACACTTCTGAGGATCCAGAGAAAGGTAAGCACCTCCAAGCTGAGACACTAAAAATCTAAAATAAAATTTCTACATAAAACAGCAATCCCACTTCTGATTACGTGTATAATAATTTCCTTCAAACTAAAATATTTTTGCCTACAGTAGTGACTGACATGGCAAGCTACACCCACATGTGTAATAATGGTACGAATGTTGTGGGAGTGACTAACCTCTTTTTGATTGACTGTAGGTCCCACTTTCCAGAAGAAACACAATCAGGCCACGAAGCTGAGGCTGGGGAGTGCAGATCCCACAGATGAACCTACTGCTGTTATTCTCCTGAATGGGCATAGTATCAAATTGCTGTCTGAATTTGTATCTCTCTGCTCATGAATTAGTGCAGCTACCACAGCTCTTTAGAGAAGTTTCTTACTGCCATGAATGGTGGTCAGTGAAAAAAAACTCACAACGGATCAAAGTTCAGATAACAAGTTTCAGTGAAGTTCATGGCCATAAACAGGACATCTACATCACACTCATGTCCCCAAGGCTTGCAGACCATTGTGGAAGAGGAGGAAGAAAGACTGTAAGAGCCAGAGGCCAGAGAGGACTGGAACAATGAAGTGGCTTCTAGATGTAACAGGACTGTTGTACTCATGAATCAAAGAAGCTATGACTGTCTTCACAAGACCTGAACAAGATCAAGCCTGGTCATATTCCAGCATGGAGGGAGTAGGGGATCATGAGTAGCTATCTGTTGCTTCTTAGGAGAAGACAATAGTTTTTTTAAAGGGTATAGTCCTGATAGGTCAACCATGCTGCTTCATTGGATGGCCCTACGCACTTGCATATGCGGCCAGCACAATGGGGATACAAAGGTTTATAAAACAAAAAGAGGGCATGTACTTGGGAATGTAGTGAGGAGGTCATGACAGATCTTGGAGAAGTTACGGGGGATGAAAGGTAATATAATCAAAATGGATTCTGTGAAATTCTCAGTTAACAAAATATTACATTTAAAAAATTCCTTCCCTAGGAGAACACTCCTTAAAGCTCAAAAATTCTAAAGGGAATTTCCTTAATATTCAAGAAGAAAACAACTCATATGTCTGAAAGAGTTCCTGAAATTTATCATATTCACAGGCCCTTCCATCCCCAAGGGTATATAAGCAATAAAAGACTGCTAAAGAGGAGAGTTCCCCAGCCTTGGAGCTGCCTGCAAGTCATAGGCAGCCTAGGTTGGGATGGGCCTTCAGTGATGCAGATGCCCTTGTTAGTTAGTAACCTCAGGTTTTTACCATGCTGAACACTGGTAGAATCTTTCATATGGTCTGATATATTCCCGAGCTTGGGTAAGTAGATTTTTGTTCACATCTCTCCAGGAAAAGTCTCATGCCACAGTACTCTGAGATTTGACTTAGTATTTTGAAAGGATGCCACTTCCATGGTCATAACAACTCTATACACAGCCGGACACAGTACCAACCCAAATGTCCATCTTCAGAAGAATAAATACACAAAACATGATGTGTACACACAATGGAACACTATTCGGTCTTAGAAATGAAGACAATTCTGGAATTTGCAACAATGTGGCTGAAAATAATATTATGTTGAGTTAAATAAATAACCCAAGTTCAGAGTCCTTACTCGTGTGCAGAAGCTAAAACAGTCAGAACTTCCAAAAGCTGAGAGTAGAGTGGTAGCTACCTGTGGTGATATATTGTACATTCAAGAAGAATAGTCTGGAATAGCAGGGGCAGAGCCATCTCCCCAGATTGTTCTTGTTTGTTTTGTTCTCTGTGTAACGATCCTGGACCTTGCTTTGTAGACCAGGCTAGCCTCAAAGTCACAGAGATCCTCCTGCCTCTGCCTCCCAAGTGCTGAGACTAATGCTGTGCGCTGTTAGGCCTTGAACTCACAGAGATCTAGACAGATCTCTGTCTCTTGAGTGATGGGATTAAAGGTGTCAGCACTCCCTGACCTTTCTGGCTTGGTTGTGGGTGATTCTGTAAATAAAATATTGTGAATATACAATATATCACCACAGTTATCAGAGACTCAAGGACATCAGGCGGGAAATCTTATCTAAAAGGTGGGTGTTTCTCACACAGGATAAAGGAGGAATTTTGACAATATACTGTCCAGCATGGCAAATGCCATTGATAACAATGTACAGTGTGCATTTTAAAACTGCTAAGAACCTAGTGTTAGAATTCTCACTACAAAATATTCTCAAAAGGGCAGGCAGGTTATTATTATTTTGATTCTTCCACACTTTGTAAGTTATAACATCATCTCATACTCTAGAGCTATACACAACCATACATTTTCAATTTACAGTAAGATACAAATAGAGAATTGTGTGGACAGACAACTTGGTCAAACAAGGAAAGACCATCATTCATAGAGACTTGGACAAGAGATCCAGCAGGCACAAAACAGGAAATGCAGACACTGGGCTGCCCAACCTTTCTAGTGTCCATGGGAGCCCTGAGATGTGGTACCTGCCCACCGGACATAAACACACAGAAGAGAAGCCAGACAGCACTGGGTAACTGCCATTGGGTCTGTGATCCAGCATCAGCTCTAGCCCTCTTGGCTGTTGGGAACAGAAATTAGAAAAAAAAGCCTTTGGTGAAGTCCTTTGGCCCCAGGTCATGAAGGCAAAATCATGCATGTTGGGCTCTGAGCTCCCATTCAACTCTCTACACCCAGCCTGCCCAGTTTATTGCTGCTGAGGGACCTGCATTCCTCCAGAGGGCACCTCCAGCTGGGCTCGGCCATAGGAGGAGGTCAGAGTCAGGAAGGGGGCAAAGCCAAGGGCTCTCTTCCCCATTACCCCTACTTCCTCTCTGCCAGCACCCCATTTCTCTGGGTCACGGTATCTATCACATAACGTTCCAGTGGTGCATGAAAAGAGTAGACCACTTAAGAATTCACAGTATTTGTCCACTGCATACATCCAAAACTACACAGAGTGTTATTTTTATATTAAACAGTCAAGAAAGCAACAATTCACATCTCTCTGGAAGTAGTGCTTCTCCCTGCTAAAGAGAGGGAGCAAACGAGAACTTTCCACAGGGCAGCAAGCTGCCTCCCTGCCACAGTGCACACACAGCTGTGTCCTTTAATTACCTCTCCCGCTACCAGTCCAATATATTATGTGTGTGGTTATATATTAATTTTCTAATAAAACACAATTTTCAAAATATAATCAATATTTTTCTCCAGAACAAAATCTCCATTATTTCAATAACCATCATGGTAAAGTTCTTTGAAGATATGCAAAATTATGTTTTTGCAGACCTTCCAGAAATTAAAAATACAACAGAAGAATCAAGGTTCCAAACATTTTTAATGACTATATTCAATAGAGTAACATTTATTTAAAAAATAATTAGTCCAATAAATTACAACTTTTTAAATAGTGCCTCATGAATAAGCACATACCTAAGTATCCAACAAATACACTATTTTTTTTGAAGTGCCTTGTATTTTATGTCAAGAACTGGAAATACAGTCAGCCCAACGCTACAGAGTCAGGAAGGAAAAGGATGGCTGAGAAGATGCCCAGTGGTTAGAGCCTGGCAAACAAGCATGGTGATCAGAGCTGGGATTCCCAGGCCTTATGTAAATACTGGGTGGGCTGACAACCTGCCTGTGATTCCAGCAGAAACAGGGATTCTCTGGCTAGCTAGACTAGACAGATCAGTTAATCTACCTCAATAAAGCAGTGTGATGGAGAAAGACTCCCGACATCAGCCTCTGGCCTCCATGCACATATGAACACACATGCATGCCCACGTTCCTTCAAACAAGCATACACGCCTGCACATTACACATGCACATAAGAAAAAAAGGAGAAAGACATAGGAAATCATGGAAAGGGGAAGTAGGGTAGGGGAGGAGATGAGAAGAAGCAGATGAAGACATGGCCCTTGTCACCCACTGAGTGAGCAAGACACCAGGGGGGTCACTTTCTTATGAAGACTGAATGGCACATGAATAGTTAAGCTCATATGGGGATTCTGAAAACATCACACCCAACAATGGGTCACAAGCTGAAGAGAGCATTGCCTGTTACAGAAAAGACACAAAGGAACTGTCTGGGGAATGATAGTACCCCGAGGTCTGTCAGGGAAGAGCACCTGCCTGTTTGTGTTTCAGAATCGCTTCTGGGATCTGCATTTGGGCTCCTTGAGTTGCTATCTGTGTGTCCTCAATTCCACAAATCCTACTTCCAAGGAACCTGAACTCTCTCATCCTCTAATCCCTCCACCAAGCAGACACCCAGTGACAAAACAATGGCAGATAATCCACCTTCTGAGTTTGTTTGGAGAGTAGATGAGATCATGCATGACTAGCCCAACTTCTGGGGCAAGTAGAATCCCATGTCTGCTATTTTTACAAAATCACAATTCTGGAGAGAAGGTTGGAACAGGTTGTGATGGGCCCCATGTACCAGAAAACATCATTTATATCCTATCCTTCAAGAAGTAAAGACTCCAGGAATAATATAGAGTAGATCACTGAGATTTAGGTGGGAGTAGTCACCAAATACACCACTAACAATAGTTCAGACAAAACAACTGGGCAGACAAAGGATAATACTGGGCCACAGAGCCAGCTACACTAAAGAGGTGTAGAGTCAACACAAACACCTATGACATCCTAGTTTCTTACAGGAGGAGCTCCTGAAATGACTGAGTCCATCCTTTTCAGGGTCAACTTGTATCCCCCAAAGAGATTCATTGATGTCATAAATGCCAGTACTTCATCACGTGACCTGATTTGCAAATAAGATTATTTCAGAAATAAGCACTAATTTGTAGAAATGCAGGAGCCATTAATCCATGATGACCCACATCTTAAAACCAGAAGAGAGATTCCCAGACATCAGATGGCCCGTGCCCATGAGGGTAGAGATTGGAGTGAAACATCTCCATTCCAGGTCAAGGAACAAAAGCAATAGAATCAAGAACAGGCCCTAAGAGCCCATAGAGGAAGGCGACAGCCTGGCTAATACTTTGATGTCTGCTTCCAGTCTCCAGAAGACAACAGTTTGAAGCCAGTGAGTTTGTGGAATGTGGTGGTGAAACCAGTCACCAGAACCCAAGGACCCTCTTGGCTCCAAGGGAAAGTTCCTTCCTAGAATCATTTTCATATAGATGGTTACAGATGGCCCCACATACAGAAATGGCTCAATTAGTATTCTGCCACTATATAACATCACGACAGCATGAACATATATATATATATACATATATATATGTATATATATACACATATATATGTATGTGTGTATAAATATATATAGACATATGTATGTGTGTATATATGTGTGTGTATACATATACACACACATATATACATACATACATACATACATACATACATACATACATACATACATACATACTGAGTTTGCATTGTCAGAACAAAATTCAGTTAGCCAATCTGATGTGCCAGTCAGTACTTCTTCATATGGCAGGATTTGTGTTAGAGGATTCTGCCTCTCTGATTGTCCTGACCTCGAGAACCCTGCCACATCTGATTAATGTGAGATGTCTTTCTATATACTGTAAATGTGCTTTGTTGTCATTTGCTAATAAGGAGGCTGTTGTGGCCTATGGCAAGGCAGCTTAGAGGTAGGCAGGATGCTATAGGATTGTGTTCTGGTACATTGTAAATATTTGTCCTTCCTACTGGTTTAATAAAACACTGATTGGCCAGAAGGCAGACAGGAAGTGTGAGCAGAGCTACCAGAGTAAGAAAACTCTGGGAAGAGGAAGAATCAGAGAGAGAGACTCCAGCAGACACAGAGGAAAGAAGGTAAGGGTAAGGATACTGCTCTAAGAAAAGGTACTAAGCCACTTGGCTAATTATGGATTAGTTTAAGAGTTAAAAGGTAGCAAGTTATATGACTGAACCATAGGTCAATCAGCATGAAATTAATGTAAGCTTCTATGTGATTATCTGGAGCTAAGCAGCAGCGAGGTTGTGAGCAGGTTCGAACCTCTGGACTAGGCCTGAAAGTCTGAACCAGAAACTGCTTATTATAGCAGGAAATCCAAGCATAAATAAAGGAGGAAGACAGAGTCACACAGAGAGATGCTGCAAGCTGCCAGCCAAAGAAGCAAGATATGAAAGTATCAGTAACCCACTAGCCACGTGGCAAGACACAGATTAATAGAAATGGGTTAAGTTATAAAAGCTAATCTGTAATGAGCCTGAGCCATAAGACAAACAGTTTGTAATTATATTAAGCCTTTGTGTGATTATTTGGGACTAAGTAGGTATGGGCAGGTCCAGACCTTGAGGCTAGGCTAGGCCAGAAAGTTCAGGCTACTCAGGCTACATTTGATTGTCCTGATCCTGTTGAAGATGGGCTGAGTCAAGCTGGGGTATGCTCTAGATCAGGTACATAAAACATGTTTGTGTATGTGGATGTGTATTCCCATGTATGCAAGTATGTACATACATGTGTGCATGCATTCATGCATGTGTAGAGGTCAGAGGTCCACCTTGTTTTTGAGACAGGACTTCCCAGCATAACCTGGCTATACTGAGTTGCTAGTGGACCAGAGATCTACTTCTCTGCTTCCCCAGATAATTATTACATAAGCACATTGCCATACCTAGCTTTTTTATGTGGGTTCTGGTGAGCAAACTCATACCCTCATGCTTATATAGCAGACAGTTTACTAAGCCATCTCCCAACCCATAAATGCATTTTTGTCTTATAATAGTTTCATTATACAGTAAGTTTATCATGAAGTACATGTCCCCATTAAGTTGGTAAAACCATCTTTATAGAATTCAGGTTATACCATAAGTGTAGTCTTTTCCAAAGATATGACACCATCAACATCTCTGAACCCCTATAGCTCAGCATAGGGGTTGAGTGTGAACAAAGAGAGTCACCTGAACAATATGTCCAGTCCTTGTAAGAAATCCAGCCCCCTAAGTGCCATGTCCTGCTGTCCCCTACTCGATTTCTCTCAGAGTCAAGCTGCCACTCTCATCATAAATGCTCTGCTCTCAACCTTCCATGAACAGGACACTATGGTACCCCTCTTTGATCTACTAAATGCATGATCTATACACAGTGAGGATGCCCTTAGTCTCTGCCCCCTCGCCACATGAACAGGTGTCCCATCCATGCCTCTCTGCAAACAGAGGGATTTTTTTTTCCAGTGTCTTGAACTGAGAATCCAGGGTGTTGCCATCCTGCTAGGATGTGCCTATCCCCTAGGGACTCTTCAGCTGGTCACTGATGATGAGCCGGGCTACCATCTTTACAGTCCTCTCAATTTTGATCCTTCTGTAAATCTCTTGACACAGACCTGGAGAGACCAGCTCTTAAAATCCACTCCAAGATAATAAAAGAAATGTCTTAGAGTAGCGAAGGGATCCAAAACTTCTTTATCTGAGGATAATTAAGAGCAAACCTCTAACTGAGTGGTAAGATAAGAAACCACCGGCCTTCTGATGATAACGCTCTCTTTTACTTCAACTTAAAAATGGTCTCTGACACTTTCTGTCTCCATTCAGCTACATATCTCCACATTGCGGCATTCTACATGCATCTACGTATCTTTTTTACATACATACCGTCATACATCTCAATACACAGTTAACATCTATTTTAACATGTCTACACATCTTTCTTTTACACACATTCTCTTCTACATCTCCTTCTGTACAGTTTCTTCTTCCTGCCTCCACAGTTACAGATCTCCACACAGCCATAGCTATTCATCTCAAATACACAGCTCTCTCACCATATAATACTTTACATTGTTCTTAAACATTCTCATGCAACTTTTTGTACGGTTCCTGTACATGACAGCAACTTTTTCACACAGTTCTACCTCTCACACATTCACTCACATATATATGCTTTTTTTACATCATTCATTCACTCTTTGCTCACTCAATCATTTATTCATTCCCTCACACATCTTACCCTCTTTAGGCTTCTTCTTCATCACTCAGCACATACGCACATACACACACACACACACACACACACACACACACACTCTGCACAGCTTCACCCCTACATTGCTGCTGCTCTTGCACACTCTCATTCACACACACTCAGTCCTCCTTCTCTCCCTGCCCCATATTGCTGCTGCTCCCTGCCTCCTCAACCAAACTCTGGACAATTATATGCTACATTTTCAGGGCCCAACCCATTCTCATAACACATGAAGTCATGCAGATTTCTCAAGCCAATAAGGTCACAAAGACTGGCCAGTGTAATGCTTGGCCTTGCATCTAACTTTTTCCCAAACAGAGAGTGACACTGAAATTCAGGACTTAACAATAACAGTAGCAGATTGAACCTTGACTGGTCAGAGTACATTCAGAAAGTCAACTATTGCAAGAGGTTATGTCTCAAAACAGCTTGATTTAGCAATAAACAACACCAGGGAATTAGTCTTTGTGTATGCTCTGTGGGGGCAGTTTAGTCTGTCTGAATTTGTTCTGAAGTCTAAAATTAGTTGACTTTGAGACTATAAATATTGTTACTTTCCTGTATCAGTACAGAAGAATATTCTGGTATTATTTCTATACATCAGCAATCAATTTTCCTGACAATCCACAACTATAAGTATACCCAAAGATGTAAAACACACTACAAATGGCCCACAGAAAGACCCCCCCCCAGCTGTTTTTTTATTAGGGAGGCATAGCAGTGGCACTCAGAAAGTACAAACAGAAAACAACTGGTCACCAACAGTCAGTGACCCCATGTCTCTGCCACATGGGGCTCCCCATCAGGGAATTATGCATGTGGTGGGTTGACTGACTAAACACAAGTTGTCGCCTGCTGTATACGCCCATAGCCCCCAGCAATCTCTCACAACCACTTCAACTCCCACTTAACGGTTTTCTTTCCTCCTGAGGCCAGAAGTCATGCTAACACCTACTTTTGCTTAACTTTGAAATATGGCTTCCGTCAACATCTGTGTCCGCAGAAATGAATCTGTATTCTTGCAACACGGTGTTCTGGTATTGGTGTAACTTAGCTTAGATCACACAGATAAAGTATCCTCTTGCCTCTCACGGTCCAGTCCTAGGTCTTCTAGGAGGCCGAAGGTACTTGAAACACCTATGACCCTCCAACCCCAGTGAAATTTCCAGAAAAATCTTATGTGTCTTCCAAACAAGTCATGACTACTGCCCTGAGTGGGCTGAATCTCCATCTCCCATTCCATGACTGCCACAAAAGACCTTCTTGGACAGTTGTAGCAAACTTTCTTTTAGGACACCAACCAGTTCCCAAAGTATGACATGAAGATTTATTATTAGTTATGAATGCTGTGCCTTTTCTTAGCTCTTAATGTTTCTCTTTATTTTTATTTGCCTTGGGGCTCTTTATCTTCCCTTCTTCCTGTGTATCTCACTTTCCTGTTGTATCCACAGCTGGCTAGCCGGCAGCTGCCTGGCTTCTGGCCACGGTGTGCTCTCTCTTTCTCCTTCATTCTCTCCTTCCCCTCTTCCTTTACCTAGATCTCACCCACTACGTATTCTTTCTGCCTGCCAGCCCTGTCTGTTCCTCTACTGCTTAGGTACTGGCCATTCGGGTTTTTATCAGATCAATCCAGTGCCTTAGGCAGACAAAGTAAAATGCTATAAAAGTAATAATAGTGAAAGTGATCCACTAGACTGCACATGCCCAGGAATGCTTGTTTATATCTTCCCCAATTCTTCTATTTAAGTCTAAAGACCAGGTCAGCACCCCAGTGACAGACTTGGGATCACGGGGCCCACCATGCCATGCTGATCAAATCTCTTTCTGCTTTTCATCATTACTGGTATCTTTAGCAGGTGGATTGGGATGCACAGCCACATCTATCCTATTGTATCTGGCAGAGGTCAGCATCTCCCAAAACTCTGGTGGTACCCAAGGAGAATGCAACTTCATTTCCCTGTTGCTCACCTGAGCTACCATGTTGTCAATCATTGGAGGGTTTTCAACTCTGATTTCAAACTATGACCTTGGTTAAAACACAAATCTTTCCTTATTAATTAAAAAGCACCATTTATTTTTAGTTGACCATGAACCTGTGCAGGTGAACAGAAAAAGGTCCTCATACAGGTCCTCATTTCATGAATTTTCTACTCATCTGACCTTGTGTAAGAAACCACCACTCTACTCTTGACTCAACCTACTGACTGTCTTGTCTTTACTTATCAGTGTGTAGTCTGGCGAGGATTCAGCAGTAATGGCCCCCTTGGCTATTGAGCATGGCTGCACGGAGATAGTACTTTAGAGACCAGGCATTACCTGACTGGCAGGTTGTGCTGGTAGGCAGAGACTCAGGTGGGCTATTAGCCAGGCCTTGATTCCTCCTCGTGTGGATAAACTGCTTCTGCTCCCAGTGTAGAAGCTCAGGACCAAAGACAGCATTCAAACCACTGTGAGTGGAAATTACCAGTCTGTTAAGGACTATGCCCAAAAGCCTCAGTGTGAAGATCATAGAGGCTATTGGGACTCATGAGAGGAGACATGGATATGCCTCCAGAGAAGGTTATCATGAGATTTGTGGCCATCCCTCACTCACAAGGCACAGAATACGGGCTTCATGGTCCACTCTCTGTATGTTCGCATTGTTGACAAAGTGCTTGTATGTCATCAAAACCCTTTCTTCCTTCCTCTTCAGATGGTGTCTTTTCTTTTAGAATAAGGTTCCCAGCATGCTTCAAATATAACCCTTCCACTTCATCACAGTCATCCAGCCCAAAGCCTTGTGATATTGGAAGGAATGGCTCCAGATGACTGGAACTTTATCTGTTTGTGTCCTAGTGAGTTTTATCTCTTCCCCTTCTTAGTGGGGGATAGGTTGAGATATTTCAGGAGCAGCTTTCAATCATTCTTCCCCTCACATGTCAGAGAAAAGACACTTCTTATAATTATGTGTTACACGTGGAGCATTTAAAAATGGTTGGACCTATTTTGCATCTTTACATGTCTCTTTAAATTAGTTATGAATTCTTAAAGGGATTCTTAGTCATTAATTACAATTAAGTCCACCAGTTGCCGTGCCAGAGAACATTTCTGACCTGTTCTCTGAAGCCTGATCAATTTGCTTGATGGATGTCACTGTACCAGCCCGTGGGGCGGGGGGGGGGGGGCTTTATGGACAAATGGCATGGTAATCCATGGAGTGCCTGGACACTACCATGACCTGCTGCTGGCCTCAAATATTTTTCCTAGAACATGTCCTTAGTCACAGACATTTTACACTGATAGTGACTCAGATGGTCACAAGAGAAGAACACCATGTCCAAGTACCAGAGCTAACAGAGGCAATAGCAGTGCAGGAAAAGTTCAGATGGTGCAACGGACCTCTAAACCCCAAAGTAAAGCCCTTAGTGACTGCTAAATGAGAGTAAGTTAATTACTCAATGGGTTGATGTTCAGGCTTTCAGTAGACCAACCAAAATAGGTACATGACACCCAGAGTCAGTCTGAGTGAAGCTGGCCATAGATAGCACCCTCATGACTCCACTATGGCTCTCTGGGGACACAGTGGTCCAACATCAGGTGCTTCACCACTGCTGTTGAGATGATGCCAATGTGCCTGGGGATAAGAGACACCTGCTCTGAAGCTGCACACCTTGGTCAGCCCTACCCATCACACACAGTTTGCGCCCAATTCCCAGCCTATTGAGTAAGGGTCTGTTCTAGAGGATGTTAAAATGGATCACTGGCCAGGAACCTGCCTGTGAAGGACAGGAACAAATGTTCTCTGCTGCTTTTACTTTGAGACCCCACTTCCTGGATGGATGATGAGCCCACAGAGGAGAGGAGAAGCTGAGCCCATTTGTTCTCCTCAAAGACTGAAAGAAGAGGTGCTCCTGTGCTTTGAGTGAATAGACACCTTAGGAACAGGAATGGGGGCAATAAACTCTTGTTTTCATGACATTTTATAATCCTGTAATTTCCCTTTGGTTCATCTTTTAAACTACCCGACATCATCATCTCTGCCATGTCCTTCCATCCATGAGCAGGATGATTCGTTGAAACACTTCATGGTCATTTTGAAGGCTTTAGATAGCTCTGCCTGCCACAGCTCTGGAATGCCTTTTTTGGTGCAATGGGCACTCTCTGGTTTGTCTTACTCTCTATGCCTCTTTTGTGGGAATTCCAGGCATCCTGGGTGGTGAAGACACAACATAGCCAAACGTGGTATACTTGTCTGCCAAGACCAAATGACTTTGATTACACATTCTGGTAAATATATAAACTTAATGTGTCATGAGCTAACATCCTAAAGTCAGAAACCCATAGCAGAAAGCAGCACAGAGATTAAGGCCCCGACTCAAGCAACAGCTTTTGTGAGACCCAACTTATTAAGGGATAACAGTTGCCCCCACTGTTGGGAATTACTTCATCCCGAATGTGATCTTGCTTCAAAACTCACACCCTAACTTGAATTTAGAACCTATTCCAGTTTGGTTTCTACTGTTGTGATAAATATCATGACCAAAAGCAAGTTGGAAAGAAAAGGGTTACTTAAGTTTTACAGGCCCCAACCATAGTCCATCACTGAGGGAAGTCAGGGCAGGAACTCCAGACAGGAGCCTGGAGGCAGGAAATGAAGCAGAAGTCATTTCTTACAGTACCCAGGACCACTTTCCCAGGGATGGTGTCACCGACAGTGAACTGAGCCCTTCCACATCAATCATTAATCAAGAAAATTTCCCATAGATTTGCCTACAGGCCAATCTGGTGGGAAATTTTTCTCAATTGACGTTTCCTCTTCACAGATAACTCCAATTTAATGACTTGAGGTAGCAAAAAAGAAAAAAAAAAAAAAAAACTAACCAGCACAGCCCCCCCCCCACACACTTCTGATAAATGACGATTTCCATTGCTTCCAAGGTCTATCATATGTTTCCATTCTATGGTGTCCATAATTTCTGCATGTCTGAAACAAGAGAAATTGTCTGTGTTAATTCATTTGATTCTATTGACTGTAGGTCACAATACTATCCCCCAGTGAGCAACACTATTTGCCCTTTCAGAAACAAAAGTCACTGTCTTCTGCAAGCCTCTAGGAGGTGTTTTAAGCATGGTCCTCACCACCACGCCCTAGTTGAGGCTTTCTTATTCTCATCTTAGAGGTAAGAAGCTGAGGTTCTCAGAGAACAGTCGGTACTTAGAGTTAACATTTTTTTCGGACTTTTCAAGCAGGAAAGGCCGGGGACTAGAGAGACAGCCATGGTTAAGAGCACTTGCTGCTTTCCTTGGAGGAACAGATTTTAGTTCACAGCACATACGGAGAGCAGCTTTCAATAGCCTGTGCATCCAGAGGATCTGATCTGATGTCCTCTTCTGGCCTCTGAGGGTACTGTATTCATATACATAGACAGTCAGACACACACACACACACAAGATTAGACTCTGTCCTAGACAAATCATAGACAAGCTTTTAGAACTCAGTGTTTCTAGGCACATCAGTCAGAGGGATACCCAAGTCTCAAGTTCAAACAGCACAATGGGGAATGGAGTTGAGGAAGGAAGAAGGGAAGTGGCTAACTGAGCATGGGAACCGAGTGTGAGAGCGATGACATCACCTCTTCTGTGAGCCCATCTGTGATCACTGTTTGTGATCATCACCACCTAAGCTAAGTCCTGCTAAGAGCAAGCTGAGGCTGCAATGCCCTAACTGATGTCTAGAGACACAGCCAGAGAGACCTAACCAATTAGAAGGAGTTGGGAAACAGAGGAAGATTGGGGAGATGGGAGCTTCATGAGAGTAAGTATTCACTAGTACTGTGGGAGATGAGCTAAGTCAGTGCTGGAAACATCCCAGGTCCCACACAGCACATAGATGCAATTGCATTGGGAGCTCCTGAACACTCAAGTCAAAGCACAGATAGGACACAGACATTCTGCCCCATATGCTGATGCAGTTTAGAACAGTCATCAAAACATCATCAGGATTGAAAAGGCCTTGTGATGGACAGGAAGAGGCCAGCTTCAGTGGATCTGCACCATAGGACCAAAATCTTGTTGCTCACCAAGCTTGTGACAAGCATGGGCTGCAGGGCAGAGAGAACAGTCACTACAACTTTCTGGGTCACCAGGATTCAGGACTGGCTGATCACCTGTGTGTGACTCAGAGCCAGCTGGATTCAAGGCCATTTCAAAGTCTCCCAGGAGCCAAGAGTTCTGGAGATAAGCACATTTCAATGTTAACCACTAGAGGCCCATGGATAAGGTTAAGTGGCTCTGGGTGACTCACTGCCCTGGCTGATTAAGGCTTACAGCCCTTTGCTGTGGAATAATATTTTTGTACACTGTGAAGATGTGTCACTCTTGTTGGTTTAATAAAATCCTGAATGACTAGGCGGGATTTTTGATGTAGAGAGGATGCTGGGAAAAAGAAGGTGGAGACACCAAGAGACACAGAACAAGCAGGATGGGCAATATGGAGATGAGATAATAAAGCCAGGAGGCAGAAAGTAAATTAATGGGTTCATTTAAGTTATAAGATCTAGTTAGAAGCAAGCCAAAGCTATTAGCCAAGCTTTCATAATTAATAGATAGTCTCCATGTCATTATTAGGGAGCTGACAATTCCAACAAAAATGTCTGACTATGACCCTCCCTCCTGCTTCATCTTCCATGTCTCCTGATCCTGCCCAGGACCAGCACAACACATGGGACTTGGCCTCAGCTTATCTCCATAGAAATCTCATTGATGCAGATACTTGGGATTTGCAAACACTGCATTCCACCCCCAGGGAACTTTCTGGAATCTGACCCAGAGCTCAGTCCCTTCCTAACATGTACACATCAGACTTTACAGGAGCCAGGGCCACAGTGTATCAGGTATGACAGTTCCAGATAGAGTAAGGTATCCCTACATGGAGGGCAGAAGGTCCTATATTCATGAATGAAAGGAATACCTTGATAGTCCGAAAGCAGCCCACCCTATGATAACCAACACACTTAAAGGGAAGTTGTCCCTCGGCTACGGAGAGAGCAATAGGCTGGAACCTTGACTCTGCTGCCTTTCTGTGCTCCTGACAGTCCATTTGTCTGTATGGTCTCTGCATTCAGCCATGACAGGAATTACAATGCCCTGCCTAGCACTCACTGAGGTCTATGGCCAGCCTTCCAGCAGCACATCTGAGGTTCCTTGATCCTTTGTCTCTTTTCCTAACCACCTCAGCCCCCACCCCCAGAATGGCAGAGAAGGAGCGGATGGAGTGTGCTTTAAAAAAAGAGAGAGAGAGAGTTTGAGTAGCCCCTGGGGGCAGATGATGGTGAGACACACTGCCAAACAGAACCGAAAGAGCTGCTCAAGTGGACTTTACAGGGAGCATGGAATCAAAGCCCTCAGCTAGTCTTCGAATACCAAGCATGGGGTCATCATCACTCCCTGTAGGTCTCTGTGTAGCCCCACAGTGTCTTGGTGGAGAGGACACAGGGCCAAGAAAACAGAATATGCCTTGTCGATAACCTTGCGGGAGGCAGTGGTGAGGAGTATGTCACCCCACAGTGCAGTGCCACCGCAGGAAATTAGTCATGGTTAGCAAAGAGAACTGATCTCCCATGCAGCACTCAGCAGGCAGGACACATGAGGATCTCTGGGCCTGAAAAGGCCCTCACCCCTCCTACGGCTGCTCAAGTCCAGTTAATCCTGTCGTCCTGATGTTAGGAATTAACTCCAGAAAGAAAGCATATTTTCAGAGCTCAGATCATAGGCACTGAAGATGTCCATCACTGGACAACCAGAGTGTCACCTATATATGTGGAAATAACATGACAGCCCAAGATAAACCATAGGGTGGGGACTCTTACTCAACAGCAAGCCTTGAAGCTCCCAGGCTCTGTATTTTACATATTTGAAAAGTTTAATCAGGAGCTTTATCAAGGGGATGCACAGAACCCTGAAATCAGGTCAAGCAAGTATGGCTTAGGCCAGACCAGAGAAATAAGGGGCAAGGGCAGAAGAAAGTACTGGGATGCTACAGAGAGAAGCGACATCCTCTGAACTCCAGATGTGGGAGCCCGGAAAGTGATCACAGTGTGTGCCTATGTCTATGGTGGGTGAGAGTGGATCTTACACCTGAGCAAAGCAGGACAAAGAAGAAGGAGAGGAGAAGAAAGGGGAGATGAAGACAAGAAGGAGAAGCTGGGAGAGGCACAGAAAGGAATCGGAAGAGGAAGGCACACATTATGCACCACCTATGAAGCCCATCTAGTCTGTGTCAAGGAATTAACTAGGAAGGGTGCTGTGAGGCCAGAGAAACAGCTCACTTGCTTAGCATGCCCAAAGTCCTAGTTTCCCTCCCAAGCCCTGCAAACAGGAGCAATGAAAACCAAACAGAAGGAAGCAAAAACCACTTCTTAGACATGGCTGCCTGCCTGCGCAAGACCGGAACAAGAACAAGCCAGTCAATAATCCAGCTGGAAGTGAGGGACTTCAGAAGGCCCCATCCCTGCCTGAGGAAGTGTTGACCATTGAGTTGGTGGCTGCAGGAGGAGGGAGAATCCACTCTCTTTAAGGGTTTGGCCTTTGGTAGGTTCTCCATGCTCCACACTCCAATGCAAGCCCCACACCCATGAGTATATGAGATGCACAAACTGGACTCAATGCATTAGAGTCGAAAGAAAGAGGATGTGAAGTTAGAAGGAGAGGTAAGATGGAATGGATCCAGAAGAAGTTAGGATAGGAAAGGGAAGAAAGATATGATCAAAATCCAAAATGCATCATATACATGTATGCAATCTCAAGGAATTGATAAAATATCACATAGTTTTAAGCTGTACAAAAGCCATGGCATATGGAAATGACACCTTGAGAGGTAAGGAAGATGTAACTCTTGAAGATGGAAAAGAAAGTCAGGCACACAAAGGCCCTGAAGCAGGCAGGATCAAGGCTAGCCTTGTGAGTGATGCTTGGGCTTAAGATCATACCATGTAGGGGTGGGATGAATGAAAGCAGAGACAGATGAAGGCTATATTCTGCAGGGTCTGGGGACCAAGAGATGGTGTTTTCCTTTCTTAAAGTGACAAGTCTCCATAGAATCCTTTAGCTGTGCTGGGAGTCTCCTTGCTAAGACAAGCCTGGGATTTACAATCCCTGACCTGCAACCCTGCTACTACCAGGGCTGGAAACACGCAGTCTACAGAAGGCTGACTTCTCAGGAACCTCTAGGCCCCATCAGGGTTCCCAAGTTCAGGTATCAAGATAACTAATAAAGAGCATGCAAGCAAAGATAACTAGAGACTCAGAGATCTGACTGAAGGTCTGAGTAGAGAGAGGGGCAAGACCAGACCCCAGATTGACAGCCTGTTCCCCCTCCCTATAAAGCAATGCCTCCCAATCTTCCTAATGGTGAGACTCTTTAATACAGTTCCTCATGCTGTGGTGACCTCCAACCATAAAACCATTTCTTTGCTACGTTGTAACTGTTATTTTGCTGCTGTTATGAATTGTAATGTAAATATCTAGTATATGACCCCTGTGGGGGTCGGGACCCACAAGTTGAGAGCCACTGCAGTGAGAGACTGCCAGTGAGAAACTGAAATGAAAGACAGTTTATTTTCAAGAGGTTAAGGTACTGTTTTCTTAGATTATTACAGGCTTTCTTGGTAAAGCTCATCTTAAAGGTTCAGTTCCTGGGTCAGTAAGATGGCTCAGTGAGTACCATGGCTGCCGTTTCATTCCTGGTGCTCACAGGGTGGGAAGAGAAAACCGACTTCCAAGACTTGTCCTCTGACTTCCATAAGATACAATAGTGTAGATAACCCCTCATCCCCACAGTAAACAAACAACCAAACTAATAAAGAAATAAAATGTAAAAAATGTCAGTTCTGGTCTTTGCTCATTGGTATTTCTGATGAGAAGAAAAAAGATTCCAGTATCCTGACTGTATAATTTCTAGAGCTCTAGGGCACAAGGGTGGCTACAGAGAGAACTCAGCGAGAAACCAAGAACAGTATGCTATCTCACAGCTACAATATCCAATAACATGCATGTGCAGATTCCTGTTTACAACACAGAATGTGCAGTGTTCAACCCATTCTAACCCCTCTCAACTAATGCCTTGCAGTCAGGAGGTCCCAGTACAAAAGTCAGGGTATGCATTGAGATGGTCCCTCTCACATTCCTCCCAAATCCCAGGGCCCCTTCTCTGCCTTTTCTAGCTTCTTAGGGTGTCCATATCCCTTAGCTTGCTGCCCCTCCCAGTTTGCAAATGCACAATCTGGGTCCTTCCCTCATCTCTCCCTGAGGCTGATTCCCCCATACACCTTCCTTATATAGGACCATGAAACATTGGATCCACTTATCTAATCCAGGACAATCCCCCCACATCAAGGTTTATTTACAATCTTCATTTTTATGGCTACCTTACCTAATGGATTCTTAGACTCCAGGATCAAGGGTATAGACATCTCTGAGGCCATATTCTGTTGACCACACTGGCATTCACTAGATCATTTATGTTTAAACCAAACAGCCTTAAGAAGTGGCCTAAACATAGAAGCCCAAATATCAGTGTCTTCCTAGACCCCTCAGATCCTTCCACATGCTGTGCCCTTGAAGGTGTCACTAGACCAACAGCCCTGAGCCAAACAGCAGTCATGAGGAAGACACTGCCCTCTCTGGCACATCTGCCCTTGGGGACCAGACTCCACGGCAAGCACACCACACTGGTCCTTCTTCCTCTCCTTGATAACAGAGATGGAAAGAAACCCACAGGCTGATCAAAGCCCTGGGATTAGACATGCAAAGAGCTGGGCCAGAAGAGACGTTTAACATTTTTTGTATTCCTGAGCCTGGATGAAAAGAGCTGATAAGTCATGCTGCCAATGGCAAAGGCAGGAAGGCTCAGCAAGACCAACCTGACCCTTTCCTCACACTGAACAGACTCAGAAAGGCCATTGCCACCTGTGTTCACACAGCAGATCAGAGACATGGGTCCAAGTGGCAAATATGTGGGGCCCACTAGCAGGCCCCTCTGATTGTGAAGGGGCACAGTGAAATATTAGGGAAGTCATGGGATGCCCCAAAACCTTTGTATTTTTCTTAGGGCACACTCTACACACAGGAAAGATGTTCTTTAGTTAGGGCTAGAGATTGATGGCAGAGCACTTTCCTAACAAGTCCCTGGGTTTGATTCCCAGAAAAGCCTGGGGATGGGGAGTAAGAAAGAATTGAAATACTTTTTCTTTGCCTCTTGTTCCTTGGAGGGTCTGAAGCGGTCACACCACATTTATCCTGCAGAGCTGAAAGGTAAGGCCAAACAGCAGTACCACTAAGAAGTTCATCCAAAGGCTCTGGATGAGGCTTGAAGGCCTTAGTAGGGAGGTGCCCTCAGCCCCCAGGGTGAATGTCTACCCACAACAAGATGATGGTATCTCTGTCAAGGCTGAAATCCAGGGATCAGGGATTCAGCCTAGGGCTTGGCCACACAGAGATGTTTTGATCAGTTAAATCCCAGATATATCTCCAAGTCCCCAAAATAACTGCCAATCTCTACTCCTGGATGCACTTCCTGCTCCATCTTCAGACAGAGCACAGCTGCCTGACCATTACCTTAACTTGGGAGCTTTCAGGGACAGGGACTCATGTGTGGCAAAGCTCCGGTCACCAGTGAGCCATTTTTCTCATTAAGTGCCCCATGACACTTCATGGAGTGTATGAAGTCTGCTGGACAGCATTGCCAACAGCTTCAACAAACTTGAGCCCCAAGAAAGGACATGGAAGGATTCCTGGAGTATTGGTGTTCCAAAATCTAGGCTCTTTCTGGCCCATGTAGCACCTAAGGTGCTCATCTCTTACTAGCATCCAGAATTGATATTCCTTCACACCATATGTCACAATGTGTTCCTGATCCTGGCATTCCTTGGGTCACTTTTCTTTCTAGCCTGGCTGGCTGGTCATACACATGCCCAGCTTGCTCCTGTCTCAGGAGCTGCTCTTGTGTGTTTAAGCCAAACCCTTCACCTTTGTCCCTTGCCCTGTTTCTCAGACTCTGTAGCACAGCATCAGGGACTCTGCATGTTTAAAGGCTCCACAAAGCAGGGTCCCTGACTGTGTCAGCTCCTTCTATCCCCACAGCATTTGGAGCTTTGGTGGCTCTGGCTGGCCCTCAGTCCTACACCAAGACACATTCTGAACATGATAAGCCCAGCAGAGGGAAGATAGAGGGCCATCCCCCGCTGGCAGCCCTCCTTCTTAGTGCAGTCTAGGTTAAATGTCTATCCACCAGTAAACACACAGGAAGGTAACGTGAGTCATGGCTTCCCCTTCAGTAAAAACAGAGCAGGTGGTATTACCAGAACCCCCACTGAACACAACCAGGATACCTGGGCAGAAACAGCTTCTTAAAAGTCATTTGATCAATGGTGAAATTGTGAAAATTTTCAGCCTAGGACTTTCAGAAATATGGAAGCCAGGTCTCCCTCATGTGCTGGTTTTCCCTCAGAGGTCCTGTAGTGATAGATGAAGAATTAATAGAGACTGTGAGGCTCAGTGAATCTTTCACCCTCGGTGACTCTTTCATATCTATCCAAGATAGTAAAGCAAGGCTCTGGAAAGTAAAGGGTACCAAGAGCCTCAGCAGGGAACGTAGGTCTCATACCATCACACCTACATGTAGAATTAACTCAAGAGAAACCTGGGATCAGATCAAGTTCTGTAGGCTGGTAGAAGATGATGTTGGTGTTGATGAAGGTCCTAGATAGACCCACGTAGAGGGGCTGGAGGAGGAAGGAGAGAAGGGAGGAGAAAGATGAAGAAGAGGAGAGAGGAGGAGGAACAGGAGAAGGAAGAGGAGGAAGGAGGAGGAAGATGAAGGAAGGAGGGAGAGGAGGAGGAAGATGAAGATGAGGAGGGAGAGGAAGAAGGAGGAGAAAGGTGAGGAGGAGGAAGAAGAGGAAGAAGATCCCAACTATTGGGATTTTTTTCTTTCATTCTGTTGTTGCAATAAAACACCCTGACCAAAAACAACTTAAAGGAGGAAAGAATTCATATTACGCTTCCGGGTCATAGTCCATCACTGAGGGAAGTCAAGACAGGAACTCACACAGAACAGGAACCTGGATGAAGGAGCTGATGCAGAGGCCCTGGAGGGATGCCACTTACTGGCTTGTTCAGTATGGCTTGCTCAGACTGATTTCTTTTACCACCTAGGACCACCTGCGTAGAGGTGGCACTACCCACAGTTTACTGGGCTCTGCCACATCAATCACCAATTAAGAAAGTACTTCACAAAATCTGACAGGGGTCCCATGCCCTAAACAAAGAACTACATGCCCCTAAGGAATGTTCCAAGTGAGTGAACGGGTCTTCCCAAGGATCAACACCTACTTGCTTATTCCTGAAATAATATACATACAAGCAACACTAAATGGACTCAGAAGATTTTTGCATATGTGTATAAGATGTATATGTATAATAACAATTTTTTTAAAAAGAGGACAAGAATTTAGGAAGGAGCAAGAGGGACATGTGAAGAGTCAGAGGGGGGAGAGAAAGTATGCAACTACATAATTTTAATTTTAAAAAATGAGCCAGATAAGGAAGATTAAGAAAACAAAATCGAAACTGAAAATGTTTCCCACAGAAAATGGCACACAGGCCAATTTCTAAATAATAGATGCAATTCCTAAATTGAGATGCCCTCTTCCCAAGTGACTCTACCTACAGCAAGTTGACAAAGATCAACCAGCACAAGAATATACAGGAAAAGACATAAAGAGCAGAGAGAGAGTAAGTTGTGCCTTCTTGGGCTTACAATACAAACAAGATTAAAATAGGACAATGTCTTGCAAGGAAATAGGCCTGACATGCCTTAGATCCTCAACTGTCCAGAACCAATGAGTATTTAGGCTATTAGTAGTAGATAGAAATGAAATATTAGAACTATAAGTAGAGATAAAGGAAAGAGGACCTACTCAGGGTAGTTCCTGATGACATGACCCACACAACCCATCAGGGAAACCATCAGGTGCAAATACACTAACCTTCCAGGTCCACATGTTGACTCACAGTGGGAAAAACAAAACTGACCCCATTGTGCTGCAGAAAGCAGCCACAGAAGACCAAGGTCCACACCTGTGCATGTTCATCCTATCCACATACACACCCTACCTATTTATGGCAAACACTTTCCTAAGTTATTTGGTTGGTGCATGTGTGTTGTGTTTTCAAAGCCCTTGTACTATGTCCATTTCGTATAAAGTAGACTTTGGGGATAGAGAAAAATACTTCCCGATAAAAATTTCAGTGCATCCAGCTTTTTAAAAAAAGATCCCAATTCACACGCACCAAGTAACAGATCCATAAAAATTGACGGAAATATGAGGGACTAGACAAGCAAGCCTACAGCAGACTGGACTCTGTTGACACACGTCTTAAGGGCTGAGAGAGCAAGCAGAAAGAAGGTCACTGAGGAGAGAAAAGCTGAAGACCACAAACTGCAAATTGAACTCAGAGAAATACACAGGGCAATGGACCCCACAAATGTAGAAGGAAAGTCTAGTACTTGCCATACTGTCTGATCGGTTGGGGCGTCAATCAAGTGTCGACAAGTCTCAAGGGAATAAAAAGATGTCTCGTTTGTTCCATCAGAACGATTCCGGGGGAATGACAGCAAATTGTCTCCTTTGGCAGGATGTGGGAGGAAGAGGTGGCTCTCCTGGACAAGAAGCCATCAAGAGGCTCTGGACTTTACAGATATATGTGACATCCATATTCCCTAGCAGCTCTTCATCACTCTGTATGAGCAACAAAGACGAGGGAGGGGAAGTTGAATGAGAGATATTCCCTATGGGCTCAGGTGTTTGACCTTGGTACCCTGATGGCCTTGCGGATGTACATGACCGGGGATCGGCTTCGTGAGTGCATTGCCTCACTTTTAATCCTGCCCCCATCCCTGTGATACGTGTGAGACATTGTCAGAATATGATTGAAGATGTGATCTCCCAATTTCTTCCTCCTGTTGTCGGCTGCCACGCCTCCCCACCCATTATGGGCTCTCCTTCTGGACCCATGAGCCAAAAAAGAAAAAGAAAAAGGCTTTCTTTTCTAAGTTGATTTTCATCATGGCAGTTTATCACAGCAACAGGAAAAAAGTAACCATAGAGGAAGTGATATTCAAAGATGCCTAGATGTACCAAATGACAACCGTAGCCACAAAGGGCCAGCCTGATCTCCACTCCCATGAAACAAGCATCTTCCCAAACTCCACAACATAGCAGAAGCTCACTAACTCTGAGAGGAGTAGCTCCAGCAAACCCCATGTTATGGTGTCAGAGAAGGAGCCAAGAAGTTCCTGGTTTCATAATCCCTCCTCAGATGGAGAGACAACATTGCCACAGAGACAGCCAGGGTTGCTAGCGGGCTTCTGCTTACATTCTCCAGCAGCCAGGGAGAAATGGCCCAAGCAGACAGACAGAGGGGCCAAGCCAGTCTTTTTGTGGTCCTAGTGAAGGCCAGCTTCATAGTGGCTCTTTTGTGAGCCCCTCTGTCCCCTACCCAGGCTCTCAGGCATCCACAAAGACCTTGGCTGATAACTTGTTGCTGTCTGACTGCTGTATGCACTTGGGTCTCATGGTAAACATTACTGAGCTTGCTGAGAGATCTATGCTGGGGGGATTCAGGAAGGCTGTGTTGAGATTGAGAAGAGAGCCTACATGTGCAGTTTGGTCTCTGACTTGGCATGCTTAAAGGATCCACTCCCCACCTCCCAGAGGTGACAAGGCCCTCAGGTTGTACCCAGACAGAAGCCTGAACCCCATGTTTTGGAAACAAGAACTACTGGTAGTCCCAGGGAGCCCAATTCAGCCAAGCCTAATCCCAGAGCCTCCTCCTCACTGGAGTCAGAACTCATCCCTACCTTAACACTTAATCAAAGTTCTGCTTCCAGAGGAGGTAATACCAGGACACCATCCCCAGCCTGTGGCTAACCACAAGACAGTCCTATCTCCTGTGCCCCTACTTCTGGGATGATAGTGAGCTTTAATCACTACTGTCCTCAAAGCAATGTAATAAAGTCTCCCTCCACGGCCCATAGGCCACAATCAGCAGCTCCACATTTACAGCCCAAATAAACTCTTTAATAAGAACAATTTTCCTTTCATTATTTTATAGGCAGCTAGTTAGAGACACTTAGTAAAGACCATTTAAAATAGTGATAAGACCACAACAGCCAATGAGGCCTCATCCAATAGTGTGGTGGCCACCATGGAAGGAAGCAGAATGATGGCGGGTAGCTCTGATGGTCCCATGGGGGAGGAGTCTTGGGTCTGGGGAAAGACAGAGGCCTAGAGGGATAGCTGGGCTGCTGATGAAATAAGAGATCAGAACCATAGTTTACCTACAGTTCAGCTGGAGACAGTGTTCCCCGGACGGCCATGTCCATGCTGTGACCTGGGAAGAGGGGCCCTTGGCACATGGTGATTTAACGGCAGAAAATGTCTCATAGCCGGAACCCTTGTGACTAACACAGGGTCAAGGTTAACCACCCCAGTAGTGGTAGTGCCAGATTTCAATGACTTCCTTCCTCCTCTGTGGCCAGCAAAGCACAGATGCTCAGGTTACAACTCACTCCTGCCTGCACAATCCTCCAGATGGAACTCTGGGGGGTTTCCATGCCACAAATGTCGGAACGGGGCACCCAGAAGTTTTAGGGAAAAAAAAAGAATGAATGAGTGAATGAATGTGTGGATGAATATATGTATGAACTAAGGAATTAATGAATGAAGCAAGCCAGGAAAATCTGAATCCCATTAGCACAGCCCTAAGACCAAACACCTTGAAGAGCCATAGCTGACGTGGACCATCCATATCCATCTCTGAACTAAAAAGAAAATGACACAAAATTGGAGGAGGGATATGGAGACAGAAGATGATGACTGATTTGTGTGTATCTTTCTGTGTATTGCCTTGTGTTGAATCATTTGCCAGTAGCATCTCTTGTGGTTGAAAAGATGCTCTGAATTTCAGGTTATTTCCCTTCTGTTAAGCCCACAGAAGGCTCTGTAATGTGCTTTTTAAAAGCATGATTAAATAAACTTTCAAGGAAGTGGCTCTAATAATTCAACTTCTCAGATTCTGTATCTATCAGGGGTGCCACCGTCCATTGGTCATGTGTTTGCATTTATATCTGAAAAGTTTTCTGGAAAGATGGTCATTAGGAGCAGAGGGTTTTTCAAGACCACACAGCATTGTGTCCCATCCCCAAATGCACTCTAGCAATGTGACCTTGTTCTCCCATCAAGAAGTGGAGTCCCAACCCCTCCTGGCATTGATGCTTGCCAAGGCCACACACCTGCAGCCAAAAGAGAATAATAAGAAGACCTTGTGTGAAGCCCAGGTCATCTGGGGCTCTGCAGCATCTGATTGTCCAAGGGCTCACCCCTGCAGCTCCTTCCACTGACTTAGCCACCATCCTGTGATAGACTAAGCCAACTGGAAAGGTCCTGAGGAGGTCTGTGGCTTTGCTGAAACCAGCTTCTGCATCCCTGCATCCTCCAGTGGACCTCTAATGACTGGAGAAGGATGCCACATGAGGCTCCCAGCACCTAAACAGCCCACTGAGGCATACCTTTCAATAACAGCTCTAGATGTGCTGGGAGAAGTGACACAGTCTGACAGGTCAAAGGCTGGTCCACTGAGCATACAACGCGATTCTGTCTAAGGCAATCTCACCTGAGGAATGGCCTCTATCAGATTGGCCTGTGAGCACATCTGTGTGGGGGGATATGTTTCAAATTTAATAAAAACCAATCTGAGATATCAGAGGGATCTACCAACAGTCAGTCTAGGAGGATCAGAGAGTGGTAACTCACACCTTTAATCCCAGCACAGGGAATATCCAGGAGTGATGACCTACGCCTTAATCCCAGAAAACCTGAGTTTGAGGTCATTTCAGTTTACAGAGGGAGTTCCAGGCTCCCAGGAAGGCAGTGGTGGTGTCACGCCTTTAATCTTAACCTGTATGTGAAACAACTGGGTGAAGAAGGTGTTTAAGGCAGGCATAGAAAAACAGATCAAGGCAGTAGAACCACGAGGAGGGAGGCTGAGGAAGCTGGAAGACAGCTGGGTGAGATCTGACTGTGGTGTTTCCTCTCTTTGATATCTCAGCCTTTCCCTGAGATCTGGCTCTGAGTTTCCTTTATTCATGCAACATCTGTGGGTCATCTTTTTGATTGATAAGTGATATTGAAAAGGTCCGGCCCACTGTAGGTAGAGCTGCACCTGGGCTATATAAGAAGAGTATATGAGCAAGCCTGGTGAAGGAAGTCAGGAGCAGTGATCCTCCATAGTTACTACCTCCAAGTTCCTACCTTGAGTTCCTGTGTAGGTCTCCTCAATGGTATACTGTGACCTGTAAGGTAAATGAACCATTTCTTCTCCCAAGGTGGTCTTGGTCAGTGTTTTGTCATAGAAACAAAAAGTACAGTCTACACCCAGCCCATACTCAGAAGGGGCCCTGCGGGGAAGTGAGTGAGCACACTAGAGCCAGTTGTGGATGCTTCCAACCAACAGTGCACATCTGCCCATCTCAGCATTCCATGGGCTTCACCAGGACAGCTTGAAGTCTCTTATAGTGAAAGAATTTACACCATGGAAATTGGTCAACAACACAAATCAAGATTTATTCACAATGGGTGAGTACTTAGTCACACTCCTGGACTCTGCAAAAAGGGAAATGGAAGGAAAGGATGCTTCCAGGGACAGCTGCAAGAGAGAGCAGGCTTGGACTCTGTGACCTGAAAGCACCCTCAGGAATTTTTCAAACATGACGGTGTCACACAGCACAGGGGATGGATATGAGCTACTACTGAGCTGGAACTGAAGTTGGATGCTCCAACCTAGAGATCAGGCCAAAGCCTGATCAGAATGTGAAGTCAAAAATGGGAGTGAGGGCTGGAGACGTGCCTAGTTGGTAAAGTGTTTAGCCTGCAAAGACCCGAGTTTGATCCCCCAAACCCACGTTATAAAAAGTTCAAGCATGTTTGTAATCACAGCACTAAGGAGACAGGCAGATCCTTGGGGCTTTCAAGCCTTCCAGTCTAGCGTATTGGTAGAAATAAAGATGTTCGACATAGAGTATTCACACAGGAAGTAGTGATACCATGGCCTCCACATGAGTGCATATATGTGCATTTGTACACGCTCGCGCGCGCACACACACACAGTACTCATGTGCACATGCCCCCATGCATGAGAACACACACAGTCCTCATATGCACATGACCGCATGCATGCAAACACACACACACACACACACACACGTGTCAGAGCAAAGACCAGACTCCAATCTTCTGTTTTGTGGTTACACTACCATGTCTCCTCTCGTCTGGGGCCTCCTGGTGTTTGCCTAGAACCAGAAGGCAATGACAGAACATCATTGGTAGAAACAACATGTGCCAAAGTCATACCTATCTGAGTGTGTGCCTAAGTTGAGTCTCTGAAGAACCTGAGATGTGTGTTTTTCAAAAGAAGAAAATTAAGTCATAGAAATTAACCTCTGAAGCCCTGAGTGTACTGTATAGCTGTGTCCAGCAAGGAGCACAGCTACAGAAGGGAGCACAACTACACCCAGAGGGGAACACAACCATACCTACCCAGCAGCATAACTACACCAAAAGGAGAACACAGCTAGACGCAGAGGGGAGCACAGCTACACCCAGGGGGAGCACAGCTACACCCAGAGGGAGTGCAACCATACCCAATGAGTAGTATAACCACACCTAGAGGGGAGAACAGCTACACGCAGAGGGGAGCACAGCTACACCCAGAGGGAGCACTGTTACACACAGCAGGAAGCACAACTGCACCCATGGGGAGCACAGCCACACTGTACTAATTTCATGTCAACTTGGCACAGGTTAAAGTCATCTGAGAGGAACAAACCACAAGTGAGAAAATGTCTTTGTAAGATCAGGCCATAGGCAAGTCTGTAGACCATTTTCCTTATTAGTGATTGCTGAGAGAGGGTCCAGCTCATTATGGGTGGTACCACCATGGGCAGGTGGTCTTGGGTTCTATACAAAAGCAGGGTGAGCAAGTCATGAAGAGCAAGCCAGTAAGCACACACAGTACTCATGTGCACATGCCCGCATGGCCTCTGCATCAGCTCCTGCCTCCAGGTTCCTGCCCTCAATGATAGACTATGTTACCTTGAAGTGTAAGCCAAATAAACCCTTTCCTCCCCAGGTTGCTTTTGGTCACGGTGTTTAATCACAGTGAGTAATAATAAACAAAATTAAGACATACACCCAGTGGGGAGCACAGTTACACCCAGTGGGGAGCACAGTTACACCCAGTGGGGAGCATAGATACACCCAGAGGAGATCAGATTTTAAGGAGAAAAAGCTTCCATCAATTCCCATGTTCATTTTCCCAAGTCACGGAGCTTGGATCTTTCATTTTTTTATTTGAGAACAAGTTGAAACAACCCTCCAAATTAAGGAAATAACTTTACAAACTCAAGCTTTGTGTTTTCTTATTTTGGCAATGTTCGCAGCTGCGCCGCCTCTCTGTGCACTTATAGAAAAGCGTTTCCTTCCCATTTGCCAATTTTCAATGATTTTTCTTCCCTTCTACTTACAACAAAGTAATCATTTCAAATTAATTAAGTTTCCATTAAAATGCATTATTGCCATGTCCCACTTACTGAACAGTGATTTTGCTTTCTGGACAACAAGCTTGCGAGGAAAACACCATAAATTTTGCAAGTAGACAGCTTCAGACACCTCCACCTTCCGTTCAGAGAACAGGAAAGTTACACACACAGTAGGCACCAAACACATGCTCATGGAAGGAGCAACCGGTACTGATGCTTATTAGCTCCATGAGTGAGGAGAGTGTGTAGAGGATATGCGCATGTGCATGGCTATTCTGCATGAGGTTTCACTTGGCTCCAGATGTGCCCTGAGATACATGTGATTTTTCTCTCTTTGGGAGTGGGGGCTGTCCGACTTTTGCCTGCTTTGGGGACCCTTTTCCTCTTACTGGGTTGCCTTATCCAGCCTAAATGTGATGGGATGTGCACAGTCTTATTATAACTTGATGTTCCATGTTTAGTTGATATTCCTAGGAGGCCTGCCCTTTTCCCAAGAGAAAGGAGCAATGGACCTGGGGAGAGAGGCTATGGAAGGAGGGGACGTGAAACTGCAGCTGAAATGTAATATATTACATCCTGTTATCTAATAAAAATCCCAAACCCAGAATTATGAAGTCCTCCAGTGAAGATCGCGGATTAGCCACCTGAGGAGGGGACTTCCCAACACCAAGTGCACTTGAGTATGAAGCTTCCAGGCAGTGACGCACTCATCTTAGGGAGAGTCTGTCCAATGGACCAATGCTGGAGCAGTTACTGCATGTTCAAGACCAACCATAAAGGCAGCAGTCAGTCAGTACCAGCCATGTGATTGGGTCCCCCTTCTCCTGTTAGGTTACATTAAGCAATTATGAGCTCAAGCTGAGAGGGAGCTACTGATCCTCAGCAAGTCTACACTGGGACCCAAAGTCTGTCCAAAGCTTGGGAGAAACTGACAGTCTTTGTGACAGGCTCTGAGGTCCCTGCAATGTGTGTAGGTTACCCACAAGGGGCCTTGTAGTGAGCACATTAGTGGAGAGAGAAACAGAAACCATGCCACCCAGGACCATACCACCCAGGTAAGTTGATTTTCACCTTGGAAAACCCAGACTTCCTGGCAGGGCATCCTTATCTCTCACCTCCTGCCATACACAGTCTCATCTGTCCTGCAGCCCTGCCTCCAGGTACCCTCAGCACCATCCGAGCTCCAGGCCCCAGCCAGTGCTTGCCCAACCAAGGAGCCAGAGCAGCTATACTGAGACAGCAGACCCATCTGTACCCTTATGAAATACAGGCAGTATCATCCCACCTCCTTCACACTGCAACCAGTCAAGGAGATTGAAGAGACAATGAATAAGGAAATGCCCATGGGTTTCAGATGAGGGAGGCCCTGGGGTTAGCACAGAATAAAGGCATGGAGAGTAAGGGCAGAGGATACGGACAGGGAAGGTGTAGTATTTGCCTCTATTTTAACTATGATGGTTCAGTGATATGCTTTATCAAAACGTATTCTCATGTACCGTAGATGATAGTTCCTGCATGTAAAGTCAAAAATCATCTTAAAGAGAAAGGAAAATTCATGCTCCTGTATCACAAAGGCAGTAGATTTGCCTTTAAAAGTGGATTTTAAAATAATTTAAAATGAAATAAAAATATATCCAACTAAGATCTGTAAGCCTGACAAATAGAGGAAAACTATGAAACGCTGTGCTGTGCATGACACAGAGTCACATTTGTGAACCCCTACAGTGGTAGTTACCTGACCTAGACCTACAGAAGGTGGCCAAAAGTCCCATTATAGATGGGGTAAGAGAGCCCTGGTACCAATACTCACTAAGCAGCAACTGGCAATGCATGACTTTTTCTTTGTGAGGCTGTAGCCATGGCTTCTGGTTCTCACCCACTAAACAATAAAATCCCACTCCTTCATGTAAGAATCAAATCTAAAATTCTTCTGAAATGAAGTCATAGTATCAGGTCAGGCAATGTCAGGTCAGGCCGTGGCTTCTCAAGCCGCAGATCAAAGGGGGCCATATTGGGTGCAATGTAGGTGGGAGAGCTAAACAGGGCGCTGGAGTTGGAAATTATTGTATTTCATTGTACACATATATGCAATTCTCAAGAATAAAGAAAACTATGAATAAAATGGAGAAAGCAAAAAAGAAATAATCTTCCTTAAAGAAAATAGAGAAAAATAAAAATATCACACCATAGTCCCTAGGTAGTGTGGAAGACTATTACTAAGTATGGTTTTGCAGTAACGGTTCTACATTTTAAAAAAAAATCTATTCCTGTCAGACACAATGATAACAGAGTACAAATAGCACACATAATCACAAACATAGAGATGGAAACAGCAACTGGTAAAACTCAAAATGCAGAGGGTAGAGTCTCTGAGAGGCGATCGACACTTTAACCTACAGCCACTGTGGATGCCTCTTCATTGAAGTGAATGGGCAGCAAGGGCGTGGCTTCACACTAATGTGATGAGAACTGAAAGAATGGTAAAAACCTGTATAATTTGAGAACCTCACACATGATTGGCCCTCTGGAGATGTAATTTGCCCAGGGTATAATTCTCTTGGTCAAAGTGAGTCATTCAGCAGTTTGTCATAGAGTCCTTTGTATACCAACACAATACATTCTAGAACATTCTCACCACCATGAATAGGAGCCCACCACCCCTCAACTCCCTGCAAATACCTGTCCATTTGCTATCCCTCTTAATAGCCAACTCTGAACATTTTATATAAACAAAAGCATGCACTATCTGGCTTTTTTAACCCAGCATCATTTTAATTTCATTTTACCATGGAGCGCCTTATTTCTCTTTGTTGCCAAATAATATTCCACCATGTGGATGTCCCACACTTTCTTTGTCTGTGAACAAGCTGGTGGACACTGCTCAGACTTATTACTCCAGGAGTACAAATTGTCGGGTTGATATGTACCGAATGCTTTGGGGAAGAGTGGGATTTCTGTGTTATTGGCAGTTCTGTGTTTGGGAAACTTCTGGGTTGGTCACCAAAGAATCCACCATATTAAAATCCCATGAAGCATCATCACCTGATGGCTTTGCCCTCTCTATATTTCTTTAATGCCCACAGTCTTGTTTTGCTCAACAGCCACCCTGAAGGGCTTGAGAGTGTGACCTGTCATGATTTAAATTGTCTCTCTCTAATGATTGTGGGCAACTGTACATGCTCTCGGCAACTGCACATGCTCTCATATGCTGAACTAGTTATCTGCTGAGAAAAAATGTCTCATCAATTGTTCACCCTTTCTTATGGTATAGAAGATAGAATCCAGGGCCTCAGGCATGCTAAGCAAGTTCTCCCATTTACCATATGACAATGGCAAGCTCTCACTACATGATCAGGCTGGTGTCAAATCACTCTGTAGCCCATGCAGGCCTCAAACTAGAGGTCCCCACGTCTCAGTCTCCAGAAGAAAACAATAACAATACTCTGTGAGTTTTTAATTATATCACTTCTCTTTTTATTATTGAGTTATCTCTTTCATATTCTGAGCATAAGTCCTCTATCATATGTGTATTTCGCAGGGCGTCTGGAAAGACAGCTCAAAGACTGAGGTGCTTGCTAATCTCCTAGAAGCCCTGAGTCCAGATCTCAGCGTCCATAACAGGTAGCTCATAACTACCTATAACTCCAGTTCCAGGGATCTGACGCCCTCTTCTGACATCTACAGCCAATTGCATGCATGTGCACATACCGACAAAAAATACCCACACATACACATACTTTTCTAAAGCAAGGTCATTGATCCAGGAGTAGTGGCTTACTCCCATAATACCAGCCCTCAGGCTAAAATAGAGGACTGGCATGAGATTAAGAACAGCCTGGGCTACACACTAAATTCTAAGCCAGAATGGACTTATCTTAAGAAAGAAGGAAGGAGGAAAGAAAGGATGGAGGAAGGAAGGTAAAAGAAAGAAAAGACAAAACAGACAGGCTAGGTCTCTGCAAAGGACAGAAGCAAGTCAGTGAGATAATAAATAAGGAAATAATAAGTGAGGGTAAGTAATCCTTAGTGTGCAGACCCTCTTGTTGAAAGCCTGACAATGCAGAATGATAGAACTAGCAGCAGGTAGGCAGACAGATAGACAGAAAAACAGACAGACAGGCACACACACTCACACACACACACACACACACACACACACACACACAAAACCCTGAGTCTAAGGTAGCTGAGCCCCACAATGCCCAACAATGCCCTGAGCTGTTCTGTGTGCAGAGCAGAGTGTGGCAAGCCAGACCTCCCCAGGGCCCCTGGCTCAAGCTAGAAAGCAATGAGTCCCCTCCAGAGCAAGCTAACAAGACCCGGAGCCTAACATAAACTACAGTTCTCAAACACAAGGCCTATGATGCAATCAATACCTACCATGCACACAGCAAGGCAAAGCCAAAAATCGGTAGAGAAAAAACATTGTTCTGTAAATGCTGCCCAAATGGATGTCAGCTTTTAAGAAATAAAATCGAATTGAAACTTCAGGAGAGCCCTGCAGTGCACTGGCTGGGGACTTGCCTACACACCTTAAGTTCAAAGGTGAGTTCCAGCGAAGCCCTCTGGCCAGTCAGGCAGTGATGTGTATGCAGAGAAATCCTCAGGTCTCCAGCGGCCATACCAGCCACAGTACCAGAAGCAATGGTGGCAGAGAGTAGCCATCCATCACAGGGTAGATCTGTATTGTCAACAGTCTAGCAACAGTATCTCATATCTCCAAGCAAATCACATTGCAAGTCCAACATACTTTACATGATGGAAGAAAATCTCTTTAAAGTCACAGGCCGGAATCGAATCCTGTCCTGCTCCCCTTCTACACCAACTCCAGCTAGCTGCAGATGCCTCAGAACAGGCAATCACAGGCAGAACCTACAAGTGATCTCATTCAGGGGCCCACCCCAGAACTCTGCCAGTAGGGTCCTCAGCTCTAGGAAAAGGCTGCACTATAGCCAGTAGCCTCTGTAGCTCTACATCATTCAGCACACAGGTCTACCATGACTGCCCTGGGAAAGGGACCCCGGGGCAGAAGGAAAGCTGAAAACCTCTTTAAAGAGAACCTGAGAGAATGTCTTTAGGATCTCAAAGTAGGGAGAGATTTTTGACAGACACATACATCACATATGCAACCACATACACATGCCACATGTACTCACACATGTACACACCACATGCACACATACATACTCACACATAAACATACCACACATGCACACACACTCATACATCACATTTGCAAACACATACTCACACACATACACATGCACACATACTCATACATGCACATACACACATACTATATATGCACGCACATGCTCGCACACATACACACACCACACATGCACACACACTCATACATCACATATGTAACCACATACACATGCATACATATTCACCCATGCACACATACATACTCACACATCAACATACCACACATGCACACATACTCATACTTGTACATACATACTACATAGGCACACACATGCTCACACACATACACACACCACACATGCACATACACTCATACACACATATCCCACATACATAAAGTGTTCTCCATGGCTTTTGCTCTGGTTCCTGTCCTGACCTCCTTGGGTGATGGAATCCAAATAAATCCTTTCATTGTCAAGTTGTTTTTAATCAGTGTTGTTTATAAAGAAACAACAACTAAAACACATATCTCAAATCACTAGTGTAGTCAAGGACCATCTTTTTTTAAAAAATGGTTTTATTTTTTGCTTAATATGCAATAATTAAGCATATTTATAGGCTACACCATGATATTTCTATACTATGTACTGATCAAATCAAAGTAATAAATGTCTCCAACTCTTTGGCAGCACTTTGTGTCTGGCATCTTCAAGCTCTTTTCTTTTATTGATTCATAAACACACAATAGAGCAGCAACTTACAATACCCAATGTTTCTACAGAAATAGCCTCTCTAATCATTCCAGCAAGATGCAAAATGGTAGTACAATTTAGTCAGACTGGGATGATGACTATGCATCTCTTATGATGCTTTCAATTTTAAAGGCTTCCTCTCAGGGAAATACTGACCAGTCGCATGCTTCCATGTCAGACGTACTGAATGTGGGAGATAATGCCTGCTGAGAATTTCAATTCAAAGAAGTTATTTAATAAATTATGGCACAGACCTACTGCGGCCACTCTAAGCCATCTACTAGAATATTACTATAAATATTGTCATAATATATGTAACTACATAGTTCAAGTTTTAGTAGATAGTTGACAAAATAGCAGGCATGCTATGAGCTTGGACTTCACAAGCTACATGGAAGGAGACTCCTGGAGTCCGGCCGCTCAAAGTCCCTCAGAGGCTCATGTCTGAAAGATTTGATCCCGTCAAGGACCATCCTAATTCTCTAGCCTCATCCTCCCAAGAACTGGGATATTTAGGAGTACATCACCACACTTGGTTTGTTTTTATTATTATTTCGTTTTCCACATACATTTGCTGCGCAGGTGTATATGTACATTTTGCATGTGTGTTGGTGTGCACATGTGCGCCTGTGCATGAGGAGACCTGAGAGTTTCTCATACAAACCCAGAGCCTTCCAATGCAATTGGTCTCACTAGCCAGCTTGTTCTGGGGATTCCCTATGCCTGATATACAAGACTGGAATTGTAATTTTATGCCGCTGCCCCCCGCCCCTGCATTTATGTGCATTTCTGGGGATCTGAACTCCTCACACTTAGGCAACAAGTGCTTCGACAACTGTGCCATCTTGCCAGCCTGTTTGTCATTGAAAGAGTTTAAAATTCGCATCCTTCATGCCACATGCCACATGCCTCTCTTCCTTTGTCTACAACACAAGCACGTGGCATGGCAGGTACCCATGGAATTAGTCCTTTGCTTTGTACAGGTGCCCACAGACTGTTTAGAGGCGTTTTGTCTGCTTGATTTTTATATGGGTGAAAACTCACGTTCTTATCCTGTATTAAAAGGATCTGTGGAAGATACTCAGCTTTCTGCTTCTCGCCCTCTCTGATAAATGTACCCTTCCCTACTCTGGGCTCACAGACCACTCCCCATTTCACTGCCACATGGGGCCCCCTGAGCCTCCGTGGATTTGTATTTTTTTAATTGTTTTTTTTTTATGGCCTTTGTGAGTGTCTCTGTGTGGATATGTGTTCACGTACGCAGGAAAGGCAACAAAGAACATCAAATTCTCTGGAGCTGGAGTTACAGGTGGTCATGAGCTACCTGATGTGAGTTACGTATGTTGGGAAGAGAACTCAGGTCCTCTGGAAGAGCAGTAAGTGCTGCTGAGCCATCTCTCCATCCCAGATGTGTGCTCCTTAGCTCAGTCCGGGGGACCATATGGAAATGAAAGGGTCCCATGTCTGTCTTGTGTTTGTCTATTGGTTTACTTAGAAAGTCTGGCCCGAATGCCCCTAATCCCCTTTATGTGTGACATCTACTAGCTTCTAGGTTCAGGAAGCTGCCTCACAATGTCACAGAAAGAATAGGGATATTCTACCATATCTAAGGTCACCCCACAGCAAGAAGTCACAGAGCCAAGATGCCAAGCTCCAGCCACCTGATTCACCTGAAGGTGGGATAATAAATGACAGCCTACTTCTGCCTGAGAACTCCTGCCCTATGCTTCTGGCTGAATGGAAAACAGAAAAAATGGCGAGGTCATGACTGTACAAGGTCATGGCAGTGGAGAAAGTTTATTGTAGATAAAAGGGAGAGCATAGCACAGTTAGACATGTGGGAGAGTACAGAGTGAACATGACCCTGAGCATGTAAGGAGAGGGGGAGGGGGTAAGGAGAGGGGGAGGGGGTAAGGAGAGGGGGAGGGAGAAGGCAGAGGAGCCGCTAACCAAGAGAGGTAGCCTAGGCTAAGAGACCGACCCAGAGAGTGGCATTGCCAACATGGATGGATTAAATAGGCAAAGGCAGCTGAGGGAGAGGCAGCCTAGCTAGAGAAGTTTAGGGAAGGGGGTTGGGAGTATACCAGCCATACCCTGTAACAGGTAAGGACTGAGGGATTCTGGGAGAACCTGGCAGCCAGGTCCACTCTGATATGTTAAATAAGCATCTCAGCCACCTGTCTGAGGGTTTGAAACTTAACACCAGCCACTGAATACAAAGCTCTGATAACCTTACCTGGTGTAGTTGACAAGCTCTCCTTCATTGAGGGACGATCACCTGGTTGTCCTTATCTAGAGGCTGATGGCTAGCTTTTCCTACTACCTAGCCTGTCCTTTCCAGCTGTTTGATTGAAGCCTAACACAGGGGTTACACCGAAGGAATTTGGGGGATGTGGTGAGCCAAGTTGGTTTCTAGTAAAGGAACAGCCACTTTACAAATCAGCTGCAGAGCTCCTCAGCAGAAAATGAAGTTGCTAGAGAAGAAATCCTGCCTTAGGGATGCCTGTATTTCCAGCCTGGGCATGCCCAGTGGGTTTCAAACTTGCCAATATTCAAAGCCATGTGGGTCCTTCCTTAAATGCATCACAGAGATACCTTACCAAACTGGTCCATGGAAACTGTGTCTGAGTATCCTGTCTCCCAGGGACCTATCTTTTCTTGGTTTTAATACTCCAGGTAGTCATATTCTTCCCTCCACCTAGAACCTTTCATCTAGGACATCCCAGATGCTGTCTTTTTGTTGAGCAAAGCTGTCATCTTTGGCATGTGCAAGGTTCTGGGTTCAATCCCCAGTATCAGGGAACAATCTCCCTTTACTATTTGTGTGTGTGTGTGTGTGTGTGTGTGTGTGTGTGTGTGTGTGTAGGAGTATGTATGTATGTGTATGAGTGTGTGTGTGCATGGGTAATGTGTGTGTATGCATGTGTGAGTATGTGGGTGCATATGTGGTATAGTATGTGTGTGTGTGCGTGTAGGAATATGTGTGTGTGTGTGTGTGTGTGTGTGTATGAGTGTGTGAGTGTTCTCCATGTTCAGCCTTTCTCATACTCTAACACCACCTGCCCAGGTATGGCACTGCCTACCATAGGCTGGGCCCCCCTACACCAATCAGCAATTAAGGAAATGTCTCACAGACCAAACTGATGGAAACAATTCTTTGGCTGAGCTTCCCTCTTCCCTGGTTTGCCTAGGCTGTGTCAAGTTTAGAAAGCCTATGAAATTTGGCTACGTAAATTCCTATCCAGAACTTAATAGGTAAATTCAGGAATGTCTGCAGCCAGTGTTCAGTACAGCAAACTATTAACACTGCCCATACATGGTTGATGAGTGTGGGGACAATTATGAGGTGTCTGTGCCATCTTATGGATCCAGACACATCCCAAATTCATGAAGTATCAGTCAGTATTGTCTCAGCTAATGGGCAGGATTGTGTTCTTGGAAAACTATATTTTCAAACTTTAATGTTCCAAACCACACAGTAACTAACTCTGACCCACGGTGATGCTCTGCCAGCCCCTGCTCTAGGTAATTGCAATATTTACTTCTCCTTTTATTCCTTCTTTCTTTTTTCCTTTATTTTTTCTTTGTTTCTATTTATTTATTCAGCCCTGACTGGACTGGATCTCACTATGTAGAACATGCTGACCACAAATCTGATGAAGTCAAAGGTGGGAAATGATCCCCAAACCCTCAAAACAGAGAACTCCACCCTGGGCAGTGTAAGAGTCAACAAACACTAACCCCACTGTCCTCGTCCCCACCAACAAAGCCAGCACCCAGACTAGAGAGAGCGGTTCTCTTCCTCCTCATCTGTCTCTAGGCACCACTCACTCAGCATCTGGTTGCCACACTGGACCCTAGCTGAGCTGGGACTGTACACCTGCATGTGAACTCCAAGGGGTGGAGCCCAAGCCAGGGGATGAGATCCTTCATTCACTTAATGAACACTCCTGCATTGGTGCACGATCATGCCAAAGGTTATCTATCCATCTTACTAGCTCTCCAGATTCCTGAGTTCCCAATAAATTTTCTCATGCCTGTTAACCCCACAACAGAGTTCAGGAAAGCAGAGAGAACAATTCACTAAAAGCTGTAGTGGCCCTCCCCCAAGGCCCAGAAGTGGAACACTCAGAGTATCTTCCCACAGGGGCCTTCCATGGACTGCTGCTGCCTGCTGGCTGCTGCTTGGAGCTAAGAATCCCCAGAAGATGACTCTGGTGTTGCCATACCCAGAGGCCCCATCTCTGCCTCAGACACATCTCCTGAGGCCTAGACCCCTGGCTCAGCTTAGGAAACTCACCCTCCCGATGCCTAGGGACATCTCAACCCAGTGGAACAAATGGGCCTCAGAAGCAATACTCCCAACTTTGGTGACCTTTTTCAGGAACAGCAGGTGAGAGACAGGAGTCCTTTAGAGACGGGAATTGGGTAGTGGCCTCCCAGGTTTTAGGTTCTTACTGGGTGACAAACTGAAATGGATCGGTGACAGAGCCACATGACACAAGAATGATAAGCAATGGGGCAAGTCTTGGAAGCAAGGAGAATCTTAACACAGGCAAGATTTATCTGCCTGTCACACGCCAGATGTACTTACAATAAAACCTGACATCACAAGGGTTTCTGGAACAAATATTTATTTGTTCTGTGTGCTGGCTGTGGGGCCAATTCATCTCTGAGTGGCACTATGTACATGGAGAAATGCCAACCTCTGGATTTGGCAGCTGTGGAGATTGGGGTCATCCCCTGTAGGCCCAGAAGCTCTGGGATTGGGTCATCTGGGGACAGCACACCCATTCAACTCAGTGTTCACAGATGGTCATGTCTAAACTGCATGCAGGGTTTCACCAGCACCCAGGGAAAAATTTGGGACAAGGGTCTATATTCAGCCTCACTGCCACCTGGCACAGGTGACAACCTCACAACTTAGTACTCGTTCTGCTCCTGGTATAGCTATCTGGGAAGACTTGAAGTGAGACACTAAGTGAACCAGAGCCTGATGGAGGGATGCAATGCCAGCCATGTCTTTAGGAAGACAAAGTCATCACACCTGGACTAGTTGTGGATGCTTTTAGCATGGCAAGGGACCCAAGTGGAGCCCAGACTCTGGAATGTAAGACAAGGAGAGGACTGTGGAACAGAGGGAAATGATGGCCTTTAGATGGAGGCTATCCTTGTGTCACTCCAGATTCTGCGGCTTGGAATTAGCCCCATGCTCTAGAGAGGCTGCCAAGCCTCAGGAAGATCATTCACAGCTTTCTGAGATCATGTGATCAGCACTATGGACACAGAGCTTTGAGGCCCACCTGTCCCCCATCCACCACTAGAGGACATGTTCCTACAAACTCCTTATAACCTTGTACAATCTGCCTCCAGGACACTGCAAGGCACTGATGCTTGAACAATTGCATATCCTGGGATCCTTCAGCATCTTTAGACTGTCCTTAAGCGTCTCTAATGACCTCAGTGCTAGGAAGCCCTCAGTCTCTACCCAGAAGCATCCATACTTCTGGACCACTTTCCTCCCTCTCTCTGGCACAGATCATGGCTCCCCATATCTCACTAACTTTCTTTGCTCACAGGGATAGTTTAAGTGAAGGTGAACAGGCAGATCCAGAGCCTGGCCATCCAGCTATCCCAAAGCCAGGACAATAGAGAAGAACAGTAGGCCTTCGATAAGCAGCAGGCTACCTGCAACTTTTGAGGCAGGGCTCCATGAAAATCAGTCCAACTATGGCTAAACATTTTGAAAGATCAAAGAGAAAGCAAACAGATATATAGACTTCAGATGGATCTGCTCAAGATCAGGGGTTGCTTTCGAATTTTGTTGAAACTCTTAGTCACACAGTCCGGCTTCTAGGGGAGGTGGGCGCTGTGACTTATATAGCAGTGGTTATCTCAGGACAAAGATGTCAGGGATGTCTGAGCAAACCATGCCTGAAAACACTGTGGCTGGCATACATAGACTGAAACATCATGACTGACACAGGAAAGCCACCACCTGGCAGAGGAAGATGGGAAGCCCCTCCTTACCTGGGCTTCATATAACAAATAGAACATGCTAAGGTCAGTCAGCAGTGAGAGACTCAAAGACCCCTTCATCTGGGCTTTACACAACAAACTGAATATGCCCAGGCCAAAGGGAAAAGGGATATATATTTTGTACCCTTATAAATGCACCTAATGAAATCAAATTACTACTTTGTATTACAATAGCCTAATAACAATTCTTGACTAGAAACTATAGGAGGATGTGGGAATAGAGTGACTTCAGGTTTTAATTAAGTGGGCCAGGCTGTGATGTCTTGGTAGAGCCCCTTCCTATTAACATAGGAAGCAAATGCTTTTAAGGAAGTTCCTTAAGGAATTATTGCCACCACTGCCTGGTCAAACTATAAATCCTGGTTGGAAATGCTTCCTGCAGTGTTCATTCCAGATAGCATGTCAAACCATAATGGGGATTTCCCTCGGTAGGCGTGGAACTCAAAGATCACCCACATAGATGGCTACGTGGAAAAGGATTTCAATATTGCTGCCTGGAAGCATCGGAGAGCGGTGTAACTGCCCAACTAGATTACTCTGTGGGTAGAAAGAAAAGTTTATTGGGGGATCAACTGCCAGGCTGCCTCACCAGGTAGAGGACAAGAGCTCATGAGAAAACTCTGCCAGTTTTACGGGGAGCAGATAGCACGGGGGAGGGGTTGGACAGGACAACCTGGGGGCTAGCATGGGGATTTTGAACTGGGGTAGGCTGGGTTAACGGGGAACTCCATGCCCTTTGCCAGGGGTAGCTGGCTGTAGAGACAGACAGTAATGGCTTTTCTTGACAAACAGAAACCACGTATCACAAGATTTCTGATCCTTCTATTTATCTCATCAGAGTCCATTGTGGGATGAGCTATAGGGATCCTGTCGGCAGAACTGCCATTTTGGGTCCCACTTTGGACATAACACTGCCTAGCCTGTAGAAACTGTGGACTAGGGCTGGTCTTACGTAGAACATTAGCTTGGGTCCAAGACTGTGCAAATAAAGTTGAATTTCTCCTACTCTTTGAATGCCTGCTTTGTTCTTCAATTATTAGAATTCCCATTAAAAATCCAGTTTTCAGAGGAACACTCGATGCCCTGCCCAAATCTAGGCTTAATCTGGCCCAAGATATACAAACTTGGGAGAGGCAGTGCTGTGTAAACACCCTAGAAGGGACAATGCAGCTCCTGGGCCAGCTCCTTCTGGGTTCCCCTCTCTTCCCACTTGCCTACTTCCATTCTTGAATTTGTCTTTCCTTTCTTAATAACTTGCCTCTATTTATTTTTCTTTTACTAATTTTATTTTTTTTAATTTCCTATGAGCACTATATTTCCATCATTCCACCCCTCTCTACTACCCAGTTTCTCCCCTGGCTCCTCCCCGACCCCTACGTTTTACACACACACACACACACACACACACACACACACACACACACACACACACACGCACGCACGCACGCACGCACGCACGCACGCACGCACGCACGCACGCACGCACGCACGCACGCACGCACGCACGCACATGCGCACACACACACGCCCATGCACACGCGCGCACACACACACACAGGCGCACACGCACACGCACGCACATGCGCACACACACACACGCACAGGCGCACATGCACACGCACACACACACACACACACACACACACACACACACACACACACACACGCGCGCGCACACGCACACGCACAGGTGCACACGCACGCACTGTACTGAGTCCATTTAGTTTTATCTGTCTGTATATGTACATGTCCGATCAGTTCTCTATTGTGGGAATCAAGAGCCCTGATCCAGGAGTCCTCTGAGCCCGTGGCCTGGCGCTAAGAATCATCTTCCTTTTCTTTCTCTTCATCTGCTTTCCATGTACTGGCCACAGTGCACTTGCCCTGACGATCGGGGCTTTCTGCTGTTTCTCTGACCTCAGTGCCTAACTTCAAAGTCATGGCTTTTCCTCCACCAACTCCTCCTGGCAGCCTCTGAGATTTACAGCTTGCCGGCCCTGTTAGTAAAATTGTTCCCCAATTTCTTTCAAAGTCCATTTTTAAATTCTTTTATTAGTAAGGCTAAGAACCCTAAAAGACCACCTCGTTTTTCCCAGGTCCATGGTCACCTTTAGGAAGGAAGCTTTTGCCAAGGAAGGGCACTCACAGAGCCCAGGCCAGGTTTGGTGTATACACTGGAGCCTGACTCAGTTTCTCATGGCAGTGAAGCCTCTGGCCTCTCTGCATTCAGATTTGAGTGTGTGAAGCTCGGATCATGGGACCCAGTGAATGAGGCCCTCAGAGAATCATCCCACCCACCCTTGCCTCCTCTTCTGCACTTCCCATCCCTAGCAGACAGCATTCATCCTGAAGTGGAAGGCTCTTAATCGCTGGAGAACACATGAAAAGCTCCCCAGGCTGGAACAAGCAGGGCTCTGAGATAAAGCTGTTAATTACAGCGGCTCTTCTGGCCTCTACCTGTTACCACAGGGCTGAGAGGAATTCCTCAGATAGCAGGAAGAGATGTCAGCAGGACCCAGCAGAGACCCAGAACTCAGTCTCATAATCCAGTGTGGTAATCAAAGACGCAGGGTCCAGAAACAAGAGGCCCTGGTGCACAGTGTATTCAAAAGAGAAAAGATCTTTGGCCCCTGCCTTCTGCAAATACTGTGTGTTTGGAGCCCGCGATATTGTTTGTACAGGCAGAAGAAGACTTCCCGAGCCTTCTCTCAGCATAAAGTTGACAGAACTTGGGGACTGTGGGCTACAGAGGAGTCAGTAGCACCTGCCCAACCCTGCATGCCACAAGCTGGGTCTTCAGCTAAGGACATTTCAGCAACTGCCCAGCTGAGTGTCTATGGGAGCATCTGAGCAGGTAGGCTGCTCTGGCCAACACCCATAGCTCAGAGAATCCAACAAGGAGGATTTTATGGTAGAAAAATACTTCTGAGCCAAGAGCCCTGAAATCAAAGCCTGATAGCCACACAATACCTTCTGCCACCATGAAAGAACACCCTGACCTTGCTCTCTGTCACCATGGAGAACATTCTGACCTTGATCTTGTCTCCTAAAGTCCCTGGAAGAAAAAGCTTTGATGTGGTCCTAAATTCCTAAAATCCATTCCTCATCTGCCTGTTCTTTTCTGCATCCATTAAAACTCCCACCAGCTCCCTTAGTAACCCCAATATACCAGAGCAGAAACATTGGGAACACAGTGGTCACTCTGGAGGAACAGCTGGGTGATGACTTGGCCCCTAGATGCCATGAGGGAGTGCGGTCTGCTTTTCCAACTGGCCCAGGGTCTATCTTTCTCTAGCTTCATCAAGGCTGGGATGCTGTAGACCCGAAGCAACTTCCAGACTGTTGAGTCAGGGGGAGAGGGCAGATAAATGGCCTTGTCACTGTAAGCATTTCAGAGGACACACTTAAATGAAACAAATCCTTCTATTGGAAATAAACCTCAAAAACAGCTTTAACAAATGGGCGTTAACGTGTCTCCTGGCAGTGGGAATGTGAGACTCCCAGCAAACTTTTGGCAATCATTTAGACACATTTCCCTACCTCTTGCAGCAACGATTCTCAGTGGGTTATGCCAGAATAATCAGCCCATTCTGGTTGTTAGGACGTGGTCTTTTAAACTGAGTTATTCCCAAACATCTCAAAAAACCAGGGCTCTTCGTCTCGCCAATTATAAAATACTGCAGGACTGTCTGCTATGGGGAAGAGGATTTATTTTCTACAGTGATGGCAAGTGGCAACTCCTAGGCCCTGGGATGTTCTCTAGTTTCCATCATGTAACAGCGTCAATGGGGCAGATTTAACTAATAGGATATGGGACTGCTAAGCCACCATAGGGCTGGGAGAGACTCTGATGAGGACCATACATAGGAGTAATGTTCCCGTGAGCCTGAGGGTTCCTTCAGATGCTCTGTTGTCTGCCACCCCAACTCAGTTCCTGGATGCTGGAAATAAGGTACCACCACCCAGAGTTCATCCTCAGAGACTGGTTCTGATGGGTAAGTCTTATCTGGCATCCATGGCACCCAGAAGATCCAGCAGGATGCAAGGAGCCTGCTCCACTAGGGTGGGAAGCATGGGTCCATCTCAAGGGCACTCTGGGCCTTGTGAGCTCATGCAAAGCTATTGTGACTAGGAGAGCACAAGGCTTGTGCTACAGAGACCACTGTGAGGCTATCGTCAGTGAAGGAGTGTGGACTCAGGTAGGAGAGTCATAATGGCCTCATGGGCTCCAGTTGTTCCCCTCATGAGACTGAGGAGCTTCAGTTCAGCATTTTATCTTGCTGGTTAGTCTGCCTGAATTGAGAGATGCTTAGGGCCAATGAAACACACCAGAGTCACAAAAAGCTAGCGGAGGCAGGAAGGGCTCTCCCCAAAAGTCCTCAGAAGGAGCATGGCCCCACTAATATCTCTACATCACACTTTGGGCCTCAGACTGTGGCAAGAGATAAACCCATTTTTTTAAGCCTCTGCTGTGCCGTCATTGGGTAGAGCCACTAGGACATCCATCCAGGCCCAAGAGACTCATCTTTCTAGTGTTCTACACTAGGACATCTGAGCACCTACTCCCTCATGTGCTCCTGATACCTAACAAGGGATGGGTTCTGTAACCTTAGCCTCCCATGGAGGACCATGACAGGGTGACTATATGATGCCAATCCCCACAGGAAGGAGATATGTCAGATGTGGGCCATGGATAAACTGAAGACACATCTGCTGTGATGGTTCATATTCCCAGCTTAACAGGGCATAGGATCACCTGGAAGACAAAGCCTTGAATATACCTTATAAGATTTTCTCAGACTCGAAGAACTGAATTAGGAAGGTGTGCATGGGTGGCATCATTCCCTAGGCTAGGGTTCCTGGCTGCATAGAAAAGAAAAAACAAGTTGAGCACCAGCATTGGTCTTTCTGCTTCCTGACTGCAGATACAATGTGAGCAGCTGCCTCATGATCCTGCTGCCGTGTTTCTCCATGATGAAGGATGACACCTCAAACCATAAGCCAAATACACCATTCCTCCCTTAAGTTGCCTTGGTAGGATATTTTGTCATATGCCCTGTATGACTTTGGTGGGCCTAGAAGAGGGATGAGTCAGATACTGAAGGACAGAAGCAGTAGGGACAGATCCCTTCTGTTCTTGCTCCTGCTGTGCAGCCCCTGCTGCAGAGGTGAATGGTAAGTCAAATGTGTGAGAAACCTGGGCTCTCGCTCTAATTGCAATAAATTAATTTCAAAGCACTGCAGTAATAAAGTGACTTTATTTTCCTCAAAGAGCCTGTAGTATCTCTCTGGACCCGCCCCCTTTATTTTCAATAGTGGCTAGACCTGCTTGGCCTCTTCTACATCCTCCCCACCCCAATTATTCTGAGGCCTCTATAGAGTGTTGGAGAAAGGAGGTGTATTCTTTCCTGCTCCATAAGCTTGCTGTAAATCAGCTGTTCCTGATGAGGATGTCTGCAAGGACAAAGTTGTAACGTCATCTCTCTCGTCACCACCCCTGAACAGGAGGCTCCGAGAGTTCTCCAGACCTGGTGTGAAGTCTGTGGCCTTTCTCATTGTACCATCTTTGTGTGGAGCCAGCCCTCCGAGAGGGACCCAGATCTTGGTCTCAGACCCAGGGATGAAATGATGGAAAAGGAGAAAAATGAGTAATATGCGGTCCCTTCCCATTCTTCTGGACACAATTCAACCACTCTGTCCCTCCACCAAAGCCACACTAATTCAGGCTCTGCCTCTATAGTGCTCTGAAAATTTCCCTTCACCCATCCTCCCCACAAACCAGACCCCTTTACCTCCACATCATCGTCACTTAAGACCTCCAGCTGCTTCTCCTGGCACCTAGCACACAGTGCTGTTTCTTAGACACCTGTGAGGTAGCTCACAATGCCATGACCCTATAAGCATCCTTAGTTATCTAAGCAAGTATCTGTGTGCCTGCTAGACCATCCCTCTCAGAGCAGGGGCTCCTGATGTAGGAATGTCTTTCTGTATGCTGTGAATATCAATCTTTAAAAGGAGCTATTTTGACCCTTGGCGAACATCGTAGCCAGAGACAGGAACACATAGGTATGAGGAGGGTGGAGTCAGACACAGATTAAGCCAGATGCCCAAAGAAGCAAAATGTAAGGAACACAGGTGAGCCATGGGCAACGTAGCAGGACAGATTAATGGAAATGGGTTGAGTTAAGATGAAGGAGCTAGCTAGCAATGTGCCTGAGACATAGGCCAAACAGCATGAAATTAATATAAGCATCTGTGTGCTTCTTCGGGACTTTGGGGTTGCTGGTTCAGATAAGTGGCAGCAAGTGGGACTGAACCATGGAGCTGGGCAGGCCAGAAACCCATTGTAACAGTCTCCTAGAGCTCTCAGCCCTGCAGAGCCATCTCCTGACTCTGCTCTGAGTACAGCAGGTCCTGGAATCCTTGAAGCACCCCACAGAACAGAACATGTGCTCTCTGGGCTTCTGTGGAAGGTGATCTCAATATGGCTATGGGGAATTGACAAACAGGCAGAGATGCTCTAGTGTGCTGCACATGAATATGTAAGGCACAAGGTGGACATGAAGATATACCCAATACTACAACTCTGCCCTAGCTACAGGAGAGAGCAGACAGGAAAGCTGACTCAGAACTGCCACACCTGACATCCGGCAAGGCCTATGAGGGAGCCCTCAGCATCAAGACTGCAGAGGACCAGAGTAAACAAGACACAGGAAGGTAGCTGAAGGCTCTGAGGTGGGAACAAAGACTAAGATACTTAAACCACAAGGTTCTGGCTAAGTGTTCAATCATTCATAAAACCAAGAGCCTGGAAGTATAGGTCAGGATCATGGAGCGGCCCAAAGTTGAGGATGAGAGAATAGCAGGACGGATCAGGGGTAGAGAACCACCCCTGATGTCTGAGCAGACCCTACATAAAGTAGATGCAGGGCACATTCTCAACAGCTGTCACAGTAGCACGATGTTTAGTAGAGGAAAAAAAAACGGCATGTAGTTCATTTAAATGTGGGTTTGCTGTTGTGATGAAGCCCTACATGCTCGTCCCTACCAGAGCTGTTTGGAGTCCTTGGACAGTCTGTGCCAGACCAGCATCTGGTTGCCTACTACAAGTCATGTCAGAACCTAGGACAGCTGAGTGGACTCTGGTGATCCTCCCCTTCACTCTTTATCCTGCCATGGTGCATTCTTCTAGATCTCCCTGCTAGGGACACATTTCTGGTGTTCAGTTGTAACTGAAACACTGACAAAGGCAGTGAGAGCCTTTAAACAAGAGAGTGGTTCTTTTCCTCCGCTCAAACCATAACGTATCTTTCCTGTTTCTTCACCAAAACATAAAGAAAGGATAAGAAACAGAAGGTACCTTAGCCTGAACCTCTGGCGTGCAGGGAAGAGCTGATGTGTGCAATAAGCATCAAACAGAAGAGAGGTGAGATGGCTAGGAAGTCACCTGTGGTGGCAGGTGTCAGGGACAGGGTGACAAAACCACTGTGGAAGCTAACGACCCTGCTTAGGGCAAGGAGTTTGGTATCAGACATGGCAGAAACCCGTAGACCAACCTGACCGCATCCAGAGTAGTGAAAGCCTGAACTGGGAATTCTAAGAAGACACATTGAGAAGGGTTAAAGCAGAGAGGAGCGGGCCTGTGCTGTGAACCAAATGCTCATCGGGTGTGATCACAAGAAGTGAATTTGAAATAACAGCCTCTAATACACCCTATCCCATCGGGACACCTTTAGTTGGTGTCGAACATGCTAAATCTCACCACCATCAGAAGGATTTTAAACTTCATAAAGAAATCAACCCTGTGGGACATAAAAGGACTCAAAGAAGACAGATGGATGCTCTAAGAATTGTCTATGACCAGGGGGAGGAAAAGGGGAAATAGGTGGATAGGACGTAAACCCATCAGGCTGGACTGGGCTGCCAAGGGACAGGATTCAGTGCTAGGACACCGAAGGAAGATGCCTGCAAAGTCCCCCCACCACAGAAAGGTGTAACCCCCAAATTTCACAGCTTGACAACTTGTCCTTCAAAAACAAAAGGACAAATGGTGTTGCTAGAGAGATGCTTCAACAGTTAAAAAAAATAAAATTAAAAAATGGCTGTTCTTGCAGAGGACCTGGGTTCAGTTCCCAGCACCTACATGGCGGCTCACAATCATCTCTGGAACTCTTGTTCCTAGGGATTCAACATACCTTCTGACCTCCACAGGCACAAAGCATGCACATAAAATTAAACAGGTAAAAATTTAAAATGCTAATGGTAAATATGTTTTGAAAATTAAATTCAATTAAAATGTCAAGCTCAAAAATCTATTTGAGTCAAAATCTTGATATTTTGAGTTGGCAATAAACATCAAATAGAAACATGAAAGGGACAAGTCCTCAAGACACTATCAGAAGACAGCCTTGGTGAGCAAGACAGAACAAAAGAACTTGTCAAACAAATGGAACTACAATACTAACCCCCAAATGGTCAGGAATGGACCCCACACTTGACTATGGCACACATACCAACAACAGTGCAGTACTGTTAGTAGATATGACACACTGTTAGACCCTGAAGTATCTTAGAAATATTTGGCTTTGGAAGGACTAGAAGGAAAAGGACAGGGGAGTTTGAGAAATGGTATAAGAGCATAGATTTCAACATCTGTCATAACCAGATAAAATCCTAATTTCGATGTGATAAACATGCATTCATGTTGGTGTGTACAAGTCAACTGATGTATAATTAGATCTATGGAGCAGCAGGGACATGCATAATGTGACAAATATGAAAGCAGACTAGAGATATTTAATATTTACATAGATGCAGACATTAATTAATAGACACATAAATCAATTTTAAAAGTGCAAAAGTGAATGCTGGGATTTTAAAGCTAAGTCAAACAGAACACAGGAGCTGGGGAAGTTGAGGCACAGGCACCCTCTGTTTGCAGTGTCAACAGAGGATGAAGTAGACTTGAAGTTAAGAGGTGGTCACTGAGGCAAACATTCCACTTTCCAAATGCAAAAAGAAAGAAAGAGGGAGGGAGGGAAGAAGGAGGGAGGAGAGAAAGAGAGGAGAGAGAGAGCAAGTGTGCTAAGGCAAAGAAGCAAGCACCCCCAGGAGGAATTCCAAGGAAGTGCAAACAATGACATCAGAAACCGGGCTGGAAGGATCTGCACCTCAGCCTAGGCTTTACCCAATTCAAGAGGGAAAACCCAGGGACAGAGATAAGCTGAAAACAAGCTGCTCACAGAGGTCAAAGATAAAAGCGCAGGAGGTAAATGCATTGTTTAAAAATGCAGAGACAACAATCAATACCAGACAGGCCTTATTTGGGAACAAAATGCATTATTTAAAACAAGTCACTTTATAATGATAAACAGGGCAACTCACTAAGAAGCCCGGCAATTACCGCTGTTTGCAGGTCTCACCGAGCATCCATCCGCATTCAGAGTGCAGAGCTCAGGGATTAGGCACAGCACCTCCATCCATGGTGAAGCTAAGTGGAAAGGATGGAAGCAGATGTCCAGATATGCAAAGGGTCCCTAGGCTTCCAGGAAGCCTGGAAAACAAGGGACCCCACAGGACGACAGGAGGGGTCAGCACAAAACCTAGGCTATAGAGAAAATAGATTCAATGACATAAAAATGTTCATTCGGTTTGGGGTTTTGTGGTTTTGTTTTGGTGTGTGATTGTGTGTGTGTGTGTGTGTGTGTGTGTGTGTGTGTGTGTGTGTGTGTGTGTGTGTGTGTGTGTGTGTGTGTGTTGTAAATGTAGGTCAGAGTACAATGTCTTTTGATGATCCTCACCTACCGTGTTTGTGACCTTAAAGCCTGATAGCTGGCCCAGGAACTCTGGAGTCCACTGTCTCTATCTCCTGTATCTCCAAAGGACCATTGTGACTACAGACTGTGCTACTCATCCTGGCTTTATACAGGCTCTGGAGATTCAAACTCCAGTTCTCACATTACACACCAAGCACTTTACCCACATAGCTCCCAAATTGGGTGTTTTGTTTGGTTGGGGAGTTTTCTTGTTTGTGTTTTGTTTGTTTGTTTGTTTTGTTTTGTTTTTTGAGACAGGGTTTCTCTGAGTAACAGCCCTGGCTGTCCAGGAACTCACTATGTAGACCAGTCTGGCAGAGATCCACCTGCCTCTGCCTCCCAAGTGCTGGGATTAACAGCGTGCATCACCAACACCTTCCAGCTCCTCAAACTGTTTTAATCTTAGTGAAAAACACTTCATATAAACTTTTGGGAATATTTTCAAATATAATAAAAACAGTCAGAGATATCAGAGGACAGAGCTACCTCTTCCTGTCTGTGTTTGACTCTTGTTTTTTCCAGTCAGAGTTTTCTGTGTAACAGTCCTGGCTGTCCTTGAACTTGCTTTGAAGACGAGGCTGGCTTTGAACTCACAGAGATTCTCTAGCTTCTGCTTCCAAAGTGCTGGAACTAACAGTATGAGCTATGGCTTCTTCTGCCTGCTCTGTCTTTCTATGCCTGCCTTAAATATCTTCTTTGCTGAGTGAAGGCATGGTGCTACACTGCCTGTCTGGGAGCCTGGAACTCCTTCTGTAAACTAAGATGACCTCAAATTCAGATTGGATTAAGGGCGTAGGTCACCACTCCCAGGATATTCCCTGTGCTGGGATTAAAGGTGTGAGTTGCCACTGTCTGATCCTCCTAGATTTACTGTGGATAGATCCCTCTGATATCTCTGACTGTTTTTATTATATTTGAAAATATCCCCATATAAACTAACCCAAGAACTGGAGAAAAGTTTAGCAATTTCTGTCATAGACCTAGGGCTCTTTTGTTAAATAAAACCATCCTCACGGTGTATGAATACTAATATTAACAGAAAACAATTGATGATAAGAAAGACATTTACAGAGATACTGACTTTTGCTCTGTGCAGCAGAGGACACAGACCCGTCGGTCAGAGTTCAGCTAGGTCAACGGAAGCTTCCAGGTCCTTTCTTTACAAAGCTGCTGTGGGAGAGGAGTAAAACTTGGGACCTCCAAGAAGAGTGGGAGCCACAAGAAGCCCTGTAGACCCGCCTGTGTGTGCAGGTGACACTCGGTGCTGCCCTAAGAAGCTCCTGGCAGAACTCACTGAGCCTTCACTGATGTCAAAATCTCGCAGCATCACATAGCCAGCTTCCCGTTCCGTCCAGCTCCAGATTTCACTGCAGAGGCTAATGGGATCCCTAATGAGAAAAGACTGTGGGGAATGTTCCCAGGCTCCAACTCCTGCAGTAGAGGGGTAATGATCAGAGAGGATGATGAGGGGGAGATGGGATTAGACCACACATGTGTTCACTGGCATCTGTATTAGTTTCATTCTGCTGCTGTGACAAACACTCTAATCTAAAGCATTGTGGGAAGAAAAGATTTTATTTGGGGTACCTTTCCAGATCACAGTCCATCCTTGAAGGAGTCACAGCAAGAAGTTAAGGTCAGTGTGGGCTTGGGGGAGATATGCTTCTTGCTAGCTTGTTCAGACTTATGTTTAGCTAACTTTTTTATACATTCCAGGACCACCTTCCCAGGGAATGAGGCCACCCACAGTGGGCTAGATCCACCAACATCAATCATCAGTCAAGCCAATCTCTCACAGGCATGGTTGCAGGCCAATCTGATGTAGGCAATTCTTAAATTAAGGTTCCCTTTTCCCAGGTGACTGAGGGCTGTGTAACTTTGGCAATAAAAACTAAGGATCATAACGTGGTCTCTGTGAATAACAGGTATCAAACCCACTCTTCCACCAGAGACAGAGCCAAGATTCACCCCTAGAATTTTAGCATGTGGGCAAAATAGCACAGGCATGAGATGTCCTTCACAGAATTGTTATGATATGAAAAGATGGGAGAACTGTAAGTATCTAGGACTACAGGAAAGAAGAGTCGGCAGCAGGTGTGCCCACAGTGAAGCCTCAACACCTATGAGAAATGCTGGGTGAGCCCTAAGGCAGAGATGGCTCCATTTCCAAAGATGCACTGTTGAGTAAACAAAGCAAGACCGCCTACACTGTGTGTTCCCATGTGCAAAGAAAATGAACATTTTGTGTATAAACCAAAAGCACCCAACAGATAAAAGCTCAGGTATGCAAAAGAAATGTTCTGTATTTATGAGCAACAGCAAATGCTGGCCAGGACCAGGAAGGTGGGTTACCTTCTCCACCACTGTTTGATCTGTGTCTGTGCATGATCTACTCATAATAAGCAATTGCTTTATGTTTGGGGTTTTTTGTTGTTGTTGTTGTTGTGGTTGTGGTTTAGCATTCAGGGATTTGGGTTTGCTTGTCGTCGTCCCCCCCACCCCCCAGGGTTAGTTGATAATCAAATTCAGGGCCTTGTAACTGTTAGACAAAGATTTAAACAACTGAGTTATATCCCTAGATGTAATAGTCTTTCAATCAATGGAGGATTGGAGAAATAGAAAAATGATGCTGTGGTGATGGTGGAGGAGATGATGAAGGATATGATAAGGAAGGAGATAAAGGAGGTGATGGGAGAGGAGGTGATGAGGAGGGGGGTGATGAGGAAGGAGGTGATGGAGGAGGTGTTGGGAAGATGATGGAGGAGACGATGAATGTAAGGTATAGATTTCTCTGTGGTTTGCTATGGGGCTGGCTAAGCAGTCTCCCAGGAGCACCATCTTTGTGCCTATAGTACTGGAGCTTACAGTCCACATGTCAGGAAGTAGAAGGAAGGGTGTAATGGAAATAGAAAGCGTGAGCTGTAGGCCCCGGCGTGAGCAGAGCCCACAGAGTGCATAGACCCTTGTCTCTGCCTTGCTGAAGCTAAGCCTTTCTCCATGAACGGGAAAGAGGAAGTCAGAGATGGGGAATGGGGAGAAAAGGCAAACGGGGGCCTGGCCCTTGCCCCTACCCTTGAGGCAGGCCAGTCTGTGAAGACAGATGCCTCCTCTATCAAAGGAGAGAGCATCCTTCCTGCCCACACAGCCGCCATGAGAACCCCTGTGGCTCTTGAGACGGAAACACATGGGGGATTCTGGGAAGCGTATCCCACTAGCCATCACATCACACAGCTACCGCCCTTTATAAAAAAGAATAGCGTGATCCCACTTTATATCCACTTGAAAAATACCAAGAAGAGATTCTTAGTGCAGACAAGAGTTCTGTTTTAAAAATCGATGTAGCCCCACATTGTGGTTGACAGAATAAATCGGTATGGACTTCAGAACAGAAATTTGGGGGTACAAGATAGGAACCAGGGATAACTCCACACAGGCTGCTGGAATCATAACCAGGACCGTGGTGTGTAGGAGTGAGGTGGGGAAGTAGAAATAACCTACTTGGCCAAAGCCTATCAACGAAGATGAGCTCCTCCTTGCCCTCCTCCTCCTCCTCGTTCTTATTAACAAGTCTCATGTGGTCCAGGCTGGCTTCAAACTCAATATGTAAGCATCGATGACCTTGAATTTCTGGTCCCCCTGTTTCCCTCTCCTGAACGCTGGGGTTACAGGAGTGTGTTCCCATGCCTAGTCAGTTCAGTACTGGGGTCCCCAAGATTCATGCTTGTTGGGCAGCCTTCCCCCAGCATTACCTCACTGTGTGTAATCATCAAATGCAGCTCTTCCATGAAGGAAATAGGAACCACCCTGCATGCCCTGCTGGCACCCATGTGCTGAGCTATTCAAAGAGCAGAGGTCCACTTTCAGGGCCTGGAGATGCCCCTGCCTTCATCTGCTGCCGTACATCCAGTCCCACTCTGCACAATGGTTCAGGGTCATGGCAATGTTCCACAACCCAGTTAGGAGTACTAAGCCACCATACTCTTATTAAGCAACAGACACGGGCACCTCACGTCACATGACCAAAGCTTCTCCCCAGTAGCATGGCAGCTCCAGAGCAGAAAGCTCCTGTTCAGCTCCAAGCTTCTACCACACCAGATCTCCACTGCCAGTTCTCCTGAGCCTCTGTGGCAGGGGAAGCAGCCGCCTGCTGACTGCTTTTTGCAGATTCATCTAATTTTTCATCCCACTCGAGGTAGGGACTTGGCAGCACTTTCTATTCCCTTGACAAGTGCATTTGTGTTACATGGAAGAGATTTCCAAATTGATTTAAGAGAGCCGCTCCCAGGTGGCGGGTCCCAGCAGGTTGAAGATGCTTCCAGCCTGGCTTCTAAGCTGTTCCTACTTCATTCTGAACAGCACCGACATCGGGGAAGAAGCTGGGCTGCAAAGCCTGAGGGCAGTGGCATCACAGGAAGAGGACCACCAGCCTGCATAGCAGACCCCTCCTCCATGGAAGCAGTGCTCAGAGACTCTGTAGGAAGGGACTGTGCCCCTGCTCCTATGCACCAACCCCATCCTGTCCCCCTTCATCCCATCAATAAGGGTTGCTCTTAGGCTTCTTGCCAGTGCCCTAGAAAGGCCCTGGGGTAAACTGTCTAAAAGAGCCATACACCCTTCCCTCCTCTGACCCACAACTGTGGCGCTGTGCTTTGGTGTCCACAGATACCTATATTCTAGTCTTTGGCTACTGCATTGAAATGCCACGGGCTGGTGACTAGTAAAGAAATTCATGTCTCAGCTTCCCCTGGAGGCCTGGATATGAAGGTGTTGCATCTGGTGAGGTTCTTCCTTCATAGTATACCGTGGATGGAGGGCAGGAGGAAGCAGAAGTGGGGACCACAGGACATTAAGAGGGCCGGACTCAGCAACTAGCCCACTGCACAACAGCAACTCAATCCACTGGATGGGTATCTCTCAGTATCTAGTGTCTTCTTAGAGGTCCTACCTCCTACCAGAATGTGTCACACCTGCCACCAGCCCTTTCTTTCCACCTGGGAATAGCCTCAAGTAGTCTGTCCACTCCCCCTCCGCTGTCCCATCCCCTTCTGTGGACATATATCAGTACAAAGGAAGTAGCATTATTCACGGTGTCTACATATCTACTAGGCTTCCCTCTCCAACTCCTGGACCAAACCCAGAGTAGAAATCCAGGCCCGGCTCATGCCAACCCGTTCAACCATAAGTACCCCCATTTAGCAGGTATCCCCTCGCTAAGCCTCCTGCTTCTCACCCTGGAAGACTTCTTTCACATATTTTAAGAAAATGAGACAAAGGTGCCCATATGTCTGGTTCTATACAGATTAGGGTGTTTCTGGGAAGGGAATACAGATGAGATCCATGGTCACATCAATGAAGTCTTAAATGCCAATGCATCTGAGATGGGCTTCATTCAACCTGCTCAAGGCCAGAAACACTGAGGCTAGTCTAGGAAGAGGGAATTAAACCCGCATGGCCTTCAGACTCAAACTGCATAACCAGTTTCTCCTGATCTCTTATGGCCTCTGCAGAATTCAGAGAGTCAACTGCCACCGTCATACGAGCCCATTGTCCCCTTTATCTGCTCCCCTCCCAAAGTTATATGTCACTTAATATCAGGTCTAGGTCCTAATAAAGGCATTGGTGATCATGTGAACAGCATGGACTGTACTGACAAAAACTAGGATGTCCGTCTCAGTCGGGGTTTCTATTGTTGGGGGGAACACTGTGGCCACGGCAACTCTTACAAAGAAAGCATTTAATTGGCTCGCTTACAGTTTCACATCATCATGACAGGGCACATAGCAGCATGTAGGCAGACGTGGTGCTGGAGAGGCTGAGAGTCCTACATCTTGCAGGCAATAGGGCTGCCGGTCACACTGAGGGGAACTTGAGAAAAAGACCTCAAAGCCCACCCCTACAGTGGCACACTTCCTATAACTAGACCACGCCTCCTAATAGTGCCATTCCCTTTGGGGGCCGTTTTCTTTTGAAAAACAATGACCGTGATTGTGACAGGTCCCTCCAACTTCTCTTCTTGCTGAGGCCATTCCAGGTTTAGCTGTAATCTGATCTCCTTGATGGAGAATCCCATGGAAAACAGTTCTACTCTATTATAAGAACCAAAGGTCGGGATGTCCTAGCCAACCTCTCTCAGCTTCTGGTTAAACTGCTTTTTTCTGAGAAACCCCCTGCAGCTGCCTAGCAAGATGCCAGAACATGGTTTCTGCCCTTAAAAACTCCATGTTCTAGACACTCAGGCTACTTTACCCAGGTTCCCAAATGCGTGTGTGTGGTGCTTGCCCCCTGGAATGAAGACTTTCAATTGGCCATGCATTGTGCCTGAATGGTCATCTCCGGGGGGCTCCCAATAACATGATATCACTTGGTGACATCATGGAACATGAATACTGTGGCATATGCCACCTGTCGTGGACTGGAGTATATAAAAATGTATAAGTGTGTGTTGATGTGTGAGTGTGTACAAGTTCATATTCCTATTTGTACTTACATATTCCTATATGTTCATTCTCTTCTGGATGAACCCTACCCTGAGCACCACCCATACTCATTTCAGGCCCAGACAACTGTTCCTTTTTTCAGAAGCCTGTATTCCCAGGCTGAGATCCCACACAGTCCTATGCCATCACTGTTCTGCCTGACGCCCTGGGGCCTGCCCAGCATGCTGCCTTGCCCTGGACTGCCACCTGCAGGGCCTCCTGGACTTGGTTCCTGTGGAAGCACCCGCTCTGGTCAGGGAGCTGCTGCTGGAGACAAGTGAATCAAGTTTCCTTTCCCAGGGGACCAGGGGACCAGGGATGTAAGTAGGTTTTCCTTCAGGGTGAAACTCTTATCTTGGGATCTCATGCCGGAGCGCTGTCATCATTGAGCTAAATGGCTTGAGAAGTTGACGGTCTCTCCCCCTGGGATCTCCCTTTAAGCAAATCGATAAATCACTTCTGAGGGCTTTAGCATAGATTAACCACCTAAGTAAGTAAGCCAGGGTTTATTTAGCTTCCCAGGATTCTGTCTGCATTGAGGTTAAGTAAGTAACAAAGGGCGGGGATTTCAAGGCCTAGGGGAGATGATCACTGCAGAAGGCATCATCCCTGAATCACTGAGGACTTTCCTCCTCCACCCATGTGAAGCCAGAGGACACCAGCCAAACTGACCTCGTCATCTGGCACTGGGGTGGTATCAGCAAAGGAGTGGAGCTGGAGGAAAAAAAAAAAAAGCCTCAAACTAACAAGGGAGAAGCAGGTGGCAGAGGCCTGGGAACCCCTCCTGGGAGCCCTGGATCATGTGCAACAAACCAAACATGCCCAAGAAAGCCCAAGATTGACCAACCAGGAGAAAGCAGGTCCTTAAAGGTCTATAAAGGGTTGTGTGGCTCATGGCTCACGTTCAGCCTCCACTGACCACTTGCCCATTCCCATTTCAGTCTTAATAGACTGTCTCCATTTCAACTTCTAGCCACGGTGGAATGCTTTGAGATGTGAAGCAAGAACCAAAAGACTTTGGAAAGGGATTATGATAGTTTTCTGGAGCATGCATTGTATGGCCCTCACTGGCAAGGGGAACCGATTCCCTGCCTGAGCTCAGGCTTGGACACAAAGAACATCCTTGAACACACTGACTTATTCAACCCTTCCTAGACCCCTCAGGTGTGGTCCAGCTTGATAAACATGGTCATTCAGGCCATGCTTGACCTTGCCCCTTGATACTCATGGTGCCCTTCTTAGTTTTGAGAGACGTACATGGCTCCTGAACAGTCCATCACTCCTAAGCACATCAAAGCTTGGGTCTGAGCTGCGATCTGACTAAGCTCTCTGCTTGCAGTGAACAGTGACTCCATCCACAAATTATTTCAGGTTCCCAGCTTTGCTCCTTCTCAATAGCATTTGTAAGTTCCCCCTTCCACAGCATGGCAGCCCACATTTTTTGGTTCTTCTCATTGTTTCTGGACAGCTCTGATATCCGGAGAGTAAATCTTCATTTTCCCAGCACTCTGAAGACCAGGTTGTTTACTACAATAGTTTGTGAGAAGATCAGGGAATTTTGCAAAATCTCAACAAAATCAGTGCATGAGCACATTAACCATTGATCACATTTCTAAAATGAACTACTTCGGGCTAGAGAGAGAGCTCAGCTGTTCTTCTGGATGACAGGAGTTCAGTTCCCAGCATTCATATCACTTGACCCATATCACTTGGCCTGTAACTCCAACACCAAGGCAATCCGATACCTCTGGCCCCTGTGAGTACCCACACTCATGCGTATACACACTAACACAATTAAAATAATAAAAAAACGAATCTTTTTAGAATATAAATTCATTGTGTTAGTGGACTATGGGACCCTGATATTTTCTTCTCTATATATGTAAAGGTCACCCCCTCTCTGCTTTCTAACTTGGGGTGCAATGTGACCAGCTGTCTTAAGTTCCTCCTCCACACCTTCCTCACCCCGGTAGAATGTGCCCCTCAAACATCAGGTCAAAATAAATTCTTTCCTTATTTTTTTTAAAGTCAATGGAATGTGAAGAGGAATCTGGCTACAACCTTACCTGCCTCCTACTCCCCTCCCCTGACCCCACACTCTAGAGACCTGAGGCAGGGGGATCATGAGTTCAAGACCAGACTGGGCAAGAAACCTCATCTCAAAGGAACAAAAATGTGGTAAGTACCCAAGTGTCACTAGTCACCTGAGAGTGTCATTAAAACAGTGGCCAGTTATATAGTTACATGGCAAAAATGTCATCCCAGGCAGAGAGAATGTGGACCGGATGGGGCTTCATGTTATGACATGTGACAGCACTTTAAAACCTCTCAGCTGGTCACCCACATACCTGCTCCGAAGTTCATTTCAGATCCACAAATGCTCAGAGCAGTTTTATCCTAACAGCCAAATTCTGTGGAGAACTCAGGTCACCACAAAAGGGTGAACAGGTGAACAAAGGTGGCAGAAATGAACACCACCACATTCCCACCACATGCGTACAACAGGAAGTAGTCACCACACTAAACAAAGAAGTCCACACACCTGATTTCATTGATGCGTAATTCAGGAGCACACAAAACCCTCTAGACCAGCGGTTCTCAACCTTCCTGATGCTGAAACCCTTTAATACAGCTCCTCATATTGTGGTGACCCCTCAACCATAAAATTATCTGTTGCTATTTCATAACTGTAATGTTGCTACTGTTGTGAATAATAATATAAATATGCGATATTTTCCATGGCCTTAGGTGAGGCCTGTGAAAGAGTCATGTGACCTCCCCAAAGGGTCGTGACCCACGGGTTGAGAACCTTGCTCTAGGCACACTCTTGATCGAGAAAAAAAGGTGAGGATGAAGCTTGATTAGGAACAGCAGGGGCAAGTGGGGGGCGGGAGGAAATAGTCCAGCTTGTGACTAAGGTGGCTGGCTACTCAAGTTCACTGTTAAAAATCATCCAACTGAATTTAGTAGTGATATAATAATGCACATCGTATGTAATAAAGCAGCTTGACCAGACTAACCAGGAAAGCATATGCAAGGGTGGACCATAAACTTTGAAAAGAGGCTCAGTATCATTAGGGCCGAGAAAAGTTCACATGAGAATGGGTGTCACTTCATCCATGCTGAGGTCAAAACTTCTTGCCACACATCACCAGCAATGTGAGGGTGTGGGGAAGAAAGGACTTTCCCAAGGGGTACACCACACTGTAGTAGGAGGTTTCTGGCCCGGACTTTTGGGCCTAACCTCAGGGTTTAGGACCCGCAGTTCCGCAGTCCCACAGTCCCACAGAGACGCACAGATGCTTTCAATAATTTTAGGCTGATTGGCCTCAGGCCCAGGCGTATAACTTGCTGTCTCTTTACCCTCAATCTAACCCATGTCTCTTATCTTGTTCAGCCATGCGGCTGAGTACCTATTCTTAGAGCAGCAAAGTTGTCCTCTGCTTCTTCCGGCTTCTCTCTGGCATTCTGCTCTGTGCTTCCTGTTCTCAGAGTTTTCTTAGTCTGGTAGCCCTGTCCACACTTCCTGCCTGCCTTTGACCAATCAGCGCTTTTTATTAAACCAGTGGGTGGAACAATTATTTACAATGAAGCAACACAATACCCCTATACCACACTTTCAAAAATCTTAACATCTCCTTACAAAGCTGAGCCAAACTCCATCTAGAAATTCTATTTCTAGATGTTTGCCCAAAGAAATAAAGACATAACATATGTGAAGCTATTTCCCAGGTCTCTCATAGAATAAGTAAGTGTCATTCATAATTGCCAAAAACTAAGATCCACCCAAATCACCACCAACAGATGAATTCAAAGGCAAATTATAGTGTATGTGTAATGAAATACACAATAAAGATGAATAACTCTGGAGACAGGGGACAGCAGTGGTGAGCGCCCCAAAGGTGTGCAGACAGACACTTAAGGGTGAGTATTGTGCACTTAGTCCTGTGATCGATTGCCATAAACCTCTTTACTATGACAGAAAGTCACACAGCAGTTCCCTCATCAAGAGCGACAGGACAGTTGCCCAGAAACGACACTGGGGATATTTTTTGATTGAGACTTTTATGACTTGAGTGTACACAGATGTCAAAACCCGCTGCTCTGGAGTTTACATTCTGTGTGATTTACTGTATGCAAATTACCCCTTGACAAGGAAAGCTCAAGAAATAAAATTTTACAATACCATCTGAAAATATGAGAAAGAAATTAATCTAACAAAATACAAAAGGTCTTTCTTCAAGAAACTATAAAACACTGTGGAGAATGTCGAAGGAGCTTTAAAAGTGGGGGAAAGCCATTTGCAGTGACTAGAGGCTCTAGCCTACACAGATGCACATGCTCATAGTCCTGAATTTGTGGACGCCACAGAAAATGAATCAGAATCCCCAAAGGACTTTTGTGGCACTTGACAAGCTGATTCTAATTTTTTGCTCGTGTGTGTGTGTGTGTGTGTGTGTGTGTGTGTGTGTGTGTGTGTGTGTGTGTGTGTGTAGATCAGTCATTTCAGGCATCATCCACCTTGGTTTCTGAAATAGGGTCTCACAGTCTAAAACGTACCAATTCTGGCTGGGGAGAGAACCCAGAGATCTTCCTGTGCACTAGAGTTCCAAGTGTGTACCACTGTGCTGGGGAATCCATGCAGTGATCAATTCCAAGAACTGAAATCAAGTCTTTGTGTTTGCACGGCCAACAACCCTACCAACTGAACTGACTCCTCGGCCTCTGGTTCTACATTTTAGATGAAAATACAAAAGGCAAGTGATGAAACCAGAGAACATTTTGCTCCGCCAGCCATGTGGTGCATCATGAAGCCCCAGCAGTGAAGACAGAATGGCTTTTGATACAATGAAGAAAAGATGAAACAGCCCTGGGTGGAGGTCCCTCAGTCTGGAGGAATAACCACTTGGACAGGTAGTCTCGGGACCAGCAGTTATCTACCTAGGTTAAAAAAAAAAAAAAAGAATAAAACGACCCCCAACTCCTTCATCCTTGAAATATTAATTCTAGACAGAACCAGTTCAAACTCAAATGTCACATCACTCACTAAAGCTTTTAAAAGATGATGGAGGAGGGTCTCTTCATGACCTTTGTATGGGAAAACATTTTGAGCGGGATTCAAAATGAAATAACCAGAGAGAAAAAGTTGGGCGCTTTGGCCACATAAGAATTAAGTATTTCTTTCCATCTAAAAATGTCAAGAAGAGTCATAAGGGGGCAAAGATATTAGCAGAAAATATTTGTGACACACATGACTGACAAAGATCTCAAATCTACAGTAAAGACACATTTAGGAAAAATGCACAGCAGACACTTGAACAAGTCTGTTGCTCTACTGAATCTCCATCTAGTCAGAAACACAGGAAGTGGTACCCGATGATTGTCAAGGAAAAGCAAATTGGAACCTCAATATAAAATCTCCACCAACCCCTCCCACAAAGGGCCAGACCACAGAGACGGTTACAGCGTAGAATGATAAAACACGTACCCACAGGGAAAGTTCAGAATGTCCAGGACACACACGCACACACACACATACACACACACCATACACACTTGTACAATACACACTCATACATTCACAAACTTTTATACATACTCTCTCTCACACCCACGCACAGACACACATGAGCACATCATACACTCTCACACTCACATATCCATATTCTCTCTTTGCCACTGTCCCTTCCCCGTCTCTGTCTCTCTGTCTCTGTCTCTGTCTCTGTCTCTGTCTCTCTCTCTCTCTCTCTCTCTCTCTCTCTCTCTCACACACACACACACACACACACACACACACACACACACACACACACGAGAGGGTGGTTGAGAAACCAGCCTAGTCAGCAAACCACTCATTTTGCAAGCAGGAAGACCTGGATCGGAGCTCTAGGGCTCTCACTCTAAAGCACAGAGACCAAGTGTCTGTGCAGTGTTCCAACCTGACATCCTTAGCACACTCCTAACCACAGAAGAGTGTGGCTGGCCAGGAAGTCAGGAATCAGAGTGGTCACATTTCATTCCCACACAGGAAGCAGAAAGAGGGAACAGGAAGTAGGGCCAGCTATAAAACCTCGAAGCCCACCCTTAGTCACATACTTCCTCCAGCAAGGCTCCACAACCTTCCTACAACACATGAGCCTATGGGGGGGTGTTGTCATCCAAATCCTAGTAATGGAGCAGAGCCTCGAGTGGGAGAGCACAGCTGAAATCTCTGTACTTGAAAGGCCAGCCTAGTCTACATAGAAAGTGTGAGGCTAGCCTAGGCAATAAAAAGGAACTATATGCTCAAAACAAAGCAGACTGTGTGGGATAACATGTCTAACTACATGAAGACTCTGTGTGTCACAAGGGTGGGGTTTTTTCACTATGACATATTTAGGGTCATCTGGGAAGAGCGAATCTCAATTAAGGGAGTTCTTCCTGCAGACTGGCCTGTAGGCAAGTAGAAGGGACATTTTCTTCATTAATGATGAATGTGGGAGGGTTTAGACCACTGTAGGCGGGGCTGCCCATGGGTTGTATAAAAAAACCAAACAGAGTAAGCCATAGAGAGGCCGCCAGTATACAGCACTCTTCCATGGCCTCTGCTTCAGTTCCTGCTGCTAGATTCCTGGCTTGAGTCCCTGCCATGACTTCCCTTCATAATGAATTGTGATCTGTAAGATAAAATAAGCCTCTTCCTTCTGTATTGCTTTGTTCAATGTTTTGTTGTGGAAACAGAGAGGCAACTATGATAAGCTGGGATCTAGAGCAGTCTGTCTGCAGCTAGCCATCATAGTCAGCAGAAAGAGAGGCAATCTCGGGAAGGAGCCAGACCGGCGGAATAGACGCTCCAGCTAGGCAGGGGGGAACCTACTTGAGGTCAGATGGAGGTAGATGAGGCCTAGGCTCTCAGGAAGTTCATCCAGCAAACACTGGTCCAGAATAGATGCTCATAGAGATGAAAAGGGTCCTTCTCCTTCTTGGGGGAATATGTGTGTCATTTGTTCTATCCAGCCATGACTTCTGGGAGAACTGGGGATTCTTTGCACCTCTGAGCTCTCCAGCCTCAGCTGCCTCAGCTGCCCCAGCTTCCCTGCCCACCAGCTTTCCAAGACTGCCTCTCTCAGGTCTGGGAAGTATAGGGTCCACGTGGAAAAACCTGCAAAGACTGAGAGGTTAGCATTGACTAGGCACTGCTGCTCAAGTCTGCAGATGTGACCCTCAAGAGGAATGTACAGGGAGCATCTCACACCTACGCAAAACTTCAGCAGATAGAGTTCTCCAAGGGACTCAAAGATGTGCCCGGTGCTCTTGCCAAAATATACAACCAGTGGAGCTGCAGGAACAGGAGAGGATGAACTTCTTCCAGAAAAAGTACAAGGGTCTGAGTGCAAAGTTTGCCTGCAGCTCTGGGGTGATGTCATGGTAGAACCGAGGAAATAGCATCTCCTGGGGACCTGGCTGTCTTCAGCCAGCTGCAGAGACCAGAGTCAAAACCCCAGTACCTCCCACAAAGTGAACTCCAGGCAGGTGAGGCTGACTCCAGATTTGGTGCTCAGACAGAGGGATTCCAGCCTAGAGGATTCCCTGGGGGCATGAGAATCGCCTTCCCCATGGCCTACAGCACAAACTTCAAAGACCAACCCAAACTGATTTGAAAATAGAAATAACCACACAGAAATGCAAAGGCATTTCACGATGTAGTTTATGGATTCAAAGCAAAAGTATTATCTTTGGAAAAATGTAAGCTGAGATGGCTTGTCAGTGATGTTGAGTGAGGGTTATAATTTGAAGCCTGAAGACAAATTATTAAAGTCCTGGGAGCAACATCTGTGGATGGTGAGGAAAATGTCATCATTATTTTGAAATATTTGGTATAAAATTTCAGTTAGATTCAAAGCCCATTTGCATGATCATACACACACACACACACACACACACACACACACACACACAATCCCAACATTGTATTTGTCAACAAAAGAGAAGAAAGACTCGTTAAATGGGAGGAATAAGGACACCGTCAGGCTCGGAGGAGAGAGCAGGGTCAAGGATCTGGGTCAGTCCTGAGGTGATGTTGCCGGTGGGAAGCGTGTCAGCAAGTGGCATCTGGTCACATGACCCCTGCATCTGGCTAGAGCCTTGCATCAACGCTGTGAGAAAATGGAATGAGAATCCACCCGAGGCCATTTCAAACGCAAGGTCATACACCATAACACTATCTGACTTTCATTTTTAATCTCATTTTTATTATACTTTATTTATTTATAGAGGCTGTGCATGCCATGGAACACATGTGAAAACCAGAGGACAACTTACAGGAGTTGGTTCTCTCCTACTGTGTGAGATCCAGGCATTGAACTCAGGTCATCGGGATTGGCAAAAAGAGCCTCTGCCTCCTAAGCCATCTCAATAACCCAATTTTCTTTCTCTCTTTCTTTCTTTAAAAAAAAAAAAAGGTTTCATTTTGAAGCTGAAATTTAATATGCGATGTTTATACCATATAGCACGTTTTTCTTACCATACCATAAGATAAACATATGGATATTGAGACCGAGGGGTATGTTTTTGGCCCTGGGGATGAAAGCAGTACTCAGAAGTTTCCAAGTGAGGGTCCAAGGACTAGGCAGCTGGGCCCCCAGCAGGAGTTGTTAGATGCAAACCCCACTTCCCACTGGCGGGTGTTCAGACAGTGGTGGGGTCTTTCTGAGCCAGGATCCTCATTTATAGAATGGACATATCACCTGGCAAAGTTTTGTCAGCATCTAGAGGGCAAATTCATTAAGCGGAGTGAAATGCCTGCTCAGCACACATTAGAAACCACATTGTAGACAGAAGACAGACCAGAAAGGCAGTGGCAACTGTAAGTGACTGAAAGGTCATGTGACTGAGCACTTGGTCTTTAATGCTCATGTCAAGTCCCAGCTGGGTGATGACAGAGCCACAGTTTCCAAGCTAAGGTTCTGATAACCACATGTGCCCAGTAACTCTGGACATAGTATGGTAAGCTTATTGGCCCTAGGTGCTTGCACTACACATAACTGCCTGGAACAGACTCAAGGCCCATTTGCCTCTACTATTACAAGGAAGCATCAGCTCAGGCAGGGTCCCTAGGGAACATCTGGCCACCTCAGTTCCCTGTGGGACAACTATCCTGGAAGATGGCTCAGAGAGGATGGAAAGACAGCGGCCTCTTTCCAGAAATGCTCTTCATCACAGTTCATTCAAATATCTTGAACCAGCCCCAAACTCCCTGGAACACACTACAGTCAAAGTCAAGGTCCTATCAGAACCACTGAGGCCATCAGAGCTTCTGGAAGTATCACCTATCTAAGAGATGGGTCTGTAGAAAGAGGTTTCTGGCTTGGACTAGCCCACAGTTCGGACCTACCTGCCACCGCTTATCTAGACCAGCAATCCCAAAGTCCCAAAGAAACATACAGATGCTTATATTAATTTCATGCTGTTTGCCCTATGGCTCAGTCATATTGCTAGCTAGCTCTTTCATCTAATTCAACCCATTTCCATTAATCTGTTCTGCTACGTGGCCCATGGCTCACCTGTGTTACCTTACGCGTTGGTTCTTGGGTGGCTGGATGGTGTCTCCCTTGACTCTGCCCTCCTTCTTCTACCTATGCTCCAATTTCCCACCTACTGCTAAGGTGTCCAATACAGGCCAAAACAGTTATTTTATTAATGATATTCAGAGCACACTGAAGGACATCCCACATCATGGGTCCATGAACCTAAAGAGAGTTTTGGAAAGTCATCAGGGCACAGTGTGTTCTCCCACACAGGCTAGATGGAGGCAGGCCCTGGAGATATCTTATCACCCCCCCCACACACACACACACACACACACTAGTTGACTCCCTGGCATCATTGGCTGGGAATGCACAGGCACCACAGATGTCTGGCTCATCTCAGCCTCTTGCTAGCTCTGTTGCCTCCAAGCAGTGAGCAAGCCTCTGTGAACCAAATGCCACAGAGCACTCCATAAGCACAGGCTTTGCCTTAGCCATGAGCAAGTCTTGGAAGACCAAGACAGCAGACCCCCATTTTTTCACAGAGGAGGCCATACAACCAAGCACAAGGTGAGGCAGGGCAAGACCTTTCCGGGGCCTTTTTTTCTAGCCTTAGACACCACCTTCTCCTTGTGAGCTCCCAGCTCAGTCATCCGTGCCTATCTGGGTACTGACTTCTTCCTTCCACAAGAACATCCATGATGTTGGTGGATTTCACTGGTATACCCTCATTTAGCCGAGTCACCTCTGTAAAGTCCCTGTCTCCTGTAGGCATTATTCACCTTGACCTAGAGGTGTGTGGCTTTTAGGTCTTGAGGACCCATGTACAAGTTGTGGCCCAGGCCAGTCTAAGACCTGGTGCATGCTGTCTTTCCTGTTTGTTCCCTTGTGTTCTTGGAGAGAGAATGTAACCCATCATAGCCGCTGTCACATGAACCAATCCACAAGTCCAACTTTCCAAGAATTGCCCTATGGTTCAATGAATGTTTCATATAAACCCCTTAATAAATATTAATCCTTTTATATAATCAGTTGCTAGTGATTAATACCTACTTTACCTGGCGCCAAATATGGCTTGCCAGAGCTATCAAGCAATATGCCTGAGCCATAGGCCAAACAGTTTGTAATTAATATAAGACTTTATGTGATTATTTGAGACTGCTGGTCCAGATCTCAGGGCTAGGCAGGGCCAAAAACTTCTTATTATAGTCTCCAGACATGGCCACATGTCCTAGGCGTATTTTACCTGATAGAGTTCAAGGACTACTTTCAGCCCACAATAGTAAGCACCCTTGTACTTTGCATCCCTCTGGACCCTCATATCTCATGTCTGATGACTATGGTATGGGCCTGTCCTGTCCACACCCAGCATGGCCAACATCTTCATGTGGTTTTAAAGAGGGGTCCTTACAATTTGCTTGTGGATTTGGCCAGCCTGACCCATCTTCCCTCCTTACAAAGTGATAGAAGAGCAAGAAGCAGGTATAGTTTATGGAAGAGCACCTGCAGATAAATACCTGTTTCCAAGGGCTTATCCCTCTGCCTCTGTCCCCTGCCCTGCTCATCTGCCATGTGTGGATCCAGAAGCCATTAACAGACATCCTGACTAATCGTCATATCACTCAGCTGGAGAAGAGGGATTCCAGGGGTCTGTCCTCCAAGACCACCAGTCACACAAGGAGTCAGCATGAACAGGAATGGTAGTCATATCTGCCACCACCAAGCTGTCACTCCGGGTCAAGACTGTTCTTGTCACTCTTATCTCATGTCTTCAGTACAGTTAATGTCAACAGGGCTCCATTACTCTCTCTACAGTGACAACATGGAGGCTCAGTGAGATCAGTTTACTCATCCAAAGTCCCACAGGAAAAGCAGAGGTACCTGGGACTAGATCCTCACTCAACCACACTGCCCATCAACTCGGCATACCAAAGTTAGTTCTTGCAAATGTTAAGAACAGCCATGACTGGAGAGATTATGGAGCACACCCATAACCCCAGCATGCATATAAAATCCAAACATAGTGGAGCATACTCATAACCCCAGCACCCATGTAAAATCCAAACATAGTAGAGCACACCCATAACCCCAGCACAAATGTAAAATCCAAACTTGGTAGAACATACCTATAACCCCAGAACCCATGTAAATTTCAAACATGGTGGAACATACCCATAACCCCAACATGAATGTAAAATCCAAATATGGTAGAGCACATCCATAACCCCAGCATCAGTAAGTGGAAATGTGGGAGTCCCTAGGACCCCTTGACTGCCCAGTTGGTGATCTCCAAGTTTAATGAGACACCCTGTCTCAAAAAAACAAGTAGAGACAATTGACAAGATACCCAACATCAGCCTCTCACATACGCTGGCGCACATACCCACACATGAATATATATTCCTGTGTTCACACACTCCATTCATGACTTTGCAATATATTCAAACCAAAGACCCTCTTCTCTAAACTCTGGGTGCTGGGTCAGGCTGATCCTCTATATACACACACGTCACTAGCCCCAGTATGAGTAACCATAGCTGGGTTGGGGAGATCAGGCCCTGATTTTGCCAAGGAGCTGGGAACCCCTGAAGCTAGCTCAGAGTCCTGGCAACTCAGCTAGCATTGGGCTCTAAGAGAGTGAGATAAGGAACACAGGGTCCCCAGATTCCCAGGGCTCGGCATACAAGTGAGCTCTAGTGTACAGCATCTCTAAAAACTGAGCTCATGTGACTGAGCCCTAGGACAGTGCATAGCTGGAGGCATAGGGCAGCCCACACCAGCTCTTCACAGCTGGTCAAATGCAGTAGAGTATTTTAAAAGTGCAAACTTTTCAAACCAGTATACCCATGCCTAAGAATTTACCCCAGAGAGATGCCAGGGGTTGGCATAAAAGTGTATCTAAAAAGCCAGGCACACTGGTACTGGTTTGAAATCCCAGCACTCAAGGATACTAAGGCAAGAGGATTACAAGTACAAGGCTAATGTACACTACATAGGGAGACTTGGACAAAAACAAAAAACAAAAAAAACCCACCTTCCTGGCCAAGAGGAAAAAGTTTACTTTCTTTCCCAAAGTAATTTATTTATATGTACACGTGTATGACTTTGTGTGTGTGCATATGAGTGAATTGCCCATAGGGGCCAAAAGAGGGTGTTAGATCTCCTAGAGCTGAAATTACAGGCAACTAGATGTGAGCCTCTATATATGGATGCTGGGAATCAAACTCAGGTCCTCCAGAAGAGCAGCACATGTTCTTAACCTCTGAGCCAAGCTCAGGTACACAATGTATACTTGTGCTTAGGGCAGGTGTGTACTTAAATCTAACGGAAAGCAAGAGTTTTCTTTTAAGGGTAAAGACTTGGCAAAACTGGCTCCTGTTGGTGAGAGGTAAGACATATGGCTTTCTCCTTACGCTCCTCACTGTCCCCCAGGGCTGTAGCCTGAAGTTTCTGGCCTGGTCTAGCACCAAGATTCAGATCTGCCCACAGTTGCTTGGTCCTGAATAATCACACAAAGGCTTATATTAATTACAAGCTATTTGACCTAGGCTCAGGCTCATTACCAACTAGGTCTCACAACTTAACTCAACCCAATTCTATTAATCTGTATATTGCCACGTGGCTCATGGCTTACCTGTCTCTATGTGACTCCACTTCTCTTCTCCTTTATGCTTGGATTTCCTGCCTGCCCTTACGCTGGCTTTCCATAGGCCAAAAATATCCTCTTTATTAACCGATGGTATTCACATCACAGGTCTCTCAGAACAAGTGTGTCATTATATCCAGAAAAGTGAACATTTCAGTAAATCAGGAATACCGAGTTTATGGGACAGATTATAACTTATTTATGGTTACCTGGGGTAGCTGCCCTCAAATGAAGTCTATGTGTGTGGACTACGGTTTGCAGAAAATGCAAAAGATACACCCATGTCTCAAGGACAGCAGTTACATGAGCTCTGTGACTGTGGTCCTATGTCAGCATGTGTGTAAGTTATTCCCTTTCACTCAGCTCCACCTATGAAGCAGCCTTTTCCATCCATCTGACAGAGAATGTCCTGAGCTGTCAGTCAGCCCACTCCCACCTTCCTCCTATATTACTCACCTTAGTGGGAAGTCATGGTTACTTTGAACCAACACGACAGCAGGGCCTGTCCATCACCCTCTCCATCACAGTAGCCATGATGAATACAGGGGAAGAAGCGACTGAGGCTCAGAGAGACAGCCACAGGCATGTTCTGACAGTGCGCTGGGGTAGGGATAGCTCACATAGTGGGGTTGTTGGAGGAGGAGAGTAACTGAGGCCCAACCTGTGTCATGCTTGGCCTGATATCACAAGCACCACTGTCACTTGAAACCCATTGTACCTCAGACCACAAATGTTTGCCTGGGGTCATATATCTGACCATGAACTGAGCAAATGTCAGATCCAGACGTTGGAAAATTGACTATGGCTACCAACCCCCCTGCATCCAGCACTCTAATAACCATGTGGTGGCCCCATCTTAGTAACCCATAAAGCTCAAGCCTGAGGTCCTGATGTTAAATGTTCCTGCGTCGGGAAGCTACTTCAGCCCAGATGACCAGGCCAGGTTCAGCAGAGTGGTTCTGGGTTAGGCAAAGATCTCAGCTGGGCCGGGCTCCTCACACAGCCTGGATTAGGGCTGTTCCTTGTTCCCTTCTGCAGCCCAGACTGGAGGCTCAGAAGAGATTCAAGAGTGAGATCAGCCTTAAAAACTCAGGTCCTGTGGCCTCTCAGTCACTGGAGTAGAAGGATGTAAGAGTGGTTAGAGGGAGCCTTCCAGAGTGTTTCAGGAAATTCAGGGAGAAGAACCGAGAAAAGCAGAAAATTAAGCAAGTAAAACCCACCTAAGATAGGTGTGGTCTAGGAAGCCTGAAAGACCTAGGCCTTCTCCAGTGCCATGTGTCAGACAGATATGGCTCCCAATGGGAGCAAGCAGAGCCATTTTGAAGGAAGACTTAGGGGCAGAAAGCCCAGCTGCAAGTTCTGTATAGTCTCTTGTCTGGAGAGATACGGAATCCCAAATGACCCATCCACCAACTCCTTCCTCTTCCTGTGTCCTATAGGGACCGCTCAGAGCCTGAGTTCTCCTCCCAGTGGGGCAGGGATATGAGGGAAGCTGGGTTACTAAAGATATAAAGAAGCAAAGCCTACTTTCGCCCTCAGATGTCAACAGTAGACTCTCAATTACAAAATCTTCATGGTACTCATATCCTTCTTTCATCTTGCCATCGGATCCCTAGTATTCCCTGCCCTGCTTCAGACTCACACACCCATCATAGCCAGATGCACACAGGTAATTATCTCCCCAAGCCTCTGGTGGAGACCAGTCTTCTTTGATTCTTGTCAAATCTCTTTAATTATGAGTTTGCAATTGGCCCACTCACAGACTCACCTGGGAGAAGGAAGCCCGCGTTCTACCATGCCAAGACAGAAGAAAGTTGAGCAAGCTGAAATTTTCAGAAAGAAGTGGATTTTGTAAAGCGCAAATGTGCCCAGGGCTTGGCAAAGGCCCAGAGGCCCCCAACTACCAGGCTCTGTCCTGCTCTCTTTTTCCAAATGTTGTGTGGCTATGATCTGTGCCAGATGCAGAGAGTAGAAGACTTGCTGGGGACGATGGCCCAACAAGAATAGTCTACGAGGCTTCCAAAGTCATTCAGGGCATGTCTAGGCATATGTGTACACACACACACACACACACACACACACACACACACACACACACACAAGCACATGCACGTGCACACCCACGTACAGTCTTTGACTTACTTTGATCAAAAGAATCTAGCAAATTATTGGGCATTTTCTGGCCTCAAAGGACCTCATGGGATCCCACCCTATAAGAACTCTGCCCAAAATATCTATGGAAGGGCCAATAGCTAGAGAAAATAGAATCAAGCTGGCCCACCTCTGCCTATGAGGCCTGATAGCCCAGGCAGGATCAACCACTATGGTCCAACTGAGCATGACAGGTGTTCTGAGGTTCCGGATCAGGGTGATTAGTTATGCACCAACAGCTGATTAATGCTGACATCTACCTCAGCCTTCTTTGGTCATGTCCCAAGAGGCAGTGCTTGTGACAGGAAAGGTATCTCTCTCCAGGCTATTCATAACCACCTCAACTCTGAGGACACAGGAGAGAACTCCCAAAACCCACACTGGCTTGGAACCTCAGCACATTACAGGTGACTGACTGTAAGAGCTCTTCAAGGCTCAGGGTGAGTTCTTGCCTTATAGATGTACAGTAAGGGATTCCTATGGCCTCACCCTTTACTTGAAGCCATATGTTCCATGAAATCTATCATCTGTGACCTTTAAACCTCCCCAGACATGCCACTATTTTTCTCCCTCTACTAAAAACAAATGCCCCAGCATCCAGTGTCCAGCTTCTAATCAGTACTTTCTGCACTCCAAGTAATCAACGCTCTCCTCCAGCCCATTCTATATCTTTCTCGGGTGACTTAGCTGTCTTGCTGTTCACAGCAGCATGATGCCCAGAAGTAAGGAGCCTGATGGACCCTTGCCTCTGCCAATGGGCAGCTGGTGACCCAGCATCTCCACTTTCACACCTCTAACACGGACATGGGTTTAGGATCATCAGAGCCTGGTCACAGGGGGGAAGTCCTCATGTGAAGGACAGTTCTGATGCAAGGGAGGTTCTGGAATGTGCACAACAGGACATCCTTCCCCAATCATCCCTGCCAGCCAGCTCCTGCACAAACCTGCTGATGTCTAAACTTGAGCCCCAAAGGAAGACTATCTAACACTGGGCTTGCAGCTACAAGACTGGGTACAGGAGATCATGACCCAGACAGTCACCCCCTCTGCCAAACCAATGTCCCCAGCAGGCACCTCTTCAGCTTCCCACCTGGCCATGTGGAGCTGGTAGCTGTAGCCTCCTTCAGTTCATCCTAGCCAGATAATTAGTCCATGGCCTTGCAATCTCTGCATTTTGAAATTCATCCTGAACCCTTGTAACCCGCTGGGCTTCATCTCAAATGCCCGCGTACTTTCATCTTGCCTTCATTAATTCTCACACCCGCACCCAGGCACAGCACAGCCGCCTCTCCTCACAGGGCCGTCTGCAGTCTCAGCCCTGCAAATTGATCGGTGCTTCCTCCTTCCTGGCATTTGCACAACGGGAGATGGTCTATGTGTCTGCGACTGGCCGGTGTCTCCTTTCTCTTCAATTTGCAGAGAGCTCAGCTCCCAGCAAAGAAGGTGAGGTGAGATTAATTGGCAGAGCCGAATAAGGACCATTCTGTCCCCAAAGTGGGCATGAGGCCATGAGCAAGTCACTGTTTAATTGGTTACATGTGACCCTGTCCTTTTTTTTTTTTTAATTCTAAGTTTTAACATTTGAAGCATCATCAATATTAATTATTGCTGCCTTTCTCTGAGTCACCCCTCACCCGGGAAAGGGCACATCCATTTCTCACAAGGAGGAAGATAGACTTGAGAATGACCTTGAGATCTCAGAAAGAGATGACCAGGTTCCCTTTGATGGAGAAACTGAGGCTCAGTGAGCAATTGACTTCCCTGCCTTCTGATGTCTGTCTTGCTTTATGCCTTCCCAGGGGAGAGACGGACAAAGGATGGTCCCAGCACTGACGGACAAAGCAACTCCGGTTTTTGTTCAAGTCTTATGGCACTTCTCACGGGTTAGAAAGACCCTTTCTTGACATTGCTAAAGGATAGACTCCTGGTATTGCCACCAGAGGCTACACATATGACTAGACAAGGTTGCTACTTTCTATGCAGAGCAGATAGGGAAGACCAAGTGGGACTCTAAGTTTGAGTGGGATCCCGTGTATTTGTAAATGGAACTGAAATCCTCTTAGGTCACTACCCACAGGGATGGTGCTATCCTGTATCAGGGCCTACTTAACCTGAGTGAACTTCCCAGAGCACAATAGACACAAAGGTCCCTGAAGTGACTAACACAAATGGGTATTCCTGAGAGCATGTCCTGAATCTTTTCTGAGGTAAAGAACACACAGAGCCTAGTTAAGCTTCAAGGATGTACCCACATCTTAGGGTCCTCACTGCAGAGCCACTGAACAGTGTGCCTATAAGCCAAAAGACATTAAAGATAGCCAGCCCACTATGCCAAAAGCTTCAGGAAAAAAAAAAATACGCTTGAATCAGACCTTCTCAAGGATCCCACGGTGAGCATCACCTGACAAAATTGTGACATCTCATCTCAGGCAGAAGAAATGGCAAGTGACAAATTTCTATGGTGAAAACCGTGGAGTTTGGGGGTTGACAATATCCTGGGAAATTAACACAAAACCCACTGCAGAATCCTATCTGGCTAAGGGTGTGGCTTGGTGTTAGAGCATTAGTCTACCCTGCATTGAGGTCCTGGATTCCCTCCCCAATGCCACAACAAAACAAAAAAACAGAACATCACACTGACCACAGAGAGGATTCCATGGTTTGTCCATTCTATAGGAAAACTAAGCCAAGGCACAGAGATATGAACTTAGCCAAGGTGACCAGTTAGCCGGCAATGGTGCCCAAGCTCATGTGCCATGCTTTGTTCTATACCCCAGTAAGAGGAAGCCATGGGTTCGACATTCACTGCCCACACTCAGGTGTGACACCTCAGAGATTCTCCTATGTCCTGGGGGACAAGCTAGGCAGCTGGTTTGCCTGATTTGTTTGTGAAGATGAGTGACAGAGGGTCCTGGTTGAGAATCATGTTATCAGCCATCGACACCAGAGGTAGCGTGAGGAAAAAAAGAGATTCAATAGGTAGTTTTACCAGGGCCACTAGTATGTCCCCAAGAAACTGAACCCAGAGACCTACTCCCCAGACACTGGAATCTGAGTTCACAGATTGCCATTGGGGTCTTCCTTCGCAGCAGGCTCTGGGACACCTGCTTCAAACTTTAGGCCTCAAGTTCCAGGGGCTTCACTGATTACAAAATACGGCTCTGTGAGCTGCAGCTCTAATTGCAGGCAGCGATTACTCCCACCGTTTCAGGGCCAGCAGCTAGGCTAAGTGGCTGTCCCCAAAAGCCATTTCCTGCCTGGCTGGGTACAGAATGTTCTTTCTCTCTAAGTAAAATAAACAGGTCTGAACTCATTGGGGTTTCTATCTGCCGTCCACTAAAGGCTTCTACCTTCTGAGTTTCCACACAACTAAGATTTATAGTGTCTATTCTACCCAGAACAGAGTCCCCAGATAATGTTAATAGATGGCTAGTTTTGTCAATAAATCCCTCTGGCAATGGAAATATCTATTTCAGATGAGTTCTCTGGAGCCACGCTCCAAGTGTAGAGAGCACTTAGGAGGCTGCTACTCACTCCACAGGCAAGAGCACTTGTGCAGAGCTGTGCTGTGTCTCAGGACCCAAGGAGGTCTTAGGGCTCAGGGCTTAGGTGAGACGCCTTCCCAGTGTGTCCCTAATACAATATAAAGACAGCCACCCCTGGGATTAAGGAAAAGGGCCCAGGGGAATTCTCACTGAGTGCCCACCACACCTATTATTTGAGTGATGATCGGTCCAGGTGTCACATCCTTTGCTAAGGCAGCTTTTCTCTCTCTCTCTCCTAACCCCTCCAGCTCAGGAGGCATCAGTCTCTCTCTGCTTCTAACTGCATCCCTTAACTCTCTTCTCTTGGGGCTACTGAGGATGCTCTTACAATTCCCTGACCTTGGCCTGTCCAGCTGTCCCTCCTCACCCTGTGGACATATCTCTTGTCTTAAAAGTTAAGCTTCTTGAACAAAGCCCTCCCGAGCTCTGGGTTTTTCATTCATATTAAGAGTGAGGCTGCCAGGCATATAAGGGGAACTCCAAGCTACCTGAGACCCTGCACAGCTGAGTCCCCAGCTTCTCTTTACATTGGCCATATCCAGCCTTGGACAGTGTCAGAACCGTACCTCTGTCTCCTCTGCTGTAGGGCTTTCTCTATAGTACTCTGTTGTTCCTCCTGCCGAAGGCACCTAATTCTGAGGGCCAGCAGGAACCACTTTCTTCAAGGTGTTTTCCTGGGGTTGGAAGATTATAACTTCAGTCTGGGCCATATAATGAGATTCTGTCAAAGATAAGGAAACAAGAAAATTGTAGGATGATGAAAAGAAGAGAGGAGGGAGGGAGGGAAGGAGGGAGGGAGGGAGGGAGGGAGGGAGGGAGGGAGGGAGGGAGGGAGGGAGGGAGGGAGGGAGGGAGGGAGGGAGGGAGGGAACGACACAGCTCCGGTTAATTCTAGAGCAGGAGATGGAAACAGGTTCACTGGTATCAATAATAAGAATTAATGGAGAAGACAGCACTCACATTTACCTCTGTGTTCTGTATTAAAATTGCTCTCATGTGTCACTGCCAGCACACAAGTGACACATTTACTTAAGTTCAGTGACTGCTATTGTTGGAGTACTTGCCTCCGGGAGGTGCAGACAGTCCTGCTTGATGATTTTCCTCCATCACCAGGTTCTCCCTCACATGGACAGCAAGGCATGGCCACATGGATCCAGAAGCAGTGGGGGACCTTCTTGGCAGTTTCTTTTCTGAGTAGAAGCCCCGTAGCCTGGAGAGGCAGGCCACACTTTTACACTTCCTACTGTCTGTCGCTGGGGATATGGTACATCAGAACAAAGCCGTTCTCTACCTCGCCAGCTCCAACATTGGTGTGTCCCCCAGCTCTAAACCTACCTAAATCCATGCATGCTGGGAGGGTGTATGGCCTCTGCTCCACAAGGCTTCCGGAGCCAATGTCATGGTCCTGGACACTGTTTCTTGCTTGCTTGGTATAAGTGGGACCCACTTGGGGAGGGGATTCCCTCCACCTATACCTCCCCTGTGCTCTCCTCCACGGTGTCCTCACAAGCACTAGGTCCCATGGGACATCCCTATGTGCTTGCTTTCTCTCCGGTGTACCATCGTTTTTCTCCCTTGTCACAAGTTCCAAACTGCTCAACACCAGTGCAGAGGTTCCTGGAATGTGCAGCTCAACACAGGAGGGAGCAACAGAAGCTAGGTTAAACTCCACAAAGAAGCGGATTTGTGAAAGGTCAGGAGGGGTCATAAGGACAAAGACTCTGGAGGCCCCAGGAGAAAAAAAAACGCAAAGAACGTGCTGCAGCCCAGCCAGGGTATTTTCCAGCTTCATGGATCAGCACTTTCTCAGAAAGCCAGCACCCCATCCTCCATCAAGGTGTTCATAGACTCTGGCTGCACATGCTTGTGGTCCAAGACTTCCTTTTTTGGTCAGGAAAATGCAACCTTGCCATGCCAGGGCTCTGCTGAGAGGATGGTCTGCTGGCAAACAGCTAAGAGTCTGATCACTGGTGGGTGCAGCTACTCTGTTCTGAGACCCAGATTGTTTCCAGACAAGTGCTGTTGTGGAAGGGGAGGTGAGTGTGGGGGATGAATGGGCAGTAATAGATATGGGTGGAAAGGTAGATAGACAGATAGGGAAATATATGAGAGACTAGATGAATGAGAAGATGGGCAGATGAATAAATGGATGGATGGACTGATGGTGGATGGATGGATGGATGGATGGATGGATGGATGGATGGATGGATGGACTAATGAGAAATGGATCCATAGGAAATGTTAGAGGCTCTAGGCAGGTGCATTCATTCCCATTATCCTGATGTCCCTGCTACTCACTAAGTCCAAAAGTTCCTGGATTTTGCCATAGCCAGAAGAACAGGTTGGTCATACAGTGTGACTTCCCAGTTACAATACTGGCCCTCTAGAATGTCCTACATAAGACCAGTAGAAACATAAACCTGTGTATTGAAAGTCCTTGGTCACCAGAGATTTCAGCCAAGCCTTTCCCCCCCTCTTGCTCACTGAACACCTTTGCATTTGTCAACCACCCTTTGCCTCCATGGTGATTGCCTCCTGCCTGGGGAGTGATAAGTCCTCCAGGAATAGAGTAGGAGAATGAAAAACCAGTTGGCTGTGTCTCTGGGCTCAGAAGGTCATCACTAACTCAAGGAATCCCCATGGAAGGGGTGAAGCCCCAACGTCACTCATGATGCTTAGATAGAGGAAAGGCCATTGCTTGGCTTCAAGACCAAGTACCATAACCCTTAAACCCACTGTAGCTTTAGGGACCATCAATCACTACGACACACAATGCACATGGCAGTGTAAGGATGGGACACTCAACACAGCTGTATGTCACTCATGCTAATCTGCCTCCTCCTTGTGGGCATGTTGTCTTCTCCCCTTCTATCCTAAACGCTCCAGAGCACATCCATTCCGGGTAAACACAAGATGATTTCTCTGCGTATTGGAGAGATGCCACACTGTCCCCAGAGGACATCTCATGTACTCTTAGTCTCCCATTTAGCTAAATCCCCTGTTATGGAGTCTGTACTTGGACATGTGTGTATGGCAGATGACCTAGCCCAGAAGTATCCAGAGTTAGAAACGACCTTCTGGGCTCCAGGTTCTAATTCTGAGTTTCAGCATACCCAGTGCTCTACCTCAGCCAGCTCCTACAGATGCATTTTCATTTGGGGGTCTCCATGTCTCCCACGAAGCGAGGTATTGCCTGCTAACATGGGACTCTTGGAATTACTGGCAAAGAAATGCCTGAAATCTACTGGGCCTTGGAGGCAGTAGGGGGATCAGTCGTCCAAGGTGACAGTAATAGCTTGGTCACATCAAGCCCTTTGGTGCAGGCAAGGCTATTAAAGACTAAGAAATGTGGAAGGTTCGCAAAGTACTGTGAGATGTCATTTTCCAGAGAAAGAGGCAGCTGCTCACAGAGCATCCAGAACAACAGGTCCCAGAAATGAAAAAAGGGCTTTTTCTCTAGCCATACAGAAAGCAGGCAGTTTCCCGGTATGTCACCATGTCCCAGGACTAAGGAACCATTTTCTCTCCATGTTCACATCCACTGGGAACAGGGTGGGACAAGTCAGACCTGGTAGGCACTGGAACTGGTACTCTGGGGTTCAGGTAACAGCAGGAAACTGGCCACAGCTCCCAGTTTCCATGGCATATAGCAACACAGGCACCACACTAAGAAAAATACAAGGGCATTTCTCAAGGAAACACGCCCAGTGGGAATACCCACCCAGTAGTGGAAAGTGAGAGACCCTGAAAAGCTGGTTGTCTGGGCTGCTGAAGTGGCTTCTCTCTGTTCTGCCACTGATTCACAAGTACCTGCTGTTCCCCTGTTCCCAACACAAGCATGTTGGGTTGCAAGGACTCTGTAGCTGTTGAATTAGTAACAACCATTTCTATCCACTAGTAGACAACCTGACTTCCTTTCAGAGAATACTAGTAAGATCAGGAATGGCAGGGGCCCAAGCTATGCCCCTTTTCCGAGAACTTGGAGTTGACAGATAGCAACTGAATCTACCTGGGCTCTGGGATCCGGCACTGTGTATCTGACACACACACAGGAGGAGGAGAAGGGAAGAGGAGGAAGAGCTCCAGATGGGCCAGGCATCTCACACTTGTAACCTAGAGACTCAGCAAAGCAGAGGAAGACATCTGGAGAGAGTTGTGTTGTGAGCGTTTCATAAAGAGTGAGCTTATAACCAGCAAGCTTCCTCATGGACCTGAGACAAGCGTCCCTGCTTCTCTCGTCAGAGCCAGCCTCAACTGCTGGGATCTTGCGTGTCTGCATGGCTTTCATTCTTAGCCCTGAACCTCCTCTTCTGCCTTGAGGACTCTGAAGACTAGGGCAGCAGCTCATCCAATATTCCAAAATGGTTTCTGCCCCAACACCCTTAGTTGCCCCAACCCCAGAGACCTTTCTGGCATGTGTGCCAACTTTCCTGTTGCTATAACAAACATCACGACCAAAGGTAACTCAGGGAAGGAAAGGCTACAGTTGTGTATTTCCAGTTCACAACTCATCATTGAGGGAAGTCAGGGCAGGAACTCAAGGTGGAAACCATGGAGGAACACAACTTGCTGGCTAGTTCACTGGCTAGCTCACTATGTCTCACACACCAACTCATGCTCAGATCCCTTCTCTATACAGCCCAGGACCACTTGACCAAAGAATGGTGCTGCCCACAGTGGGCTGGGCCCTCCCAATTAGTTAATAATGGAGTCTATCCCTTACCCATAGGTCCACAGACCAACTTGATCTAGATAATTCCTCAGTGGAGGAGTCTTCTCTCAGATGGTTTGAGGCTATGTCAAGGGGACAGTTAAGGCAAGCAGAATCCTTATCCCTGGGCTCAGGGGATTAGAATGGAAACATCTTCCAGGGTACTGATTCTGCCAAGCATACACGTCCTAGGCAGACCAACCTATGGTCAGTCCCAAGGCTGTTCACAGTGGAAAGACCTCTCTTCATGCTAACCAGCTAGAGGACAATGAAGGTTGAGCTAGCTTCCCAGTGTGCAGGAGTCAGGCCAGGGGCATAAGCTGAGGACCCCCATGCACTGACAAAGGTTAAAGGCAATACTCACCACACAGTCATGGTAATCAAGAGGACGTCAAACTCAGAGGTCAGAGAAGTGGCCAATGCCAGGCCCTGATATGCCAGTGTAGTTTTAGCTAAGAACATCCTCATCTTCCCGACAGTCTCTTGGGACATACCTTCTCTTCTTTGTCCATTTTCCCAGCGTAACAATGGTTCGATAGTGCCTCAATTACTCAGGAGTCACCCATCCATGAAATAGCCAAGTCTGCATGCCTTCCAGATAAACTGACCATTTCTTAGAACTGACTTGGAATCTCTGACTCGAGCCTTGAAGTTCAGGCAGTGGAGGCCCCCTCTCAAGGTATGGTGAGGGAGGGGCTGTTGTGACACCATCCCTAACCCCTCCACACTGAGAGGCTTAGTCCCAGCCCTTCCCCAGTCAAGAGAGAATAGCATTGAATGCTGTTTTTTCAACTTTGCTCTGAAGGGATTTCCTTGATCTGGAGCTAATTGTATTGGCATTAACCTGTTTTAACAGGACTAAAGTATCAATAAATCATTTTTTAGTAGCTCTCCTTATTACAGCCCTTTGTTAATGCATTGCATTCACTGTGACAAACAGCCATGAAACTACGGCTTCCGTGTAATACATTTTGTCTTTTTAAGCCTTTTCTCTCTTTCCGCTACGGCAGAGACTTCTAAAGTTGATTTAGAGGTGAGTAAAGATGAATACAAGGCCATCACAGTGCCTTGGCCGCGCCTGCCTACTCTCCACCACATCTCCATCTCTCAGTAACCACTCGCCTATTCTGCGACCACTGCAGGACTAAGACACAGTAAACAGGGATTTAGGGAAGAGGTTCAGAGCAAAGTATTACCCAGAGTAAGTCTTCGTGGAAATTTTCTAATGCAGCAAAACTCAAAATGCCAAAAATATCAGCACCGAGACTGCCAAAATCTAGTGTGGAGCTCACTGGTAGCCAGGATGAAAAGGAAATACTTTCGATAATTTCTTTGTCTCTGATCAAAAACTGACTGATGGATGATTCAGGAGATGTTCTTCCACAGTTCTGGGTTCTAAGAAGACTCTGCCACTGCATTTAGGAACACCACTAATAAACATCGCAGAGGCTCTCTCACTGAGCTCTCAGGAAGCCCAGGCAGGGGCTCAAAGATTACCCCAGGTGATGATATGGTCATAACACCCTGCAAGATAAGACCTGTACTGCTCCCCAATGCACCTGAGAAACTATGGCCCAGAAAGGACAAAGGTCTGACATCTCTCAGCTTCCGTTGTGCCTGCTGGTATTTACAGAGAATGTTCCAGAACATGCTTGGGTGGTTGAGAGGAAAAACAGCAGTAGGTCATGCTGTTAGGGTATGCTTGCTCCCAAGATACCTCCTTCAGCATCACCCCAGGGACAGGCTGCTCATGGTCTTGAACATGAATCGCAGAGGACATGGGTCCAAATTGTCCCCCAGCACTTCTCACCTTGTGCCATGGACAAGCCCCTCCAAATCCACATGGCTATGGCCATAAAATGTACTTTGCCATTCTGCACAGCTAAATGAGAAAATCAGTGCAGGGCTCTGGGGCACGATGGTAGAGGGCAAGCTCCTGGTGGCTAGTGGCCAGAGTCAGAGGGCTGAGTGCATGCCTCCTTGCCTAACTCCAGGACATCAGCTAAAGGCAGCTCTGAGGTACCCATGATTCATGTAAATCATAGAGGCCCAGGGCTGATCACAGAATGAGTATCTTTTTTAACAGTACCCATGGGGGTGACGATTTTATTCTCACTCAGACTTCTCATTAGAGACCCCTCCCCACCCCCCAAAAATAGGCTATAATCGCCCATGGGGTCCAGGGGGGAAGTCCTTGCCACCTAGAGTCCTGTGACTTTACATTTTTCTGGATATGCATAAAATGAGCTGGTCCTTTAGTGAACCCTCCCCCACTCACCAGATAACAAGAACAAAGGTTTCCAATCTGTCTTAGAAGGCCTGATGCTGGGAGCATGCCTGAGATGTACTCTTTACCGCAGATCCCAGCACCTGTGCCACAGGGACATTCACCCACAACAACCTCAGCCCTGAAAGCTTGGTGGCTATGGTGAGAGGGCCAGGCCTAAACTGGGCCACTTGGTTTTGTAGGAGGGTGCACTTCCGTCTGGGATGCATAACCTCTAGGAGAACCCAGGTATGCAAGTGGGCATTGTCAGCAGACATGTGTACCAGAAAAGCCTCACACCAAAGGGAGATGGCTGGGACACAAACACAAAGCAGAAGGAGCCAGGTGAAGGCAGCTGTTGGTCAACCTTATTTTGGCCAAGTACCTACTGTTAGTCTGTGGTCAGTCATCAGAGACCTACAGAGTAGATATGTCCTGAGAGCCTTTATTCCTGATGCCTGATAGACAGTGGCATGGTGTAATCTGTTCGTATTTGAACTTAGATATTTGTTCATCATGGATTCTGGCATTCAGTTTTATATTTAAAATTATTGCATTAAAAAGTATTTGTTTTGGATTTAAAGAGATGGCTGAGTCAGTCAAAGTCTCACCCCTCAGGCATGAGGACCTGAGTTTAGTCTCCAATATCCACATATAAAAGCTGTTTTTTGCAGCTGTAATCCCAGTTTTGGAAAAGGTAGAGGAAAAGGGTATGGGGGTTCACTGGCCAGCCAATCTCGCCAAATGTATTGTTACTGTAACAGCAAGAGACTCTGTCTCAAAAAATATAGTGGAGAGGAATTGAGAAAGATACTCAACATTAACCTCTCTCTCTCTCTCTCTCTCTCTCTCTCTCTCTCTCTCTCTCTCTCTCTCTCTCTCTCTCTCTCTCTCTCACACACACACACACACACACACACACACACACACACACTTTATCGTGATGATGGATTTTTGAGAGTTCTTTGCAGATTAGCTGGAGCTCTCCCAGGCCCCTTAGCACTGAGATGGCACTACACTGCTCCTAGATCTGGGCCACCTGTGCCTGTCAAAGCCCTGTCTCTCCCTGCTGGGGGTTAAGGATGCCCAATTCTCTCAGTTCCCACTTTCTGTTTTCAGCCAGGAAGGATAATTAATCCTGTTGATCCCTAATTGACTCGATGTGGCTCAAATACCAAACACGATATCATTTCCTTCATGAGAAATTTCTTCACTGAGACTGGCTTTCTGTCTTCTTTGGAAGAAAAGAATAAGAAAAATTAAAGCTGCAGGAAGATAAGAGAGCAGAAATAAAAAATTTACATATGCAATCAGGAGCTGTGAAAGGCTGGCAACAAGGAAAAACAGAGCATGCAGGCACACACACACACACACACACACACACACACACACACACACACACACACACACCAGAGAGGCTGTGAATACTGAGCAGGGAGCCAATAGCTGTGAGCCTGGAGGCTATAGCCACTGCTCAGTATCCTATGGAGACAGTGTCTGGCATCTAGAAGGTTCTGGAAATTCTCTGTCTTGATGTTTGCTCTTTTGGCCACTCCTGATAGACTCTTCCTTCTTGGGAGATCCCCTCACATAGTCTTGCGGTTCTAGAAAAGTTTCTTTCACAGTGTGCAGCCCACAGCGGGAGTCTTCATGGTGGAAAGGAAAATTCTCCATGATGGTTATTTCAGGGACAGAGGCTGTAGCAAGGGAGGAGTGAGCTTGCAGACACAATTCTTGACTCTTCTTCAGTACCCGGGACACTGTTTGAGTGAATGGGTGCCATGCATGTGCCATGGGCAGGACACTAGCTGCAATGCTCTGTTGAGGTTTCTTTCCCACTCCCGTCCAGGTCTGCCACCACGGGGCCTCTTGGGGTGCTGGTGTGTGAAAAGGTGGAGGGCACTGAGCTAGGCCTGTGAGACAGCAAACAAATCCCTTCTTGTCCTCACTGAGACTCATAGAGACTGATTCTGCGACTCTGTCACACAGTGAGAAGAAGGCAACAGCACCCAGATGGGAAGACGCATCCATTTCACATTCAGGCTCTTATTCATTCAAACCTGAGAATTAACATACAGGTCACATGGTCTCTACCAGAAAATCGAACAATCAACTCTGTCATTATAAGGTGAGTATGGTGTTCATGATACATTGATGGATGAACATGGATATATTTCAATAAAGCTTTATTGATTTAAAAAAAAAAAAAAAAAAAAGGCCATGGGCCACATCCAACCCCTGAATGGGTGTGGCTAGAATGTCCTATCTCTGCTGTTTCCTGTGACACACACCAATCTCAGAGCTGAACAGGGCGCTGGTCTTCATCCCCACAGCCACTGGTCTGTGATGGAGAGAACTTGAGAGTCTACACAAACATCTGTGAGGAGGGTTGGGAGCAGGAGCAACAGTGACTGGGGGTGCTGCAGGACACAGGTCACTCTGTGAAGGGGGTGTTGGGACTGCCTTATGGTGAAGAGGCAAAGGGTCTCCCCAGCCAGGCAGTCACTGGGAGAAAAGCCGCTGAGGACTTCTTCAGCGGCATGCTACAGAATCCAAAGTCAACGTGGACATCAAGGAAAAATGGAAGAAAAGCAGTAAGAGGGGGTGGGTGGTGGGTGTGCCCCAGGAAGGAAGGTAACAGATGGAAAATGCCACAGGGCCCCCTCTTAGAACCTGAGGACAGCCCAGCAGAATGGCTCATGGACTGGAAACTTTCAGAATCTGGTACAGAAAAGGAAGATGTATCACACCCCACCATCACCACCACCCCACCCCCCACCCCTGCGTGCACATGCCCCAGGCGCAGGCAGGGGAAAGAAAAGAAACAGGTCACAGGTAAAAAAAAAAATCAGAAGCAAAATGGACTCAGAAAGCCCAGCTCAAGCCTTCAATCTAAACTCAAAGAAGTTAAGCTTTGTGGGTACTCAGGAGTAAGGCACTCCCAGATGTCCCTCGAGCATGGTGTGTGTGTGTGGGGAGAGAGAGAGAGAGAGAGGAGAGAGAGAGAGAGAGGAGAGAGAGAGGAGAGAGAGAGAGAGAGAGAGAGAGAGAGAGAGAGAGAGAGAGTCTGACCAATGGAGTATCAATACTGAAGCTTTCCTGTATAGTTCCTCAGGCAAACCACCCAGAGAAAGAAGCTATGAAACACAGAGGTACGGTGGGATGAGAAACAGGACTGTGCTGTGGAATATTAGCTGAAGATGTGTTACACTCGTTTACCGTGTGGAGCATTGTTTGATGATGCAAAGATACATTGCATTTGTTTGACTCTATAAAGCTTTGTTACTTTATCATCCTAAAACAAAGAGTTGAACAGCCAAAAGCTAGGCAGGAGAAAGGATAGGCGGGGCTGGTGGGCAGAGAGGATAGAAAGGAAAGCTCTAAGGAAGAGCAAGGAGTGAGAAAAGAAGGGGAGGAGGACACCAGGGGACAGCTACATAGCCACACAGCCCACAGCCACACAGCCACACAGCCACACAGCCACACAGCCCACAGCCACACAGCCACACAGCCACACAGCCACACAGCCACACAGCCACATAGCCACACAGCCCACAGCCACACAGCCACACAGCCCACAGCCACTCAACCACATAGCCACACAGCCACATAGCCCACAGCCACACAGCCCACAGCCACACAGCCACACAGCCACACAGCCCACAGCCACCCAGCCACACAGCCACATAGCCACACAGCCCACAGCCACACAGCCACACAGCCTCACAGCCACACAGCCCCACAGCCACACAGCCCACAGCCACACAGCCACACAGCCTCACAGCCACACAGCCCCACAGCCACACAGCCACATAGCCACACAGCCCACAGCCACACAGCCACACAGCCCACAGCCACACAGCCACACAGCCCACAGCCACACAGCCACACAGCCTCACAGCCACACAGCCCCACAGCCCCACAGCCACACAGCCACACAGCCTCACAGCCACACAGCCACACAGCCCCACAGCCACACAGCCCCACAGCCACACAGCCACACAGCCACACAGCCACACAGCCACACAGCCACACAGCCCCACAGCCACACAGCTCACAGCCACACAGCCCCACAGCCCACAGCCACACAGCCACACATCCACACAGCCAGCCCCAGAGTAAGAAGGAAATAAAGATATATAGAATTTTAGAAAGTAAAAAAGCCCAGACGTAAGACATAGTTAAAAAGAAGCAGGATAATTTAAGTTAGAAAAGCTGACTAAAAACAAGCCAAGCTAAGGTCAGGCATTCATAAGTAACAATAAGTCCCGGTGTATTATTTATTTAGGAGTTGCATGGTACAGGGCCCCCAAAAAGGTAAAAAAAAAAAAAAAAAAAAAAAAAAACACCTACAGACCTGGGGAAGATATGAGGAGTCATAGTCAGCCATGGCAGGTAGTGGGGCATCCCAAGAGACAGAGCTGTCACCACTTCAACCCTTTACTGAAAACTGAACAGGCCAAGACATGATGGGGCTCATCTTGGCCATCCAAGGAAACACCCGACTTGCCCCCCTCCACCCTTTCCTTCATGAAACTCCATAGAGGTATCATGCTGTTTTCCAGTTTAGAATCCAGGACAGAAATGCAGGCCTGTCATGGCCACTGAGGCCTGCCCTGTCCTCCCAGCCCAGCCACACTTACTCCTTGGTTCTGATCGTCACCTGAAGCATTTGTCTGATGAAGAGAAGCATGCGCTGGAACAGCCCACTTCACCTCTACAGACTGGAGTCGTCTTGGTTTGGGAACTCCATGTGTTACAAGAAGCCTGTGCTCTTAACCCATGAGCCATCTTTTCGGTCCCAAGGTTAACTTTTGAAACGATCTCAGAACCACAGCGACTCAGAGACAGAATGTGTGTGATGTGCCCCTGCTGTCAATGAAAGGCAATTATTTAAAAAATTTAATTGGAATCATATAACTATCATTGGAACTGGGGGAAGAAAAATAAACCATATAATACACATACAATAACTTGTAAGCTGAGCATTTTTTGCCTTAGCCCTTCATCTTGGTTATCAACAGCCCACACAGGCAAATGCCATAATAATTAAATTCCATTGGCTTAGATGTTTTGCAAACGTTCAGTTATTAAAAGGAGAACCTGCACATTTTTCCAGACTGTTCTTACAGAGGTATATTTGCCAAGACAGGAAGCAAGGGCAGTTCAGTAACCTGAATTGTAGGTGGGTCTGTGTTTATATTTTTTCCCAAAACCTCACAGCTGTGAGAGCTGGGGCAAGGCAGAGGCAGGGAAAGAGGGAGATGGAATTAAGGAAGGGAATTTAGAGAGCTCTATACTTCCAGAGCATTCTATTTCCCACAGGGATGGTGGCTGCGTAGGAAATTATTACTACTTTTCGCTGATACAGTAATCACAGGGCTTTTTCCTCATTCTTTTGAATATATAATCCCCAGAACAGTGCAAATATAATGGAAGAAAAGTAGACAATGCAAAAAGAGTTTGCCTTGTGCAGGGGTTAGAAAGGTCACACATACAAGATGAGGCAACACGGGGGTGGAGACTCACAAGAGCCTGCTCTGTGGGCTAGAGTGCCTTTCTCAGAGCCGAGACTCTGCTGAGAGAGAAGAGCCTGTTGACATTTCCCTTACCAGAATTGTTAATAACAGGTTTTCTTTTCTATCGATTCTAAACACAGTGCTTTCCCATTTGGGGAAATTTGGAGATGAAAACTAAAAGCTAAGATCCAGCTCATGACCCAGGGGAAGCACTGAAGACTGGGTATTCCAGCCTTTTGGAACATGTCTGTCTTTCCATCTGTAATTTTCCATGATTGAAATCAGCCTCCCAAGATAATTTCTACCTTGTTTTTCCCACTTAATATGCTAGACGCTCCCTCTGTGTTATTACAAACTCATTGTAAGCATCTTTGGCTGCATAATTTACTTAATCATCTTCTCATTAGAGGACATTTAGACAGGCTCTAGTTTCTCCCTCTCGCAAATTACTGTGATATGAACAGCACGGAGGATACCCACCCGCATCTCAGGACCTATGTCTAGAGATGATGGCCTGACATGGCCTGGGAGAGTCCTTCAGACTCCAGAAGCAGATACTGAAGACTCTGTGTACATGTTCCCAACCTTTCCCATTTGTACATTGATGTGTGGTCACCCCAGGGCACAGTGTCCCTTACTAAACATATCTGAATGCTACAGGGGAGCAAACAGATTTAAAGTCACATCCTGGCTTTGCAAAACATTATCTGCGGCATCTCCAGGGCCACCACCTCTCTGAGCCTCGAGTTCCTCATATTTCATCAGTATACACAGTACTCAGAGCTCTTAAACCAGTGGGGGTGTTTGCCACACCCAGTGCCTACATCTAATAAAGGATACCCAACACTGACCCTATTAAGCCTGTTCCTTCTTAACTATTTTATCAAAACATTTTAGGGCAGGCTCTGATTGTTCTGCCTAAAGTCATTTATCATCTCCTGAGCATTGGCAGTTACTGTGAACTCTGACAGGCCTTCCAGTCCTGTGCAGCAGAGCCAATGACCATTGACTCTAATGGAAAGAGCAGGATGTTGTATGCATCCCCTAAGCTGCAGCTATGTGCAAAGTCAGCCCTACCCAAACTGTAAGAGCTGGGAATCCTGAGTCCCAAAGAAATGAATTATATTCTAGAAGGAAATGGGCAATGTAGAGAAACTATAACAATGCCCCAGGCTAGTTTGGGGATCAGCTGGGGTCCCTGAGAAGCCTCCAAGACCACAGGGACATGGGAGTATTACCTATATAGTATGTATTTCCACAGGAAGAAAGCTACAACCAAGCAAGGTGGAGAAGACCAAAGGTTGCTGCTGTGGCTCAAGACAAAGAGAGCAGAGGCTAGACAATGGTCATTGTAGCCGCCACATGAGGGCTCAAGTTCAGACCCTTAGTACCAACGTAAGTATCACACATATGGCAGCTTCCTATAACCACAGGACTCAGGAAGAAGGGGACAGAGGGTCCCTAGAGCAAGCTGGCTGGCCAGACGGACCACATCAGCAATCATTGGCTCCAGTGACAGATTTCGGCTCATAAATAATGTGGAGAGTAGTCAAGAAGATTCTCTATATGAGCCTCATGTCTCCACCCTTACTTACATACACTGTTGTGCCTAGGTATGCAGAGAGAGAGAGAGAGAGAGAGAGAGAGAGAGAGAGAGAGAGAGAGAGAGAGAGAGATTAGGAGTCCAGAGAGTTTATGGATTTTTCCCCCCAAGACTGAAATGTCAGGTAGACCTCATTTGGTTGAGCATGCTACCCCAAAGACACCAGGCCTTCCCTGAACCAACTTCTCCATTAGGAAAGTGTGGACAGTGCCTCTGTCAATGGACATAAATACTCCCAGCCACTGTTCCAAAAGCCACATTCACACACCCATCCCTCTTCAAAAGCCTCCTGTGAGGATCCCTACTGAGCCTATCATACAACCCTGGCCAAGAAAGGCCAAGAGACATACATAGGCTCCAGCAGTAGACATGAGTATCTCCATGAGTCTCCTATGTTCTCCTGACACCTCCCACCTACCCAACAAGACACAGGAGCCAAGGAGCTCACTCTGGACATGGAACCTCTCAATGTACCAAGACCCATGATAAGGACCAAGAACTGAAATAAGCTTTGCATGAGCCCTCAGTCAGTGTGGGTTCGCATATCATCCTGCTGAAGTCGCGTGTGGTCTACTTGTCTAGAGCTCTGGCACAGCCTGTTCATACTATTCCTTCCCTCCCGTGGGTCACTGGCTAATAGGAAGGACCAAGAACTGTGTGCCCACACCAGAGCCCTCATCGAAACAACCAAATCAGACTCACTCCTGACTCTTCAATCAGAGCCACAAGCCTCACGGTGTCAAGGCCACTGAACTCCCACAAACACAGGACACGGGACACGGAAGCCTAGGGTAGCCCTGGCTATCCAGAATCTGATGCCCAGGCCTCTCTCTCCTTCCACACCTGCCCAGATGCCCAGGTTGATGTTCTTATCAGAACTCAGCTCCTCTAGGTGAGAAGATTTTTGTCAACTCACCAAGACAACTAAAGAGTGGGCTCCCCTTTAGAGTCTGGTTTTACAGATCTATAAAACGGAGATGTCAAATTTCCTTCCTTGCTAGTTACTTGTCAGTATCTTAAAGCCCCTAATCAGTTGCATTCAAACTTCTGACATCATGACATGATGTGGTTGCCTACAAAACCCGTATTCCAAATCTGCATAGTCAGTTTACAAAAAACCACACACACACATCCCCAAATCTCTCACAGTGTTTAAGTGGGTTTATAATTTCCTGTTGGTTTGGTAGCCACCCTCACCTGCATGTATCCACAGGCTGAACATCAGGAATACAAACAGTGGTAACTTTAAGGGCGTCAGCAAATACACAGAGTGGCCGGGAGAGTCACTATGCCTAGCAAACACAGGGACTTCCACCTTCTTCCATTTTCACATAGATTAAGTAGCTTCATCTCCACCATGAACCACTTGGATTCTACACAGATTAATTTTATCTTCAATCTTCAGCTAGTGAGAGCATCAGAATGGAGGTGATGTTTTTACAAGCAGATATGGTAACAAAATAGAAATTTTATCTGTATTTGGGTAGCATTTCCCTTGTACACTGAGAGAGGCTGCATAGGCCAGCAGCTAACAGTCCCTTCTTTGCTGGAGAGGAGACACTGAAGGCTGCCTCTCTGTTCAGGTCTGCCGAGTCCCAGGAACAAATAAGTCACTCTGTGAGCATGGGTGAATTCAGAGAAATGATGAATTACCTACTAGACACCCCTGTGGTCCCCTATGCAACCCCCCTGACTGGAGGCAGGGAAGCAATATTCCAGCAATACACAAGGTGAAGGGCACCCTGGGCCGTGGGAGACCCTAGTCAGGCAGCAGCTATCCAAAAAGGCTTCTCAGAGCTAGCCATGTGTCTTACTTTGGGTTTTTATTGCTGTGAAGAGATACCATGGCCATGGAAACTCTTATAAATAAAAATATTTAATTGAGGTGGCTTGCTTACAGATTTAGAGGTTCAGTTCATTATCATCAGAATGGAGAGCATGGCTGTGTACAGACAGATGTGGTACTGCTTCTGAGAGTCCTACGTTTTGACTCAAAGGCAACAGGAAGTTGACTGACTGTCACACTGGGTGACGCGAGGAAAGAGGTCTCAAAACCTGCCCCCACACTTCCTCGAAGAAGGCCACACCTCCTAATAGTGCCACTCCCTTTGAGGGCCATTTTCTTTCAAACCACCACCCCATGCCTGGTCTTGAGAGTGAACAGGATTCTGATTCATATTGACTAAAACACAGGGGGAACCTGGGCCTCTGCCCTATCTATCCCCACTTAGTGTAGGAGATGGCAGGCCAGTACTTGCCACTGCGGAGGACAGATGCCCGAGGGGGAGATCAATAAACCAGTGCATGGTGTCCAGGAAGAAAGGCCTGCAATGGAGGATGCCCAAGCCGGAGGAAGGAAAAAGCCTGAAAGAAGAGCATACTGACAGGCAGGAACTTTGGCTTGAGTCTGGGGACAGGGGACAGTAGCAGGGGAGGAAGCCAAACAAGGTTCTAACCTCTGCCTCCCACAGAAGAATGGAGCAGGGCCCCAGGGCAGAAGAACTTTAGACAAAAGAGGAGGCAGTGGCTGCAAGAAGCACTAGAATAAGAGAAAGTAATGATTTGACCCTTACAGCTTGTGGATCCATCCAGCGGCTCTGACCCCAGCCAGGTCAACTCTGATGTCTGCCCGTAAAGTTAACCTAGGGTCTGTAAAACTTTCTGCCACTGTCCCCCAAAGCTTGTGGTGGGGGTGAGGGAGGGGGAGGGATTACCTTAAGTCGTCTTTTAGGATATGGAGCCAGAGTTAGGGTAATGACTTATAAGAACTCACAGAGCTGGCAGCTGATTCTAGTTTGGACCCATCTCTCTGGCTCTGCCTACCTCTCCTGGCAACTGTCTAACAGCGAGATTGAGACCGAGGAGACAATCCAACATGGCTGCACTTGAGTCGACTGGGAATAGGGAGCCTCGTTCTGGAATTGCCTCCATGGAGACAAGTCTATGGGTCTTCATTGATTGACAGTTAATTCAGGAGGGTCCAGCCCACAATGGGCTGGACCTGTCCTGAGTAAGTGGTCCTGAAGGTTATAAGAAAACTGTCTGAGCAAAGCAGTACATACTATTCACTTGAGGTCCCCTGCCTTTGGTTCTGCTGGGACCCTGTTCTGACTTCCTTTCAGGATGAACTCTAAGATATAATACCTCCCCCAAGTTGCTTTTGATCATGGCATTAACCACAGCAATGGAAAGGAAACTGTAACAATGGCAGTGAGTTTTCAGATGGGCCTGCCTCTCTCAGCTTATGAGAAAAAAGCCTGTGTCTGTTGATCCGACGTGTCTATTATGCCAAGCACTGTGTCGGATGCTCTTCAGAGTGACCCCCAAGAAACAGAGGAGAGGGGTCTCCGAAGGTCAGAACACTGAGAGCATATCATGTCATCCTGATATTAATTTGCCTAATTCTTGTCTTAGCATCTATTAAGTACCCTACACACGCAGATGCATACAAGAAGCAATTCCCCTGTCAATAAGCATATCAGCAGCTTCCAGGCTCTGGGGATTACAAAGAGCAGGGCTGTTCTGGTGTATATCATGGGTGAGAGAGCACACTGCTTCACAGGCTGCAGCCACGGCTCCAGGGAAGCCAAGATTTGGAAGTGAGACTACAGAGCCCAAGAATACATACATATGCTCAGCTTTGACCGAAGCCAAGATAGTATCTATTAAAAACAAAAAGAAGAAGAAAGAAAGAAAACCTTCTCTAAATGGAACGATCTCCACACAATCTCCCTGACAGTATAAGGGCAGCCAGTTTCCAAAGCCGTTACCAACCCAGGCTGTCAGCAATATTTAAAACTCCCAAATGCAGCAGCTAAAGAGCAGTATCTAGCTGCATTTGACTCTCTCCTGGAGCATCTTTGAACAATCAGCAGACTCGACTCTGGCCTCTCCAGAAGTCTTCTGAAGGCACCTCTTCCTGATGGGGTTGTTCCTTAGACCTGTGGCCTTTTCCACCATTCCCGACCAGTGTGTTCCAGATGAGAGGCCTGTGCCTCTGCAGTCCTCATCCTGTGGAAGATGTCACCCGAGCCACATGTGCTCATGCTGAGCACACCAGTGCAAGTGCCTATAAAGCACACATGATGCGTGTGGAACTTTGCTGAACATTCTTCCCACAGGGTTTCAGGAAATGAGACCATGAAGGTTTGGGAGTGTGGTTATATTTCTCCAATATTCAAAGTCTGCACAGGGTTTATATGTAATGGGAAGGAAATTATGTGAACCCCTCTACTGCCATGCACACTACAGCCTTCTGTTCTGTTCTGCTTTTTGAGAGAAGGCCTCAAACTCATTGTGTGGTCAAGGATGACTTTGAACTTCTGACCCCCCCCCCCAAGCTTGATTTTCTGAGTGCTGGGATTACAGATGTTAGCCACCACCGTTCCACTGTTCTTAATAGACAATATATGGTTCAACATGAGTGCCCATCAACAGGAGACTGGATAAGGAAAATGTGGTATCTGGAGACTAGCTCTGGGAGCTGAGGAATGTTCACAACACCAGCATAAGGACCCAAGTTCAGATCCCCAGAACCCATGTAAAGCTGGACACAGGATATTTATAATCCCAGTGCTTCTTCAGCAAGATGGAAAGTGGAGACAGAATGGGAAGTACACCCAGTGGTCAATAAGAGATCCTGTCTCAGACAAGATAAAGATGAGAAGCAACACCCAAAGCTGTCCTCTGACCTCCACACGTGTATACCACAGCATGTGGACATAATGGCATGTGTGTGCCTGTATCCACACATCCACAAACATGCATACACACATACACAAACACAGATAAAATACTTGGTGGCTTAAGGATGGAAGTCTATCCTGGGTAGTCTAGCCTTGACTAGCATTTGTGAGACTCAGGGTTCAATCCCCAACACTACACAATAACAGAAACAAGGACTCGCTATCCTAGAAGGCTATCCTAGAATTCACTATGTAGCTCAGGCTGGCCTCCCAAGAACATGATTCTTTTTTTTTTTCATTTCAAAGACTAAAGGGAATAAAATAAAAAAGGTTTTTATCAAAAGTTACTTGGCAAGAAAAAAAATCTGTCCTAGTGCCCCACAAGATGACCTAGAATCTTTGCTTACTCTCTTGGCTTGAATGGTCATTCTTTGCTTCTAAAATAAATTTGATTGGGGAGTATTTACTCTGGACCCCAAAGGCAATTGTAATGCATGCTGTATGATCGTCCCCAGCTCTGGAAGGTGGATGAAGCAGCAATGAGAAACTTACCTGTCACCAAGGCTGCAATGAAGAAACTGCAGTCCTGCCTGTCATCCTCCTGGGGCAGACAAAAATAAAATGGTGGAGAGACAGGTGCCTCGACCTGATCCTGTGTCTGCCTGGTTTCCAGTGGGAACTTCTGACTTGGGAATGCTGCAGTGAGAGCTTGGTAAGAACTTTACATTTGTGTGGTGACATATGGCTTTATTCTGAGGGACAGAGACAGGCCCATTAAGCATACTTGTCTCTTAGGGGTTGCAATTCCAGGATGGTATCATGGCTCATCAATGCCATTCAGGTTTTGGGATCTCTGGCAGGGTCTGGGACCCCACAGCCTGTAGCTAGGGGGCAGAGGAACGTTTTCCTACAGGTATGGCCAAGGACCGCAGCTGGGAGGGTGGCTGGCTCCCTCCCTAGCAGGCTAGTTTAATTAAAAGCAGGACGGATGCAGGGTGCTTTCGGAGACATCATTAGCCGATCAAAGCCTCAGGTAGAAAGCAGTAATTGCATTTCACAGAAGCTTTACTGCTATCAAGGCAGAAGCAATCAATAATTAAATTAAAAGTGGAAACAGGTTGCTCCCTGACTTAGCAGATACCCAGTGAGCCCCGTGAAGTGCTGAGGCCTGGAGTAGAGGAAGACTGAGCCTCATGACCCAGTCCCGCCCCACTAAGAGTAGCATCATGAAGAGCAGTTTACTCCCAGGGCTTTTGAAACAGTTGATTCTAACATACTACCATAGTATAACTCCACATTTGCCAAGACAAACAGATAAGGGAGTTGAGGAGCTGGCTCCAAAAGAAGTCACCTGGGCACTGAGGGTTCCTGGAAGCTCTGAGAGTCCTGTGTTCTGGGGCTGACTGACAGTGGGACTCAACAGGACTGTGGTGCTGAACGAATTTGGACAAGGCAAGCAGAAGAGGAGGTGGGAACTCCAGAAGCCTGCTGGTCAGTCTCAGTGGGCTCAGTTAGCATCCGGACACAGAAGCTCAGTGTGAGAGAAATGGTCAGGCTCAACAACCCAGGAGCTTCTAAGAGACGAGAGAGCTGAAGCAAGGGAGCAAGTTTTCATCTAAGGTCCCCTGCCTGCCTCACACTTCTCTCTGCTTCTCTCTCTCTCTCTCTCTCTCTCTCTCTCTCTCTCTCTCTCTCTCTCTCTCTCTCTCTCTCCTCCCTCCTCTCCCCCCCGACACACAAAGAGCCCTCCCTTAGCTCTCAGATGGTTTATTATAGATAGAAAGGTCATATGATGCACCTACCATAAGCAGTATGAATTGTTGCCAGCCTGTAAGACGTTTCACTCTGCACAGTCTCTGCTCACTCAACCCTTTGAGGATGGCTCCATTTGTGACACAGGGAAATGGGTCCCCCTGAGATGACAAGAATCTTTCAATAGGTTGTGAGCTCTGATAGAACCTGGGTAAAAATGTCTCCTGTCCTGGTTTCCAAGCATTGGGTTCTAGGTTTACTTCTCCAGAGACTTGGGATGGGTGCACATAGGAGACACATCATCAACCTCACTCCTGAACGTCCACAATGGGCATGGCATGCTGGGTAGGAGGCAGAGAAGGTGGGGATCACCCAGTCCCTCTCTGCCTACAAATATCCCTTAAGGGATGCTTGGGCACCTTCTCTGGCTACCGAGGAGAGATTTGGCAAGAGCAGAGGGTTTCCACCTATGTGTCCACTGGCTTTCTTCCCCCGGAGACTCGAAAATACAGCTCCTCCTCCTCTGTGCTTCTTAGTCTCCAGGACCAGCTGGTAGAATTCTTCAAGGTCTATCAAAGTCACCTCTTCTGTTCAGATCTGCCAAGTCTGAGGTCTGATCCTCAGTTCCAGATGAAGAAGGGGAGAGAGAGAGTAACCCCTCCCACCCAAACTGCCAAAATCACAGTGTCTGAACATCATGTGCACTGGTTCGCTGAGCATGCACTGTGTCCTTGGCACTAGGCCAGCATGAGGAGACAGACTGAACAAGAGGACATGGCTTCTGTCCACAAGAAAGCCCAGCAGGGGCAGCCTGAGTTGGACAGACCACCTGATAGCTGGCAGAGAACCCAGAATTTGGGGACTGATAGTGAGCTCAGTGGAACGCCTCTAGCAGCTGAGTAGGGCCACCAGCCTGGCCTCTGGGCCACCAAGAAAAGTAGACACTGGGCCAGCTGTACCCAAAAGGTCAACAGTCATGCAAAACCTTGGGTACTTGCCTCAGCAGGACTAGAAGGTCAGATGAAATGGGAAGAATTTCCCTGGGATTCTGGTGTGGACTAGGTGGAACCAGTCAGTCTGTCCTAGAGAACATAGTCCAGAACAGAAGGATATAGGTAAGCCTTCTCTGTGCCATGGAGACTCCAATCACAAGGAAGATCAGGGTGTATCAGGGAAGGGTTCATGAACTTGACTAGCTGGAGGAAGGCAGGTGCCCCAGAGCCATGCTGAGAAACCAGCAGCAGAGGGAGAGGCTCAGAGAAAGAACTGGTCACAGAACACCACCAAGGCATAAGAAAACAGAGACCCTGGTAAATAATTGTATAGTCTCCAGCACTCTCAGGGGAAGGAGAGAGATGACTCGTGTTTTAGTAATGTTCACCAGAGCCAACAGGAACATCTGAGAAAATTAAGCATCCTTAAATGAATATGAAGGCAAAGCTAATGCAACCGTGTGCCATTCCAGCCCACTTTACTGTGGTCCAATGCAACCTACACTTTACGTGAGAGTCTCCTAGGCACCCAGAGACACTTGGCAGCAAGAGAACGGTCACTGCAGGAATCAGCTGACCACGGTCTTTAGACAGGAAAGAAGCCAGCGTCCAAGCAAGTAACACCACATCCTGAAGGTCACCGCTCCTGTGGGGTGGTTAGCGAAGGTCTATCTCACTACTGCACGGATGTTTTATGAATGTTGGGCTGAATTTGCTCACTATATAGTTACAAACAACAAATGAAAATATTCTTAAAATGATGACATTGCAGAAGGATGAACAAAGGAAGGAAGGAAGGCCTTGACCGCATCAGGAAAGTGTGACCCATGGTGTTTTGAAGACTTGTGTTTCCTCTCCAGTTGTTGTCATAAAATGTCCTCAAGGAAAGTAACTCAGGGAGAGAAAAGGGGTTGTTTGACCCTCAATTCCAGGTCACAGTCCACTGGAGAAGTCACAACAGCAGTGCGTGCATGTTAATGCTCAGCTCGACATCTCTGTCTCCAATCTTCCACCATCCTGCATCCCTCTGCCCAAGGAGAGGTGTCACTCACTCACAGTGGGCGGGTCTTCACACTATCCAAGATAATTCCCTACAGGCATACCCAAGGCCAACCTCATCTACACAACCCTACATGGAGACTTCCTTCTTTCTAGATCATGTCAAGCTGACAGTTAAAACTAACCATTATCAATAATGGCACAAAAAATATACATAATTATGTGTTACAATTATATGGTAGAAAATATAGACAAATACCAAGTTCCCATTCAGGCAGTCTTAGGTGAGTAGCCCTACCTCTTCCATGGCACCAGCACCTTTGGGATGCTAGGGTCACTCATACCACATCTGTATTCACATAGTGTGCATCACTGTGTACACACTGAGCAGTCTGTTGGTCCTACAATTCTATGGTTCATAAAACACTCTTATTCCAGGACTGCTGTCTTCATTACTATTCTATCACTCGGAAAAGACACCATGAACAAGGCAACACTTAGAAAGTATTTAGTTGAAGGTTTGCTTATACTTTTATATGGTTAGTCCATGATCATTATGGCAGAAAGCAGAAAGCATGGTCTGGAACTGAGAGCTTTACATCCTGATCCACAGGCAGCAGGCAGACAGAGAAACTAGGCCTGCTTCAGGTTTTTGAAACTGCAAAACCTACTCCCACTGATATGCTTCCTTGAACAAGGCCATGCCTCCTCCAAGGCCACGCCTCCTCCAACAAGACCACACCTCTTAATCCTTCCCAAGCATTTCTACTCCCTGGTGACTAAGCACCTAACTAGCTAAGCCTAGGGGCCATTCTCATTTAAACCACCACATTCCATTCCCTAGCCTATAAACCACAGAGGTAATCCACAGTCCCTATATTCTTGACTCTAAAGCCAGAACCATGTGGCTAAAGCTGCCAAGTTCTTCTGCTTGTTTGGGTTAAAACCTGGCCCCCTCCTTGAATCAGATTCAGGCCTTTCCTTTTAAAAGTTGCAGGGTGTACTGGGTAGGGTCTTGCCCTGAGGGCACCACTCTCTTTATTCCATTTAGCATTGGGATTTTCTTTAAACTTTTCTTTAACATAATACTTGGCTCCAATATTATCTTTCCTGATGTTCTTTTTTCTCTTCACCCTACATTGTTTTTTTAATTTCTCCTTGCCCAGCTTATTCCTTTTCATTACTGAGCTATATTGTAATGGACGGGCACCCCTAACTTTAGCACCCCTAGACACCCCAAGACCATGGCTAATGACCACTGTTAACTTTAAAGAAAAAGAGAGTTTAACGAATGATATACCGGTACACATGTGCGGGCTCAAGGCACTGTGGAAGCCAAGAGCCCCGAATGCTTTCAGAGTAGAATTCTTATACCGCACTCTGGGTAGGGGAGGGGATACGTCCGGGCTTGGCAAAAGTTACAACAGGGAGGAGCCAAAGGTCAGCTTAGGACAGAGTTTAGTAATGCAACAGGCAGGCAGGCATATTTCCTGTGAAACAATAGAGTCTTGGGCAAGCAGGGGACCACCTGAGAATATTCATTTCCTGGAGCAATGGTCACAATGGGCACATTGTGCAAGCTTCAGAAAGTTCCTGCTTTGGTAAACAGCACATGGGTTAACGGTTCTCATGGTAGGGCTTTCCTGGGTGGTCCCACCCAGGTTGCTACATCAGGAATGCAGTCCCAGCCAAGTAATGGAGGAAACACATCCTGTGTTGCTCAGGAGGGGGTTAGTGAACAAGTACCTTCTTAGCAAGCAGAAGGTTAGCGTGACAGCACAAGAGGTCAAATCTTAGGTTAGGCAAGGAAAATTTCATCTTTACAATATAAGAATGATCCCTAATAACCATGTGACACAGTCAATACTAGACTATCTTGAAATCTCCTTTCAAAACTTGTTAATTCATATTCAGGTAGATTTTTAGGACAAGGGCAAAAAGCAGCCACATTCTTAGCCAAAACATTTCATAAATGGTCTCTAAGATAATACTCTTCCCCTACAAGACCCCTGGATCTGGGACCCCACAGTCCACATTACCCTCAGCACTACTGACTTCCATGATCCTACTAAGATGACCCATAAGCCCCCTTAAATCTAAAGTCCCAAAGTTCATATTCCACCAAACAACAGTAGATCAGGTTTATCACAGCAATGCCCTAATCACTGGAACCAATTTCTGTCTTAGTTACTGTTCTGTTACTGTGAAGAGACACCATGACCAGTGCAACTCTTACAAGAGAAAGCACTTAATTGGGGATTTGCTTGAGATTTGAGAGGGCAGTCCATGATCATCGTGGCAGGAAGAAGATAGGCATGGCGTTGGAACAGTAACTGAGATCTTTACATCCTGATCCACAGGTAGATAATCTGTCAAATTGTCCTATGTTCTAAGAAGTTAACAGTTCACACTGACCATCACATGCCTGTGTGAACACACATGCCAGTCATTTTCCTCCAAGATCTATCTCCTGTATCTGTAGTACTTCTTAGAGTCACATGTTTCAGTATAATTTAAATTTTTTTATTAAAAAAAAGTTATTCATGAGCTCACATGAACTTTTAATCAATGCATTTTACACCTCCCCCTTTTTAAAAAGCCACACTTGTAGCTTAAAAATTTTTCTCTCTGCAGGAGTGTAAGCTCTTCACAAGCCAAGAGGGAGTCATGGTAGGCAGATAACATTTGCAGATAAATGCTTCTGCTGTTCAGCAGCAGAAAGAATGTTGCTGTCTTTGACCTCTATTCATGATGCATATGCACACATGTACACATGAAACTAGAGATCACTCTCAGATAACACTGTCCATGTCTTTTTTGAGACAAGGTCTCTCACTGAGACATGAGATTCACCCAGTCAGGCTAGGCAGGCTAGCTAGCAAGTGCAGGGATTTCTCTTTATCCACGACCAAAGCATTGGGATCACAAGTGTGCTCTAGCAAGTCTGGCATTTTTCATGGGCACCAAGGACCTAGCTTGCGTCTTCACACTTGCATACCAGACACTCTTGACCAAGCCATCCCCTAGCCCTATCCAGATACGTATTTTTGACACACATTTTACAATAACATGTGTAGAATACAACATAGCTGTTCATCATTCTCCTTGACAACCAGTTCAGTCAGAGATGCCAGAAAATTCCTGGCCTTCTTACCAGCTCTCTCCCCACCCTGTCACATATGGACCTGGGGAGAAATAAGAGATGTAGGCCAAAATATGTAAAATGTGAGTCAGAATTGCAAGTACTAGAACTTCAGTGTGTGCCATATGCAGCCCCCCCCCAAACCTCACCAGTGCCATGTGCAGATCCCTCCCACCTCAGCACATACCTTGTACAGCCCCTCCCTTGTCTTTTTGGGATAAATGGCAGCTGTGTTACCATGTGAAAGCCTTGTTTCCCATAATTATAATTTGCTAAAAATGTTAATAACTGACATTTGTGGATTCTATTCATGATTGCTTCAATTAAGGATTTCCAACTGATTTTTATACAACTGTGTCCAAAATTTAAAGGTTTGGTTTACAAAGGGCTTAGTGCCATCACAGGGTACTAGAATCACCTTGCCAAGTATTGTTCAAGAGCTCAAATGCTCAGGAAATCTGAAGCTTGGGAAAACAGGAATATTGCCACTCAAAGATATGATAGACCTAAATAAATGTATTTTTAAGAACAGACCATATTTGATTTCAAGGTTCTCTGGCTGTAGGTGTTGAGGACAACCATTGCTAAGGCAAGGAGATTGCTGTGCCTTATTGGAAAGGACTATGGCCTGTGGTGATATACTTTAATAAAGTCAGCCTGGAATATCAGAGAACAGAATTACCCACAGTCAAGCCATGAGGGTCAGAGTGGTGACCTACACCTTTAATCCCATCACTCAGGAGACAGAGATCTTTCTGTATTTTTGTGAGTTCAAGTCCTAACAGCCAAGCAGTAGTAGCTCACACATTTAATCTTAACTCTAGGATTATGATGCAGAATTGAACTCAGAAGAGAAACAACTGAGTGGAGAAGATATTTAAGGCAGGCATAAGCAGACATTCATGAATTCTGTAGGAGTAACCAGGCAGGTGAAGGACTCTTGAAGACAGCATTTACCTTGTCTGGCCTGAGAAGTTGGCTGGGTGAGAATTGACTGTGGTCTGTTTCCTCTCTCTGATATTTCAGCTTTCCCCAATATCTGGCTCCAGGTTTTTATTATATACTAACTAGAATTTGTGCAATAATAGCCACCCAAGCACATCTCCATATTCAATGTGGTAGAATTATTTTACCGTGTGACACTGGCTTTGCCAAAATTTGTTTTCCTACTGAAATTGTGAGAGGAGAGAATATGACCTCCATTCTGAGTTTTCAGATGAGTTTACAACAGTATCATGATGTCACCAGCAACAGAAGAGGATTCTGAATTCTCATAGACATGGTGGTCAGAGAAAATGAAAGAGCATGCTGGCATCCAGCAAGGATATAAGCCTGGAGTCTTAATGTGGCTTCTAAAACCTTCCTACACAGAACAGAGCCAGTATCTCAACTTTTGTGTATAGGAAGTGCACATGGAAGGGAAATTGAGAATGTTGGTGCTAAGGATGGGCAATGGATCCAAATGAAAACTCAAAACAGACAGAGTCAGGGTATTGCCAAGACTTACTAGAAATCCTGTCACCCCAGGACTCATTGTAAGGGCCTGGAGTTGTAGGGAGCAAAAGTCTTGAAGCTGAAGGAGGGAAAGACCTCTGAACCCCAAATATGATGAAAAGCAAGATCCAGAAAGAGCCTTGGGTCTGTTGCTGACTCCATTTGTGCTGGATCGATGGCCACCCGGGGAAGTGAGCACAGATTCTGGGTTCCTGATAAGATTTAATGGCTATAGAGATATCTAGCCTGGGTGTGCTGCTGTAGGTGATACATACAAAAGGATTCCAGGGTTCCCTTCTGCCTGGATCCAAAGCCTGCAATACATACAGTTCTTCCAGGCATCTTGCCAAAATGTCAAGAAGCCTATGACAACCAGATGTCCTCTCCATGGGCAAGCAGACAGGTAAGAGTCTGTCTGGTCCTATGTTGGCAATGAGGTCTTGATGAGAGAAATATGGAGTTGAGAAGTTGCCATATCCTACAGTGCACTACCCAACTCTGTGAACTCAAAACTGAGACAGTGATGAGTGACTGTTTGTACCCTCAAGGGCCAGGTCTCCTCACTCGGTACCCACACTGTCCTAACTCAGCTCTCTCTTACGTCCCTGGACCTGAGGTCTCTGTGGCAAAGCAGTCTCCTAGGACCCTGAGTCCGTCATATTATTTTTTAGTAATGGAGATTGTGCAGAGGAAGTACCATGAGAAATAAAGATGATGCCCTCACACCAAATAGAGGCCAGGCCCTTATATGGGGATTGCTTACCCCACTCTCTAGATCCTGAGAGGTCTGACTTCAGAGAAAGTATATGGGATGGTCCTCCTTATTTGAAACTCGAGAAAGGAAATGGGAGAAGCCCCAGTTCCCACCCGCACCTGCCCCACCTTGTCCATGCAAGGTAACACATTGTTGCTGTGCCAAAAGAAACCCAGAGCAAGCACCATCTTAGCAGTGGTATCAAGAGGGAAGGAAAGGGCCTTGAGGTTGCCAGCAGACATGGTGAGTCTACAGTGTTGCTGCTCAGCTTGGCAGACACAGCAGGAGATGGCCTTTCATCTTCCTTTCTGTCTGACCTCCTGCTTTGCACACTGGAGCTGTCTTCCCTGGACACCTTATCAACAGCACCAAATGTGTCTGTCTTCACATCCTTCTGTGAGCCAGCATTCTGCCAGTGTCTATCAGATGAGAGATACAGACAGAGAAAGCACCCTGGAGACTCAGCGAGGCAGGATGGTGGGAGACATCCCCACATGTGCAGAAGGACACAGATGCTGTGGACCAGCCAGCATTGTTCCATCTGGTCTCAGACACCCCAGCATCGGTGGTGGACTCTTGATCACTCCTTCCCAAGGACACCCAGGAAGCAGCCCCACCAGTGGACTTCTTCCTGTTCCAACACTTTTGGCTCTGTGCATCAACCACACACTTCGCAGGGGCCACTAGCTATATCTAGCTCATTCTCTGTACTGGCAGGTCTAGAAGGCCCAGGCTGGGTCCTATCTATTGGTCATGAACTCCCTCGGGCTATGCACAGTGAACTGCTGCTGAGTGCCTGGTCCTGTCCATGGTGCTGAAAACATGTCAGGAACATGGTGCATCCTTCCTCTAACCTGACCCTGACTCACACATTCTGACCCACCTCAGAGTCTCTTTCTGGCGCAGAGGCATGATAAACAGGGAGAGGGGGAGTTTCATTCTATATACAAAGCAAGGCCATGAACCACTGGTACCCATGTGCTGCACGCCATTGCTCTCTGGAAATACAGGCTGGTAGAGAATAATAAATGCCTTTATAAGCCCAACTCTGGTCCTGAGGCAGAGTTCATATGTCATCTGACTGCCCATCTTGGTTTGCACCGAGAAAACTGAGACTAGGTGGTGGGAAATTTAGTCCAGAATCACGGCTGTTCACAAGTGCTGGATCCAGGAAGGCCATTGTTGAGAGGCAGATGGTATCAGTATCTGCACCTGAGGGGCAGAGGGCATCTCAACACAGGAATACAAGGAGGCAAAGTCTTTCCTGAATGCCTCTCCATATCCAAGTCATAGGAACATAGCCCATCCCAGAGACTCTGTCTAGGTAAGGCCTTCAGGGGATAGCTGAGCGCACACAAGGCTCCAAACTGCAGTCTATTCAAAGCATCCCTATTGGTCACAGTGTGAACCTTGAGCCATGGCTCTGTGTACTGAGTCTGAAGCTTTGGTTGTGGATCTATGTACTCTGAGTCCAGCACTCCTTGAGCAACTCCCAAGACCTCTTCATTCCTGAAGCTGGTGTCCTGGGACAAGTGTTTTGTGAACCTAGACCTTCTTTCCGCTATGACTATTTTTATGCCTGTAAGTGTATGTGTGTTTGTGTGTATTCATGTCCAGGTGTGCACACATGGCACACATAATTGTATGGAGAAGCCAAAGGGGAACTCTGGGTATTAGTCCTCAAGCCCTACACACCTTTGTATTTTCTGAGACAGGCTCTCTCACTGTGGCCTGGGACTTGCTGGTTCAACTAGGCTGGTTACCAAGTGAACCTCAGGGATCTTTAGAGCTCTACTACACCAATGCTGAAATCACAGAACTCACACCAATGACCAGATTTTTACATGGGTGCCAGGGATCAAACTCAGAGTCTGATACTTGCACAGAAAGAATTTTATTGACTGAGCCATCTCTCTAGCCCTGTGATCATTGATTTTAAGACCAGGCGACCATAAATTTCTTTCCCTACCTTCATGTTTGCTTTCTAAAATGACAGTCATCATTCCTGAAGTATTAATGGTCTATTAACATGTAAGGCCAGGGAAACGGCAGAATTGTAAATAGCATACATTTTTATTCAAATAAATTACATGATTTTTGATTAAATGCTCCACTTATAATGGACACTTAGTCACGGCCCTTTCTGGGCATCCACTACCGGTTCCCCGCCTTCATTGCAGCCAGGCAGAACAAAAGGTCTATTCAGAGCACAGGCTATTTGGAAGTCTAGGATGGTCCAGATTGCTACATCCTTGCCACCTGCCCATTTGGTACACCTCATCTCTCAAACCTTCAGAAATAAATCAGCTTTGAGAACCAGTGTAGAAAGAGAAAGAAGATCTCCCCACCTCCATGCCTTTTCTTCCAGAATCTTCTCTCCCAGAGCCCTTTCAGGCTCTCCTTGGCTCTGCCTAAGATTCTTTCCATCTTGCATCTGACAGCAGCTGGCAAAAGATTGACCAGCTGGTTCAAACATCCTCTGAAGCAGAACCTCAACACATATCCATTCTAACTGTTCTGAGGGCTCCATTTCCCTGGTGGCATGGCTTTGCTCTCATTCTTTTGTCGTGACAGATGCCAAAGCAGCCTGTGACCCCATCTTCCCCAAGCAGGTCACCCAGTCCAATCCAAATTTGGCTTAAGAACAAAGCTTGCCAGCATTTGGGGGGAGGGAACTTCCCTTCTTGGGAGGGAGTTCAGAATATGTCCCTCCGTGGTGGGATCAACTTTCTCCTGCTTCTGCCTCTGACACTCAGACCCTAGCTCATGGGTGCCCCATCCCCCACACAGTGTTCACAAGAAGCAGGCACTGCCAGGCTCTGTCAGTCTTTTTATCTGTAAAGGGGAGTATAGTGAGGCTCCCTGTGCCTTCCTCTCAAGCAGCTGAGAGCATCTAATGGTATCACAGAATAAGAAGACAGCATCATCTCACTGTACAGTGGGGTAGCAGAATTCAAGAGAGATTGGACTAGCTGCTGTCAAGGCCTAGCTCCTCATTCTGAGTCATCCTGAGGGTCTGATTGGTCTATGTATCAAGGCAGGAACTAGAAGACAGAGATAACTACCTTGTCCAAAGCAATGAATGGCAGAGCTGGGTTCCCACTGTCTACAGGCACATTGACCCCCCTCCTGCTGGAAAAGCCCTCAGATCTCAGACATGGTGGCATATATTATCCCCTTCCATGCTCCCAAAACCCCCGAGGTTTATTCCCCCCTGGAATGGGCAGAAGCTGTGGCTCTGCTAGGCACACTTATTCATGCTGGTAACCTAAACATAGGTTGCCAATCTTAAATGAAGTGACTTACAAGGATGAATAGATGTCTCAGAAGTAAGGGTGTTTACTGTCCTTACAAAGGACCTCAGTTCAGTTTCCAGTATCCACATCAGGCATCTCACAACTTGCATAAGAAGCTCTGAGGGATCTGTCACTTTCTGGCCACCATGGGCACCTGCACACACTCAGTGTTCTTAAATTCATAAATGCTGGCAGGCACGCATGCACGCACATGCACGCGCATGTGCACACGCACACACACACATATCTTTTTTTAAAAATGTGATATATTGCCCATTGAGGACTAACAGGAGATATAGGCAGGGGCTGGATGCTGCAGGATCCCACATTGGGATGGAGCACTTGGTTCAAGGAGGGAAGCGCTAACAAATGTTTAATCTTACCTGCAGTTCTGCAAGGCTGTACATTTGGGATCATGGTGTCCTTCAAACATGGGATGATCTTGCTGGCATAGTGCTATCCTCATCAGCTCCCCAGTCCAAAGCCTGGCCACAGTGCTTCCTTCTTAGGTGACTTCCTCTCTTGATGACTCCTATCCTCTCTGTGACCTCTACCCTCATAGGTAACTGCCACCTTTCTAAAGGATCTCCCTTCTCCTATATGGCACCTGCCCTCCTAAACGACTTCTTATTTTCATCTGCTGCCCCTTTGGTGACTGCCCTTGGAGGCAGAGCTCTATAGGAACTAAGAAACTCTTCTGTCTAGGCCACTCCTGGTTGTGGTGATATAGAGGCAAGCCGTGAAGGTCAGAGAGTGGTAGCCCATGACTTTAACCCCAGCACTTCAGAGACAGAGATGGGAAGATCTGGATTCAAGGCTAACCTGGCCTATAGAGAGTTCCAGGACAGCCATAGAGAAACCCTGTCTCAAAAAAAACCCAATCACCAAAAACAAAGAGACAAGTGAAATAAGCCTTTAATTGCTTTTAAGTGTAACTTCTGTGCCATAAGAAATAACGAGTATTAACTATAAAATACATACAAGCTTATTTGATACCATCCTCCAAGTATGTAACTCCCTTAGCATTTGTATGATCTAAGAAACAACTGGCTAAGTGCTTTAGGTTAAATGCTTGGAATCATGGCTGGCTCTGTTCTCCAATTTTTTAAATATGAGCTTTATTAAATATGTAATACATCACTACACCTGGTTCTTTCATTTCTAACACATTCTGCACAAGTTATTCTCATGGCCTGCCTCTGATGAGACCCTTGGTCTCCCGATGACACCTTTGCCTTGGCTATATAGTCTTCGTTGATGTGTGTCCCGAAGGCCTAGCTGAGGCTATCTCTCCAGCCAGGGCTATCCTCTCTGGAAGCCTGGGCTGTGTCTTAACAGGATCTCAGACTTGCGGAGGAAGCACTGGATTCCCTCTGCCATCTACTGGGCTGGGAAGCATGCTCCTCAAATCACAGGCTGAGTGGTATGTGATCCAATACAGTACTCTAATCACCCCAGAGATGCTCAGTTCTGTGTTTGCCCAAACTATGCCTTGAGTGTCATCTCGTGATTATCACCTACATTCCAGGTTGTTTGCCGTGGAGATCTGCCGTGGGGACACCAGAAAACACCATGCACATCACAGTGTCGCCTCTGCATACCTCCAAAGACATCTAACTGAGGCAATTCTCCTTTGTAACCCAGAAAGAACAGACAGAGCACACAGCCTGCCTTTGTATCAGAGCAATGACCAACTGGGAGCATGAGCCACATAAGACAGCAGCCTGGAATATCACAAACACCAAGAAAATGGGTGTATGAAGAGAAGCTTCACTTAGGCTCAGAGTTTGAGAGGCTGGTCTCATCACATCGGACCATGGTAAAGTGACAAATTGTGGAGGTAGCCTACACAAAGCCAACTGCTCCTCAAAACAGGAAGCTAAAATGAATAAAGAAGAAAAAGCCAGTATAATTTTCTTTAGAGTACACCAACAGTGGCCTATTGCAGGAATTCTACTTGGTCTTATAATAAAAACCCAGAGCCAGATATTGGGAAAAGGCTGGAAGATTAGAGAGACAGAGGAATAAGCCATAGCTACTTCCTACCCAGCCAACTCCTCAGGCTGATGTGGGATTTTTTTTTTTTTTATTCCATGAATACGCTTTGTTATCATTTGTTAATAAGGAAACTGTGTTGGCCTATATCAAGGCAGCTTAGAGGCAGGCAGTAAGTCCAAGCAGAGTGGGCACCTGGAAAGTAAGATGTAATGGAACATAGGTAAAGCCACAGAACATGTGACAATACATAGATTAATAGAAATGGGTTGTTAGAAGAGCTAGTTGATAATGAGTCTGAGCCATTAGGCCAGTTTGTAATTAATATAAGCCTTGTGTTGTTGCTTGTGACTAAGTGGTTGTGGGACCACAGGTTCAGGCCACACCAGAAACTCCTGGCTACATCAGGCCTGTCTCCACAAATCCTCACACTGAGTGACTGAGTCCTCAGCTGAAAGGAAGGGAGGAGCAGGCAGAGGGCTGGACTCCTCCCCTCCCCCTCCTACTTTATCTTTCTCCACCCAGCTTCAACTTTCCTAGTGCTAGGATTAAAGGCGTGTGCTCATGTGTGTGTGTGTGTGTGTGTGTGTGTGTGTGTGTGTGTGTGTGTGTGTGTGTGTGTGTATGGGGGGGGGAATTAAAAGTGTGCGCAACTACCTCTATGGCTAATTCTGTGGGTGACTCTGTCCTCTGATCTTTAGGCAAACTTTATTAAATACACACTATATCACCACAGTGGCCTGCGGTCTTCCCACTAGGCTCCACCTCTGAGAGTTTCCACCACCTCTCACCATAGCATCACTCTGGAGACCTGGGTCCTTGGGAGGCATCTGATAGACAAGCTATAGAAGTGGTCAGAGAAATATGAGGGTCACCAGCAAAGAGGATTGAGCTAAAGGGGATGCCAGACATACTGTTAAAGTACTGCCAGCCTAAGCAATAGATGACATTCAAGCCATAGGTAAACAACCCCTATGACAGATGGGTCTGAGAAAGAGACAAGGCAATAAGGCGGGGGGGGGGGGGAGGATAGGGAGAGAGTGGGGAGAGAAGGAGAGGGATGGAGGGGGAGAGAGGGAGAGAGGGGGAGAGAGGGGGGAGGGGGGGGAGAGAGATATTTGGGAGTCTAGTGATATTTGCTTTTCGAATTCCAGGACCCTCCCAGAGGTGGGGATGCATGGGATGTCTAGTTTCATTCCCCAAACTACTGAATCTATAAACAGACTGACATTTCCAAAACCTACAGTCTCCCTGTAAGGTCACGGGCAAGCTCCCGGGGTCAGACATAATAAAACGAGACTGGAGTTGAAGGAAAATGGGCAATGTCCTCATCCCCTGGACCCACAACCTTAGGGTTTCAAAAGGACAGGAGGCCCGACTCTCCCTCCCTTGCTACCCTGAAAACCAGATGCAAACTGAACTCAGCTGAAGTGATGATCAAGCCTCAGCACAGTGGAACTTCGGGTGAAAATGTGACCAATAATCAAGGCAACAAATTAACACAGGTGGAAACTCTCAGCCCAGGTGTTAGAGGCAGCGCGTGACTACCTTAAAACGTTACTGAGAATTTGTTAATTAATTTACAGAAAAATGTGGTCAGAGTGAGCCAAGAGAAATTTTCAGCAGCAACACTGAAGTTCTGTTAGAAGGGCTCATATGTCTACTAGGAAAATAAAAATAAAACTTTAAAAATGTTATTAATGAGACAAATAATTATTTAATAGATTGGAAATATAACCAGCATGTCTAAAAGCTTTAGGAAATGACTAACTGGAGACATTTAAATAAAACCGCTTTTGGTAAAGCCTGCTCAAATTGTTGAAAGACAAGGAAATCTACTGAAGTGAATTCAGGAGGCTGGGTTGGCAAAATGTCTCCTGACCCTTGTCTCCAAGGTTGGCACCCTAAATTCGATCCCCGAGACCCACATGATAGGAGGAGATAACTGCCTCTCCCAAGTTGACCTCTGACCTCTGGGGGGGGGCAAGTGAATGTGCATATATGCACAAATAAATTAATTAATTAATTTTTTAAATGTTTTAAGAAAAGCACCAGAACAGTCATGGAGAATGATGGCAGACTTCACAGGAAGCAGTAAGGAGACAGTGGAGGGTGGTTTCTGAACGCTGGAAAAATATGGTCAGCTGCAAATTCTGTGTCAAGCAAAGATATATTTTTAAAATTGTATTTATTTACTGACTTTTATGTGTATAAGTGTTTTGTTCGCATACTGTATGTATGCCATCTGCATGGCTGGTGCCTGAATCAGATCCCCTGGAACTGGAATTATAGATGATGATAAGCTGGCAAAGATATACTTCTAATTGAAAACAAAATAAAGATCCATCAGACAAAGAAAAGTAGAGACAATAAATACATGTGGAAAAAAAGGCATTGCTTCCCTACATAGGGTCCTTCCCACACACTCTACAGAGGTCAAGGTGCGTTGTCTTGGACCTCAATTGCCTCAGGTGTGTTCTCCTGTACGTAGGGATGACTATTAAAAAAATAGAGATTTTCTTAAAGGGTCTCTCCAGACTGGAAGCCAGAGGGCAGGCTCCATGTGCTGCACTGAAGTACCTCCATCCCGTCCTACCCCAACACACATCTTCATCTCCTCTGCCCTATAAAACGGCCTTGCCAGCCATACTCAGGGCCTTCAGCACATGATGACATCATCCCTGCTGGGTTTCAATGCTCAGTGCCAAGTCCCTTACCATTCAGAGGTTTCAGATACACGAGTTGAAGAACCATTGCCATCTTGAGCAGGTGATTACTGGGTGAGGCCTTCCCCCTCCGTCATGTGTTTACCTGGAATAGGTCTAAGGGAGCAGTGTCTATGACCAGTCCAGGATAATGATCAGCCAGTGACTTTAAGGTCAACAGCAGCTCATGGATTTCAGCTGTTATTTGCCCTTCAACTTCTTTCTTTGCTAGGCAAAGAGGAAAGGTAAGCCAGGACCTTACTTATATCTTTGTGATGACTAGATGTCCCTTCTGCCTGTAGTTAAGACCCCAAGACTCTCTTATGGAGTTCCAAGACTAGCTATGGCCAGTTCATGTGCCGATGATATACTTTATATTTAATAAAATCAGCCTGGAATATCATAGAACAGATCCACCCACAGTCAAGCCAGGAGGGTCAGAGAGTGGTAACTCATGCCTTTAATCCCATAACTCCAGAGACAGAGATCTTTCTGTGTTTCTTTGAGTTCAAGGGCCTGACTACCAAATGGTTATAGTTCACACCTTTAATCCTAACTCTAGGATTATGATGCAGAGTTGAACCCAGAAGAGAAACAACTGGGTGAAGAAGGTATTTAAGGCAGGCATAGACAGGCATTGAGGGATTCTGTAGAAGTGATCAACCAGGCTGATTTTATTAGATATAAAATATATGACCACAAGTCCATACCACTGTCGCCACATCTCAGTGCACAATCCGTGTTTCCTGCCAAGACCCATTGTCCATATGACTTTGTTCCACAGCCAAGATCCCCACCAGGCACTGGTCATTGCCAAGGTGAACTGGAATCAGCAGGCCATTTGGCTGGAAACTTGCCTCATACTCCCCCAAAGAGCAGAGCCCAGCTCCTCACACCAGCCCCTCATGTCCAGTCATGGTCTTTCCACTCTGCCCATCATGAAGACTGTGACCCATTTTTTTTTTCTTTAGAGAAGATGGATTTGTGTTTAATTGTTATTAAAAAAGGGTAGGGATAAGGACATCTGGGGAGGAGGGACAGGAACCAAGGGACAACAAACAAGGGCCTGACCAATTGTTTTCTTTTGAAGAGGCTGCTGTAAGATAGTCAGAAGACAGAGTTATGTGTCCCCAAATACAGCAATAAATACAGGAAGCCACTCAGAACAAAGAACACCAGCTATTAGATAAATAACAAGATGGTGGGGGTTATGGCAGCTGCAACTGAGAACAGAGGGCAGGGTGAGGGTGCCTACAGTGAGGCCCAGACCCCAGCAGGCATTTATCCTGGCGAGCAGCAAGCTCCTCTCATAGGGGACCCCAGAACCCTCAGATCTTCCAGCCTGTGCTGTCTGAGGATGATCAGGCACCCTAAGAGAAGCAGAAAGTGCCCCAGCACCATCACTTATTCATTCAACAAACATTCTTTGAGTCTGAGCCCGTGAGTGGAACAGGTAAGGATGGCACATCCCTGACCTTCCAGTAGCAGTGCCTATGTGAGGAAGGAGGGCAGCTATGTGCCCGGAGGACTCTAGTGACCCCACACTGGAAAATTGGCTTACTTAGTGGGTGAAGGTGAGCCTTAAGGGATCCTCAGACCGTAGACAAGTGACGTCTGCAGTAAGAGCAAAGGGGAAGCCAGGCCAGTGTCATGGCCATTGGCACGGTGGGCTGTGGGTAGTGGGCAGGGTCTGCTCAGGCAGCCTTGATCGCATGTGCAGTATCCAAAGACCCTCACCCTCAATCCCTCTCTGTCTGAGGTACCCAGCCCAGAGCAGGTAATTGGTCTTCTAAAGGTCATATATCAACTAACTCCAAAAACTTCCCCTCCAACCCCATCTTCCAGACTTAGAAGTGCTACATCAAAATTGTTCTCCATGTGGAGGAGTGTTCCTTTCTATCAGTTAGAAACTGTGCCAGACAGAATAAGCCCTGGGTCTAGTGTCAACCTCTTACTGCAGCATCTCTAGTCGGGGGAACGGTCCGCTTCTCTCACAGAACTCTTGGCCTTTGTCTTATAGATTTATGGATGGTAAGAAAGCTGACACCCAGCTCTCGCTCTGCTCTGATGGCCAGTGTGACACAGCCAAGTTGATCAGCCTTTCTGTGCCTCAGGTTCCCACATGTAAAATATTCATGAGCTTTGATAAGAATTAATTAAGCCACCTTAGTAGTTTAGATGAGCGACACTAAAACCATAAGAAAAATATAAAAGTAATTACAGCCACCACTACCATCATCATCACTAGCATCACCATCATCACCATCACCAATACCACTGTCATAGACACAATCACCACTCACTACCACCATCATCACAAATACCTCTACTGTTAGAGTTTTGAGCACATAAGGCATGGTTTTCATACGCCCAGTTTTCTGGCAGCAGGTTTCTGTGGATGCAGGTGGGAACGTGAGAAATGCAGAAGAACGCAGCACTGGATCGCGGGAGACTCTTAACGGCTGTTTCTACGTAGAAAAGAGCTTTGTTGTCAGATGAATATGGTTATGATTAACAGAGGGCTATAGTGGCAGGAGAAAGCAAGAAGGAGAAATGGAAGGGAAGAAAAAGGAGGAGAGGAAGAGTAAAGGAAGAAATGAGAGCTTCTGAGAGAGAGAGGGATGCTCATGAAACCTTGCTTTAAAGGGAGCCTGAGGTCAGAGCATAGGGGAGGGCATGACCTGATGTCAGAGTTCAGAGAGCACGGCTCTTAGGTACTAACATCTACCATGATCAGCATCACCACCATTATAATTACACTATCATTATCACCATCACCAATACCATCATAACCACCACCATCGCTATTATCACCGTCACTATTTCCATCATCATCCTTACCCCCACAGCATCAGCATCACCACCACTATCATAACACACACCAGCATCATCACCATATTCAATACAACCATCACCATAATCGCCATTACCATAATTTTATCACCAGTTTGTTCTCATCAAGTGAGCAGAGGGCAGGAGATTCTTTAGAGCTCTCCCACGGCTTCTTGACCTCTGGCTATGCTCTTACATGAAAAGGACCTTCCTGTGTTATAGCAGAGTGCAGCTTCTCCCACACCCTGTCACATGTTTCTGCCAAGTGACTGCTGCACTGCAGAGTTATGGGAGACCATTTGTCTTACTGGTGTAATTGACCTGAGCAGCCTAATGAACTCAGTGCCGCCCTGGCCCACCCCCAGGATGAAAACGCTGCTCCAGCTCTGCTCACCCCTGACCCAACGATGTCTTTTTGGAACAAAGTGTAGCTCAGAGGGAAGTGGTGGCATGTAACTCATCAGCAATACTCATTTGGACTTCACAGAACCGCCTTTTATGCCCATAAAGTCCAAGGCAATCTGGCCCACTCCCTGCCAACCCTGTTCAGGTAGGAATCATCTGCTGTTACCATGGCAACTCCCTGACCTATATGCTCACAGACTGTGCCAGGTGCATCTTCTTAACATGCCGTGGACTTGGGATCTTCACTAGTGTGTCCCCAAACCTCTATCTCCCACTGGACCTTTGTAGAGACTTCTTGGATCCAAGGCTCTAGGCTTGCCTCCAGCCCACCCTCCACATGGTCCCTCCCTGGTGATTTCTACAAGTCAAGTGTGACTGGCCTGTGCCTGATTTTAATAACTTAGGGCTCCCCACTATTTTGAAACCTAAATATAACATCCTGAAAAACAGTGATTTTCCCCCCAGGCCTTGCCCCTCAATTGTGACCTTTGTAGTATGTCTGTGGCTGCCTTTTCCCATAGGGGTTTCCTGCTGCACTCCACACACATGTGCTGCTTGGTCCCTCTCTCTCCACCCTCTCTGCTCACAGCCTGCCATATGGTCATTTCTTAAGACCCAGGCTGCAACAGGAACCTCTTGTGGAAAGCTCTGCTACTCCCACTATTATAATACATTTTGACAATGTTTCTAGATGGATCTCCAAGAGATTCCAGGGTGAAAACCAGAGTATTCCCATCTCTGAGTCTCAGCACTCATCACAAAACAATGGCCAGTAAAAGGTCAATAGTCAATGGCTGGGGAATGCACGCATCCGTGATGGGTGGGTCTGAATGGATATAGAGGTAGCTGGCAGATAGGTGGATAGATTTATATATAGATAATGGATAGATGGATGGATGGATGGATGGATGGATGGATGGATGATGGATGGATGGATGGTTGGATAAGTACATGTGCAGATTTGTGGATATAGAGTGATATATGTATGGGTGACAGGTAGACAGATTTGTGGAAGGATGGGTGGGTAGGTGGGTGAGTGGAAAGATTTGTGAACAAAGAGACGTATTTATGAAATGGTGGGCAGATAAGAGGGTGAGTGGTGGGATCTGTGTATGGATGATAAATTTCCAAATGAATGGATGGGTGGATGCATAGGTGGCTGATGGGTGAATTCGCTTGTGGGTGAGCCATGGTTATGCATGTAGAAGACTGTTTGTAAATACACTTTTAAAGAGTGTTTAAATCTGTTTGTGTGTGGCCTTGAGTGCATGTTTATCTTCCACACTGCTGTTATGTTTAGGGGGAATTGTGCTTACATCTTAGATTTCTTATTTTCTTAAAAACATTTGAGTATGGTCATGACTATTTGGGAATTTCATTTAGTGGATATAAAGATCTGAATTCTGATTTTCTGAGCTCCATATAAGTTCTCTTCATGCCGCTAAAGGCAAGCTTCAGTGTCCATGTCTTTGGGCAAAAGGCAGAGATGAGACAGAATCTTTTTACTCTTCCCTTCTCAGGAAAATCTGCCTCCATTTTCTTTCCTGTTGACCCTATCTAGGGCTGATGGCCACAGTAAAAACAGTAGAAGCCCCAGGGAGGACAGTGTCACCAGCCACTGCCAAGAGGGACAGCTAGGTGCAGGAGCACCGTGCCTTGGCTCTCTTCTGGACTCATTCTCCAGATACCTGCCTCACAGAACCCCCTTATGTCAGTCTAGCCTTGGCCTTTAGTTTCATGGGTCTGTCCACAGCAGACCTGTCATCATGTCCTGGCCCACTATGAGTCTGCACCCTGGCAGATGATTTCAAGACAGTGTTCAAACATTCTGAGTAGAAACGCATGCAGAGGCACTGTAGCCCAGCAGGACGAAACCCTAGGGTAGCTGTCATTTCCTGTGAGTATTCAAACCCTTCAAAGGAAGACCACACTAAAGCAAATGTATGCCCAGGCTGGAGGGGAGCAGGGTGCACCAGCCCCTTATAGGTGGCATTGACTCCTTTGTACATGTTGCCATTCAATCCACAATGACCCTAGGAGGTGGGAATGATATTCCATTTCACATGTCATGGAAAGATGTGGTACTAACCCCATATTAGCAACTATCGCATGGCAGAGTGGATTCCTATCCCCAGAAGAGGGCCTGTTACACAGGGACCCTTCATCTCTGCTAGCCACAAGGCCCTACCCTGGACCACCACACCTAACACCCCAATTACAGGATGTCTGTGGAGCAGCGGTGCCCCCTCTTAATTTAGAGACTGAGTCGCCTGCTATGGCCTCTGTGCTGTCTCTGCTGGAGGAAGCTGCTTCTTTCAGGCTTTCCATCAGAACATGCATGGAAGCAAAGAACACCGGCCTGTACTAGCTAGAAAGATATTATACTGCCTCTTCCATTCCTGCTTTGAAAACTGGTAACAAACAATTTGGGCTTTTACAGCTTTTTTTTAATCACATCTATGTTTAAGATATTCCTTTTTTTTTTTTTAAACACTGAGTGATTGTCCTCACAATGATGCTGCTTAGCTGAAACTGTGGCATGGCTGAAATGTTCTGTCACACCAGACACAACAAAGCAAATGAAAACAGAAGCTGAGGGAGTAGCTACCGACTCTAGCTGAGGTCAAGGTTACCTTCTATCTCTCTTCACCTTGGTTTCTGAGACTGGGTCTCTCACTGAACCTGGAACTCACCAACTTGGCAAGATTGTTTGACCAGCAAGCTACCAGGACCTCTGCCTCTCAAGGGCTAGGAGTGTAATGGGCGGGCACCCCTAACTTTCGTGCCCCTAGATACCCCAAGACCATGGCTAACGACCACTGTTAACTTTAAAGAAAAAGAGAGTTTAATGAATGATATACCAGTACACACATGTGCAGGCTCGAGGCACTGTGGAAGCCAAGAGCCCCGAATGCTTTCAGAGTAGAATTCTTATACCGCACTCTGGGTAGGGGAGGGGGGTATGTCTGGACTAGGAGGGCTAGGATAGTTACAACAGGGAGGGGCCAAAGGTCAGTTTAGGACGGAGTTTAGGAATGCTGACAGGCAGGTAGGTGTATTTCCTGTGAAACAATAGAGTCTTGGGCAAGCAAGGGACCACCTGAGGATATTGATTTCCTGGAGCAATGGTCACAATGGGCACATTGTGCAAGCTTCAGAAAGTTCCTGCCTCGGTGAAACAGCACATGGTTAACAGTTCTCATGGTAGGGCTTTCCTGGGTGGCCCCACCCAGGTTGTTATATCAGGAATGTGGTCCCAGGGCCTTATCTTGGGTGGTCCGGCTAGAGTGAAGTCCAGAAGGTCAAGCTGCTGACCAGGTGGGTCCCAAGAACTCAGGAAGTACATCCTGTGAGCAGTTGAGCAAGCTGCCATAAATCCTGTGAACAAAGCTTTTCCGAGAATCTGAGCCCTGAGCAAACTGCCATCTAATTTAGTGATACAATGGAGCTAAAACTCTGTTCTGAGCAAGCTGCCATTAGTGTGTTTGATACAATGGAACCGAAACTCTGTCAACCTTAGCTAGTTTCAAGGACCTCAGGAAGGGAGTTGAGGGGAAAGAATCAAACGGGATTTTTCTATCTTCACAGGAGTACAGGGCATGCCACCACAGCTGGAGTTTTATGTTTGTGCTGGGGATTTGAACTCAGGTCCTCATGCTTGTACAGCAAACACTTTACCCACTGAGCCATCTCCTCAACCCATACAATTTTTCTTGACAGCAAATATTTGGTTCTGCTCAAGCCTAAAAATGACACAGGGCAAGGGGCTCATGTTCACTTTTTTTTGTGGAACAGCCTGTGCACATAGGTGAGGGTTTGTGGAAGCCAGAGGTCAATCCTGGGCCTTGTTCTTTAGGCGTTATTCCTGCTGATGGGTTTCATTTTTTGAGGCAAGGTCTCTCATTGGCCTAGAGCTTGCCAATTAAGCTAATCTGTGACCAGTAAGCACCAGAGATCCCTCCAGCTCCCCAGGACTGAGGTGATAAATGGCCATGGTATCGGGCTTTGCCATTCTCTCTGTTAACGTCAATTACTAAGACTGACTTTTTAGGAAGGTTCCAGGGATTGAACTCGGGCCCTTGGGCTTGTATGTCACATTCTTTACCCACGGAGCCATCTCCCTGGCTTTTCTTTTTCTTTACTAAGACTGATTGTGCACAATGCAGGTTTCATCATGACTCTTGCAAACACAAGTGTTTTCAGGAAATCACACGGAGTAAGACATTCACATTGTGGAAATGTATCTCCAGAACTGAAACTTTATACCCATTCTCCATCCTGAAGGTCCCAGCATCCACCTTCCAAGCTGGTCCTGAGAGTCTGACATCACCAACAGTGGACACTCATGCCTCTCACTCAGCCAAGAACCCTCAATGATGACCCATGTTGGAGTCTGGGACACGGTTCTCTTCCTGACAAAGACTCTGTAATATCTCGTTGCATTGTTTTTCTACCCGTTGGCAAGCATATTAAGGTCCATCCATAGAATGGAAATTAGGAGGAAAAAAAAACAAAAAAGAAACAAGATAAATCTCAGAGCAAACGAAGAAACCAGCAGGAAAATTTAGGGTTTTCTGTGTTAGACAATCAAGAGACTGTTCCAGTAAACCACTGTGTTGCATCTGTTGCCTTGTTTGCCTGTGAGAAAACAGACAAATATCTGGGACATGTAACTTAAAGCATAAAACACAAAAATGCATAAATTAAAAGGGTGCTGTGTGTGGTTTTATGTTGTGTGAGATATAGTTTTAAATTCTCAATGAAATGGAGCACCCCTCTGGAAAAACAAAATTCTAAAAACCTTAGACAAACTTCATGCTCAAAAACAATGCAAACTTTGTAACTGTAATTTAAACACTTCCCTGCTGTTCCTGGCTTAGCCAGCTTCAAATAACATATCTCCAGTGCCAGGTAAACAGCTCCAGACCATTGTAGTAGGCCTCTCCTTTGTTTAACAACAGCACTTAACCTTGAATCAAAACCTTAGCTGTGGGATATTTGAGAAAACCACGGGGTGATCTCACTTGCTCACAGGGCACTCCAAGTCCCTCCTCTCAGTGGGCTAGAACAGTGTGTATGCCTTGAGCTTTGTTCCCAGACCCAAAGTGGAACAGGCCTGTGAGGAAGTAGACAGTCTACATACAAATCCACAGGCACAGTTATCACGCAGGCAGACAACAGGAACAGGCACCCAAGGACTATGGTAGAGAGTCCTGAAAGGGTAGGGGGGCCATAAGTGATACCCCAGACTAGAAAGAAGAAGGTAGACAGAAGCAGACACGTCTCATGCTTATGAGATGAGACAGGCACAAGGAAACTCCATGCAGAAAGGGAGAGATGTTGAGTGGTGTGGATGACGCTGCCATGACCCCTGGCAAGGGACTTCACAGCATAAGCAACAGGTAGTCACAAGTCCAGCACCATGGTGTGAGCAGACAGTGCTAACCCATCATAAGAGATAAATCATTATGGTTCATTTTCAGCATGAGGTACACTTAAAGCTCATCAGAGAATCCTAGTAAGCAGGGGGCACTAGGCCCTTGTCTTTGCGAGCTGGCAGCTGGCACCTGCTTGTCCAGGAGTTATCAGTTTATCCTGAGGTTGAAACGTCACAGGCACTCTGCAACGTGACTGAGCCCACCAATCAGAAAAGGAGGGGATATTGATCCCCAGGATAAGCATTAAGCAAAGCTTTGTGTGTCCTGATCCAACAGGATGGAGAATTTAGGAGGGAGTTATGCTAGACACTGAGAAAGTTGTACCTTCCCTAAACCCGGATGGAAAGGAATTCAAGTGGGGAAGGGAAATGCAGTTAGGAATATAAAAAGCACCACTTTGTGCCAAATTGGATTTTCTAGCCACCTTTGCTTTTTCCAGGCTGATGCCTGGAGAAGGTTGTAAAATAAACTGCATCACTTTCTCCACAGAGTCACCAGCGCTTATTATGACACAAAGATCCCTGTTTCTCACACCATCATCCAATCTGTCTTCCTGTCTGCTCCACCCTAGAGGCTCTGAGATGGCAGTTGCTGCAAAGCCAGATATAAGTTCTAAAAGAAGATTAGGACCCTCTAAAGTGACCAACTTAATAGCAAAGTATCGAGGTGCTCCCATAAATAGTGGGTGCAAGTCCAAAACACTCTTACCTTTGTAATGTCAGTAAAGTTAAATCCTATCTCCTGAACCTGCGCTGGTGCCAAGAGCAGGTGTGTGGTGGGTTGAAAGAAAATGGCCCCTACAGGAAGTGACACTGTTAAGAGGTGTGTCCTTGTTGGAGGAAGTGTGCCATTGTGTGGGAACAGGCTTTGAGGTCTCTTGCTCAAGCTTCACTCAGCACAATAGTCAGTAAATTTCCTGTTACCTCTGAGTTAAGATATAGGACTCTCAGCTGCGTACTACATCTGCCTGTGCACAGCCATGTACTGTGATGATGGTGGACTGAACTCTGAGGCTGTAAGGGAGCCCCCTCAACTAAATATTTTCATTTATAAGGGTTGTCATAGTCATGGTGTCTCTTCACAGTAATAAAAGCACAAACTAAGACAGGGTGTGATACCTCAGACTCCAGGGTGAATCTGCAAAGATGTTTCTAGAAAGGCTGACTGAGGGGGGGGAAGGTCCACCCTGTGTGGGCAGCACCATTCCCTAGGCTGGGTTTCCTGGCTGAATGAAAAAGGAAAAGCAAGCTGAGTACCAGATTTCATCCCTCTCTGCCTCCCAACTGCAGCTGCTGTGTGATCACCTGCCTCATACCATGCCTTCTCCATCTCGACGTGCTTTCTACCCCAGGAGCTAAAATAAAACCTTTCATACTTAAATTGTTTAATAGCGTATTTTGTCATAGCAACAAAAAAAGTTATTAAAGCTAGGTATGGTGGTACACGCCTTCGATTCTAACACTCAAGAGCCAGAGACAGGAAGATCTATGTGTGTTTAAGACCAGCCTTGTCTAAAACAAACAAATAATAATTGATATAACTGGTTTGTGTTTGTGTAAATCATAAATATATGTATATATACACATATTGTTATGGTTCTGCTCCCCTAGAGATCTGACTGATGCATCTATAACCTACAGAAGAACTCTGAAAGAGCAGGTCATGACTGTCTCCGATTTCCTGTGTGGGGATGTCAACATCGCCCTGTGGAACAGCCAGTGTCATGGAGGCATCCCCATGAACCAGTCTGGGATTTACAAAGCACGCTGCCCTGGAGCTGGTTCTAGGTAGGGTGAAAAGGAGACAAACTTTTAAAAAAACTTCCAGATGGTCAGGGGTTTCAGTTCAACCTGCTCTGTGATATCAGAAGCAGACCTCAACCTGGCCCTGAGAAGCAGGTGAGTGGGCAAACTGGAAATCCCAAGAGCACAGAACAGGCAGTCTAGGAAGGTCCTAGAAGATACCCACACTGGAGGATTCTGCTAGAGTCACAGGGACCATCTAGTGAGTGGGGGTAGATGGATCAGAGCCCATTCAGGAAGCTGTGATGAAGCAGAGATATAAATACAAGCAGTGGAGGCCCCCAGGAGCTCCTGCTATGGCTACCTGCTCGCACCCAGTGAGAAGATGGATCCACCAAGGAGATGAACCGAAAGGCATCCACTGGAGACAGAGCAGAGCTGCGAGCCTGGGCTAAGTGTGAGGTTCAGTTTGGATAGTTATATTCATACCAGACCAGGCTACTAACACTAACTGAATACCACTCTGTATTCAGTGTCAGGGGACTCATGACAAGGGCCATCGGGTCACAAAGCCAGAGCCACTTACTCTATGGTCCTTCCCAGGAACATATATCAAAGCCTAGGTTAGAGAGAAAAGACAAGGCTCTTGATTGTTGCCAGACTACATTGAGTTATGCTACCAGAAAGAAACACATTCACCTAGAGAGCTGGAAATGCCACAGGGCAGCCAAATGCTCCAGTCACATCTTCAAAATGACCCAGTGGCCTAGTAATCCTCCATGGAGCCGGATTAATGCAGGAATTGGAGAGAATTTGAAATTTTTAATTAGCATCCCCGGAGAGATTCGAAAGGATATTATATCCATAAAAAAACAAACCAGCTGCAATGTTTCAAGTGCAGGATTAAAGAGCCAGAAGGAAGTCTTTGAAATTAAAAACCCAGTTATTGGGTGCTGGAGAAATGGCTTAGTGCTTATGAGCGATGGCTGATCTTGCAGAGGACCTAAGTTCAGTTTCCAACGCCCATATCAGGTGATTCATAGCCAGCCACCTCTAACTCCAGCTCCAAGGGATCTGAAACTCTCTCCAGGCCTCTGCAGGCACCCCCCCATACACACACACACACGTGTGTGTGTGTGTGTGTGTGTGTGTGTGTGTGTGTGTGTGTGTGTGTGTGTGTGTGTGTAAAACAAATAAAAACAAACTTTTAAAAACAAAGAAAAGAAAACATAATTACTTAACTAATAGGAGCTACGGATGGCATAGGTGGATGCCCAACTGAGGAATTAGGCCAAAATCACTGAAGCTCCTGTTATAATAAGTAGAGAAAGAGAAGGAAGTCAGGAACATTAGATTAGGAAACACTGATCCCAGATCCAGAAGGGCCAGATTCCAATGGGGTGCGAGGCAGGGGTGGGGGAAAGAATCAACTTCAAAAATTAAGCAAGGAAAATCGCCTCTGAGATGAAAAGTGATTTGAGTCCTTAGGCCCCAGAGTCCTAAAAAGGAAACTTGGAAAAGTGACATAATTCCACATAGATGCAGCCAAAGGCTCTGAGTCAAGGCTTAACAATTTCTTTAAGATTTCAAAGTAAAAATAAATAAATAAAAAAATAAAATAAAAAAGGACTTGACTTAAAATAAAAGAATAAAAGTCTGGTTCCCACTGGCCATCCTTGTCTGTTATCTGAATAGATAATGTCTGCTGCTCTAGCCAGTGTTTCAAGGAAGTGGCACCAAAGACACAATTCTGTCTCCAAACAAACACAGTCCTATCCTGAGGGCAAAATGAACTTGGACCAGAAAGCAACTGTACATCGCTCTGTCAGACAGAAAAATAACCGTGGGGGGCAATTCAGCAGAATGAAAGCAAAAAAGAAAGAGATGGAATTAGCACAGAAAACAATGGTGAGCAAATAGATCATTAAAAGTTATGGTTAAGTCCAAGTAATTACTGAGAAAATGAGGTTTAATGCTGTTGTTAGGAAATAATTCCCCAAATAGACAAGACATAATGTTCTTAAAGTAATTGGCATAATGTAAGAGAAACTTAGAGATATTCTGCAAAGAACAACTCCAAACGATCATAATGAAATTGTGCCAAATGTCTTGTCATATTTGAATGAACGATAATTTGTAGCAGCCGTGCAATGCTTGATGTTGATGGGAATATATGTTTTAATATTTTATTAGTTAGGGTTATTTTGACCTCTTGGAGCCGAAACTCAATTCACTTGGCTTATGTAAAACTAGACCTTCTGGATGGATGCTGCAGTGACTCCCAGAACCCATGGAAAATGTTATAGTTGGCTCTCAGGGATAAATGTAATTGGGGATGAAACTTCAAGGGTCCCCACCATTCTCCTCCCAGAGACAATCAGCTTCCTCTGCTCTTGAGAGCCACCAGCAAGTCCTGGTCTTAATAGGACTTGCTCCTCAAGGCTGCTTCTTTCATGAACATTGGGGGAAAGATTGGCTTCTTTCTGCTCAATTCCAGGCCCAGAGTCTCTGGTGGAAGAGCTTAGAACAATTCCCACCCCAGAAACAACCAACTGGGGCCAAGGATCATGTTATTAGTACAGGAGGCAGAAGGGAGCTTTAGATACATGATGTGGCTTGGAGAAAGAATGGGTTATGGGTAACCTCTTTTCTGATGATATGTCTGAAGCAACCAAAGTCAGCATGGCAAAGAACACCTGTACATCCATGTTTATTGCAAGAGTACTCACAGTGACTGAGAGATGAGACCAACTGAGGTGTTCTCGGTGGATGAGTACACAAAGAAAATATGGTAGGCCTGGAAATGTAGTTCAGTGGTACAGAGCTTACTTAGTATATGCAAAACCTTAGGTTCACTCCCCAGCCCTGACAAAGGAAAAGAGAAAGAGGGGAAGGGAGAGAAAATGCACATATACACACAGAAAATATTGTTTAGCCATAAAAAAGAACCCAAGGGCCAACCCTCATAATATTGGAAGGTGTTTTGCAAGCTGCCAAGAGGAAAAAATAATCAGTAGTCCTGCTCAGCTATAAAGCCTTTGAACTGCAGAAACCATTATCCTGACAAAATATTAAAATTGGTACAGTAGTGACATCATGTCACAGAACTGTCTGATTAGACTTGAGGCTTGCCCAATAAAAGGGAAGTTATGTCTGGTACCATGAACCTAACCAAGAACCTGTGGCTAGGGAGGTCATAGATATATAAAACTGCTATTTTCCTAAATCAATAGATTCCTAAATCCTAGATGTCCTGTGCCCATAGATTAGTGTAGCCCTCAACCCTCTTAAAAGAAGTTTCTTTTTGATGAATACCATTATAAAAATTCATAGCTTGTCAAATTGCATAGAATAAGTGACCATGGATTGGTACACCCCAATACAACTCCTATACAGAAGGCTCTGGGATCATCTCATACAGAAGGTCCTAAGAGCCAGAGGACCAGGATGCTTGCTGAGATACAGCGTCTTTAAGATGTGACTAGGAAGATGCATCCATGTAATCCCAACAATATGGCTGCCTGCACAAGACCTGCATGATGGTCACAGTAGTCAACATGGCAATGTGGATGAGTGAAATATTCACAGGGTGCACCCACCCCTAGATGAAGAGCTACAGGTAATCGATGACTGATAATGGTTAATCGGTTTTCTTAGGAGATGAGCCCCTGATAGTGCCTCCAATTACAAGCTGTAAACATGTATATTTGCACAACATTGAGCGGACTCAGTAGCATACATACATATGTACATCAACAGTAATTAGAGAAGAGAAGGTCATGCATTCAATAAGGAATGAAAGGACATGAAAGGAGTTGAAAAAAGAGGGAAGGATGGAACTGATGAACATACAACATAGTCATGTATGAAACACTCAAACAATTTAAAAATATATAATTTTGTACTTTGAAGTACCATGGATGAGCCAAGGATGTTACACTAAGCAAAATAAATGAGACTCAGAAAAGCAAATGCTGCATGATTCTCCCCAAATACAGACTCTTTAGAAGTTAGTCTTGATGCAGAAAAGAGCATGGTAGTTATTACCAGAGGCTAGGAAATCTGGGTTGGGGAAAGACTGATGACAGGTGTCAACACACAGTCAGAAACATAGCTGTAGTGTTCATAGTACAGCATGACGATAGTGTGCAACAACATTCTACACATAAGATACTCCACATGCAGCAACACATGGAGTGTTACATGGAGCATATGGAGAAGTAGAGCTTGGACTCTCCAGAGAGGAGTAATGAGGGGTTGAGTATAGTGATGTACGCCTGCAACCCCAGAGAGAGGCAGGAGGGTCATAGTTCAAGGACATCCTCCACTACTTTAGCAAGTTCAAGGTCAGTCTGAACTACATGAGATGCTATCTCAAAGAAGGGAGGAAGAGGAAAAGGGGAGGAGGAACAGTAGGAAGCAGAGGGAAGAAGAAAAAATAGAAAAGGAGCAAGGGAGGGGAGGAGGGGAAACTGTGGTTGGTATGTAAATGAAAAAAAACATTTAAACAAAAAATATTTTAAAAAGAGGAGGAAGAGGAGAAATGGGAAGAAGGAAGAAGAGGAACAGGAAAGAGTAGGAACAGGAAGAAGAAAGGGGAGGAATAGGAAGGAGAAAGGGGAGGAACAGGAAGAAGAAGGGGGAGGAACAGGAAGGAGAAAGGGGAGGAACAGGAAGGAGAAAGGGGAGGAACAGGAAGAAGGGGGAGGAACAGGAAGGAGAAAGGGGAGGAACAGGAAGGAGAAGGGGGAGGAACAGGAAGAAGGGGGAGGAACAGGAAGGAGAAAGGGGAGGAACAGGAAGGAGAAGGGGGAGGAACAGGAAGAAGGGGGAGGAACAGGAAGGAGAAAGGGGAGGAACAGGAAGGAGAAAGGGGAGGAACAGGAAGGAGAAAGGGGAGGAACAGGAAGGAGAAAGGGGAGGAACAGGAAGAAGGGGGAGGAACAGGAAGGAGAAAGGGGAGGAACAGGAAGGAGAAGGGGGAGGAACAGGAAGAAGGGGGAGGAACAGGAAGGAGAAAGGGGAGGAACAGGAAGAAGAAGGGGGAGGAACAGGAAGGAGAAAGGGGAGGAACAGGAAGAAGAAGGGGGAGGAACAGGAAGGAGAAAGGGGAGGAACAGGAAGAAGAAGGGGAGGAACAGGAAGGACAGAAAAAACAGGCAGATAAGAAAGGAAAAGAGAAGAGAAAAGGAAGTGGAATGGTAAAAGGCTCTGAGCTGATGTTGCATACGTGAACTGAAATACTGCACACACCACATAAATATTATTACATAAATATTATTATGTCTAATTACATATTAATTTAGAAGAAAAATTAAACTGAGAAAATCAAGAAAGAAAATAGATGCTGAGCTTTAAGCTCATCAGAGAGCATCACATTCCCTGCCTTGGCAGCTCACTATGGTGAGCTCACTCACCCCACATACACCCCCTTATAAGCCATTTGTTTGCTCTGCCCACTAGGACCATGGCCCCAAATGAAGTCCACAATTGGGCCTGTCTGCTGTCTGGGTAGGGAGGGAGAGATGGGCACAGAGAGTCCTAAACACGCTCTGCTGGTTGACTCTTTCTGCCAGGTCCAGAGTCCAAAGCAACCTGCCGAGCCTGCTGAGCCCGGGCTGGAGACCTCAGGTGTGACCCTGAGCAAAGACCTCATTCATGCCTGTGATCCGAGGTCTTTCAGAAATGAGGGGCACAGAACTAACATCCAGGAACAAATGCTTGGCACTAAGTTAATCCTCTAGGCCAGTGTTTCTCAACCTGTAGGTTGCAATCCCTTTGAGGATCAAATGAACTATTCACGGGGGTGGCCTAAGACCATTAGAAAACACAGATATTTATAGAATTATTCATAACAGGAGCAAAATTACAGTTATGAAGTAGCAACAAAATAATTCAATGATTGGGGGTCACCTCACCGTGAGGAACTGTATTAAAGGGTCACAGCGTTAGGAAGGTTGAGATCCATGGCTCTAGGTGGTTGCAGAGACCCACATACACATTTGAACATCTTAGCTCTACATCAGCAGCATGCTGTGTTTTTAATGTAGAAAATAGGGCTCTTCTCAATCCTTTGGGAAGGTGTTGCCATGTTTAGAGGAGATAAAGTTGTCAGAAACAGGCTTATTTAGGGGTTCAAGAACTATCAAGCCCCCTCCATCTGCTTGGAAAGCCACCCCAATTCCATCACTGCCCCCAGGCCTAGTTTCTTTCCATGGCCCAAAGCACCCTGGGAGGGGGGGATGGAGGGAGGTCATTTCATCTTCCACAGTCCAGTCACAGTCCATCACTGAGGGACGTTAGGGCAGGAACTTCAGGCAGGAGCTGAAGCAGAAATCATGGTGGAATGCTGATCGCTGACTTGCTCTCCATGTCTTGCCCAACTACCTTTCTTGTACAGCCCAGGCCCGCCTACCAGGGAATAATGGTCTAGGCCCTCATGAATCAATTAACAATGAAAACAAATGCCCACAGACATGCCCAGGGGCCAGGCTGATGGAAGCAATGTATCAGCTGAGAATCCCTCTTCCCGGGTACGTCTAGTTCACGTTAAGCTGATGAAAAGTAAGACACAACTGCCCAGTAGTGATGGCAGACAGCATAGCACTCCATTCTGCAGTGCTCCAAACACGGGCCCTTCCTCTCAGGCCAGGAACCTGCTCATGGCCTGGTTGGTAGTCTTTAGGTTGGGGACAGTCAGGAAGCGTTCTATGCTCTCCAAATTCAGATCCAGATAGCACAGAAAAAAACCCATCCTGTACCTCCTCCCAGAGACATCCTAGGCATCCTACAGTGCTGGCCCCTGCTGACTCAAGCTGGTACCTGCTCCCAACCCTGATCTTATCCAGAGCACTCCGGAGGCAGGGCACACAGGAGACCAAATTTCCTGGGAAATGAACTAGTGATACCATTTAAACCGCTGTCTAAATGCCCTCCTACTCCAGCACGTGGCCACAACAGGTCTCTGGGCAACCAGTTCCCAGCCCCCAGAGATCTAGATAAATATCTTCATTCCTCTCAGATAACAGACTGTGCAGCCTCAGAACATGAGGAAGCATCCTTCAGGGGAGGGTTGCAGGGAGCTGGGAGCTGGTTAATGTTGTGGAGGCTGGGGGAGGGGGCGGGTATCTCTCAGAGCAGAAGCCATATAAAGCACTTGGTGCTAAACACACTAGTTGTACTGAACAAATAGAACACACATCAGATCCCTGGCAATGGAGTGGGCCATCCTGAAAGAGGTCTAGTTCATAATGAAGTGATGTTGGTCAGGTGGTCTCTCCTAAGACAGACAAGTCCTTAGGAACTCAATATTACTATTTGTCACTAAGACAATCTGACAATTATAATAGGCTATGTTCTTACAAAGGGGCCACACATCTCCATGTAACACTCTTACTTAATGAATGACTCCAATTTGGAAGTGACACTTCTGTGATGATGGTAAGGTAGCTTCAGGTCAGATTCTGAAATCTTGTGACTGGGAATGCTCCTGTCTGCAGTCCTAAGCCTGAATGAGAGCCCATGGTGTCTACAGCCACCATGTAGAATAGTCCCCAATGTCATTATCAGCCATGTCTTAGAAAATGTTAAATGGATGCCACTCAGTGAATGAGGTACCCACTGATTGACAGAGCTGATGCCCAAGACCAAACCAATCCCAAATGAAGTGACTTTGTCTCTCTTTGGGCCACTTACACATCTACAAATGGAACCTTGTAGAGATGTTCCCAAGCTGTTGTCATCCCACAGTAGAAGGATTGAGCCCTCTGCAACCCGTTGAAGGGACAGATATTGACTCTGAAAAAGTGCCAAGAACACAGTGATATGGGATGTCTTTCTGTATGCTGTGAATTGTCATTGGATAATAAAGAAACTGTCTTGGCCTATGGCAAGGCATCTTAGAAATTTGAGCTTAGATAAAAAAGGGGAAAGGGTAGAGTCAGAGAGAGACACTGTGAGCTGCCACCAAGAGATTATGATGTAAAGGAACTCAGGTAAGTCATGAGCCATGTGTCAAGACATAAATTAATAGAAATGGGTTAAGATGTGAGAGCTAGCTAGCAATAAGCCTGAGCCATAGGCCAAACCACATGTAATTAATATAAGACTTTGTGTGATTATTTGGGACAAAGCAGCTGAGGGAGATTTATTTGGAACTGCTGGTCCAGATCTCAGGGCTAGGCCAAGCCAGAAACTTCTTACTATAGCACAGAGTAAAGCACCAATAAGAAAAGAGAGACCACATTGACTCAAATAAAGACAGACCTGGGTTCAAGTGTCAGTTGTCCCCCCACTTCCCAGCAATGTGCAGAGGCTACTGCACCTCCTTTGTGTCCTCTTAAAAGATTGAAGTGAGGGCTCTGCCTCCTGAAGTATACAAGAGAATGTCAACTTGACTAGCCTGGTGCACAGAAGTAAGCACCCTCCCTTCTCCTGTACATCAGCAATCCCCTGCTATGTAACAAACTGCCCCATACCAAGACACCTACAACAAGAGGGAGTCTGTATCAGCTCCTAGCTCAGTGGCCACAGTCAGGATATAGCTCAGAATTTTAAAACCACCCTGTGATAGATGGAAAACAAGACCAGTTTTTCAGTGGGGAAGAAAATCAATCAGCAAAAAGGCCTACAAGAGACAAGAAAGGAGTTGGAAGGCACCAGTGGCGGACGGTCTCACAGATCTAGCCAAGAGTATAGCTTGCGGCAGACTGGGCAAATAGCTCTGAGAATATGAACATCTTCCAAGGATTCGCACTAATAACATAGATTTTGTGTGTCAACCAGGCCCCCCAAGGTGACTTAAATACACTTTTGTTTAATAAAATAAGATGTTGTCTACCACACCATGCTGAATGAAGCAAGACAAGATGATACGGTTTGTCTTTCCAGGACGTGGGTGAGGACTCAGCCTAAGAGAATCAGACCATCAACTCACCCAAAGGCAGTGGACAGTCACTCGAGTTTCCTAGGAGCTGAAGGAGGCTGTCATATCCAGCGTGACAATGTCACACATTTGTATGCATAGGCAAAGAGGTCTGGTTTATGGGATGCAGTTGGATCAAGGGCACAGGCTTAGCTAATATCAGTAGTAACAGTCTCTGTAGGGAAGCAGTTTTTCAGTCTGTAAGTATCCAGGGGGAGAAAGCTGTGGTGGACATATTATACACATACTGACAACTTTTGCACTTGGTCCACCAAAGGCTGCTTTTGCTACCCCTCCCCAAGTCTGAGGCTATGGGGTCCTGGACATGATAGTGCCTGTCTTAGCCAAGGTTTCTATTGCTATAAAGAGACACCATGACCACAGCAAGTCTTATAAAGGAAAACATTTAGTTGAGGTGGTGACATTCAGTTTCGGAGGTTTAGTCCATTATCATCATGGTGGGACATGGCGACATGCAGGCAGACATGGTGCTGAAGAGGCATCTGAGAGTTCTATATCTTACAGGCAACAGGAAGTGAACTGAGACACTGGGTGTGGCTTGAGCATATATGAGACCTCAAAGCCCGTCCCCACAGTGACAAACTTCCTCCGACAAGATCACATCTACTCCAATAAGGCCACACCTCCTAATATTGTCAATCCCTTTGGGGGTCATTTTCTTTCAAGCCACCACAGTGCCTGTGCCAGTAACACACATTCACTCAAGACATCACCCATTCAGGGTTTCCTTGACTACCCACAGCATCACAAGCACTAGACGCAGATCCCCCATACTGGAGATACATGAGTGAAAGGCTCATGTTCACTAAATGAGGAGATACAGCAGCCTCTAAATGAAAATGTGTGGTATAAGAACTGTTAATAGAACACTCTACAATTATTTGAACAACAGGTTATTTCATCTTTATTTCAACATTTCTCATCTATTATAAATACCTCAAAGTGTACTTTCATGCATATAATTCATAAATACATGTATCAAGCACAGAGTCCGGCTTATCTTTAGTAAAGAATGATCCCATATGAATCGACTTGAGTCATGGGGTGAGAAATGAGGAATGCTCTGTGTTTGAATCCTGGCAGCAAGTCAGCATCTAGGTCTCCATCACCTTTCCTGGAAGTTGGGTACTAAGTGGGAACTGAGGTCTAGAAGGCCTAGCCTTGGCTAGGGACTCAGAAAGGACATTGTCCTGAGTTCAGCACAATGTGACCCTCACTGTATTCCTTCATCAAGAAATAATAGTCCCCCAAAACACATGTGTCCTGCACATACATTGTTGTGTGACACTGTTCATGTGGAAATGCTAACAAAGACCTACTCTCCTGTGGAGAGAACTGACAAGAAACCAATGTAAGGATGCCATTCAAGTTCAACTCTGTGATCTAGTGAGGGCTTGGGGGGGGGGATTCTTACAGGAACATGAGTGAGAGGTTACTATAGGAAATGACTCAAAGATGGCTGCATCACTAAAGTCCACCCCAGCATGTGGACAATTCATAGACTCTGAAAACCTAGAGTATACGGCACAGCCTGCAGCCTTTAGGTGCTTCAGCAGGTGAGATTGTTCAGACAGCTGGTCTGAGCTTCCTTGGAATCCTTCCTGCCCATAGATCCACGGGGAGGGCGTGGTCTAATGCATCCAGTTTCTGTGAAGCTCTGAGGCTTCTGAGTTCATTTCCAGTGTTCTAAGACACCTCCTCTCCCCTCAGCATTTCCTGAGTTGTTAGAAGTTGCTGAGTCTTAACAGCTGCCCTCTAAGATGGAATGATTTAACTTGGAGGAATTATTATACATGTGTGCACAATTACATGCTGACACACACACACACACACACATGCACCATATACCACAAATATCCTCTATACCACACAGACTACATATACGTACCACATACCTCCCTATTGTACCACATACACCACATATGTATATGCACATGACAACACACCTCCCCCTACATCATATATCACATACATGTATGCATTCTACAACATACATATATACTACACGCACCAAATATACATAAGAATTATATAACACACAACATACACACCATTACATATGCACCACACACAATATCTATACAGCATGCATCACTATATCAACTATACCCCATCCCAGTACCCACCCAGTATCATCTCCAATAATATTTTATTCACCTTGACCTCAGGTGACAAATCACAGAACCAGCTCACCTAGAGAAGGTATGGCCATTAGCAACTCATAACATGCCATCTGACAAGCCTTATTTATCTTGGTCACCCCAAAGAATCAATAAGGATTTGAGGCCCAGAGAGCAGACACTATCAGTTGAAGGCACACAGCTGTTTAGTGGAGAGAAACGTTTGCCCAATCCCCTTATTCTGACACTCAGCTTGTACTCCTTGCTAATGCTCTAACCCGCAGATGTCCCCACATTCCATGGGGCCATCTGCTTCGGGGTGGGATGACTTATGCCTTAAATGTATGACCCCATTTGACTTCTGTGAGATTATCTATGAGAATGGATTTGAACCCCCAGTGAGAGGCCATGGCCCCATCCTGTGCAGAAGTCTCAGCCCTTCAGAGAAAGTCACCATCCAGAATCAGCAGTTTGTCCCCTCCACTGTCTGAGGAAATGCTGCTAGGCAATGACTGTGGCCAGCTTGGACAACAGGCATTAATGAGCAAGAAACTGGCCCTCCCCAAAGACAAGCCCCAGAGTAATTGACCAGATGCCTAATGAACGTGACAGAGAAGCATTTGGCTTAATGGCAGCCTGTAAAATAAACAGAGGGAAACTGCGTTTTTTCAGTCTCTGCGCAGCAGTAACCAACTGACAAGTGGGCCATCTTCCTGAGCCAGGCCATCATTAAGGACAGCCTCAAGTAGAGGGATCCACAGGGTATGGTGGCCCTGGGCCTTCTGTTGGGGCCAATCCTGGACCAAGTGGCCATTTACAGGTACATTTTATCCGAACTACCGAGTGGCCTTGAACTTTGTACCACCACACTTGGCACAGATGAGCCATCATGGGTAGGAAGCCACCATCACTGTAAGCACTGGTTTACTTGTTCAGTGGTGGGAGGGGACTGCAAGGAGCATAGTGACATTCTGCATCTGCTCAGTGAGAAAGAACCCCCAGACTATAACCACAGTGGTTCCACTCTGCCTCAGTTTCCCTGAGGTGCAGAGCAGGCTGTTTTCATTTAGCTATTGAAATTTCAACTGTAGGAGATACACACTTGTGGTCCCTACCCTGGGGGCTACCAACATTTAAAAGCCAACAGAATTCAGAGCTGGGACATCAGAGTCGGTTCATGTTGACCAAGTCAATGGCTGAAGTCAGCATCCCAGGATGGATACAGTGGTATGCACAGTTGAACTCCAGGTGTAACCATGTCCTCACTGAGGCTCTGGATGGAGCCAGAGGCTCACATCGTAGGTGGCTCTTCAAGTTCTGAGGTCCTGGGGCTTGGGTCAGTCATTAGCAGGGTCCAGGATACTGATGGTCATTATGCTCCCTGCCTTTAGCTCATCACAAGCCATCCACAGCCAAGGGTCAGATGGGGGAAAAGGGAAGAGGTGAGCTGCTAGCCTGTAAAGCCAGCAATTGGTAAATCACCTTCTTTAGCTGCAGAGAGCCAGGGGAAATTGAGCTGACAGGGTGATCATAGTAGAGGAGCTAGGGAGGTCTAAGCTGGGTCTGAACAATAAAAAAGAGGCCCTGAAAACCCTGAAAATCTTTAAGAGACTTTCAAAAAGAGGAGTTGCCAGGACAGAGGCTCTGCACCTGGAGGTGCTGAAACCTGGCGAGAAGCCGGGTACAGCAGGGATGTGGTGGGGATGAGCTACAGAGGCTTACCCTGCTGAACCTTGTAGTTTGTTCTAATTTCCTTCTTGTTCCGGTGGTGCAATTACCATAGGAATCTAGGGAGGAAACAGTTTATCTGGCTCATTGCGATGATTGCAGCCACAGCCAAGAGAAAGAATGGCCAGCAGGCTTCTCGTGTCACACCCTCCTAATCCCAAAGGCCAAGGTACACTTGGCCTATGTCCAGAGGCCCAGATGTCAGGATGAAACCCATGTCTCCTTAGATCAGTGCTGGCCACGGGGCCCACACAAACAGTAGGATAAATTGTGTTGATCCAGAGACCTGGGGAAGCTTTGGCCCATTAACGGAGGGGTGGGCTCTTCCCCAGGCTGGATCTGCCTGCTGTACCCAAATTTCCAGAAGGAGTCTGTGCTGTCCTCCTGTGGCCCAGCGCCAAGGGTGGTAGCTTGGAATGACAGGCAGGTACTCACCTTTCCAGCGTTGTTATTATACTCAGAACCTCGGCCACATGTCTTCATTAGGTCACCAAATAAATTATTACATTATTACAGTTGAAGTTGATGAGTAAATCTTATTATCCAAGTATAATGACACTATAAAAGACGTTTTATTCATCTGCTTCGTCCTCTTGTTCCCAGTGACACTTCATTACGGCTCCCGAGACACGGAGAACTAAAACATTAATTTGGAAAATCGATGGAAATCTTTTGGGATCCATGCTCTTTGAGCTCAGCCATAGCACGCTAGTGACTGCTCTGAACCAAGACCAGCTCATAGGTCAGGGCAGGTCTCTGTGTGGATATGTCAAGAGTTCACCCAGACTAGCCTGAGGTGTTCCCATCTACTTATCCACCCACCATGATCCTCTGCCAAGCTGGTCATGTGGTCTTGACTGTGGTCAGACACCCCTCCAGTCCTCACCTTATCATCTTTAAAATGGAACAGTGGCTGGCATATACTTACACAGCTGCTATGAGGACCAGTGAGGGGTCTGCAGTGGGTAGAGCCTTAGCTCTGGATTTAAAACCTGCTCTGCCCCGTAAGCTTCACAGGCTTTGGGACAAGCCTAAGCTCTGAGCCTTAGCTTCCTTAGCTGAAAGATGAGGTGTGTGCAGAACTGCCATTGGCATTAAGGACATAGCACTGGGTCCATGTCCAGCTAGCAGAAGGGCAGGGATCAAAGAAACCCAGCCTGCTATGACCCCCATCCTGAAAACTACAGCCACACACATATAGTCTGGGCAGAAATTGTGGCTCCATGGACCAGAGGATTTGTTGCAAGGATCCCACCCAGAAGACTGGGGGCTCAGTGACAATGCCATGGGGCACCCCCACTCACAGGAGCAGGATCTGGGGGGGGGGTGCTAGGGAACTGGCCTGACCTCTCACCCAGTTCTTCATGTTTCAGAACTTTCCTGGATCTTCTATACCATCCTGGAGGAAACAGATGACAGACACAGGTTGCTGTCACCACCTTTGTCTCAGCCCCACAGGCTCAGCTGCCGCATGGCCTCTCCCCCAGGAACTGCCACCCTCCTCCCCGCCAAATCCAGTGACAGATGTGTTTGCTGTCTTCTAAACTGCCTCTAATTGGAGACAGCACTCTTGAAAACAGCTCGATTTAAAGTTGTGACTTTAAGGTTGATCATTTTTCCTTCTTTCTGTCACCATTAGCGGAACACCAGAGACATTTCTAAGCAAATTATTTGAAAGCAAGAGTAAAGGCAGTAAATGGTCTCCAGAGGGCCCCACGGAGAGATGATGGCAGTGGATGGGTGGAGGGCTGCCAGAAAGCTAGGCAGAAGCACCAAGCCCATATCCAACCTGAGGCCACATCCCACATGCCACACCCCTCGCTTTGGCTCCCTTTGATTCCTACACTGGACCAAAGCCCCTTGAAGCTGTTCACTCAGGTGTGATCTAGAATGTTCCTTGGGCTTCTCTCTTCCCTGTTTTAATGGAAGGACTACAGGAGGTACGGACCCTTCTCTGGGCAGTCTTTAAACACAACTGTCTTGTCATCTCTGCCCCACAGTCCTGCTTCTGGTTCCCAATTTTCCTACAGAAGAGCCACCAGTGGCTGGGTGCCACAGGTAAGGTGCCAGCTATGGGTATAGCTCTGTAAAGAGGCATGGAGCATCGTGCTCAGGGCTGGGCTTGAAGGACATCATTGGAACTTGAAGGAAGAATCAGAGTTCCCTAAGAGACCAGGGCACATGGGGCCTTCAAGGAGCATGACACAGCTTGTGTCCCACTTGTCCCAATTGCTCTGAATCCCCCTCTCCAGGCTGTTGCCAATGAACCTGGGACAGAATGAGAATGGTGTGGATTCAGGGTAGCTGTGTGTGGGAGGTGTTGCTTACTGTACCGGGGTGCCACATTTTCCCTGTCCCTCTGTCCCTCCTCTACCTTCTCATCCTTCCCACTGCTCTCAGGAGAGTACACAGCAGTCTTCACTGGACTCACAGATTTAAATAGCTGAGAGATGGTCCCAACTCATCTTGGTTTCCATGGCAACATGAGAATAACTCACATTTCCCAGCCAAACTGAGAGCGAACACATTTTTCCTCTGTGTTATGGGTGGCCAATTATTTTTAATAGCCAGGTCAGCAGCAGATGTCCTCAGATTCCCAGTCTTCATTAGCATTCTTGGGCAATGACCACATAAGGATGTTGGCCTCTAAGAGGTCACTCTGATTGCCTGGAGTGGGGACCATAAGTATATATTCCTACCACATAACTGCCCTCAAGGGGCACCCTGGCCAAACTGCCCCATGTCCATTGCAAGGCTTCCAACTCTAGTGGAATGGCTTCAAGGTTCTGATTCCTTCATTCTAGGGCCACTGGTCACTCTAGAGAGCAGTGCCTAGAAGACACTAAGAATTCAATAATTGCTGAGCAGGCCCACCACCCAACAGCCTCCACATTTCCAGGCCAGCCTCACCCTCTTGCTAAGCAAAATGTAGCCCCCAACCCCCAAAAATCATTGAGACAGGGCCTAGAAGCCCTAGGGTTTATATAGTCTTGGAAATGGGGAAGGGTGGCCAGGAGTCAGGAGTCAGGCAGCCTTGACCTCTCTGGATATGGGCCCTGGGCATGTTTGTTAGACTCTCTGAACTTCATTACTGTAGTGGATTTATGATGTTACATTGTAAATAATTGTCCCGCCTATGAGTTTAATATAAAGTGCTGATTGGCCAAAGGCAGACAGGAAATGTGGGCGGGGCTACCAGACTAAGAAAACTCTGGGAACAGGAAGGACAGAGCAGAATGCCAGAGAGAAGCCAGAAGAAGCAGAGGACAACGATGCTGCTCTGAGAAAAGGTACCGAGCTGCATGTTTGAACAGGATAAGAGTCATGGGTTAGTTTAAGGGTAAAGTCTGGGTCTTAGGCCGTTCAGCCTAAAATTAGTGTAAGCATCTGTGTGTCTCTGTGGGTCTGAGGGTCTGTGGGTCTAAACCTTGAGGCTAGGCCTGAAAGTTCGGGTCAGAAACCTCTTACTACACATTATTATATCTTTCAATTGTTGGCAGGACTGGCCATGTGTCTGACTCCATTCTTTCTGGAAACAAGAGTCAGGAGGCACAGTCTGCTCTCAGAGTAGGGCAGCCTGGCAGGGAGGTGAGCATTATCTAGCAAATGTGAAAGGGGAAGGGATGCTCATCAGGGTGTTCTAGAAGTGTTCTTCTCTGTAGAGCTGCCTGAAGAACACAGTGAGAATATATTAGATTGGAATCATTAGGTGGGCTTATGCCATATTGTCTGGCTCATTCAGCAATGGCCACACACACACTGGAGAGGCTGAAAACGTAACTTCTGAGTACACAAGATTGGCTGCCTCAGGATTCCCATGCTTTCCTGAAGGCCTGGGAGATTTGTGGAAAGCCACTGGTCTTCATTCACTTTGGAAGGTCAAAGAAATTGGGCTCTTCTCATGGCAATGAAGGACAGCAGCAGAGGCAGAGGCAGCCACAGAGTAGATGTGCTTATCAGTTCAACACAAAGGCAAGCAGGCAAAAAGCAGGAAAAAAATTTCCTCTGTCCTCATGTCTGGAGTACTGCTAAAGTTGCTGGCTACATTCAGGGTGGGTTCCTCACTTCAGTTAATGAAATCCAGAGAATCCCTCTTAGGTGTGCCTAGAGGGCTGTCTTGGTTGATTCCAGATTCAATCCACTTGGCATGGCAGAGGAGAGAAGGTGAGGGATGAGAGGGGAGGGGAGGGGCAGCCTGTGTAGACCCGAAGCCTAGGCTTGCTCTATTACCTGTCCTGTGGGTTCTGAGCTATCTCTGAGGGTGCCTGTCCTTGTCTTCTCCCATGAGGAACCATCCTTACATCCCACTACCCACCTCTGACCTTCACCTTCAGCCCTAGGAGCTCTCCTCCTGGTCCATGTCTCCATGTCTGCTTCCCAATGGCCATTCTACCAGCCCAGCATGTCCCCCTACTCCCATAACTTGTCACTCTATCCACATGCTCACCCTCCTGCTCCTCTTCACAAGCCTCCCTGCCTTCCACTTGCCCACACTCAATCAGCCCCTTCTACCTTCATCCAAATTCAGTAAGCCCATCACCCCATTCTTTTATTTGTTTAGAATAAAATCCATCCTGTGTTTGGGTCACTAGACTGACAAATCGTGCTCACAGGCTTTTATGAACTAAGCCAAAGGGGGAGAGAGGTTTTCTTCCTCCAGATCGGAATCCCATCTAAAACCAGAGAAGGAATGTGCACAGCCACCACCTGCTGGGCTGCTGACCTGGAAGCTGATCTAGCCCAATAGGGGCCAGGAACTGAAGACTTAATGAAGTCACTAAAGCAGGAATTGACTTCTCAGTTAAAGTCCCATTTTTCAGGGCCCCTCCAGACCCAGGAGTCAAAAGTCCAACTCCATGATCACACAGGACTCAGAAATACCACATGTAGCCAGGCAAGACCTGGCCCAGTCTGAGGCTTGGTCAGGAGCAGCCAGGCTGTATGCCCAGCCGCTGTGCTGGAGCCCTATCTCACAGGCCACTGTGCTCCTGGATTCTGACTACAGCATTGGTGCGGAGGGCCACGAAGCCCTCTGAACTGGGTCAGACAGGGAAGGCCCTCAGACCACACTCCAAGTCGCTTATTGATTATCAGTGTTCAGTTTCCATTTCTTCTAGAGTCAGCCTTTGGAATATATATCATCTTTCCACTCCAACAAGTTTCCTAACTCTGGGCTGCTGCTGCTTATCATCATCTTCGTTCTCCCTCCTCCTCCTTCATCGTTTTCTTCTGTCTCTTCTTTCTTCTCCTTTTTCCCCCCTTTGTGCCAGAGAAACCTGTGCATGACTCAGGGTGTAGATACCGTAATGTGCCGGGTGGTGGGGTGGTTAGGGAAGGCTGTGGAGTTTTTAAGAGGAGCCTCCCTAGAGATGAGGTGAGTCACTGGAAAAGGGTCCCTGGGGGCCACTCTTCAGACTTCATTTCTGAGTCCCATTTCCTGTTTACTCTCTGCTTCGGGCCAGCCTCCTGCTCCTGCCTGCTGCTGTGACTTCCTTGGGCAGCTCTCTCTGGAACTGCGAGCCAGAACAAAGCTGTTCTTTCTTACGTTGCTTTTGACAGAGTATTTCATCACAACAATGGGAAAGACTCTAAGACTAAGGATGTAAAAACAAAGGTGTGCAAATGAAACATTTACCAATAATAAATCACAAGAACTTTATCTTGAAACAACTCTTGAATAGACATATAATTTTACCAGTTACTGAAGACTAAAGCAGATCTGCATGCTAATGAGATGGATATGTTTATTCTTACATAAATATTAAGTCTTGTCTGAATATTTTATACTGCAGGATATAGAGTGTCTTTAAGATTTTTTATTTTTTGTAGACTTGATCTATGTTTTGATTTTGCCATTGTCAATGATGAGAACACCACTTCACACAAATGCGTAGTACAAAATGGCAGATGTTTGTTTAGGGCCATTTTAGAAACTGTTGGAAATTCCGCCTTAATTCCAAGCCAAAACTCTTTTAATGATTTTTTTTTTTAATGACTCAAGTCAACAGGCAAAGCAGCAGTCTTAAAGATCTGGCATTCAGATGCAATACGACCCTGCGTTGTTATAGTTTTGACAGTGAGGAGGGACAGCAGAAAAATGCGAAGTCTCTGTTTTCATGAACTAAATTGTGTCTGTAAGAGCAGAACGCTCTGTATGTGCAGAAAGGACACTGCACATCACAGGGTATGTTAGTCCCAACCCTGAGCCCAGGCAGGTTGGCTGGCTCTGAGTGGCAGGTGGGTGTGCACCACGTAAGGGGCTCATGCTGGGACTTCAGAACTGAGGCTGCAGTGAGGCCAAAAGATGCAGCTGGGCCAGCACTGCAGAAACCCGCGGAGTCCTTATGCATCTCACTTTGCATTCACTTGCAGCTATTGCACATTCACAAATGTCTACTGTGGCCCTGCTTTCAAACCCCATACAGTGGCATGAGCCACAGCTGGGAGTCACTCACACATCTGTGTTTTCTCCAGCTAATCGATTACAGTTCCTAGAGCAACTTGGGAATCGTAACAAAATTCTGCAAAAGCACAACATTCCCAAGCTTTCTCCCCAGGCCCCACAGGGCTTCCCTATATCAATGTCGCATACAAGGCTGACTCAGTAGCACAGTGTAGATCAACACATTTCTACTACTCATAATCCATTTTGTACTTTGGGCTCAATCTGAGTGGCCTATGTATGACACCTGCTCCATTACAGATACAGAGTGGTCTCCCTGCTGAAGACCCTTTGTACTGGCTCATCACTCTCACCTCTGGCCACCAGTGATTTCCTAGGTGTCCGAAGTTTGGCCTTTGTTCGGTGTGCATGAGTTTCTTTTGTATGTCCTTGTGATTTCGAGCTCATTATCCACAATCCCATAAGACAATACCACCGTACAGATGTACCATATTGGCAAGCTCACTTATTAAAAAATGTATTGGTGCTTCTACCTTTGGCAACTACAAACAAACAGCCACTTGTGGGTCTGAACTGACCATTAAGTTCCCAAGTCAACTGATGGATCTTAGAGCACACCATGGGGTCCTATGTCCTAAGACTATTCGGTTTGGGAGATACAAGCAAACTATGGTGAAGGTGGCTGCACCACAAGATCTTCCTGCCTGTGGCGAAGGAGCATCCTGGAGGCACCACATCTTCACCAGATCTGTCGGTGATTTGAACTTTGACCCTTTTAACAGGTGTAGGGGAGCCTAATAGCATACAGGAGTGGGGGGGGGACGGGAGGTGGGAGAGGGGTCAGTAGGGATGAGGGTGAAGGTGGATGGGGAGGGAAGCTGGGGGTGGGGCAGAAATGAAGGTGGGTGAGGGTTAGGTGAGTGTGGAGGTAGGACTGGGGAGGACATGGGGGTGGGGTAAGATGGGGTAAGAGTGAAGTTGGGGTATAGGTGGGAGCCTGGTATGGCTCACTAACTCAGGCATCCATCAGCAAGGCTGAAGAACCCCACTGCTACAGCCCTGAGGAAGAGTACTAGGAACCCACAGTTTCTCACAGCCACATTGGCAATGCAAGAGGAAAAGGGAGCCACATCCCTTATAATAAGGGAGTAAATGAATTGTGTTAATCTATGCAGTTGGCTATAGGCAGCCATTTAAGTTGGGTCTTAAAGAATTTTAATGATTGAGGGTGGTGCCTCTAGCATCAACACATTGAGACGTCCCAAGAGGTCTCTGTCTGAACCACAGAAAAACAAAGAAGTGGTCAGAGAGGTACATGAAAAGGCAAAGTGGCCACCCTGCAGCAGCCAAGCTAACCACCCATCTCAAGGAAAAGTAGGGAGCACAAGCCCCACACCTTGCTGTGTGGGAGGGTCATTTGTCAGTTCCTATTACTGTGACAGATAGCCACCATCTGGTCCTGCAGTCCCACTTGTTCGTGAATGCTCAGCCCAACAGTGGATGCCAGCCTTCCAGGAGAGCCACGCACAGATGTTGTGAGTAGCAACATTTCTAAGAGTTCAAATTAGAAACGTGCCCACCAGAGTGTTGGATCTCTGTGCTCTCTTCATATAGTGTCAAGCCACCCAGCAATGGGAAAGCAAGCCAGAAAGGAAGCCAAAGAAATGGGCCATATGAGTATCCACTGAGGGCCAATGGGGTGGCTCAGAGGGTAAAGGAACCCGCAGCCAAGTCTGCTGACCTAAGCATCCCTGGGCCCACATAACAGGAGCCAATTTCTGAAAGTTGTCCTTTGACTTCTAGAGGGGTGCTTGCAAACACACACAGACCTCAAATAAATGTTTTTTAAGTGTAAGTTATATACTGCACGAATACAATGAGGGCACAGGCAAACTGAAGTGTGAATGGCAGTTAGGGTATGCTATTTATCCTTAAAAGGAAAACCCCTTCAGGGCTGGATGTAGTATTAAGTTTCTGTCCCAGACTTTCGGATCTAGCCCAGAGGTTTGGACCTTCTCTCAGCCTCACTGCCACTTAGGTCCAAATAACCACACAGACACTTGTATTGATTGTACACTGACTGACACGGGGCCCAGACATATAACTTCCTCTTTACTCTTAAACTAACCCATGACCCTTATCCTGTTCAGCCATGTGGCTCGGTACTTTTCTCAGAGCAGCATAGGTGTCCTCTGCATCTGCTGGCTTCTCTGGCGTCTCTGTGGCATCTTTGCTCTGTTCTTCCTGTTCCCAGAATCTTCTTAGTCTGGTAGCCCCGCCCACACTTTCTGCCTGCCTTTGGCCAATCAGTATTTTTATTAAACCAGTAAGCCGGACAATTATTTACAATGTAACATAATCCCACTACAGCTGGACCTGCTCTGTATGTCTACTTCAGCTGTGGTCCCTTGCTGCATACTTGGTGATAATCTGCTGGGTGCTAGAGTCAGGTCACACTCTCTTCGGCTGCCACCAACTTGACAGTGTTGAAGCAAAAACCATGCTTTATTTTAGCAGAAGCTTCATGAAGAATAGAGATAAAGAGTGTTTTTGTTTTCTACCTTCCCTCTAACAAATAAATTCAACTCCAAGGTCAGGAGGCAAGTACCAACGGACACAGATTTCCCAGGTCAGGCCGTGGGTCTTGATTGATGGGTCCACACATCTCAGGTCAGAAGTCAGGCACTGATGGGCACAGACATCTCAGCATGGATACCTTCCCCCTTCTTAAATGATTAGAGACACAAACACATAATGGGCACCCATGCTGCTTTCTTTCCTGAAGACCAATGGCCCATATTCTGATTGCCAATAACCACATGTGCCCAAGAATTTCTAGCCAGTTGAGGGGGCCAAGCAGGAACCTGACAATCTGAGTTCCATCCTTGGGTCTCACATGGTAGAAGTAGAGAACTGGCTCCTGGAAGTTGACTTCTTATCTCTACTTCCGTGGCAGGGGTGCACACGCATTAAGTAAATGTTAAATATATATATTTAAAATATACATATAAATAGATTTCAGTGTCCCCTTGGTTGAGAACATGCTTGCCCAGCTTGGTTATTGCCCTCATTCTCTGAGCTTTTCAAGTCCAGGCAGGCCCAGGGGTTCCTCCTCCTATTCTGGTCTGTCCTCAAACTGGTTTTTCCATTGGCATGGAGTTCAACCTTTGTCACCCCTAACTATAAAAATAGCCATCAACTCTTAGTCAGGGCATTTGGAAGGTCTGTAATTTTCATGATCAACCTGTTCACTGTGTGAATTTTTACATTCACTCTTTTTCTCAAAGAGTAACCTGCCATCTGTGCCCAGCTCTGCTTCTAAGCTTTATTCTGTTTGGCCAGACAGTGTGTTGTATCTGCCAATGCCACGCTTGCCTGTCAACCTGACTGCATCCAGCACTCACCAAAACTGGAGCCGTTGGTACACTTGTGAGGGATGTTTCTTAATTAAATTGTTTGAAGTGGGAAGACCCACCTTTAATCTAAATCTTTTGAAGTGGGAAGATCCATCTTAAATCTAGGCCACACTTTCTGCTAGCAGCCTATATAAAGAACACGGAAGAAGGAGGCTTGTGTTTTGGCCTGTTTGCTTTTGCTGACAAATCCATTCTTTCACTGGCATAGAGTCTCCTTCTTTGGGATTTCCCCACACACTGAAGACCAGCTGAGGCATTCAATCTTGCGGACTGAAAGACGACTGGATTCTTGGGATTTTTGTTCACAGACAGCTATTGTTGTTAGCTGGACCACTGCCTGTAAGCCACTGTAATAAATGCTCCTTCCTCCTCTTCCTCCTCCTCCCCCGTTCCTCTAGATAATTCTAATACACATGCTGCATTAAGGCCCATGCCTGTGCAGCATAGGTAGCATCAGATAGTATGATGCGTCCAGCTTTGCTTTCAACTAGTTGGGCAGGTGAGTTTGACATTCCAAAATGAATTTTAGAGGTGCTTCCTTTCTTTGGGATATGAGAATGGGACTGTGACAGAGTTTTGCTGCAGGTCAGTGAATGAGGATGTTAACAATCACGGATCTTCAGTCCGCGGACATATCTATCTTTGGGTGTAGCCATGTAGTCCATTTCTTCTTCCATCAATGCTTTAGCCTTTAGGATACAGATTTCTTAACTTCTTGGTTAAATGTATTGCTATTTTATGCCATATTTTACTTTATTGTAACCATTGTAAAGGGATGGTTCTCCTGCTTTCTTCCTCAGACTCAGTTGTTCTCATACAGATGTGCTGTGGCTTTGTTTACCAGTTCTAATTTCTCTCTTTTGGTAGAATGTCATGCCAGCAGCAAATGGGGATGGGTTCATTTCTTTTCTCTCTCCCTCCCTCCCTCCCTCCTTCTGTCTCTGTCTTAAATTCTCTTCCTTATCACCTTATCCAGGAAGGACTTTCAGTATTGTACGGAGTACTTCCAGTGCTATGCTGAGTACCTCCAGGGTTGTACGGAGTACTTCCAGTGCTATGCTGAGTACAAGTGGTGAGAGCAGATAGCCTTCCTTGTCTTGTTTCAGGTCTTAAAAGAAAGGGCTTCAGTTTTCCCCTGTGGAATAAGGTGTTGGGTGTGGACTTCTCACATAGAGCCTTCCCTATGCAGACATTTATTCCTCTATACTGCTCATAATTCCTTGTAGTAAGCTTTTCCATCAGCTGCCAGCTTACAAATAAGGACACGGAGACTTATTAACTAATTAATCACGAAAGCTTGTTCTTTAACTCAGGCTGGTCCATTTAGGCCTTATAACTCAAATTAACTTGTTTACCTCTCCTCTGTGCCATATGCCTGACCTGTTCTATACCTCGCTGGCATCTCCTATGTGCCTAGATACTAATGCTCGGAGTTCCTCTCTTTGCCTGCAAGTCCTGCCTAACTTCTCCTGCCTGGCTAGTAGCCATTGAGCTCTTTATTAACACAATAAGAAGGTGCCTTAGGCAGAGACACAGCTTTGCAGTGTAAACAAATACTCTGCAACAATTCCTCTATAACCATTTGGATAATTTTGTGTTTTCAAGACAGGGTGTTTCTCTGTGAGGCCCTGGCTGTCCTAGAACTTGCTCTGTAGACCAGGCTGGTCTCAAACTCAAGAGATTCATCTGCCTCTGCCTCCTGAGTTCTTGGAATAAAGATGTGTACCACCATGCGCAGGTTGGATAGTTTTTTGGTTTTTTTTAATTATGAAAGAATATTGAATTTTGTCAACTCCTCTTCCTGTACATAAGACATGTTCACATGGCTTTCTTATTCTATTAATCTGGCGTACTGTGATTACCAGTATGCTTAAATTGAACCATCTTTGCATGCAGAAAACAAATCCTACTCAGTCCTCGTGGACTGTATTTCCATGTGCCATGAATTCAGCTTAAGATTCTCCTGAGGACCTTTGTTCTTTTTTGACTTTTGTTGAAGAATCTTGTCCTGCAAGTTAATTGTCTTATGATGTCCTTGTCTGGTTTGGTACCAAAGAGACTGAATGTCGGCCTTGTAAATGGAGTTGGGAAAGTTTTCCTCCTCTTTGGGTTGTTTGAAGGGCTGAGAGGAACACCAGTGTGGGCTCTTGAAATCCTCAGTGGAATCCAGCAGTAAAAGGATCTGGTCCCACCCATTTCTTTGATGAGGAACATTAATCAGTCTCAACCTATCAATGAAATGGACTCCAAGGCTCATTCATCTCTGTGCCTCTGAAGCCATCCCCTGCTAAGGACCTCTCATGCCAGGAGCTGTAGGTCTGGAAGGCCTCCAAGTTACGAGGGGGCAGACAGACCTGTGTGACTCAGTCCTCATGATCTGAGTGTCTCACTAGAGGGAGGCATGACTGGGGTGAGGGCTGAGTGGGACAGTGCAGGGGGAAAAGGGTAGGGAAGCTCTAAGAAGGGCCTGCATTCAGGCTTCTGCCCCTGCAAACATCCTGGATAAGGCAAACAGATTCCTGGGATTGCCCAGAGCTGCTGGCCCTGGGTGCCACCTATCAGGGTGACACATACCTGGAGGCTGTCTGGGTGCAACTGATACAGGATCTATCTCATGCTGCCATGTAAGGCTTACATGAGTGATCCCACATGATCAAGCCATCCCAGGACAATCTCCCCACCCACTCAACACAGCTACCCTTGCCAGAGGTCTGACTGCTCTGGGGTCACTTCAGGCATTCAACAGCAACAGAGATAAATAGATAGTGTCTTTTCTATGGATTGGATGTTCCTGGGTACCACTCAGGGTGGTGTCTTATCTAGGAACCCTGGGACACAGGTACTAGTCCCAGGCAGGGAAGACTTCAAGTAGGGATTGAGCATCATTCATGATGGTAGATGACAGTATGTGGCAGATGTTTGTCCAGGGTCTGGAATCTTACACCTGGCTGAAGGTAGTCTTATACAGGGACTGAGGTAGGGTGACATGCCCTAAGTTCCTAGGAGTATGAAAGATAAACTGAGAATCTAGGGGCCGACTCAGTACAGACTTTTACAAAGGAAATTTGGAGAAAGTTGCCTCTTGTCCAGAGCCTGACAGAGGGTCTATGCTGGATACTGAAACTTGTTCTGCTGGCTCCTGGGTCCTGGAAGTGCCAAGTCCTGGCTTCAGAAGCCCAGAGCCAGGTCTATATCCCGCTCCAACCCCAAGCAAGCAGCTTCCCATGCTACCTGGACAAGTACTACTTTTTATTCTGAGGTCCCAAGTATGCCAACAAGATCACAGTACTGTGGTGATCAAGGCAGGGCCTAGAGCACAAGGCCCAGTGTGGGACTTGACCCTTGGAGAGGAAGTCAAGATGACAGGCCAGTAAGGTGGCTCAGTGGGTAAAGGAGTTTGCCACCAAGCCTACCATCATGAATTTGATCCCTGATACCCACCTGACTGAAGAAAACAACAGAGTCCAGAAGGTGTGCTCTGACCTCCACACCTAGGCCATGGCACAGACAATAGCTCCTCACACAAATGGAATAAAAAATGTAAAGAGCACAGCCATATGAAGCATCTTTATTTTGTGTTTCCAACACATCACATTCAAAGCACACATCCTGCCTGGCTCAGCTCACTGGCTCAGATGCACAACTGTTGCCAGTGCCCCTTACACCCAGTCAAGCATTTGCACACATGAAAATACATTCAGGGCTTAAGTTAACCTCGTGGGTCCTTGTCATCTCATAAAAAATAAACCACCATGGGGCGGATCTTTATGGCCTACCCTTTTGTCTGAGGGGTGATCTGCACCATGAAAGGGTCAAGAAGGTTGGTGCTTCCTCACGGAGCCACAGAGGCAGCTTTCCTCATAACTGGGTGCCCCTCACTCGGACACTGTTCTGAGGGAGCATGGCCCCTACTGGTCCAGGACATGGACTGCCTGCACAGCACTCTGATGATGTCATGCCCTATCTGACCTGGGATGACTTGTGTAGAAGCAGACACACATCTTCCCTGTGTCCTCCCCTGCAGCCTCTGGGCAGTGTCCTAGTGTCTGGGCAGTGCTGTGTTGCTCCTGAAGGAGGGGCAGACCAGAAGAGTGGTCTACAGTGGCTAACTGAGGACGGGAGCCGCTCTATGAGTCTTAAGCTCTTGCCCTACAGATAGTCTGGTAGTCCTTGGGGATCCCACATCACAGAGGCCAGGCAGCCCAGGGCATACCTGGGAGCACATGTGGGAAGCCAGTCTGAATGCCATAAAACAGCCAGGGCAACAGCTCCAAACCAGTGGTTGTGGAAAGAGCAGTACGTGGTATGAAGGGATCAGATCCCAGCAGCTCCTAGCTATTCCTATCCAAGTGATGGTGGGAAGAGCCTCCCTACACAAGGCTGAACTGCAGAACCACTCATTTCTGCATCGTCATGGGCCTGTGAGACAGTCTCTGGGGCCCTGACTGATACTTGGCCTGCCTCCTTGAGGGGTTCTTTGGCCCCCTCCCCACAAGGACCGGTACTGGGTAATGAAAGAAAGTAAGGTGACTGTGGGAGCCTGCCCTGGCCTCCTGTCCCACAGCCTTCCAAGATGGAAACTCCTGGTCCAGTCCATGTTTAAACCAAGTGGAAACATGGCAGCCATCAGAGGCTTCATGTGCAGAAGGCCTGGCTTAGCCCCGTCATGCCCAACATTTTGTCTGGACTTTGTTCTTTCACTCAACAGAATCAATTTGTGCATTTCAGAGCAGACCGGAGATGGCTGAGCACCTCTGCCTGGCACCCATACAGCAGGCCTCTGTAAGGGAAACTTCCTCTTGGTTGTCTGGGATGGGGCCCAAGGGTGGGCATTTGGCAAGGAAGGGCCAGGGTGAGGAACATTCCTGGCCACACTGAGCTTCTGAAGCTAGGATTCTCTCCCAGGCTCTTTGGTATCTCATCAAACTGAGGCTGACTACCCTGCCAGCTCTGGACCATGCTGAGGCCCATTCTGCTAGGCCACACCAGGAAAGAACCAATCTAGAGGCCAGCATCCATCCAGGCAGGAAAGGGACGCTACCTCCAGGGTGAGGCCACTGCCATGGGCCCCAGGCTCACTTCTTGTAGTGATTGGGGGCATCTGCAAAGGCAAACTTGAGACGATAGGCCTCGGCCAGTAGCAGGCTGACGTCCTGGTCATCCCAGTGGGCAGTAGGCAGGTTCTGGAGGAAGAGCAGCAGCTCCTGGAGGAGAGACAGACAGTTAGGGAGGGTCCAGGGCTTCAGGCCAAGCGCCAGCAGCAGGTACATGGAAGTCAGTAGCAGGAGGGAAGCATGGCACAGCACCCCAAGTTATTGTGACGACCCCTCCCCCCCCACTCATTCATCTTTTGACCCTACCCAGCCAGACTCTGGCCTCTATGGCCTAATCTGCCACCCAGCTCAGCATCTGAGAAGCTACACAGTGGATCTTCTCAGCACTGCTGTTGTGACCCACTTTTTAAACCCTTTAATACCCCAGGGACACAGCATCAGTGGTCCCCACGGCCAGGAAGGCTCCATGAGCCAGATTGTAGGAGAATTCTGAGAGCCCAAAGCTTCTTTGAGACCAGAGAGTGACAGACATATCAGCTCTCTATACATTTCCTCCTGTGCCAGGCAACTGCCTCAGGTCTCAGCATATGTTTATACCATAGGGCAGAGCCAGTATAGAAGCCCCACAACAGAGCCACCTGTTCCCCTCTTCTATTCTTCCCAGGACCAAAGGTACCGAGTTCTGACACTGGGACCCCGGACATCAAGACACACCCAACTAGAAACAATCATTCATATCACCCTAGAAGCCCAGGGACCTCCTTATAAACAGAGCAGCATGCCTGGCCTGCCAGCCATTAGGATGACATGTAGACCAGAGACATGCCCAGCACCAGGCAGGCACACAATATACACAGTGCACACACTGGACACACACTGCACACAGTGGACACACACTGAGTTTCTCAGTTCTGTGGGCATTAGGGATGAACAGCTCTGCTTTACGATTGATTCCCTTGCTTTACCCAGCACCCCAGGTCTGCACTGGGTCATATCTTAGAGTGGAGATGTGGTGGCACCCCAGAGACTCAGGGATGTCTGAGAGCTAAAAGCCTGACACCAGGACAGACAACGTGGAGACAGTGAGTTACTAACAACAGTGAGGCTAGTGATGGGAGGGAGAAACCACAGAGTCTTGGGGGTACCACGAGAAGATGCAGGTGACTCCCACACATCATGACATCACAGCCTGGCCTCGCCTATCACATGATGGTTCAAATAGAGAGTCTCTGGGGACTTCTTGGGAGAGAAACTGCAATTCTTGATGGAATGAAACTGACATAGGTCTTATAACTAGCATGGTTATAACAGCTTCCCAGAGAGGAGTCTCTAAGGGTGAATGGGTGTGAGGCAGGCCAGCACCTCCAGGGAACAGTACAGTTCTTTCCAGTGGTTCTGCAGACACCAGCTCTACAGGACTTGGGCCCTGAAGCCATCCCACCCCAACTCTAGACAGAGACAGAGAGAGGCGAGCTTCAAAAGAGCGCAGCCCAGCAGGGTCTGGCTCCCACTCTATGGCAGCTGCTGAAGTCTGGTTCCCCAAGCTTCCAGAATTCTACTTAGATATCAGGGAGGGGCCTGAGCAGACCAACAGTGTGGACTAGGACAGCACTGTTGGCATGAGTAGAGCCAGGAGGGGCCACAGCAGTGCTCAGACAGTAGCCCAAACTTGGGTCTGATTAGAGCAGAATTCCCTCATCATTCCCAACCCAGATTGGAGGGAACCTCCAGCACACCCACGATGTACAGCCCAATCATGAGAGCCATGTGCCAGGACATTCTCTAATCGCCGTTTACTGCTGCTCCCCCACCCCTATTTCCTTTGCATTTTGGATACTTTCTGTGGGCCTTTAAATTGAATTCATGGAGCAGGTCTCCCTGGCAGCATGTCCTCAGGGACACATCAACATCAATCTACTGTCTTCTGCCATTAGATGCAACTTACACGGATGCCAATCCAATTCTGAGCAGGTCATAAATAAATACCTTTGGTTTTATTTTTAATCCACTTGGCTTCATATTATCATGACCTCGCTACTTGCAAGGTGAGAAGCAATACCCTCCCATTACGGTAACTTACGGACTCCACTGCACACTCAATTTCAGAATCTAATTTAGTCCCCCAGGTTCAATGGATGGAGGGAGAATGGAAATGCCTGGCTCTTCACGTCCTGCAATGCTAAAGAAGGAAAAATCTATCTGGGTGACCTTTAAGGCAGGCAAAGAACACAGACAAACACAGCCTTAAATACAGATTTCTTTAAAAAAAAAAAAAAAAAAAAGGCTTGTCTTCCTGTTGCAGCAGGCAGCAGTGTCTCCTATCTGGGAAACACAGTGCATTTACTAGAAGCTGTTGTCCGTCATCAACATGGTACACAAGCAGAAACTCACAAAGCCATCGCTGGCACGCTACAGGGGCAATGGCTGGCAGGGGACAGCTCTGTATTGCATAACTATGGTGACGGTGTATGTCCCTCCACAGAGCCAATGTTAGATCTCTGCAGATGGCATTTGACCCTTCTGTCTGTCTTAATCCCAGAACCAAACTAGTGCTATGACCACATTGGTGGCTGTGAAAATAAAGATGATTTCTGACACTGCCATCAAAGGAACTCAAGGACACTGCCACTTTCGATAGCCACCAACAGAGTACAGTGGGGTGTAACATGCCTGCCTTTCTCAGCTAGTCTAGTCTTTCATTTCATTCCCTAGACCCCACTTCAGTGAGAACCAAAAGTGACAGAATCCACTACAGGCCTGTGGGTCAGTACTTCTCAGCCCGAGCACATGTTGTGGACTGTGGGCTCCTGAAAAACTCTAGATGCACACAAATGCCCATGATAGACATCCCAGATGAACATACTTAGAGCTCCAACAGTGGCCTTGGCTAAAGGGATGACTGGGCCACATCCTGGACACTACAGCACCTCACTGGACAATGGATCCAGACAGTTTCTGCTCTACATATGAGCCTGACAGCAGAGTGAACAGTGCTTCCCCTCACACAGATGCTTTGGAAGATGTTTGATCAAGCCCCACAAGCTGGGCTGCTCTGGCTGTTCTGTATGCAGTGCTAAAGGGTACCCTCTTCAACAGTCTCTGCCATGTCTTGCCCCTGGAGAGGTTCCAAGAGATGAGGTTCCGAATGTTAAGGAGAGAAGCTGGTCCTTTCTGCTCCTTGACAAGGAGTTTATCTATTCAGAGAGTCAGTGCTGTGCAGTGTCGTATGCACAGGGGGATCACTCTTACACACAGGTCCTTCTACAAAGGACAATGTGGTGACCTGCTTACATTCTTGGTCCCTTTTTAGGATCTATTGCTGGGGCTCTGAGAGCTGAGGCAGTGGCAGCGGGGACAGATGTCGACGGACTTTCATTCAAGCTCTGGCTCTGCCCATACCAAGCTCCACAATCATAGCCCTGATGCTTCCGTACCATCTGTCTTTTGGTCCCTCAAATTTGGTGCACGGCCCTTGGTGGTCACTGAGTGCAGGGATCAACAGTGTAGGGAGTCAGTGCTTGCAAGTGTAGAGCAGCCAGGGCCAAGTCTCACTCCTGACTGTTGTGTGTAACCCTGGGCAGACCTCACAACTCTTTTGTCTCTGTTTCTCATCTGTAAAATGGAGTGTTGGGACCTTCCCTGTTCGTTGCCAAGTGTGTGCATAGTGTCCGAGAATGCTCGGAGTAAAAGTTTCAGTGGCAGCATCTTGTTACCAGCATTCCAGAGATAGCAGGAGCTGTGCAGCATAACCAGCCTTTAAAGTTCCCCCTCTATGGGAAAGGATGAGTCAGTTAGCAGACAGGCTGTGGGGGGGAAGAGGTGAGCAGACGACAGACAGACAGACAGAGAGATAGAGAGATAGAGAGATAGAGAGATAGAGAGATAGAGAGATAGAGAGATAGAGAGATAGATAGATAGATAGATAGATAGATAGATAGATAGATAGATAGATAGATAGATAGATAGATAGATAGATACATGCATGTGAGGCCAGAAGACAATCTTCAGTGTTGCTCCTTAGGAGCTGGCCGCCTCACTGAGACCTAGAGCTTACCCAAGGATCAGGGTAGGGTGGCCAGCCAGCAAACCCTAGGATGTGCCTGTGTCTGCCTTCCCACTGTACTAAGCTTTTTCCCCCATGGGTTGTGGGGGAATCAAATGTGGGTCCTCATTAGCACCATATTAGCTTAGTCACCTCCTTATCTAGCAGACAGAATTAAAGCAAAAACAAAAAACAATTAGGACACATTTGGCAGATGCTCAAAGACGGAGGACAGCAGCAACTTGCTTTCTTGCTGTTCTGTGGGTAGGAATCCCTAACCCCCTGGAGCTGCTGTGCCTGCACACCTGCTGTGTTGGCCATCTTAAGAGATGGTTACCCTGCATGCCTGTACCACACCTGGTGTTCCTGAGGCCACAGAGAGGCAGAAGGTGGTGTCCTTCAACTCTGTTAAACCTACTCTTCGAATTCCAACTCAGGTGCAAAAACAAACTGTATTTAATTAAAAATGTTTCCAAAGGGCTGACTGCGGCTTGAACTGCTAAGTGGGTAAACAAAGCTCTGCCACCCTTCACTACTTCCTCTGTCCTAGGAAAGCCTAGCAGATCTTCAGGGCAGGTGCACTCTGATCACACAGGAGCAGTGCTCTAAAAAGCATTTTTGTACAAGATCTACCTTGGCCTGGTGGCAATTCATATTACTCTTCTATGTGGATGATATACCTGAGCTGGCTGAAGAGGGTCACTGCCTGCCAGCACTAGGGACATGAACACTAAGCTCCAAGACACAAGGTTTCTTGTATGAAAAGTAAAATGTGTCCAACCCTAAAAGATACCGTCAATGTGGCCCTGCCTTGCCCTCTACAGAAATGTGCTGGTGACAGCTGTTAGCACATGACCGGGACCCATTAAACGCTGGTCAGGGTGCATCTGGATGAACTGGGGAGGGAAACAGAGACTAGAGAGCATTCATGGTATATCTAGCTTCCACTTCAGGGTTGCAGAAGGCCAAGAACTGAGCCAGTGAACAGGCAGGGTTAGGATGTGGGATCCAGCACTGCACCTTCCAGTGGATGCTCCAAACATGAGGGATAAACACAGAGGTATAAGCCCAGGACTTCCACGGACACAAACACCCTGTAAGAGCAAAGCGCTGGAATAATGCTGCCAGTGTCATGATAAGCAGGGTGTTATGTGAATCCTGGGCATACCATGGCTTTCGTTCTTTGGACACTGCTTTGTCTATAGATGGGGAGTGTGCTGCGAGTGTGCCTGCATGATCCCTGTGTGGCCACATGGGTTTATAGGCATATGTGACTGCAATTGGGTGTGATTGGTGGTGATAGGGAATAAGTGGGCAACACCTGTCTGTACCTTCTAATCTTTTCAAAATTACGTGCATTAACAAATGCCAAGTAGAAGGTCTAGTTTAAATCACGGGATGGCCTGACTGCTAGAGTGGCATCATCTGTTCCACGTGGCACCCTTCTTGTTTGGGTCCTCTGACAGTGTCCCTGCATGGCTACAGAGGCTCTCTATTTATAGGGACAGGGAGAAAGGCTTGTGCTGAGCGACATCATACTGTCTTCTAGAAAAAGGAGTGAGAAGAGTAAATCATTCCTTCACTGGGATTTCCCAGGTGAACAGAGGACTGTACCCTACCCTGGGCCAGTCGTGCAGAGTCAAATGAGTAGAGATCATGTTTAGCGTACTCCAATGAGTACAACTGAGTAGTGTGCCTGGCTGGCTGCTATGGTCCACGGGATATTTGAAATGGAGTAACTAGCTGATATGTACTGCCGTCAGAACCTATATACAATCTGGATGGTGGGTACAGACAAAAGAAGGCAAAGATTTTCTCCAACAATTCCATATGAAGTGCAGGTTAAAATGACAGCATTTTGGCTTTGCTGAACTGAATAAAGGGTTTTGTTAAACTTCATCACATTAAATTGTTTTAGTCAGCATGTAAAACGGGTTTCATTGCCATATTTTCATGCATATAGATCACTGTACCTCATTCTTCCCTTCCCCTCCACTGTTCTCACTGTTCCTTCTCTCACCCCCTCTTTTGGCCCCTTCCTTCTCCTAGTCACCCCACTTCTGCTTCCACATGCACAGACAGTTAAGACCCAGTCTGCACAGAGAGAAACCTGGCTACCACTTTGTATTAGTAAGGTTCTATAAAGGAACAGAAGTGTGTGTGTGTGTGTGTGTGTGTGTGTGTGTGTGTGTGTGTGTACACATATATTATACACACTATCTATACATAATATTCTATACGTATGTGCATTCATCCATACATATTATATGTATATGGGATTTATGAGGCTACCACGCCAGCAAGAGCAAACAAGCAGAAAGCAAGCTTCCTTCTTCCCTGTCCTTAATATACACTGTCAGCAGAAGGTGTGGCCCCAACTAAAGATGGATCTTCCTACCTCAAAAGATATGGATTAAAGATATATTTTCTAAACTCAAAATACTCAGGTTAAAAGTGGGTCTTTTAATCTTCAGATGACTTAATAAAGGTAAAACAATCACAGGAATAGCCAGCTTTTTGGGTTTTAGTTCATTCCAAACGTAAGTTGACAGCCAAGAACAGCCATCATCCTCCTTCTCTTGCCCCTTCCCTTTGCAGTTCTTAAGTGGTACCAGGCATGTCAGAGTATGTTTCTAGTTCTAATACTTGAAGGCTGAGGTAGGAGGAATCCAGGTTCAAGGCTAGCCTGGACCATATGTAGAAACCCAATCTGGGAAAACAAAGATAAATACGTGAATGAATGAATTTAAGTGGCTCTGCCCTGAGTCACACTGCCTCCTGGAACTCCTGAGACCCTGTGCGCAGAAAGAACATGGGGCGTGGAGGCCAAGCTCATCAGCAGCTCCTGCGCTACAGAGAACACACAGGTCTACTTAAAGTTACTCAAGCCTGAGGTTTACAAATTGCCAACATGCAAAGATGAATAAATTAATCAGGACAGGGCTAAAAGGGCCTGCCTGTCTCTTCTCATTGCTTTCTCCCTAACTGAGAAAGATGGAGGAAGGGCCTCCACCCTGACACATGAGGCGGGCAGTGGGGTTAATTGCTTTAACCCATCTTCCATCCTGCTCAGCTCAGCTCTGTGTCTTGACCAGAAACCCCGAGTGCTGGAGGTGTTTCAAGGAGCCTATCTGCTTAAAAAGAAGGCCAGGTACCACCTGGGCCACTGACCTCCAGGACAGAGCACAGGATCTCCTGGGAGATGGATTCCTGACTTCTTCCTCCCAACTTGTCAGTCTTTTAAGATGAGGAAACTGAGGCATGGAGAGGATGGGAGATGGTTGGAAATAGTGCGGGGAAAGATGTGTATGGAAGGCACACCTGTAACAGAATGGTGCAGCATGCCTTCATCTGCTTAGCAGGCAGCAGGGAACAATCAGAGACACACACTGTCCTTTTGAGGGCCATCCTGATATACAAGTGAGAAGAAAGGATCCCTCCAAGCGGGAGGGTAGTCACCCAGAACCAACCAACAAAGGAAGCGTCCCCAGCAACCTACAGTTCCTTTGTTGCCCGCTGCCTTCACTATGACCCTTGATGACTATCAACCATGGTCTTTCCTTAGGTCCAAGTTGGGAAGAAATAAGACACACATGAAGCACAACATACAGGTTTTGTTGAGGTGTTACCCCTCCATGTCCTTCTTACTACAGCCCTGGCTATGTGAACCTTCACACATCCCTTTATAGGGCAGGAAATAGAATCTGGTATCCAAGGTAGGATGGAACAACAGTCAGGACAGAGGCCTGCCTGCACCTGGCTCTGAGATCTGAAATTTTCATACTCCCAGCCTTCCTGAGGCAGTCATCTCTGGCTCACAGCTAACCCTCATCTCCATCCTGGTTCCAGCCTCTGAAGTCTCTGCAAACCTTGGGCTTGGGAAGCCACAGGTCATGGCTCTACTCAAAGCCAAAGACCTCAAGCAGAAGGCAGGGGGACAAGACATCTGCACCTATCCTCACTGGATTGCAGGGGGCTCTGCCCACAGTCAACATGTGTAAAATAGAAGTGGGGGAAGGCATAGGGCGGGAGAGGGGGAGACACAAACACTCTGAAGCAAACAGGTAAAAGACAAGAAGAGAAGGTTTACAGAAAAAAATGAAGAGATGTTCACAATGGACTCAGATGACAGCCTGGAGACATAACTGGCTACCCACAAGCCTAGCACAAACCCCCCAATATGTGAGTCCACTCTGCTGGCAACAGTTGTCAGAAACAGATCTGAAGCTAAGGAGATGGTTCTATGGGTGAAGTGCCTATTGCCCGAGCATGAGAACCTGAGCTAGATCCCTAGCACACACATTAGGAGCACCAATAAGAACACGGGGCATGGTGGTGTGTGCTTGTAATCCCAGTGCTGGGGAGGTAAGATTCCTCAAACTGTGGCCAGCCAGCCTCCCTTACTCAGCAAGCTTCATGTCCATGACATACCTAAGATTGGTGTGCACACTACACATAACATGCACACACACACCCAAAATCTGGAGAGAAATGGAGAGCATCCGGGTGCTGGTTGACAGCAGGGAATCTGCGTGAACTCTGCTGGTATGGCCCAGGTCCCAAGACTGCATGCATGCCTACAGATCACCTCACTTCTCTTGTTGTGAACAACTGAGACAACTCAATAGAGGAAGGACTTGTTTTCCTCAGAGCTTCAGACGGCTTGGTCCACCATGGAGGGTACAGCAGAGCAAGGCTGCCCTCACTCTGGAGGTCAGGAAGCAGGGAGAGGGCTGCACTAGCTCTATTTCTTTTTCCTGTCAGTCCGTGGATGCTGCTACCCACATCCAGGGTGGATCCCCCTCAGTTAACTATTTTGAAAGCATCCTCACAGTGACACTCAGGTGTGTACCTCTTCAATCTCCTAAGTGATGCTAAGCCCAGTCCTGTTGGCAATGAGGAGCGGTGAAGGTGCTGGTCTTAACGGCTCACTTCTAGCTGGCTCACCCTTTGCTCAACCTCTGACTGGCAATCAAGTAGCTGAATAAATTTGTCCACCTGCCAAATCAAAGTGGTGCTCATTCAACCATGCCTTCCATCTTTCCATATTTAAATTTCTTTAGTAATAAAATGTTAAAGAAAAAGACTACCCCTGTTAGTGTACAAAAAGCCTTGGCACAGGCATACAACGGGGTGTTTACTTAGCAGTTTAAAAATATATTCTCAAGAGGCTTAAAGATATCCTAGAGTGTGACAGCAAGCGAGGCGATGAGGGGGCTACATGGGCACTCATGGCCCTTTTTATGCCACCAGAGGCAGAACAGGAGGAAATGGTCCCTCTCTTGAAGAACAGGCTTGGGGTAGGAAGAGCTCTCCCAGGGCTCCCTTTTTTAAAATGGTGTTTTCTAAAAGTTGTTTTCTTGTGGCAGAAGAGTATTCAATCCATGGTTTCCATTTTCAAAGACAGGCCAAGCACCTCCTCCTGGCACTTTCTCCTTATCAGCAGGACCAGGCAAATTCTCCACTGCAGCAGTGGAGGGACTCAAGTCCCATGTCCTGAATGAGGGATGTCATCTCACTTCTCAGCATCCTGGCAGCCACAGGATTTCTTGAGCTTGACCACCAGGACCCTCCTGGATGTATATCACCAACTATCTGGTCAAAACCTTGGTCAAAGCTATCTGGGACAGCTCAGGCATATGTGGACAGGCCTTTTTGGTGGAACAGGAACCATGAATGCTTCTCCAAATCCGGCTGGAAGGGCAAAAAGTCCATCTCAGGCCAGGTCCCTGAGAGAAGGAGGCCACACTCAATAAGACCCCGTCACTTATCCATTGCCAGGCAAAGGAAGAGCTGCAGAGGTTCTGCCTCTTACCCCATAGGAGCACTCACTGGCTATCAGCCAAGTAAACCAGAAGTATACAGAACTTAATCTGACAGGCAGTGGCAGAGGAGGGACCAAGGACAGAATTTGCTGGGCCCACATACTTCCTCTGTGATAGGTACTTTGTTGGTGGTCTAAATCCATCCAACTAGAGAGCTGTGCCTCCCAACAAAATCAGCAACTCAGAGTAGGGTAATCCCAGTGCTCAAGGAAAGACCACTGCCAACTGTGCAGTGCAGACTTGCACTGCCTTGGGGATCTCAGGTCCTAGCTGGGCCCACACCTGCAGAAGGAGCTAAGTGCCCTATGGTCCTATTTGACCCACAGGGCCTGATCATAGTGGACTCTGGTCCCGAAGTCCTTTCTTGCCTAACTCTCAGCCCATCCCATGGGTTCAATCTCCAGCTTTGATGCTGACTTCTTTGACAATCCACTTATTAGTTTCAGAATCTTGTCAAATTTGAATCCAGATCAGGACAAAAAATAGGAAGGTGACAGCTGGCTGGGACTGAATGGTAGCTACTGGCTGACCATCTCCTGGGCTGGCATCCCACTCAGGGTAGAAAGAGGACACCTCAACAGAGATACAACAGCACCGGGACATAGACTGTCCTTGCAATTATTTTGCCCCCTAAGGGGAATTGTAAAGAGGAAAACAGCATTTGGTGGTAGAAACAGGCTAGCTCAAAGGCTGCAGCTGGCTGCTTCCCTTTCAGCCCCTAAGCATGCTGGGAGACTTCTGATCAACATACAGAGAATGCTCACATCTAAGCACTGCAATTAGAGTCTGTTTCATTCCAAGCAGACTTCTTGCTTTTCTGGCACCTAGGGCCAGGACGTGGGGCCATTGTGGTCCTGAGGCATCACTGGGGAAGGTGGTGGAGCTTAAGGCAGTATGTGATCACAGGGAAGGAGCCCACACCTCTACTCGTATCCACAAGGCAGCAGACTCACTGCCCTCACACCAGGATCCTTAGAGAGAGCTCCTGTAGAGAGGGCCTCTGTGAGGCTTCTGCCAGCTCCTAATCTCAGAGCTATCACCAGGAGGCACAGGCAGGGTGGACAGACTGGCCTGCAACACTGTAGCTGTGGGCCTGACATCCTGGGCCTTTCTCAGAGCAGCTGTGACTCCCCAGTCTGACTCCAGGCCCACAGGCAGTGGCAGCTCTCGGCTCTAGGCAAGCTGACTGTGAGGCACAGAGGGCATCTGCAGGTCCACCAGCTACCTGACTTTACTACACTACACACAGGGACAGAGGTATCTGTGGTGATAGACTGTATATTTAATAAAATTGGTCTGGAATATCAGAGGAGAGAGTCATCCACAGGCAAACCGAAAGGTCAGGGAGTGGTGACCCACACCTTTAATCCCATCACTCGGGAGATGGAGATCCAGATGGCCTAACAGCCAGGCAGTGGTAGTGTAAGCTATTATTGGGAAGCAGAGACAGGAGGATCTCTGTGAGTTCAAGGCCAGCCTGGTTTACAAAGCAGGTTCCAGGACAGCCAGGACTGTTACACAGAAAATCCTGTCTCAAAACAAACAGAACCAAACAACAACAAAAAGTGTCCTCTGATATCCCAGACTATTTTTACTAATACATAGTATATCACCACACATACCTACTCTGGGGAGCCTCAGGCAGTGCAGACTTGATCTAGTCATCTAGTCCTGCCATCACACCCAGGGGCATCTCTGGTAGCAGAGCAAGAATGGAGGAGGGCACTAGATACTCTATCTGTTTTCAGCAGCAGTGCTGGCCTTAAGGAGGCCTAGGCCTGACCAGCCCTGCTGGCCACATTTCTACCCACTGATCTCTAGACTCGTCTGCCCACACTCCACCAGCCACCCTCAGATGGCGCCTTCCGCCTGTCCAGCAGATCTTGCCCTTGAAGCTCTGCTTTGGAAAGGTCAGGAAACTCAGCCTGGCCACGAGAGACCCTTTGATCTCAGTGTGTGCAGTACCAGGTAGAAGCAAAAGCCTCCTACTAAAATGAGAGCAGGTGCAGACTCAGCTTATCAGACATACTCGGGGCTGCTGGCCCCATGGGAACTCAATGTGCCACTGCCACAGAGCAGACAAGACAGCCCAAAGCTACAGCCAGCACAGCCCTCACCCCCCCCCCCCCCAGCCCTGGGTATCACAGAGCTGTGAGGAAGCTGTAATCCCACAGAGAACCTGGTCCAAACAGCCTGCAAATGAAGCCACTGGGTCAGGGCAGCTGAGTCTTGTGTGACCTGTGTTATGACATCCTTTCTCAGGCATGGTCTCATTCATTCTGTGTGTACCCAAGGTTCAGCCTTCTCTTCCTTGCTTATCAAGGGTCCTTTTTAACCCCAGGGTAAGATAGAACCTTCCAGGTAAGGCTATCTGTGACTACAGAAGTTTGAAAGACCTTCAGGGAAATGACATCCTAGAATGTTCTCAACAAGAAGAGGCCAGGCCTAGCACTCACCACAACCCAGAAAAGCACAACTCAATGCTCATCAAAACTCAGTAGTCAGCACAGCTCAGTGCTCCTTAGTCAACCAAGATTCCAGGCAAGGGATGAAGCCCCTGCCCTTCAGAGACGTCACGATAGAAATGAATTTCAAGCTCCCTTCCCAAAAATGGCCCAATACTGAATGAAGGCTAGGCTTCAAGGTGCATATTACTGTCACAGAACTGAATTCACAGGTTCACTAGCAAAATGGCATTCTCCTTGCAATATACTTTGTGAAAGTTCTTCAGTTTCTGGAGTTGTCCAACTCTGTGTTCTCACATTGATTTTCTGCTATTGGGGAAGCCAGGTGGAAAGACACACAGGGTGGCTGAGGTCTTGAAAGGTCAGTTTCCACGTTAGTGCATCTGAGGAGCCATGACCTGTCTCAGTTGAAAATGTGGGGAGTGAGCACAAAATCCCTCATTGACCAGAGCAGGGGAGGGCACCAGGCATTACAGAAATCCCCTCAGAGTGACCAGCAGTATACTGAGAATGATAACCCAGCCTCAGTCTGGCTTGCTGTGTACACATGAAGACTAGACAGGTGTGTTAGCTCCTCCTCCTCTCCTCAGCTGAACCGGGAGACACAGCTCACAGCATGTGTTAGTTAGTGTGCACAGGCTACTCTCCAACACTACTCTCAATACAGTGACACATTGGCTTTCTGTGTATCATCCCTGAGCTTTGGACCTCTCTGCATGTAGTGGGATAAAAGGCTACAGGCACTGTGTGCCCACTTGTGCACATAACCATCACTATCACTCACATCCGTGGACTTCTCACCAAAGGAGAGAGACACAAGTGAAGTACGGCTGGTCTCCTACCTAGCCCCAAGGGAATGTTACACATGGGAGCTTTGTGGGTGCGGAGGAGGCAGGTATGCATATAAGGGTCCAAAATAAGGGCCTGTCTCAGGCCAGGGCAGGCAGTGGGTAAGAGGCCAGGCAAAGGCCTGGAGGTTAGTACTGCTGCCTACTCACTGTGTCATGGAGGTCAACCTGGGCTGGCCTGTGAGTGTGCAGAACACAGGGTGGAACTGTGGGAGAGCTAGCTAAGGAGCACAGTCAGGCTGGGAGGAAAGGCCCAGGGAAGCAGGCACAGGAATGAGCAGGGACCAAGGTGCAGGGCATCCATCATAACTGGTGAGCAGTATTAGGCCAGCAAAGGTGCTGAGGGAGTACTCTGGACAAGCTGGCACGCAGGCAGAGCCCTAGCCTGAACTCTTACACCCTGGAAGGGTTTGGGAAGAAAAAGTCTTGGAGAAGGCAGGATTGTGACAGCTCTGAGTACTCCTGTCTCTTAGTGCCAGGAGACAGGGACTCAGATTGCCCAGTGCTGGTAACTGAGTCTGCTCACCTGCTTGCAAGGATCCACCCAGAATGGGGGCACTGACAGTACCACAGAGTCCCGGTGTTGCTGGTCTCAGGCGCATGCACAGCCCTATAAGGTGTGAGGTCCTTTTGTTAGCTTTCTCTTACTCTAAGGAAGTGTCAGAGGGGAAAACTGCAGAGAAACTGAGCCATGCCCAAAGCTCTGAGAAAGCTCTGAGCGCCCTTGAGGGTGCAGACTGTCCTTGATGCCTGGAGGAAGGGCTCTGGAGTTTCTGTCATGGACCTCCTTGAGGCACCTGGTTGGCTCATCTGAGTCTGGAGAAAAATGTAGCAGAAAGATGTGTCCCACAGCCTTCAACTTGGAGATTACATCACCAGTGGTCACAGGCAAGTCATACTATTAGGATCCTTCCAAGAAGTCATTAAACCCTCAGAGGATCAAATGCCTAGAGCATACAGATCTTCTCAGATGCCCTCCCTCCAGTTACTCCTTTCTTCCAGAACTTTCCTTCTTGGGCCCCCACAGTGGATACCTGTAGCTTATACCAGCCTCCATCTGCCACTTCCCCACCCAGCCCATCTTAGAAGGCAGGTCACACCAGAGCTTCTACCTAGGCACAGGCAGCTGACAGGGTGCTACCCCATTGTGTGCCCAGGGGCACTGTGGCAGGTGCAGAGGCATTTACTTATGCAGAATGAACAGTGCAGCCAACTCTAGGAATAAATACTGAGTAGTATTTTGCTAAATATCTAATTACATCCCTATTTTTAGAACTTTGGAAAAATCATGTGAGGAGGATAAATGGAAGCCACATGACATCCCATCTAGCAGCTAGTGTGCCACTTTGGTTTTGTGCTAATGAGGCCTGGGCCACAAGCATACCCTGCAAGCTCTGAGACTGTGCCATCACAGTGACCAAGTATGCCCTTACTAGGTCATGGAAAGGTCACCAGGCATGCCTGTCATTACTAATCCTGCATGCATCTCTCAAGAGGAGACCCTCTAGTGCCACACGACTCAAGCCTTGAGGTGACTGGAGAAGCAGACACTGAACTTGAGTTGGACAGGATATGTCTGATCTACACTCTGCTGCACTTGCTCTGTTCTTGCAGCCCAAAGTTACACCAGGAGCCACAGGGAAGGCTACTGTTGGCAGGAAGCAAGCTGAGAAGGCATCAGACCTCCAAGGTGCTGGCACATGAGATGAATGGGAAGTGAAGAAGGCAGTGAGGCCCTGGGAGACACGGTTGAACATGAACATGGAGAGTTAGCCTGGAAAAGTGAGGCTGGGAGAGTGAGCCTGAGAAAGAGAGCCTGGAAGAGAGAACCAGAGAGGAAGAGGGGGAGGGGGAGGGAGCAATATGTTTGAGCCATAGGTCAATCAGCATGAAATTAATATAAGGTTTGTGTAATTATTTGGGGCTAAGCAGTGGGGCTGAGAGGGTTAGGCCCGAAAATCCCTATGACATCCCCACAGTCTCTAGACGCAGCTCTACCCAGGGGAAAGGTGATGCCGGGACTCACTCAATATCCAGGTTCTCATACAAACTGTTTACAGCCATTCAAAAAATAATTTGTATTAAATCCAATTGTTCTTTTTCTCTCAAGCCATATGCTGACCCTTTCTGCCTGTATTTGTTTCAAATCTCTCTTGAGTGTTTATAAAAAGATCTGTGGATTGGGAGCAGCCTCCCCTTGTCAGCTCTTCAGCAGATCATGGCCCTGCAGTGTTATCTCACCTTTTAGGGGACATTGGAGGGAAACCCACTGGCTGCCTGACAGAAGACAAAGAGGGTCTCTTCCTATTGTGTTGGCTCTTGCTGAGATATGTGTGGCATGTATGTGCCCCACAGCTCCCTGGGATGGCAGTCCTTCAGCATCCTTCCCCTGCTGTGCCCCCTGGGAAGAAGGGAACTGCAACTTCCATCAGTCTGCTATGGAGGCTTCCAGGCTCTCTAACACAGCACAAGAGGTTCCAGACTCATACTGCCCCTCATGAACCTGCTCCCTTGTTGTCTCCCGAAATAAGTGCCATTCTGGCCTTTAATGGCCCATCCTACTAAAACCCTATGTTAATAAGGGAAAAAGGAAAAAACCTGTTTTCCTGTGCTATAGACGCTGCCACCTGCTGAGTGCTAGCCTCGGATCCTCTATGACCTTGGGCGTGCCCGGATGAGGGGGCAGGGTGTGAAAGAGAGTTAAGGTAATAGAGAGCTGGGACAAAAGGGGTCACGAGGAGAGACACACAGGCAGAAGCGGCAGAAGCTGGGGACAAGCATGGATTAGAGTCAGTGTGAGTGGAAGGGGCAGAAGGAATCCAGCATGGCGGGAAGCAAGAGGGGAAAAAGCTAGGCGAGATGCAGTAGCAAGACAGAAGCAATGGCTAAGGGGCAGACAGGTCTAAGATATAAGATGTACTGAATAAAGCTCGGGTCTCTCAGTGTGTGGAGAGCCCGAATGATGGAACCTAAATGACTCCTGAGTGCAGATTGTTTTAACCTCGACGCCCTTCGCCTGGACAACACTCGGACCACAAAGAAACCGGACGCGGTACTCCCTTACTCCAGGCAAGGGCTCATCAGATCACCCAGGTCCTCGGGACTTGAACCAAGTCCTTAATGAGGCCCAGACCCCAGGTGCAGCCCTTCTTCCTGCAAGGGTACTGCTCTCTGCTGAGCCATTTGAATCCAGAAGCCACATCTGCCCCTTGGATGTGCTTGCTCTGCTACTGTACCACTGTTTACTGTACCACTGTTTGCTGGAGAAGCGTCCAGCCCAGCTGGTGTTACAAGGGGACAGGAGGGTGGCAAAGGAAAAGAGGTCCCTATAGGAGGAGGTCCTCAACCAGAGTCTCATCCACCACTCTGCAGTCTCCAGATGCCTACCATAGCAACCACTAGTCAAGGATGCCAACCAGAAAGAGCACTGCTTCAGACTTGAGGATATATACTAGTCAAAGGAGCCAACACGAGAGTCCCTCCCTTCCTAGTTTGTCCTGAAGACTCAAGGACACGAAGCAATGTCCTATGATGGTGAACAGCCCCCACTCCACCAGTGTTTCTCTTCCTCAGTGGACAGCCCACATGTGACAGTCATGAGCACCAAGTAGGTACAGGGAGCGTAACAGAGAGGATGAGGGTAATGGACAGGGAGGGTAACAGATGGGAAGGTGTAATGGATGTGTCACTGCTTTGTAACCTTTCTTTTTAAGGAGACACTGGTACAAAAATCAGCTCAAAGTGTATTAAAGACCTTAACATAAGACCTGAGAGTCTGAGTCACTAATGGAAAGCAGGGAGCATGGGAAAATCCAGATGTGTGCAAGGGCTTTCTGAGATGTACTCCACTAGCTCAGAAAACGACAGCAACAATGACAAATGGGCTGCTTCAAATGAACCGAATTCTGTAATTCTGCACTTCAAAGAGGACAGTCAACAGTATGGGAAGAGCAATACAACAGAGGGGGGCCCTGCAGACCATCAGCCAACAAGGATAAATAATCAACACAACTTCACTAGGGAAACTAATCTGATTAGTAAGTGGCACCTAACTGAACACACTTTAAAACAAAACAAAACCCCCTTCCCCATACCTACCACTGCGCCCTCTCCCGGAGCCACTCCCCTTCCCCCATTCACTCCCCAGAGGGGGCAAGGAGTCAATTCAGTCTGGCATATCCAGCTGAGGTAGGGCCGGCAGAGTCCCTCCCCAAGTATCAAGGCTGAGGAAGGTGTTTTCCCACTAGGCATGGGCTCAGAGAAGCCAGTTCATGGACCCGGGATATAGACACTGGTCCGAGTGTAAGAGGCTCCACAAACTGCCCACGCCTTTCAACTGTCATCTACATTCAGAGGGTCCAGATCTATTCCATGTCATTTCAGAGTCTGCAAGCCCTCAACATCACAGGGTGGCCTACTCTATGGGTCTCCCCATCAAGATCCCAATCCGGATCCCTGTGCTCATGCAATCTCTCCCCTTCTCTTCAGCTGGACATTGCTCAGCCTGGTGTTTAGCTATGGATCTCTGCATCTGCCTCCATCAGCTGCTGAATGAAGGTTCTATAATGGCATTTGGGGTGGCCATTCATATGATAATAGGAAAAGCCAGTTTAGACACCCTCTCCATTATTGCTTCCAAGTCCTAGCTGGGCTCATCTTGTGGGTTCTGGGGTGTTTCCCTAGCACCAAATTTCTCTCTAAACCCACAATGGCTCCCTCTCTCAGGATGTCCACTTCTTTGCTCTCCCTATCTGTTGTTCCCCCACACCATCCCATTCTCTCATGCTGAACACACTTTTCAAATGAAGACCTGGCCAAGCTAAATAAAGCTGGGGCTGCACCTTAGCACGGTCTGAGCATGCACAAGGCCTTGATCCCCAGAGCACCATTCCCCTAAAAAAGTGTATGAAAAAAAAGTTCCTCTTTAGCCACCAGGCAAACTCAAATCAACCACACTGAGATCCCATCTCCTCCCAGTAAGAAGAGCTTCTCATCACAAGACAAACAACAGACTCTGGTGAGGAAGGAGAGCAACCACGGAAAGCAGGTCCTTCAAGAAACTGAAAACAGACTTACATCAGTAAGCGTGACTCGGCTACACCACTTCTGAGAGTAATCTATGTCCACTTAGCACAGTGATACACATTAGCCACAGAGGAGGACCAGCCTAGGCGCCTGTAGGCAAAGAGTGGATTCAAGAAGAAACTGCTGTATGCACACACAGAGGAGTTTCATCCAGCCCCGAAGAACAAAAGAAATCAAGTTATTTGCAGGAAAACAGAGCCATCATTTTAAATGAAAGGCAAATGTATTAGTTATTCTTCCTGTTGCTACAGTAAAAATACTCTTAACAAAAGCAACTTAAGGAAGCGTTTATCTTGGCTCATAATCCAGTGATGACAGCTGGAGCCTTAAACAGCTAGTCACATTGCACCCACAGTCAAGAAGCCCAGAGTGATGAACGGTGGAACTCACTTCTATTCTCTGTCTACTAAGTCCAGGACCCCAGCCCAGAAAACGGGTCTTTCCCAACTGACATACCGGAGACTCCTTCACCGGCATGCCCAGAGGCGGAGTAACCTAATTTACACCCCCATCACAGGCGCTCCTGGAGAACTAACTGTCTTCTACAGAAATCTTGCTAAGATAGCAACCAGTGTCAAACATCAAAATGAGTGTTTTCTATTCTGTGTGGAATCTGGGGGACAAAAGGGACATGACAGTGAAAGAGGGGTGTGGGGGAGGAGACAGAACAGGGAAGGGGAAGGTCAGGTGAGGTAATGGAGAAAAGTACTTTAGGTACATTTGTGGAAATGTAATAAAACCCCCACTTCATCCAACTAACACACACTAATAGGAAAAAACAAGATTCTAGCAGGTAGAAAGAAGCACAGACGTGAAGTTATTTCCTGTTTTTTGGTGTATAACATTTGATGACCTTTTAAAAACCTGAAATATGGTTCTGGCTTCTTTTCCTAAGCGAGACTGACCTGCGCCCCAGCTTTGTATTCATGTTTCCTATTTTCTTACTGAGAGAAATCCTCTGAGTACTATAGCCTTCAGGGCCATACCCACTTAATAGTCATGTGACATGCCTTCCATAGACAGGTGTCTGTGAGGGGAGCTTTCCAGGAAGAGCATGGGCAAGTGGACGCTATGTTCCTCCCTGCCTGTGTGGCCCCAGAGCAAGCAGCTTGGCCTCTCTGGATAGGTCAGCAATCGGTAAAACCTCACACATCCATCTCTGTGAGACCAGAGCCTCATAATCACAGTTGCTAGGTAGAACTGATGAAGAGATTCTAGGAAAACTGTAAGTCTCTTTCCACAGATGGGAAGGGCTGGCCCACAGCCTCTTGGGCCAGGCAGACACAGCTGTTATCTTCCATGTCATCCCTACCAGCAGGACCTCTTAATCTCCAGCCAGGGTGTCTAGCACCTCTGCCTTTTTGTAATAGTTCAGAGATAATCAAATCGGATTACCTCTCAGACAGGGAATTGATTTTGGCTGGGCAGTGGAGCAGGCAGCCAGATGATTCATCTGATACATGGTCTGTGGCTCAGTGGCCAATTCTAGATCTGGCCAGAGGAGGGCTATGCATGCTGGAAAGCAGGAGGTCTTCTCATGGAATAAGGGAGTGAGGCCAGGGCTGGTATCATCCTGTACAGCTGCAGAGGGGGCTCTGGTCTCAGCCCTGCACTGCGGGACATCTGCCACGTGCAGTGGAGCCCATAGCCTATGGAAATCACACCACCTCATCATTCAGAAAGCAGTTCAGGCCAGCAGTCTGAGTTGTGGGGCATGGGGGATGGGCTGGTGGAAAGCGCCACTACTGACTTTATAAGCCAGGTTCACAGTGGCAGGGGGTTCAGTGAGTGTCTACTGAAGAGGAGGTGCTACTGCCTCAAAGCCAAAGTGAAGTACAGACTGAGTGGGAGATGTGACAGCCCAGCCTCTATCAGGACGGCTTGGGAAGATAAAGCGAAAAGCTAGCCTGGTACTCTAGCACAGGATATGTTGGCAGGCCAGCAATGTGGCTATCTAGAACCTAGGAAGACTGGCCTGCTCCCATCATAAACGGGGCTCCTACCTTGTCATATGCCTCAAAAGTTCCCTGATCTCTCCCAGCTTTCATGGGCACCAGGATCTGTGGGCTAGGCAGATTGTAACTATTTGTCAGAGGATCCCAGGCAAGCAACTGAGCTACCACCCACTCCCACAATATCAGTACCATCTGCCTCCCAGGCTCCAAATGAGGCTGATGCTAAAAAGCCAGATGTGGAGCTGGCAGGCTCTCAGGGGTTTGCAGAAAACAGCCTCACCAACTCTTCTAGTCTCTCAGCCTGTGCCAGCAAAGAGTCTTTTCCCACTGGAATGAAGTTCACTGGCTAGACACACAGCCCCAGAGCTCAGAGCCCTGGGAAGGAATTGTCACTTCTGAAAAAGCCCAGGTACTCCATGGACTCAGTCAGTGGAAACTGAAGACCTGGCTCAGGAAGTGGGTGTGGGGAAGGCCAGGTTTGTCCTAAAGAAGCCAAAATATGATACTCTAGGAAAGTCCTTAGCCTGGTGTGTGGGAACTAACTGTCTGGCTTTTGATCCCCTAAAGCAGGTGAAACCCGTTATCTTGAGGCATTAGCCCAGGCAGGTAGTGAAGATTATCAACTTAAGAGATAATGTGCAGTGTACTTGGGAAATACTAGTGGAGGAGAGAGTAAATAGCACCCCACACAGGAGGAGAGGGACAGATAAGAGGTGAATTTCCAGCTTTCTCTGTCTCTAAAGGAGAAGGGCTGAACCAAGCCTCTCGTCTCCTGTGCCTGCTAGGCTTTCTGAAATGTCCCAGGCAAGACCAATATTGGGCAGGTTCCTCCTGACTGGTCCCACAGTGTACATACATAGGGGTCCCAGGAATTCTAGGCAGAGCCACCTTCTGGGAGAAGGCCTCTGCATTTTCTAGGGCTTAGCCATGGAAGCCATTCCAGGCTGTTACTGCACTGAAGGTGTGCAGTGGTACTGATGCTGATATTTAAAATGCAAGCTTATTCCTGGAAGCTGTTCAAAACTAATTAACTAGCCTGGACTGCAGGGCTTTTCACTTCCTGGTTCCAGTAAAACCCAGGCTGTAAATCCTCTGCTGTTAGGACACTTTTCTTTTGTTTTCAAGAATGTTAAAGGGTCACTGCCAAGTACTCCAGCCTGAGATTTATAGACTCATGAGGGCGAACACTGCTTTTAGGGCTCCATCAATTTGTAGACCTGTATGTCTGCTCCACAGAGGCAGGGCTTGAGCTCTGAAGGGCGGGGCAGTGCTGGCTCTGAGATGCTGGCACACCTGGTCAACCTCTAACCTGCCTTAGCAGACAGGGATCCTTTCAAAGTCAAGGGTGAGTAGGGGCACACTCCTCCCAGCACATACCTCTGGGAAGCTGTGTGACTCTTAATATTTCCACAGCATGTGCCTCATTCTTGTCTCCAAGTGCTCGAATGCAAAAGCTCAGGATGTAGAGTGGGTAGTAACCAGAGGAAAAAAGTGGGCTCACACCTTAGTGAGTTAAAGCCACACATGCCTGGCCAAGATGTAAGAGAGGCCATGAGATTTATGAGCTGCAGCAGGTAAAGAGCATGTAAACTTCACTTAGGGAGCCAATACATATTCATATAGAGGCTGCCCATTTGTGAGTATTTGCAATTAAGCAGTATATTTCTGAGCATGCTCAATGTGTCGTAAATAAAAGGGAAAGAGGGTGGACACATTTGAGGACATGCTTAGCTCAAGGTGATGACACCCATTTGTGAAAAAGTTAAAATGGTGGACAAGAGTGCCTCCAGGAATTCTCAGCTTTTATAAAAATGTCCTAGTTGAAATAAAGTAAATGCTATTTGAAGGTTCATTTACATAGACATCTGGCTCTAAAGGTGCCTGTCTCACTAAGTCTCTAACAGGGTGGGTGCTGTCCAATGAGTGCTGAGTGCAGAACTAGCAATTAAATGAAAAGCTGGGTGTATGATCAGGCTGATGGTGTGTGAAGCGGGTGAGTGGATGGATGGGAAGCGGGGTGGTGTGTGAGTGAATGGGGGAGTAGGTAGATAGCTGGGCATATAGGTGGATGAGAAAGATAAAAAATTTGGGCTCTACAGCCTTAGTCTTCCCACTGGGAATGTAAAAGCTGGCCAGTTCTAGGAGGAGCCAACCTCTGCATGAGGCCATCAGGCCTAGCAGCAGCAGGTGCAACCACACATTACCCGCAGCACGCTAAGCATGCAGGAGACTGATGTCACTAATGTTCTATCAGCATCATCAATGGCAAAACAATACACAAAAAGCATGACAGGTCAGTTTGGAAGAGTGAGAATTTAGTACGCCCTTAAAATAGCACTGGGCTCAACTCTGCTTTAGAACTAGTAGAACCCTGCCTTGTCCTCCCTTCCTAGGAAAGCCAAGATCTTTGAAACAGACAATTGGTAAAAATCCCATTTCTTACAGAATTTGATGTACCTGGCTGCATAATGACACACTGGCCAGAACTTCCCAGGGAACCCAGGCTCACAAAGCCAGATGCCAGCTGTGCGACCCTGGCCAAGTCACTACCTTTGAGCGTTCAAATGGAGGCCATCCAACCTCTCTAATGATTAAAAACATACATGTACACACAGCATGCTGTCCACACAGGAAGGTCCTTAGAACTTATACACACTCGTGACACTTGGGACAACTACTTGGGGGACTCAGAAAGAGAAAGGCAAAGGCAAAGCCATGCCATCAAAATGTGCCAAGGAGGACCAGAGCTGAAGGCCCCAACTCTGAAGCCTACGGTCTAGGTCCCCTTGGACTACATACCTGTTCTAAGCTGTTTGGGCAAGCAGGTAGGGAGTGAGTATGTGTGAGTGTGTGTGTGTGTGTGTGTGTGTGTGTGTGTGTGTGTGTGTGTGTGACTGTACAGACCAGCCACTCCATCATGGATCACCCATCATAGAGTCTTGGAGGCCATAGTAATGTGAGAGCACTTAGGACCATCCTTGGGCCACAGCCCCACATAAGCTTCCAAGACTAGCAGGGTCCCAACAAGGGCAGCTTGTGGATAAATAAGATTTGCTTCCTGAACTGGGCTCTGCCATGAAGCATTTTTCACAACTGATGAGATCCATCTGAAAATAAGTGGAGCAAGCAGTGCTGCCCTAGAAAGAATAGACAGATTTGGCACTCACATCCAGAGCTGAGGGATATGATCTTTTCAATTGATTTCTAAATACACACAGCTCAATTTCTGCTCCAAGTGATGTCCACTGTGCCCAGCGAGGAGAAACTGGGGGGAAAACTGCCAAGCTTCATTTGGGATGTCACTGCTGTTCCTAGAGACCAGTCTCCACATAATTATAATGAGTATACAAGATGGTAATGTGGCAGGGAGCACAGGCAGAATCACAGATTGATACTTAGAGTGTGATTCCAATCCTGAGTGATAATGGAAGAGGGGATGTCAAATCATTTGACTCTGACAGGTTCACAGACTGCTTTAAATGTATGGCAGGAATTAGGTTTATTACAAAGGATTATCTGGAGACATAATCTCTACCAAGGTTGGGGCTATTTTAGTAAGGCAGGATGGGTGAAGGGAAGTGTCGCTCACCTTTCCCACTATTTTCTCCTTAGAGAATGTCAATATAAACCTATGGTATGCCCCACATGCCCCAGACAGGTGCTTCCTCTTATCCCGACAGTGGGAGGTCCTTGTATTCTATATTGTACATGCAAGAGAGGAGGTGAAATCCTGTGTGAAGTAGCTGGGCAGGTGGAGTCAGTCCAGCACCCTGCACGGCCACTCTGATCAGCCTCCCTGGGCAACTGGTCATCCTAAGCAAAGGAGATATAGAGCCAACTCAGCCAGGAAGCACCCCAGAAACTAAGGTAAATTCCTGACTCACAGGGCAATGAAAGCTGTAACTACCATGGTATCTGTGACTCATGCTAGAGGCAAACTGTCTCAAACATGTGATTATGGTAACCTGCCTTTACAGGTGTCAGGTCACTGTCCTCAAGTGAAAGCGTGATGGATAAATAAGCACAGCAGTCTAGCAAACAAGTCAAAGGGCCCCAATCCAGGCTGGGTCAACCATGGAGGCTGGCTGCTACCCAAAAAGTTAGGAGGGTTGATTGGGTTTACAATGAACAAGGTGGCCACTGTCCCCAGGGAGGAAGGTTCTCAATTCAGTCAGAACTCACAAAAAGGTTGACACCACTCCCTGTTGTGTTATCTGCTCCTGGCTCTCAGTGCTGCCAGTTCAGCCAGGCTTACACCTTACACAGGGGATGGAGCTCTCAGGTACACTGTAGCACAGCTCTCGGATACACTGTAGCACAGGGGGATGGAGCTCTCGGATACACCTTAGCACAGGGGGATGGAGCTCTTGGATACACCTTAGCACAGGGGATGGAGTTCTCAGATACACTGTAGCACAGGGGACTGGGCTCTCGGATACACCTTAGCACAGGGGACTGGGCTCTCAGATACACTGTAGCACAGGGGATTGGGCTCTCGGATACACTGTAGCACAGGGGACTGGGCTCTCGGATACACTGTAGCACAGGGGACTGGGCTCTCGGATACACTGTAGCACAGGGGACTGGGCTCTCGGATACACCTTAGCACAGGGGACTGGGCTCTCAGATACACTGTAGCATAGAGGATGTGGCTCTCAAAACAGGCTTTCTGAAGACTGAAGAGTGAAGCCTACAAAGGCTGAGGTGAGCTGCTTAGCACATACTCAGACCACCATGCTTCTAATGTCGATCCCCTGCTCTGGACACCCGGTTTGCACTTCCTCCATACCTGCACATGCCATTTTGATCTGCATGTGCACAGTGGGTAGGTATAAATACACTCAGCTGTTCTAAGCTGTTCACATTCTTTGGTAGGCCTTGAAGGCCAGCACTACTACCACCACCAGGTCCATGGCAGCAGAAGTGGTGGCTGCAGTCACCACAGCATCTAAAGAAGTGATGGTAATGGCAGTGATGGTGGTAGTTGTCCCAGTCACTGCTTAAGTTAGCAGTGGGGGTGACTACGGCCAGTGTACAGCATTGTAAGCAGCATGGTCCCAATCCTGATTCCTGCCATACCTCTACCCTGTCCTGAGGTGTGGCATGGCCACTAGGCTCTACCTTTAGGGTGTAGAGTAGTGGTGACTGTCAGCTAGGTCATGAAAGGAACTCCTGACTGCATGGATATCTCTGGCCATCCTGAAAGTACCCTTGCGAGTACCAGACCTTTTCCATTCTGTCTCACTATGATCTAAGTATGAGACCAGGGAAAGGCCTGAGGCTACAGGAGGAGTCTTCATAGGATTCCTGATAAAAACAAAACAAAACAAAACAAAACAAAAACAAAAACCTCAAGAGACACCTTTCCCCTTCTGCAAACTGAAGACATAAGAAGGCCTTGTCTCTCAGCCCTGATCTTGGACATCTTCCTCCAGCCTTTGAGAGGCAGCTGTTTGTTATTTATAGGCTCCCAGGGCCAGGGTGAATTGTCACAAAAGCCTGTGACTAACGCACATGGCACTAGAAGCATATGGATGTCAGATGGACACTCAGAAGACCAGAGGAGAAGACACTCAAAGGGCAAGGCTTCACTAAACCTGTTCATACACCTCAGGAAAGAAAATCAGCATGCTGGACTAGGCTGAGGGCTGGAGATAAGGTCTCAAAGCTTCTCCACAACACCTACTGCTCATCACTACCCACTGCCTCACGTGCTCTCCTGAGCACCTCAGACCATGCATCCTCAGCTGGTACACAGGCAAACTGAGGTTTGGGTATACCTGTCAGATAAGCTGTAACTCCAAGGAACTTTTTTCTTGACAAGAGATGAGTTGGACAGTGGACTTTCTCTACTTGGTGATTCCCCTAAGTATCTAGACTACAGGGAGACTAGGGGGCTCATTTGGTGACAGGCGATCATGGACAGGCCAGGGGCAATTATGCCCCAAGGCACTCTTGACTCCCCTAAGAGGAATGTCAGCATACCTCACTTCAGGGGGGAACTCTAGTCCTACAATGAAGGGACTTAGCTCTGGCTAGGCTAGCAGGTAGAGAGGTAGCAGCAGGACTCGGTTCCTGTCTGAAGAGGCCGGTGCTCTATCCCTGCTGAGTTTGTCACCCTATCTTCAGCTGGGACCCAAAGTCCTCACTGCTCACTTCATCTTGGGCTTTGTACAAATGTTCTTTACCCTAGGAAAGCAGCCCAGAGGCACTTGGAAGGTACAGATCTCCCAGGTCCCTGGGTTGGAGTCTGCCCAGCCTGGCTATTATGACTGCTCATTGGGTCTTTGGTAGCTACAGTGAAGAGGCCCTGGAGAGAAACATGACCCAGCTTTAGGATGCTGAGTGCAGACATCACAGACGCTGCAAAAGCTGTCCCAATGGAGGATGGAAGATGGGAATGTGGTGGGAAGTTGGATCTTCTTTGAGAAGCAGTGTTCCTTACTATGAAGAGCCTGAGGCTCAGTGTCAAGTCTGACAAACCCACCACCATGCCAACCACACTGAGAATCCTATACACTAAAACATGCAAAGAGCAAATAGTGTTTCTTTGCACAAGGAATTAAAATATCAATGCAATTCTTCTGTATGTTTTATATCAAATCCAAACACCCCAAAGTTGAATTGGGAAATCCTGTTGTATTTGCCCTGAAAATTCTCAGACCAATTAGAATAACAAAATGATCATCTGTACAAATCAAGGGTCTTTTAGACAGAAGGAGGATGGTGAGTCGGCCCAAAGGCTCCCTTAGCACCTTCCTCCCATTTCATTTCATTCTTTTCTTTTGTACTAGACATGAATGAAGCCTTAACAAGGACCCCTGACAAGCGTTCATTCCCTGCTCTACTCCTGCTCTGGAACTGGTTGCTCAGCAGCACCAAGCACCAGCTGGGACAGGTCTGCGGGAATAAAAACAGGAGGGCATGTGTGCCATCCACAGCCACTAATCTGAGTGTCAGAAGCTCATGCCACTGAGGGCTTCTGTGGCCTGGGCATCAGTAGCATCCTCAGGGCCCTGCCCATCCTTCTTAGTCCCACCCAGGTCCAAGGGGACAGCAGGTAAATGGCTGTTCAGGGTCTCACAGGGAAGTATCTAAAGCTTGGGGAGGGAAGACGTGTCTTCAGTCTGGCACCAGGTTTCCCTTACCACTGAACTAAAGCTCCCCTAGCATAGCCAAAGCAAATTGTATTTTGCTCCCCAAATATACCATGATTTCCAGACAAACTAAGAACAGTCAATGGATATTTCCCAGTTTCCTACAGTTTTGATCAAAGTACTATGCTGGATACTATGAGGGCTATAACCCAGGTAGGAGGAGGCCATACCCACAATGCCAAGCAGCTAAATCCAGAAACCAAGTCATGGAGGCCCATGAGGGGAGAGGAGGGCAGAAGAGAAAGCTCAGGGACCTTAATGGGAGAAGCCTGACATCAGTACCTGTGTCTTTGAAGTCTTTCATGCCACTAAGCCATGTAGATCTGAAACTCTCAAAGCTACCCACAACCTCCTCCATGGCTCCTGGTGAGAATCTGCCAACTCCTACCAACAAGTGTCACCTTCGAAAATGGTCCCTGCCTGTCCGTCCATCCAGAACAATCACCATATGTGAGATCACACCACATGGGCCTAGCATGCCTGCTACAGGGACAGCACTCAATGGCCATGTGCTATGGCCCTAGTCACATAATGAGAAGCACCTGTCAAGTCTCCAGGTGCCATGGTTTGCACTGAGCCTGCTCTGTCACCAAGGTAGAGATGAAGCACATTCCTGAAGCTGAGCCAAGGGAATCCTCCTTACTTCCTCCCAATAGCCACCAGGCCTAAGGTCACAGCCTGCTACAACCAGCCTGGCTCTGAAACCCAGATTCCTGACCTTAGCAGCTTCAGTGGCTGTCATGTGGGACTCTCTCCAACTGATGCTGCCCCCTGATAATTACAACTTATCCTTGACTCAGCCATGGTGGCTCTCTTCCCGTACTCACCTAACTCACTAGGCTTGTTTTCTGGTTTGTTCTCTCTATAGCCTGCCAAGATGTCCAGTGGTGGCCAACGCCATGGAGGCTGGCCCTGTGTGGCATCCATGGGAAAAAGGTGCCTCTCTTCCAGGATGGAGGAGAGAATAACTGGATCTAACAGGATATCAGAGCCACTGGAAGGAAGCAGCATCCTACAATGCCAGTTTTGATGTTAAGCAGACTATGTCTGGATCTAGCCACCAGTGGAGCAGGCCTGAGTAGGCAAGAGAGTCAGTGAGCCAGCAAACAGGAGAATGGAGGTATTATGGACACATAGCATGGCTGGAATCAATGCAGTCTGAGGCACCAGCTGTGAGGGCTTCACTGCATGACCAGCCCCTCCCCAGCAGAGCCCAGAAGGCTGTCTCCCAGCCTGAGTACCTTCTCTGGATGTGGTTATATGTGCATAAGGACAGTGGCCACATAGTACCATCAGTCTTCTGCCAAGAAGCCCAGGAGTTTGCTGATCAAGGAAGTGATTTGGGTTTGGGGTGACACTGCACACCTGCCCAGCAAGTTTCTTCTAGCTGTTTTCACTCAGGTGACCTAAGAATGCAAGGCCCCTTCCTCAGCCTTGCAGGTCAGTGAAGTGACTGTGTCTACCAGGGTTCGTTGAATCCTCCAAATGCTATCAGTAGGTTCTGAGTGAGTACTGCTTCATCAACTAAGCAACAAGGACAGCAGGGGACAGGTGTCAGGAAACTGCGGGCTGCAGGCCCCCCAGCATGCCAACAGCGCTTCTCTATGGCAGTGCTGTGGTGATACATTGTGTATTTAATAAAGTGTGAAGATCAGAGGACAGAGCAGTCACAGAGTTAGTCACAGAGGTCAGGTGGTGGTGACACACACCTTTAATACTAGCACTCCAAGAGGCAGAGGCAGAGATCTGTTTGGATCTCTGTGAGTCCAAAGTCAAACAGAGCCAGGTAGTGGTGGCACACACCTTTAATCCCAGCACGCGGGATCTCATGCCTCTGCTCCCAATACTTGGGGGACACACACACCCCTTTAATCCTAGCACTAGGAAAGTTGAACCAGGAAGTGAGATATCTTGTGGAGAAAGTAAGATGAGGTAGGAGGAAGCAGGAGTTTAGCTCTTCGCCTGTGACCTCCTTTCCTTTTGGCTCAGGACTCAGAGGTGGTCTGGGGATTCCTGAGGAGTGGCTATGTCACAAGTGGCTGTGTCTTGTTCCTCTGTCTCTCTGATCTTTCAGTGTTTCCCCAGGATCTGACTCAGGTTTTTATTATAAGACCAAGTGCAACAGTGTCATTTTTATTTTCAAGGTAGTCTTATCTCAGTGTCCACAAAGGGAAGGGAAATGGGACATGTGACAGCAGAGGGGGATATCTTAATAATGCCCAAGTTGTAATTACATTTCTTCAAGGACCAAGCAGGCAAGCTTTTCCAAGTTCATCTACCTTAGATATCAAATACCATTAATGAGATAGATAATAAGGGCCTTTCAATTAATTATTTGCATGATGTGGATAATTTTTTTCTTAATGGCAATATTAATTCACAGGCAAATGAGTGAGAGATGTTGACAAAGTCTTGAACATTCAGCTGCCTTCCATGTCACACAGACACATTTCTTTTGATGCGTACCTGGGCTGGCCCTCCTGGAGCACACTGAAGTACTCTTCAGACTGTCAACTCCAATCAGCTTTGTTGACTGAAACACACTTCTCTCTCTTGGGCTGGTTTCCACACCCTGTTAGCAATTCTCCTTGGCAGGTATCCCATGGCTCTGGCATCTCCAACTTCTTGGGATCTCTAACACAATTCAGGCTTCACCTTCACAGCTTCACGTAATGGCCTCTCTGGGCCTCCATGCAGGGACACATCCCTGACATCGGCCTAGCCTCAATGATTTCCCTTAGCTGTGGAGGGAGAGTCCACAACCCCTTTCTTGGATTCTTGACTCTACTGCTAGAACCATGAGGCCAGGATGGGGCAGAAGCTGCCAAGTTCTGCTGCTTGCTGGGGCCAGAACCTGGCTCCCTCTTGCGGGTAAATCCACATCAGCTTTCCGTTGATGATTCTCTTTACTGCTTAGGCTTTCCTTTAATTCTTTTTCACAAACTGGGAGCCTAGCTGGGCAGGACCTTGTCTGAAGTCACCATTCCTTTTATTCCATTTGGCATCAGGTTTTTCTTTAAGCATTTTATCCCCTTGAGCACAAGATGTGGCTCTAACATCCTCTTTCCCTCACACTGTGCATTTTGTATCTTTCCTTGGTCCACTTACACCTTCTCATTGTAGACCTGTAGAAGAGTGACTGCTAATAACCACACTTCAGTCAATACTACGCTGTCCTGAAATTTCCTCTGCCAATGACACTAATCCTAAACTTCAATTTAGTCTCAGGCTGATTTTTAGGACAAGGACAAAAAGCACCCACTTTCCTTGACAAAATACACAGGAATGGTCTCTAGCCAATTACTAAGATACTTCTCCTTTGAGAGTTAGCCAGGCTGCCACAGTTCAAATTGGTCTCAGCACTGTCTTCCATGATCCTAGTAGGGTGGCCAATTAAGATCCACTTAAAGTGTCCAACCACTTTTCTAGTCCAAAGTCCCAATGTCTTTTTTATTCCTCCAAAACCAGCACAGTCAGTTCTGTCAAAGCAATGCCCCAGTTCTGCCACAAGCTTTTGTCTTTATTACTTTTCTATTGCTGTGAAGAGACATGATGACCAAGGCAACATTACAAAAGGAATCATTTAACTGGGGGCTGGCCTACAGTCTCAGAAGTCAGTCCATTACCATCACGGAGGAGAGCACAGTGCCTTGCAGATAAGCAGTAGCTGAGCCCTTTACACCCTGATTCACAGGCTGAGAGAGAACATGGGCTGGGGATGGGCTTCCTCCAACAAAGCCACACCTCCTAATCCTATCAAAGAGTTCCACTCCCTGGTGACTATGGGGGGCATTCTTATTCAAACCATTAACATCCCAGTGCCAGAGTTCTACCCTAAGGAACTAAAACTCAGGTAAACTCTGCAGTGAATATGCTTTTATTTTTCTTTTAAGGTCAAGGTAATGTTTTTAAATTTAGCTGTAATTTAAAACTGACCACAATCTTGTACACACCTGGAACTGTTGTGAAATGATCAGTTCTAACCTACAATTTGTGTTCAAGTGCATTCCATTGTATGAGCATATCAGAATATACAGGTTATATGCTTTTTACAGATATCAAATAAATGTGCTAATTTCCATTTTTGGCATCTGTTATTTCTAAGTCTCAAGAAAATGCATAATCTCATGCAGTCCTAACAGCCACTTGTCACACACTTACATCCAGGTTGGGCTGAAATCCCCACCTAAACTGATTTCAACCACACAGAAGTCAAGGCCTTGGCTCAAGTGTAACCAGAAGCTGTATCCATTGGGGATGTGCTTTATAAATGCTGAGCATCTCCACATTCTGAGTGCTCCCCCCGCCCCTTGAAATAGCAATGTAATGATGGAGTGGGAACCTACATATCCCATGTGCTGACCAAAGTGAGAGCAGGGGAAGATAGGAACACTTCATTTCTATGCTGTAACATTCCACCCTGGCCCCTATTCACATCCATTTCAAACTGAAAGCTGCATTGAGTCTATAACCAGGAACCTTCAATGGTTCAAGCTCAGCTCAAGTAACCAGGTAAAGTTTTCTCACAGACCAAAGGTGAATTCATAGCTGGGTATCTATATAACTCAAAATGGTGAGCTGTGACTGTAACACACAATGATACAGCATAAACACCCCCATCCCAAAAGCAAGAGATGGCACAAAGAAAGAGAAGAAGATTGAAACCCAGATGGGCAAACAAACTCTGCAGCTTCAAATCTGCACTCAGGGTCCCTCCCGGTGGCGGGCTAGGAGCTCCAAAGAGCCTGAAAGCCCACACTAGCTGCTAACCACAGACTACATGGCTTTCACCCTTGGATTACTCTATTCAGTGGCTGAAGCTTTCCTTGGCAGATACTCCACACTCCTGGCATCTCCAGTTTCCTTGGGTCTTCACTGCATCTAACAGCTTTGGTATCGAGCTTCACATGTTGTCCTTTGGTGTAGGAGGTTGGTAGTGTTGCTCTTTGGTGTGGGTGGATGATGCTGTTGCCCTTTGGTGTGTTGGGGGTTAGATGCTGACACTGTATCTTGCCTGGACCCCCGATATTTCATTTAAAACCCGAGTGGAAGCCTCCTCCACCTGCATTCACCGTGCCTACAAAGTCTGCAGCACATGGGTTATTAAGGTCTGCAGTAATGTTAAGCTGCAGACAAGGCTCCTAAGACTGTAGCTGCAATAACCTGTACATCTAGGCTTCTCAGAACACTGAAATCAATTTTCTGAGGTAGCCCCATGTGCACAGTGTGCCTGGGTGGCACAACCTTCTCAAAGGAAAATCTTTTCATTGTATTTATACTTTTATGGTCGTTAGTGTTATAGGATGGAGTCTGCCATCCCTTGGATGTTCTACAGGCAGCTTTTCTACTGTCCTTATGCAAAGTGCTTGCTTTTTTTTTTGATGTCACGAATCCCTTTAGCCAGCAGGTTTCTCTAGTGGACAAGCTCCAAGGTTTTACACACCCTTCTCTTCTGTTTTTACCATCTCCACTGTAAATCTAACAAAAGCAGCCAGTAACGCCTACACCAAAGCCTGGAGGCTCTGTGGTCTTGACTTTCTTCCAAGAAGTTCAGTTTTATGCAAAGTCTCCAGGCATGGATAAAATGCAGACGCTTTCCCTCCATATTATAACACAAATGGCCTTGGGTTTACTTCCTAACAGTCGTCCTTAAGCATGGAAGCAATCTTTACTTTTCCTGTTTCTGGCCACATTCTGGGTTTAGAACTCCCTTGAGAACCACCCATTAAGTTCTGCTTAAAGCACCTCTAGCCTACCTCTCCAGACTTCTCCAAAGCCCTCCTGCAAACCAGTTCCCAAAGGCTTCCATGCAGGTGGCCAGGTAATCATAGCAATGGCCCGTTTGTCACAATTGTCCATGGCAGCCAACTTTTCATAACTGTGATAAAACACCTGGGAAAAATAACTTATAAAACAGAATGCATATTTGACTCATAGTTTCAGATACTGGTAAGCTAGCTCCACGGCTTTCAGGACTGAGCCAATGCAGAAAAATCATGGTGGGAAGGTACAGTGGGCAGAGTTGGCCGCATCATGGATACCAGGTACACATGAAGATCCTGGGATCTTCTTCACTAAGGCCAATGAGGCTGAGTGGCTACAGTCCTTGTAGTGGTTTAAAAGGAAATGGTCCCCACAGGCTCAAAGGAAATAACACTATTAAGTGCTGTGGCCTTTTTAGAATATGTGTGGTGCTGGAGGAAGTGTGTCCTGGGGGTGGGCTTTAAGGTCTCAGATGCTCAAGCCAGGCCCAGTATACTGTCACTTCCTGCTGCCTACAGATCTAGATCCAGATGTGGAACTCTCAGATACCTCTCCAGCACCATATCTGCCTGCATATTACCATGCTTTCCATCATAGCAATAATAGACTAAATATCTGAACTGTAAGCCAGTCCCAATTACATGTTTTACTTTATAAGAGTTGTCATGGTCATGATGTTTCTTCACAGCAATAAAACCTTAAGACAGTCTTCAAATTTTCACTGCTATTCATAAGAAGTCATGACACATTACACATTGAAACACTCAGTGACAGGACCTAGCAACATGTCTAAGAGGGAGCAGGACAGACATGGTAAGCAGATACAGGAAACACGAGCCTAGCCTTAGCCTCTTCAGTGGGCAGCCCATGAAGAGACACAGTCACAAAACAGTACAGGTGCTCTGTAGAGTTATGGGAGCATGTTCACACTTCTGCGCCTACTCTACCTGAAGGCAATCGGGACCCTGGAAGCACTGAGCTTCCTCATGTGCTCTGGAGGTGCACTGACATCTGACCACCTTGCACAACCACCTCATATTTTTCAAGTGTCTGTGTTGACCATTAACCCAGCTATGGCCAGGCCTTGTGCGCTGAAGTTGTAGCTGTTCATCCTCCAGAGAAGGTAAAATCCAACATAAAGAGATGACTTAATAAAATATGCTGGTGTGTCTGAGCATAGTGTCAGGCCTCAAACTGATTTTTTGCAGCTGCTAGACTTCCACTTCTTTCTCTGAGGACAGTCTGTGGGTTCATTTCTTAAAGGGGAAGCAACTGAGTAAAACTGAACTAACAGCCTCATACCTCTCCATGTAGGAGACTCCAGAGAAGGTGCATGTGAGGGTTGGGGGTAGAAACTCTGAGACTGGAATGGGAACAGAGAGCTCTTCCTTCAACCAGCCACTGTGTCTCTTCCAAGGACATGGCCCTCTTGAAAATAGTAAGAGACTGCGGAAGTGAAGAATTGGGGTGGGGTGGGGACCCAGGGCAAAGGTGAAGACTGTATGTCCCCAAAAGAAGGCTCACCAGGTACTCCCAAGAAGGCAAGTGCCTCAGCCAGTCCTGCCATGGGTGGCCTACACTCTGTGGCTCCAAGTGTCTCCCATGGCTCTAGAGAACATGTAGTCACTGCCATGTGGAATTTGGGTAAAGGGTCATGAAACAGAGGTTCTTCCTTCCCATACACAAGCATGTTACCTTGCCTTATGCACAGAGAAAGAATGAGCTGGCCTCCTGTGAAAGCCAAATGTCTCTCAAAGACATAACTAAAACACAACAGCCAATGTGCCAAAGGAATTCCAAACAAATTCTTGACTGGAAAGCAGTTTTCTTTATGACTATTCCAGCAAGAATTTCCCATTTGTAAAGAGAAAGGGTTTGTTTTTAAAAGAAAAAGAATTGCAACATTTCTTATACCTAAGAAATACTAAGGATGTGCACGTGTGCTTGTTGATACACGTCTCCGTGTGTGTGCACATTTATATGCTGGTGCATGTATACTTCCACTGTGTCAATATATGGATGGACACATAGTTGTATGCATATATGTACATGTGCTCCATGTGAATGCATGTATTCTTTCACTTGTTTATATACATAGATACTGTGTGTGTGTGTTCATAAAGAAGCTGAAGGCTGAGATCCTTCTTCTCAGGTTAGGAATACAGACACAGCAAAACATCGCCTCAGCATCCTGCCTGTCTATGAGGACCTCCACAGAGGCAGGAAAAAGGAGTCCAAGTATCAGCACCTCCACTCTCCTGGACAGCAAGTCCCAGGCTATCAACGGCTTCCATGCTCCAACATTGTGTTTGGTCTTTGATGGCAAGTCCCCCTGCAGCTAGTATAACAGAAAGCAAGCTCACTCTGGTTGGGGCTCTGAAGCCTGCTACAGACCTTCCACAGGCCCTGAGCCATCCTCACAGTTACACCCTGCAGCAGCAAGGAGGGTATTCTTGTGGTGTGGCCCATGTTTTCCTTGAGTCAACTGAGCCAAAGGAAAGAAGCCTCATTACTCTCCTTGGACTTAAGATCCTAATGTAAGGCATGGGCCTACAATCTGCTCCTTTCATCTTTCCTCACACCTCATCTTCAGCCTTTAATCACCTCTCCTGATAAGAAAGTTGCTATTCAACTTTGTAGCCCACAGGACACTTCATTTAGAAAGGGCTCAGATCTTCGATGCCTGCCGCCATTTCCATAATGAGCAGTGGACTTAATAAGGAGGGCACATCTTCTGAGGTAGGAAAGGAAAATTACTGCCTGTATTTGGATGTGCAGACCAGGAAACAAACATTCATACAGGACACTGGGAGGCAGGGGGAGGGGGGCAATGGCACACTCAGCCTGCCCATTCTGTGTGAAAGCTGCTCCCAGAGTGTAAAGTGAGTTTGGGAATGACTTCCTCTAAGGAAAGGAGCTAGGAGTTGACCTTGAAGAATCAGGCCTTGCATAATGCTGAGAGGTCTACCTGAGGTTGGAGTTCTTGCAGGAGGTGACAGCTCAGGCAGAAACTTTTCACCATCTCCCCTACCTGTCCTCAGGCTCTCTTCCTGAGCACAAACATTTCCAGGCTTCTACTACATCTAAGGCTTGGCCTGACCCTTCTCTCCAGCAGGCTCTGAGATCACCCTGGCCCTTTCCCTGCCCCCACACCCCTTCAGCTGCTCAGTTAGGAATGCTGCAGTCACAGATTCTCTTCTGCCCCATCCTGACTTACCTGAGCTCCCCACTGCCCTGTGGCCTGGAGCTCACCAGCCTATATCTACTTGCTGGCTCCTCTCAGAGGACTCTCATCCCAAACCCATCTCTCTCTGCCAAGCCATGGGACTGCGGACCCTGTCTCCTCAGCCTGTGGCCACTGCTCCCCAACAGCTGGGCCAGCTCCTACAATCCTTCTGTCCTGTTCATCCTCCTGCCTCAACACTTGTCAGCCACACTGCAGGCTGCAGGACCTCTGCTCCTACCTTTACCAACGGCTCCTTGCTCCACTGAAGGCTGTACCCACAGCCTCTCTGGGACATGCTGTCTCCTCAGTGCACTGCCCTCTCATTCTGGAGGACACTGTGGTGCCTGACTCCCACCTTTGCTGCTGTGCCATCCCTCTTACATGTCCCTAAACCCTGATGACCTGCCAGTGGGCAAGTGGTAGACAGAGAAGCAGAAACGGCTCTAAGGGGCCAGTCTGGGTGTGTGCAAGGTCTGCTGTATACAGAATGCACAGCCCACACACCCAGATATGCAGGGTCTGCTACCTGTAACCTGGGTGCATGAAGGATCTGCTTTAGCCTGCCCAGCCCCCACACTCATATGTGCCCTTGTGTGCTACCCAACTCAGGGAAGGCCTGCCCCCCCCCCATTTGCTCACCAAGAGCCCCTCCTTCTGATCATCTCACTTTTTTTAAGTCCACTGGCCTTGTTGCAGATCATGGCTCACATAACAGTGGGGTCCAGTCATTCCAGTGGCCCTATCCTCTCCATGTGGTCTAGGAATCTATTCTCTTTCTACAAAGATGCCTAACACCAGGAAGCATCCATAACTGATCTGGTACAAGGCCAGGCAGTAAGGGCAGTGTTCCTAATGCATTTCACTATATCCCTTGACATGGCAGGTCAAGGGCTGTGCCCCAAAGTCCTGTTCAAGAAATTAAAGTAGCTAAAACACCAGGCAATCACAGAAGCCCCAAAGCAACACACCCACATTACAGCACATAAGCTTCATGGCAACACACCCACACTATAATACATGAGCCCCATAGCAACACACCTACCATACTACAGTGTAGCAAGCCCATACAGTAACATACCCAAACTACAGAACACAAGCAACATACCAACTGTAATACAGAGTAACATCTTTACCCAGCAGCACACCTAAACTAGAGCACACAAGTCCTGCATAGCAACACTCACTACACTACAGTGCACTAGCCAAACAGAATAACAACACACTCACACTACAGCACAGGACCCCTATCCACATAGCATCATAGACTGCTCTACCCACCCCACTCCCATGCCCACTTAATAGCTACCTGACAGAGCAAAGGAAGAAATAACAATCCATTTCCAAGATCCCTTTTCAATTGACCAATTTTGTCCTTAAAATGTCTGGAAACAATGAAGAAGACAACTGATCTTTAGTTTGGCATTTTGTGACATTTGCTGCTTCAAGGGTACATTGGGTGAGACATCAACCTGTATAAAACCATTAGCCCACAGTGGCTATTCACATGCCCAGTTAGCTTCTGGAGAGAAGACTGCATATGGCCTCAAGTCTACTAGCTGGCCCAGGAGGCAGAACAGGACCTCTGAATAACTATCCAGAAATGCTGGAAGGCCTTGCCAGCAAGACCATGCAGATGCAGGTCTGCCAGTCAACACACATGCCATCCAACCTGCCTGTGTATAATGGCATGGCATATAGGATATGATTCTGTCTGAATCCCAGGGAGAGAATGGAGGCAGGGTGAGAGAGATCACACGGAGGGGAGGGAGAAGGAATGTTGCTGCTATAGGATTTCTAGCGGCTTCTTACTAGAGCCCCCTCTGATGTCTGGGCACTTAAGGAAGCTAATGATTCAGGAATGGAGCCTTGGATGGGCTCCGAAGTGTGGCCCAGAGAGGGGACTAGAAGACTGATCCTTGTTGAGGTCTGGTCCATTTGTATAAAGATCTCATACCTGTTTCTCAGAAATGACTTCTTAAAATTCTCTGCAGAAGGTACACTAACGATGCCTGGCCCAGGGAGTAGGGCACACATAGCCTTAATAGTCATCCATGGAGTGGGGGCAACAGTTCCAGAAGTTTCCTCACAGTGACCAGCAAAGAGAAGAAGGGCCGGCCACCCTGGTGTTTAATGCAGCTTGGGCTCTGTGTGGAAACTGCAATATTCACTTCTCCCTCCATGCGATCTCCTGAACTCAGCCCTCTCTCACTGTGCCTCCCATTCTCTCCCCTGTGATTCAGACAGAACACATCCCTATGTGTCATTATACACAGGCATCTGTGAACACCAAGGTCCTCAGAGGACCATAGTTCCATCAGTAATTCTGTGTGTATATCCACATGCCTGACTTCTGCACTACATCCCAAGAAGGCTGTGTGGGCTCAGAACCCAGCATTCTTCCTTAATACATTCCCTGAGCCACAAACTCACAGAGCAGGGGCTGCCCTGAAAGTGGACACTGCCCTGCTTGGAAAACCACAACTACTGATCCTGGCCAGAAGAAGGGAAGGGGCCAAGCAAGAGAATAGGATCACCCGACAGCACTCACCCACACTAACATCGCTCACACGGTGGGTGGCTCCTTTGTTCAGTCTTGCCTGTGCTTTAAACACCAGCCAGTCTGGGATCAACTCTGCACTGCTGTTCCTGTGTGGAGGAATACAACTCTGGGCCAGGTTTCTCCACAGAAACTGGCTCAGCACCCCCAAATCCATGAAGGTTATCTAAGAACAGGTTTGGGTAGTTAGTAGGCTTGGGTATTCCAAGAGCAATTCACGTGGCTTGGAGACCTGCCTCTGACCCTCCAGACTGCAAGTATCCTTTTTCCCTGGATCACAGGCTAGTGCTGGGGCAGATGTCAGTGCTGGACCTGAACTTCTGGGAAGTCTCCAGAAAGGCTTTCTACGTCAGCCTCCAGAAGGAGCAGTGCAAGCCTGCTTGCTGCAGGTTGCTGATCTTCTCACAAAATGCTCCTTTCACACAGGTATCACTTGTGTTAATTTCCAGTTCTATATTAACAACTGGAAGATATTTTGCATTTTCTAAACAGTTCCATAATTGCTCAGTGGCATGTCTGACCGCTGAGTGTCTTCATCCATTTTCCATGAGGACATTTTCTTTTTATTAGTTCTGTGTGTAGATTCTTTGTATGTTAACAACACAGGCTTTAGTCCCAGCTGAGGGGGAAATAAAAGCTATTTCTGTGTCTCACCTGCCCTTTAATTTGTGATGTTTTAGACAAACATTTAGGTTGTCTGCACGTGCTCAGAATAATCTATGAAGATACCTTCCTCTGGGGATCTCGTCAGTTAAAAACCAACAAACATAGTATCAAATGTCACAAAAGTAAGATAATGCTATCCTAAATGTGTGCTGAGTGAGCTACAGCAAGTCTTCTGGAAAACTCCAACTCTTGTTATACTCAGCTGTGCTTCAAAAGACAAGTGAGAGCCCAGGAGTCCAGGCCTGCCTGTGGGTCCTGGATCCTGGCCAGGGTTTTAGGCTCCCACTTCAGCAGGAGGGTCTCTGACTGTCCATTGCTGGGCCTGCTTCCCCTGGCCTCATGACAGCTATTTATACAGGGGTGGGTAGAAACATGCACCTTCAGGGTACATGCTGATTCTACTGATGGCCTACTCTGAAGAGTTCATAGGTCTGAAATACCCAGTTTGCATGTGCACATGTGTGCGTGTATGGGAAAACAAGCCTTCCCATGATGCCTCCTGACACTACAGATGTGATGGGCACTCCTGTCTCCATCACTCCCTAGGAATGAAGGCTACAGGTTTGAGGCATCACTCAGCTCTCTAAGAAAGTATGGCTACTTCTACTTACTAAGCAGTCAGGTTGTTTTCTTCATTTTACATTTGGGAAAAGCTACTGTGCCTGGTAGGAGATGATGTGACTCTGCCATTGGCTCACTGTCAGAACGTCTTGGGGAAAGAGGGATATGTGGGAAAGAGGTTACCCCTTTGGCTGGCCTTTGGGAACACAGCTTTTGACTTATTCTGTGGGTACGAAAGGTAATGACCATGCTGTGTCTTGTGCCAGCACATCTGTACTAATGGGCATGGCCCTTCATTTTCTGTTGAGAAAGTGTGTTTCACACATCTCTTGTCAGGATTAGGTGGGGAGCCTGCCCTGGTGCCTTCTCTTCCACTGATGTAGTCATGCCTCAATGACATTCCCACTCAGCATGACTACAACAGGACTTATTAGTCTATCTAATAGAGCCCTGATGGAAGGTGACTGTGGGTCTCCAATACAAATAAACTTGTAAGCAGCAAACCAGCCTAACATGCCTAGGTAAATATGGATTATGAAACACTAGAACAGTATATTGACAAATTCAAGAGCATCTGTATTTACACTGGGAGAGGAATTAGATTGTCACCTGATTTTCACATAGGCTTTCTTTCATGATAGTTATCTGTACTCAGTCACTGGTACATCCCTGCCTGGTTTCTGGTAAGTCCATGAGCTACCCCTGCCCTGTGGACCTCATGTAAGCCACATGCAGTCCACACACAGTCTCAGTGCCAGCATTCATATGGGAGGTACGTAGTCCCCAAGGTACAAGTACTAAGAAGAACTAGCACTTTAGGGGATAAAATTCCCCTTCACCATCAGGGCAGTGCTTTTGTCTTGGGCCCTGGTTCCTTCTGTTCTCCGTAACAGTCACATAAGGACACAACACCAAGGCACCACTTCGGAAGCAGACTCTGAACCTTCAGCATGCTTTTGGACAGTCCACCTCTAGAACTGTGACAAACGTGTTTCTGTTATTTGTAACTAACTCATCTCAGAGAGCTACAGAAGCAGGGATGGACGCAGACATGAAGGGAGACTGAGGAGCAGAGGCATACTGCACAGCAGTCACTGACTAAGCTGGGGACAGACCAACGTGTCTGAGCTCTGTAAAATGGAACACCATTCTGTTTCCTTCTGGGTGAACACACTCCCAAAAGGATGTGTGCTAGAATAATAGCCACACTCCAGTCTTATCTTAACCTAGTCACAAAGTATGGTCCTACCCAGGTTGCAGGGTTAAAAAAAAAAAAAAAAAGACATGGAGGCAATTTTAGCATTGTGCATTCTCTCCAAATATCTAAATTCCTCTTTCTTCACACACCTGCCTCTTGGCCTGCCTGTCACTGGCAGCTTTAAATCCTCCAACATACATTTAACAACCAACTTCTTGGCTCTAATTTCTTTCTTTTTAATTGTGTGTATGAGAGATGTGTGTATGTACATACGTGTTCATATGTGCAAGGGCACATGTGAGGCAAAGGTGTGGGTGGAGCCAAAGGACACCCTGAGGTGTCAGTCCTTGTCTTTCATCTTTTAGAGACAAGGCCTCTATGTGCAGTGGGCTAGCCTGCTCTCACAGGGTGGGGAGGTAGGGGAGGAAGAGTGTAGGATCACAGACATGCACTACAGTGTCCAACTCTACACAGGCTCTGGGGACCTGAACTCTGGTCCCCACTCTTAATGGTAAGAGCCTTACCCCCTGAACCATCCCCCGCGCCCCCCCAACTCTGATTTCTAACCCATTCATTTTCTTTGTTGTTATAAATAAAAAAAAGTTGTTATTGCTATAAACTGACCTCATTTGTCTTCTTGTTGAGCTAAAGGTGAACTTTATTTCTTTTGGAAAGTTTTAAATAAAATCACTTTAGTTTTTACATCCATTTGCAAGCCTGGCACCAGCCTTGTTTCATGTGTAAAGCCCTTTCTGTAATCCACAATTATCTTCACATTAACCTGGGTTATTTTCGAAGTTTCATCATCTGTTCCCAACTTGCCGTGTCCATTTTGAAGTCTTCACTGGGGAAGGCAGTCTGGGGGTCTAAAAGGCAGTCTAAGGCTACTTCGACCCTGAAGGCATTCTGGCTAGGGCTGGATGACTTGTTTCTTTAAATGTTGAACCAGCTTAAGAAGATTCATTCTCTGGTGAAAATTAAGTCTTACCCAGAGCTTCTCAGCCTCCTCACTATCAGACTCCAGATGAAAGAGGACTTGGTCTCCTCCTGCAGGTGGTCATCTTGATTCCTCTGGATGCTTCCCACATGCAGGAGAGTACACAGATCATGACTTCCATGACAGTACATGAGGTGCTATACCACCAAGGCTGCCTGTCTACCAGATGTTTCTGGACTCTAAGCCGAGGTGGCAACTCCAATGTGGAATCTATGCATGACCCACACAGGAGCCACATTGACTCACCCTAGGGAGCAACTGTGCAAACAGGTTTTCTCTCCACATGAATGGCCACTGCCCAGCTCCTTTCCATGCTGAAGCCCTGCCCTTCCGGGCTCTTCCTAACTTAGCTGTCTCTTATAACCCCTGGCTCTCCCCGGAAATGCTACTTCCTTCTGCCCTGCAGCTCCTTCAGCTGTTCCCATCCTGTCAGCAGGCTCTTCTCTAAGCCTCCCCGCTGCTCCTCCCCCCCATACCTTTGCTGTGGGGTATTCTCAGTCCTCTTTCCAATGTGCCTGTCTGGGCACCCTCCCCTGCTGAACCTCAGTGCTCCTTGTCCTGGTTACAAGACCCATTGTCAAGGGCATCCCTTGTGTGCCTTCCTGCTCCATCTCCAAAGCCTGAAAACTTTTTAACCATCCAGCCACAATGACAATGCTAATCTGTCCCCTAATACTCCTCCTCACTGCCTGATCTCAGGGCTCTACTCTGTCCCCACTCCAGGTTCCCATTTCAGAGAGTTCCATGCTGTCCCCAGAAGAGTAGCCCCCTCACTCCAAAGCTACTCCCAGCTTGAGCTGTCCTCCAGGGTGGAAACAGGACCTGAGCCAAACAAGGTTCTGGGAGTGATTACTGAGCAATTGTAGAAAAACATGGATGGAGACGGAGGGAACAAGGGACAGCACACAGCCTGGAGTCTACACCCAGAGCTTCCCTTACTTGTCTATCTAGTTTCTCACTGAGCAGCCACAGATACCACAGGTCTCTCCAAGACCCAAAAGGGAACAAACAAGAAAAGGTACCTGGCCACACCCTACAGTCTGGCTAGGACTTCCTAGTGACACCAGGACCCATCTAGGCAGGCACGGATTTAATATGGAATGTGGTTTCCAGAAGTAGGATGCTGTCCCTCATCCTGTCCCTTGCTTGTTTCTCAGGCCTCTGGACAGCACTCACTACGTGCACACAGATACTGCTTCTCACAATGAGGCTGGTGGCTATGCAGCAAACGGCACAGCAGTGTGCTTATCTACAAGAGCTATTCACAGATCACCAAACCTGCAGGCTTCTTGGCAGCTCGGGTCCTCAGAAAGACCCACGACTATCTACCAGATCCCATCTAAAACAACACTGTAGGTGGCTGTCACCTCCTGTTTCTACAGAGCTTCTGTCTTTAAGACTGAGAATAAAGGTCACTATTTCCACAGGTGGAAACTCACCAACATATTTCTTACTACTCCTCTGGACCAGCTGTTTCTGGAGCCTGAAAGGACACAGCCAATCCTGTTCTGGGCTAAACACAAGCATCCAGGGTCTGGAGGCAGGGAGGATCCGAAGGCTGGCTGGCTGGATTGTAGTGAACCCAGGCTAGAAATCTCAGAAGTCAGCAATAAGACAAAACATAAAGCACATTTTATATAATACTATACTTAATGTAGTCCTGAAGTGGGAATGTCTTTCTCTATGCTGTGAATAAAGGACTGCTTTGACCATGGCAGGGACCATAGAAGTAGGCAGAAAAAATCAGAGCATAGGTAGGAGGAGGGTTGAGTGAGAGAGAGATTAACCCAGACACCCAAAGAAGCAACATGTAAAGGACACAGGTGAGCCACAGGCCATGTGGCAGGACAGATTAACGGAAATGGGTTAAGATGAGAGAACTAGCTAGCAATGTGCCTGAGCCATAGCCAAACAGTATGAAATTAATATAAATGTCTGAGTCTTTCTTTTTTTTTTTTTTTTTTTTTGGTGGGAGGAAGCAACAGTGGACAGATCTGGATTGTGGGGCTAGCTGGGGTCCAGAAACCCCTTGTTACACAGTCCAAAGGCCAGGAAATCTAGAGCCTGTGGGGATATTTTCAAATATAATAAAAACAGTCTGAGATATCAGAGGACAGATCCACCTCCTCCTGTCTTTTTTTTTTTTTTTCCCCCTCAGACAGAGTTTTCTGTGTAACAGTCCTGGCTGTCCTGGATCTTGTTTTGAAGACCAGGCTGGCTTTGAAGCTTTGAACTCACAGAGATTCTCTTGCCTCTGCTTCCCAAGTGCTGGGGCTAACAGTGTGAGCCACCTGTAGGTGGTACCAGGCCCTTTTGCTGCCCTGCTTCAAGTTAATCGGGGTCAGTTGTTCCTTGTCCCCACAGCTTATACCTGAATAGCTGCTGACTTTATTCTTTTCCCTCCCAATAACTTATGAACGGGTGGTGTAGTCATGGTGCAGCCATCCCATTGTGATCTCTTTATAGGTAGGATGATTGCAATGCTGAGAAAACCCTTGGAATTATAGCAATACAAGATTCTTATTGCACTTGTAAGTTTTGTATTAAAGTTTGCATGGCTTCAAAAGGAAAAAACAAAACAAAACAAACAAACAAAGACTGGAGGAGGTGGATTTGTCCTCTGATATCTCCAGCTATTTTTATTATATTTGAAAATATTCCCACAAGAGCCCCAGCCCTAGCCCAGTGGGTCAAGGTGTGCACACAAGGGACTCTAAAGGAGGAGCTAGCAGGCTTTCATGGGGTCCTGCATGGTCCATGTCTCAGCTATGCAGCCCATTCAAGACTTCTGATTGTGTGTCCCATTGCAGCCAGCCCTTTGGGGTTTATGAAGTCATGTGTGTGGGAGGGCAACAGCAGGCACTGAGGGAAGGCACAGGTGTCCTTTCCCTCATTCCTAAGGCCACTTACTGCAAAACAAGGAAAACAAAGAGTAACAAGTGGTCCCCAGGAGGGATACAGGACATTCCTTATCCTGGAGTTCCTTTTATCCTAAAGACTCCTTTCAAAATCTGGCTGACGAAGGACAGACAGGAACACAAGACTTCACTGGCTAGCAGCGATAATACAACTTATGGAAAGACCCTAACTAGATACTCACAGTATAGAGCCTATGGGCATCATGTCCTGAGAGGCATCAGAGATAGAGGTGACAAGGGAGGTATTTGCCTATAAGGAAGGCCTTCACACAGTATACAGAACCCTGTACACCAAGTCATGAATATTCTCTTGGGAAGGTGCCTCTATCATCCTACATGTCCCACACTCCTCAGCTGGCCCATCACAGCTACAGAACCAGCCCATGGGCAGCACCCTGGCTACCACCTTCCTGTTCTGACCTATAGGCCTGCCTTGTCCTGGGTGTGCCTCCTCCTCCAGCACAATCCTGCTCCTATGCAAATGACAGGTAGCAACACAGTACTCCCTACAGGGCAAATTCCAGTGAACAATGCAGGGGCTGGAGCAACCATGCCAGAAACACCCCACTGCCAGAGGCTCACCGCACCCCATCCACAGGGCAGAATCATTTCCTACAATGCCACAGTGACAAATACAATCCCTGGAGCTTACCAGTACCCTGGGGTTCTTCATTTAATTAATTCAGTTCTCCACCACTAACACTGGGTTCATGACACACTTTCTAGCCTCCAGGACATCAAAGCGCTACCTTATTGTAGCACAGGATAAAATCTACTGTGTGGCTCTCTGTCCTCCCAATCCACACTCACACGGCAGGGCTGAAGGGCTGACACCCACACCCTGCACTGGCTGCGTGAGGAGGAAAAGAGGAGGTCAATGATACCCTCAGAAGAGGCCAGCAACGCCGTACTCGGTCTCTCAAGGTGAACCCACAGTCACAACAGCACAGCTCCAGCCAAACAGCAGATACATCCCTTAAACAAGAGTGTTGAAATCAGGCAGACTGTGCAAGAACAGAGGATGCCATCCCGGCAGCCTGTCAGGATGCCATGGGTCTTGTCTATCATGCCAATAATCACAGTGCTCTTAGCCTTAGTGTCTAGTAGCTGCACATACATTTTGATCATCTCCCAAGGAGGTTAGGTCCTGTTCTGACCACATGCACATGTGGCACATCACTGCATATCCTCACATGATAAAAGCTACGCCCCAAATCCCATGACCAGTGTTTCCAGTTTGGTCTGAGCCAGTGTGTGGGGAGAGGACAGGCAGCCAGCTCCTTGCAGAAGGTGGCTTATAAACAAAACTCCGGGATAGGCCATGCTGAGTACAGATGGTCAAAGGGTCTTTACAAGAGGCTGCAGAGGTATTATTATTTTAGGATTTGGGGGATACCTCCCCTAATCACATGGCTGTGTATAACATGAGTTCTCAAATACGCTCTATTCTATAACCCTAGGCTGGCCTCGCCTGGAAGGTAGTGAAGTCTGCCTAGAGCCTCCTTAGGCACCATTGCACAGCCTGCGAGGCCAGATTCAAGGTGGCAATAACCTGAGAACCTAGCTCAGCTGAGACCTCTGACCCTAAGGAAGATGGGCAGCAATGTGAGTCTGGGATGCGGTCAGGCCAGGAGTGCATACTGGCCAGTGGGGACCCAACATACTGGCTAGTACACTGAATGGCCACTGTAGACCAGGAAAGTTGGGTTGAACGCCTATACATCCAGCCCTGCTTCCCAGTGCTTCCCGGTGACAAACAAGTATACTGTGGGAGACAGAGCTGAGAATTCAAGGAGTTTATTCTAAATCACTTGGTGACAGGGCAAGTCATGTTCCCTGGAGCCTCCATGTTCTCAGGATGCAGTAAGAAGAGTCAAGTAAGCCAGCATATGCCTAGTGTGGCAAGGAGCCAACACATCTCAACAAGGAAGCCTGGAATGCTGGACAGCCTAGGACCCCAGCCAGCACAATGAGCAACCCACAGGACAACTGAGTTCTGTAATGACATGGGCAGCAACTGAGGAAGGCAGCCTCACATCCCATGCACTTTTTAAAACACTGTGGACAGGTGGGCAGGCTGGTCTCTGTCTGAGAAGCCAAAGGTCCTACTAGCAGCTCTTCCCTGGCCAACGTCATCTATCCACATGCCTTCCTTCTACTGTCCCCTTCTCGTCTGGGCAGCTACCAGAAGCCACCCTCACCTTCACTCTGAGTGGATCTTTACACATCAACTGAAGCAATCAGGAAGTTCTTTGGGTGAGGATTCCTGATCAGGTCATTCTAATTTGTGGCAAATGAACACTAAAGCCAACTGTCACCACTGAGGTCTGAGCAGGACTCTGTGTGACTATGAGCAACTTTAGCGAGTCCTCCAACACTCATCAGATGGGAAGCAGGGAGCTCGGGGTAATCGGAGAAGCCCAGGGATGAGGAACAAGGCCACTGACCTGCCCCGAGTTACCATACTAGGAACTCTCAAGAGCTGTGTGGCCAGGGAGGGAGGTAGAAGAGAGTGGCCACAGACAATGCAGAGTCCTGTCCCTAAGGTGCTGATGTCTTTGCTGCACCCTAGACTACCTTACCCTGCCCAGTAAGGGCTTCTGCCACTAGGCCTTTTGAGCTGGACTCAAGGATCTTTAGCACCTTAACAATAGCAGAAAGACCTGGGAAGGGGCAAAGTCCTCACAATACCTGGGCTACCTCATGGGGACACTCAGGTAGTCCAGGATCTGGGGACCTGGTCACATGCAGTTTCCTGGATGGGACACAAAGCTGGCAGGACAAATATTCAACAATGCCTCTGACAAGTGGGCTCTTTAGTAGCAATATTGTTAAGCTGGTAAGGAAACTTGTACAGAGAGGTTAAATGGTGTATCCCAAATCACACAGGTGACTGTTGAGAGGGTTGCTGTGGCTGAGTGGTTTCTTATCCAGAAGAGCCTTTAGCATATCACAGGTCCTGTGATAAAGGCCCTGGGAACCGGAGGTTACATCAGGCCCCCCAGTGTCACAGTGGGGAGGACACATGGCTCAGGGAGCCTGGGTAGGAGCTCATGATGCAGCCCAGTTTATAGCACTGTGGCCACGTGTCACCATTTCTGTATCTTGGGAGGAGGAGCATCCCAGCACAGGAGAGCAGAAGTGAACAGCAACCAGGGCACCTCACATCTCCTCCACAAATCAGCCGTGAACTAGAACTTAATAGCCCTTTCTCTCAGCAGAAAACCTAACGGGGCTCTTCCGAGAAGCGGTTACTTACTTGGAAATCTCTTTCTTCAAGAATTTCTCTCCTCCACCTCACGAGAAAAGCAGCACAGACATACAAGTGGAAATGAGAAAAGCCCTCGGGTTCAGACTGAAAAAGAAAAAACATGAAAAGAGCTTCTCAGTGTGGGGAGACAACAGACAACAGCTAAAGCTGTCTAGGTGGGCTCAGAGAAAGCTCACTTTTACTCAGAGACTCAATTGCAGCATGCCCATCTTGTTACAATAAATGTCATTTTATATACCAATGGTCTTGTAAACAGGGTCCCAGCCTGGACTTTCAACAATGTCAAGAACAGTAACTTTCTTCCATTCATGGATGAGGACCAGGATAGGGTTAGTATGCAAGGAACCAAACCAGAACCTTGGAGAGCAGCCTTTACTTCCCAGAGGAAGTGAGGCCTGGAAGTTGAGGAACATGTTCAAATGGGATGCAGGACAAGCAGTGGAGCAGGAAGTTGTCCTGTGGGTACTAACAGGAAATGCAGCTAGCAGGACAGAAATATGATGGCACCTGCCCAAATTCCCACCTCCTCGGCTCTCTCCAGTACAGTCAAATGCACCCTCCCCTCTTTCTTACCATTTCACACTGCTGTTACACCTGGAGGCCTGTCCAACCTGCCCAAACAGCACCCCCCCTCCCTTCCCCCACCTCGGGCCTGTACAGTTCTCTTCTGGAAGGCTCTCATTGCTTTATTCCCTGCAACCCTACCTGGCTTCAAGGCCACACCACCAACTACTCAGACTAGGGATCCCAATACCATCATGGTTCAGCTATGTCCACTGTTACGGTCATATTAAGTAATAAAAGTATACATGCATCAGAAGGTGACATGCTCTGGGGAAAATGCAACAATGTAGAGAGCAAGATAACAAGAAGGGTGTCTATCACGCTCAGGGGCTGACCATAACTTGTGTGCAGCGCTCAGCCAGCTAAACCTAATGAGGGAGTGCCATGCAGACACATAGAAACACACAAAGCTCATAAGGTCAGAGAGTACATGACAGCCCAGAAACACTGAGGTAGGCAGCACTATGACAAGGCAGGGAAGCTTGTGGGGGACAGATCTGCAAACCCCAGTCACCAGGTGTTCTCATGAGCCCAGAAAGTTCTGAGGAAAGAAGGGACACTTTAAAGATTCCACTAGCTGTCCCACTAAGAACATGGCACAGGGTAAAGTGGAGAGGCAGAGCTCAGGACAAGCATGGGGCACAGCCATTAGAAGACTGACAGGTTTTGGTGATGTGCACCAAAGGGGAGCAAGAGCTTGTAACTAGAGTGCACATCCTAGATCCATGGGGAAAGGTGAGTCCACAGCATACTGCCGTTCGGAACCATCAGAACTCTTAGTTCCACTTTCAGTGGTCTCCTCCTTCTTAGCTGTTAACCATGCTGGAGGTAGAAGTCCAGTGGTTTTTTCCAAAATCCATCAATCAACTTAAGACTTTGATGATCAGAATTTTGTTAATCTCTCCTGCATTGATTATTCCTCCCTGTAAGTTTCTCTTCCTTCCTGTAGTTTGTTGTGGACATTCCCAAACACATACAGAAGTAGAGTACTTTCTTTTCCAAGTTCCTTTTTTAACTAAAGAGAGATGGTGGCAAGCTCATTAGTGTCTGGGTCCCCCCCCCCCCCATTTCTAATACAAGCAAGCAATACAAGCCTGTCAGTCACCCTCAGAAGCTCCACTTGGTCTGCACTCCAAGTCTTAATGAGTCTTTATCATCCCAGTGGCTAAGAATGTGCCACTGGCTTTTACAATGTCTGTTTTTTGGACATACCTGATTTACTAGTGCATTTTATCAAATCTGTAAATGCATGGTTCATTTCTACCCCTTTAGCTTTTGAGTTACTGTGACTGTGACTTAATCAAGTTCTTAGAGAACTTGACTTAGAAAATGGGACTTAAGGACTCCATTTCTTTGATGGTAATTTGGATTTGAGTTTGGGATAGAACACATCTTCCACAAATATTTTCTGAGGCAGCATCCTTAGAGAGCAGAGCATGAACCCTGAGGCCACAGGCCTGGCTCAGACATGGCTGACATGACTGAGCTGCCATCCAGTGACCCACGTGCATGTGTTTGCCTCACACTATATGCACATGAATGCCTTAGCAGGCAGGGGCCAGAAGACTGCCAGCGGGAGTCCTTCCTTTCCTTCCCCCATGTGAATTGTGGTGATCAAACTGAGATCAGTGTACCGGCTGAGGGATCCCACAGGCCCCTTGTGCTACGATTTCTGGTCGGAAATCATTTATTACCTTTGAACGTGAATCTTTTCAGTGTTGCACTCAGTGGCAGTTCCCTTTCCTTCTTCTTCCATTTACTATCTCTCTGTTCTGTCTCTAACAGTCCAAGCATATTTCAGGGTACATCTCAGGTACCCCTGCAGAGCCCTCTCTGAAGCTGTCTTTTGCTCACTCCTATGTCTGTGGCTTCCTTCATTGGGATATAAGCTTGTTGGGATTCCCTCAGGCCTGCTTTCAAAAATGTCTCTGCTTCTGTTGGTGCCTTAAGAGACTGTGACCAGGCTACTTAAATTAGATTTTCAATGGGGACCTTTTCAGGCAATTGTCATGTGACCTAGAGCCCCAAACCCACCTGAATGTGATAATGGTTAGAAAGTGTGTGTGTGTGTGTGTGTGTGTGTGTGTGTGTGTACCCTTTTCCCTTTTCTTTTCACCTGAATGTGATAACAGTTAGAGTGTGTGTGTGTGTGTGTGTGTGTGTGTGTGTGTGTGTGTGTGTGTGTGTGTGTGTATGTGTACACCCTTTTCTTTTCATTAATTTCACAGCCAAAGCCAAGAAGGGAACACTGAGGGCCTGTTAGCTCTGCACCAGGTCCAGGTGTAGCAGCTGGCTCGTTAAAAGTAGGTGGCATATCCCAGAAGTCACAGGGAAGATGTCTGGGTAACACAGTTTTGAGGTCATTCTTTTGAGTCTCTCAACTTAAAGTTACCCCAGATTTCTGGTCTCCAAATGGTGTTTATGTTTGTAAGAACCACAACAGCACCTGTGGTACATTCTGGGATAGGAGGATCTTATGGATTTTGCCTCTACCATCTTATTTCCTTTCAAGAGAGTTCTTGGAAGACCTGCATTCTACCCTGCTAGCCTTGTAGCATGTCTACTGTGGTAGCTGTCAGAGCACCAACAGCACTCAAAGTATCTCTATCTATGTAGATACTAACAGCAACTGAGTAACTACAGTGAGATGTCATAAGACTTTTATCCAGACAGATGAGTGGGATGCCTCCTCTAACCAAAGGGGGTGGGGCTCCTATCATGTCACGCTGTTGACCAGTTTCTGCTAGCCTCTTGTCTGACATCCCGATCTTCAACCTTCTGCTTCTTCCAGTGCACCAGACCTGCAGCCTGCCAGGCTCCTGGCTCAGTGAGAAGCACTCCACGTACTCATGCTCTGCTAGAGAAGCCCACTCCCTCTTTATATCAGCTGAGCCCCAACTCTCCTCCGGGGGCCCTGACCAAGTCTGCTTCTGTTTCCTGCACTGCCATCATTGGTGGTCACATGCCTCTGTCCTCTAGTCCTCTGTTCCACCCATTCTGGAACCTGGACCCCCTCTTTTCTCTGCAATCTCTGTCCCCAAACCCAACAGTCAGATTAAAGATAGAATGAAACCCCATTTCCCCAATCTCCTGGCTCCACTGTGAGCACTGTGTGGCTGGCAGGCAGCATTCGTGGACAAGACACTAAACAGTAAGCAAAGAAACAAGCATTTGTTTCCCTTCCAAATAAACACTAAAGGTGACCTAATCCTTAAGGGCTGGAGGAAAGTTCCCTAAGGAATGAAGGGCAGAGCTCAGCACTGCAAACACTGAGAGGACCAGAGGCTCATGCCGGGGATGTTCCAGACTGACAGACTCTATGGAATCTTGGCCACACTCTTAATTCACCAGAAAAGGCTCAGGTGGGCTGCAGGCAGGACACCCTCCGGGCCAACCCCACTAGGAGCTTGAGAGCTGGGCTGGGAATCTTGCAGCCCACACTGCCTCCAGCTCACAGTAGAACAAGGAATGGTCCACACTTCTGCAGAGACAGGCATTGTAGACAAATGAAATTTTATGGCTTTGTCTAAGTGGATTATTTGTCTTCAGTGACTTAGTAAATTATATTAAAGTAACAATTTGATAAATAAAAAATTCCCATCATAAATGGAAAATGGTCCTCTGCTTTAATGAAGCTTAACCCATATGATTCATACCAGCATCTCACGAAGGGTGCATGCACAAGTGAGGGAGGGAGAGGGTGGAAGCCTAAGATGTATCATAGGCCAGGCCTGCTCAGTCTGCTTCACTCACATGCTTGTCACTATTCAAGATAAAGGTCAAGCCAATAGGCCACTTCCAAGCTTTGTTAGCCCTACCCTAGCAGAGAAGGCTGTGCCTTCCAGGATTCCCTTGTCACTCACAGTTCACACTTGAGAGAAACACAGTACAGGCCATTGTGTGGCCATGCTAAACAGCAGGACCACAGGCTTCAGGAGATCTGAGCCTGGTCCAGTCCTCCCAGACCTGCCTCCAGCCAGCAAGGAACTGAAATACAAAAGCAACACAGCCAAATCTATTACAATGGACAAACTCTAGCGACACAAAGTTGCATTAATCATGCTGCAAATGATGTTTACCCATGATGCTATTAATAGACTGTGTATCCAGTATAGTACTAGATTGTTTATGGATATATACATTTGAGTAATAGATTAACCGTTTACAAAGGGGATGATAAAAGCTAATTTCAAGGCATTTAGCTATAGAGAGGAAGGGGAAAGACTTTGAAATACATGTAAAATTTAATTTCTAAGTAAATAAACAAAAGACCTGAAGCAGGAAATTTAAAAAAGGAAAAAAACCCAAAACGAAAAACCCACCTCTTTTAAATCTGATATCCTTGCTACTTTGCATGGTCTTCCCTAGTCATGACAGTCTTACCTATTTGTGGGGTCCCTTCAGCTGGGTATCTCAGGCCTGAGACCCAACAGGGCATGAGGTCAAAGTAGACTGGACAGCCTCCCGCTCTGCCAGGCAGACTCTATGTCCTCACGCAGAGCCTTTACTGGTGATGGGCATTGTGGGGATGTTCCCAGCTGCTCTCTTCTGCTGGTCACAACCTCTTCCTCTGGCCCTGCACTGTGGAGCTTCTACCTACTTGTTCTTTTAGAAACTTGCCCCAGTCTCAGCACTCAGTGTCCTGAATTATAGAGACACCCAAGGGAAGTTACTCTTGCCCATCAGCTACTCCTGTCCATCAGCTACCTCTGTCAGTCAACTAGTCATGTCTGACATCTACTCCTGTTGTTTTAGTTAGGTTTTCTACTGCTGTGAAGACACACCATGATCATGACAACTCTTATTTTTTAAAAAAATCTAATTGTAGTGACTTATAGTTTCAGAGGATTGGTCCATTATCATCAATGGAGGAACATGGCGGCATTCAGGCAGACATGGTACTGGAGAAGGAGCTGATAATTGCACATCACGAGCCACAGGCAACAGAAAGTGAACTGTGTCACTGGCCATGGCTTAAGCATAGGAAACCTCAAAGCCCACTCACACAGTGACACACTTCCTACAATAAGGCCACACTTATTCCAACAAAGCCACACCTCCTAATAGTGTCAATCCCTATGGGGGCCATTTTATCTTAAATTCCCTCCCATCAGCAATTCTTCTCCATCAGTTAGTAAAGGAAGGGAGAAGGTAAACCCTAAAACTAGTGACACCAGACTTCCCTAAAGCTGCATACCAGCTTTCCAGTAGTTTCTACTTGGTTTACAGAATAAAATGAAGTTTAAAGGTGACTACAGATTAACTAAATGCAAATTACATATGGCAAACACTTTTTAAAAGGTGGTAAACAAGGCCAAAAAAAAATCACCTACAATCTCCCTCCCCCCCTCTTTTTTATAGCAAGGTGGTAAAAGAAACAATTTGTCACCTTTAATTACATCATTAAATTTTACTTATAATTTTTGGTACTGGAAAAACCCAATGGCCTTCTGGCATTGGAAGATTCCCCAGTGTACACGTATTTACATAGATGTACTTCTGAGGCCGTTCAAATGAAAGGAACTATTTTCTAGTCTTTGCTCAGATTCAAATACACCAACTTCAGCTGTGCAGGCAAATGTTGGGCCATGATTTCCTTTGAAATATTCATCAGCAGGGCTACTTCATGACACAATTACCTGCCGGTAATGCAGAGCATGGCCCTTTTAAAATTCACACTGCCATCCCTGTGTTTGGTGCATAGACCAGTAATGAGAACTGTAAATCACACTTCATTATGCGGCCAAATCCTAGAGCACAAATGAGCCAGCTTCAAAGTGACCAATCTATCAGCGCCACACCAATCTGCATTAGCTCTGGCCAGATACTTATTGACAGGTGTCGTCTATGTCTGAGAGCATTCCAGCTGCTTAAATGACAAAGGTCACAGGCTATCACATCTGTGTATGTTATCACAAGGCAGGTTCTCATCTCTGAAATCCTGGGAAGGAGGCCTAGGGGAAGGAAATGACCCTTGTGGTTTGAGCCAGCTCCTGGGACTCTGGTTGGTACCCTCAATATATCAGGAATCCCTGACTGCAGCCAGTCTTTGAAAGCCAGTGGGTATCGGAACACAGGAAATAACATGCCAGGAGGTGTAAGTTTTTAACTGACATTTGACCTTCAGTTAATATATTGACGAGAGTTCTCAAGAGAAATAAAGCCAACTGTGTGTGTGCGTGTGTGTCCGTGCACATATGTTCATGCTAGGAGCTGATCTGAGGGAAGTGACACATGCAGCCAGGGACCCAGAGAAAGCAGTTTAAGGCCAAAGGCCATATGCTAGCATTTCCCTCTTGCTCATAAGGTCAGTCTTCAATGTATTCTGGCCTTCACTAACTGGATAAGTTCTCCCTACATGATATGAAGCCATCCGCTTTATACCAAGTTCCCTGGTGTAAGTGTTAATCTCACCCCAAAAATCCTCACAAACTTTTAGAATACCGCTTATCTAAATATCTGAGCATGATGGATCGGCAAGCTGAAGTATAAATTCATCATCACAGTCAGTGGCGGGACAGGTTAAGGTCTGCTTGTCATGTTGAAGGTGTTTTTCAGTGCTGTTCCCATGGTCCTTTAATATTCAATTAGCTAACAAGAAATCAGCATTCCCCAAGGAGCTCCACTTCCTACGTGGCTGGTGGCTCGGAAGGGGCTGACTACTTCTAGCAGACTGTTTAGAAGTATTTAGGGATTGTGGGAAGCACACACACACACACCAGCCCTAGTTATAGGATCTGATTCTGGCTCTGTGGAGAAAGAACTACCCCCAACACAAATGCAGCCCAGCAAAAGCCAGCCAAGAACCATACAAAAAGGGTGGCCTTGATGTACATATTTGAGCAAGGGTCTCAACAGGGATCCCTGGCTACCCAGCACACTCAAGGCAGACCACATAGGACAGTGTGGGATCACAGGGCTGTCTGTTACCACTAAGCCTTACATCACATGAAGCACACTGCCTGCGAATGTTACCTTCTTGATGGAGGAAATCAAAGACACCCTTTTAACGCTGCTGGGTCAAAACCCCATGAATTATAAAAGCACTGAAAGACTATGGGTGGGGAGGGGGCAAGGAAAGAAGAATTAACACACCATGCTCCCCTCCCATGTCCCAGATCTCACCATCCCAGGTCTGTCTCACGATACAGCATGTTTAGAAGACACTGTGCCACTGCCTATTCCCTGTCAGTGCTGCCATGCAGGAACTCGTGACACCCTCTCCAACCCAAAAAACTCTGCTTTTAAATTTTTGTCAAGGACGTTCCTGGCAAACTCAAAGGAAAAGATCCTGCTGCGGGCCCTGATTAATTTTACTTTGAAGAAAGAAATGACATCATGCCAGTTAGTAACTCAAAGCTTCTGTGCAATGCCAACCTTAGCCCAAAGGGCAGACAGACAGGAAATGAGCAAGGGAGCTGCAGTTCTGTGGTCAGGCCTGCCAGGAGCTGGGCTGCCCTCGTGGGAGGCATGTATACATGAGCATCACCAACCTAGCCTGAGCAGCCCACACTCACTAGGCACCACTGCTGCTGTGAAGCCGCCAAGCCTGTCAGACACTATCACTCCAGCTGTCTGCCCAGGGTTCCCCATATACTTTCTCCAAGGACTAGCCCCTGTTCAGAAAGCTGGAAAGCTCCTCCTCCTGCCCTCCATGTATCCCTTAAGGTCTTTCTGTGTTGAGATCCTATGAGCTTCCTCCATGATATTCTTGCCCTGTGCTCTGGGAGCTTTATCCCCCCACCACTCAGGGGCACTTTTAATACCACAGTGTTCATTGGCCATCAGGGGATTCCTGCCCTGAATTTGTTTAGTGCTTCCCCCGATGCAGGAACCCCCAAGGCCACTTACTCTGTAGGAGCACAGGGCCACTGCAGCCAGACAGGCCCCCAGTGTCAGCTCCCATCCTTTAGGACAAGACAAGTCATGGTTCCTGTCCCACCTACAGAACAGCATAGCATCTCTTGTTCCCCATTGTAAGCCCTGGTGAGAGTTAAATATAAGGCTAAATGCACAACACGAAACCCTGTTCCCAGCCAGTGCAGTGCCCAAAGTCGTACTCCCAAAATCTGAGGCAGGAGGACTACAATTAGTTTGAGGCCAGTTTAGGCTGTACAGTGAGTTCTAGGCCAGTCTGGGATATACAGTGAGACTATTTAAAGAAACAAAAGCAAACCCAACTCTGTACTCCAAACTGTTGACTGAGAATGGTAAAGTCAGTGGTGGTCTGTGTACATCTCAGAATGAGCAGCAATGTAAAAAAAAATCAGCACAGGATTTCTCAACTGAAGAAAGACAGAGTTAACCAGATAAACCCTGAGGCCTTCGGTAGCATGGGAGCTAGGCTACAAGGCCTGCATGCCAAGGCTCTAGACCAGTGGTTCTCAACCTTCCTAATGCTGTGACCCTTGAATACAGTTCCTCATGTCTGGTAACCCCAGAACCATACAATTATTTTTGTTGGTGCTCTGTAACTATAATCTTGCCATTATGAATCATAATGTAAATATCTAATATGCAGGATATCTGATATGCAACCCCTGTGAACGGCTCTTTCAATCCCTAAACTGAGAACCACTGCTCTAAACCATCAGAAAAGAACTACAGCAAATCCATTCCCCAAGACATACCCCTGGACATGAACCCCAACTTGACCACATGGCATGCCAACAGCAAGTAGACACCTGAAGATCAGGCTACACTGTCTGGTGATCCACCTGGAGAGGGAACAGAGTCAATCATTTGCTATAATGAGGGAATGAGAGCATTCATGCAGGCCGACCAGTTAGGTTTCTACATTGCTGGTGGGGAGTCCCCTCCGGTGCCTGGCTACTGGAAGATGTAGGAGGGGGTGGCAATGTGGAAATAAACAAGACAAGGCATACCTGATGCTCAGACAGGAACAACCAGTGTTCCTAAGATGACCTCATGTGGCCTTCAGGTCCTGATCTAAGCATGGAGGGTGTACTGATGGACCAGCAGATATTCCTTTCTTAGAGTCAGACAGAAATGGAGCTCTTGCTGGTGGCCTAGGAACCTTCATTTGTAACAAGTTTCCGAGATGAGATGACTCCCACCCAGGGCAGAGATGAAGAACCTCTTGCTGGGCTACAAGCTTCTAGAAGAGAGGCCTTTCCTTCTCCTCTTATGGGTCCCCTCTGCACCCTGTACTTCTGCTCTCAGTGGGGATTCACAAATGAAAAGATAATGAGAGACTGAAGGAATGCTGTGCAAACTTCCACATCATTTACTAATTGGTAGCTTCCCACTGAGCCACTCTGATCCCTGACCCCTGACCATCACTGATGGCTGAGCACTTAAATGGCCTCAGACCACCAGCCTTGAACAAACACTGGCACCTGTCCCCTGCAAATTGGGCTGTGAATGTGCCTTTTATTGCTTTGAAACCAATTTGAACAAAGGGAATCACCTAACAGACCTTCCCTAGGGAACTGCAGATTTAGCAGGAAGTAGACCAAGAGAAGACTTCCTGATGAGAGGAGACAGGAGACCAGCAGCCCAATGAAAGAGAGCATGTGGGGCTTCCAGGCAGGCCAGCTGACCTTACCCCCGGGTTCCAGCCTGTGGCTGCTATGGCCACTTGGGAGCTGCAGGCTTCATACACTCATCATATCAGGTATTGCCAATTAGTACTCACAAGTGTGTGAGTGGTGGGGTGGGGAAGGGAGGCCTGTAGTGTGTGCATACCACTGTACATGTGTGTGAGAGGCTTGATAAATAAATACACTGTATTTGATCATACCTCCTCCTCTGCCTAACTTTTCTTGGACCTCCCCATTTCCCTCACAATTTTATGCCACCAACATCATCTTTTTAAAAATAACCCAAACAGCTTTCTGATCTGGACTTAAGGCCCAGATACACTGACAGGAACTTACACTTTCTGTGAACTAGGCCTAGAGCCAGCTGAGGAGGTCATAGACCCAATTACCTTTGCTTTGCTAAAACAACATAGTATCAAGCTACCTTTTAAATACTTATGCTTATCCCCACAGACTAGTGCAAATCTCAACTCATCAGGGAGCATCTTTATGAAGAAATGGTGGCTATACAAACTCACAATTGGAGGGCTCGGCCCTGAGTGGGGTGAAGTCTTTAAAAGCATTTTCAAACAAGCCTCTTCAAAATTTCCCCAAAGGAGAAAGCACCATGTGAGGAAATCACCATTACTGCATTAGAATCAAGGCTCCACCAAGGAGTCTCCTTGCCAACCTCACTCTACCACTGGGTTATTCTAATGCTACCCTGGGCATCATGCTTCAGCACAAATTGCTTCTTTTAGAGCCAAGAACTCTTTCTAAAAGAAGACAGATTCCCACCTTAAAATGTATGTTTCTTCAGTATGACCTAGTGAACCTTCAAATCTCACACTAAATCAGTGCCGCTCTGTTCTGATGGGCTTCAGAGACATGCTCTCACTGAACTGTGCATGGTACAGATGGTCTCATGCCTCTGAAGCTATCTCAGAACCTCCCTCTCCTGTGCCTCGGTTGTTTTCTTTGAGAACCAGGCCTTTGCTAGGAGAAATGGTCTATCCTGGTTTCAACAGGGTCATCTCACAATGGCTGTTGCATCTGTCCTTCCCTCAAACTTCCTGGAAATTGGACTCAAATCAAAAGACTAGGTTGAACTCTGAGGTGTTTGGCACATTTTACCCCATCAGGAGACAGAAATGTCTGTGGTCTCCTTAGGATATGATGATGGAGTAGCAGGCCCAGGTGCTGCCATACACAACCATCCATCATATAGCTCCCTGCAAGATCTGGGTCCAGGTGCAGCCAGGTAGGACCATCCACTGCCAAGTTCCCCTGGCTGGCTTCCAAGGCACTGGTAAGCACTATCCTGGCCCACAGCTTTGTTAGAGCCACACTGCAGGTCTTCCACCCACTCTACACCTACACCTGTACTTCTCCTTTAAGGAGAGTGTGCCCCTTCCAAAGCTGCCTAGTCACTAGGAGAGCAAAATGCATGCTCTTATTTACCAGCTGATGACTTGGCTACCTCCAAAGGAAAGCTAAGTTTTCTCTAGAAAATATAGTGAATCATAGATATCTGACTACCCCAATGAATGGCAATGAGAAGTCCTCCTGATGCCCCTTTCAGTGTTGGTGCTAACATGACCCTAGGAGGTCTACCAGGGTCCTGTTTTTTTATGACTAGTGTTCCAAGTTCATCTGGGGCATCCTGAAACAGTCCTTTCCTAAGAAGCCCTGGTCCCTTCCCACAGGACATGGTAGAGGGCTTAGAAAGGACTATTCCCTTCCCCACATTTCTCCTGGATATAGTGATTTTTGCATAAAGAACTTGATAATATGATTTCATTTTTAAAGGAAAAATGCATCATAATTTCAAAACAAGTCTTAATTCATATTTAAGATTATAGGGATCTTAATTCTTTGAATTCATACTTGATTCTCTTCTCTCTGGTATTAAAAATCTTAGTTCTTATAGCATTATCATAATTACTTATTTGTTTTGCCCTAATATACATATGTAAATATGCATTTCAGTCAGTGTAAACAGTTTGAAACAACACTAATATTGCTATTTTGAACATGTTTATTGAATAGTGTGATGTGGGAAAGTCTTTCTATATGCTGTGAATAAAGGAACTGTTTTGGCCTATATCGGGCACCTTAGCAGTAGGTGGGAAATCGGAGCATAGGTAGGAGGAGGAGGAGGAGGGAGAGAGTCAAGGAAGACTTGATCCAGAAGCCCAACAATCAACATGTAAGGAACACAGGTGAGCCACGGGCCACGTGGCAGACAGATTAATGGAAATGGGCTGAGTTAAGATGAAGAAGCTAGCTAGCAATATGCCTGAGCCATAGGCCAAACAGCATGAAGTTAATATAAGTGTGTCTGTATGTTTCATTGGGACTTTTGAGATTGCTGGTCCAGATAAGCAGTGGTGGGCGGGTCCGAACTGTGGGGCTAGTCTGGGCCAGAAACCTAATGTTACAATACTGCTCTAAGCTTTTTTGCCTAGGATACCTTCTACAAGGACTGCACACTTAGATTGCTGGAAAGTCTATGTGGATATGCCTGGCCCATGAGCTCTGTAGTGCTGTTTACCTGGGAACAGCAAAGCATGTGTAAGAGATTCTATCACTTATCTGTTTATTGCTTAGCAAAATGTGAGTAGTTCTCAGGTCAGCAGTCCCCAAGAAGAGAGGCACAGGCCACTCTAGAAAATAATGCATGTTTTCACATTTCATGTGTTGGCTCAGAGTCAAGCCCTAAGTTAAGCTGGTGAGAACGTGAAATATTGTATCTCTAGTTCTCTATGGTGATTAAAGCACAAAGTTGATGCCATTTTGGTTTTATTATTATTATTATTATTATTATTATTATTATTCGGTTTTAGGTTTTTAAGAACAGATTTCTTAACTTGGTGTCATTTGGTTTAATAGTTAAATAAAGTGATCCATGATTCCAAAGTGAAAAGTTGAGAGCAAGGTGTGTAAGGATTCTGGGCACATGGTAGCTACCCGGTAAACATGCTAACCCAACTAACTGAACATGGCACCTTCAAAACACGCCTCATGCACGGGGCACGCCCCTCTCATCCATAAGCATGTCCAGGCAGAGTCACGTAATAGCCCCCCCCCACACCACCTGGGCACTCTCCTTTCATCCATATTCATATTTTAGGCATGGCTATATAAGTCTGCGTTCACCTGTTCTGTCTTAGGAGAATACCACGAGAGACTCGCTCTCCACTTCTCTTCCTCTCTGTACCTGCCCAGCAACCTTCTTAAACTCTAGTGTGGGTCATTGGTAGTGTGGTTTGTTTCCATGTGTGTGTGCATTAACAACAAGGTGTACTGAGAAGATGGGCCTCCCTCCTGCCCCAGCCTCCTGATGCACTCTCTTTGGGTCCTGGCTTTTTCCTTCATTGGAATTCCATTCTGTGTGAAATACAAGGACACAGCAGTGTGGGAGCAGGATCACATTTTGCTAAGCAATTAACAGATAGGTGGTGGAATCTCTTACACATGCCTTGCTACTCTCAGGTAAACAGCACTACAGAGCTTATGCGCCAGGCATATCCACAGTCCTGTCACCCACACAGGACAGGAGGAGGGTGGGCTGGAGTCTGGGTCTACATTGGCAGTCTCTGCCATTTTTCCTTTCTGCTATTGGAAACAACTCTAGAATAAACAGGCCTGGAAATGCAATATTTCATGTTCTCACCAGCCTAACTTAGGGCTTGACTCTGGGCCAACAAGTGAAAATGAAAACATGTTATTTTCTGGAGTGACCTATGCCTTCTCTTTGGGGACTGCTGTCCTGTCCGGCCTGCCTTCAGTGATCTACTCACTCTTCTAGGGACGTATGAAAGTCGCTGCTGCTGTCTTCCTGTAAGTGACCTGAGGTGACCTGTGAAGATGGTTTGTACTCTCTTGCCCCAGAAAACCCTACAAAATCATGCAGATCAAGAGGACCAAATCTTCGGTTCACTTTGAGAACACCTGTGAAACTGGCAGGGCCATCAAGGATATGTAGATCTGAAAGGCCACCAAATATCTGAAAGATGTCATTTTAAAGAAGCAATGTGTGCCATTCTGGTGGTATAATGATGAAGTTGGTAGGTGCACCCAGGTTAAACAGTGGGGCTGGACACAAGGATGGTGGCCAAATGGGCTGAATTTTTGCTGCACAGGCTTAAACATGCAGAGAGCAATGCTGAACTTACGGGTTTTGATGTGGATTCTCTAGTCATTGAACATATCCGGCGAACAAAGCACCCAAGATGCACAGACAGACGTACAGAGCTCATGGCTGGATTAACCCCACAGGAGCTCCCCTGCCACATCGAGATGATCCTCACTGAAGAGGAACAGATTTTTCCAAAGCCAGAAGGGGAGGTTGCACAGAAGAAGACGACATCCCAGAAGAAACTGAAGAAGCAAGAGCTTATGGCATGGGTTATTCCTTTATTAGTCAGCATAAAATAAATGCAGATAAAAGTAAAAAGAAAAGAAAAGAAAAGAAAAGAAAAGAAAAGAAAAGAAAGAAAGAAAGAAAGAAAGAAAGAAAGAAAGAAAGAAAGAAAGAAAGAAAGAAAGAAAGAAAGAAAGAAAGAAAGAAAGAAAGAAAGAAAGTAAGTCACTGCTGCTGACTGGGGTTCTTCTTTGTTGGGCACTGGACAAGCATTGTCTCCCATACACTGTATTTCAGTGAAGCACGACTGTTTAAAATGAAACTCACTTGAGATAATCATACACTCATGCTGTGCGATGAACAACATAAAATGATATACAGCCTTTCCCCAGACAGTGGCTACATTTTAAATTCATGGTAAAGGGAGCAGTGCTCTATCCATTCTCTTTCTAGGCCAGAGGACCCTTGGGTGACTTACAGAAGGTGATGGATGCCACCCTTGGTGGACACAGCCCAACATCAAAGTCAGTTAGGTGTGTGACACACTGTACTAAGCTATTAAACCCAGTGGGCACTAATATACTTGATGATTTTTGGCCGGCCCTGAGACAGTTTCTCTGTGTAGCCCAGCTATGCAGGAACTCACTCTGTACAGCAGACTGACCTCCAACTCAGAGCTCCACCTGCCTCTGCCTCCCTCCCAAGTGCTGGGATTAAAGGCATGCACCAGCACCTCTCAGCCAGAAATACACGCAGCAGCCATGAAAGGGCACGAAGCACTTAGCAATGTGAATCATATGGCTGGGTTTAGTCTGCACCAGATTCGGCAGTGCACATGATAACCCATGTGTCCACATGAGTGAATGTGGGCATTAGTGCAGTTCCTTCTCTAGAGTGCTGGCCAACAATATTAGCTCAGCCATAAGCACCGCATGGCTTGGGCCCTTGTAAACCTTGACAGTTCACAGGCTGAAGGGAAAGCCTGAGCTCTCCATCTGTAGTACTGAAGGCTTAGAGCCCAGCTACACAGCTTATCTTCAGACTTACAACATATGCATTCAACAGGGGTCTGCTACCATAAAGGGAGGGGGAGAAAGAAAAGGGACTAACAGGGCTCTCTCTAACTTAATACCATCTTCCTGAAGCACTTACTCTGACAACACAGTGTTAGCGCTCCACTTTTGATCCTGCTCAAGTCCGATTTGGAAAGCTTTGCCCAGCATTGTGTTTCCAACCCTTCTCTATCCTTTACAGGAAGAATAAATGCTAAGCTGGAAACAGGCGCAGAAATGACAAAGATTACCAGAATGAAATATTTACCTAACCAGAGGATGAGAGACAGTATTATTATTATTATTATTATCATTATCATTATTATTATTATTATTGATACTCTATTTTACTTTTCGGGAAAACAACACACAATCATCAGTGACTCTGCAGTTTAGAAGTTTTAGAAAATTATTTAATTGGACATTAGGTAATCCATAAGTGTTGAGGAGATGGACCAGTGGCTGAAGCATTTGCCATGAGAGTGTGAAGACTGGAACTGCTGTGGAGGCATGGCGCTCCATCTGTAATTTCAACCCTGGAAGGCAGAGACAGGGGATGCCCAGAGTAAGCTGGCTAGCAAAACTAACCCAACTGGCAGGTCTGGATTTGACTGAGAGACCTTATCCCAGTGAAGAAGGCAGAAGAGCAATAGAGAATGACTCACGTCATCATCAGCCTCAGGCCTCCACATGCACAAGCACATTCGTGCATGCTTCACACATGAGCACATGAAAACAAAATAGAAATGCACACACACAACCATGTACATACTTATGTAAAAGAATGTCAGCGGGTCCAAAGAACCTTTAGCTTTAGCAGTCTGCCAGTGTCTGAGAAGAAATGCACTGGCCCGACAACAGCTCTACCCAGAAGAGCTGAGCACTGAAGGTGAACAGCTTCCTAGACATAACATGTGCTGATCACCTCCTTAACTATTCCTGTTTACACTACTGTTTTTTTTCTTTGGGTTATAATTTTAGATAAAGGAAGTGCAGACATGCATTAACAGAGATGTTCATTATATTCCACACGATGTTCCTGAAACACATCTGTGTGCTCTGCACAACTAGCTCCCTGGCTGCTTTACCCATTTCATCATCTACTAGAGGTTTAGGTTCTCCAATCTTGCTAATAAAAAACAAATCACAGCTGTCTTAAGGGGCTCCAAGCCACCAAGGCCCATACTCAACCCTTCTCCTTCAGCTCCTGGGTGCTGTGTTATGTTGCTGGCCAGGGCACACTTTGGTAACTGGTCTAAATCAGCACAACCAACAGAACTCTGGAAGGATGTCCATGCCTTCTGCTTCCGCTTAAGCCGCTTGGCCATTAACTGAGGGTGGTGGGGCTTTAGTGCTTGCAACACAGAAAGTATGAATGAGCAGCTGAAGTCTTCATCCTAATTAAGATTCACAGAAACAGTCATGTGTGGTGGTCAGCTGCCTTCGGGACAGGGAAGCTCTGAGGAGCTAGAATGGGTACCCAGGCAAGGCCCACCTGCTTTCTGAAACTGATTTTGAGAGTTTTGAGTCTCCTATATGTGTGGTAATTCTCTCACTGCTTGATGTTCCTATACTCTTGCTGTCTTGCCTTTACTCTAAAACAGAGTCCTGAACCCTCACTTGTGCGTGCACACACACACCCCTCTCTCACTGAAGGGGCTAGAGTGTTCCCTAAAGTCTGGGGGCATAGTAAGGTTGCTCCCTCCCCACTTAGGTGACCCTGAGGTTAGAGCCCTCTCCAGCAACGGCTTTGTTCAGAGGAGTCTCCTCAGCTGCACTGCCTAAACAATGTACACTCCTCTGCCCCAGAGCCTTGGCAAGTTTCCCAACACACAACCTCAAGTCCCAACATTTTGAAAAGCAAATCTCCAAGTCTCACTTACTGGGTTTAGGTCTAGACTCCCCCCCCCCACCCCCCCCCCCACCACCCCCCCCCCCCCGTTTAGCATTTCTAGCGAGGACTTTAAAGGGTTTTCTTGGGTTGTTTAATGTATAATTTAAAACACAGAGATCTGAGCATGCAGCTTGATGAGTTTTGCAGAAAGAATCCACCTGTGGATTCTGCGTCCCTGTCAAGGTGGGGAACATGTCCTGTAACTGGGAGCCCTATCCAGAGAACACACTTTGATTCCAATCATCCCAATCATTCTGTCAGTTCCAGAAGGCCCTAATCATGCTGTTTTCTGTTCTTAGCTCCCTGGACCAGCACGATGAAGGGAGATCCCTCTCTGCTGCTGGAGAGCTCTGTGAAGTCTGCAGAGACCCTCTCAGCTGGATATGCACTTAAGACTTAGAAGGTATGAACTCTGTAAACACAAGCCCTGTCTTGTGGACATAAAAGGTGTTTCTTGTCTAAAGCCTGGGGAATAGAGCTGTTGGGTCATACAGGGATGTGTGTTTAGTTTTCTGAGAAATTCCATTTCCTAACATGGCAGCATGCTTTAAACCCATCAGGCATGCTGAAGACCTGTTACTATTGTCCTCGATGATGACTCAGGTTGTCCCCCTCTTGGCGGCTGTACTAAGTGTTCACAACCACACATCAGGGAGGTTTCAACCTGATTTCCCAGGTGACTACCGATGTCTGGTAGTTTTTCAGGTGTTCACTGGCTGGTGATCCATCATGTATGAAGTATCTGAATGCTTTGTTCACTGTTAAACTGAGTATTCACCTGCTGACACTGAGCTTCCGGGACCCCTGTGACACCCGCATTGTAACTGTGCCCTCATGCTTTCCGTCTTTACCATCCTGAACTGTTTTGTCTCTTCACTTGATCAGCGCCTCACGCCATCACACAGTCTTAGCATGGCCGCGCTGGATACAGCCTTAAAGAAAATGAGCTCTCTGCCCTAGCTCTTTCTCCTGAACGATCTCAGATCCTCCACAGCTCTGTAGAAACTGAGTAACTGGCCAATTTCTACCAAAAGTCTTGATATGAATTTAGGATGCCACCAGCTCTAGAGATCAGTTTGAAGGGCACTCATATTAAGTCTTCTTTACTCATCAACATGACGTGTTTAGGTTGGCCTCAATGGCAGCAGCAAGCGACAGAATCTAGTTTGAAGAACTGGAGTAGTTCAGTTGAATTTCTCCCTAAATATTTTTCTGGATTTTCATTTAATTGATGACATTTGGCTTTAAAATTTTATTTTCCTATTAATTTCTAATATACAGAAATCTAATCATGTCTTATACATTGACCTTGTATCCCATATCTCTTTTGGCATATACTTTATAATTTTCTAAATATGCAGTTAAAAAGTTGAACTCTTGCCCTGCCAATACACACTCTTTTCAATGTACTTTTGAGACTGTCTGTCTGCTGTCTAGCTGGGTATCTTGCTGTCTGGCTGGTTATGTGGCTATATGGCTACGTGTCTGCCTAGTTTTCTGGCTGCCTGGCTGTCTGGGCATGTGGCTGCCCAGTTATCTGGCTCTGACCACCTGGCTGCCTGGCCTAGGACAACACTCAAAGTAAGTAGCAAGAATAAACATTCTTTGAGAAACCAGGAATAAATCTGCAGCTCTCTCACTATGCTGGGCACAGGACGTTTACTCTGTCTAGATTAGTCATAGTTTTTACATGAGTGGGCACAGAATTTTGTCAAATGCTTTTTCTGGGTCTATTGACACAACCATAAGATTTCTTCCTTTATTCTGTTAATGTGGCCAATTACATTGATAAATTTTTGACTGGTGAGTGAACCTGGCATGTCTGGGGTAAATCCCACACAGCCATGATGTAGTATCATTTTTATACATTAAGAGATCCAATTTGCTAATGCTTTCTCTGGAATTTGGCACCACTGTTAATGAGAGATGTTGGTTTCTAATTTTCTTGTAATGTCCTTGTCTCTCTTTGGTGACAGAGTTATGCTGACTGGTAGAAAGAGGTTTAAAATGCCCCATCTTCCTCTACTCTCTCAAGGAGATCTGAGAAGTCCCCACTCAAGTTACCCGATTATGTCATCGTCTTTTAGAAGGGCTCTTAATGACAAATACTAGGTTTAATGGTTTCAGAAAGATGACTAGGTTAGGCTTACTGCTGTGCAGATGTAATTCCCCTTTGCTATCTCTTTAATTTGGGGGGATTCCTGGCCTCTTCAATTTCTGGCATTGTTAACCCCCTCCATGACTGAATAGCCTAGCCAGAGACTTTTATTTTGATGTTATTAATCTTTTGATTTTTGGTTGTCCCTATGGATCACCTGATTCTGTTTCACTGAGTTCTGCCCCCTCTATTATTCCTTCCTTCCAATTCCCCCAAGTTTAATTTCTTCTTCTCTCCCCAGCCACTAAAGGTAAGATTAAAATTACCTATTTTAATTTTTTGAGCACATGCACCTAAAGGCACACAAGCTGTGTCAGTGCTATGTTAGCTTCGGCCCACAGACTTAGATGCATTCTACTTTAATTATCCATTCAATTGAAATGTTTTCTCATTTCCCTTCACTTATTTGACTCCTAGGCTATTAGAAATGTGATGCTAGATCATTTTATCAGAATTTGAAGAAAATCTAAATATATCTGTGGATGGCTTTCAATTTAATTCTCTCATAGTCAGATAAACTTTGTGTGATTTCAATCCTTTCAAACTACATATTTTGATGACTCAAGAAATAAAGTAGCTTAGCAGCTGGCACCAAACCCTTGGAAAGAGGCTGCATGGACCTGCCCCAATGGACACAGCATTCCCTGCCACTAGTGAGCTCTGCAAGGCCCCTGAGGATCTTCACTTGAATCCTGGATATTTTTACTGAATTTTGGCCTATTCATCCTGTCCTTCAGTCAGTCTCTAGTTTGAATTATTTCTCTGCTCTTTCAGGTGTTCTGCTAACGTGTCCGTAGGGTTATACTTTACTGGCTAGCAGAGCCTGTCAGCATTACAAACAATCCTCCTTTCACAGGGCAGCCTGAGAGCTCTTTCATCTCACCATGCCATGACTAGAATTCCTTTGACCAGCACTTGCAGGACTATCTCTCTCCTCCCACACCGGCACATGATAGTGCAGCCAGGACTGGACCCTGTTTGTCCAGGTATTTAGTTCACTTACACATGCATCACTGTTGTACAGCAGCATCTACATCTTATCTTGATTTGGTATTTTGTCTCTTCTTGATTCCTTTGCTACCTATACTTCCTGTCCAATTTTGGATTTAAAATAAATAAACAAATAAATGTGTCTTGGGGCTAGAGAAAGGGCTCAGTGAATAAGAACACATACTGGTTGTCTTAGAGTTTCGATTGCTGTGAAAAAAAAACAACATGACCACGACAACTCTTACAAAGGAAAACATTTAATTGGGGTGGCTTACAGTTTCAGAGGTTTAATCCATTATCATCATAGTGGGACATAATGGTGATGTGCAGACAGGCAGGATGCTGGAGAAGGAGCTGAGAGTTCTACATCTTGCACAGGCAACAAGAAGTGATCCCACTGGGTGTAACTTGAGCATAGGAGACCTCAAAGCCCACCCCTACAGTAATATACTTCCTCCAACAAGGCCACACCTGCCCCAACCAGGCCATACCTCCTAAAGTGTCACTCCCTTTGGGGGTTATTTTCCTTCAAACCACCACACTGCTCTTAAGAAGATCCAGGTTCAGTTCCTGGCATGTTGACTGCTCACAACTACCTATAACTTTGGCTCCAGGGATCCAACACTTGCTCTAGCCACTACAGGCACATAGACACACATAAACATATATTCTTTTTTAATTTTGGTGGTTTTCTATTTTCCCTTGTCTGCTAATATTTATGGCCATTTTATTCAGTCAGCAGTTGCTCTGGGGTTTTGAACAACATGGCCATCATTAGCCATGATGAAGCTAAGCCTTAGTGGAGTAGACTTTCATGTATTCACTTCCTCTCCCTTGCACTATGGTATAAATGTGTTTATAAATGTGTTTAGGGCTTGTGATTGACTCTAATGAGAAGCTCCCACTTCCCAACATTCTAGGAATGGAACTTCGTCTTTCTTTACAGCAATGGCTGCCTGTGCGTCATCTCACCGTGCGAGAACAGCTCCATGCCAAGTGTAGGCCTGCTTCCGTGTGCATGTGTAAGAAGGCTAAGGATTCTCCACGCCAAGCTCACGGTGACTAAACACTCTCATATCCACCCTTGATAGTCTTGACCAAGCACAGGAAGTGGCTCCAGATGGGGATGCTGAGCTGCAAGGCAGAGTTCTGACACATAGAGGAGTTGGGGTGAACACAAGACGACATTTCCCGGATGTGTAAATCAGAATTAAAGTGGCAGAATAGTGAGGACAATTCTCACTGTCAGCACAGGTAAACACTCAGCCAGGGGGAGGACACAGCAGAAAGCATTCTACTGGGTACAAGGTTTCCTTCAGTGCAATGGCCAACGCCCCTATTCCTCTACAAAAGGTGAAAAATGTCCCACATTCCTGTTTCTACCCCCAGGCGTGGGCTGAGGCAGAAGAGCAGACCGTGGGCATCCAGGCACAGAGAAAACCCCAACCACAGCTGCATACAGGAAAAAATAAATGGTTCAAAGCCAGTGTGCTGAGTGAGGATAGCAGGATGTATGTACCCGCCATACTTCCTGTGTGAGTCAGGGAGGCTTTGATTTATTTGCAGTTCATGGCAGAACCAAGAGGCTGGTTCTAAGAACCCCTTGGAGTTCAGCATCTGAGTTTCACTGGTGAGCACAGGAATATCAGAAAGGTGATAAAATGGCCTCCAGGTGGCATGAGACCTGGTTCTTGGCGACCAACAGACATCAGAACTAAAGGACTGTTGACTGGTACTAAGACACCATCCAGTCCACAGGTCAATATGCATGGGGGTGGGGAACACTACAACAGCTGTGGTTCTGTTTTCCTAAAACCACACAGAAAAGCAAATTACCCACTGAGTGGATGTAGCTTAGAAACGATGGCAGACAGGTTTCACCAATAAGCCTGTTTCTATCCAGAGAAAAGAAGCAGGAGTTGCCTGGTGAGAGTTATGGCTCGGTGCTAACATAGTGTCAGCTTTTCGCACTGCTAGAGTTGTCATAGTGACACTGGTAACCAGAGAGTATTGACAGGCCAGTGCTTTCTCCTGGGTTGTCCTGCTGGATGTGGTGACACACACTAGGAAGAACTCAAATCCACATACTCTTCTAAGCCATCTCAGCTAGCTGGTCAATGTGTTTCCTTCTAAGATGGGTCCTGACAGGGCCATCTGCCAGAGAACTGGGGTTTGGACAAAAGCTTTGTTATATCACCACCACATGGCTATGGAATAGGAGTGCCTGTCAGGATATCAACAGCAAAGCAGCACGGAAGGGTGTGGGGTTCACATAAGGCTACTGACACCAAGACTGCTGGACTCAGCCTTCAAAGGACAAGTACCTATGTATATTTAAAAACCTCTTCCTTCCCTGTGTTCTGCCTTGACATCAGTTTGTCAGACCCATCCCTGTCACCATTAACTGAATCTGGGTGACAGGTCTCTTGTGACTTCATGGTTCTAACCAATAGCCTCGAGTACTGATAAGATGACAAAGCTCTGGGGAGAGCTGTGAGTAGGGTATGTTGTACGTATCATTTGTGGGTTGGATCTTTCTTCCTGTTTGCCTGGGATGCTGCAGTGTTCCCAATAGGGAATGCTGGCTGATGAATATCCAGAAGGCATGGTGTTACTGTGTTCATAAAAATGCCAGCAGCTGAGAACAGATTCCATACTTCCAAGAATATGAATAACAATAGTTGTTTGCCTCAACCTCTAACATTATACAGATGTAGTTTCTGTGAGTGCACAGGCTTCTCTTTCCTCTGAGTTTACTGCGTCATATGTATTTCTTTGCCCAGTCTTTGCTTCTTCCTCCACAGTAAGAATAGTCTTTCAGTATCATTTTCCCTGAAATAATTTGTTATCCATCATTTTTATGGCAGCGTTAAATTTTAAGAGAGAATTGAGAGGGATAGAAAATCTACTGCATATTCCAGCCCTAAAGAAAGCCTTTAATAAATTCAGAACTTTTCACTTTTACATTCAGGCTGGACCCCAGAGCCAAAATTCTGCTTGGCATAGTCTGCCCTTCACACAGGGACATGGGGCCAATCATCCAACTGTCTATATCCCAGAGATGACTCAGGAAGGCTTTCCCTTCAAGTAGGACTGAAGGCCCCATCATGAAAGGGATGGTCAGAAGACAGGGCCCCACTGAGTTCCATCCACACACCTACCATGTGTTCACAAGCATCAGACACCAGGTAGCAATGGGCTCCTGCCATGCTCTGCCCATCCCTCAGAGATACCAGAACACCAGATCCAATGCTGAATAGGGTCTAACCAGGCACAATCCCTGTCCTAGAGGATGCCCTCACTTGTGGGAGTCACAGAAGATGATAGAGTTATAGAGCAGACAGAGTGTTAATGTTAGAAGTAGGAGCACCTGGATCTCCAACCTGTCATATGTGCACTGCAGGCCCATGGCTAATCTGACCTGAACCATTACTCCCAACCACAGAAGACCAACCAGGACCTACACTGCAGAGCATCAGGTAGAGTAGCCCTAGGGAACAGCCATGGCCAGTAGCCAGGTAAGAACCAATCTCTAGGCATCTGGGAAACCTCACCCAACCCACACAGCTCTGGATCACACAAGGTTCTTCAGATCTGTCCATCTTTCTTTATTCTTCCTGACCCCAAAAGAGGCTGAGCAAGCTCCTGGCCATTGCCTCTGCCCTGGTTGGCCCTCTGCAGGCACACTCTCCATGGAATACTGGCCCTCCTTAAAAATGTGACATTTTCTATAATAGTCTCATAGACCAAGGAAACACAGGTCTGCTTCCAGCATTAAGCTGAGCATGTAATTTGCAATACAAACAGGCAGAGTGTCTCCAGAGACACCATGCCTGAGCCTGGCCAGACTCAGTGTGCACTTTATCATCACGACCAGGATGACGCACAACGAGAAATCTTCGCTCTGCTTCAAGAAAGAGAAGATTGATGTCTGCCTCATATTGACTCTCTAGACGCCAAAATTCAAATGAAGAAATAACTTTTATTTATTAGGACTGCCTCATTCCTGTTGCTCTTTCCCAGAACCTCAACAAGCCACAGCTATAAAGCATTAGCAAGTGTTTCTGGATTGACAGATCAAATCACTAGATGATTAATGGGCAATGTTTCGTTTGAATGAAAGAAGGGAACTGCATGGCTAGGTCTTTTCCTTCTGGCTGAGGCAAGGGTTTTGTGTTTTCAATTCCAGTGCTAAAAGCAAACAGCCTAAAAATAAGGTTCAGTCTGCCCACAGTAGGCAGACAAGTGTAAGAGCAAGGGCCACACTGCTGCAGGAGCTTCAGCTTCCAGTGCCCAGGGAAGGGCACAGAAGGATGCTGCCACAGGGCCTCCCATGTGCTTCTGGTCCTTCTCATCTCAGAGCTATGATACTCCCTCCCTAAGCTTCAGCAGCACCAATGGGAAAGGGGCTCCAGGCTCTGTTCCTTGTGAGGTTCTTAGGCACAATGTGTGTATGGCCCTGATAGAACACAGGGCTTGTAATAAGTGTAAATTGCCATGGCTTTTACTCTGTCCTCCAATGACTTTTAAGTTGTCCAAGTGTGGGAGCTCACATCTATCATCCACACACCCAGAAGGCTGAGGCAGGAAGACTAAGAGCTCAAGGCCAGGTGAGAGAGAGAGAGAGAGAGAGAGAGAGAGAGAGAGAGAGAGAGAGAGAGAGAGAGAGAGAGAGAGAGAGATTGATCCTGTGTAAAAATTTTAAAATGCCCAAGCACTAAGCTCACATATTTCTAAGTTGGCTTGCCACCATAATAGAGACCCCTCAACAAATGTGTAGCTATTTAGTCTCTCAGAAATGCAGCTCCTGGACCATGTCTTAGGGTACTGTGAGCCCCAGCAAAGAGTGGACAGTGAGGACAGCCCTGGTCAGGCAGAGTGGCTAGCCTGTGCAATTAAGTACATCTACATGATGCAGAGATGCTCCAGCCACTACCTGACTACCCTGATGCGGGCACAAAGATGGTCTAGTACAGAACTGAGAGGGTTCCAAGGTGGACCACGGTCCCCCGAGGATCACTTTCTTCCAAGAGTGCCATGCATGTGGCACAGCCTTGTCCCATGGCAACTTTCCACCCAACCCCTTCGGTCACGAAGAAGCTGCCTTTCAAGGTTCAGCATCTGGATCGAATTTGGGACAAAATACATGTACACCTGTGAGTTCTTGCTGAAGCTTGGTAAGTTAGTCAAATTAACTCCTCCAAAAACTTGTTTTTGTAACTTTTGTTGTATTATTAGATTTTGCAATAGGAGTTATTTTAACAATGCACAATATAATTAGCCACTTAATGTTATTAAGAGAATTTATGAGCCTTTATGAGTTGAAAAACAGCCCCAAATGGTATTTATTAAGTATCCAAGACTAAAAATAGGGCCAACTGCCTCAGTGAACCACATTTAAAAAAATGTATAGTCACAAATAATATGTCTAATTATGTATTAAACTAATTCTTGCCTTCACCTTTTGAATTTCTAAACTCCTTACCTCATGTATCATTTTAATTATTTTTCCAGTTCATTCCCAGGGAAACTGGCTGATGGGGAATTAATTAATGGGCCCAATAAAGAGGCTGCAGCATTGTTCTACCACAGTCTGCAGCCGGACTCATTTGCATGTCTCCTCTCATTCCAAACAATAGCACTGCTGAGATTTCAGCCTGAAATTGTTAGCTCATTAAAGAGGACACAATCATATCCATCCCCACAGATACTCATCAATTATCACCTCTTACTGCAACATGAATCCATGAATAGAGCACCCACCAAGCTCTTGGCCCCCGAGTAGTAGAGACGCCACAGGCATATGAATGCAGTACACAGCACAGGCCACTTGCTGAGATGAGTGAGGATTTTTTTCACAAGAAATGGGCACAGAAGCACAGCAAAGTCCACAGCGGAAGAGCAGCTCAGTCTTCTGAGGGTGTAACTTTCTAAGTAACCACTGCTATAGAAATTGCAGGAAAAACACACAGCCTGCTGGGATGGTGGCACACACATATTATCCCAACACTCAGGATGCTGAGGCAGGAGAGGTTCAATGTTACAGGCAGCCTGGGCTATACACAAAAGCCCTGGATCAAAAAATGAAAGAGGAAACATAATTCCTTTGGTGACACCCTCTCTCTGGATGACTAGCAACAGAGTGGGTGCTTGCTCTGTGTCCAGCCATGATGGCAGCAATGCCACAGAGCAGACACTTGTTCACAGTGCCTTGTCTCACAAGTGCACATGGCCTGGTCGGGGAGAATCTGCTTGCCAGCCCCCACTCCACTGAAGACTCCTCAAAGGCCAAGGGCCATCCTCATAGCCTCATTGGTCTTCCCATGTTCCACAAATAACACTAGTAAGAACATACAAAACATCAAAACATGCAGGCGGACAGGTGGGTAAGTGTGAACTACAGCAATACTAGTAGATGCCAGGGAGATCAGAGAGGCAAGCCTTGACAGAGCATAACTAGTCAAATGCTGCAAGGCCCAGGCATGCATGTGTGCTTGCATGTGTGCATCTGTGTCCACATACTCACTACGTTTTATGTTTCTTTTGAGATACAACGTAAAAGACCATGTCCCTTCTTGGGCTTTAGCACATACCTAGCTTCATACATTTCTATCTGACACTGATTCACAAGGTGAAACAGAGTGTGATGGCTACCTTTGGCAGCTCTCAGCACATGATGACTTTGTCACAGGTGCCTTCACTTGCTGTGTGCTGATGTCATTTGGAGTTCAAGTAGACATGCATGGAAAGTGCTACTGAGGATGGAAAGACCAGGGTCCCCCTCTGCCTGCCACTACATCCACTGCCCAGTTTCTGGTTTCTCCTCTGAAAGAATGAAGACCAGGGACTACATAATTTACTAATCTAACACCTGTAGAGCTGGAACTAGAGTTCATACTATGGTCATTTCTGGAGCGGGGGGTGGGGGGGGTGGGGGAGTAGTTAGAATGGCTTTATGAAGAAGTCTGGGACCAGGTAGAGCAACCCACTGGTAGAAGCACCTGGAGAATCACAGCCTTCCTTTACTAGTACCAGCTGACTCAAGGAGGAATTTGCAGTTGACTGTCCAAACAGATGCACTAAAGCCTGTAGAAAAGGCAGAGATGATGAAAGCCAGAGGGTGAAAGCCAAGGCTCTAGCTCCCTCAGAGGAGGAGCACAGCTGGACAGAGGGACCAAGAAGTGCATCTGCTCTGTGATGTGAGGGTGGACAAGTTGCAAAGAAGCTGGCTGCTCCTGGAATTCTGGTCTCCCAAGGTTCTAGCTGCTGATTTACCACCTGAGTGACAGGTGATCAGTGCTACGCTAATACTTATGCTTTGCTTCCACAGCAAAGCCTTGGGAAGGACACCTTCTGGACATACTTCCCAGTCTCTGCCACATGTAGGCAAAACACTTAGGACTAGGCCACCTACAGGATTCCTGGGCAGCTACATATCTGCCCTCTCCACTTATTGATTCTATCATTCCGATTACCTACACACCGCTGAGGGCCTGTGTGTCCTAACAAACATATTAGCCACACTCCATACAACACCACAGGCCACTTCCCTGACTGATATCACCTAGACAAGGGAACAGGGCAGTACTCTGTCAGTTGGTTTTGCCATTTTGTGAATTTGGAGTCCTTTGTAGCAAACTCAAGTTCTTTTGTGTGTGCTTTGATTTACTAAAGTGTCAGTGGCTTAGTTCTTACACCAGAACACCACAACAGGGAGCAGTCTCATGGTCGGTCACCTTCTCTAACTGTCCTCAATGGGTATATTTCTTTCTGTGAGTCTGCCCACTGCAAACTAGGGTATATGTCAGAGTGACTCACAGAACAGAGTTTTTCTCCTGGAGCCACAAGTCCAACACTCACAAAAGCGTGTGTCTAGGATGTGCCCAAGGTCCTCAAACTCAACATATCCATGTATGGTCCTCAATTTGTCTCCCAGATGGGCCTTTGTACGGGTATGAATACTCAGGAATGAGGGTTGCCTGAGGAATACAGAGGAGAATTTGGAAAACTACCAAGGAGCTCTTCTTTCATCGCCTCACCTGAGGACCAGAATGCATTAGCTCAGAACAAAACAGAACACTTGCAGTGGCTGACTATCAGCATCACAGAATAGGGCAAGCCAGGCCCTAGGGAGCTGAATCCACACAGGAGGATGGGGCTCCAGGAGCAAAGGACTGGTGATGCCCTTCTTGGCCCTCCCTCATGTGTGAACATAGAGGCAGAGAAGAGAAAGCTAATGACCTTTGAACCTCAGAGCTTGACATATGCCCCAGCAGTTGTGTGGTTCTGATCCCCAGACCTTAAACCGACCCTCTTATTCACACCTACAGTAGTGATTCCTCCAAAAATGTTCACTCTGAAACACCCACTCAAGCAGAGGATAGGGGAGTGCAGGGCAGGGAGCCAGCCCAGTGGCATCTCATCCACACAGCAGGCCCTGGCAAGGACCTACATTCATGCTCTGGAAAGGATGGCTACAGCTGATCAGGACCGTGTGCAATGCCATAGCTGGTGAAGGAACCTGATCCTTCACTGGTGTTGGTATAGGACCCAGACAGATTCAAGCCCAGACTTAAATAACCACCACCATTGTTCTCATTTGCAGAGTGGATAAATCCTTCAGCAACTGGCCCTGTATACTGCAGACAAACTAGTGTGCAGTACATTTCTCAGAGAGATACTGTCAACTGCAGAAAAGAAGTTAACACCTACCAGTTGTGAAATTTAATTAAAAGACACATTCTTGATGCCTCAGTGGCCAGTGATCCTGAGGAAAGAAGACAAAAGATGGTCACAGGATCTCTCTGAGTTTAAGAACACAGGGTGTTCCTGGAGTCTGGTTTAGATAACTAGTGATGGAGGCTACAGACCCCTGCCAAGTACTAAAGCAAGGGTCATACACAGCCCTGCTCTGTGGGCCAGAAGGGCAGGTCAGGCCACTCAGGCTACACAGGTTTATTAGCAACATTCATAACAACAAGAAAAGAAACGCTGTTTTCCTAAAGCCAGATCACTATTCCTGCAGGTAAACGCAGCACCATCAGGTGAGATGGCTGGATGGCCACTGAATCCTTCCTGACATTAGCCACACTCGGCAGTAAAGCCTCATCTGGATTTACTTCCATGGTCACCTTGAACTTCCAAATTCTGTATTATTGATCAAAAAAGACAAACCCACCCAGTACGGCTGCTCAGAGGATGGCAGCTGCAGCTGCAGCACACAAAGGCCCAGTAGCAGTGGTCCCTCAACACGGCCACAGCAGGCCTTGGATGGAAATGTTTGTGTGCCTCTACCTGTGTCTCCCAAAAGTGACACAAAAGGACACTGTGAATGTGGCTGTGTTAGAAAAGGTCTCTCTGCAGTCCTAAGAGAGAATTGTGCTTCACTGGTGAGGCGGGAGGGGTGATGTATGGCAGTGACCCATTCCAATGGCTCCATTCCAAGAAGAAGCAATGTGGACACAGACACAAAGGAAGCCATGTGACACTTGGGACAGAGGTTGGGGGGAATCCTACCAGTAGCCAGGAAGCCTGGGGAGGATCTTCCTGCTAAGCTTTTACTCATCTTTATTTACGACGTGTGTCAAGGGAGTGGGGAGAATGTATGAGCATGAATATGTATGTGGGTATGTTTCCCATATGCAGAATCACAGGCCTCTGCATACTTGTGCAGAGGCCTGAGGAGACCATCAGGTGCTCTGCGCTATTACTCTCCCCTTCATTTCTTTGAGGCAGGAACTTTCCATGAACCTAGAGGTGGCTTTTTCTTTTCTTTTCTTTTTTAGCTAGGCCAGCAAGCCCAAGTAATCCTCCTGTCTCTGTCTCCTGACAGCACTGAGGTTATAGACCTAAGAGCAGATGTATGTGGTTATTTATGAAGCTGAGATCTGAACTCAGGTTCTCAGGCATGCACAGCAAGTGCTCTTAGCCACTAAATCATCTCTCCAGACTCACTAAGCCTATATAGAAGGAATGACCCTGCCATACCTTGTAGGCCTCAGGCTTTGAATGTCTATATTCATTAGCTGAAGTATGAAGTTTCTGGGCTAAATTTTCTGGCCTAGCCCAGAGGTTTGGACCCGCTTAGCTGAGGACTCAGCTCTGCTTAGCCTCAAAATATCACACAAAGGCTTATATTAATTTTATGCTGATTGGCCTATGGCTCAGTCATATAACTTGCTACCTCTTAATTCTTAAACTGACCCATGATTCTTATCTTGCTCAACCATGCAGCTTGTCACCTTTTCTCAGAGCAGCATAGTTGTCCTCTTCATCTGATGGTTTCTCCACTGGTCTCTCTGGCATCTCTGCTCCTGTTTCCAGAGTTTTCTTAGTCTGGTAGCCCCACCCACACTTCCTGTCTGCCCCTGGCCAATCAGCTTTTTATTAAACCAGTAGGAGGAACAAATATTTACAATGTATGAGAACACACTCCCACAGCATTAGCCTAGTCTATTATACTGATTCACTGGCATGTCAATTTTTGGTCCTGATATTGTTCCATCCTAGGGTATGACTATTCCACCTAGACTATGATCATAGGTATCCCCAGCTCCTAAGAAATGTGGCATAAAGCACATGGCCCCATGCTCTGGAACACAACCAGCCAATTCATCCCTATTGCCTAACTTCTGAGATGGTATTTTCCTTTCACACCCATGCTCTGAGACATTGTGACCTCTTTTCTAATATCCCAAGGTTTATATAAGCATGGGTGTTTCATGTGAACATAATGTCCCAAGCCTAGGTACTTGGTACTTCAGGAAGAAAAGGCAGATCTCAGTGTGAGGACTGCGTGTTAGGGGGTACTATGCTAAGCAACCATCCTGGTAGAAATGAGATGTGAGAAGGTAGCTGACAACCAAGACCACAGACCCAAGGTGTGTGTGGCTCTAATGGGCATCCATGGTACCTTAAAAAGGAGATGGCTCTGGTGAGGTGGTAGCATTGCCACATCATACAAAGAAGACTCTGGTTAGGGCCTGGTCATTGTGTCAACAACACACCAAAAGAGTTAGGATCTGAGCCTGTCTATCACTGTTTCTGGAGTCCCGTGTCTTTAACAAACACCCAACAGAGTTAGTCAGTGGAAGCAAGGCAGAAATATTGAATAGTGGCTGAAGTCTCTGAGCCAAGGACAAAGCTGGCTGGAGGTCACTGGCAGGATGTGGAGGAAGGGGCTTTGACTGTGCCCTGCCTGGAACCCTTCTCCCCAAAGGGAGGCCTCCCTGATCACAAAGCACTCTCAGCTGAATGCTCAAAGGTTGGAGAGAAGCTGATTAAATTGCATTTGCATATGTATTCCCATTTTCAATATTCAAGGAATAAAAAAACTTGCAATACTTTTTTTAATAACTTGGACTTAATTCATATTTAGATCTGCCTTTGTGTGCAGCTGCTAGCTTTGTTGGTGGTGGTAGAGCAGACAGAGCAAGTGAGTGCTTGTTTATTGTGCAGATCTCTCTGGACCTGCTGGGGGCTGGGCCAGCAGACCCCAATGATGGGCTGTGCTCCTGGAGCATAGCCTGGTCCTGACCCATGGTATGCTTTCTGCCTGGAGTGAGGAAAATTATACAATCCTGCCTGATGTGAAGGGAATGATACTTACCTGGAGACCCCAGAGGCTTCTGGGCCTGACAAAAACTGGAGTGTTCAAACAGGCTTGTGGCCCTCTGGACCAAGCACAAAGTGAAGGGAGGAAGAACTTGGGTTGCCTTAGCACAGACTGACAGCTTCAAGGAAGACTCATTTTGCCTCATCAACTCCAGCATCCCCAGGGTGATGTGAAGGAATGGCCTAAATGGTTACACTCCTGCATCCTCAGTTGGGAGACTGCAGTCTGGACCAGGGCAATTCTTTTACCCACATACACTTGCCATTTCCCCACAGAGTGAAGGCACCCAGAACACCTAAAACAGGTGATAAGAACCCCAGAGTGCATGGAGACCACGTGGCTATGAAGTTCAGTCCCAGACACCATAAACAGATTGGCTTCCAATCTACAAAGTCCTACCGATATCCTTGAAGGTCCAGGGAGGTTCTGCAAAAGAAACAACCCCCACTAGAAGCCAGTATTCACTAGGCATGCTCCAGCAAACAGTCATTAGACTGCTGCAGAGACCTCTGAGAAGTCCCATCTCCAGAAAGCCAGTGGGGCAAATGGCTTGAGATCAGTTTCTCGATCTTGGGTGACTTGGCTGCTGTTTCAGATTCCAGATCTCATAGAGGTCTTAAGGGGTGTGATGGTTTTAATAAAAATGCCCCCATAGGCTTATATATTTGAACACTTAGTCATCAAGGAGTAGCCCTACTTGGGAAAGATTAGAACCTTCCTTGTTGAAGAAAGTGTGTCACTGTGGAGGTGGGCTTTGAGGCTTCAGAAGTCCCAGCCCCAGCCCAGTGTCTCTCTTCCTGCTGCCTGCAGATCCAGAGATAGAACTCTCAGCTACTTCTTTAGCACCATGTCTGCCTGTGTGTCACCAAGATCCTCGCCAGGATGAGAGTGGACTAAACCTCTGATACTTTAAGCCAGCCCCAATTAAATGCTTCCTTGTATAAGAGTTGCCATGGTCGTGGTGTCTCTTCACAGCAACAGGAAGTGACAAGACAAGGGGAGACTGTAGAAAGTAGCTTAAATCAGGCTGGAGCTCTAGGTGACTCTGCAATCTGCTCTCTCAGCTCTGCCTTTAAGAATGTCAAAAATGAGGTGTCTGCTGAGAATCTGACATCTCACTCCACCAAGTGGCAAGAGCTGCCACTACCTGTTGGAAAACTGCTGTGGAGCAACAGTATATGACCTGCAGTGTACCATGTGGATGATACTGTGTGGGGTACAAGCATAGTGCAGAGGGACCATCCATCCTACAAGAGTTCGGCTGCTTGTAATCCCTGAGGACTCATTGATGGCATGCCACATGCATCCTGCACTGAACTGATACAGTTGTGGACGGGAACTCCTCTCAGCAGTGGGAGTGGAGAGAATGGTCATCACACAGGGCAGAGCACGGGTATTGCCATAAGAAACCTCCCCCTCCCCCATGCTCTTTCATCAGGAGTTTGTGTCCCCTTGGCCATGGAATTCCTCAAAGTCCACTAGAAGTGATACCCTGGTGATTCCCAAGGTGAGACCATGAGATGGGCACTTGGATGAAGCCTCTCAGAATTCAGCTACCATGCTGTGAGGACACTTGATCACCCAGATGCCCAGTGGAGAAAAACAAAACAAGCTCCAGCCTCAGCCCTCCAGGGCCCATGCTGAGCCAGCTCAGTACACAGTCTGCTAGGTGGGCGCCTTGCTGGCCACCCAGCCATGCAGTCCCTGCTGAGCCTGAACAAACTGTACAAATGTGGCTGAACGGCAGCTATGATCTGAAGCCACTTAGCAGAGGTATGGGATGTTCTGTTTCACAGAGCAGAGCCTAATCCAGGTGGGACTTTGAGTGCTGCCTTTGTTGGTACTCTGTGAGGCAGGTGGAGACCGAGAACCACTGCACAGCCACCAAGCACCCTGTGTCAATCTAGTCTTAGTGCTGACCAGACTCCAAAAAAGACACACATACCCCACAATGATCTAACTGAATACTGAGGTTGCTAAAGATCCAAATCTCTACAGCTTAAAATCCCTAAGGTCTAAATGCCTGAAACCCAGAAAGATGGAAAGAAAGCTCAATGCTGAAAGCTTCGAAGTTGAATCCCCCAGGGAGGGACTATGGAGTCCTATAAGGGTAAGAGAGGAGGGGAGGCAGTAGAATTCTGGTGAAGGGAATGGCCACGAATGTGGCCACAACACACACCTCATCTGAGAAATGTGTCGCAGGTCTATACTGTTATCCATCCCATTTGTCTGGACGCTGAACCCCAGAAACAGAAATGAATTCAAGTGCTTGCTTCTGCCTCAACAAGAGGACCAGGAAGTTGCTGGATGGCTGAAAAGCACTGACCTCCACAGCAGGATGAGAAGACAGCACTGCTCTGCTGTTGACCCCCACTATTGATCCTGCCACACGTGGAGTGCATGAGCACATGCCAAGCAGACGTCCATGAATGCAAGTCAGTGGAGACACATGGCATAAAAAATGAGGAAGTAAATGAGCTATGTCCATACTAGTATAGACTGAGTCACACAAAACTTCAAAAGAGCAGTCTCATGACAAAACAAAAGTGAATACACTTTCATAGGAAAGACATGTCTGAAAGAGAAAAACCCGTTATTCATGGGGAAATGAACCTTGAAAACCAGTCGGTCTTACAGACTACTTCCATGCAACTGGCCAGAGCCTAGCCTGTAAAGAGCCTCCACTCTTTCCTGTGCTATATAACTGTGGGCTCCCCACAGTTTAAGGAGCCAGAGTTACCACTGCAGATCACTGTGCTATTTGGTTTGTGCCTGTATCATTTCAAAGCTGAAATTAATATAATTTCCTGGACACCAGGAGGTGAACAGCCTCCTCCCCTGTACTCTTCCTGTGATGTGGCTGCCTTGCCACAGCCCCAAATGCAATGGGCCAGTAAGACCCAGAACCACCAAAGCTATGAGGCAAAATAAACCTTTTTCTGTTAAACAACAACACCAGATTTATTATTTTTATGTGTATGTGGAAGGCCAGACTCAAATCCCCTGGAACTAGGATTACAGACACTTGAAAGCCACCATGGGAACCTAAGACAGGCAGCCAGGACTCCTACAAACTAAGCCAACTCTCCAGCCCCAATCCTTCCTCCTTTTAAGACGGTTGTTTCAAGCACTTTGTGACAGTAATGGAAAGTCATAATATGCCGTCACAATGTTGACTCTGTGCATTATGCACAAGAGAGAAAATGTGGCAGTGTCATCAGTGATGAAGAGATATCTCCTTGGTAAGTCTACATTTTCAAAGATAGATCTTCTTGAGATCTTGGCTCTTTAGTGATGGTCCTTGTGATGATCTGACCCACTTTACCAATATGTTTAATCCACTGAGGTAGATCAGATGTCCTCAGAAACAAATCTGGACATATACAATTACCACCCAACAACATGCTTTTATACTCGGCTTTCTGACCAGTCTCTATAAATATGGTTCACTGGCTGTAAGTCTAAACCTGTACCACTGCTGTACTATTCCTGAGTATTAACGCTTGCAAATATGAGGTACTCCATTTTATTGTGTAAACCAGCCTATGAAGAGTTCTCTTGTGTTTTTATGTTTTTCTAATAAATCACCTCCTTAAAATGTCTTTGGGAAGAATGCTTTAATTTTTCTAGAATTGCATTTTCAGGTCTTTGACTTTTAAGAGTTTAGACTTAGGGATTATGGGATATGGACTTTATCTTTGGAAACGATGGCACAAAGTTGGGTTCTGCTATGAGAAGCAGCTGAGTGAGCTTAGGGATAGTGAAGCAGGAGAGGGTGGCACCTGAGTGTCAAGTGGTGATGCCCACCTTGGAGGAACTGACAGGAAAGTAGGTGAACACTCAAGTGCAGAAGCCGCAGTCTTGGGTGTGGTGCTGGGTGACAGGCAGCAGGGGTCAGAAAACAGTGGCACTGGCCTCATGGAGCACTTGGAATTCAGTGGGCAACCACAGCTGAGCACGACAGCGAGTCTATGATAACAAAGCGAGGACAGGTCTGGCATCTGACGGTGGTTTCATTAAAGGCCACGCCACAAGAGTGGTGGGGGAGAAAGAAAAACACTTCATTTAAGACCAAGAACCTATGGTTCCCAAGGGACCTTTCGGTACCTCTCTGCAACCCACCTCACGAGGACTATGGAGCACTGCAATCCTTTCTCCTCTACTCCATCAGGCCATGATCTATATCTATCGTCGTACTAACCTCATTCCTCCAACACAAGCATGATAATGTGCTGGGGAGCTACCATGGACAACTTGGGAATAAAACAAGAAACATAAAATTCCATCAGGACAAAGAAAGCCCTATCCCACCCTGCACCTACGAGACCACATGGTCAGTTCTGGATGTCCTGTGGGAGTAGCAAGACACACCAAGGTCAGCAGTCCTTGTGGTACTTGTTTAAAAAAAAAAAAAAAAAAAAAAGACCACAGGGCCACAAGGATCTGATGCTGAATACATGCATTTGCAGCAGCACCCAGGTAACACCAGGGAAGAAGCCCTGCCAGTTCCCTCTAAGGATCAGTAGGAGCATGAGTGACCCTGCCAGAGTAGTGTCTATCCTAAGGTGGGAAGGCAATGGCCTAGCAGTTCTAAGCATCTTCCTAATGAACAGACTCAGAGAAGATGCCTATTCCTGACAATACAAAAGGACTGGCAAACTCAAGAGGGATGAGAAGAATGCAGACCAAAAGGGAAACAGACCAAAGCCATGCTTATCCAAAGTTCTAGAAGGACAAAAACCAAGGAATGCCAATGGACATTCATCTTTGTTGAAAGGCTAAATGAGGGCTTTGGTACCACCCCAATGCCTGTGCAATGGGCAAGGGAGCCCAGGTATAGACAGCTCACTACTGAGAGCCTGGGGTCAAGGACAAGAAGAATTGACACCCTAGGGACCCCAAGAACAAACAGACAAGAAAGATGTGGCCATAAGCAAGGCAGAAGAGCTGAGGGCGTGAGGAATATCGGGGGGAGGGGGGGCTTCCTTTCTCTAATCCCAAGGGGGAAAAAAACAAACAAACAAACAAACAAAAACCACAGTTTCCAGCATCTTCATGGAGGACAATGGCATGGAGGCAACCCCTCTTCCAGCTCACATTCACAAGACCTCAGAATTTACTTCAAGTGACCTGAATGTCCTTCAGGGCTGCAGATAGATTTGAAGTGATAGACAAAGCCTCTGATGGTTAAATATAAATGACAGCCTTTGCATCTGTTGACACGAAGACCTGAGAGGCCAGTCACCAACAGGAGGAGCCAGACATGATCCAAACCTGCACAGCTGAGAGCTTCCAAGGGCTCAGGCGCTGAACCAGCCCCAACATACCCACCTGCCCTTTCTGACAGCATTTCTCTGCTATGCCACTTGGTAATTATTTGCCTCGTGAGCTATCAGTAACTTTCTCCTAATGAGAAAGAAACCCTTAGCAGTTACCCAGAAGTTAGTAGGTCTTGTTCCACTCAGTAGAATATGGAAAGAATGGCTTTGGACACTTTGGCTTTATTGATAAGCAGAGCTGACAAGCATATAGAGAAATAGAACACAAATTGCCATGACTCAAGCTGCCCCAGTCCTAACCCATGGCAGGCCTCTCCATATCCCCAACAAAGGGGCCTGCTCAATCTAGCTATGGAGCTAATTCACTCAAGCCAGGGGCACCCTTGCTCACTCTGACCATGGCAATGCCTGCTAACTCTCACATGTAGCTCAGTAGCAAGGCACTGGGTAGTAACCCTTATTGCTTAAGAGTCCTGACCAAACTATGGGTGGGTGTGCATTCTGTGGGCTGGGTGACACCTTTACTAAGAGCTGTCACCTTAATCCCCCCAAACCCCTTGACCCACAACAGGACTTCTAAGTAACATCACATGGATGCACCTGTCTAGGACTACTCTCCTCAACCTCTTGGGGTCTGTTCCACTGCCTTCCTTTATGATGGCCCTTCTGTAGCATGGATAGGGTCTTTCTGCCTCCTAGACTTCTGTAGCCATGCCTATGTGATCCCAGATCCCAGCACTGGCATTACAAATGCTGAGATGATAAATATCCTATCAGGGTGTATCTTCAAAGTACTCCACACTACGCAGTGCTAAGGACTGAACCAGGGCCTTGATTGAGGTAGGTGAACATTTTACCTCTGAGCTATATAACTGCCCGAGGTTCTAAATTCAGTCTTTGTAAGAAATAAGGCTGTACATATTGCCACAGTTACTACCACGGCTGGTTTTTCCCACTAACCATTCTCTGACCTCTTTGCTAGGGCAATCCCTGGCTCCAAGCAGCCACTCTGGGCTGGTGGCCTGGAAACTCCCACTACCCCTACTGCTTATGAAGTTACATGGTAAAGCAGATGAAGACAAAGTCCCAAGGGTAAAGAGAGCAAGATGAGCAGAGCTGAAGCAGGGCAAGCACTTTGTTGGATCAGCTCCTCCACCTGCAGCTATGCCGCCCTGCAGCATATCTACCTTGACTCCTATGCACCTTCTGAGATTCCTGTGAGCCAAGAGTGACAAGAGAGAACTAGCCCTGACCCCCAAAGTTCTAGCAGAGCATATGCACCCCTGAGCTATGCCCAACACTAGTGCTCCTATACAGGGCAATGATAGAGGAGGAGACTCCGAGGCCACCTAGGGGCCACTGCCCTCACAGCACTGCTCAGGGCTATTTGTTCCCAACCCTAGTTCTCATCAGCACTCTCCCAGATCCTGCTGCTGGCCCCACTACTTGACTTCAATCAGCAGCAAAGCGCTTTTCTCCTGTTATCACATCCGAGAGGGAGAAATGAATACCTAGGCCCCAGCGGGCCTGTGCAGGAAGGACAGCCTGCACAGGAATGGCAATGAGCTGTCACTAGAAAGCTCTTGGCTGTGCAGAGAAACGCAGAGAAGAGCCAGGAGCAGATGCTGAAACTCACTCAGGAGCAAACAGGAGACTGCCTGGGAAACACAGCCCAGAGAAGAGTCAGGCTGGGTGTAGCACAGACCATGGACAAACTATATCTCTACAGTCCCAATGATGTCCACGTCCAATGACATGGTGGTTGCTTGTGGTGGCAGTCAGTTTGGCGAGTGTGCTACAGTGGTAACTGCCATCTCCAACATGTGGGGTAAGGCTTCAGCATCAGCTGTATGTCCTGCCAACACGTTCCTCTTTTCCCAAGCAGGCCAGGCTCCCAGTTTCTCTCCTCTCAACCATATACTAGCCATGCTGGGATTCCACTATCACCAAGCAGATCTCCAGAGCTGAGAGGTTCTGCAAAAGTGGCCACATCTCAGCAGACTTTGGATCATACACCAGGTCTCAGAATTCTTAAGGTGAGCAAGGACATGTTAGGGTCTTTGCAAAGAGCCTCAATTTCTTCATCCTAAAATGAAGAAGCACTCACCTCATAACAGCAGCTCCTTCTGGTGCAACATTCCCAGGACTTCATTTTCCCCATGACAGTTTGAGAGAGTTCTCAGGCTCTCATAGGACACATTACACCAACTGTGTCCTATGCCTGTGAGAACACAAGGTACACTGTGGCAATGCCAGCAGGCTGCTTCAGCGAAGTTAGTAAGATGATTCTTACCACAGCTAATATATTGCTCATGGCCCCACATATTAACTGGCACTGCTCAGATCTACTCAACAGGGGCCTTTTTCTCCAGTGTCTGGGCTCTAGAACATTCTACTCTATGGTGTTTGATGACATGGTGGCTTAGAAGTAGTGAGGGACACCTGTTGGAGTTCCAGGCCATCTCCTATCAGGACTAACTCCTTATGGTCAAAATTCAAGTATAAAGCCTTGTTTAGCAGCTGAAGGTTAACTCCAACAATGCTCAGTGACAGGAAGGCAGCACCTGGCCTAGGAAGCTCTCCTAACGCCATGAAGCCTGATCACCCCTGGCCTAGGAAGAGGAGCCAAGCAGGCAAGAGGCAGAGCTGTGAGTGTGCTATCAAGGAGGCAGGTTTAGCTCTGGCCTTGTCCTCCTGGCCATTAACAAAACATCACAGAAAAATGGAGCAAAAACCTTGAGAATACGTCCCACACAGGCTATGCCAGGCTAAGCTCCCAGAAACAGATCTTGGGTTAGTTTAGTTTTTTAGGATCTTTCACAGCACATAACGATGGAGATGATTTTCAAGGTTGACAAGCGCTGCAGGAAGTCTCTAAATCAAGACCGTGTGAACAGAAGGCACCCAGGAGCGTGATGCCTACGGGGACCAGGGAGGTTTCCTGCACCCGTGCAGAGCTTTGGGGCAGGCACCATTCCCACTGTGATTCCCTAGTAATGGCACCTTTTCTCAAACCTTGGCTTGTGGCAGATTAAAATAGCTCTCCTCTCCCCTGGCCCTGGGATTCAAATTGTCAGCAGCATGGGCAACAGGCAGGGATATTGGATTGCAAGTCACCAGGAAAGAGAAGCAAGAGTATAAGAGGCATACCAGAGCTAATGCAAGGAGAGGAGGTATGGATGGCCCTGAGCCCCAGGGAATATTCAGTTCCTAGTTATCAGCTGCCCTCTTCTCCTCAAAGCTGGCAGCAGTCCTCAGAAAAATCTGCTTGTCAAGATGGCTCTGCCCTTTGCCTTTGGCCCTTGACCTTTGTCTAATGTACTAAGCACTGTTTCTACAAGATGCAGTCACCAGATGTGCTGGGTTACACAACCTCATCCTGCCCAGGGAGACAGGCTTTAAATAGCAGTATAAAACCCACACTGTTCAGAGAGGCAGCCCATATCTGTGCTGTGGCTGAGGCTAGCAGAGAGCTAATACCAGGATGAAGCTGACCACAGTTACCGATAATGAACTATTTGAGCATCTACTAAGGTTAAGTAGACCTTAAAGCCACTTTATAATGAGACAGGTTCATATAGATGCATGATCACTATGCAGAGCCAGCCCTTGGTTCCCTTTCCCACTGTACACAGCGGACTGGATCCCAGAGGATTCATGTTTTAGTAATAACAGAAGATCTAGGGCTCTTGGAACAGACATCCAAGGGGCACCCAAACCTCAAGTGGACCCTACTTTGGCTTTTTCTTGTGGTTACTTTGTCCTCTGGACTGGGAGAAATCAAATGCACATATAGGAACCAAGTGAGCCATTGATTTTAATCAGCTTACCAAGAGGAAGTCAAGCCTAATGGCCTGGGGAAGCAACAAAAATGGAAATGCGAAGCCTAGTGCACTGCATGCCTCCAGCTCATGTCCAGTCTGTGCCTGGAGAAGTCCTCATGGGGGCAGCTTAACAGAGCTCAGAGCAACACCAAAGGAACAGGAGCAGAAGCAGGAAGTTGGCTGGACCCTGGAGGACATCACATCTCCGGGCACTTGGGGACACACATAACCTAAGAGCACAGGACAGACTGCCAGTGTCATCTCTCAAAGAGGACTTCTACAGGCCTTCTGTAAGCTACTGGCTCCTGTCTGGTCCCAAGTGCACAACAGATCCATTGTTTGTCCCTCCCTGCTCTCATCAGGACTGTCTGGCCAATGCTCTCATTCCTGTCACTGTAAATACAGATCAGTAGTTTGTGGAAAGCAGGCATATCTGTGTCATCCTCCTCCTCAGTGTCCCAGCATGACATCCTGGGAGAGTAACTGGATTCTTCAGGAGTATGTGTTAAATCTCTCACCACACAGAATTCAGTAATTCTGGTTCCTATTTAGAACACAGCCTTTGCTATTATTCTTTATATATTCACTCTTACAATCATACTGGGAATCTCTCAGGCTCTTCATTTTTAGCAGAAGGATAGGACCTTGGTATGGGGGAGTGGCTACTCCCGGGAAGGGTGACCTTCTTGTGTCCTGTGCTCAGGAGAAGCATGTCAAGAAATAAGACCTCTGGGCTTTCCTCTAACAGCTCTGCCTTTCTTGAATTCTTTGCCCAGACACCTAAAGAAGTTAGATAAGTTGCTTAGTCATTCTTCAGATAAAATATTCATGAATACATCATCTCAGAGTTTAGTATAAAAAGAACAGGAACAAAGTCCTTGGGACACTAGGAGAGGCTGCCCACTCTGGCATCTCCCATTCTTGCAGATGACAGCCAGCCACTCCTAGCCTTGGACGGGGAATCCTGGACTCAGGCCTTAGGAGAACACCAATTCATTTTAACTCTAAACATCTTCACTGAACCCACATGGTGAATGCACAGGGTTTCAGAGGCCCATACCCTATAATATCAACAACACTAGCAGAGAGATTTCTGCTTCAGAGCACAGCTCCCAGGCACACAGACATGAGGACCAATCATCAGATGTAGGTGCCATGTGTGCTCTGGGCCTCCTTCCCTTGGTCACATGTCCTCTGCCTACTACACATAGGAAGCCCCTCTCACTGGTCTCTATTTAACTCTCATCAGTGACCCTGGCATCTCCTTGTACAGTTCTCATGCAGCCTTAATAGACAAAGACTAAGGCTTTCCCAGAGGTTCTGTGATCTGCCACCCACATGGCCCAGGTTTTTCCATGGAGCAGTGACCTCACCTGCATGCAGATGCTCCTGTGAGGGTGAAGTCACACATTGCTGGCCTCTAACAGGTCACACAGGGCTGCTTGAGGGTTCTATAGGGACATCACCTAGTGACTCCATATTAAGGCTACAAAGTCCCCAAGCTCTTCTTAGACTTGCAAAGGCAGGCTTTCCTAACCATACTATGTGACAGTAATGGGGAGTCTAAGGACCTTCTACTCAGCTCCAGGAATCCAAGCCTCTACAGAACAGCCTGTTGTCCCTATTCCTAAACCCTACTGTCATCCTAAAAAGACATTTTATTAAAATTCTCTCCTGTGGATGAAGTCTGCGTACACGCGCGCGCGCACACACACACAGAGAGAGAGAGCGCCACACACACACAACACCACATGAACAGCACCTCATGTCCTCCATCCAGGGAATGTCACCCTGTCTTGCCAAGAGGCTCTTGCCACAGTCACAACAAGCCTCCTTCTACCATTTTCTTCTAAATGTCTTGCTGCAGAGCCTTGAGATTTCTGAGTCAAGAGCTGCTTCCTTATGACTTCTGCCATATACTTTTGGGAACCAGATGCTATTGAAGGAAGAGGAAGAGGCCGTAGAAGCAGGCTGTAAGGATGTTGGAGCATGGTCAGGATGCCAGATGAGCCTAGATCCCACCCCGTTCTCCATATCTGCTGTTTCCCAGATGAGCAGCAAGCACTGACCCATCCACAAGAGGCTGGGGTAAAAGACTACAAACGTCAAGCTAGTGCCCCAACTTCTCTGGTATCTACTTCCTGGTGGACTGCCTTGGTAAAGAGCCTAGTGCACAACAGGATCTCCTTGAGGACCACAGAAGAGATGTGCCAAAAAGCTAACTTGTTAGTGAGCAGATCCTTTTCACTCTCCAATTACAAAATGACATAACCATTCAATTTACCTCCAGAATTAGCTACTATTCTTGTCTAGTTTAAAGTAAGTGCAAAGAAATTTATTCAGAGTGGTCACAATGGATTGTCACATGGCACCTGTGAGTGATACTACATGGAGTTCCCAGGCCCCAAACATAACAAAGTTGGTGATCAACATATGGAAAAGAGTGAGAAAGCCCAGAAGGGTGCTCTACATATACCCTAATCTCAATTCCCAGGATAAAGGGAAGGTTGCTACTGCTCCCTCAAGGTCCAGGTTCACTTTCTTTCTGGCTTCTCCCTGTTAATGTAATAGCAGTGAGCCCAGTCTTGCTGAGTGTTCGGTTTCTAAATCCTTACCAGAGTGACAGTGATATATGCTTGCTTCCTGTAGGTGGGTAGGCATGAGTAGCTTGCACTCTCAAATCTTAAGGGGCTTATGAAAAACTATGTTGTAAGTAGACCTCCTTCATCAGGCTTATTAGATTAGCCCAGTCCATCAGTTCCAATGCCACCCAAGTCTCAGAATCAGTGCTGTGATACCCAGGAGGTCCAGGAGTCATGATGGCTGTCAGCTGGACACAGCAAAAGATGTAGCAGGTTAGGAGCCTGTCCTCAACCCTGGACATCAGGTGCCCTGACAGAGCCATATCTGGTCATGCTTCAGGCAAAGCCAGCTGTAACTACCTGCTTTGGACTCCATGCAATGTATTACTGGGCCCACTATAACTCATTACAGTTCCCTCACTGGACCTACTCTGTGTGGCAGACCGAGCATGAGGTCCTTGTCCTTAGTACCTCACTCTGTCTCCTCAGCTCTCTGGATAGATGAGGAACCAGCCCAAGGCCCTGCCTTGGTCATGAGCATATGCATGGCTGATTTGGTAATATATACCTTTCCCAGACAAGTTGTGAGCTCCTAGGTAGGGGGGGGGTGTTTCATGATACTGCTCCATGTCTTCATACAGGCTCTCCACAAAATAGTGTCATATTATAGAGGACAGTAGAAAAAAATGGGAATGGCTGAATGTCAACAGCAGACACATCTCCCAGGAGCTCAGAAAACCCTTGGAAACAACTAAATTCAACTTCCTGGCTGGATGCTGAAAAGCTGAACCCACTGTGAAGTGACTTTGGAGAGTTTCCCACATCCCACACCCCATGCCAACCTCTTCCACTGGAGGAGCCTACTCCATACTCATCACAAACTGGTATCTGGGGTGGAGCCTCAGCTTATAGGCCTTAAGCTTCTCACACCTTCACAGCCTGATCTTCCTTACATCTGCCTTGAATGTGCCCCAGAATGGCTCCAGCTAGGACCAGGTGTCCTTGGGCATCCCTCTAGGAGCTAACAGGAGGCTCACATCCATAGGACCTGACAATTCTTCATCCTATGTCCCAGTCCACCTTGCCCAGTCTTAATGCCAAACGCTACTGACATAACTGCAACAAAGGATTCTAGCACATAGCTACCCGCTGCTCTGTGAATCACACTCTGTATAAGCAACACGACTCCACAGTCCCAGGACAGAAATCGGCCATGCCACTTTCCGGGCTTTCATAGCCAAAGTGAAGGTGTCAGTAAGGGTTGGGGGCTCTCAAAAATGGCCTGGGAAAGGGTCTTTGTTCTAGCCTACTCACGGCTGATGGTGGCCCAGGGTTCCAGGTAGCTAGGAACACAATTCTTCACCCTGTGGGAGGCTCTAAGGAGCAGCTTATTATAAGCCATTAGAGTGCAAACAGAAAAGTTTCAACTGTAGAGTGTGTTGTTCCCTATCTGCTGGGAGAAGTCTCAAGCCTAGTCCATACCAAAAGAGGGACTATTCTAGAAGCATCCTGCACACCTAGACTCATCTCCAATACCTGAGCATAGCCTTTGCACACAGAATCTAGAACACACAAGCACATTCAGATGGACAAGGTTCTGACTCCTGAGCAGCACCTGCTCTATATCCCACTGTTTCTTACTATTATGACACAACTAAGGTCCAAATGTTAGTGATCCCACCCCTCAGTCTTTTTAGCAATTCTGTCTAGGTACTGACTTCATCCTATCCCTAGAATGCTTATTTCAACAGCTCCATCCTCACAAGGCTTCTCCAACATACTGTTCTTCACAGATATCGTGTACCTTAAGCACACAGACCAAAACTCAAAGCCACTGTTCCACCTGTTGCCCACCTTCCCATGAGAACTGCCTGGCTCTGGAGGTCTCCCACAGCATTGCTCCTAACACCTGAGACAAGGGCAGTGACAAGAACACCTGGTTAGTGGTCAGCTTCTCTTTTTGGCACGAGTCCTGTCTGTAATACTCCCAAGGACTGGGGGCTCAGAAGAGTATTCAATAATAATATGTGAACGTAATGGCTCATGGATTCCCAAGACACTTTTCTAAGTAGTACCAAGATGTGTGCTAAGTGCAAGGAGGCCCTGACCCCAGCTACTTTCCAATCCACCCTCCCTAGGATGGTGAAAATAGCAGTTTGAGCAATAACTAAGACAGAGATATTCCACCTAAATGTAAGAAAGGATCAGGTGTGAGTGGACACATTCACATCAGCAGAGCAGGCCATTCTTCATCAACTGACCATCCAAGCACAATGCCTTTCACGTAGGCACAAAGCTGTGTGTCCCCCATGTCGGAGAGCAGCCTATGGAGCAGGGAAGAGTAAAAAAAGATGGATGCCTGAGCTGGTGAGGACAATGGCCTGGGGCTGGATTAACTGAACTCCACAGCTGCAGCCCAGCAACCAAAGAACAAATTCCAGACTTGTTCTTTGTGAAGATCTTAGTCTGGAGGGGATGCTTCTGGCAAGCCTGGATCCATGCTCTATGAAGCACCTCAAAAGTGGCTCTCACAAGCTGAAAATCTTTTAGGAGTGAGGACCACCCGCCCAATCCATGACTCTCACATCAGCTGCTGTGATAGACCACAGAAAACCCTGAGAGGAACACATCCATGTGTCCCATGCTTGTACCACACTAAAACAAGTCACGCCACTTCCCGCCCACAGTCTCATCCAGGAGATGGGGCAGGGTTCTTACCAACAGTCTTTCCGTGACCTGTGTCCCAAAAGGATCTTAAGTCATACTGTAAAGATAAACACCCAGCTGCACAGAGTGACTGCTCAACTGTTGTCTGAGGATGGCTGTGTGCTTCCAGTGCCGAAAAAGTCAGTACAATCATATGGCTATTCAGTCCTGGAGAATGGAAATAACCTGACTTTTAAGAAGGAAAAAGACTTATGACCAGTTCAAGAATGAGCTCATGGCACAAATGAATTGATTTGTGACAAAATTAAATTACAGGAAAATTAATACAATGAAGAGGTCATGAGTATGCTCAAAGTTTGAATGATAGCTGAGCATTTTAGGGAAATAATGCAGGATACTGGCAAGCTGATCCAACTTCTGTCTGCTAGAGGCATGATTGACCCAATACCTGCTTTATTCATAATGGGACAGAATTACAAGGAACTTTGAGCTTAATGAGCAGGGCCTGGGTCATGAATGGCCTAAGCAATCACGGGAATGAGAGCATTTGCAATTTACAGGATATTAGGTTTTGTTTCCTGTCATCCAGCAGAGAGCCAATCGATGCACTCGACTGACAGTTACTTTAGCCAAACAGCTCCAGGTAAGGCTTTATTTCCCAGCTAATATTACTGAATGGGAATTCTGCAGCTGCCAAGTCCTGGATAGAAAACCTAAGGGTCAGGAACATGCTCTGCCATCAAAAGCACTCAAGAAAGTCCACAGAACATTATTACCACAAAGGCCTCCATGATGGCACCACTGGAGATAGGAGGCAGAACAGACAGAAGGCTATTAGGATACCATGGGCAAATCAGCTGCTTGTCTCATTGCTTCAGTGAGACACCTGACAATAGCAGTTTGAGGGAGGATAGGTTTGCTCTGGCTCACAGCTCAAGGGGACAGGCCACCAAGCTGGGGAAGTCTCAATGGTAGGAGCTTGGGCAGCTAGTCACATGGCATCTGCAATCAGGAAGCAGAGAACGATGGATGACAGAGCTCAGATCTTCTCCTTTTCATTTAGTCTGTCAGTTGGGGTGAGTCTTCCAACCTCAACCTAACCTACATAAGCCCTCAAAGGCTTGCCCAGGGGTAACCTAATGTAAACACTCTCACAAGTAGGTTCAGATGCTATATGATCTATATCCTGTCAAGTTGACAGCATTTACCATCATAAAAAGTATTAGGGAAAAAACATAACAGAGACATCCACAAAACCCACATATCCAGTGTGGGGCACACAATGCACTACCAGCACTTATGACAGAGGGTGACACTATCATTCAAGGGGGTTCCAAGCTCAGGCAGAAATAATAGACACAAGGGCCCAACAGCATCAAGAACAAGGTCCTCTAAATTACTAAACCAAAGACACCCAGAGACTTAGTCTTGTTGTGGAAGGGCCCTAGCTCCATCAACCTCTGTATGTCATGTGCAATGCCCTGATGCTGAGCCCATGCCACCTTGGACTAACACCTGCTACCTGGAGCCCTGTCTTCTAGGCTTGCCCCCAGTACTATTGCAGGGTTCCCTTTGCAAAGTCTTGGCATAGAGCCCATGAAAAACCCTCACAGCATAGAATACATGACTCTTCTACTGTAAGGAAGAATGCTAACCTGGTGCTTCTTTCCTAGCTTTCTGTGGAGATCCGATGCCTCACCTCAGGCCATGGTTACTACTGCTGCTCCTGAAAGCCAGTACCCACACCCTAAAGCATAGGCCAGCCTCAGCAGCCTCACACAAAATGAAAAGAGGCTAGAATAAGCAATGGGCACCCAAGGGAGCCAAAGCAGCTTCTTCAGGAAAACTCAATCTCCTGAAGACATGAATTTCATCAAAATTGGTGAAGAGCGGAAAATTTCATATTGTGCTGCATCTGTCTGAGGATTTCTTTAAATCTTTATTGTAAGTAACTCAAAACATAGACTGTGTGAGTCCCGAGTGTGAAGTTTCTGGAAGAGTTGCTCAGATGTACAGAGGAGGTACATGATTACTCAGCCACACTCATAGTTTGACTAGGCTTAAAATGTAAATTGTCAGGTGGGGGGGCTGTCACCAACCTGCTGGAGTGCAATCGGGTGACAAGGTGAACCTTATAAAGTCCTTTTCCCTGTTCTACATATAGTCAGATGACAGGAACACTAGAGCTAGACTTTTTAAAGACCTTGTTGCATACAGAGAATGTTCTGCTGGGAACCCAATAGAGGAGGAGGCAGGGCGGAGGCAGTGGTGAGAGCTCACCTGGTAGGTGTCCCACAGGCGGATGGTACAGCGCAGGGGCAGTTCCCTCATCAACAGGTTGTTCATCCAGCGGAAGGCAAACTGCAGGTATCGCACTTCATGCCCATCCAGATGGCGATGGACTTGCTCTGTACAACACAAGCACAGGCTATCAGTGGAGCCTCAGGACGAAGAACCAATTCTACTAAGAAGAACACAGTCTACTCTTCAAGAAGAAAACAAATAAGGTGCTGGAGAGAGAGTTCAGAGATTGAGAGCACTTATTGCTCTTGCAGAGGGCTAGGTTCGATGTCCAGCACCCAGGCAGCATTTCACAATCATCTCCAACTTCAGTTGCAGGGGACTTTATGTTTTCTTCTGACCTATGGGGCACTAGGCACACACATGGTGCACAGACACATATTCAGGCAAAGTACCCATGAGCATAAAAACAAGTAATTTTTTAAAAAAGAGAATAAGATGGTGACAATGACGATAATGATGGTAATGATTCAAAGAGTTAACAGCTACATCAGGTGCATGTGCACATTTGGGCATGTTTGCACCCCTATACCCAGGAAAAAAGAGAGTTCATACACATAGGGAGTACAAATAAGAAGCACATGGCTCCAGAGGTGAGTGCCAGTCTCCACAATGAAGGGGCTAAAAGAGAGACAAGGAACTAAGCCATCAAGCTCCTAGAGATCCAGTCCTCACCCAGGTACCATCCCACCCAAACCCAGACCTGGCAGACCTGTCCCTGTTTAGACCAGGTAGTCTCTAAGTGCAGGCTGACATACTACAAACAACTGGACTTCACAAAGAGCCAGGCTCTTCCAAACACTGTCTCCAAAGCATGGACCCTAATTAGAATTACTATAGCTGAGATAAAACAACATGTCCAAAAGCAACCTGGGGAGGAAACGATTTAATTCACTCACAGTTCCATATAATAGTTTATCATCAAAGGCAGTGAGGGCAGGAATGTTGTGGCAGGAGTTGACACAGAGACCATGGAGGGGTTCTGCTTATTGGCTTGCTCCCTTGGCTTGTTCGGCCTACTCTCTTGCAGAAACTAGGACCACCAGCCCAGAGGTAGTACCACACACAGTGGACTGGGCCCTCCCCCATCAAACAATAATTAAAATATGTGCTAAAGCCAGAGCTTTTGGATGCATTTCCTTAACTGAGGTTCTCTCCTTTCAGATAACTCTAACTTGTATCAAGCTGATATAAAACTAGCCACCACAGACCGCTGCCACCTAACAACTGGCTATGCCTCAGAAGCAAGGCTTTCCCAAGCACTGAAGGAGAGACCCTGTCCTACACCTGCCATGAATCTCATAGATGACCTATGTCAATGTAAGAATGGAGACACTTAGCCAGGCTGCCCACAGTCAGTCAGCTCCTTCTCACTCTGCTCACTGCTGTCCTCAGCTGACCAGAACACACACACTGGGCATGATGCTCACGGAGCTGAGCCACAGTTTGGTGGTGTTCTGTCCCTTCAGGGTCCATGTGCTAGAGGCTGGGTCCTTGTGCACAGTGGAAGAGGCAGTGAAACCTCCTTATGTTAAGGAACACCTGCCCTCAGAAGGGACTAATGTACTTCTCACAGAGCCTTGATTCTTCTCCCAAGAGGCCTTTTACAAAAGAAAAGCCTGGCCGCTTTCTGCCCTCCTCTTTTGCTCCTGTTCTGCAGCATGAGCTGTCCCTCTCACAATTTGCCACCATGATGCCACCTGTCCTCACCGGAGAACTGATGCCAGTGTCCTATGCTTGAATCTCTGGAACTGAAAGCTAAAGTAACCTCTTTTTTTTTTTAAAAAAAAAAAAAAAAAAGTAAACTTACTTTTTTAAAGTAAGCAGGTTCAGGCGTTTCGCTACAGTTTCACCAAACAAACTAATATAAGTGAGTCTAGAGGAGAAAGCTTAGGGTTTGGGCCATTGTTAATGCTGGGAAGCAGAAAGCAATTCAAGATCAGTGAAAACAAGGGGGTGCAAACCTATAGAATGGAGCTGATGGGGGCAGCTATGCTCTCGCCAGCCTTCGCAGAGAATGAAACAAGGCACCAAGAAAGCAAACTGCCCTAGAGCTTTGTTCCTGGAAGATTCCAGGAAGAGAGATAATGGCCTTGAGACCCCCAGGAAAGGACACTGGATGGGGGGATAGCCCTGCGGCCTCAGTAAAGGGCTCCTGAACTAAGAACAAGGACCCAGAGGTCCTGTGTATCTGTCCGTCACATGCTGCTTCTGCAGAAAGACTTAACAAGAGGGTTCCAGGCCCAACAGGAAGAGACCTAGCCCTTCCAGTTGCTCAGCCTGCAGATGTTCAGCTTGCACATAGGAGTTTGGATTCTGTTTACTAAATACGTCTGGTATCGTTTAACAGAACTAACTGACTTCCTAATTCTAAACAGGTAATTTTTTAAGAAGACAAAAATAATTATTTCAAGTCTGAAATTAGCTGTAGTTACTAAACTAAACTTCAAGAAAAATCCAAGGGCCCAAACTGCAATTCCCCAAGGGCACATCCTGCATAGGCAACAGCAGCCTATGAAGCAGGGCACCACACTAGATGTGAAATTCAAATCTGATGAACACTTGCAAGCCAGCAGTTTAGAAAATGACTGAATTTACTAAACAAGGTTCTTTCTACATAGGCGCATGAGGAATGAGCTCTCTTGAATATGCAGGTTGCTGCTTGGGCACCCACAGGCCCAAGGTGGTGGCAGCACTGGAGAGGAAAGCCCAGCACCTGGAAGCAGCAGGCAATAGAAGCAGGCTGCAGGGCATCCTATGCTGCTATGAGGAGGATCTGCTGCCAGAGCAGGTGCACCAGGCAGGTGTCTGGTTCCGCCAGCCACTTCCAGGCTATGGCAGGTCTCACTACTTCACAGCTCTTCAGCTGTCCTAGAGACAGCAGGGCAGGGGTCAGCAGCCCCTCTGCCATCCCCTTGACAGATGGACTCATAAGTAACTGTTAGGTCTTTGTGGCTAGACACGACTTCCCTAGGAGCAGAGAGGGTCTCCTTGGAGACTGTTAACGGAGCAGCTTATGCTGGACCTCTCCACCAAACACTCAGAAAGTAAAGTGGAGAAAACAAGGCAGCATGAGGGCTGACATCCAGGAACCACAGCCTTTTATGCTGGCCACATTCTACGGTTAGTACCAGCAGTCCACCCACAGGGAAGGTCAGTCTCTTAGGGACTGGAATACAAACACGCACCCTGGAGGAAGGCAGCACCTTTCCAAAACAAACTGGCTGGAAACTGTTCTGAAATATTAAGCACATATGTCTGGACTATCTATCACTGGAGTGACCTAGCAGAAGAGTGGGAATCAACCTTCCTGTCCTATACAAGGGACCAATAAATTACAGCACACACACACACACCCCTCCACACACATAGGTAGAGCTGACTTGGTAAGGGGCAGGTTCTACCAGGAGTGCAGGATAGTCACCTCCCTTTGCAGAGCATCAGTCCTGAAGACTGAGACCACAACACTGGCAGTTATTGTTGTCATGGGGCGCAGGTCAATCCATACAGGGGAAGTCTTGCTGTGCATCAGTCCCTAGGGAGAATACACTAGAGGCCCTCCCTCCATACCAAGGCAGCCTTTGAAACCAAGCCACTGGAGGCTAAGATTCTCCTTTTCTCTAAGAGCCTAGCAGGACAAGTCTGGAGCCTCTCAGCTGCCCATGTCACCAAGCTCTGAGCACTTGGCCTTCTCTGCTCAACAAGGGACCTTGAATTCCTAGGAGTTTATTAAAGGGCAAACACCACAACATCAGACCATGAGGACCTCTGTGAGTATTTGTGGCCAGTGTTCTTCTGGGCATCCTAAACAATGTCCACCCTGGAACTACCTGGACAGTGCCCATATTCATAGGGAAGTGGTCATTTTTCACTGCTGCATACTACTCAGGGAAGAGGTAATAAGTGATAACGTGAACCAGCTTCTAATGTACATACGAGTCTCTGAAAGGGCTGTCTCCTATTTTGAACATGGTGTAAGATGAACCACTAAACTCTAGGCATGACTTTGAACTTATAGATATTAGAGCTGCAAATGTGTATGCTGAAATTACACATTTCTTCTGTTTTTAAGCAGCCATGAGCACATGCTCTCACTGATAAAGGAATCTGGTCAGCAATAATTCCAAAACCAGAATTTCCATCTCACTGGCAATCGGGATTTGAGCATAAAGTACAAGTAGGAAGATATAACTATTGTCAGTGTTCAAGTCAAAACGTCCTGTGTGGCAGGGAAAGGTCATCAAAAGGGACAGTAGTCACGGCCTGCTGAAACCCTGTGGAAGCATCCATCAGTCTTCTGGACTGAAAAGGTAGGCCAATTATGTAAACGCACGGCATCCTGGGGCTCCACTACAGGTTAGCAGAGCTGACAACAAAGGTTTGTTTGCACAAAGAGCATAACAATGGCCCACATTTAGATGACTGACAAAAAAATCTTTTAATCCTCATGCCAAGCTGAGGGCAAACTGAACACTGCCTACTTTTGCTGGGCCCGCATTGAATAGGTTTTGATTAAAGGGAAAGATTCTGATCCTCTCATCAGTTAGGAAGGTAAAAGGACCAGAAACAAGAGCAACTAATAGTCGACGCAGGGCCTCTTCAGCAGAGAAGCTGCCTCTCTACAGCAGAAAAAGTCAGGTCCCCACAGCTGCCAGCTAAGGACCTGTGGACCTGCTGTGCCACAATGACAGGATGAGGGGCTGAATCAAGAACCAGAGAGGAAGCCAGTCTCAGAAACACATACCGGAGGTGATGACAACAGCAATCACCCTCCCTGAGAACGTCCTGGCAAGCTTCCTCTCAACAACGCCAGTGAGCCAACCTCCAGCAGACGTGTGCTCAGGATGACAGAAGGGCTGGAAGTAGGAGAAGAATCAACACATATGGCCTATAGGAAGTAAGGGCTCTGAGGCACACAGGCCAGGGCTGTGCGAACCAATCAGAGCTACAGAGACCAGGGCTCTAGGCCTAAGCAAAGCAGCCTACCTTCCAACAGCAAGCAGACAGGAGTTCACCTTATTAGCTCAGGGCTCCAGCCAAGAAAGGGGTTTCTCTCCCCCTTGACCTAAGGTGGTAGGAGAGTGGAGCAAGACCCCCCCAAAACTGAAAGGGCATCTGGGCCAGCCCTGAAGCACTGGCCAGGCTTGGTGTTGCTACTGGAGATAATCTGGTTCAGGAAAATCAGAATATCCTGACAGTGCCTATGAACACAAGTGAGCTGTACTTCCACATAATGAGCTGCAACACTTCCCACAAACACACCAGTACACTCTAATAATGGTCAGATAACCTCCTCAGGAAAAAAAAAAATTCTTTTCCTCAGAAATTGTAATGGAAATCAATAGGAAGTGAGATTTATTTAGAAAATTTTAACACCATTTAAGAAATGTGCTGATCAGGCAAAGAGAGAAATCCCAACATCCTTGCTACTACTCCTGAGTCAAGAGGTCTGAATCTCAGCTGATCCCTGGACCAGAGAAGTTGAATGATCTTCTGGTCCCTCAAAAGTATCTCAGGAGCCTAGGAGGCATGAGAGCCAGGAAAGTCAGCTTCCCAGAGGTACATCTGTAGCCTCACTCAGAAGCTGCCACCTGCTGTGGGATAGGCTTCAACAAATCCTATGCCTGGTCTTGACAGAGAGCCCTGAAAACCTTGCAATGCCTCTGTTATACTAATGGGGTTCCTGGTGGGTACTAGATAGCTCCAGGATGGGGACTGGTCACCTAAAACCAGCAGCTTTTCTGGACCCTGGGCAGGAGAGAGGAGTTGTAGAGTGAGTGCCACTATGCACCCAAGATGCACTTGCCCACACTCACGATGTACCCCACAGGGGCTCTCAACAGCCAACTTTGTGGGGCCTCCTAGGAGGCCAGAACTATGATACAGTGGAGGTGATGATCTTGATACTGCAGGTACAGGCATGAAACACCATAGAAGCACAGACCGCATGATATCCATCTCTTCATTGGGTCAATCCCCTCGGCCCATGCCCCTATAATCTGTAGCTCTATGTGCTTCCTGTGTCTTATGAGCCGCTAAGAGCTAGCCAGCCTTAGGGCTGAGGAGGGCACTGTTGAAATCTGAGCCAGTGTAAGAAACACATATGGCGTGGGTAACCACAGTATGCTTGGCGTCTGGGAGGAGAGGGGTCTTGGTGGCCTCAGCCTGGACTTGTAAACTCTGGCTCTAATCCCAGGTGGATAGTATCCAGAATATGGTGGACACCAGGTTGGACATGCAGATAGTAAATATTCTTGCCTCCAGCAAATGGCCCAATGGGCTGATATCCCCAACAGACCTTAGGGTAGAAGACAAATGCATGCCTTCAAAAAAAAGTCCTCCAAAGGTCATTTTAACACAGCCAAGAAGGCACACAACCACTGTCTTCTTACATGCTCAATGGTGTGTTGGTGAGGGTAGTCAGAACCAGAGGGCAAAATGTTTCAGGGTGGGCAAACAGCCCCAGGAAGGGGCCACAGCATACTCAGTCCTGGGACTTGTAGGAAGGAGACAATACCTCTCACTCTCGGGACCCCGGTGAGCATGCGCTCAGAATATATAATTAAGCCTCCTGGCAGGCTATATAGCATCAGCATGTATCTGACACCACAGCACACAATCTTCTTATCTCTGGAGAGGCATTAAGGTCTATTTTTTGACAGTAACATAATCTAAAATACAGGTTCTTCTGGAACTACATAGAGCTGAGGCAGCGAGGTATTAGATCACTCTTGCTTCACAGATGTGCTCATAAGCATCTTGATAAGCTCCTCCAAGACAGGACTGTCACCATATCAGAAAGCAACTACCAGTCAGATTCAGCCAGCAAAGGTGGATCTGAGTTTCCTGGAAGGTCAGCACTCAGGAGGTCTGACTGTACTCTCCATGACAGATCAGTGGAGAGTGCAAAAGAGAAGGGGAGCAGAGGACAGGGCAGCTGGAGGGCTTGGCTCCTGTCTCCTTTCCATTCAATGTGTGTGCATGTGCAGGTGAACTGGCATATACAGAGGTCAGTGGTCACTATCAGGTGGTGTCCTTGGTCACTCTCTACCTTGTTTTTGTTTGTTTCGCTGGGGTTTTGTTTGTTTTTGAGACAGGATTTTTCTGTGTAGCCCTGACTGTCCTGAAACTTACTCTGTAGCCCAGGCTGGTCTAGAACTCATAGAGATCTGTCTGCCTCTGCCTCCTAAGTGCTGAGATTAAAGGCATGTAGTCTCTCCACCTTATTTTTTGAAATAGGGTATCTCATAAAACAGGGAGATCACCAATTCACCTAGGCTGGAAGGCCAATGAACCCCAGAGATATCCCTGTCTCCAGCCCCCATATCTGAGATTAAAATCATGCACTGCCACGCTTACTTGTTTACTTAGGTGAGGGGGATCTAAACTCAGATTTTCATGTTTACATGACAGGCACTTTACCAACTGAGCAATCTAGGCCTTGTCCCGTATAACTCTCAAGAGATGACATCGTAAAGATCCAAAAAGGGACTGTAGCATTTGGAAGGCAGCTACGTTCATTCTGGGTGGAAGCACCTGTTAATTTTAATATTTGTCCAAATATCCCTTATGTTCCCTGGTCTGGGTGGCTTTCTAAGAAGTCAATTCCGTTAACTAACTTTTCTGAACAAAGATTGTGTTCCTACAAGCCACAGAACCTGAGGTTTAAGCATCTCATTGGTCCAAGTTCACTTTTTAACGTGGCAAAGACATGGTGCAAGTACCTTTACACAGCACGTGTGTTCTACCACTGCCTACCCTTCCACCCCAATGATCTTTAGCTCAGCATCAAGGCATGACCTTGATCACCACTCTTAAGCTCAGTCCAAGCTGAGCTGGTATGTTGTTTATCTTGCTGGATGTGTCTAGGTGTACCGGGAACTCTGTGTCTGCCCATGCCCCTTTCTGCAGGAAAGCTGGCTGGGACCTTAACTGGGATTGAGCTGAATGTGTGGTCAGTATTGTTATTTAATTCCAAGTCTATGGGCATGATTAGGTTGTTCTCAATTTTGCTCAGCTATATTTTGTGCTTTCACATTCAGGATGATTGCATCAAGTTTTCCTGAAATATTATGCATTTTTATGCTACTTTAACCAGTGATGTTCTTTAACCCTCAACTACTAACGTCTGTATGTATATTTGTGTATGCACACATACATACAAATATACACAGGTCAGAAGACAACCTGAAGTGTCATTTCTCAGGAGGTGCCTTCCACTTGCACCTGGTTATTTTTGAGACAAGGCCTCTTGCTGGACCAGAACTCACCAAGTAAGCAGGCTGGCTGGCCAGTAAGCCCCAGGTATCCACCAGTTTCTGCCTCCCCAGCACTGAGATTATAAGCATGCACTATGATGCCTATTCTTTTAGTGTGGGTTCTGAGTATCTAACTCAGATCCATCCACTGCACTATCTTCTCAGCCTACTTGATTGCTGGTTTCTTGTTCCTATTATGCTAAGATACAGTTTCGGGTGTTGGCCTGCTGTCCTGAAAGCCTTTCAAAACTCTCCTCCAGGTTCATCTTAGTTCTTTTGTTCCTTCCATCAGCTTTCAAGAGATGAAGGGGTTTCGTTTCTCCTTTCCAGTCTAAGGGCCATTCGCACACTGTGTGTGCTTCCATTTGCTGGTTTTGCCTCTATGACTGGCTGGACTCCCTGTATACATGCTGAGTAGACATAGTGAGAATGAACAGGCCTGAAGAAAGCATTCAGACTCACATCATTTTTAGGACTTCAGCTGTGGGCTTTTGCAGAAGCCCTCTGCCAGAGTAGAACATTCCCTCCACTCCAGATTACTGGGGGTTTTCATTAAGAATGAACACTAGGCTTTGTCAAACACTTCTGCACATGCTGAGATAATTTTATGAGTCTGTCCTTTTTTGATATTTTAACATAATAGACTATATCAGAGGCTTTTCAACAGTTAAATCAACCATGCATTCAAAGATACAGCACATGTCACAGTGATATATTATTTTTTTAACACAGTGCTGGATTGGATTTGCTAAAAGTTTTGTTCAGTTATTTTCCCATTCATGTTCTCAGAGGATACTGGTCTGTACTTTCTTTAAAACTACCTTTGGTTTGGGAATAAGACAAACACCAACTTGACAGAATCAACTCTGAAGCATGTTCCCCTGTTTAATTTGCCAGCAGCCCATGCAGAATGAGTTATTCTTTGTTGAACGTTTTCCGCTGAAGGCCTCTGTACCTACAATCTTCACTGAAGGAAGATTCAAACTCTAAATCACTTACTCTCATGAAATGTGGAAATATTCAAAACGCCCACTTCTTCTAGGGTCAGCTATGTAATTGTTTTTAGAAAAGTATGCCTGTTGTGGAATATTATTTTAGGTGTGTCACTTTTGTGTATGTTGCACTTGTTTAACTCTGTGAGGCTGTGTGACTGTGCCTGTAACACACCTGAAGGACTAACAGAACTGAACGGCCAATAGGAAGGCGGGAGAAATAATAGGCAGAGCCAGCAGGAAGAGAGAATATATAAAAGGAGAAAGGAGCTAGGAGCCAGGTGAGGAAGGGCTTCCAAGTGGGGGCGGGGAGAGGCACAAAGGCTTTTCCAGAGAGGAGAGCAAGGAGAGAGTAGGTGAATTCAGCCTCTCTGAGGAGCAGAATTCCACCCCAACCTTTAAGTCTTGGGTTCTCAGAGGGGCAGATTCCTTCTCTGGCTACGGCCCTCACAGCAGAACCGCTACTGCGAGCATCAGAGTTGCAGTTGCTGATTAGGATAGCCCTGACTAAAAAGGCAGCTACAGTTTAAAAGGAGGGCAACCTGTACCTGTTCCATAACACTGTCAAATGTATTGTCAAAAAGTGAGCAGCCCTATCTCCTTCATGATTAGGGGATCTGCATAGTAGTGATCCATCTGGTTTTTTCCCTCCAACCAGTAGACTATAAACATTTATGTTTTAATTTTTTAAACAAACTTTCTAATTCGCTCCACTTAACTCCCCATCCCAGTTTCTTAAGGAAGAAGCTGAGGTCCTAATTTGATAACTCGAGTTTCCTTTAGGAACAGGTGTCTAGTACCATGTGTTTCTCTCTCTGCAGCATTTGGTCTGTGTTTCCTGAATTCTCTACCACTGTATTTCTGAATATTACTGATCATTCACTTCGAAATATCTCCTAATGCCCTTTGTTGATTTCTCCAATGTATATGGATTGCTTTTGAAATCATTGGGTATCTATCGCCCAGATATCTTACAGATTTCCACACACACTCCTTTGTTCTCAGAGAACATACCTCATCTTCCTTAACTCCTCTAAAACTGACTGAGACATCTGCTGTGCAAATGTGTGTGGTAAGATGTCCATCCTTAGAGCAATCTGTAAGTCAAGCAGGTGCAGCTTACTGACTGCTGTGCAGGCGCTCTGTGTCCTTACTGCTTCTCTGTCACCCTGTTCTACAGCCTAAGGAAAAGCAACTAAAACCTGCAATGATAATGCAAATCATCCATTTCTTCTTAGAAGCTTGGAATTTTGAAACTCTATCAATATATGTAGTAATACTTGGAAGTAAGAACAGGTGACTGACTTTTGCTCTTATAAAATTACCCCTTTTAAAATGTTTTATGTATTATATACAAAGGTTTCTATAGCATATATGTAGGTACATATATGATTATACTATATAAAAGATTATATTCCTCATTCTTAACTCTGACTTTGAACAGTGACTTTCGCTGTGTTTAGAGTGATGTGAGCATCATATTACTTTTACAACATGTGTCTTTGTATTTAAGAGGGACTTCCATGAATCACACAGGTGGTCCTGCTTTTTAGTCCAGTCTGACAGATTTACCTTTTGACTGGCCTGCGAGGCCATCAGTGTGTGCTTCTCTATGTGCTGACCTGGACCCTGGGGGGTTACTCCCAATGCTCCCTTTGTCCACAAGTCTTTGCTCGTCTTTCACATAGCTTCTTCTTTGTCACCCTGTAGTAAGTACATCATATGTGTAGTTCCCCTTTGCCTCCTGTACAGCTGCTCAGCTCAGAGCTCACAGCCTGGGTGCCTTGTCGGTTCAGTATGAGGACCTCAGACACCTCTCTGTTGCTCCCCTGCCAGCAGGGCCAGCGTGCTTTCTGGGTTCTTCATCTCTCTCCACATGTCTGTGATCACTGTCCCCGTTTCTGTTTAACCCCCTAGTTCCTCTCACTCTCTTCAGGATTCTTTTAACTTTTATATAGAAATGATGATTTGGCCTTCATTTCTGGGTTTGTTTGTTTTCTGGCAACTTTGGCATTCTCCTTTCACTGAGTTGGATATGTGGCTCTGCCATGCCCCTTTCATGTTTTCTCTTTCAGTGGCTTTAAGTGTTGTGACTATGTAGTGGCCTGACTGTTAAGCATCTCATGCTCAGTTTCCATTTGCCTCTGTAGTTCTATGGACTTAACAACTTCAAGTGTTTTCCAAAAAGCCAGTACATTTCTCCTAGGACATTCTTCTTGTTCCCCTAGAGCAGTCACCAGTCACAGGTTCTTAAGCTGCCAGAACCTCCCTGAGGTCACAGGTTCTATTTCCATTGTCTTCCTCCTCCTCCTTCCATTCTGCACAGACCCTGCTGCTATGCTTTGGGCTCAGGAGCTTCTCCAGAGTCTAATCTCCCATAATCCCACAAGAGTGTTTCCACTTGTTTCACTGAAGTCTTAATCTTCATAAGCTCGGTCTCTGCTTGGCACGATCTCTATTTCCCATGGCTGCAGTCTTTGTCTGGATTTAACTGTCTAGTCAGTCGGCCCCTGGGTAGCCTAGGGTTCAGTTCTAGCTGACACTTGGCTCACTGGAGTTCCCTATACCACCCTCCTGCCATGCCTGGCAGTGCCCTTGGGAGGTGGTGATAACTCTGTGCTTGTGTGCTGACCTTTTGTCCTTTAATTCTTGTTTTTAAGTTTTAACTGGGGTGCTTTGTCTTTTTTTTTGTGGCTTTGTGCAGAGGAGTGCCTACGACTGTCCCCTTGGTGCCAAAGCAAACCCTTCTGAGCTCTGCTAGGGGTTCAAAACTGCAACATTCCCAGCTCAGGCTCTCAAGAACAGACTCAATCCCACACGGGGGCTTCTGGCTTTGTCCCTGTGTCCCTCCTTGAAGGACCCACGGAGCACACCTTCCATCTGCCCTTCCTCTCAGCCTCAGCTCTTCCTGAGTCTGCTGTCTGAACACAGAGACCACTGGTGTCTTCTCGGGTCCCTCGGGTCCCTCCTCATTGTGTCCAGAGACATGATCACCACAAACTCAGATAGAAACACAGTGATGACAAGAGTCTTTGTGGTCCAGTTTTGGAGCAGGGCTTCACAAAGCTGCAAAGAAAGGTGAGTTTTCATCCAGGGCTGACCTGGAAAATACTCTGTTCCAACTTCACTGAATGGAGTAGTTGCTTACAGCTGTATGATCCAAGGCCCAAGCTCTGTGCTGCCTGTGCACTGAGACCACCCACAAGTCCTGACTATGTGAGCTTCTCCAACCAGCTGTAAACTTTAGGAGAAAGGTGATTAGAAGCACTTTGCAAGGTGGAATCTCAGCTGATGTGATCAAACAGACATCAAGACACTGCCATCAAGGCACAAGTGTCACCAGAACTAAAGAAAAGTTGATGACATAGAGACAGGGATATCACTGGCATGACATAGCTCTATGGGACCACCTTAGGGTCATAACTGCTCCCCCTCTGCAGCGTGGCACAAAGAAGGGAGCTTGACTCACCAGAATCCAGTTCAGAGGAAACCCAAGGCTGTGTGAGAGAGAGATGATTAGGCCCATTCTGCCAGACTGGCAGCTCCAAATGGTAGGCAAGACTCTAAATCACACTGAGGAAGACACAGAAAAACTCCCAGTCAAACAAACACAGAAGCCTCAGACACTAACAGGCAGCTCCACAGTCAGCCTTGACACAGCTTCACCAAGAGGCTGAAGCAGCCAAGTCCCTGGATACACGCACCTCTGCTCAACAGTTTAATGCTGAGAGCATAGCTACTGCAAAGCTGTCTGAGCTCCAACCTAGACCCACAGCCTCCCAGAGTCCAGTGCCTGGAGCATGTAGAAGGGACAGGAGCATCTGGAACTACTGCTGGCCTTGATGACCAGCATGGCACCTATCCATGAGACGCTGGGCTCTTTCCTAGATTCAGAACCCAAGGAACTAGACATAGGAAAAGATCTCCATGTCAGCATGGAGGGTCAAGGTGAATCAAGACAGAGAGGAAAAGACCAAGGCTCATGAAGGAGGGTTGACAAATGGGTGGGTTGGGGCACTTTCAAAGCACTATGCACTAAATATCCACATGGAAGTCCCCAGCAGTACCTAAACATCATCATCATTCACCTTCTGTAGTGACCCAGGGCCTCAAAGGTCAGACCCTTCTCTCAAGAGCAAGGATGGCAGCAGCAACTGCCCCAGACCCAGGACATGAAACTCAGGGACACTAGAGATGCTGAGACACACATGCCAGCCCCACCCACTGCATGCTAGCCTTTAGCAGTGTAACCTCACAGAATAGCTGGTTTTGGGCAGCCTCAGTGTTTGTCATCAGCCCCCAAAGCAACTGATGAGTTGAGGCATCATCCAGAAGGCTGACTATTCTAGTAACAAGTGGTGAAGAAGCTAAAGGCCATCTATGCACTTAGCTTCTGTGCTCTGGTTTTATATGAATAAATGAATATTTGAGAGTTTGCTAAAGATGTCATTTATAGGGAAGCTTCACTCATTATCACAGTCAAAAATCTAAGAGGAACAAGTACCTAATTCTGACAAAAAAGAAAGGTCTCCCTGTCCAAGGGCTGAAGATACAACTCCAGATAGCAGCCATGTAATAACGTCCTGTAGTGTATGTCACTGACACCAATGGCAGGTATCTCGGCTCCCTTTCTGTCCAGGGGCTTACATGCCCTAGCCTTCCTGGGTGACACCACAAGGAAAATAAGTCTTGACCTCCAACCTCTGTGCCCCTCAGGAAATGTGTGAAATCTGGGTCTAGCTCCAGAGCTGACAGGAATTGGACATGCCAAATCACTTTGGCCCCACTCTTTGAATACCATTCTAGACTTTGCTCTTCTCAGACTAGAAGTATTCCCTGCCTCCCACCTCCACACTCCATGTACTATTATAGGAAATGCATTTGCCTTCCCAGACCCACACTGACATCACCTCTGTTCAGTGGAGAGCATCCTTGGAAGGGATCCTATACCCTGTGATGATATGTTACATATTTAATAAAAAAACAGTCTGAAATATCAGAGACGAGATCAGCCCAGAGTCAATCCAGGAGGATCAGAGAGTGGTAACTCACACCTTTAATCCCAACACTGGGGTGGGGTGGGGGGGACCTGAGTGGTGACCTACGCCCTTAGATCTGAGTTTGAGGCCAGCTTAGTTTATAGAGGGAGTTCCAGGCTCCCAGGCAGGCAGTGGTGGTGCCATGCCTTTAATCCCATAACTCCAGAGACAGAAGAGATCTTTCTGTGTTTCTGTGAGTTCAAGGCTAACTACCAAATAGTAGTATCCCATACCTTTAATCTTAACCTGGACCACTGGGCTAAGAAGGAAGACAGATCAAGGCAGTAGAAGCCAGAGGAGCGAGGCTGAGGAAGCTGGAAGACAGCTGGGTGAGATTTGACTGTGGTGTTTCCTCTCTATGATATTTCAGCCTTTCCTTGATACCTGGCTCTGAGTTTCTTTTATTACAATCAGAATTCGTGCAACAACACTCAGATGGTAGATAAACAGAGCTTCAAGTCATCAATGAGAATGAGCTATGGCCCCTCTTTACTAAAGCAAGAACCCTACAAACTCAAGTGAGCAAATGGAGCCCATAGCAAGAGCAGTGGGCAGCAAGGAGCTGCCCTCCACAGCCATCACCTGTTCCCAACATTCATGACAAAGGAACTCAGTGTGGGATCTACCATACAGGGGTGTGAGGAAGATGGACGAACCCTCCAGAAGAAACAGCCCTGAGTCCTTGGAGTGGGTAGCAGTAAGTACTGCTGCAGGCCCCTCTACAGTAAGTCCCTGCCTCTTCACCACCCACACCTGTGTTGCACACAGCATACATGGGCACCATGTGACAAATCTCATACAGACAGAATGATGAGATATGTGCAGCCTCAAGATAAATCATGATCCCTCCTGAGTTCCGTCTTCTCAGAGGAAGGATAAGAAAATCATGAGAGCAGGATTGCTGTGCAGAGAATTACAGCTTTTAGTTGTAACAAGTTTCCTGGAAATGAGGAATTCAATGTGGAAGGTAGGTATGCTCATTGTTCTTGGGATACCTGTGTGTTGCAGAATATTTGATTAAGTGTGCAAAGATGTGTTGCATTTGCTTTACTCTGTGAAGATGTGCTGCATTTGTTTAATTGTGTAAAGATGCATTGCTGTTTTACCTTGTATATGTAAGGCACCTGATTGGTCTAATAAAAAGCTAACTGGCCAATAGCAGGGGAGGAGTATAGGCAGAGCTTCCAAAAGAGTAGATAGGAGGAGGAATTTAGGCTCAAAAGAAAAAGAGGAGGAAAACAAAAGATGCCAGGGAGACAGCAGGGGGCAGACAGACAAATGGAAGGCAGGAAAGTAGGACACACAGAAGAAAAGAAACAAACATACAAAACAACAAAAAAAATCAAAAATAAAAAAGCCTGATGTAAAATACAGAAGAATAGAAATGAGTTAATTCAGTTAAAAGAGCCAGTGGGACAAGTCTAAGCTAAGGCTGAGCATTCACAATCAATAAGAACTCTCCGTCTTTACTTGGGAGCTGGTTGGTGGCCCAAAGAAAATGCTAACTACAAAAGGTGCCCAACATGGGGCCTGACTTTTCACTTTGGGGGGGGGGGGCGGAGGGGGGCGAGACAGATATGGCTCCTTTAAGAGATGTTGCTGTGCACTTAAGCAGCCAGCACGCTAAATAGAAACAGCAAGCTAAGTAAAAATGCCTTCCATAGTGTAGGCACCAGCTTCCTAGAGCTGGGGCAGTTAAAAACAGTTCTCAGTATGGTGGAGGGCCTAACTGCCACTTAGAAATTTAAGGTTTGGTTCACTCTGTCAGAGAATGCTATAACTGCACAGTAAAATAGGTCCAGACTGAGAAGAGAAAAAACAAAAACCATTAATCTGGTTATGGTGTGTGTAGGTGCTTAAAGAAAAGAAAATGGATAGACAGTCATATGGGAAAATAAATAGTTAAAAATAATTAAGTAAAGTCTTTAAAGAAAGAGTAAAGTAATATAAAAAATAAGCCATTTAAAGATGGGAAATACACAGGAAGTCTGCATCCTGTAAGGTGCTTTGTTAATTTTGAATTTTTTTTTAATTCTAATGAGTAAAGAGCAGCTGCTGACAAACATTGTAAAAGGAACTGCTGAATTAAACTAGCCTAGATACTTTAAGAACGTCTTAACTTTAAAATGGAATTCAGAAACATATTACAATGGAGGTGAGGTTGTGCTTTTGTTTGTACAAGAAATGAGAGGCTGTGGATTACTTCAAAATTAATGGAGACCAGATTTGATTAGGGGAGACCCCTGAAATCTTGGCTATAGGCATAAAGAAATAAACCTAGAAAAACTACAAGACTGATGACATATATGCTGATCCCTTGACATGAGAAAAGCTCAGAGACTGATGAAACATGATAAATCTTGTAGGTTACAGAGTCCTCATGACTTATTATTAAACGTCATCCTTTCATATGGCATGGATAGAGGTTTGGTTATACAGTCAAAACAAAATTATGAAGTTGACAGATGTCTTTTATGTGCTCAAACATAAACAAAAAAAATCATCTTAGGGTGGCTTGTGTACATAGTCTATACTTGTGTTATTGCAGATATGCATGTTACCTTTGAAAGTTTGTGTTTTCAGAGCGAAGGAACCCGACACCAATGAAAATGGGTGGCCCAGGTGGTCCAGTCTTTCAGAGTGCCTCTGCTGCAGCTCCCTCAGAGTTCTGTGTTCAGAACAACTTCCAGGCTGCTATCTGAAATGGTCCAGCCTCACAGACTATTCTAGCCAGATTTGCACTTTTCCATTACACAGAGACTGGACAACAAATGTTATAACTTGTTTTCTTAGGACTTGAGCATTATCTCAGTTTTCTCAGGGTTCCCTGGGGATGTCACAGCCCCCAGAAAACAGGGAAGCAGCCTGGAGAACACAACGGTTTTTTGGTCATTCAGTGGGTTATAAATGTTAGTTATCATTTAGTGGGGATACGGGAATATAGGCTGATCAGCTATTCATCTCAAATATTGTACATTGCTGTGGACTTTTGTGTGTTGATTCATATTTAAGATTATTTTTGTTATAATGTATCTATGCTGCTATCTTGTTTAAGATATTGTGGCTATGCAACTCATTTTAAAATGTAATATATAAAGTTCTAGTTCTTGAAAGCTATTATTAAAAGCTGCTTAGGATAATTAAGAAAAGCAGGTTAGTAGTTAGTCAACTGTAACAATCAAACTTGTAGCCATGTTAAGTATGTTTTCAAGGTTGAACAGACATTTTTATACAGATAGGTGATGCTTCAGAGACCTAGATAATATGACACTTAAGATATTTAATAACCTAAGGCTTTTCATGACAATGAAACATGCTTGCTCCTGGCAGCACCAATCTACTTCATAAAAGGATACTGGGCATCTAAGAACCTCCATGTGGAGCCTGCTTACACTGTGGCAAAGCTAGCCATTTGGGCAAGGAACTGTCCTTGCCTCAACTGCTGACAGTTACTGTACAAACTGGACAGGCAGGACACAAACGAAAAGGAATGCCAAACTTTGCCAAGACAAGTGGGACAGTCCTTCAAAACTCCTCCTTCATAGAAAAATCTGCCAACTACTTCTGTTGGCAGAAGATGGATGTCTCAACATTGCAGAGGAATCTCAGATGACTGTCCAGACAACTAGATATCTCTGTCATTTCTACAGTTTTGAAAGTTGCTTCCTGTACTTCCTGCTTACTTGGGTAATATATTCTCAGGACTCCGATGGAGTTGAAGATGAGATAGTTATAGTAGTAGTTTTTCTTGTTAGCAAACTCAGAAAAGAAACTTACATAAAAGATAGAAAGATTTTAAGGCTGAGAAATATAAAATCTTACATTTCTTATCTAAGAAAATGTTTTGAGGTCCAAAAAGATAATTTTTGGGTTGGCAATATAAGTTAGAATAGAAAGTAAATTAGATACACACCTTTGGATTCACCGACATAGAACAGATAATGGAATATTTTCTCTGAATCTCCCAAATGCAAATGAGCTAGATATTGTAAATATAATTCTTACTTGGTAATTATTCTTACTGTATATAGTCTTACTACAGTAAAGCTAAAACTTTTCTTTTTATTTAAACAACGGGGGGGGGGAGATGTTGCAGAATATTTGTTTAACTATGTATGTAAAGTTGTGTTGCATTTGTTTAACTAACTATGTAAAGATGTGTTGCTGTTTTACCTTGCCTGCCTAACATACCTGATTGGTCTAATAAAGGTGAATAGTCAATAGTGAGGGGAAAGGTATAGACAGGACTTTGGGCAGAGAGAGTGTAGGAGGAGAAATTTAGGCTCAGGAAAGAAAGAGAAAGAGATGTTAGGGAGATGCCAAGGGCCAAGCAGCCAGACAAAGAGGAAGCAGGAAAGTAGGACATACAGGATTAAAGGTAAAAGCCCCAATGCAAAACACAGATGAGTAGAAACAAGTTAAATTAAAAGAGCTAGTGAGAAAAGCCTAAGCTAAGGCCAAGCATTCACAGTTAATAATAAGTCTCTATGTCTTTATTTGGGGGCTGGTTGGCAGCCCAAAGAAAATTCCAGCTATATCAAGTAGAGGTGCAGCCTACATTCCTGGGGTTGCTTATCCATGCTAAAACTCTTTCAGGCTCCCAGAATCAAAGATGGCAGAGGTCTCTAAGTCCCAAGATCACTACATTCACTCATGCCATGTGACCCCCGCCCTCATCCCCATGTCTAATGGGGACACTTGCTAAGCATCTGCAACATCATGCTAGCCCAGGAAAGGGCAGAGTGGGGCCAAGGCTTCCACAGGCAGTGAGCCCTCCCACCCCTGCAGTGCACACTCAGCTAAGGTTGGCTCTACAAACAGCATTTTACTCCTCAAAGCACCATAGGAAGAGGGTGTGTTCTGTTGGCCTAGGAGAACATTTGACCCTGTTTGGTAGGTGCCCCTAATTCTTTTTCTTCATAGACCTTTAGGGGCTCAGGATTGCCTGTAGGAGACCAGGGTCAAAATAGGGTCTCCCACCCATCCCCACTACCCTCTCTTACCATACACTGCCATTCCCCATGCCCTTACTAAGATGGACTCATGAAGGAAAGCCCCTTGTCAACACCCTCTATGGTCCTGAGATGGCAGTACTGGGCATAGTGGAGTGAGGCATAAGCCCATACGGTAATGAGGTCATGAGGATAAGTGACCACAGAGGACAGGCAAGTACAGAGGACCACCGGTGAGCTGCAAGTTGAGCCCACCAGGCACTCACAGTCTAGGGTACAGACGGCTCCTAAGTCCACCTCTGAATGGAAGACTGAAATGAAAAGGTGTGGCCTCTAGACGTATGTGTCACAGGCCCCAGTCAATGTAGCTACTAAACTGGGGGTGGGGTAAGAACGTTTCTAGCCCTTTACCATGAGAAAAACCAAACACTTAGACCCTTTCCAGCAGCCACGAGCAGGAAGGACACTGGGGCACATTTCAAAAGCAGGTCTGATGCCCTACATTCAGGCTAAAACTTTTCTTCTTAAGGTCAGGACAAATCACCGCACTTAGAAGCTTCTGCTTACAATGTAATTAACTGATCTCAGTTCAGCAATAAACCCAGAACATCAATCTCGGCATGGGAGCCACAGAGACACCATCATCTGGTTTAGAGCTCACCAGGCTTCATTTACTTGCACTTCATTGCCCAAGATGGCCATTGCCACTTCCAGGTGGTAAACACTCCACACCCATCACAGTTGTGCCTCCCAGAACTTTTCAGTGGTCAAGAGAAAGAAGTGCTCATGGGGGAAGGGGCAGTGAAGAATCAGTAGCAAGGGATGGTGGCCTGTGATCTGTGGGTGCTTTCCTGCCCTCCCACCTTGAAGTAACTGAAGCAGTTTGGCTTGCCCACAGCCATGAAATGAACTGGGTGGGAGCAGAGATGTGCTGGGGGCCTCTACTCCCCATAGCACTCTGTTACAGCTGTGCTGAGTATGGCCGGGGAAAGGGCTCTCGGAACAGCTGTGAGCATTCTAATGTAGGACAGAATGTCCTCTGTGGTCACAAGCCACCTGCCCATCAGTATGAGGCCTTAAAAGGAATTTTAAAAAAGCAATTTTTCTGTCCTGCCAGGGATTTGTGTATGAGCCGACCAGAGGGTCACATGACCCAAGATCCTTGAGCTGCCCCTATTCTACAAGTGGGATGACAGACTGACCTTTGGCATTAACAGAGCCCTTTCAATTTGTTCGGGAAGAGCCCTGAAGATGAGCTTGTGCTGAGAAAGAAAAGGGAAGAGGTGGCAGGGCCTTAAACAGCAAGAAAGTAGAGACTGAAGGAGAACCCCAGGGACAGACAGGCTGCTCTTCCAGGGTGCCACTTTAAAAGTGGAGATGGAAGAGGTGGCCTGCTGGCTTGATGTGCCCTAGGATCAGAGACTTGAAGCAAAAGCCAGTAGGAGTGAGCCAGAGATAACCTTCTAACATGGGGCTGGTTCTCAGCTCTCTGAATGAGGAAGGTCAAAAGCCCAAGAACTGCTAGTTCATGGAACCTCAAAATCAGATTCTAAGAGTAGGAATGTCTCAAAGGAACAGAACATGGACAGCACTGAGAGAGTGACCCTCCTCTGGTTATCCTAAAAGTGCTGGGTGGCAAATGTCATCATTATTCCCACAGATCAACTCTGTAAGCAGGAGTCCCTGCCACTCTGCCCAGCATGTTATCTATTTGGGGGAAACCCAGGGAACCCAAGGGGTCTATAGCTAAATGGGTATACAGGGCACAACAATCAGACAATGGGATACAATCTTCAGAGGAATATAAGCCAGCACTGAAGCCTGGCTCTTACCTAGCCCCAGCACTGCAGCATGTTCCTGGAAAAGCCTGTACATGGGCTAAGCCTCTGCTGCACACTGCACACTGCACACACAGGGCTTCCTCTGCCCAAGGGAACATCTCCGATCTATAACATGGTCCTAAGAAGACTGCATTTATACATGTGTTTTCAGTCAGCTTCTCTGTTGTGCCTCAAATGAAACACCATCATCATTTCCAGTTTGAAACAGCTATTCTGAGGCCTAATGAGGCTGCACACTGGAGAGGCACCGCTGTGTGGCAAGAAGCAGTCACAGTAAGGATTGCCTGGGTCTGAGCCACACCACTGATGTATTCTCTGTTCTCCGACTGCTTACCTTGTCAGGGTAATAAAAATATTTTCACTTGGCTGGTAATAAAACTGAATCTAGTTTACTAGTGATAACTGAATCCTATCTTGAAAGAATAAGTCAATTTTAACCTTACAATGTAGTCATGACAGCTTTCAGAGAAATTTCATTAAAATCACATTTAACTGGAATTAAAAACCCAAGAAAGGGAAAATGTACAAGGAGATAAAGCCATTTAACACACAGAGGTAGAACTACTGCTCAGTAATGAGTTCTAGTGTTTTCATCCTTAAGGGAATGGAGGCAATATTGGTAAAATATTGGCCACAGGCCCCTTCCCAGCTTCCACTAGTGGCCTCCTCTGTAACTGGGTCCCTGTGCTGAGGCGAGTGTGGAAGGCATCCTATCCTCCCAGGATCCCAATAGTACCTTCTCGGCTCTGTGCAAAGAAGTTGCCACAGAAGACTTCTCCTGTGGCCCATGTTAGTCTTCTCAGTCTGGTCTTTAACCATTTTCTATAAGCTCTCTGTCTTGTGCCAGAAGACACAGTAGATACTTCACAGAAGCACCTATGCCACAGTGAGACATGACATGAGGACAGGGCCTGGAAGTGGGCAATGGCCCAGGACTCCACAGGGGTGCTCTGGTCACAGCCTTTGGGAGGTAAGGGCTGGAAGCCTTCTCATGTCTGACAATTCTATCTTGGCAGCAATCCAGGTCATGTGATCTCAGATATAATGGATGCTAATGACAAAATGTGCAAGGGGTCATTATGATTTGCTGCAAAAATGTAAATTCTCACTTCCAAATATGCATATGCATCCCAAATGCATCATGAGGAAAAAGTACAGGCTTCATTTCTTGGGCTAATCCCACCACGCAGCAGAAGTCTAACACCTATCACTGAAATGGAAACTGACTTACCATGGAGCAGGTGGCTACTATATATAAGAGCTTCAATACCTCAGACTAGTTGACAGTGAACACACATTATCTTTTTTAGCCTACAAACTCCTAAATAAATTTAAACAATGAGAGAGGCAGAACAGACAGTATTCTACTTCTGCTTTCTAAGGAGCTCTGGAACTCCTACTGGAATATGGATGGAACCCACTGTAAGACACATGCAGTTTAACCATTTAAGTTCCTTGGCCATGAGCCTTGTGGGATTTAATTCTCTTCCTGAATAAAGCCTTTAACCCCTCCTGACTTCAGTGTTCTGGATGTTTGTGAAATGAATTCAAGTGTGGATGGGACTGAAGCTTACAAAACTCTCTAATGTCCTTTCTGAGCTGGTGACTCTGTACATTATCTGTGCTCAGGACTGTTGTCTCAGCTTTGGCTGACACCATTGCAGCCAAATGCCCTGGGCATCCCAGTAAAATGGATATGGGATTTGTGTTCCAGTTTCTGTTGGACACACCAGGAGCTCATAATGCTCCTTAGACCCCTTCCTCCTGCCTTAGGCACTCACCAAGGGCACTTCTGACAGTCTACCATCAGCCTGAATCTCAAAGTATAGAGCAGCAGGACAGAGCCCCTCCACCCCCCCAAGGAAGGCTGTGTGAGGGTAAACTCTAAGCTGTTGAGGTGTGGACACTGTGATTCCCAAGGCCAAGGCCATCCTCTAGCTTTGAAGGGTGCTATAGACTTGACACTCAGCCACATGCTACTCAGTACACTTCAAGTATGTGACGATGTACTTATAAACTACACCTTACCTTCTTGGAGAAGCAGACAGTACAGAGTCAGGCAGGAACCAACAGAGGCCATGAGAAGAGAAGAAGCCACTGCTGACAGGAAGTCAAGAGGAAGGAGAAGACAGCAGCAGGCACATGTGGGCATGTGAGAGGAACCACATGGTTTGGGGAGAGCCAGAGCAGTGGGTCTTGAGCACAGGCACCAGAAAATGGCACCACATCCCACTGGGATGTCTAGGCTGGCCTGAGGGCCTTGGTCTTTGTCACACACAGTCCTGAACATGGGTCCTCTCAAGTTCTAAAACCAATAGAAGAGCCCAAAAGGACTGCACAACAGCATCCCCAGGCCACCAGCATCCCCAGCAGCACTTCTGGCAGATGGTGAGGATTTTCAAGCCATACTAGCCCAGTAAGTAGCTGTTTGATGGTGGTGGCTCAGCAGGGTGAGGACACGGCTCTGTAACCTTTTCCTTCACCACAGGTAGAGTGGAGAACTGGAAGCACAGTCCCACTCCAGGAATCACCTGCTTCTCCCAACAGAGAAACAAGCAGTGTCTCACAATAGATCAAGAAGTGGTACAAAACAGAAAAAGAGAATCAGGTGCTATTCTGAGCCCATCAGGGGTGCACTCACCCTACCTCCTAAAGGCCTTACCTTGGACTCTGTGCCCCTGGCCCATCTGGCACTATGTGGCAATACCCAGCTACCAGAAATCCAGGTGGCCCAATGAAACCCATTTCTCCCGAGATGGGGAGGTGACCTATCAAGGCAGCCAGGCAGGCCCAGAAGAAACTCCTTCTCCAGGAGCTGCTGCTCCCTCAACAATAGGGCAAGAAAGATTACAATTAGGAGGGAAGGTGCTAAGAAACCATAGCACCTTGGCAGACAAGCATGCAGCCCCAAGAGGCAAGTAAGGGTTAGAAGCCAGGTTCCTCTGTGAATGTAGCTGCTCTCACAGGAGAAATCCCAAATCCTTTCCAACACCCTGGAGGCTGATGATCTGATTGGCGCTCTAGATTTCAGACCCAGCCAGAAAGAGATTATGCTTTTCTTGAAGTAACGCTATCTGGTGTGTCTGCAGACTTCTGAGTGGACAGCCTGCCTCTCCAAACAGGTGTTAAACTGTCTCCTGCATTGGGTCTAAAGCTCCCAGGAACCATTCTCCTGGCTGCACCACTCCAACAGTTCCTGTGCGAGTTTACTCACTCTCCATCTGTACTTACAGGTTCCTGGGCCAGAGTGAAACAATCCAGGTTCACACAGACTGGCATTTCCACCTCAAAGCCTGTATTTGCTGAACGCAGACTCCCGAGTGACACTTTGAACAGACTGACAACTCGTCTGGTATATTTATTAAGTCCATTCCCAGTGAACAGCTACCACTGATGGGTATCTTTCTTCTAAATGGCTTTAACAGTTTCTGGTGACTCATTTCAGCACTCACAAACCTGAGGCAGGAGGATCAAGAGATTGAAAATGTCTTAATCTACATAGTGAGAGTTTTCTAAACATAAAATTTCTGTGGTTGACTTAATTAAATTCATTTGATGTATCTACAGTTTTCTCTGTTAATCCTATTCAGGATCCACTGTCCTTTTGAATCTAAAAGTGGTGTCACTGTTTCTTCGGATCACTAAACTCTATCCTCCCTTCCCATGGAGATTTGGATTCCTGCTATACATCTCTACCTTTCTGCACTTCGTGTTCAGAACTGTCTGCTTCACTAGGGCTTCCTCTGATCCACCTTCTAGTGCACTGACTACTCTGCTACCTTTGTCTGATTGTTAGGCCTGATACTGAACCCTTTAATTACTTGTTTAGGTTTCATATTATTATCATTGTGCGTGTGTGTGAGAGAGAGAGATGGAGCTTGCCATAGCATGTATGTGGAGGTCAAAGAATGCCTCTGTGGACTCAGTTCTCACCTTCCACTTTTATGTGGGCTCCAGGAATCAGACTGAGGTCGCTGGACTTGCACGGCCAGTCATTTTTCAAATTTCTGCAAAACTGTATAGTCTTCTATTCTCTAAAGATATATTCATAATTCTTTCTTTCATTCATAATAACAATAGCAGTTTTCCTGTGTGTGCTTCTACTAATGGACCTGGCTCTTTTATCTCCTTACTATCACTGCAGGAGTCTTGTATATGGATCATCTCTGACTGTGTACAGGCCATTTCATTTGAAAACAGAACGTGTTGAGAACTTATGTTCTGGGGACTTCCTCTAGAAAAGATTTTGTTTTCTATGTCACAAACTTTGTGAAGAACTCCAACACAGAATCTCCAAAGACACAGGTTCCAACAATACCAGGCTTCCATGGCTTGAAGCTTGGCTAGGGTGATATGAGGGCTATTTGACCCATCCACAACACACATGAACAGACACACACTAGTGTGTCATTCTTCTAGCTCACAGGAAGCAGGCAGCATATCCAAAGACCCCTATCCTGGGTAGGCTAGAGCATCCCACAAGGCTGCCAAGTCCCTGCAGACCACTTGCTCTGGAAGTGGGCATGCTCACCAGACAGCAGTGGCTTTGGCGCTGACTGATCTCACCAGGGCTCAACACAAAGGTTCAGTAACCCTTACATCTCTGAAAGCATGCCTTCTCTCAAAAGACACTGACTTTCTTTTCTCTCTTATTTTTCTGCTGTTCCTTTTCATTTCTTTCTTTCTTTGCTGGCTCTGGAGACATCACATCTGCCTTTTGATCTGTCTTTAGGAGGAACCTGCTGCAGTAAAAACCCACCTTTTTTTCATCTTCTCTAGGTCCCAACTCCAACAGCTCAAGTTGTCATTCCACAGGGCTTTCATGGATGTCCCATAGGCCATCTGCCTTCCCCAGAGACGGTCTCTGTTTGCCCCTCTGTTGCCATCTCAAATGCTGCTGTCTGCTTCCTTCTCTGCCTCCATTATAGACATGGCCCTCCTTCACCTATGCACGTTCATGTTCCCATGGCACCTTCATCAGAGGCTCAGCAATGCTGGAGATGCATAACTCAAAATGGAAGATGTCTTAAAAGTATCTCTGGACAATTCTTTAATGACTCCTTCCCAAAGAAAATAGTGAGGGCACCATCCTCAAAAGTCCCCACTCTTTAGTGTCTGCCTTCCTCCCTTCTCAGACTTTTTCACCTGTGCCCACAGCCTCCCAACCCACCACTCCTGGGTCCCCGATCTCTGTTCTGCAGAGCAATTGTTATTTTTTTTACACCACCCATTTGAAACAGAGCATAAAGGTCCCAGTCTTCAGTCACTTTCCCTTCATCAATGTGCCAATAAACACTGACCTTCCCTAGAAATGCAGAACTCAGGCAGCAGACTAGGAATTTTTTTTTAAGTACTTTTTTTCCTACACAGTGTATCCTGCCATTAATGAAAGGTTTACAATGAGTCCCCTGTAGGTGATGGTATTAGTGCTGCGGTCTTGGAGCACCTCCAAATATTGGTAGAGGCAGGGTGAGGAGAAGGATCCCAGCCAAAGCTGGAGGCCCCGAGGACTAGACAGTTCCTGCTTGCATAGTCCAGTGTCCTTATGATGAGACAGTTACACAGACTTTCAGAACTTTTATCATGAGAATAAAAACAAACGGGTTGCACAACCTGCCCTGGGACAGCATACACCATCCCATGTCGTAAAGAGCTGACCCTTGGGTGGAAATAAAGACGAGATTCACCCAGAGCATAGCTGGGCAGCTTTAAGGTAGCTGCTGCTGCTCTTCTGAACAATCCCAGTGCAAATCTGCAGTGTGCCTCCTTCTGAACCACAGCACCAGAAAAAATCAATTCAAGCATTTCCCCAACTATAGCTCTGGAGCAAAGCAGCCCTGGCCACAACTTAAGGCTCGTGGAAAATATAGAATAAGCCTTCTAAGGGGCACAGGAGGAAAAGAAGAACCTGCTAGAACTATGTAACTCACAGCTTCTGCAAATAGTATTTCAAAGAACTAAATGAGGCCGGGGACACGTGTGAAATCGCTGGTAAGAAAAAGCTTCAGCCAGAGCTGAGCGAGAGCGCGATGTGAGTGCAGAGTAAATGCACAGGGTACACTGACGAGAGAAAGAGCAGCACCTGGGGGGGGGGGGGGGGAGAGCAGCTAAATACACTGAATCCAATAAAGCATTCACAGAACTGCAAGAGACTTCATAACATGGAAATGAGGTAATAACCATCAGACAGACTCCCAGACTCAATCAAGGAACATAGTGCAGCTTAGAATTTTTTGGCTCTGGTTTATAATGTCACTCAGTCATTTCCCAAACCAAGTGTCTTCCTATGAAGAAGGCTGTGACAACTTTGTCCTTCCATTGGAGCAGCAAGGGGAAGGCTGGGGAGGAGCCTGCACACACAGAAGGTACAGACAGAACTGCATCCCAACAGTTCTCTGCACCTTTGGCCAAGTGACTTGGCTGACTCACTCACAGAGCATCTTCTACAGCTCACTGCTGACTGGCTGGTGTCACATATATACATAGGTCTGGTTCTGCTTGGTATCACTTTGTTAATGCTCTGCTCATTAATTTAACTAACTATCAGGAGGCTCTGCTTGGAATGGGCAAGCATTATCTCTCAACTTTCATTTAATTAAACTCTGCTATTGCAAGATGACATTCAGTACATCGTAGGGGGAATTATTTTAAGGACGGAGGTAAAAAGTATTTCAAAGGACTCACTTAAACATGAAAGCATAATCTAAAATTGCCCGAGCACACACTATAATTTTTCTATAATATTGAAGATGTTCTTTCTGGACTTGGTAATTAATTGGATTCCATGGAGAAATGATTCTATCCTCCTTGATAGCAAATGATATACACAGGCAGGAGAGTCAAGGCAAAAGCCAGCCATCAGCAACCACCCTGCTGCCTTGATGAGAAGCTGCAAGCTGAGCCAGGAGGGAGGCTGGCTGCAGGAGCACAATGTCTCCTTCCCCACAGAGTCCTGGCTGGAGCACAGACTGGAAGGGCACAGCAGCACCTTCCCCTGTTAAAGACGCACTTGGTAAGAGCTACCAGGCCCAGGTACCAGCAGCCAGAAGAACAAGGACAGCAGTGTCTGGTGGAGCTCCTTACAGCACTCTCCTGCCTCAGGAGGGCCCTGGACGCCGACTTACCGTCAATACGGCTCACAAGCTCTTCCAGCAGCTTCACTTTCATTTGAATCCCAGGTTGGGCAAAGGTGTAATTGTCCTAAGGAAAAAATAACCATGTATATTATATGCACATAAAATAAAACATGAGTCTGGAAAGGCTTTGAGACCTTAGGCTCAGATACCCAGGGCCCAAATAAAAGCTAAGCAGCTACAAAGGCCACCTGTGATCCCAGCACTTGGGAGAGAGAGAAAGGGCATCCCCATATCAGGTTAGCTAACTAGACCAGCTAGAACTGGAGAGCTCCGGATTCAACCAAGAGACTATACCCAAAAATAAAGTGGAGTTAGATTGAAGAAAAAAAAATGGCATCAACCCCAGGCCTATAAACACACCAACATGCACATACTCACACATGGGTGAGACTGCATAAAGACATACCACACATGAGCACCACCCCTCCAATAGCCCAGACACTCCCAAAAGAAAAAAGCACTGAAAGAAAGTTTATAATGCAAAACAACTTTATAAAACAAACCAAGTGCACACTGTTAGGCTGCCTCTTGAGAAACAGAGACAGGGCAACACTGTGCATAAGATCAACAGAGCACAGTACCGTCAGGTCTCACCCCTATCTGATGTCAGAGGATGCACACGGTTCCCAGGAACGCTTCATGGAACACCTCTATCCGTTAATGTTGGATATTTACATTTAAATTGAAGAAACCAGCACCCACATGTCTGGCTCATTGAGCAGAACCATCTGCTGGAATGACCACCTTGCTGGGCACCTGGACAGCAAGCACCCGGCCCACCAGGGAGCCAATGTGAAATGGCAAATCTGCTGACAGTGCAACAATCCAAGTGCTAACAATGCAGTCAGTGCATGAGAAGTGAGAGGTAACTATTCTCAGCAATGAGGGTGAGCGTGAGAGAGGCTAACGTGGACGGAGAAACAGGCAGCATGACCTGGGAGAGGCAGCTGAAGGGAGGGAGACCTGGAATAGAACCTTAGCTAATACTTAGGAGCTGTATGACATCCACAAGTCGGTGGTCTCTCTGGACTTGTACTTCATCTTCTAGGGGTTGAGAATGAGCACCCTGCCATCATGGCCTGATCGGAAGCTCAGAAGAGAACCCAGCAGAGCAGGGAAGGGCTATCAAACACAGTACGGGCAGGCAAATGGCAGCACTCAAACCTGACAGCACTCAGAGGTAGCATGGAGTACTGGTGAGAGGGCAGAAGAGAATACTGACTCCCTCCGAGACCACAAGGAACAGGCTCCATAGCTTCACAAATGGTGGAGGGCCCAGACAACCTGCACTGAAGGGTAGCAAGTGTCTGCAGTTAACAGCCAGCAGGCAACAGAGCAGAGTTAGAAGCATCAACCCTTGGCAATAGCACTCAAAGTACCTTAGCACCTGATCATGAAGGGAACACTTCCAGGAAGATAGAGTAACATTAAGGACATGTGTTAGCTAGCAGATGTCTTCAATAACAAACTGCTACTGTGGCTCAGTACTAACATAGCCTACAGCTATTGAGGTGCCTTTCCCCAGTAGGAAGAGCCAGGTACCCCCCCCCCCCATGCTGGGATATCTCTCTCAGACAGAACTGTAGTGGGGGGGGGGGGTGGCTCTAGACCCGGAGCTAACCCCTAAGCAAGTAATACCAAGAAGAGCTGAGCCTGCCAACCTCACAAAGACCACACCAGCCCTTGAAGAGGTCTAGGGCGGCAGCAAAGACAGGATCCGGGAGCATGCTGGGAACTGCCCAGGGCCTTGGGATGACTTCCTACCAAGACCTGGAAGGCTAGATCTCTGCCAGGTTTATGTGCTCTCCTACAAGTCAGCTCTCAGAAGAAATAACTGGATCAGTCTCAAGCTCAGAAGTCAGGCTTTGAGGAGCCACACTCATCCCAGGGCCGAGCATGCTGATGACTGGAATGGTATACAAGTTAGAGTCAGAACTAAGTTCTAACAAACCTGAAGTTAAAGGCGATAAGGAAATTTGGTTCTTTGAATCTGAAAGGATAACCTGTGAGACTTCATTTCTCCTGGGAGGCTATCAGAAGGCTAAGGCTCTGATCTGTTGTGCATGTTTGCAACATTGTCCTCACCGTCATAGAGAAATTCATGATAAGCTAGATTGAACATTTTCAACTGACAGAGGCGAGAAACAAACCGAGGCATGGTGGTTTGCAGCCCCTGGGTCAGGAAGGGCTTACAAAGTCCCTTATTAATGTTCTGGTCTGACAAACCTCATCAAGAGCCAGCAGGAACCAGAATGCCTTCTAACAGCCCACACTGACACAGCAGTGGTTTCATCCTCAAAGATCAGGGGTCTCAATGGCTTGGGCTCAAGGACAGTGGTTCCACCCTGCACAGCTAAATAGGGGTATAATGGCTAAGACAATTGCAAGCTGAAGAAACCAGGAGATGACATATCTCACAACTCCCACCTATAACTGCTGTACGCTTCACATGGTGAGAGTCTGTCCCAGGAGACTAATCACTGCTATAAGGGAGGCCAGAGACACTGTGGGATCATCACTTACCCAGTCCTGGCCCATCAGCCCTAGCTGGAGACAGCAGCCTGGACAGTCCTGGATTTAGCCAGTTATTTGGCTTCCACTCTAGAAAACCACTTCAAGTCTTCTGTTCAACAAGAATGGCAGCCTTCATTGTTTCCATCTACCATTGTCCTGTTTTATTTCTCAGTTTGTTTAAAGCTCAGAAAGGGAAGATGATTTTTCAGAATCTAAACACTGAGTCAAGAATGACACCAGTATCTATCTATATGGGAAAAAAGAGAAAAAGGGAGGGAGGACCCTACTTTGAAAAGACCTTCAAGGCTAATGAGGAGGCCTTGGTATTCTGGCCACAGGCAGAAGGTAAGAACAGCAGCACTGACTGGTCCAACACAGGATGGAAAGAAAAGCCCACTTTAATGGAGGTGCAGGGTGGTCCAGCTGGGGATGGCCCTATGTCTATGTCTAGAGTCCAGGCTCCAAGGAGCTCAGACTGCATGAGATGACACAGAGAAAGGAAGGGCTATTGGTTGTCCTAATGACTGCCAGCTTATACCAGTCATCTCTCTCTCTCTCTCTCTCTCTCTCTCTCTCTCTCTCTCTCTCTCTCTCTCTCTCTCTCTCTCTCACACACACACACACACACACACACATGCACTCATGACATGACATGGGGAATGCTGTACTTAGAAAGTACCTGATGTACCAATATGGGGACAAAGCATGCAGAGAAAAGGACCATGAGGGGAGGATGGCAGTGAGTGCCGGCCCTGGGGTAGAGCAGAAGGCTAAGGACAGCACTGTGAGGATGTGAGGCCTGAGCTCACTGAGACAAAATTCTAAGTAAAGCTAGAAGGAGGGAGCAAAGCACAAAAGGGCCCAGGGTCACCAGGACAATGGCATATTCAGGAAAGGGGAGGTGGGGGTAAGACTGCAGTGGAAGCAGGCACAGCTGCCCAATGACATCAGCCAGGGGACAGGAGAGTTGCCCACTGCCAGGGACACAAGATCTGAACTTTGGAAAGGTCCTGGACTGTGCAGACATAACAGACTGGGGGGACCCAAGAGATGAGGATGACCGGTTCCACAACAATGATAACAGAGCTGCCCACTACGGACCAGGCGGTCCAAATTATCCAACTGCTCCCACTGGCCTGTACTGACTATGCTTATGAACTCAATGCAGGATCGTACATTCATTCCGATTAGTGTGCTCACTTGGTTGGTTCTGGGCTGGTATTCCAGGCAGCTGAACTCATTCTGAATTGTGATTATGTCATCCATCACATTAGCTGTCCCTCCAAGCTTAGAAGCACTGGTTAAAGCAATACTCTCAAATGTCTCTATCACAGTCTCTAAGAAGGGGTAGGAAGGACAGGGACAAGGACAGGCATGTGGCAAGTCTCTCAGAGTGCAGTCAGCCCAGAACACTGTTGAAAACACATGGCGCCTTGCCTAAGTCCTTGTTTTCTCATCTGCCAGCTCAACTTCCTCCTGTCTCTCACCTATGAAAGAGGGCAGCATGACCACTCACAAGGGCACAGGGTACAAGGTGAGCAACTAATGGAACCTACCACTGTGCCTACCTCGAGTACATTCCCAACCTCCCTGTCCCCAGCGTGTAGATGACAGGACAGTGTTTATCACTGAGGGTGCCCCCCCCCCTCCAGGCATAGCAGGGTAGCAGACTCCTTCTGTAAACCACTGTGGAAATACACTCAGGCTTATTCCAATACAGGACAAGCAGCAGAGTAATGTGGTATGACCACGCTAAAGGCAGGTCCGGGGAGACAGTGCAGAGTGGTCCAAACAGAACTGCCACTGGATAGAGGACAGACAGCTGTGGATCAGAGACAAAGCCACTCTGGAAAGGCCACCCTTCCAACCATGTGACATTCTAACAAAGGCAAAACCATGGAGACCTGTTTCCAGCAGAAGGTGACTAGATGAAGAGGTGGCACACAGACTGTCTACTGAGGGCTAAGGGGCAGCACATGTCAATATCAGTCATTTGCCAAACCGGGATTTACAGCACTGGGAGTGAGCTTAAACTAGGAGTTTAAGTTGATCCTGAAGCATTGATATTGACCAGTCAGTCACAAGCGTGCTATACTAATGCAAACATTCAGAACAGGGAAAGTACAGCTCGGGGGGAGGGAGGAGGGAGGGAGGGAGGGAGGGAGGGAGGGAGGGAGGGAGGGAGGGAGGGAGGGAGGGAGGGAGGGAGGGAGGGAGGGAGGGAGGGAGGGAGGGAAGGAGACTACATGGGAACCCTCTAGTGTTATCTTTCAGCTGAAGATGCTCTAAAACAGCCATTAATAAGAAAGTAGAAAATGAAGTTAAAAAAAAAAAAAAGAATTTATTACTAGATGCCAGCCATGACACACACCTCTAATCCCAGCACTTGGGAGTCAGAGGCAGGTGGATCTCTGAGTTGAAGGGCAGCCTGGTCTACAGAATGAGTTCCAGGACATCCAGACCAGAACTACATAGTGAGAGCCTGCCTCAAGAAAAGAAAGAAAGAAAGGGAGGGAGGGAGGGAAGGAATAGGGTGAGAGAAAGAACGAACAAGAGAGAGAGATTCCATTACAAGCAATCCTAGCCATATATCATGAGCATTATGAGACAAGAAACCCAATGCTCTTATCATACATACAGTAGAGATACACTATGTAAAGCAGTATTGAAAAGCCTATTCAGAAATAAATTTAACAACCTATAAATAATAAAAAGTACAATGAAAACTGAAAAAAATGGATAAATCTAAATTTAAAATTATACCATGTTCATGGAAAAAAGCTAATAGCTTCACACTGCTCTATCCTACTTGTTTTTAAGAAAATAGCAGACTAGCAATAAACTATATGCAAAGAATCAAAAATCTTCATGACAATGTCTTTAAGGAACATCAGTAGTTAGGAAAGAGTGGGTGGGGAAAGCCCAGCAGTCTGCCCACAGACAGGAACCAAATCCAGAAACACACACTTAGACAGTCAGATTCAGCAGAGATGCCAAAGCAATTACATGCAGAAGAAAAACAAAACTGTTCTCAACAAATGGCACAGAAGTCACGACACAATCTACAGATACAAGCCTTCCCCTCCCCTCACAGCACATGCATGAGCAAGGCTGCAGACTTACAACCAAAATAAAGAGGTGTGATAGCTAGGCTTGGTTGTTGACTTGGCAGAATCTAGAATTTTCTAGGAGACACACGTATGAGGGATTATCTAAATAAAGGTTGGCCTCTGACCATATCTGGGAGGTCTTGAGGATGTTGATATGGGAGGTCCATCTTAATTGTGGGTGCATTCATCACTCTTTTTTCTAATTGTGGATGTGATATGACCAGCCACCTCATGCTCCTGTAGCCAGGACCTCCCCACCATGTCAGACTGTACCTTTGAAGTAGGAAATAGAATAAACCCCTCCTCCTTCCCATTGCTGTTGCCAGGACATTTTATCACAGCAATAGGAAAAGAAACTATATCTATGGTCTCCAGAAGAGAAACATAAGGCATTCTATGAGTTGGCCAAGGGTTTTCAGTTAGGATACAGAAAGTAATATATAATCCCCCAAATGATCATATCAAAACTAAGAGATTTCTGTTCATTAAAAGGCACTGTCTGGAAAACGAGCTGATGTGCCATGACTGGGAGACACATGTCTTAACAGAGGATTACTATGAAGCACAAATGAAGGGCAAGGAGTATAATGTTGAAGAAATAGCATTCTGATGTCAGAATGGGCAGGGTTCACATGCACAATTGGTGAGTACCCAAGTAGTAGAGTAGGTTTTGTGAAGAACTTTGGCTTTTTCTTATAAGAACTCAACATCCTTCTATACTGAAACCCAGCCACTCACTCCTTCTTAAGGACTTGGGAGAAGTGAGTATGTCAGTGGGAAGGCTTGTGCTGAGCATTCACAGAAACATCACAGCAGCCAGCACAGAGACTCCCTGGCTTCTCCCAGCAGGAAGTCAGCGGACTGACATATACAGGCAAGGGAGAGCTAGTGACTTAAAAGGAGTAAGTACCTTTTGTTCAGGCAAGAATGTAGATTTTTATGTTTCTCAATGACATTTTTAAATTTCCTTAAATTTCATTTTTAAGTTGCTTACTGTTCATTCTTAATGAATCTTTGTAGTCCAGTTACAGAAGGATTTCTGTCAGTTTAACAGCTCTCCACGTCACCGGCCAAAACTCTAAATCATATCTCTGACTCTTCAGCACAGAGGCAGCCTCAGCGGGTATCTGAGTGAGGTCAGTGTTTCCCCCTTGTAAGTTGGCAGTTGGTAGGGTCTCCTGCAGACTATTCTCAATGTCCACAAAGGCCAGCTCAGAGCCTCCTGTCCAAGCACAGCAGCCCTCTCTAGTTCTCTGAATAAGCAGGAGTCAGCTCCCTGGGACTACGACAGTTTGAAGATCCAGCTGTCTGAGCTCATTCCTGAGGGTCACCACAGCTCTACTTGAAGGTCACCTTCCACACCAGGACCATGCCCACTTCAGGCACCAGTTTTCTCTGGTGGCCTTCTCACCAACAAGTTCCAGGATAACGGAGCTACTTACCCTCCTGTTACAATTCTACTGAGCCACCAACCAGTTCTCGGATTGAATAATTCTTCCCCAAGGAAAGAAAATGTAAATGACTAATTATAAAAGGCAACGGTTCTTTTCTCCTCAAAGAAGCTGTCCTGCTAAGTAATGAGTCCAAGAGTAATAGTCTGACTTCAGGGTAGGCAAGTGTGGAGCCGTAATTCAGGAAGTAATGGCCAGCCGACAGACCCTGGCAGGGGTGCTCTTAGGGAAATGAACAGACTGGCAAAAGCACAAGAGTAATCCCTAAGAGCCACAGAAGGCCAGCAGCCGGGAACTTCTAATTTCACCAGCACTTGGACTCCATGACAGCAAAGGGCTGAGACACTGTGCAGGTCAGTCCTCACCCCAGAGAACTAGCATTCAAACCAGCTTCATTAGGCCTAAAGCCAGCCACCTGTCCTTCCACAGTCCGCTGTAAAGAGCTATCCACTCAGCAGAAACCCTGCGTACGTGTTTCCTCAGTCCACACCAAAAGCCATTCCCAGAGGGAAGACACAGATACTCAGCAGCATCAACAAATAATCTATGTATCAGAAACAGAGCTGAGGCAGGAGGATCACAAGTTCCAGGCTATCCTGGGCTATATGGAGATATTCTATTTTAAAAACAAAAGTAGAAAACTGTAGAACAACTAAAGAAACTAAGCCCAGCAAGTTCTTTTAAACTCTACACCCCATGCTGGTACTTAGGGGCAAAATCAAGTGTCCCTGCCTAGGCCTCAAACTTAATCCAATATAGCTAGCTGGCAGACCCAGAAGGCCTCACCTCACATTCTAGATGGCCTCAGGGAGCCAGAACTAGTGAGAGTGTCACCATCAGTCACTTTTCTTACAGCCTCATTCACTTCTTAAGACAAAACCATCCCCCAGAATGACAGACAGCATCTCCTGGGTGCAAGCATCTGCTGACTGTAAGCCCAGACTCTTTCTACACTGCTCCCTCCTGGGTGCTATCTCTCTGGTGCTAGGATCTATGCCTCATCAGAAAGGCGGAGCCCAAGCTGGCCTCAAACTCATGACCCTCCTGCCTCTGCCTCTTGAGCACTTCCTACTACCATGAGCCACCCCAACCAGTATAATCAGGTAGGTCCGCACAGAAGGCCCAAGCACAGTCCAGAACACTGCCCTAAGTCTATAGGACACTCCACAGACTGTGATCTGTGTAGTCCCTGGGCAGCACCTGGGGTAGCCATTCTCACATATACCCCTGGGAGCTACAGGAGAAGGAGTCTGTGCGCTGGCTAACCCCAGGACTCCCGGTATCCACTGGCACAGCCTGAGACTGTGCAGTGCAAATGCTCATCCTAGGAACTCTGAGTTTTTCACTAGCATTTATTAATTATACAAAATTGTTATATTTGCATAAATAGTATTATACATATATGTACACACACACACACACACACACACACATCTGAGATGCCCTTCCTCTTCCCAGCTAGACTCCTTATACTTTTCACCATTTTGTTTTGCTGTTTTGGCTTTGTTCTTTTAGGCAGGGTCTCACTATGTAGACCAGGCTGGCCTTGAACTCTGCTTTCTAAGGGCAGGGATTAAAAGTATATGACATCATGTCTAACTTTCATGTTGTTGTTGTTTTAATATGGGATGCCCTGGAGCTAGAGTTCCAGGTGTTTGGGAACTACTGGAGTGGTTATCTGGAAAAACTCTTAATCAGGGAGCTTATCTCCAGTCTCCCCTCCCCAAAGGGGTTCTTATCTTTTCACTCTGACTCCTGAGGGGTAGCTGAGCAGTAGCCAGACCACTAAGGTCCAGAATCTCAGCATGCTACAATGCCTGCTCAGATGGTGGCTTAGGGCTGCATCCCCCCCCCCCCCCCCCCACGGCACTGTTCTGCTCCACTGTGCCGGACAGATAGCAGTGCACAGCAGGCTCCGGGTTTTCAATCCACTACACCCCGGCAGCTTCTTTTCCTAACAGCATCAAGCATACCTTCCCACGTGCTCCTGCCTCTGCTGTCTCTGAGGCTGTTTCTCACCTACTTCCATCTCCATTTCCAATCTGTAACTTGCCACCTACCCCTTCCTCTGAGAGTCTCTCTTAGCATTTGTGTTCCATATCTTTCACCTCACTCCTGGATGCTTTTGACTCGATTCCTCCCTCAAGATTTGTTCTATTTATTGACTCTAAGCAAAAGGACTTAAGATTCCAAGGCCAAGGTGGGTATAGTACTCAGACTGTAACTACACAAATAAAACAAAACTGATACCCCAACTTCTCAGTCATCATATCTCGGTGCTATCTATCTTCCCTCCAGAGCATCTGTCTACTGTTCCCCACTCCTTCAGCTCCTCAGACCCTCGTTCAGTCCCCTGATCCTCTCTGGTTCTAATGGGTTGCAGAATGTGATGACTGTAATCTGGTTTCAGATAGTTTGTTCAGAGTCATCAGGGTTGTATTCTGGTTGCAGACTGTGCATCTACCCTTCACATTTTAAGCCTAGTATACTGACTGAGAGGGCTCCCAACCCTAAAAGCAGTGATACTGGAGCTCCCTGCCTGCCACATAGACTCACTGCTTGCTCTGTTTTGGGAGCCAGTTTGACCCAAGGCTTTCCCTAAGGCCATAATGTAAGAATGTAGTTCCTTGCCTAAAACCAGAAACACCCTTGGCAAGGCCAGTAATGGTCTGGGGCCAGGATCTTGGGGAACCTGTGACTTCAGATCCTGGAAACTCAAGTCTTGCTCCCTAAAGGGCTGTGGTTATCAGTCCCAAGGCTACTATGTGCTTTGTCTATGATGAACTTGAGATATCCTGTGTACAGCATTAGCTCCTGGCTGACTTCACCCTATTATGATAGTCTCATACTTAGTCTGTCCCAGTTTTCTCCTGAAAACAATATAAAAGACATTGTACTTTCTAATGAGCCTGGTAGTCTAAGTTTGTGCAAGATCACTGACTGCAAACTTTTGTATCTGCTTTATCTTCTCATCCCCTAGTCCTCTCTGTCAGAAACTAGGCCCAGATCACTCCATACTCTCTCCAGGCTCATCTTCTGGGGCTCTCAGTGAGACTGCCATGTGTCTGGGTTGAGAAAGCCTGGGTCTCATGTAAAGGCCTTCAATGACTAGTCCTTGAGACTCTTTCAAGTTGTCTGACAGGCCAAAGCTGATTTCATAACAATGTAAGGACACAAATGATCTTTTTCAATGTGCTGATATTTGTACTGAAACACACATCAGGCTGAGTATACAGCCGAGCACAAGGAAGAATCCAGGTAGCACCACCAACCCTTGCTGGTGGTTAGTGCATTACCAAAGCCCTGTGTCTTCAACTAAAAGCCAGTTTCTCTGAAGAGAATCCTTCATGAAGTGGAAACCTACATTTTAATCGCTACCTTAAAACTAAGTCTAATTTTACTACTGACAGTGTTCAAGCTCTGCCTGGAAGAAGCATCTTTCCAACATTTTGAGACAGGATAAGGGGCAGGAAAAGCCTTATGTATAGAGGTGGCTGGGCTATCCTCCAGGAAAGCTCCACGTGACTGCTATAGCTGTAAACTAAATAGGATCCCATCTTCAAGAAACATCACTTTCAAAGGCAAACTGTCTATGCAAATCTGGGACCTTACCAGTTATTTCCCCCAAAATGAACAGTTATGCTATCACTTCAGATAATAGACTTACCAATAACAACATTTGAACTTCAAAGTAAAAATCTGAGTTTTGTAGAATTATCATTCACTACTGTGGAGCTGAGATGGAAGAAACAATGCTAAGGCATGTGACTGGTAATCATCTAATAAACATGGTGAACCTCTGACGCTGAAGTGTGTGGGCATGGGGCACTTCCACTCTGCACACCCGATACCCAGATCTCCCAGGGGCAGGGCTTGCTTTTCTCTTATTTGATACCTTCTAAGGCAGGAAAACCTAGGCCACAGTACATCTGAAGAGTCTCCTCAAACGCACTGGCTGCTAACCAGCAGCATGCTTCCTTTCTGGAGGACTGCCCTTGCTGCTAACAAGCCACCAAAGCAGGTCATATGTGTTCTGCACATGGTCACTCAGCATCTCCAGGAAACTGCAGTGGAGCAGGTTTTTCAAAGTCTGCATCCTGACCAATCCTCTCTGCTCACCTCCACTGCTATCCTGTTTCCCAACTAGCCCCCGAGCTTCAGGTCTGGGCCAGAAGGGCAATGCCAGTCATATCCACCACAGTAACCCTCAGCACCTACAAAGCCATGCTTATCATACTCTGGAGGAATTAATAGTTAGCAGATCAATTACAAAAATTTATTGGATGCAGAATCTCCAACCAAAGACCACAGTGAACTAAACACAGCTACAGCAATCCAGAGTGTCCAAAACCAAACAAAAGACAGATGTGCTTTCTACCCTCTATATCTCAGCCTGTAGGTGGCAATCCCTTTGGCAAACCTAAAACATTTACAGGATGATTCATAACAGTAGTAAAATTACAGTTCCAAAGTAGCAATGAAAATAATTTTATAGTTGGAGTCATCACAACATGAGGACTGTATTAAAGGGTCTCAGCATTAGGAAGGTTGAGAACCACTGCTCTAGAACCTGCCCTGCAAAACAACTCACTTCAGCAAAGCAGAAGCCACTGGGAGCCACAGAGGTCCAAACGTGGGCTGTATAACCTGGGGCAGTGGCTTGTCTCTCTGAGCATCCACCTGGTGCACAGGTATGTCCTTGGAATTGGCACAAGGTTTGGTGCCCTCATGTAGAAGATATACTCAACTCCCATTTTCATCCTTGAAGTCACTGTCCATTAACCACAAAGCCTGTGGCCCTAGTATGGCTCATAGTCTGCAGTTCATGGGAGCCACCTACGAAGTGTGTGGATGGATAACATACTTTTGATAAGTCAACCAGACTTATAAAAATGCTGGAGACACAGGTAAAGGCCAGATAGGAATTATCTACATTCAATAAAACCAAGACTGCTTTCTGAGGACTTCCGGTCAAGACCATGCACAGGAAATGTATATGCAGGAAGAGAATTCCAGCAGGACAAAGAATGGAGGAGAGAGATGTGTGACCAGGAGTGGGAAGTGGGCTAAGAAACAACCCACCACTGGCAAAGGGCAGGGCCATGCAAGCCCTTGGGAGACAGCCAAGGTTCATTCAGACCTGTACTTTAACCACACTCTTATACTCACAGGCTAACCTAAACAACACTGGTCCTTGCATGGAAGGCCCAAAGTCCCTAGTCTTTTGGGATTGCCTTAGTCACAAGAAATACAGTCGAGCTCCCAAATCCCAAATGGTGGAACAGAGAACCTTCAACTGCAGCTCACATGAGGCTCATGTGGAATCAATCCTAGCCATGAGAGGGAAAGACAGATAGCTACCATTGAGCTGCAAACGTGCTGTAAACACAGCACCAGGAATGTCTTGCCTTCTGCAAGTCAGCCCCGTCAATAAACCCTCTGCCCTACAACAAAGCTCAGGTGAAAAATGAAAGGCCCGCATTGATTCCATTGTACAGCAATCTTATTTACAAACAGAAGCCAGATAATCTTGGATTTAAATGGCACAAGTGCCATCACTCACAATCAGACACTCGACAATGATAATTTATAAACTTTTACATTATGGTTCAATCCTTTCTCTTAACAGGCAAGGCTACGTTCTGAAGGAGTAAAAAATATGAAAACATTAACAAAGCGGGGAAGTGATGAATTGATGCTTGGGCCAAAACATGTCTCTAGTGGGCACATTTGTCTTTGCAGGAACAAAATGAGTCAAGGGCCATCTGGATCAGCAGCAAAGAAGAGGTTTCCGCTCTTCAGTTGCACAAGGGGATGCTAATTTGTACCCAATCGCCTCAGATATAAAAAGCAACGCAAATCCAGGACTCCTTGACATACCACTTATCTGATCCCTTCATATTAAAGCCTCAGTCAGGGTCTAAGCCATACATTTTCTGAAGCATTATTTGACCTTCAGGTCCAGTAAATGAGCTGAGACTTCTTCAGCAGAGACACTTACTCAGAAAGATCAGAGCTATTGTGGCCCAGCTAGCTTCCTGATGCCCTGGGGGCTAACATTCTACTTTAGCTGGCATGGTACACGCATGGCCTTCTTTGCATAGCTTCTACAAGTGGCCCCCAGAGAGAATCTTGAGAATTTGGTCCCTTGTGACATTTATACCCCACTCTAGCCCTCCCCCCACCAACAAAACTTCTTGTCCTCCTAGGACATCTCTTTAGTCACACTCAGTCTTGAGAGCCTGCACACAGTACTGAAACACCTGGGCTCTGGCCCACAGTTTGTTCCTCGAGGCATGCATCATGCCTAGCTCAAAGGCAGAACACAGGTCCAGGTATAAAGCAGGTGTTTAGAAAAGGTATTATGGGCTAAAACAAACCCAAACACTCCACAGAGCATTTAAGGGTTGGTCTAGTACTTCAGCCATTGCTCTACAAGTTAACTGCTCCTATCCCCATTCTTAATTCATCAGCCAATGAGGTACCTTCTAGGCACTATGCAGGTTTCAACACACACAAACACTGTTTACATAAAAACCAAGCTGTCCTAGGGCTTTCCTGTGAACATCCCAGCCACTAATCCTAGCTTCCTTGGAGACTGACAATGTCCCACTGTGGTGCCCAGGTACCCAGGACTCTATTACCTGGAGTCCACCATGGACAAAGCACAATGGGAATAAGCCATGGATACAGAGCCACAAAAGGTGGAAGGGCTATGGACTGCTCAGTGGCCTAAAAGGTACAGTCTAGGGATGCTGCCTAGATCTGATGCCCTTTAAGGATATGTGTTCAGTAGTTTGTCCAGGACTCAGGGCCCAGTGCCCACAGTGGTGCTGAAAGCTAGAACATATAGGCAAAAGCAGTGGTAAGACCAGCGCATCAGGATCATATTCCCCACACCATCCTATTGGAATACTTAGCAGGACACAATAACTATTCCAGAACCAGGAGCATTTATGACCCATCTCATGCCTTGTGACCCTGGTGAGTATGTGTTGCTCCATGTGGAGAAAGACTACCTGCTTTTTCAGGCAGACAGCTTCAATTCAGAAGTCAGATAGTGTAATCCAGTGGCCTTCCTACACTTGGGCTGCAACATGTTGTGTAGGGCCTCCCAAGTCTCCAGAACCTCAGGCTCACCTGAATGCCATCCAGCAACTTGCTCATGCACCAGTAGGTGTCAGCCTCAATGTTGCGAAGCACCTCTGCAGGCACACTGGAAACATCGACCTTATCCACCTCTTCATCCTCCTGGTCTGTACGGAACAAGCATAGGAGACACAAGAAACAATCAACCATGTGAAATAAACAAATGGGGAACGCGGCCATCCACATGCTCAGCAAAGCCTCCCTCCACCACATTTTCATCATGTTGAATAAATGGTTCATGAACCTCACACCTCATCACTTAATGGTTCTCAATTTTACTACCTAATTAGTTGTAAATAACTAATATTCTGAATCCATTCCGATTAATTGAAATAATTAATATATTGTAAATTATTACTTCTGAGACATCTCAAATTCTAAAAAGAAAAAACCTACCATGTATTCCTAAGCCCTAACAGATCTGAAAGTTTCTCCTTCTAACAAATTTACATATCCATCCAGTAACAATTTCTCTAGATACAGTTTCTGAGGTAGAGCTTTCCAAACGGCTCTGGATAAAAACTTCTGTGTTCCCACCTAACACCCCAGAAAGCAGAGACACAGATGAGCTTCAGAGAAGACAATGGTGCTTGAAATAATTTCCTTCTGAAAGCAGAACAAAAAGATGCTTAGTTGACTAGGTTCATCAGCTATTTGAGCAAACTCATTTTAGACCCTTAGGAGGACTATCACCCAGGAAAATGTCATAAACATTTTAAAAGTTGACCACCCATTTTATCATTTTATTTGCAAACACATGTGCATCTTTATAGAGAAAACGTTCTCTAAGAAGGAAACATTTTAGCCCAGACACATTTAGGAAGTTTAGGCAAAGCCCAGCAACGCTAACAAAGCTGCTAACAATTATCAAGCGTTTATCACTTTCCCATTCCCCTGCACCCAACACCCCGTGCTTCAGACACACCCATCAGGTAACCTGCCACAACTCGACTCCCACTGCCAGGTGGCATGCAGAGATCTGCAGTGCAGAAGAGGTAAACAGGATGAAATTCAGAAAGCCCACAATCTGCACCCCACAAGCCTCCTCACCCCAATCATCCTCAGCCATTACTCCAGACCATCTTCATAAATGCTCCCCACAAAGGGTCTGGGTCACAGCCCACCAGCCCCTTTATCCACCTTTGTATGACTTCCTCATCAGCACCCACATGGCTCACACATAAGGATGGGAAAACCACCTTCCTGGTTCTTTGTGTTCAACAGAGACCAGAAAAGTAATGGGGAACACAATTGTCACATCAGTGTCCCTGAGCAGAAATCTACAAGCGAGCTCTCTGGAGATGGTGACAGCCCTATACACAAACAGTAAGACCCAGCTCTCTGGTCATGTAAGTCAGTGACTACTAAGTCACACCTCAATGATACTGAATCTGTAAGAGACCTATGAAGAAAAGGTGCTAATGCCCCAGTTCCTTCCATGGCACTGCTTAGGTTTTGGGTTTTTGTTTTTAAATGGGGATACAATTCATACTATGAAAGCTACTTCTTAAAGGTGTAAATGAAGGACCTCATCCTGAAAGCACATGTTGCTCTGTGTAAAGAGTCTGTGAGTTACCATCATGAACTCCAGGGCATCTTCCTTATCCCAGTAAGGGTCCTTGTAGCTTTCAGGAGTCACCCCTTCCTGCCCTCCTCCCAGTTCTGGGCAGCACCCACTTAATCCCTGTCTGCAGCTGTGCCTACTCTGGATGCCCTGAAGGGCCCAGTTCTTGTGGTCTTGGTGTCTAGCATTTTTCACTAGCATGTTTTCAGGGTGCCTGCAAGCTGAAGACTGTCCAGGACTCCTTCTTTTTGTGACTGAGCAACCTCCCTCGCTGGCAAGCCAAGGACTGTCTCAATTGTGGGGTGATGGAAGTAACAGGCTGAGCTGATATTCTATATGGGAACTATCACTTCAGCCCAAGCCCTGGGCACAGAGCTAAGCAGGATAGGCAATGTCCCCAAGGAGTTAAGTCATTAAAGAAAAGTATTCAGGAGCCAGAACAGCCCAGGTGGCCAGTGAATACAGAGACCCTATGTGAAGGATGCTGTCACTCATATCATAATGGACCCAAAGGATTCACCACCCTAAGAGGCACACAGTTGGTTATCAACTTTCCCCTTCCACTGGATACAGGTCAGATTGACAGGAATAGCTGTAGCACCTCATCTGACTCTACTATGTAGGGGGATTAGGTTACATTGTAAATAACTATCTAATTATCCTGCCTACTGGTTTAATAAAAATGCTGATTGGCTGAAGGTAGACAGGAAGTGTGGGCAGGGCTATCAGACTAAGAAATCTCTGGGAACAGGGAGACCAGAGCAGAAATGCCACAGAGAAACCACAGAGACACCATGATGAGACGCCAGAGGAAAGAAGCTGAAATGCTGCTCTGAGAAAAGGTACCAAGGCTCATGGCTAAACAAGATAAGAGTCATGGGTTAGTTCAAGAGCAAGAGCTAGCAAGTTATATGCCTGGGCCCCAGGTCAATCACCATACAACTAATATAAGCATCTGTGTGTTTCAGTGGGACTGTGGAACTGTGGTTCAGCCTGTCCGGGTCACGAGGCTAGGCCGGAAAGTCTGGGCCAGAAACCTCATACAACACTACTAAGTTAGTTTGTGACAGCTACACTTTCTGGCAGCTCTGTCCCCTACTGGCCTGCAGGGATATAAGAATCCTCCCCTATGGTCTGCCCTCAGAAGCCTAATTCTGAAAAATGTCTGATCTAGGAACCCTGCTGGCTCAGGAGGCCAGCATCTGATCTGAAGACACACTTTGATACAGTCCCTCTGTATTCTATGAGAAAGATGCACTCTCCCAGTCCCTAAGGTTGCAGAGACAAAGGTTATCACCTCTCTCAGGTGACAGATGTTCCCAGGACAAGGCAGCAATAGGGGAACCCCACAGGTCTGACTCACATCCAGCCCAACCCCACACTTCCCCTTTCTACTGAGCTAAATGGGAAGGGCAAGAATGTAGATGTGGGTGTGAAATGCCTCCTCCTGCTCCCCAGGAAAATGGCTTCAGCAGAACTGATTCCCATCCAGGGAGCCTAAAAGCAGGTCTGATTTTATTTTCAAGTCTCATGGCATCAACAACCACAGTCTGAGAAATCTTCTGAGATGTTTTCCATTGACGTATTCTTTTTCAAGGGCCGATCAAGTATGGGGACATATCAGTGGGAAAAGATGTCTCAGCTAAGATGACAGATAAGAAAAGTCAATGTCAACGTTGAGGAATCCCAAGCAACCCTAGGGTTCTAAGGAAAAAACATGCTTCAGAAGGAAAAACTGTCAACACAAAGTTGAAGACAGGGTGGGAAAGCTGACCAGGACAGTTGCCAGCTAGAGGGCAGGGCCTAAATGAAAATGCACTAGCCAGATATTGGGCCAGCTCAGGAAACAGTGAGAAGAGCCCTCTTGGACTGCACAGGTTCACAGAGCAGCTGTGCTATCACAGCCCAGGCCTGCATGAAATGGGCATGGGGTAGGCAGAAACCTCAATATTTCTTAGTCTGTTTAGCCATCTTATTATTTTATCCAAGGAAATGTCAGCAGCCTATTCTGGGTGTCATTTCTCACAGCAGGTCATTTGTTACTCTTCAATGTAATGAAGTAATGGCATTTAACTCCAAGAAACCCTCTGTCGATTTGTCTTCTAAACGCCAAGAGAATCAGACTTGCCCTCACTATTGGAATAAGATAAATACCCTGACCCCCATGGCAGCCACACACACTGTAGATAGGCAAGGATGGAGACACAGCACTTTGAAAGATCCAGGCTGTGGGTGCAGATTCTGAACTCAGTGCAGACTGCCAAGACCAACCAAAGAAGTCATTCCCAAAGAGAACAGGATGCTGACTATCCCTGGAGACATGGCCTGGATAGCACCATAAGCAAGACCAGATGACCTGACTCCTCATCCATCTACTGGGAGCTGAAGTGTTGACCTAGTGATTCTAAGAACCAGGCAGAGGACAACATAGGGGTAGGAAGGTCCTCTCAGTAAAGAACAACTGACTCCAGAAGACACACTATTCACAGAGTGTGCTGCCATAGCAAAGAAAGGCAAAAGGTCAAGCTGGAGTCACTGGGAGTCACCAGGGAAGCCCCATGGATGGGGGCTGAGTGGACTATCAGTGGGATGTTCACGGCTAGGAAACTTGCACTGATGCAGAAGGGTTTAGCTCTCCAGCCAGCAAACACCCCAAAGGCAGGCATCCCACCCATAAGGAGATATAGCCATATCAGTGGGAAAAGATGTCTCAGCTAAGATGACAGATAAGAAAAGTCAATGTCAACGTTGAGGAATCCCAACCAACCCTAGGGTTCTAAGGAAAAAACATGCTTCAGAAGGAAAAACTGTCAACACAAAGTTGAAGACAGGGTGGGAAAGCTAACCAGGACAGTTACCAGCTAGAGGGCAGGGCCTAAATGAAAATGCACTAGCCAGATATTGGGCCAGCTCAGGGCCGAGGCTGTCTTTAGGATTCAGTGACCTCTGTTTCTGCCCTGGGCCACCCACACACTCTGCTGTCTAGAAGCAAGTGGCTGTGGTGGAAGGTGAGTAATACACAGTGTACCCCTGGACTCAAGAGGGAGGCTACGCAAAACCTTAGCCTGCCACTGAGCCCAGAGACCCATGACAGGGCTAAGCACCTCAGGGGCTCTCTCACGTGACTTCTAAACTACTAATAGTTTTCACCTGAAATCTGACAGGGGTCTAGTTCTTGCTATTCCGTGTAATTATATACTAAAATGGAAGCCAAGCATGCGTGACACTGCTCTGGCATGCACCGCCCTTCCCTTCCCCACAATCTCAGCACCTCACCTCCACTCAGGACCCAGATCCTGCGCCATGTACCATGGGACCAAAGAAGACGCAAAGCAGCCAGGTCAGAAGTTCTGTGGTTCCAAGAAGACCCCGAGGGAATAAGTCACAGAACGAAGCACAGATGTTATAGAGTCAAGGCGATCTGACTCTTTAGATCATGGAAAAGCTTTGGGGATAAGTTAAATGGGCTGCTTTGAAAACACTTGCTATGTTATTAGATATAAAGTCAATCTGAAAATAACTTCATGTTGTCAACAACTCCATTTATACTGCAGGCACTACCGGGAAGCCCATGGTTCACAGGGCACACAGGGAACTGGGTCACTCTCCCTCCCATGCAGAAAGGTCAAGGATAGAATGTAAGGCAGAGTCTCTAAGGAGAGCTGAGCTGTTGGGGCCATCAGAACAGCTCATCTCTCCTGGCTGCCAAGGGCAGCATGACTGGGATGTGTGTAGAGTGCCTGTGGCCAGAACAATTGGGTGAAGAAAGCTGCTGGCCTTCAGCGGGCAAGGCCAGTGCTATAGGGGACAGCACTAAAGGAAAGCCCTAGCCACCCCCAAGTCTGCATGGCTGTGTGGGTAACCGGCTGCAGAGAAGGGAAGTAGAACAGACAGACAGAAGAAACAATCCAACAGAATTGGGCAGGATGCAGGCACACATATATTCAACTGTTGCTTATGTTAGAAAAGCAAAGAACAAAATTCCCTGTCCATCTTCCAACAGTCGGAAACAAAGAGTGTAAGACAGGCTCAAAATGGAGAACAGTAGTCTAGCAAGGAGGGCTGCCTGTCTAGGATGGCAGGCAGGGCAGTAACAACATCTGTCACCTGTTAGCCCGGAGTCTTTATTCTGAGTTGGTGCTTGAGCCTGTTTGCATACACTCAACAATCTAGTGGGAGAGCGCCTATGAGGGCACAGACCAGGGACCTACAGGGAAGTCACATACTCAGTACAGGGAAGAGTCAGGACCTGAGGGGAATCTTGGGAGCTCTCTCCATATTTCAACTGCCTCTCTGATACACTGCAGCCTCTAGCTAGGCACTGAGTGAAGGAGCTCCTACAATAGTTAACTGAACCCACTCATACAGCTACAACTTAAAATATAGGACTTAGTGAAGAAAAACTGTCAGTAAAACATTCAGCATATGGACTGTTTCTCAGGCAAAGAACATGACATCACCCCAAGTTAGGGTCTCCTAGGAAAGTAGGCCTCCACTGCCTCCAGAAACATCAGGATCTGGAATGGCCAGGGCACCGGAGCACTGGAACTTTTGAAGCACTGACTGGAAAGGGGAAAAATTAACTCCAGTTTATATGTCTCCCCTCCTGTCAAAGGATCCAAACACTGGTACAGCTGTCTAGTATACCAGGCTGTAGGTAGAGAGCCAGCACCTGGCAGAGAGCAAGCTCCTGGAGGCAGGAAGGAGGGAGAGGCTGTTGTCATGACAACACTAATCACCGATGCTGCACAAACCCTGCAATAAACCTCTTCATATAATTAGGAGCTTAACTGGTAATCAAAAATATTCTGTTCTTTATAAGCAAGCTGGAATTGCTCTATGGATCTAATCTCCACATTTCCCAACTTGGGAGTTTTAAATTTAAAACCCTGACACTTCGGTGATGGAGATTTTACCACTTAATTACGTAGATTTGGGTTCTGTCACCAAGAAAGGGTCCTGCTTTGGTAAGGGTAGCGCCACAACTCCAGACTATAAATTTACAAAACTCTGGTTCAGCAAAAGCAACTAACACTGTGATCAAATTGGTTTTGCAGTGAGAATGCTTAATTCTAATATAAATAATGTTCAATTCAAGGTTACAGAATAAACTATAGCCACAGTTCCCACTCTACTCCATAGCTAAAAACATCAGCCACCACCTGTGGGGGCCACAGCATAAGCCTGTGATTGGAGGGCAGGTTGTGAACAGACAAGAACCAGAAGACAAGGGTGAGTGAGGTCGGTGAGCCAGACCACATCCACGACAAACTGTTCAGTAGCCTGGAAGAGAGTCCTATGTAATGAAAATGAGCACTCCCTTCCCAAGACACCAAAATTCTGTTCCAACCCCAACCCCATCCCACCCCCATGCCCTGCAGCACCAGGATCAATCCACAAAATGCACAAGCAGAAAACCAAGTGGATCTGTAGTACAGAATGCTAGACAGGATATAAGCACAAAACACACAACGGTACTTCCTGAGCCTGAGATGTTGTTTCTTTAAAAAAAAAAAAAATCAAAAACACAGCACTCTTTCCATCTGCCTTGACTCTCAGCTTTACTACACCACCATGAGGAGGCATTCTTGTTCAGTGTCTGTCTGGTTCTGTCATAAGCTTGAAGCACTAGCAAGAAACTGGGGTGGGAAGGGAGACATGAGACAAGAGCATCCTTGACGTCTAAAAGAAGAGGGGCATACTGCTCCTCCACTGCCCTCTGGACTCAGTGGCTATTGGCCGCTCGCTATAGGGATGCCTGCCTTTAAACTGACTGAAAGGAAAGTGCGGGTGCCTGCCCACATTAAGCTCATGGTGGTAAGAAGGTGATATTGATGTGGACAATGGGTGAGACTCGTAGAACCCAGACACTAGGCTCTGAACTGACCCATAAAGATCCCTATCATCAGAGAGACACGAAAAATTGGGAGCCAGCCCAACTTAGCTTGGCTATAAACCAGGACAGAGAAAAGGACAGAGCTCCTGAGGTGGGCGAAGACCATAGAGCAATGCTCACCATGGCACAGAGCAGTGGTCCACTACAGTCAGCAGCTGTGTAGGGGATGGGTCAGTTCAAGTCACAATCACGCGACAAAGGACAGCACGATGCCTGCAGTGGCCCGCACAGCACATGCCACAACACTATCTCTCACTTGTGCTTTTCCCGCTTGCCACCAACCCTCAAGGCCTGGCTCTACCTAAGCAGTACCTAGCATGGAGCAGAAGCTCATTAATGCATGGCAAGGGAATAAACAGACTTCCTTCAAAGAACTTGTGCTCTAGGAGGAATGGATAATTACAAACATAATGAGAAAGACTATTCCTCGAAGACTGAGAACTAAGTGCCAGCCCAGTTTCTCAGCTGCAGAAACATTGGGCTATTACTGAACTGAAGGCAGTGTATCAAAACTCTAATTTGAATGTGCCAATGACAGCACAAACCACACTAAAATAAGGAACTCACTCCAATTGAAAGAAGCATGCCTTCCTCCCAGCATGCCTCTTAACTCCCCCTAGCCACCTCCTGAAGAAGACTCACTTCTCTCAGGAGATAGAGAGCAATTTTGCTATTTTAAAACCCTCAAAAAGCTGAAATTGTTAAAAAGCTGAGTTTGCCTTTGAAAATTATAGGTGTGGTTTCTCAGGAAAGCAAGGTGCTCCTATGTCCCTGGGGGATCCTAACTGCCCTGGTGGAGGAGGCTTTTAACCCCCAACTCTATTCTCCTGCCACACACCACAGGACAGCAGAAAATCCATGGACCTCATGAGTCATTGAGCCATACATGTACAGCCAAGAGCAGGTTCAGGACTCTGTCACCTCACAGGATGCCTGCCTGAATGTGGTATTGAGAGATTTGGGTCCCTAGTTATTCCTTAATGAGGAATGGTATCTAGGTCTTCTAGATAAGACCTTCATTCTGATGCTGTATTCCAATTAGGAGATTGTGCAGACACCCACCTCTCAGTGGTTTGAACCTATATAGAGAATGAACTTTCTAAGAATACAAACTGATCATAAGTCAAACCGACTATCTCTTTATCTAATTAACTTTAAAAAAAAAAAAAAAAAAAAAAGAACCTACAATAGAAAATCAGGTTTTCATATCAAACCAGCAAAACAGCTCTGGTTCAGATTGTGAATAAAGCAGCAGTGGACCCAAAGAAGGCAGGCAACCCTGAATCCTAAATCCTTGGTCAGTCAGCCCCAAGTAGGAGGCTCTATTGATTTCATAGAAGGTGTCATCCACTGGGACAAAAGGCATTTCAGTGGGTTGTTTAGAGGCCTTGCTTGATTCCATACAAATAAGAATGCTGTGCAGGCTTTGAGAAAACTATGCAGCTTACCACACATCCTCAGGGACAGGTCAGGAAGGCAGCTAGAAAAACAGAGCTACTGTATCATGTAAAAACTCCTAAGTGGTTGTAAGAGGGAAAGTCCAACAAATTTATTACAGGCCAATGGCTCATAACAGTAATCTACAAAGAGCTATTTCTCCGTAAGAAATACATGGCAGTAGGCCCCCTGAGAATAAAGAAACACCCTGGAACAGCCATGTAGGAAAGAAGCCAGCTAAAGCCATGAAGTAAAACCAAGTGACCCATAAGATGTGCAGCTCACTTACATTGGGAGGTTCATTTCAGCTGAAACAGTGCCTGCCCAATCCAAAATGAAAAGCCAACTTCCAGAACCCACTAGGACAGCTCCAGAGTCCTAAGCACTCAGAAGACCAAGAAGAGTTTGTTGGGGGAGGAGTTACAAAATCCACTGAGTCTCTGACAGGATTCCCAACACCATTCACCATGGGAGAAACCAAGGCAGCAGGAGCTGCACACTTGTCCAGTCAGAAGAGCGCAGTGAACGTATGCTGGTGCTCAGCACACAAATGTGGTGCTGACCTGCCAGCATCTTCAGCCAATAATGCAGCACACTCCACAGTCACAATACTACCTGACACAACCTCCATAGTCACTTCTGTCACCTAGGTGAACACTTGTGGCCATGCATGGTGATGCAAAGCAAATCTCAGTACTTGAGGCTGAGGCAGAAGGATCAAGAGTTTGAGACCATCCTGGGCTACATAGTGAATTCTAGTCTGGCCTAGGCTATATGGAACGACATTATTTAAAAGAAGAAAAAGAGGAGGAGAGAAGGAGAGAGAAGAAGGAGTGAAGATTTAATGATATTTAACCTATCTCCCAACCCTGAGTCCTTAGCATGTGTCCTTTGAAAGCCTGCTGACATGTCAGAACCTGGTATCTTAATTTCCTGGGCAAGCACAAGGCCAATGAGAGAGAAACTAGGGAAACTGTGATCTAAATCAACCAAATTACTTAGAAAGGTTTCTTCTTCCTCATCATGTTTATGCTGAAATTACAAAATGCAAAATTTAGGCCTGGAAAACCTTAAACCACACAGAAACTAGGACACCTTACTAAGATGGGAGCCTGGCTGCTGAGGCCTCTGTGATTGTTCTAAGTGAGTATCAGCTCTAAGGATGAGTCAATCAATGTCATATGAAAGATACATAAACCTGGGTATAGAGGCAGACAGATGCACCTAGGCTTCTAGGGACCGAGGTGTCATTCCACAGTGTGAATTCACAATGAATCTAGGGCACAATTTTAAGAGAACTTGGAAAGATCCTTGACATTCGTTTTTCATGTTCCATGACATTTTCAACTGGTTTTCAAAGACTATATTGTTATTAGTTAGCATAATGAATATTTGTGTTTATTCAAAAGCAGTTAAGAAATTAGGGTCAACACTAAAGGTACCTAAAATAAAAGATGAACTATCAGAGTAAGTTATCTAAAAACCAAGGTGTCCTTACCCACAGCTTCAGGTGATCCCAAACTCCAAATTTAAGGGGCTCCTGAACCTGAGACTTCAGACTATCAGGCCAGCAATCAAGATATTTAACTCCAGAGCACCTTGGTCTCTGGCTTTTCAGGTGAGGGATGCTCTACCTGTAACATCTGAGGAAAAAATGCAAACTCTAAGCACTGACATCTACACACCTCTGACCCCAGAATTTCGGACAGGCAAAGCTCAGCTTGCAATATATTTTCCAGGAGGGTTTTATGAAAGGCTCTTTGTGACAGGAAGCCTGGCCAAAGGCTTTCATTTCTCATCTTTAAGAAAATATGTTCTCTTAAAGTTGACTGGGAATCTTTTTGGTCTGTGCTGTGCTCAGGTGGTGTTGACAAGCTGGACAGCCTGGACCTGTCCACTCTAGGTCAATTTGAGGGTCTTTGAGTCAAGCATCAAAAGGATGCAAAGGATAAAGCAATTTCTAAATTGGGTCTGACACCGTGACTCATACTAAGATTTGACAGCAATACACAGCATGTCAGCACCAGAATTCAAACAGAGTCAGAGGCTCCTCTGCTGGAGGCAGGAAGAGAAACTTCCTTAAAATAGAGGGACAGCTTGGACTTGTGGCCTTTCCCTGATTCATCATTAGTAGGCAATCCTCTGTGTGATTCTACATCCCCCAGGAGCCTGAGCCAAAACAAGCCTGTGTCTTTGACGTGTCCCCCACTATAAGAAATCAGAACCATGTTTTGAGCAGAAGTCATCAAGAGCCCACTGGTGACAATGGAGGCAGCTTTCAGGGATGCTGGGGAAAGGGATGCTGAGAAGGCCAAACAAAACAGATGAGATCAAAGTGCTAAGGAGCCACAGAGCATCAAAGGGAAACAAAGACAACAAGCTAATGGGACCAGTGCTTTCCAGAAAAGCATTCCAGGCTAACAGTCAAAGGGACAGCGACTACAAACTATGACAAAGAAAAAAATCCTACTACCAAGAGGGAACAGGTTGTGCCATACTGCTAGGAAAGGATACGACACTCTTTCCTGGTTCCTTGGCTGCTTTGAGCAGAGGACGGTTGGTAAGGCAGCTGGACAGACTACCCCTACCCAGCACCAAGCATCTAAGTACGTGAGGGCACCTGAGAGGAAAAAACTACACAACACCACAGCTGCTTGTTGCTGAAGCACAGCCAAATGCTTCAACAACTTACATCAGGCTCCCTGTCAACTAGGAAGTCAAGCCTCTTCTCTACACACACACTGTTCAGGAGCTGGAACATGCTTTTTGTTGCTAGTCATTTGTGGTTCCTACTTTGTAACATCGACACTTATTTCCCAAGCAATTTTGAGCCATGCGTTGTCCCCATCAACCAAAAAGTTATTTGTAAGGGAACCAGCACTGGTGTGAAAACCAGGGCAAAGAGAGGCAGCCCCATGGCTTCCGGATATAAATTTTAGATCAGCCAAAAGTAATAAACCAACCACTTGATAATAAATCAAAAAATTACAATTGGTATTTTAATTTTTTTATACATAATAGACCACGTAACACTAGACTGAATATTATATTACCACCACATAATTACACCACAACATGCTATACAGCCCATCCTCAACACTGTTATTAGATTCATAAAATATGCTTCTAGAATGAGAAAAAATAGCTGTCAAGAACCGCATCTTATTATTCAACTATTAAACTTTCTTAATCATCAATCAGTTTAATTGCTCCTGACATGGGTTATAAATAACAATTTGTGGTTCAATAAAATACCACCAAGGGTAACCCCTTCACTCCCAAAGCAGTTCAAAGTTTCTTCTAAGATATTCAGGGATGATTTTATCTGGGATTCAGTCATTTCCATTTCACCTGTATCTAGAGCACTTTGAGACATTTTGCTAATTTATACAAAATCTGTTATGACATGGCTGTATAAATTACACAGCATTATCTTCCATTAGATCCTAACGGGCAGACACCCACTTCACTGTAGCTCTCATCAGTCTGAAAACATTAACTGTCCACTCTCCAATTCAGCCACTGGGGTCCTAAGCTTCTGCTTGCCACCCCAAGCAGGAGCTTCAGCAGACAGAGGCAGCCAGGAATGGTCCTGTCCAAGGACCTTAGCTTTGAGGGAAAGAAGACAGACACACCAAGCACTGGAACAAATGGCAGGGGCTGCAGTTCCAACCATGACCTGAGGCTCCATCAGCACAATCTAGACTCACCTCCCTCTGCCTCTGCCCACCATAAAGCTACAGCAACCCACAGCGGGGTCTCACCAGATCCACTCAGTGCACAACACAGCCCTTCCTGTCCTGTGTGAGAATGCACACTGCTAGAATTTCAGAAGGATGACATGTGGGCCTGCAAAAGCTGGGAATGCCATTGAGTCGCAAACAGAGAGACATGGGGATAAAAGTCACACACCCAGACAGGCAAGTGAAAGAGAATGGCTGGAAGGGCATTCAGGGCAGGCTGATGTCAGAGAGCAGAGACACTGTTCTTGAAAAATAGGGCAGATGCCCACCCTACTTGAAGGGCAGAGAATACAGAGGCTTCTGGAAGTAGATTTCCAGGTGCCTTGTATCTGGAGCAATGGGAAAGCATTCAGCTTAAACTGTACATGTCTGATCACCTCCGCTCCCTAAAAGCCTCATCTGACTCCTTTTAGTGCTGGGACTTAGCCTGGCCCATAATGCTCTCCACAGGAGTCTCCCAAAGGCCTCTCTAGAGAGAATGGAGTTACTGCCCCCATAAGCCCTCCTTGCAGTCACCAGCCTGATACCCTGGAAACACTACTAGACTCCAGGCCTTACACCCAAGCCTCCATGTGCGCTGCAGCCCTGCCTCCTTCATTATGACCATCCTCAGCTCCATATCTAACTCCCCCACCTTCCCTCCACTAGTCTGGGCCCATTCCCCACAGCCCAACAGATCTCTCACATGCACCCTGTCATCTGGCTCCTAGCCATGCCCCCAGTTTATCAAGAACCTAGAACCTAGCACAATGCCACACCCATAACAGGTACAAGGAGACATTCATGAGGAGAAAACATATGGTGAACATTTACTCAGGGCTTTTCATTTGCACCGGGGCTTTATAGTTTACAAGGTACTCCCTGTCACACAAGGTCTTTGAGGCTATTCTTGGTGATGTGGATTATGCCTGAGGAACGGAGACAAGATGAATCGAGTCTGTGCTAAAAGACTTCAGGCTTCAGCCAGAAGGAAGCTGGGTGGGAACAGGCAGTCAGGCTGATGTGGTGGTGCCTCTGCAGATGAGCAAGAAAGCTCAGGATCCCACAGAGGGCAGAACACTAGGCTGCCTGCTGTGTCCACAGCTCTTGGTCTGGAGTAGGGAATTTGAGCCCTCTGACCTGCACTTCCACCAACTAATTCAACATACACTGGAACAATAACCAAGAAAATCTTACAGGGGCCACTAAACTGCTCACACTGTAAGTGTTATGTCCCTCTCTGGACCCACAGCGAGCAGCGAGGCAGTCACTCTCCTATCCAGAGGTGAAAGCTAACTCAGCAAGGCGCTGGCCTTGAGAAGCAGGTGGACAGAGCTGGAAGTATCCAACAAGAGCACCCATGTCCCTCTACCTCCAGGCCCACTGGACTCAGCTGGCATGAACTTGCAGTTATCCATGCAAAGAGCACAAGCTCACTGTAGCAGCTACCATGGCCGCTTACTGACTTAGGAACTGCAAGGCAGCTCCTGCACCTCCTCAGGATGCGAGAGAGAAACAGAAAATGTTCCAGAGTCTGACAAAAGTCAACATTTGGCAAATGTGAAGAATAGTATCAAGTGGCTTCTGAGAACTCCCGTTGAATTCAAATCTATCTGAGTAAAAGTAATGGTGACAGACTTCCAAGGAGAAGCCATGTGCTGAAAACATCCTTAGACACTGAAAGAAGAAATTATCAGCACTAGGCACAGTCTATGCCTAGTGAAAATGTCTTCCTAGCGCAGCCTTTTTTTTTTTTTTGCAGCAAACATATACTACGATATAATAAACTAAAGAGTGTTGGAAAGCCATGGTTGGCCTGGAACTCAACATGCAGACCAGGCTGGCCTGGAACATGCTATGTGTACCGGGCTGGCCTTAAATTCAGAGCTCTGCTTGCCTCTGCCTCTGCCTCCAAAGCACTGGGATTAAAGCATGTGCCACCATGTGCAGCATGAGTTCTTGAAGTAGACAAAGAGACAGAAACATACACACACTCACACATAGTGATGAGAGGGATTCACAAGGCCTGAGAGCCAATTAAAAGAACTCTCAATGATCACACTGACAGAATCTGAGAAACAAATCAAAGAATGTAGTACTGGAATATAATCCAAATTCTAAATTTCTAAATATTCTCCATTCCCTATATATACAAACGACTTGGGATAGGGGCACATATGTGGGAATGGCATACCTCCCATGCAAAAATGCAAACACTAATATAGATCCCTTCAGAAAGTAGAGAATAGTACCAATGCCCTTAAATAAAGGCTAGACAATGACTTCCATACAAAGGACAGTATGTGAAGGGGGGAGGGCACAAGTACACCCTGGAGACAACTGAAAACAATGATCCCAAGCCTGGGATCAAATCATCATCTGAGGGCATGCTGATAGTATGCAGACTTGATCCGATGTGATAATTATGCTCATTTCTCTATTGTTCTTATCAGAAGCTCATTTCCCCAGTCTTCCTACAAAAACAAACAAACAAAACCCATAAAGCCAAGTTCAGAACAATGTACAAAGATCTGCCCAGCAGAACAGCCAAGTTCACTGTGTGGGGACAGGTCTTGGGCAAGGGGTGAAAAGGAACAGTGGGGACACCTATGTGGAAGAGTGGGTGTGAGCAGCAACACAGGACACCTCATGGAGGCAATGCACACTCTGCTTACTGTGTCCAGCCCAGAGAGCAGAGGCTGAGTGTGGACAAACCAGAACTGGTGTCATCGGTGCCTAGTAACACGGTATCAGGGAGGCCAGAGGCAGAGTTATGGAGCTGGGGGCCTGAGCCTGGGGGGGTGGGGGGTAATAAGGGACCAGAGACAACCAAGGGTCTTTGCTATCTATCTCAGCATACTGGGTAGATGCAGCCATTAGAGAAGAGCACAGGCCTACCTCCTGACCTCAGGATATGTGACCTGTGTCTTCAGGAGCTGACCAGGAGCCAGCTAATACAGGGAGGGAAGCTCAGGTGGAAGAAAAACTGGAAGAGTAACACCAGTACCAGGCCTTACCCTACACATGACCAAATGTGCTGAAGAGGATGCCCACCATGTCCATAAAACACAAGTGAGATAAATGGCATTGCTTCTGAGGTTCACAAACCAGCTACAAAGCACTTGTGGGCATCTACACACATAGCACGCCGGAGCAGAGGATAGAAAACCCCACAGAACCAACACCAGGCAGTAAAAGACTCAGAAACAGCAGGACAAGGAATCAGAGACAACAGTGAAGATGGGAATTGTAGACGAGGCCAGAAGGACCCACTGACCTGGTGCCAGAAGGAAAAAGCTTTCAGAGACAAAAGGACAGAAGAGCACAGTGACTTCAGGGAAAATGGTCACAAGTATCTTCAGAAAGAACCCACTCAGAGCACACAGGGCCACGTCTGTCCTATAAAGACATCCCTCCTTGGTCATGTGACTCATCTTGTTCTCAGGAATAATGGACAGCCTCCTGTGGCTGATTCCTGCCCTTACCACAACTGCTCCAAGATGTGATTCCAGGGAGGCAACCACAGTGAGGAGAACTGCCTGCCCTGTGCCTGTGGCAGAGTGTGCCATCACCACATAGCCATGACTGGGGACAAAATGAAAAGAAAGACATTGCCTGCACAACAAAGCTGTGCATTTGGGCCTTCTGCTTCAAGCAGCTCAAACTTCATTGGTTATAAATCATGTTTATGAATTTTGTAGGGATCTGAAGGGAAAAAGCCATCCGTCACTGTTGAGGTGCTTGTCCACTTCCTGCCTCACTGTAGCCGGACAGTGAGCACAAGGACTTGTCCTTAATGATGCATTATCACCAAATCAAACTCCAAGGAATGGAAGGTGGTGGCACCCCACCTGGAATGAAAGACAGCCTTGTCAATGCAGGCTTCCAATCTGTCCTTCAGCACCACTGGACTAGCCATATATTTTCAATACCCGTGCCTTAGGCAAAACTACACAGCCTTCATTACTCTTTGGAAATACATAACACATGAATTATGAAACCAGTTGCAAAGGCCCAAAGTTAGACCATGCAGCCCAGCCTCAGAAATGCACTGGTATGGAGACCATTCTTCCAAAGTGGTTCTGTATTTTTATTGGCAAACTGGTATATTATTGCTGTAATAATGATTTAAATATAAATATCATCTGAGCTGTAATCACAAGGCACGTAACTTTTCTTTTCAAAGACTTCCCAGCACTCACACTCTCACTCATAAACCTCCCTGAGCAGAGCAGAGAAGCTGCTGGCACTGTCTGTGCTCTGAAGAAGCTGAGTCCACAGCAAAGACCAAGGCAGGTAGACAGATAAAGACTGGGAACTGCAGGTGGCTTCCCCTGTAAACACACACTGGCGTGTGCACACGTGAATACAGATCGCAGTGTCATGCCTGCATCTTACAGGGCACACAAGACAGAAACACTTGGAAAGAGTTTCTCTAATGAGAAACAATGTTGAATGTTTGTAGCAGAGCATGCAGGGGTAAGCTCCTCTGTTGTCTGGGTCTCTGGGTTTTATACACATGAGCACATGGAAGGCACAAGGATCATAAAAGACCCATCCCTTCCTTCCTTCTCCTCCCCTCCAGCAGTATGACCCCCACTTATCACTCATCTCCTCTAAAGAAGGTCTGCAACTACATTAATCCACATGCTTCCATCATCCTTCTACTGGGTCCTCAGAACTACCTGATGTCACTGCACCCAAACTAAAAATGAAAACCAACCAGTTTGAAGACAGGGAACTAGCACGGACCTTGGGCAGGAAAAGAAGAGTCCAGAAGCCACATGCCTCCAAGCTGGCTGCCTGGATGACAGCCCCACACTTCACAGTAGATATAAAGACCAGAAAGGAAGGTGGTTAGATCAACAGTTCCTGTGTGTCATTCAACAATGCTACATGGTCAGTACAAACAGCACATCTAAGACTGAGCACCCAGTCTTCGAAATCCCACACCTCACTCAGGAATGCCAATCCTTCCTTCCTGTGAGGGAGGCACATCTGTGGAACTACCTTCTCAGCCTCCTTCTCTTTCCTACCTCCTTCCTCATTGTCTCCCTTCCTCCCTGCAACTCTTCCCACCCATCAATGAATTTTCTGGCTCCAGCTCAATGTAAGCACACATCCCCACCTTTCTGATCAATCTCTTACTCCAGGCCACCATCACTGGCCTCCCACCTAGAAAGGCACAATGGCCTAACTGTTCTCTCTGAGTCTCGGTGCATTCCAGGGTGATCCCTCACAAAAGAGGTCACACTGGCCAATGTCTTCTACTACTGCCTTCCCTACCTATGGGTCTGGGCCCCTTGCCCAAGCATGGAGTAAAGCCTCCGCTTGCTGCAACCACAGTAGCCTCTGTCCTCCTCATCACTGTAAGGCCTGGGCCTCTCCTGGCTCTGTACACACTTCTCTATGGTGAAGCATAGGGCTTGCTCACACTTCCAAAGCCTACCTATGGCGATCACAGACTAGCTCCAGATCAACCTGACAACACATCGCCATCTTCTTCACTTTGCTGACCCCTTCTTCTTCTCACTCACTCTCTTAGAATACATTTTAACACAATGTATTTTAAAATATATATTCTTGAGTGCAGAGGGATGCATTAAGGGTGGGGAGTGTGGCACAAATCTGCTAAGCAGAAACCAAATCAGATACTTCCAAGAAGTGATTCTATGTACTATTCACAAGATAAATAACAACTGTCAAGAACTTCCCAGGCCACTTGAAACATCTGAAACAATCCACTCCCCCAGCCTACATCAGCACAAGGAAGACAGTGTGCCTTTTCCACCTCCTCCCCTCCTCTCTGGTGCCCAAGACAAGAGGAGCTTGACTCCCTCCTCCAGCTGTCACTTCCATTCTGGATGGTAAAAACCAGCCCTTCCTCATCTGTAGGATGACCTACAAATTCACAAGCCCCTGCCTCCAGAATGATGAATGTATCCTGCCATAATGTTCAGGACTATGCCAATATCTGAATATACCCTGAAGCTACACCTGCCTGAGGGTCAGTTCAAAAAACAGTGCTCAGAAGTCAGAGGATCAGAGGAGCCACACATCCAACAGGAGTCTAGGAGGCAGGAACACCTTCTGCTGAGGTCCATCCCTCTGCTTATGCTGCTTCTCTAGCACACATGGTTTAATTTACATAGGGCATGTGGCATACCTCTCAAGTACGTTTCTTAGTGTGCTAAAATGTACCTGCAAGTGTTAGTGTAGCACAGCCACAAGAGGAAAGTGACACACATAATGCAAAAGCACAGAGCCCACATGTGTCTCAGGCTCTGGACTACGTCATTTCTCTTCTTAAGAAGTTGCAACATCCTCCTACTGAGTCAAAGACTACTGTGCCTGCAATAAACACTGTCCCAAGCTAAAGAGAGCTGAAGCCACCACTGCAGAGTACAGGACACCAGCTCCTATGAAAAGCAGGATGACAGCTGGCTGTTGCCAGCAAGAGGCAGAGATACTAAGCTCTTTCCCATGGAGGCCCAGCCTCTGGGAAACCAAAGGGATTGGGTTTCACACTCAGAGCTTCAATCACATGCTAAAGTGAGTCTCTACTGGCAAGTACCAAGGAGTTCATGAAGCAATTGCCTCTGTTTGCTAGCAAAGCCCTGATATAGGGCAGAGCTAGCAAGAGGAGAAAAAGAGAGAGAGAGAGAGCCACATCTTGTCAGCTGAACAGCTGAAGCGAAAGCTGGACTGGTTGGGCAGAAATGATTGCTTGTTTCTTGTTCACCTAAACTGTCTCACTGACAACATGCAGCTTGTTTTGGACTCAGTTTGTTCTGTCAGTCTCTCTTGCTCCTCTCTAAGGCTCTAGCCCTCTGTCCTTGCGGGCCTCCAAAGGCATGTTTCCTAGACAACACAGCACAGCTCAGAACACTTCATTTATGCAAGTTTACAAAGAGCATCCTTCTCTCATTCATAGCTGGCATCAAAAGACACGTTTATCAGGTGAGAATTCTAAAAGCCCTGGCAATTTTTCTGCATCTCTCTAGAGAAGAAAGAACTCAACAAACAGGTCCCCCAAGTAAGTAACACAATGCAAGAGGGCAGCAGACTTTCCCAAAAGGACAGCCAAGCTGCTGAGCAGATAGACACAGAGGGGGCAGGTGACCTTCCCATTTCCTGCAAGCCACCCCTACCCACGAAGGAATCACATCAGCCAGGGCCAGAGAAAGCCAGGATGTGTGACAGACACACAGACAGACGTGGTGAAGGACAGACAATGGCTTGCACAAGCTGGAATGTGCTACAGTTGAAACTACAACAGCAAGGACAGCCATGCCCCACTGAGCTGCACCTCTCTGTCCCATCCGAAGGGTCCCCAGTCCCTCCACTGCATCAAATCTGAGGACAGTTCAAAACCAGTTCTAACAGATGGGAAGACCCAAGGAGAAAAGTTAAAAGTTTATTAAAATACAAGTATGTTACCAGTGGTGGTGGCTTCACACTGGGAAAGCTGAGGCAGGATGACAACCAAGAGTCCAAGGCCAGCTTAAACTAAGTAGTAAGTTCCAGGTTAGCCCAAGCTACCGCATGAGACCCTCTTTCTAAAAAAGAAAAAGAAATGTGCATTTAAAGTTAAAAGGTTCCTAAATGAATTTAATCACTATCAAATATAACTGCTATGTAAAAATAATAAACACATAAAACATATTCAACACTATTAGTCACCAAATGATACAAATTAAAATTACAATTAAATAGCACTTTGTATTTCCTCGGAAAGCTAAGATGAAGAAGTAACCAAGGTTGACAAGGAAATCATGTTACCAACAGGACTGTAAAGTGGCACAAGGGTTTGGTTAAAAACAGAATTCCCATGTGACCAGCCATCCCACTCCATGAACTGAAATCACATCTGTGTAAAAATAGTATGACTGTTCCCAGCTACCAAAGGCGAAAGCAGCCCAATGCTACCCACTGAGGAATGGCTGAAGAGTTCTCTTCATAGGAGAGAAAACCCCAGCCACAGAAAGGAATAGCGGCATGTGCTGCCCAGGATGGGTCCAGAAACATTATGATACATGAAAGCAGCCAATCAGAAAAGGTCACACAGGAAATGACAAGACATGCGGAGTGGGAAAATCTACACAGAGAAGTGATGAAGGATGAGCTGCGGTCAGGAGCTGGGAAGTGGGTACAGAAGGGGCAAGGTATCCTTTGGGGAGGTAAAGCAGGAGAAAGAATGATAGGGACCCTGTCTCTGAAGGAGGATAGTTCACCTTTTCAGTCACCATCCTTGGTGTTCCTCCCTGGCCATCAAGCAACACTTTCTCCTTCACAGTTGAACATTTAAAGCTTCAGCTGAAAGACAAAATCTCTCCCTACCTTGGTTTCTGCTCCTACAGACATAACCACCCTGCAAAGTTGCACCATGTAGACAGGAAACTCAGCTGCCTCCTGACCCAGCTAAGGAATGCCAAGCAGACTCCAGCCCAGCCTAGCACTTCTTGGCTTCCGATGGGAGATAGGGTTCATTAATTACAGGGAGATGGATACCACAGGAAGGTTAGGAACAGCAGCCAGAAGTGAAGCATGTAGTTCTCTCTAAAGAACATCTCTCCCCTTCTAATTACATTAATTGCAATTAGCTCTCTCCTCCTTCACAATTCTCCCACTCTGACACCTGCACGGGCCTGTGGCTTCTGTTCAATGCCATCTCAGCTGCCAGTGGTCCTCAAGCTCATTTGCAGGAAGTCCCAGCAGGGTTAGCATTTCTGTCTTGTAGCCTGGGTACGTGTGCACCTTGGCATGCCTTCTCTATTTTCACTAGCGACCCAACACCTAGTCTTCAGAACAAATTAATATCTCTCATCCAAGGCCTGAAATAAAGTTACTGATGATAGACAGACACTTCATTTTTTTCCCCATAATTCATTCACCCTGAAGGAAAAGTTTCATAAGTAATTAAATTGATTTTCCTTCCTATTTGGGACACAGATCTATTAGGAACAGCAAAGTAATGCAAAGCCTGTTTTTCCATGAGAATCCCTTTGGGAGGCTGGCAATCTGCGTGTTCCAGCAAGAGGCTCGTCCTGGGATGCAGCGGAGGGAGCCTCAGCGGACGGGGAGCCAAGCGCACATCATCTCTCTTCCTAATTGACATGTGCTGTATACATTACATTCAGGAGGGGTTCACAGGCACTTTCTGGATCTAGAAAGGCTCTTAAATATTAATGCAGTTTGAATCCTTCTTGAATACTGTTCAATTCTTATTACTGAAGCAAAATCTCAGACATCTGACATCATTGGCATAGCTAAGCAGCTGTGAAAGTGTGACCAGAGTAGCCACTTCTAATTACCCACAAGATGGCTATGGCTAAGGTTGGGCCTTTGGGAGTAAAGAAGATGCCCTCATAAAGCCAAGCTCTTCACTAACAGACAGACATAACTTCCTCATCCATCATTCAGAATGAGAAACCACTCAACACAAAAAAATAAGTCAGATAACATGATGGCTCCGTCACTGTGCCTGGAGGTGAGCAGCACACAGGTGCCTGCTAGGGCCTGTCACTCCCTCAGCCCAAGGAAGAGTCCTGACAGCCTCCTGTTTTCAGGAGAAGTGCAGAACTCCCAGCTATGCTCCTGAACTTCCCTGCTGCTATCTGGGACTGATTTTGAGGACTAAAAAGAGTATCCGTAAAGTGTGGGGCATAGCACCTGGCCACAACAAGAAGGTATTTTTGTGATGCATGATAACTGCAGGACCTTCTTTTTCCCCCTACAGTTTGCAGGATGGGGGTTTGCATCTAAGCCAAAAGCAACCTGGAAAGGAAAGGATTTATTTCAGTTTACAGGTTATAGCCCATCATCAATGGAAGCCAAGGTAGGAATCTGGAGGCAGAAACTGAAGCAGCGACCATGGAAGAATGCTGCTTATTAATCTGTACCCATGGTTTGGTTCAGCCGCCTTTCTTACACAGTTCAGAGACCACCTACCCAGGGATAGCCCAGGGACAGTGGGCTGGGCTCTGTCCCACATCAATCATTAATCAAGAAAACTACTCACAGGCCAATCTGATGGGGACAACTGATGTTCCCTCTTCCCAGGTAGATCTAGGCTTATGTCAAGTTGACAAAAACTAACCATGGTGCTCATTTACCACAGCACCTATCTTCAAAGCTGAAAATCAGCTGGCAATCTGCACAGCCTATACATGTTTCAGACTTAAATGTTACAAGCCCATCTGGGAAGTCTGCCTCAAACCCATTGCCAGGGCCAATCACTCCGGGATGGAAGGCTGGCTGAGAGACAACTCTCTGAATTCAGGCAAGTGAACCAAACCCTCTGCCACTTACTGTCCTAGAGAACAAGAACCATGGCCCTCCATATTCATGAGACCCACATTTATGGGTTCTTGAAATCGCAGCTCAAAATCTGTGTCTGTACAAAAAGGCACAACCATTTTCTTGTCATTATTCCCTGATCAATGCAGGAGAACAATTGTTTACATTGCATTAATATGCGCTGTATGATGAGTCATCTAGAGACTGTTTAAAGTATATGGAAGAAGGTGAAGGCTGCATGCAAATACTATGTATGCATATACGGATGTGAGCATCTGCACAGTGCACTGTCCACAGGGGTCCAGAAGCCAATCTCCATAGATGCAGAGGGGCTGCAATTGCTTAGTAACCATTGTGACTAAACCAAACCATCTCAGAATTGCAAATGCTGACAATACATTCCAAATTCAGTATAGACACACCCCACCTGCAGAGGGTTCCTTCTCACTCAACTGCTAGGATGGAATCATAACTCCAAATGGCAAATGCATTTTTAGTGGAGACAGGGTTTTGTTTCTTTTGTTTTCATCATCTAGGCATACTACTTTTTAAATATTTTGGTGGCTTATTATTTTTCAGGCGATGCCCACCTCCTTTTCTCTATAATGTATAAGATTTTCACCTTAGATTTATGAACAGATGTCAGCAATGGACACTTTCATCTCTGCACTTCCTCCTCTCCTTTCAGCAGTTAATCATCTATGAATAGTAGATGATCTGTTTGATCTGAAGTCTCATCTGAAAACACCATAAAAGAGGAAAGAATGTTCTTATATCTCCCCCCCCCCCCCAAAAAGAACATTTGCAGTCTTGCTCCAAAATGCAATGTGACGCCACCTGCTGGACTTTGGATACTGGCTGTCCTCCAATCATCAATGTGTTAAGGGAGAAGCCAACCAAAGGCAAGGCACTGTTGGAAGGTCCCTAGGTCACTGGATAAACCCAAGCCCATTACTAACAGGGTGATGGATCCTGCCTCACCACATATGCACGTGCCACAATCACATGCTGCTCCCACCACAAGCACACAGCAGCACAGCCTGGTTGGCTGACCTTGGGCATGGGAAAAATAAACCTAAATAGATCTTTTCTTATTGCAAATTAATGATCCTATTTGGTAACAGCAAAGGAAAACTGAGGAGCACAGAGCCCTTCCTGGGAGTAACTGGATGAAAAGATACCCTTCCTACATATCCTTGAGGTTTTTTCCACTTGCTGAAGATACCGTCACCTGAGGCAGCAGAGTCAGAATCTGCCTCTTCGATCAGTGTGCCAACACCACGTCAGGAATGCTGCTGGCAGCCTGCTGCCTCATCTGATTTGCTTCATAATGGCAAAGCCTCTTCCTCTGCCAACTTTTATCTCTGCCACTGTGGCTGGAAAATAATTCTTTCACTGTGCTCTATGGAACCTGGGGGAGGGGAATTTCAAATGCTGTCTCCAGATTTCCTTGACATCCTCCTGGAGAGGGCACTGTTCACAATACAGGACCCCAGGGCACCTCTTACTTGGCCATCCTCTATTACTTTAGTTTTTAAAACCATATTTGAAAATATATGATGAATAATAACAACAGACTACCTATAGAGACAGACTAGCAAAATGTTTCCAGGTGCAGAAAAAAAAATAGTAAAATTTGCAACATTAAGCTCTGATGATAGCCTTGGTCTCCAGAAATGGCCCAGTCTTCAGTGCAAATGGAAACAAGTGTGTTTTACTCATTTTTCAAACCTAAACATTTCGATTTGTTCTTTTAAGAGCTAAATAAAAGTTATGAAGCAACTGGATACAGTGGCACATTCATATAGTCCAGGCTTGTAGTATGCCAAGGCAGGAAGAGTGCTTATGCCCAAGGGCTTTAGACCAGCCTGGGCAACACTAGAAGACAGGACCTAGAGGGAGGGAGGGAGGGAGGGAGGGAGGGAGGGAGGGAGGGAGGGAGGGAGGGAGGGAGGGAGGGAGGGAGGGAGGGAGGGAGGGAGGGAAGAAGGGAGGGAGGGAGGGAGGGAGGGAAGAAGGGAGGGAGGGAGGGAGGGAAGAAGGGAGGGAGGGAAGAAGGGAGGGAGGGAAGGAAGAAAATGGTTCAGTCAGTAAAGTGCTTGCTAGGCAAGCATGTGGTCCTGAGTTTAATTTCCTGCACCCATGTAAAAGACGGGCATGGCAGACTCTTCCTGTAATCCCGGTGCTCAGAAGACACACACAAAAGATTTTAGGGGCTTACTGGATAGCCAGTCAAGCCAAATCGGTGAGCTCTATGTTCAGTGAAAGGTTTTTTGACACCAATGTCAACTTCTGGCCTTGTGCATGCAAATGCACATACATATATTCATATTCTATCTCTCCCTCCCCCTCTCTCTCGCTCTCCTAAAAAATTAAAAAGTCATCATAAAATCCATGGATCTGTTGCTCTTCTTTCATCTTCTAAATAAGAGGAAACACTGAACCTACCTGCAGCCTAAGGATATCTCCCTCCATTTTTCCATGAAGACCACTCTAGGGCTCTGAACATCACACATGGGAGATGTCAAAAATAAAAATCCTAGTACTGCGGTAGGGGGGGAGAATCTCCTGAAGAGAAGTTAATAAGAGAGATCACAGAGGTCCCTCAAAGAATGCAGGCAACTGTCACTGTTCTTGGGTACTCACCAAAACTAAATGATAAGACCCTATTGCTGAAAAGCACCACACACTTTGGTTGCAAGACATAGAGAAATGCAGCTGGAACTGAGCTGGAAGCTCTCTTCCTGATGGCTAGAGCTGGAAGGTACTATACAGGCTATGAATCCTGTAAGCTACAATCTGCCAGCCAAGATGTGCCCACTAGTACAGTAGTGGATTTCTGATCAGATTTGAGGCCCACTACATAGAAAGAATCAGTTTGTGATATTGTAAACCCAATCAAAAGCCCATAGCTAGAAAGAAGGGCATGGGCTCCAAGGAGAACCTACTATTATGGTGTTGCTAAATGGATGTGTGGTCAAACTGTCTCATAAATAGTCATATTCCTATCCATAGATTTGTTTTGCACTAACCTTGGCCAGAGAAGCTTCTGTATGCATTAGGAAGTAGTCAAATCAGAAAACCACAAGTGGTCAATGTGCTGAAAACAAGTGATGGTTGAGTCCATAGTCCTAAGTGGAACATCTATATCACCTCTTCTGAGTCTTGGGGAACATCACAGAGAGGGAGAGGAAAGAATGTAAGACAGGGAAGGCAGAGGGGCGCTGGGAAATGCTGCCTTCTGGGTACAGCATGATTAGTGCCCAGTAATTCACAGAAGCAGTGCCTGCCTGCACACACAGAAGAGCAGCAGGTGTCAGCCCACTAGGAGTGAATCCCTGATGGATAAATCTCCATAGGCTCTAGAATGTCTCATGCTTCTGCTGCTGCCATCTTTCTCTGGTATCGGGGACAGTGTGAACAGGTGTGGGGAGATCCCCACTGCCTGTGATGTAGTGTGTTCATCTCATGGAAACATCGCATTCTACTGGGCATTTTTACCTGTGGGTTACGAAGATGATTTCTTCCTAAGCTGTACTGTGTAATTGGTAATAATAATGTTTGTTTGAATAGAGTTTTGAGGAGCCATATAGACTGTGGCTTAGGTTAACGATTAAGAAAAACATTCTTTTAATCTTAATGGTGGGAGGTGTGTTCATGGATTTCAGAGTATATCATAGCTGAGACAAAGCTTTGAAAACAACTTAAATTTAGACTAAGATGCTTTTGTTAAGTAGCTGTGAGGTGAAAAAATCTAAAAAGACAATCTAAAGTTTTAGAATGGCACCCAGTTGAATGAAGAACTTGATACGGTCAGGGAACAAGAACAAAGCAGCCCAATTACCATTAGCTGATGTATCTTTCCTGCTAGGATCGGTTATGACCAAAGGTGATGACTAATTCTTTGTATATTTGCCCTCAATCTCCTGATATAAAAAAACTATTAACGAGTGGGGATACACCCTAAAGATTTAAGGTAAAGATAACTGATCCTTTTTCATATACAAAAGTTTAGATTTGTGATTCCTTTAAGATTAACTTTTAAAATAAGTAATAAAGTGATAGGTCCTTTCTCTGTACCCACAAAATGCAGCCTGCCAGTAAGAGAATATCTTTCTTGCTTATACACTGTTAATGTATAACATGTTGCTTTGGTATGAATGTACATGAGTTCTTAGGGATAATCTGTTTTTCACCTATATACGTAAAATGTTTAATCATGTAAGGGCTATAAAAAACACATTGGTTTTAACCTGCATCCACTGCAGTTATTCACTTGAAAAACAGAATGAAACCACTTTGTGATTTTTTACATTGCGGAAAGATTTTGCTGGGATATATAAGTTTTAAAGAAAAGAATAAAGATAGTGTTAAATGAGTTAGAAGGAAACGTCAAGAATAAATATAAACCAGGAGGTAGTGGCAAATGCCTCTGATCCCAGCACTTGGGAGGCAGGGAAAGGCAGATCTCAGTGAGTTCAAGGCCAGCCTGTTAGAGAACAGCCAAAACCATCCCACAGAGAAACCCTGTCTGGGAAACCAAAGACCAAGAAAAAAAGAATGAAGACAGAAGAATAAGAAGGAATAAGATAAAGGAGAAGGAAAGGATCAAGACAGACAGACAGAGGGACGTTTCCGCATAGAGGAGAGAGAGAGAGCACAGAACACGGAATGAAGGATAAAGAAGGAAACCATCGATACTGCAGTGAATGTCTTTTTCCCTAAGCCACTCGGTTGTAAAAAAAATTAAAGAGGCACAGTGCCCTCCAGCTCCGTGGATGTTCTTTGAGCCCTGTGCTGCTGGAGGCTGGCCCCCCAGGGAGCAAAACCCATCCACTTTCCATTCTATGTGAAAGAGAGTCATAAGGCCCTAGGTCTCCCTGAAGAACTACAGGGAGCTGGTGGTTGCTGAAAATGGAAAGTCTTATCTTTCAGCCATGGCTATTCTGCCTTTGCTCACGTGGATAGTCCCCAATCTATGCGCATACAGGCAACTCTAATTAACTGCAGCAGCAAGTTCACACACAAACACAAATACATAAACACACACGTACAAATACACACATACGCACACAGGAAATCAGGAAACAGGAAGAAGAAATTTGGTGGGGTGGGGGAAACAGGACAATTGGGGACTTGGATCAAAGAGTATTTCATATGTGTGTATAAAGTCGTGAAAGAATAAATTTTTAGACCCCACGTTGATAGAATTCAAAAATGGCCAGAGTGGGAAGTTCACATAGGAGTTTGCTAGTTTGCTCTTGGATTAGGAAATTTGTTTCCACTTTGTTGAAACAGAAAACACACTTGTAGGAAAGAAACACAGTAGCAAATGAAAATGGTCAAGCCCTGCTTGCTAACATCCCCCCCCCCCCCCATAACAGAACAAGAGGGAAAACACAAAGCAAGCTTCTCACTATGTGCTTAGTAGCTCCTGAAAACAGAGGAAGCCAGGCCTCAAAAGAACTGCTGGTCCTACAGAAAGCCCAGACTGCACCTCTCTCAGACCCCTCCCAGGCCACCTCAAAGCTTCAGAGAATAACGCTTGGAGAGGAGGACGGAAGGGCTGGCTCCCCATGAACTGAGTGTGAAGAAGATCCTAGACCTGGGAACAGGGTGCTGGACAAACCCCACAGACAGTCATGACTCAGGCCTATGAGTCCTACAGAACAAAAACCCATGCTAGGAATGCCAGCCCTCTCCATGTACCCCCTATCTCCTGTCCCTCTGAGGTGGACAAAGCTTGAATTTCTAGGGCCCTCAGGCCATACCAGGAGCTCAATGCACATTTGCAGCCTCAGGAAGTTGCAAAAGCTCATGGTGCCCACGTGCTCAAGAGGAAGGGGGTACTGTGGCCAAGGCTTTTAAGGATGCAGGCTACAGAGTAATTAAGCACTTAGCACGACATCTGACAAAGTGAACACATTAATAATGGCAGTTAAGGCTCTATCCGACTAGCAGAGCACTTACACCTTCAATAATCTCACAAATGGCTGCGCGCATGAGCCAGAAATGAAGCCTCATAACACGAGAGTAAGAATTCTGTAACAATTTTTCAGTATTCCGGCAGACATCTGTCTTCTCAGGTTGTCAGTTAAAACACAAAGTGACAAATCGGAACACAGCAAAAGGCCTTCATAACTCAATGGACTGCCTACGACCCAACACATACAACACACTTCCACAGGGAAGCAGCAAGCAGGTGATGTTGTTGGCAGCTTCTCGGTAATCACTCCAAATCAGGCCCAGGTGTCAGGCAATGAAATCTCTGGAAGCACGGGTCAAGATCAAGCCCAGGGCCAGATATCTTCCTAAAAGGACTACCATAGCTCTCTTGTACTTCCTTTCCAGAAACACCCATTAGAGACACAGTGCAACTGAGACTAAGGCCAGATAGACTGAGGCTTTGTAGAAAGCTATCCACACTGACCATCCTTCCACTACCTTTTAACTCAAGGCCAGAGCACTCCCGTGGGTGCCCAGTCCAAGAGGACTGTCAATGAGATGCTCACTTCTAAACACACTCTCACTCTCTCTCTCTCTCTCTCTCTCTCTCTCTCTCTCTCTCTCTCTCTCTCTCTCTCTCTCTCTCTCTCACACACACACACACACACACACACACACATTTCCTTCTTCGTCAGGTAACTAGCCCCCTTTACTCTTATTTGAGACAATCACTAAAATATAAATTCTGGAGAGAAAACTAACTGGTGCTGATGTTCATTGAACCCAGGGTTGCTGAGTAGTTGAGTTCTGAGCCACACAGCCTTACAAGGATACTGTTGTGTCCATGAGTAAATAAAGCACACTGAGCACACACACACACACACACACACACACACACACACACACACACACTAATGAGCTCTCTCCAGCCAATGATGTTAGATCACACCAAAGACAAGAGGAAATGGAAGTCCCTCACATGGCCGATGGAAATATGTATTCCATTATCTTCATAGTAAACTGCACAGTAAATGCTATCAAGACTTAAAAATGGCTGCAGAGGTTAATTCAGTGGCACCTCTTCCAAGAATGAGTCGGTCAGACTCATTCTTGGTGTCTCCAATACTGTAATGAAAAATAGTAGACACGCAACCAAGAATGTAGTTGCTCAAACACTACATGCATTATCAACAAGAGAAAAGGGGAACACTAGCATGTGCCAGGCACCAGAAAGCTGCAAAACTGTGATTGCTCCTCACAAATGAGGGGCTCCATTTTCTTTTTGAGATACTATTTCAATAGCATACAATTCAGTCATTTAAAGGGATTCTTACTATATATACTGCATTAAGCAATCACAATCACCATCTAATGTGACATTTTATGCCTCCAAAGGAAACTCTGCACTCGCTTCCATGCAGTCCCACACCCACATTTCTGTTGCTGAGACCAAATGCCTGCAGGAAGCGATGAAGAGGTTTGCCATGGCTCAGGCTGAGAGTGAAGACAAGCATGGCATGGGAGACACAGTGACAGGAGAGAGAGCTTGCAGGTCACACTGTACTAGCTGGAAAGCAGAGGACAGACAGGAGGTGGAGCGGAACTACAAAACCTCAAGACCTGTCACCAGTGAGCCACCTCCTTAGAAAGAGTCCACCTTATAAAGGTTCCACACCCTTCCACAGCAGCGCCAACAGCCGGGAGCCAGTGGGGGACAGTACACAGCCAAACCGCAGTACCTGTCACTGCCACCCTTTCTGTGCTGAGTATGAGAAGCTGACTCATACTGTCCTCCCTCGTGACTAATGACAGTGAATACTTCCATGCGTTTTTACCGTTCACATGTCATCTTTGGAGAGATACCTAACTGAAGCACTTTGCCTTCTTTAATGTAGGCCGTCTTACTGGCTAATAAGAGTTTTCTATACACAGCAGGTATAAGAATTTCAGAATTTTGGCATACTTATAATTGCATACATTTCCCCATTCTTAGGTTTGTGGTTTCATTCTTGAGGGTACTGTTTACAACACAAAGTTTTCATTTGAGGAAGCCACTTTCTTGCTTTTGTCTCTTCTGCATCTGGTATGGTATCTGAGATGGTCTAACCCAGGTCATGGTGGCTGACTTCTCCATCATCTCATGAACCATTTTTGGTTTCTGGAGTCAAGATTTTATTATGTAGTTGAAGCTGACCTTGAACTCAGAAATCTGCCGGCCTTTGGACTGAGTGCTGGCATTAAAGATGTGCACCACCATGCCTGGCTTCTTTTGAACTCTTAGACTTAGGTCTGTGATTCACTTAATGTTGCCATGTGAGAACCAGAGTGAAGCTTTATTCCTTTGCATGATAATATCTAGCTGCCCTATTATGATCATTACTTCTAGAACTCATTTGTAAAATGTTTACTTCCACACAGTTAGGTGACATTGGGTTTTGTCAATATTTTTTCCTATACTAAATAATATAATCACTTGATTTTAGTCTTTAGTCTATAGATAAGGATAACACATTGATTTTCATACACTGACACATTCTTGTCATCATGGAATAAGTTCCACTTCTCACAATACAGGATCTATTTATCCACTATGCTACACCTGGCTTGCTAGGATTTATTAAGGGATCTTGGTGCATAGTTTTCTCCTGCAGAAATCTCCCATCTGGTTGTGCTCATAGGGCAGCAATGGCCCCACATGATGAGTGAAAAGCAGTCCTCCCTCTTCTGTTGGAAAAACTTTATGGTACAGTCACATTAACTATCACATATACGGTCTGGGTATTGTGGGACTGTTTTAGATATTACTAGTTCAATCTCATATATATATATATATATATGTGTGTGTGTGTGTGTGTGTATATATATATATATATATGATATAGATATGTATTATATCTATATACGTGGGGGGGAGCAAATTTCCAGAAATTAGCTAACGAGACTGTGAAGAACAGCGAACCTGAAATCTGCAAATATGTAGGGCAGACTGAAAAACTAGCAACCTAACCACAGGCTACACGCTTAAGGAATCCCTGCTTCCTCTGGGCACCACGCTCTCTGTCCATGGCCTTCAAGTGACTAGAAGGAGGCACACTTTATACATTAGGGGTTATCTGCTCCACTCAAAGGCAAATGATTGAAATGTCACTCACAAATTCACATCTGCAGCAACACACACTGGTGTATGACCATCAGCCTAGCCATAGGGAGCTAGCAAAGCTTAGAAAACAGTGCCTTCTGTGAAAGTCTCTGTTCTGCTCTTACTTGGCAGCTTACTCATGAAATCCCCTTGTGCTCTGCATTTCTGAAATTATCAGTGTCAGGTGCTTGAGTGTCTCCCTCTCTCCGTTCCTCCCTCTCAGACCTGCTCAGTTTAGCTAGAGCTGTGTGGACTTTCTGTGTTCTGCTCCACATTTCATTTTTTTCTGTCTATTCGGGCACACCCCTCCTGCTCCTCTGTTTGCTCTTCCAGTGTCAGCAATCAGCATTAACAGCTTAAGAGTACACCTTAGAACAGATAGTCCAGCTACAGGTCTCTGCTGCATATAACCTGACTGCACGCACAGGTTCTGTGTTTCAAGTCCACCTTCTTCATCTCACAAGGGCTTCTCATTGCCTTCTTGAGTCCTAAAATCTCCAGTTTTTTCAGATGGCCATTGATTTCTGTTCTGATACTACTGTCTAGAAAACAGCATGCATGATTTGCATAAGGCTCAGCTTAGTGCCAGCACCTGTCTAGCATGGAGCAAATGCCTTATGCTATGGGAATAAGCATGTCTTTTATGCTATTGGACACAGATGACTGAGAGGTGGATGGTTCTCACTGGTCCTCCACCTTCCAGACCCACCCTGGTCTTCTGCTGAGTCTTCCTGTACATTCTCATAATCACTAAAGTACCAATTTTTAAATATTTCTTTTCAAATGTCAAATGGCTTTGTAAGTACTTGAATAGTAAGAGAAAACAATCCTGAAATATGCACACACAATATCATAGCCACCATGTACACTGACAAGGCCTAAGAAAATTCCACACCTCCCAGTGACATCTCCTGGCCCATGTGTCCACACTGGGACCAAATCTGTTTCCCAATCTGTCAGCAGAAGTCAATTGCTCTGGCATTTTGTAAGTGTTTGTAAATTTGTAGTCACTGGAACTCTCTAAGGCAGGAGACCTGTGTCAGTCACACTGCAGCCCACTCACACCCTGTCCCCATTTCCTCCTAGATGACAGCTGCCACTGTACTCAGAAGCTCTGTATTTTGCCTCTGCAGACTTAGAAACAACCTGTGGATGGCAGCAGCACTTCCCCACAGAAGAGCACTTGGGGAAGGTGGGCAGACAAATTTAGCTGCTGTACAGGCTCTCAGCACACATGCGAAAGACACACATGATGAGGTAAGACTAAAGGTCAACCCAAAAGCACACGCTGCTAAATCTGACACTGAATGAGAAGCCTGTCCCTCAAAGCCTGACTTCTGTGGCAGTGCAAACTGGAAATGAATCCATGCTTGGAACCCAGCTAGTGTGCAGTCCTCTGGTAGGGATGTGCTTCCTGTGCCAGCCATACTGGTTACAGCCTGTGGGTACCACCTACCTTGACCTGCTCAGAAACACCCTCCAGAAAGCAACACTAAGAGTAAGCTGGACTTTGTGGAGTGCTGACTTACATGGGAAACACAAAAATAAATATTCTTAACGCTCACAGGAAAATGCATTGTTTGTTCCAGGCCCCTGGCATGTTTGCTTTCAAGAGTAATTTATGAGAAAATGACATACAGAATCACATCAACCTGAGATTAAGCCTCCTGAGCGAGGATCCACTGTGAGGTACTCTCCATCATGCACAACAGTCGTCCTCGTCCCTCCCGTGCAGCCAACGAACATTCAATTACCCTGAGGTATCAGCTCAAAGTGCCTGGTCAAAATTGTTTCTAAATTGAAATAGCAAAGGTGCGTGGAGGGAATGCATCTCTGTTGTTGTTTTGCTCGGTTTTTTTTTCCCTATGCTCAAAATATTTATTTAAACTAAAATACATACTCTTCAGAAATGTGAGATCCAGGGTGATGGAATAATGTTTCTTAATTTTAAGCCAAATTTAACATTTTTAGACAAAAAATGATAGTGGCTGTTTTAAAAATACAGGATTTACATAAAAATTATACAAGGGGGAGGAGCTTTAAAAACCTAATACCAGCAGAATGAGTTCACGAGTACATTTTCTCACAGAATATTGCATGCAGGAGGCAAGCTAAGCCCCAAGAAGATGTCTCAATACAATAGAGGAAGCACATGTTACAGTCATGCAGGAGAAGCTCTAAGAACACGGCATGCTGCCAACTGCAAACATGCAGGTGTGCAGAAGAGGATGCAGAGGGAACACCAGGATCACGGTCACCACAAGTGACCGCAGGCTGCATGAGCACCCTCCTCCCATCTGCCAACCTTTACTGTGTCCTAGGAACCCGAGGGACCCCTCAGCAAGCTAGAGGAGAGAAGCCCAGAAGAGAGGCCCAAGCTCAGGAAGGTCGGCTGCCCCACCTCTCCTTTCCCTCACCTGCACTGAAAAGTTCAATGTGTTTAAAAGCCCTAAGCCTTAATTGAACAGCAAAGAAATATCTTAGGGATGCAATCCAAATGGATTTGCTAAACTCCTACTCTGCACAGTGTGACACCCACGAGACAGTTCTGAGCATAAGGAAAAGGCAGACACTCAGAAGGGCTCATATAAACTGAGTCATAGTAGCCAAAGAGTTCACCTGCTTGCCTGCCTCCCACTTGGGCCTACTTTCCATGACCATATCCTTTTCCCTTGGTTGTAGTGATCTTGAAGATGATGCTGACCCTCTCTAGTCCTTTCCTCACAGCCTGCAGGAGTGTCAACTGGACACAGGTCTGAAAGTCTGGGTCATCCTTACCTTCCAGCCAACAACAGTTCAGGATGTTCTCGGTCACCAACTCATCTTTCATGCGCCCAGAGTTTCTTTCCCACACTGGGCTATTTCTCTGCATCCTGCAACTTTAAACTGTTTTTTTTCTCTGGATAGTCCTGGCTGTCCTGAACTTGCTCTGCACACCAGACTGGCCTTGAACTTAGAGATTCCCTGCTTCTGCCTCCCAAGTACTAAAATTAAAGGCATGTGCCACCACTGCCTGAATTAATTTTTTAACTTATTTGTTTAGTGTGTGTACCTAAGTTCATTAATGTATGTGTGTTCATGTGTATCTGTACATGTGTATGTGTACATAAGCACGCACACATGCGTGTGTGTATGTGAGTGTGTTCAAATTGAGGGGATGCCTTGCAAAAGCATCTCTGTGCCTACTTCAGGACTGACTTATAGAGCACAGTCCCTACCTCCTCCAATCATTGTTTCTCCTAGACAATTAATGTTATGGTCTCGGCCATTCTCCCTGTCTGCTAATAATCAAGAAATACATTAAGAATTGCTTGGATCTTACCACGTAAGTCAGTGGTAAGGCAGTTAAAACAAGCTATTTAGCACATTAATCAAACGGTCCATTTAGCCTGGCCCATCAGTCCTCTAAGCATTGTCATTGAACTTCTCCATTAACTGAGGGCCATAGACAGAGGTCCCACTGCTCCAGGACCATCAGGAGCACCCCTGATACCTCTCAGGTGGGGGGTGAAAGGCAGAGATGCTAAACAGTGGCTCTCCCTGGCTGCTTAGCAATGTCCTGTCTTTGAGTGATCCCATTTCTGCAGATGAGCACAAAAGGAAGGATCTAAAGCAGACTGAGGGAGGAAATGCTCCAGTCTATAACCACACAAAACCAAGCCAGCGCCACATAAGGAATGATGAGAACAGTGTCAATTTTAAATACAATGCTCAAACTGCAGAATGACCCCTCCTATGTACTTAATTTGTTTTTACAAATGAATCAGAGAGTGTACACTTTGCTAATCAGACTTTTTATAAACTTAGAACTGCTCAGAGCAGGTGATATCATTTTACAGTTTGCAACTCTGATGTAAATGAAAGAAAATGAAGCATGAGCAGGCAAGAGGACTCGTGACAAAGAGGCTTGTTGCCAACCTCGACAACCTGAGTCCAATCCCCAGTTTCCACATGGAGGAAGGAGAAAAGTTAATTCCACAAATTGCCCTCTGACCTCTACAGGCATGCTGGGGCATCTACCTACCTCCCTATCTTCTCTCTCTCTCTCTCTCTCTCTCTCTCTCTCTCTCTCTCTCTCTCTCTCTCTCTCTCTCTCTCTCCCCCCTCTCTCTCTCTCTCACACACACACACACACACAGCTTCAAATTTTTAAAAAATACACTACTCAGAGTAATGGTACAGTCTACTCCTCACACAGCTAACCAGTTTGCATGTAATTCATCTTCGCATAGAGCAATGCTACTTACTGATGTCAGAATTAAAAAATGCTGAAAAGTCAACAGAAGCATGCCTAGTTGACAGTTTATACACAAAACACTGAATACTCTATCACATTAACCTTATCCATTAAAAAAAAAAAAAAGAAAGAAAAAAAAAAAGAAAAAAAAAGAGGCCTGAAAGCCAGTGAGCCAAGGACCATAGGAAAAAACAAATTCCCAAACGGACTCATTTCTCCCCATATATTATTTTAAAATGGGATGTTGTCAGTTGTGAGCATATCTGCAGTGGTTGAGTGTAGAGTTCATGGTTTTTTTAAAGCTGGCCTCGAGGATAAGAATGCCCCTCTCCACAAATGTGGTGGCTATTCACTGGAATTAACTAAAACTCTCATTGACTATCTGGGCCACTCCTCCTAGCAGCCTATATAAAGGACGTGGAGGAAGGAGGCTTTTGCTCTCTGCCTGCTGGCTCTAATTCTGACAAGTGCATTCCTTCACTGGCCTACTTCTTCGGGATTCCATTGGTACTGAAGACCAGCTGAGATACTAGCTTTGGAGACTGAACAACTACTGGATTCTTGGACCTTCCATTGGTAGATAGCCATTCTTGAACTAGCTAGACTACAGCTTATAAACAATTCTAATAAATCAGATAGATAGATAGATAGATAGATAGATAGATAGATAGATAGATAGATAGATAGATAGATAGATAGGCAGGCAGGCAGGCAGGCAGGCAGGCAGATGATAAACAGTAGATGATAAACAGACAGATAGATAGACCGGTAGGTAGGTAGGTAGGTAGGTAGGTAGGTAGGTAGGTAGGTAGGTAGGAAGGAAAGTAGGAAGGAAGACAGATGAGAGACAGACAGATAGACACATTGATTCTATAAGATCTGTCCCTCTAAAAACCCTAACTAATACAATTATCATTCATTGGTACAGTGACGTTGAGAGGCAACTTTCAGCCCTGGTATAACTATGCAGTGAACACAGCAGATCCACTGAAGTTCACACTGGGCATGCAGGAGGCACAATGTTGTGGTGTGCACCTACCTATGTACTCGCAAATGAAGACCACAAAGAATGGAGTGACCAGGTCGTTTATCCCCTGAACGTATCCACTGGCAGGGTGTCGGATAGCCCATATAAACAAGATCCTTTCGAAAATCTGAAAGAAAATGGAATTGGCAGTAAAGCAAAAAATAAACACAGTGAATTTAAAATGTACTCATTTTTACTTAAAATATATACCATCAGTATTTCTCACTGTCTCAAATCCAATACTAAGTTGGCACAAGACAGACAGATATCAATACCAGCTTCTTTGCAGAAGTCCAATGATCTTAACATTCTGTTGGTTCACAAGCACCGTACAGTTCAGTTCTTCCCCACCATTCGCTAGCTTCCCTGCTCCCTGGAGACTGAACAGACCAGGGCTTGGTGAATAATAGCTCTTTCCTTGAGTAGGCAGGTGAGTGGGAAGGGGAAGAAGGGGAGGAGAAAGGGGAGGAGGATGGAGCACACATGCACACATCCATTTCTAATGCACATGAACTATGTCCCCACAAGGTTAATAAATTAGTTAATTCCCTAGGAAGTTATCTCCAAGAAGATACATTTAGTCGCCCTGCTTCCTGGGCCATGAATGTAATAATTGCCCTAGCTTCCTTCTTCCTCAGGACACTCATCTGCGATTGACCATTCCTCTTAACTGTCTTTCATCCCATTCACTCTTCTCCATATTCACTCTTGAGATTAAACTTATACCCACCTTCTCTGTCTGTTCTGTGCTCACTTTCTCTATATCTGCTCCATGCCCACCTTCTCTAGGTCTGCTCATGCCCACCTTCTCTGTGTCTGCTCATGCCCACCTTCTCTCTATCTGTTCCATGCCCACCTTCTCTGTGTCTGCTCATGCCCACCTTCTCTGTGTCTGCTCATGCCCACCTTCTCTCTATCTGTTCCATGCCCACCTTCTCTAGGTCTGTTCATGCCCACCTTCTCTATATCTGTTCCATACCCATCTTCTCTAGGTCTGTTCCATGCCCACTTCCTATATGGAAGAGCCAGATACATCCTACTTTGTGCCACTCTGGTCTCCTCTCCTTCCCACTGTCATTCACTGGTGGCTCCTACTTGCACTGGGCTCCAAAGCCAGCCACGGCCAGTCTTATGACTCTGCCCAGACCTCACACAGACAAGCAGTACAGTAACGGCAGTAAAAGAATGCTCACGTGAATAAAAGGGGTCCCAGAACCTCTAAGCACACAAAATCTTGAAGATGTTTGCACACTCTGAGAAGCCAGGCCTTCCTACATCACCTGTACCCCTATGTATGACTGGACTTTGTAGTCTACAGTCCCAAAGCACATCAACCTCACGACGTACAGAGAGGTCTAGAGCCCAGACAAGCAACATCCTCTGAGTCTACCAGTGGCCCCACCCCCACACCAGCACACCATCACCTGCTGCTCAAGTGAGTAAGAGCACCACAACCTGTGGCACAGCAGGTGCCAGCTCAATATTTGTTGGATGAGTGACAAGCTCATGCATATAGATTCATATACATTTTCCATCAGTCAACAGTTTCCTAGAGAGAAATGAATATTTAAACAAGTTCAGAGGCTGGGGCACAGCTCACTAACAGAACACTTGCCTAGCATGGATGAGGGCCCTGCATACAATCACTAGCACCACCAAACAATTAAAATAAAGTAAAAACAAACTCTCAGAGGCTGGGGTCATAGCTCAGGCACAAAGTGACACCCTGCAGCACAAGGACCTCAGGTAGGATCCCAAGAACACATGTGAAAGGCCAGAGGTGGCTGTAATCTCATTTGAAGGGCAGAGACGGTAAATCCCTGCAGCTCACTGTCCAGCCTGCCTAGCTGAATCTAAGAGCTTCAAGGTTAGTGAGACGTGACAGATCAAAAATATAAGAGTGGAGGTGATCAAAAAAAAAAAAAAAAAAAAGTCAGTGCTGACCTGGGATCCACGAACACACAGGGGACTGTCGCAGCCACCAGGAGAACTCCGTCTGCTCACACCCACACAATAGGACATATGTTGTGCCCTGCCTCCCATACTCCATTAAAGGCCTGAGAAGGTTGAGGACAACAACCTGGGCTTGCCTGGGCTCTAAGTCTTAGGTTCCAAGCACCAGCCTCTGTAGTGGGACTCAAGGTAGACTAAGGACCACCCAAGCACCTTCCTGGGGGGAACACAAGGCACTAGGAGTACAGAGTTTGTGCTGAGGACAGATAAGTACAATTTGTGATTGGGAGGCCAACATCCTCCAGCTCCTCTACAGAGAAGCAACAGTGATCCAGAGAGAGTCTCAAAGCAGGACTTTGCCACAGCCAGTACCACAGCACCACAGCATACCTTGCCATTACTGTACCTGAAAGAGCAGGCTGCCCTCCTGGGAGAAACCCAGAAGTATTCCAGTTTCTTATGAGTAAAGGAAAGCTCTCAGTCAGCTCCACTGTCAAGATTTGATTCTATGGACCTCTGGATAGTCTCAAATTCCTAGCTCATGGCTGTAGTCCCAGAACCACACAGAACACAGACAGCTGGAGAAAAAGCAAACGCTGAACTCTAGTTGGTGGGCAGTGGCTGGAACTGCAAAACCAATCCTGACTCCAAAGTCACTTTTCATTTAATGAAACTTTTTTGTCATATCATTTCAAAGTGTTCTGGGGAGTGGGGGCACTCCTCATAGAGCCACAGCCCACAACTCCATGAAAAAACCTTGGAATTTTTAAGCAATGAGCAGAAGGGTGGAAGCAGGGTCAGCTAGCAAAGAGCACATGCAAGGAGATCATACAGGGCACAGGACATTAACTCATGCTCAAGGGTTGTGGGGAAGCACACATGATCCACCAAAGAGCATAAGGCAGAGCCCCTTGGTCCACGGATGTGCCTACCAGGAACAAACTGGTCTGAGAAGCCTTGACCATGGACACTCACAGATGTTATTAGCTCTTAGGGTTCTGGTCACCATTCTTGGCATCCAGGTCTGTCAGAGGAGGACTGCATTCAGGGAAGTACAAACTCTGAACTCTTCCCAAAGGCTCTTTTCTGAAACTCGGTAATGAAATGCTTGCTACCGCATGTTACCCCAGGTCCTGAGAAATCAAGAGGCCAGGCTGGAATGTGGCTCAGTGGGTTAAGTGCCTGCTATGCAGAATCCCAGCACTCACCTAAAAGAAGATGAACTCTATGGAGCATGACTAGAATTTCAGCACTGGAAGGGAGAGAGAGAGGTGGGTGGCCCCTTGAGGCTTGATAGCCAGCCAGTCTACTAATCAGTAGGTTCCAGATTCCATGAAGAATACAATGAAAAAAGCAATGGAAAATGATAAGCAAACAGCAACCTCTGGCCTCAATACACAGCTACATGGACACACATACACACACACACACACATTGTCTCAGCACACTTGTCCTTATTTGTTATGTCTTATTAGTATCCCAAAACTCCAACTGCATTGTGTCCCTAACACCATCAGCACCCCAAGTGTGCACTGTGCCCCTAGCACCATTAGCGTCCCGAGTCTCCAACTGCACTGTCCCTAGCACTCTATATATTGACAATAGCATTAACCCTAGCATTAACGCTCTATATATAAACAATGAAATTGAAAATTTAAAAAACACTATAAGACCACATCTGAGTAAATTTAACAAGTTGTCAAGGTAAAAGCTCTATTTAGAATTAAAGAGAAGAGGGGCTGATGCGATGACTCGAGCAAGTAAAAGCAGCAGCTTCTCTCACAGGGGACCTGGGTTGGATTCCCAGTCCACACAGCAGCTCAATCATCAGTGACTCCAATCTGAGGACGATCTAATAGCATCTTCTAGCCTCTGCGGACACTAGGCACACACATGGTACACCCTTAATCATCAAATAAATAATAAGAAAAATATAAGAAACTTTTTAAAGGCAAAGGAGGCTGGAGAGATGGCTCAGTGGTTAAGAGTACTTGCTGCTCTCTCAGAAAACACACACACGGTAGCTCACTATTGTATATAACTAGTTTCAAGGGATCTGACATCCTCTTCTAACCTCAGCAGGCTCCTGCATGTACATGGTGTAGGCAAACACTCGTATACATCTTATATACATCGTATAGAAATCTTTTAAAAATAAAGACAAAAACTAAGTAAACAAAAACAAAATATAAGTTCCTCCAAACTGATCAACAGATGCAATTCAAGTTGACAAAGTCCACAGCAACCAACAAGCTGATTTTAACACACAAGGAAAGGACAGAACCAGGCCTCAGCCTGGCCCACCAGATTCAAGATGGCAATAATCAAGGCCAAGTCAGGACAAAAAGACAAGCCAAGGGAGCCAAGATCAGCTGAAGGAATGGCAGCATATTGGAAATCCTGGCAGACAGAAAATAGGTATGGCTGTGGGTGGCCAAGACCACAACTGGCTTCCTACATGGGAACCATTTCAGAAACGCACATGCGGAAGGGTAAGCCAGAATAAAGGGACAATAATAGAAAGCTCAAATTACACTACAGAGACACAGTAACAAAAACAGCAAGGTACTAGTCCATACAGATTACGAGAAACAAGCCCACAGAGCTACACCTACCTGACTTTCCATAAGTGCCAAAGCATATGCTGAAGGAAAGACAGACTGTTATAAACCACAGGAGAAAAATGACTTTGATTCTCTCACCCAATTAAAAAAAAAAAAAATCAACTCAAAATGGATGAAAGACTTTAATGAGACCTCAAACTTTGAACCTGTGAGGAAAATTAAGGAGGACCAGAACTTCAGTGGTCTGGGAAACTACAGTAATAACTGACAAGTGAGTGGGGTTGGATGAGACAGCAAAGGAAACTCAGCAGAGTGCGCAGACAGCCTGCAGAGTAGAGGGAGGCATCTGGCCATCTGACAGGCGGCTAATATCCAGAACCTACAAAAAAAACACAAAATGCTGAACACTGAAACCTCATCCCATAAATAAATGGGCAAATGAGCTGAACACGCAGGTCTCTAAAAAGGAAATACACAGAGGCAATAAATACATTAACAAGTATTCAACAGCCTTAGCTATGAGGAAAATGGAAATTCAAACTTCACTGACAGTCTATCTCATCCCAGTCAGAGAGGCTACTCTTAAAACAACAGCTAACACTGATGGGAAGAAAGCACCTTCTCCCACAGATGGGGGAATAGAAACTGGTGCAACCCCTGTGGAAATCAGTACAGATATCCCTCAAAAGACCCAAAAGAGAACTGCTATATGATCCTGCCATACCACTTCTGGGTATTTAGCTGGAGAAAATTGGCATATTTGTGCAATGTTATGCACAAGAACCAAATTATAAGACCATCCCAGATATCTGCTAACAATGAATGGATAAAGAAAATATGGTAGGTAGACAATGGCAGTAGATGCCTTAAATCTAGCATACAAGAGGCAGGGGCAGGCAGATCTCTGTGAATTTGAGGCCAGCCTAGCCTACAGAGCTAGTTCCAGGTCAGGCAAGGCTACACAGAGAAACCCTGCCTCTAAGAAAAAGAAAAAAGAAAGAGAAAGAAAATATGGTATATGTAGATGACATTTTATTGAGCTATAAAGAATGAAATTATGCCATCTGCAGGAAAATGGGTGGAACTGGAGTACATTGTGTTAAGTGGAATAAGCTAGACTCAGATGATTATGTTCCTCTTATATGAAGAATATGGGTGTGTGTGTGTGTGTGCGCGCGCGCGCGCGCGCGCGCATGCACGTGTGTGTGTGTGTGTGTGTGCGCGCACATGTGTTGTGTGTCTGCGTGTGTGTGTGTGTGTGTGTGTGTGTGTGTGTGCGCGCGCGCGCACGCGTGTGTGTATGTGCGCGCGAAAGAGAAAAAACTGAAAGAAATTATTGGGTTGCAGGAAAGGAACAAGTGGGCAATACAGAAGAAGAAAGATTAAAGACAGGAACAGAAGCAAAGTACATTACTTGCATATGCAAAAATGTTTTATTGAAATCTATTATACCATATGATTAGCTTTTAAAAGAAAGTGAAAATGAGATAATTAGGGAACAGGGAACAGACAGGTAGGTAATGGTGGAGTAAATCTAACCAAAGTACCCTATGTATGAATAGCCCACTGCTAGCACCTTCTGTCAATACCTACCATTATAAAGGACAGACATACTCAGGAGTGCACTGTCCAAGAAGCACTCACATAGCACACTGCTAGACCATCCACCAATGCCAACCATCATGAGGAGCAGTCCATATGTGTGCCACATGGCAAAACCATGACAAAGAACTAGAAAGACACCACTATCCGAGGGGTTACTTGTATCATATAGAGAAGCTTGGGGAACCAGAAGGGACTTTAAAAACACTAATACCATTTTCTGTCTTATGCCTAACAGTGGGGACCTGATATTTCTTTAACTTGGGCATATGTGTTAAAGGCAGCCTTCTGCTCTGATAATTTTGCCATAAAAATCAAGAGGAGGGATGATTGATAGATCAACCCTTTACCCGACAGATACCACAAAAGTTTGATGAACTGATTCAAGAGCCAGTAAGATTTCCTGGACTCTCAAGCAGTGGCCCCATCTGTGCACTAAAAATAAAAAAGGAACCATGATTCCAAGTGTGGTGGTCTGAAGGAAAAAATGGCCCCCACAGGCTCATAGATTTGAATGTTTGGTTCCTAGCTGGTGGACTATTTGGGAAGGATTAGGATGTATGGCTTTGTTGAAGAAGGCATGTCACTAGAGGTGGGCTCTGCAGTTTCAAAAGCCCACACCAGGCCCAGTCTCTCTTGCTTTCAACTTTGAAATCAGATGTGAGCTCTCAGCTACTGCTCTAGTGCCATCCCTGCCTATCTGTTACCATTATGATTATGGACTAACCGTCTGAAACTGTAAGCAAGATCCTAATGAAATACTTTCCTCACTAAGTTGCCTTGGTCATGGTATCACCTCACAGCAACAGAGCCATTCATAAGACATCAAGTGGTGATGGAGACACTTCAGCCTCAGCACTGGGAGGCTGTGGGAATGCTCTAACTGCAGCATGCCCACATGAGAGAGGAAAAGCAATGAGAAGAACCAGGGCCTAATGAGAAGGAGGGTGCGGCATCTCCCTGGCAGGGCCTGCAGACCAAGGACAGCAAGCCAACGCAGCTCACAGTGATGACAATAGTCAACATCAAATGAAGGTCCTGCCTACAGGCTAAGGTGGGGAGACTGCAGCACAGTCATGACAAGAGGGGAACAGGTGGCTGCTGCCAGGTCCCCAAAATCCTTTCAGCAACTTGGCAAGCACGGGTGTACCAGCAGATCAGGAGTCCTATCAACAGGGGCTAGAGAGCAAGGAATAGCACATGCCCTAGGTCCCCACCCCCACCCCAATAACACCTAGGCACATGGGGACCAGGATCTGGATCTAGGCAGAATGCCACCTCCATTTGTGAAACATTCTAAGCTTGAAAGAATAGGCTAATACTCCATTGGTATCTGCATCCAAAAAACATCCCTTCTACCCAAATCACAGGAGTCTCCTCTATTCACACACAGTTGTGAGTCAAAAATTTGATTTTGCAGCCGATGTAAGTCACTATCCCATGTTTGTTCAGATGTGACAAGGCATCATGTCCCAGTGGCAGCCCAGGAGCAGCATCTCACTTTTAAAACTCAGGACCCCTGAGAAGCAGAGAGAACAGCACAGCTATAGAAGAAAGGCCACTGTACAGATATAAACTCTACACTTGAACAGGGCTCTTCAGCAAACACACAGGCCTGGCCACAAGAGCTAAGTGTCACCAGTCATGTTAACAAAATGTGCAGGGATTAAAAGTGAAAGGTGGCTATAAAGTGATAATTTTTTCTTTCAATAATAATATTGGGGGGGGGCTGATTTCATGCCCACTAAGCTGCCATGTGAGATTCAGTTCTCAGGACCCTGCTTCACTTTCCATCTCTGGCCCAGCAAAGTAACTTGATGTCACCAAACTAAGTCACTGGGTTAGAAGCCAGACCACACTACCAACTCATATGACTTCAAAGGAATGTGCCTGCTCTTCCTACCTGTATCTTATTTTAATCCCTGCTGGTGGGATGCAAATATGAGCAAAAGCACCAAGCAGCTGCTTGGGCTCTGAGGTTAAAGCCAAGTACACAGTGGCAACTAGCCATCTTACAAACAACTAGCCCCAAAGACACTAATCAGCTTCTAGCCCATGAAGCTACTATGCCAACAGATTTGCTGTCACTGTGGATATATCCCAACATCCAAGGTGCTAGAAATCTAATTGGCTCCTGCAGACTGGCTAACACAAGACCCACCCTTCAATGTTTTTTCTCAAGCCCCTGTTCCTCATTTCATATCCCACAATACAGTCATATTCAAATTATCCACAGTCACCTTTACCACCCTTGCTGTCTGCCCTTCTCCTCCAGAGATCTGCCTGTCCTACAGGTTGCACATCCCCTGCACACTAAATACACACACCTCACACCTCAGGAGAAGTCACAGAGGCTGAGCAAAACCCATAGCCAGGGAGATGCTCCAAAGCAAGAGGGCCAAGGCCTGACCACAAAGCAATGGAAATGACTCTGGATCACAACTGAGGCCAGAGGCCGAAAGGCCAGCTCTATGATCAGTGTGCCAAGTTGTAGGGTGGGGGGAAAAAATCACACAAAGACAAACCAAGGGCTACTTTCCATTTTTAAAGAAAAACTTAAGTAAAGAAGAGGTCATAATGTATTCACTTTGTTTCCAGACTCTCTAAGCACACCACTGAGAAGGGCAATCAGAGAGAAGTGCCTCAGAGCGGCTGCTCCTATGGAAACTCATTTTCCCGTTTTGTGTGCCACAATCTACAGAAACTTTTACTTTTACTCAGCAATGTCAGAAATTGTTAGTAGTTTTACTGCACAGGCAAGAAATGTCCACGTTTCAGAATGCATTTACTGGAGGAAAATAAAGATGGAAAACAAAATATTTCAGACAGTAAGTCTACTTTAAAGAGATATCACTGACTTTAGTGACAAAAATATGAAGGTTAGAAATAAATCTAATAAAACATATACAAGACCTTCCATAAAGGTTTCCCTTGGTCTGGTGGCCTAGGCCTTTCATCCCAGAAATTTGGGGAGATGAGGCCAGGAGGATCTGAAGTTCAGGGTATGTGTAAACTACAGAATGAACTCAAAGCTATCCTGGGCAACTTGGTCAGACCCAGTCTCAAAATAACAAGTAAATAAGGCCAAATTCCATTCACAAATCAGACCAAAATAAAAAAAAACAAAAACAAAAAACCCCACATGGCAACATGATTCTGAAAAAAGAGTTGAATGAGTTGGATGAGTAAAGAATAAGACAGCCCAATCTACTCAGATGAGGAAGGAGGAGGCACTAAGGTCCTCGTGGATGCCTGCAAACGTGGCACAGATAGAACACTGTAGTGACAAGGCCAACTTCCTGCACAGCCCCCCCTGACTGACTGCCTGTAAATGCTATCAGCCACAAATTAAATACATGGTGGGCAAGATAAACTTTTAGATGAGAAGATGAGAGAAGACGTCCAAGACAGATGCTGATGGAAAAGATCTTTAAAGTAAGCATCCCATAATAACCTGTGGGGGCATCACATTCAACTCAGGAGGCTAAGCACATCCCATCAAATTATTCAAAAAGTTAGAATCCTAGATGTATAAAGGTCAAAAACTTATTTTTTTTTTAAGTGGGTGAAAAAAGAAAGGGGTGGTACAGACAGTAGCAAGCACTTCCCATACAGGAACACAGAAAACGCCACCTCTATATGCAGAGATGCTCTTTAGTCACTAGCAGCCAAGTTGAGTGAAGCCAGGAGCACAAAGCTCAGGAACCTGGCCCTGTTCCCAGAACTGCCAAGGAGTGGAAATCCAGGCTTCCAGTACTGCAGGAAACATAGTGATGTTATTTAGCCTGAAAGCCTGGGAGAAATTCCCATGGGGGTACATCTACAGAAATAGACATGAGGGTTCTAGCAACACTGTCCCAACAGTATAACATTAGAAGGTGCCCAGACATCCATTCTCACTGCTCCATAAGGAGATGAAAACACAGGCAGCAGAGACTCAACTGCACAAAGAATGGGACACACGGAAACACCACATGGCTCTATCCACAAAGGGTGGCAAATGTGAGTCAGAGACACATGGTCCACCTCTTATTTTGGGGGGGGGGGGGAGATGCAGAGATGGAGCTGGGGTAGCACAACCATGATCATAGAGAAATAGCTTCTATGCTACCAGCTTCAACGGATCACAGAGATCAGCAGTGGAGGGATTCTAATTCCTAAATTCAAAGACATAAGTTTCTATTATAAATATCCATGCACATATTACATATATTCTTTTCTATCATTTTAAGAACAGCCGGTGATTCCCATATCCACTGCTTATGACTTCAAGGGCTCCTGGATCAGGCCCTTCAAGTGAAATGAGAAGCAGTCACACAGAGAAGACATCAGCAGAGACTCCCCGGCCAATGTTCTTCTTACCTCTGTCACCTTGGGCTGAAGAATCAATGCTTCAGGGCTCATCCGAGGGATGTCGATGTGGATCTGTAGATGAAGGAGAGACATGTTTATCCTACAGGTTGAGAGAAGTCCTTGATGACACATGCGCTTTGCCCTTAACCTGCTCTGAAAGGACTGTCACTAGGCTCTTCCATAGGAGGTACCCAGAAGCACACTCCAGCTGAGCAAGGTTCAACTGTCCTCAGGTGACAGGCACACCTGACCCTGCAGGGTTAGGAATAGAGTGGGGCCTCAGCTCCTCGGTAACATGAGCCAATGTAATCAGTGAACGTTGATTTTCAGCTGGACACTAAACATGATTTGACAGTGCCTAGGGTTTCAGCTATGACAAGGCCATCTGGAACATAGGCCATATTTTCCTCTATTTCATAATAAAGGAAATCTATTTCCTCTAAATTTCTAGATTTCATGAGGAATCTAGGACACTATAAAGGAAACATTTAAAATCTCTGCTGCTGTCAGCAGATTCTTGTCTGAGCATCACCTGAAAAAAGTAGAGACTTCCTATGGGTGGGGTTCAAGAGGTGACCCATCAGGAGCATTCTGAGCACAGCCGGCATCACGGCCTGGTTCTACATCCCAGGAGTGCACATCATACCAGCAGCACCAGCATCACTCAGGCTACAGAGCAACAGCTTGCACAGACTGAGAGGACACAAGCACATTTTAACTCAAAGGGGACTCAACAGGTCATCTCCATCCTTGCCCATGTGCAAAGAAGCAGTAACAAGTAGTAAATGGGGTCACCAGCTCACTCTGACACCAGTTGGCCTGTGGCCAAGAGTAAGGCATTAGGTTCAGCCTTCTCACCTACAAAAGGCTGCCCTCTGTGTCCTTCAAAGGGTTCCTGGCGACTGTCAGAGTCTTAGTCCGCAGCACAAGGGAACAAGGTGAGATAAACTTGTAGATTGAATATAGAGAGAACACACAGAAGAAAAGTCCATGGGCAGCCTGCTGAGGGACACCCACACAGACCAGTAAGGTCAAGCAAGGTCAGAGAACTCAGAAGAGCCACATACAGGAGCCCAAGCATGGGTGAAGGACAGAGGTGCCGAGGTCCACTAGCGGAGCATCCTGAAGAAGCAGCCTCAGTGCACTGCTTCCTTCAGTGACAGTCCTATGGAGAGATGCACTGTGTGCTCGGCTCATGGAGATGAAAAGCAGGCCTGACCTGACTCTGTGCCCACTACCAGCAAGGATTAACTTACACAAGAGCCACTGGCAATGTATTTCTTATACAGACAGGACATATATGCATCATACTCCCATATCCTGCCCCTGGCCTGCCTCATCAATCACAGGCCTAGGAAAATAAGGGAAAGACTAAAAGTGTTAGTAGGACTAACCTATAGAGAGAAAGCCAGAGCATGCAAATGGTATCTCCAACTAGCTCCATGTGGCTTGGATATAAACCTTCAGGGGGGACAGTAAATACATGATAACCAAATGCAGGAAGGCAGTAGTTCAGGGCAAGTTCAGAAGTAGGCTATAGAGTGCCAGGAACAAGCCAAAGTACCACCCTCCAGAAACATAGTATGGAATACCAGGCACAGGCCAAGGTGCTAGCCCCAGAAGAGACTAGAGAGTGCCAGGCACAGGCCAAGTTGCCACATATCAACCATCTCCCAAATGCAGGTCGTCAATAACAGATCTTGGCATCTACTTTGTAACCTAACTCAAGTTTGATGCTTTACCTCTGAGAAAGAACTCAAACAAGCCAGATGTTGTCAGTGGTAGCAAATTGCCTTAATATCTTTTAAATGTTTATTGTTAGAAAACATAAATCTGCAAGCATATCAGGTTCCTGATAGATGAAACACATCCCCTACAAACCAGCTCTGAACCCCAGTACTGAGTGATAACATGAAAAGGAGAAAGACCACACCTGGCGATATGTGTCCTGGTGAACTTCATCATTCCTTGAGTTGTAATAATGCTCAATGAAAGCAAAGTACTCCTTCTGCTTTCTCTGCAGTGTGGCTGGTCTCCGGTCAACATTGGCAGGAAGGTAACCCTGGGGAGTAAAAGAAACACAGGCATCTCTGGTTACTGTGCATCATGAGAATGAAGAACACTGGTCACCTAACACAGAAGAAGGGGGAACAAAGCGACAGGACAGCACACAGCACCAGCAACCCCCACCAATGTCTCCAACCAAGTCTAAGTCATCACTCACATCCAATAAAAGTCACCTGACGCTTTCCTAACATATAATATGAAGATACTAAAACCCTTCTCTATGGGGCTTCATGTCCACAAGGACCTAGGAGCCTGTCTGGTTTCACATTCACACCATGGACACATACACACACATTTAATTTATGTGCTCAAAGGTGTTATGTAGGTAAATGTGCATCTACTCTCTGAAGCCCCTGGGGCTTCTGACACTATGCAATTCATAAAATGGACACATGTCCAGAAAGGAGCAGGTGCCTCCAGCAGCCAAGAAGAGTTTGACATTTTAAGTGGCTTCTTATGTGTTTCTTTGTTCTACATTTTAAATTAATTTTCTGATATAATATACAATGTATAACTTTGAAACTGTCAATTTTAAGCACAGACCTGTGACCTCAAGGAGAGCTTTGGGCAGTTGACTATTGTTCCCAGAAGGACAGGAGGCACTTTCCATTGCCCAAAGGGATGGTGTCCTCTGAAACCCATTCCTGCCATCCTACCTGGACCCTGGAAGTGCTAGTTTCTCACTAGAGTCTTCAAAAACAGACTCACTTAGGACCTAGGATTTTGTGCACACTGTCTCCTGAGATCAGCCACCTTTGGATACAAGTTCATGGCACGTGTTAGGCAACATGCCTCTGATAAGCTAGTTATGAATGAACAAAGCTCAGTGGGTATTCTTACAGGTTTTGGAAGCTTGCGTCTCTGATTTCTCAGGGTTGAATAGCAAGGAGCAGAGGTGTTTCATCAAAATGTAGAGAGAAGTTTCTAAGACACTCTCCTATCTTTTCCAAGGAGGTAAAGATCAAGATATACCATTCCTCTGACACAGTGACCTTGCAGCCTGGGCTTTTCTTTACTGCTTCTGTGAATCATAGTGAATATACAGTCTGAACAACAGCAGCAGCCACCCTATGACCACAATGACAAGGTAAAAGCTGTTCTCAAGCCTTGCTGATACATGCTTGCCTCAATGAAAGTTCTCACATTAGCCATTCCAACTTCTTTGAAGCCACCCATCAGAACCAGAATACAGTCAGAATCTGTATTTCCCAGGTGGCTGTGGGTGACAAAGGCCAAGGCTGAGGGGTAAACACAGATGCAGTCCACTTCTAGCCAGGTCACTGCCTCCTTCCTGGTCTACAGCTGAGGCTTGTGAGAAGCATCCCTGTCCCTGCCTATGGAGTGCTGTTGTGCCCTGGGAAGGTTGTGCTGTGATGAAGAGCAGTCTCTCATTTGGAGAAAGACTATTATTGATGTACAATTGGTCCTTTTAGGAAAATACTCGTTGCCCAACATTCAGACTTATATGCTGTACTTCCAAATTATAGCCAAGCATAGCTGCATACGCCTTTAATCCCAGCAGTTGGAAGGCAGAGGCAGGTGAATCTGAGGCCAACCTAGTCTATAGAGAATTCTAGGACAGCCAGAGCTAAAAGTGAGACACTGTCTCTAAAAACCCAAAACCTTCTAAGACCCACGAGCTCCAATCATGTGGCACACACCAATTTCTTGGCTGCTTTAGTGCAGAAAAGCAGAGCTGAGCAGCTAAAGCAGGCCTATGACACTGACCTGGCTGGCATCTTAGGATGAAGTCTGATAACTATCATTCAGATGTCTGTGGCCAGTGGCAACCCTTTCACAATCTCACATCCCTCTACAGTCTCCATTCTCCCTCTGCTGTCTCAGGCTCCAGGATATTGCTTCTACTACTGATCACTCATCCCTCTTCATCATCCATGCCAACCCATTCTGGGGATCAAGTGGACTCTATGATCTACATTGTATCCAATGTGACACTGGAAGAGTCAGGAACAGACTATGTCCCCAAATATCTGCATGGCGCTCCCTCAAGTCCTAGCTCAATGAGGCCAAGAAGAACCACATACATAAGCAGCACCCTGACCTCCCTCTTATCCTGTCTAGCACCTATCAATCACCTCTGCCAACTTCCCCTCCCCAATGTACTTTCATCTCTTTATGTCACAGTGTAAGCTCTCCTTTTCAGTTCGCAGATATCCGCATGGGCTTAGGACATTGCTCCCCCATAACAGACATTCAGCAAATGCTTGTTGGATGGATGGATGATGTCAGCACAATTCAACCCAAAGAAGGATGACACTGTACTTGAATCTCAGGGAGAACTAAGTTAGCACAGTTTCCTGACTTGGTTTCATTGTGACAGTAGAGAGCATGGATGACTAGACAGTGCCTGATGGTGTGCAGTGAGTCCAGGCTGGGCAAAGACCAAGACAGAACATGGCAGATGAAAGACTTGATGCTGTACTCAACAGCCAGTGTGAAGGGGCCAGACACAGTCTGCAATTCTGAATAATAGAGTCACCAGGATGGTCAGCAGAGACAGAGAGTGTAGACAGCCACACACCAATGCTGCCAGCATCCTTAGGGAACAGAATGAGCACTCTAAGAAAGTTTCCTCCTCCCAGAATATAAACTCAACTTAATCAAACACAAATTCTAAAAGGCAAGAATGCCATCCTAAAAGGCCCACCCATTCTCCTGCCATTCCCTTCCTACAGGAAAACACTGTGCAAGTGGAGGCCTCTTGATAATTAAGCAAGACTAGAAATTATGCAAATGAAATACATTCAAGTATGCAATGAATTTTAAATGACAGAACTACAGAAGACTTAATTGCTGTATTAGCATGCTATAAAAACACTAATCATAAATGTAAAACAATGCATGCAGATACTTAAATCCAAACTGTCCTGGTGACACAAAAATCAATGCGTTCCCTCCCACTGCGTTCATATGCAAACTTACTGCAACACACTGAAAGAAGAGACGTTGATACTGGAGCCACACTGTCATTTTTAGCCAATATACTCGCTAGCATAAATGTTCAATGTTTAATTAGTTTTTGTTCACTTTCTGAAATAGTTACTTTAAAAAAAGAGAGAGCCAAAAATATGATTCTCTTCGGGACTAATTTTAAAAAAAAGGTCCTATGCTGTTTGCATGTAATTTAAAAGTTAAATATTATCACTGCTGTTTAATGGTGTGCTCTGGCTCAGCAATCTGCTGCTTCTTCAGAACAAGAACCACACACCCAGATTTCTCCTCTAAAGCAGAATTTCCTCTCATTAATTAAAGAAACACTTGTCCATGAAGAGTAGGCTTGTGCTAATAACAAACATGTACATGCTAGAGGAAAGTCACTAGTGGGCCAGACCTTAAACTAGGTTCATAATCTAGTTCCCACTCACCCTCCACCACCCAGCCCAGCTTTCTAGTCTAAGTGTCTCAGGTCCCATGAGCAAGTGCTTTCATGGGGGAAATCCAGAGACCAAGTGCTCAACTGCTTCATAAGCATCCTGATCCTGTCTTCCACATTGCCTTGAGCCCTATCCAACCTGTGTGCACTACACCAAGCCCAAGTATCAGCACTGCCCACCTCCCTGGTGACAGTAAAATGCAACAGATGGAAAGAGACCATGGGTCAGGAGTTCATACTCACTGACTGTGCCTGCTCTTGCTGTCTACAGTCAGGTGCTCCATGAACACTCTGACTCACAGGATACAGGACACACAGGCACACGTAATACCTTTGTCCAACCTGGATTGTTCGTTCAGATCCCAGTAACCAGGACCTGTGACAGCTTCCATGGCAGTCACAAGGGAAGCCAGGTTAATCAGAACTATTCAGAGATGGTATAAGAGGTGAGTGGAACCAAAGAGTCTTCTCGGTTCCTACCATGTCCTCAAATATCCTGTGACCTACAGACATGTTCCTCAGACATTTATTACAGAAAACATGCTGTGCCGGCTAATTTTATGTCAACTTGGCACAGGCTAGAGTCATCTGAGAAAAGAAACCTCAGTTGAGAAAGTGCCTCCATAGGGACTATAGACAAGTAGAGCACTTTATTAGTGACTGATAGGAGACAGCCCAGCCCATTGTGGGTGTGGCTCGCCCTGGACTGGTGGTCCTGGTTCTATAAGAAAGCAGGCTGAGCAAGCCAGTAAGCAGCATCCCTCCATTGCCTCTGCATCAGCTTGTATACAGGTTCTCTCCTTGTATGAATTCCTGTCCCGACTTTCTTCAGAAATAGATTATGATGATGAAAGCATACGCCAAATAAACTTTTTCCACCCTAACTTACTTTTGGTCATGATATTTCATCGCAGCAATAGTAACCCACATTAAAATAGTTGCTGAGGCTGGCAGCATTTGCAAATAGCCATTAAACATGGAAGTTAATCTCACACAAGTTTCAGGGTTCAGCTAGTTGCAGCTGAGAGAGAATCCCAGCAATTAAAAATGTAAACTTGTATAGCCACTCTGGAATGTGTATGTCGGTTCCTCAGAAAACTGGGAATCAATCTCCCCAGTGATCCAGCAATACCACTATTGGACATATACCCAAGAGATGCACATTCTTACCCCAAGGGTATTAGCTCAAGCATGTTCATAGCAGCATTATTCATAATAGCCAAAACCTGGAAACAACCTAGATTCCCTTCAACTGAAGAATGAATTAAAAAATTGTGATACAGTTACACAATAGAGTACTATGCAGCAGTAAAAAAAAAAATATGACATCCTGAAATTTTCAGGTAAATGGATGGATTTGGAGAAAATCATCCTGAGTGAGGTAACACAGACCCAGAAAGATAGACACGGCATGTACTTAGTCATAAGTGAATTTTAGACATAAAGCTAAGGATAACCAGGCTACAATCCACAACCCCCAGGCAGCTAGGTAACAGGAGGAACTTAAGAGAGACATCCATGGATCCCCCTGGGAAGGGGAAATAGAGATCTCCTGAGTAAATTGGGATTATGGGGAGGGGGAGCAAAGGGAGGTGGGAAGAGAAGATGAGAGAATGAGATGGTTGAGTAGGGGGAACAACAGAGAGGGAGAGTAAAGAAACACATGGGCCACTGTGGGTTTAGAAGAAACCTGGTGCTAGGAAAGCACCCAAGAGCCCACAAAGATGACCCCCGCTAGGACTCCAAGCAACAGTAGAGAGAGTGTCTAAACTTCTCTTTCCCTCAAAGGAATGACCACCCTAATTGTCGTTATAGAACCTTCATCCAGCAACTGATGGAAAGATCCACAGCTAAGCACCAGGCCAAGCTTCTGGTCCAGTTGAAGAGAGGAAGGAGAGATTATATGAGTAAAGGAATCAGGACCATGAGAAGGAGACACACAGAGATGGCTGTCTCTCATGAGCAGTTGGAAGCTCGCTGGCTCTGAAATGACAGCTGAGGAATGAAACTAAACCCTCCAAATATAGATGACAGTCGAATGGTTTGGATGGTTTGTGGAGCCTCTTGTAGTTAAGACTGGAGTTTATTCCTGGTGCATGAACTGGCTTCTCAGAGCCCATTCCCTGCAGGGGAACACCTTGCTCAGCCTTGATACTTGGGGGAGGGCCTTTGTCCTACCTCAGCTGGATATGCCAGACCGAATTTACTCACCTTGGGAAGTCTTTGCCCTCCCTGAGGAGTGGATGGGGGAATGGAGTTAGAGGAAGCTCCGTGGGGGGAGAGGGGGTTGGATAAGGCAGGGGCAGTGATGGGTATGAGAAAAAAATTAGTTTAAAAAAAAGAAGAAGCCTACCAATTCTGACCAATTCCTACCTGGCTACTCCATGTCTGACCAGTATCCTAGCTAAGTGGTTTTCTCTCCCATGCAGGCCTTGCACCATCAGGCAACAGACTGCATAAGAATAAACAGCAAAGCCAAGTACTCAGAAAAGTCCCTGCCCGTGTGGAGTGGTTTGAATAGGAAAGGCCCTCACAAACTCATGTGTCTGACTACTTGGCTTATAGGGAGTGGCACTATTAGGAGGTGTGGCCTTGTTGGAGGTACAGCCACATTGGAGAAAGTTGTCACTGTGGGTGTGGGCTTTAAGGTCTCCTATGCTCAAGCTAAGCAGTATGACAGTTGCTTCTTCTGCTCACTATTCAAGATGTAGAAGTCTCTACTCTTTCTCCAGCACCATGTCTGCCTGCATGCTGCCATGCTTCCTGCCTATAATGGACTAAGCCCTCTGAAACTGTAAGCCAGCTCCAATTAAATGCTTTCCTTTATAAGTGTTACCATGGTGATGATGTCTCTTCACAACAATAAAAACCTCAAACTAAGTAAGACTCTGTGCCTGTGCCTTGCGGAAGAGTCAGTCTGTCTGTCTGCAATAGTTAACCAGACTCCCTTGCTGACTTTTTTCCCAACTCGAACCCCTCCCAGCTTCCCTGATGCCCTGGAGGACACCTCATCACTGCCAGATACTGCACAGAACTACTTGATGACAGTCACCTGCTTATTCTCTGGAAGAACACAACTCAGCTTCTAAGGACATCTAAGTAGGTCTTGTCCTGCACATAGCAGGCATTCAAAAGAAGGGCAAATGAGGCACAGAAACAAGGTCCTGAGGAAATGGCCCCTTTTCTGTGCAGTGAGCCCCAGGTCTATGCTGCATAGTAACAAAAGGATGAGCATCCCCTCTGAGTTATGCAGAACCCAGTAGGGCTGGGACTTAGTTTTAGGCATACCCTGTCCTTTTTCAGCACCAAACACAGTGCCTGAAAGTTCAGTCAGCCTCCAGAAAATGACTAGATGTACTCACCAATGATTTTCCAGGCTATCTGTTGTGGCACATTAATTTAAAGTGTGTTATACTCATTTATGAACATTTGTTTAATGATGGAAAAATGTGTTGCAATCTTTTATGCTGCATTTGTTTAACTCTGTGAAGCTGCGTTACTCTACCTGCCCAAAACACCTGATTGGTCTAATAAAGAGCAAACTGGCCAATAGCGAGGCAGAGGAGGGAGAGGTGGGACTGCTAAGCAGAGAGAATAAGAGGAGAGGACTAGAACGAGGAGAGGGAGAAAAGGAGAGGAGAGGACACCAGGGCCAGCCACTCGGCTACACAGCAAGCCACCAAGTAAGATGTAAAAACATACATAGAACAGAAAGAGGTGAGAGCTCAGAGGCAAAGGGTGGATGGGATCATTTAAGAAAAGCTGGTTAGAAACAAGCCAAGCTAAGGCTGCTGTTGTGGGACTGTGCTCTGGTACACTGTCAATATTTGTCACTATAATTAGTGGATTAATAAAGCGCTGATTGGTCAAGTAGTTAGTCAGGAGGCAGAGCAGTCAAACAGGAGAATTCTGGGAAGTGGAAGAGTAGAGCAGCAGACACCAGCAAGAGACAGAGGAAGCAGGATGAGAATGCTGCACTAAGGAAAAGGTACCAAGCATGTGGCTAAACATCAATAGAATTATGCATTAGTTTAAGAGTAAGAGTTAGCAATCAATAAGCCTGAGCCATAGGCCAAATAACCTGTAATTAATATAAGACGTTGTGTGGTTATTCAAGACTGCTGGTCCAGACCTCCAAGCTAGGCTGGGCAAGAAACTTCTGACTACAGGTCAAGCATTCCTAAGTCACAAATCGTAAGAATAAGTCTCCATGTGATTATTTGAGAGCTGGGTGGTGGGCATCCAAACAATAAGGAGCAAAGAGTAAAAAATACAACAACAGTTACTCTCCTTCCAGAAACAGCTGCACACGCTAGCTCAAGTCCTTCAGGATGAGGGCATGTTACCTCAGTGTGAACTATACACATAGTCTCTTCCTGATCCCTGGCCCTCTGCCCTGCCTTTCTACAGAGGTCAGAAGGGAAGCCCTTGCCTAGTTTGTGCTACTAACTTGCCACACCCCTACTGCACCCATTAGCCTTATGACCTTCCCAACTCCCACATCCAATTAACACTGGCATCCTCCAGAGATGCTGTGTGAGCATGCATGTTTGCTAAAGACCCTTGTTTAGAGCATCCCCACTATTTACACTACCCTGGAACCTTCACCCCTTGGTGAAGCACAGATTTGCTCACTAACCTGGCATTTACCCTCTCATCTGTCAGTTCAGGCCTGAGAACTACCCTAGTCCTCCTGCCCTCCTTGTCACCTTGCAATGCCTTAGAAATAGTATAAAGCCTCCCCCTCGCAAAACCAACCATAGGAACTGGCCGCCGTATAGTACCATCCCAAGCTCTTAGCTAACACTCAATCCCTGAACACCTCATAGGAACACTGTGCCAAACTGTGCTAGACTTGCTTGCATGTCTGAACCTCTGACCTCTTCTTAGCAGCATCTAGTTACGGTTCCTATTGCTGTGAAGAGACACCATGACCACAGCAACTCTTATAAAGAAAACCATTTAATCGAGGGGGCTTGCCTCTTATAAAGGTTTAACTGAGGAGGCTTGCTTTCAGTTTCAGAAGTTCAGTCCATTATCATCATGGTGGGCAGCATGCAGGCAGACATGGTGCTGGAGCTGAGAGTCCTACAGACAATAGGAAGTCAAATGAACAATCACACCGAGGGAAGCTTGAGCAAGAGACTCAAAGCCCACCTCCACTGTGAGACACCTCCTCCCACGAGGCCACACCTCCTAATAATGCTACTCCCTTTGGGGGCCTTTCAAACCACCACAGGGTCTCGACAGGGTTCGCTTTTTCTGGGTAGGCCCCTGAAGCTTCTCTTTGGTTTACACTGCCAGCACTGCTGTGCACATTCTCCAAGGTCCACACCAACAGAGTGGAGCTGCTACCACCCACCCCATCCCAACCCCTGTTGTTCCTCTAGTGCTCGGTGCCCACTAACATGGTAACCACTATCCAGATGAGTAGCTAAGGGTGCTGCAGCCATGACTGCACAGCACAGAAGTGAAGAGCAGGAGCAAGAGCCTCTCATGAGACTTCCCACCTAGACTAGCCCTTGCTTGATGGACACAAAACCATGACACAGGGGCTTCCAGGCATTTACATCATAACTTCCTACAAACCAATCAAGAGCGTGCAACCCCTCTTAAAGGACATTTAGAAATGTGGTTATAAACACTTAAAAACCACAAAACAAAGTACAAGTGACCACAGCAGGTCTAGCCTTAATTGCAAGAGATATTTAATCAATAAATATTTGCTGTTCAGAGCTACATCTGCATTTAGGATTACGAGGTACTGAACTGAAAATTTATCACGACTCATTAACACAAAAGTCTTTTAAACACTGAAAGTCAGACTCAATTTAGAGTGGGGGCCTAGAGTTCCCCGTGACTGAATTCCAAAATTAAAAGGAAAAGAGAAGAAAGCCATCAATAAACTATTCTCACTTCCAATCTCAGGCCAGGGCTTAGTAGATGAGGACATGAAACCAGCCACCAATAACTGCTGAACTTTTCCAGAAGGGCTTTTGGGCCAGAAGCTTTGGTTCTGCAGCTCAGGGCACTGGCCCCACCCTCCACCACACAAACAGGTCATTTCCAAAACCTCCTGCCTCACCTCCTTGGCTTCTTCCCCTTCTTCTCCTGTTCCCCCCCTTCCCCCTCTTCCTCTTAGTTTTCCTCCTCTTGGTCTTCTTCAATAGCAGCCTTCCCAATCTCCTTTGCGGGCACATACCCATTTCCTCTCAGCTGTGAGTCATGAATCTGCATACACTGATTCTTTTCTCATAGCAGTCAAGGGAACTAACACAGATGTCATGAACTATTGCTTATCCTCACTTTCTGCCAGAGTTGCCAAACCAACCTAGAAATTAGGCTAAAACTAGACAATGCCATCCTGGCCACAGCAAAGTCCTGTGTCATTATGTAACCAAGATAGGCAAGTGTGCGGCAATGGCAAGCAAGCCATGCTCCTCCAGCTAAGTACCAAGCCACTGTGCATGCAGGGGAAATTGGCTAGGCTGAACACTGGCATTCAGACTTACTGAGAGAAGTTTCCATGTCATTGGACGAACTGGCTTTGGGATTCCAGACCAGCTCAGCTTCCGTAATTCCTCTATTGGAAGAAGGAAAAAAAAAAAAAAAAAAAAAGAGAGAGAGAGAGAGAAAATCAGGGTTACAAACATTTCTAAAGCATCAGTGTCCCTGGGGTTCAGAGAGCCCCACAAATGGAATCAAAGTAAGCCTAAGTTATAAACATTTCAGAGAGTGACTGTCCTCAATACACAAAATATAAGGGTCACCACTCTACTAAAGCAAAGCAGAGCGTCTTCGGTTTTTATATAAGTCTTAGAGGACTTATCTGTCAAAGGCAGCCAGGTATCTATGATGCTACCCTGGGATAGGTGAGGCTCTTCCTCTCTGGGGCAGTAGCATTTAGGGCACCAGTTTCCTCCCCTCCCACTATCTCTGTGTACCCTTGAATCCACAATGCTAAGAATCCATTTGGACAACTTAGCTGGTTCACTTTCTCTCTCCCACTCCATTCCACTTGATGCTTCTTAATGCCCCTCCAATATGTCTTCTCAGCACTGGGCTCTGGAAGGTGAGCTTGTCTTTAGACAGCATTGACAAAGGTGAGCCATATGATACATAGCTAGGATAAGAGAGTTTCACAGTGGACAAACACGAGGCCTGGATGTCTTCTGCACCAAGGAGCAGAAGGACTAGCCAAAGAGAGAGGGGCCTGCAACCAAGGCATTGAGTGCATGGCACAGTGAGGAAGGACAGTGGGTCCTGGTTCTGCCTGTCACTGATATCCTGGGTGGCTAAAGGGCTCATGTGGGTGTGTAGGGACGTCTACACATTCCAGTTCCAGCAAGACAAAGGCAACTAACTGCTTTCTTTGCTTCTGTTAGAAATCTACTATTAGGCTCTTCTAACTGCTCAGAGCTCATGATTAATACCAGGAATAAGAGAAGTGATTACAGAGAAGACTTTGGTAATATAATCAACAAAATGCAAAGTCTTGACATCTAATCTTTTTCCAATTACTAAAGTCTAAGTAAAATAAGTAGAGAGTAATTGGGCGACAGCACAGCAATAACCTGCATTCACAGAGATCTCAGAAAACATCAAATCTCCCCCAGTTAGTTCCCTGTGGATGCCATGGAGAACAGGAGCCTAATATCTGAATGCTGATAACAGTGTTAGCTAAGCAGGCTCACACTACCTCTCCTCCCTGCAGCGATAGATTCTGGCTGTGTTTATGAAGGAAGCACTGAGAAAACACAATGGTTAATGTTCTCTGACCCCATCTCCACATTTAAAAAAGAAGAAAAAGTTCCAAGTCAAGAATCTTAAACATACAGCATGAGATAGAGTTCTCGTTTTGTCAAAGCTCAATGTTTAAAAAGAGCTTTGCATACATTGTCTCCCTGGATCCTCAAAGCAGCTTGGATTAATCAGGGATGTGAGCCCTGTCCACGGATGAGAACTGGTTTCAGAGAGGGTAAGTAACTTGGCCTTTAATACCAGGCTCTTTTCACTGTATTAACTCCTATTCTTAAAGACTTTGTAATACAGTCAAATACTACTTATAAATACAGACAGACATCCCAAAGAAAGTCTTAGCGGGTCCAAACACAGTACTATATCTGAAAAATAGCACATATCACAAGATTGACTCCAAGGGTACAGATATGGGTGTAAAAATCTATTGATGATAAAAAGCCACACTCATTGATGACGTATGTCCCAAACATACTTTCCCTGTCTAGCAGAATGTCACCTGTGCAGAGTACCTACAGTTCCCTGAGAGCAACACTAAAATGCTGAGGTGTGATGAGTAGCCAAACAGAGCCCACTAAGCCCCAGAGGGGGTCTGTGATATGCTGATGCAGAGCTAAGCCCTTCCCATGGTCAATGTGCAACAGGGCTGGGGTTCCATCTTAGAACCAGGGGGAACAGGGCTCAGGACTCCAAGAAAGTCCTCCCTCTTAAGGAATCCTTAGAAGCAACCCTCCTTCTCCCTCTGATAGCATCCTATTTAGACATGAGACTAAGGATCGTTATAATCATCAACCTGATCAGCCTGCAGCCAACTAGAGAAGAATAAGCAAGAACCAGACACAAGATGAAGGTCTGCACTAAGCAGGATGAGCAGTGCACAAACTTGCCAGAACCAACAGTTTTCCCCCTGTGTAGTAGGGAAGTGGAAACTGTGAAGGATGTGAGCCTAAAAACTGTGCAGGCCATGTGAGGAAACTAACTGGCAGGCTTCCCTTAAAGACGAACATGGAGAGAGGCAGGTGCCAGGGCCAACAAGGCTTCAGGTATCGTTCCTTTGGGCCAGGCAAATAGCCGGAAGTAAAAAATCAGGACCAAGAACAACAGCAAATACAGCCTCTGGGCCTAGCACTGAGAAGGGCTCCCCTCCCAGTCAAAGCAAACCCCTAACTAAACCATCACTCAACAGAAAGGGCCAGGAGGGCTAGGAAACAAAGCAGGGAATGTGACATTCAGAGGTCGGGCTGATTCCTTAGAGAACATGAAAACTGCCAACACTGGGTTAAGAAGAGTAGTACTCTAAGCCACAAACAGCTTATGCAAGCTGGCTTTGTGTGAACAGCATTCTGGAGGGCCCAGAGTGGACACAAGGAGACTGAGGAAGCTCAGCCTGCAGGGCAGCAAGAAAGCAAAGCAAAGACCAGAGAGGGATGTTAAGAACAAATCAAACCAGGTTAGTAGAAGTGGGTTTCAGACTGAAAAATTATATCAATTGTCACCCCCCAAAAAGATAATATTAATACAAAGAGAATTAAAATTGCAATGGGCTCTACTGGAAGTGTCCTAAAATTTTGCAAGCTCTTCTGAAAGAGCAAGGCTCTAAGAGAACCAATAAAGTTTTCAAAAAGAATAATGTGGGGCTGGGGAGACAGATGCCTATAAACCACTCAAGCCTCAGGACCTGAATCCTAATCCAATCACCCATGTACCTATATGTGTTGAAATCCCAGCATCCTGGCCAGGAGGAGCCCAGCAAAGCCTGAGCTTTGCTGGCCAGTTAGTCTAGACAAAGCCACAAACTCTGGATTCAGTGAGGGACTCTGTCTCAAAATATAAGTGAAAAAAACTGGACAAAGAAACATGACATTGACTCTGGCCACACATGTGAACAGACATGCAAAACATTTATACCACATTCCACACAATAAATAAAATAAAAAAATGCAGGACTGGAGAGATTTCTCCATGGTTAATGTTGCTCTTCCAGAGGACTCAAGTTCAATTCCAAGGATCCACAACCATCTGGAACTCCAGCTCCAGAGAACCTGATGCCTCTGGCCGCTCTGGGCACCAGCACTCACATGCACATACCCACATGCAGACAGACACCAATACATAATTTAAAATAATGAAAATATAAAAATAAGTTTTTTAAAATAAATTGTCTTTTTAAAAATAAAAACTGTAAAGAGATTTGCAGTAATAGTTGGGAACCCCTATGACAGAGTCACAGCCACGAGGACAGGAACCTTCTGTGAGAGACAACGGGAAAGAGGCCCACGCTGCAGGAATAACAGTGAACACATGAACACAGAGATGTGACAAAATGACACTCACACAGCCCTATGCCTATTCCTAGAAGAGATGCTGTGTCTCACCATAAACAAGGGTCTGAATGATAACAAACCCAAACGAGGGCAGCCTGGCTGCTCCAGTGTGTGAAAGACTGAACACAAGAGGAAAGCAGAATCTTGTGCTGTCCAAAACAAAATCTCAAAAACTACAGTATACAAGTTGTGATGTAACTATACAGTGTAAGGGAGTAGACTATTAAAGCAGTAAATGGCAGGCTTGGCAGTTTCATGCAGCATATTAAAAGGTTCATGTTACTCATACATAAAGAGCACATACAGAAGGTGAAAGACAAACTGCTCACAGGAAGAAAATGAAGAGTCTCAGAACAGACAGCAGTGGCTACTCAAAACCAAGGTACAAAATTCATGATGTGATCAAAGGACATGTTAAAATAAGAAATCCTCCAAAATAAGGTTGGATTATATTGTAAATGAACCATGACACCCAGTATTGAAGACACTGGGTACACAGCTGCTCTCGGACAGTTTGCTGTGAGTATAAACTGGGATAATTTTTACCTGATCAAAATCTTTAAAGCCCTTAAAAAGCCACTTTACTTGTGGAAGTCAGTATTATTTCCAAGACCACATAAGGGCTATGCCCGAGAACGTCACAGCAGACAGTGTTGTGAGCAGATCGCCAGAAGCAAGCAATGCACCCATTGGTAGAGACATGACTCCACACCTAGGAATACAAACCACAAACCGCCACAGGAAAACCAGATCCCTGTTTGTGTGGGCAAGGAATAAGTCTATCTAAGCAGATGTGAATGAGGTATGCAGAACAGAGCAGAGCACAGCACAGCTGGTGTTGAGATGGGTTGGGCCACCAGTCAGGAGACTCTCATTATAGGGAGGCCCTACTGCTCTCCGCAGGGCTACAAACTTCTTGGAGCTCGGACACCTTCACCCCCAGATTCTGTGATTACCACACATTCACTGCACAAATGGCATGTTGTATTACACTGTCAAAAAGTACTTCATGGCCTTTGACCGTATTACCCCCACACGGCCCTCTTCTCATTTCTCCCCTCCCTATTGCTCTGCCTCCTCTTCCCCCAAATTTCCCTTTCCACATTCACACTGACCAAGCTCCACTGTGGGTCCATCCTAAGTTTTCTTCATCATTCATCTGTCAGTGGGCATGAAGGCTACTGTGAACAGTAATGGACATAGACCTATGGTAAGCTAATGCCTTCAGGTATGGCTGGGCCACATGCTAGTGCCACTTTTAATTTTTAAAGGAACTTCTATACTGATCCACAGGGCCTGCATTACTTTATTTACTTTTGAACCAACCGTATGCGAGACAAAGTGCAGACATCCAGGCCCAGCCAAGTCCTGTTAGTGTCCATCACCACTTACTTCCCTCCTCTGTGGAGACAACCTGGCTAACTGGCTGCAGGGCAGTGTCCTGAGCACTTGCCTCTTCTCCCTAAGAAGGTCCTCCATGGTGCTGTGCTATACTGCACAGCACCCAACAATAAACCAAAGTATGGTGTCTGCATATCCTGGCCCAGATTCAGTGGTCGGTTTTTCCATTTAAGCCATTTTAAGATGTTAAGTGGCATCTGCTGTGATTGCATCAGTTCTGTGACAATTGATCACCCTGAGCACTGTGCAGACTCTTATGTTAGGGCCACTTCTGAACCTTTTGTGAAGTGCTGACATCAACCCATCCCTTACTGGATTTTTTCAATGTTTTATTGTTGACTTGGGAGCCTGTTTCTTCTAATCCCTGGCTTTTTATCTGACTGTGAGTCACATGCTCATGTCTCACTGCATGCTGACTACCTTGTTGAATGCTTAATGTGCTGATATCAATCAGTGCCTCTGTAATAATAGCACCAGGTCTGTCTCAGTCAACATGATCTCATCCTCCAGAGGGCTGGAGGCACATGCTCCTGTTACAGGCTCTGCACTCTCCCTAGCACTCAGTTACTACAGCTCTGGACTCTCTGCTTAGGCCACTGGTGACTTTCTTCAGCTCAAGGAATCTTACCCAACTCCTGAAATGAACCATGCTAAACCAGGGACTTTGGAGTGTCCTCTGCGGGTATCTGGGGCTCTTTTCCTTATACTGGCTTTCTCCTTTCCATTACTAGACTCTTGTAGTCTGCCTCAGCTTCCCAAACTCCCATTCTCAATTTCTCAATACACCAAGATGCCAGCAGATTAATGTAGTTTCCCCACCTACAAGTAGCCTAGAAACCATTTCAACACCCAGAGCGGCTGGAGACACGGTCACCTGTTCACTGCTCTTGTTTTGGGCCATAGCTCACAGCTCAACACAACCTGATGCCCATCCAAGAATGGCTGTCCATACACTGGCCTAGTGCTCTGTCTGCAACAAAGAAGCCAGTCCTTCTGCACTTACTACCCTAAGGATAAGCAAAAAACAGTTTGCTAAGATTTTCAGATGAGATCAGTATGTTCAGGGCATTATGGACATAGAATGCTAATATTCTCAAAGAATTTTTGTCATTGAGGTTAGTGGTACCCCAGGATGAACTGGTATCAGGTTTCAGGGCAGCCTCTGGCAGATCTCCCTCAGGCAAGCTCAGGTGGAATTGGGACCTGGTAGGAAGACATGGACACACCATGTCTAGGGAAAGGTAGCTATGGCCTGGGAAAAGCTTTCCAGAATAGGCTGGCCATTATTTAGCCCAGAAGAGTAATACAAAGGTATGGAGAAGGGGTAGGGGCAGTGAGCAAGAGACAAGCCTGGAAATCCACAGGTCAGTCCACCACAGTGCTGAAATGTCTCACATCATGGGAAATTACATGGCATAGCTCCTTTGGTTCCTAGAAGTTTTAAAACTCCACTACAGGACTCAGATTAATCATAATTACAACAAACACAATGACAAAAGTACACTAAAGTCTAGTTGATCATCTGGGTGTTCATCTTGGGATACTTCTAGCCTCCATGTTGGGTGGCCATGTACCTAACAACCCATAGAACCAAGCATGAAGAAAGATATCTACCTTTACCACACTTAGTAACTATCTTAGAACTATTATTCCTACAATGAAATACCATGGCCAAAAGCAAGTTAGAGGCAAGGGTTCATTTAACTTATGCTTTCATATCTTTGGTCATCATCTAAGGAAGTCAGGACAGGAACTTAAACAGGATAGGAATCTGGAGGCAGGAGCTAATGCAGAGGCCGTGAAGGGATGCTGCTTACTGGCTTGCTCAGTTACTTTCTTGTAGAACCCAAGACCACCAGGACAGGAGTGATGCCACCCACAATAGACTGAGCCCTCCCACATCAATCACTAATTAAGAAAATGCCATACAGGCTTGCCTGCAGCCAATATTATGAAGGCATTTTCTCAGCTGAGGTTCCTATCTCTCAAACTACTCTAGCTTGTGTCAAGCTGACATAAAACTAGCCAGCAGAATAACACAATGTATTCATTACTGTGACAGAGCCTGGCGAAAGCAGTGTATGGAAGGATGGCTTTACTCTGGCTTACATTTGAGGGCACAGTCCATCATGACAGGGAACTCATGATGGCAGCAGAATGCCATGGCTGGTTACACTGTTTCAGTAAGCACTCAGCTCATTTTCTCCTTTCTATTCAGTCTGGGACCCCAACCCATGGACTGATGCCACCCATTTAGGGTTGGTCTAGATACCCTTCTAGAGCACAACCCGGGGGTCTCTCCCTAGGTGATTCTAGGTCCTGTCAAATTGACAATATTAACCATCAAATATATGATTCTTACATGTTGCATCTCTTTCCTCTTCTAGGAAAAGCCTGGTTCACCTTTGAACTGTCACCTCCAGCGAAGTCACCCAAGTCCTTCCCTGTCTCTTTGGAGATCAGCCCAGCCTGGGCTGTTAGCTCTGTAGCCCTTCAGTTCTGCGACTCTGGATGACAAAGCTCCTGCAAAACTGGATCAAAAATGTGGGAGACACCTAACCCGTGCCTTATGCTAGCTGCTCACAAAGAGGCTCCTCTTCTGCAGGTGGACACACACCAGCAGGGATACTGTTTTCTCCACAAACCATGGTAAATCGGTGTAAAGCTCTAGAAGTATGCTAGTCTGTCCTGCTTGCTGGTATCTGCCAGGCAGATGCTCCAGAAAGGTTTTCTGACCTATGCTACTGTTCTAATTGATGGTTTTCTGCTTTGAACAGTTCCGTGAAGTTTGTTTTTAATAGTGTACACAGAGAGAACATGTCTTAACAGTGAGGAACAATCCTACTGAAACAAAGCACTTTGGGGCCACATGGGAAAACAGTCCCTGTGTCACCTCTGCTGAGTGCCCTTCTTCTCCTTAACTTACCATCAAAGACCCTAAGGCCATCTCTTCCAAGCCCTAGAAACATGTGCCTCTACATTATTGCTAAGAGTCTCCTTTCTGTCTGCTCTTCTTCTGTATCAGTGGAAGAAGTATCTAGAAGGAATCTAGATGAGAACACCACAGGAGTGCCTGCTCTGACTGCTGAACACCAATGTGTGACATTGGACCCAGCTTGGTGCTACCCAAGCAACACATAGAACACAGCTGTTGGACCAGGAAGCAGGTGCCACATGACCTGCAACCTGCTGACCCAAAGCCAGCTTCCCTGATGCCCCAACCTGTAGGCCCTGTAGGCCCATCCTCACAGCCGCCAACCTGACCACAGAGATGTACCCACCTCGCCCCCCATTACTGAAAAAAAAAATATATAAAGCAAACACCATGGTGTCAATAATGGGCAGACATGCAGCCCAATTGAAAGTGAAAAGAATATGAAGGAGCATTTATCCACAGAAATACACAGACAGCCAAAAAAAGCACATGAAGAGACACTCAAAATCACACCGACAGGAGACACTTCACATGCAATAGCTAAAAATTCAAAATTCAAAAACTTCAGAACCCTCACACACTGGGGCATGTGAAAAATGGCACAATAAAAAAACAGTCTGCTTGTCCTCAACATATTAGACACCCCTCAATACCAACCCAAGAGCACTAAAAACAAGTTTTAGAAAAATGTGTATCCGAATGCTTCCACAGTACTGTTCACTAGACCTAAAGTAGAAGCATCCAAATGTCCATCAGAGGATGGATGGATAAACAGACTGCAGCCTGCATACCACCCAGGTCAGCATTCCACTGTGTCCGCTGCTAAGACAACCAGCTCCCAAGAGCAAAGGGTCGCCATGGCTCACAGCTAATGATTTCAGCACACAGGTTTTTGGCCCTGATGCTTTGGACCTTGTGACAAGGCAGCAGGTTCTGACAGAACTATTTACCTCACCGCCAGGCTGAATGAGAGAGAGAGAAAAGGAAGAGGGCTGAAATCTTCACATCTTCCTGAAAGGTATAACCACGTGATCCATCCAGTAGGTACCATCTCTTAACAGTTCAGTGACACCCTCCCCCCAAAAGGATCACAGGCTGAGAGAACCAAACATTTAACACAGCAACCTTTGGAAGAAACATTGTACAATAAAATATTATTCCACAAAAATAAATAATTTAACAAAGGTTGTGTGTTGCAGCGTGAATAGGCCTAGGAAACACTGTGCTAGGTGAAAAAAGTTAGTCTGCAAAGGTCATCTACTTAAGGTCCCATTAATAAAAATGTTCAAAAGAGGCAAATTCAGACCAGATGTAGAACAGTGGCTGCCTAGCTGAGGGAAGAAGAGATGAGACAATGGGGAATAACACCCAGGAGCACAGAGTCCCTAGGGAAGTGGTAAAAATGGTTCAAGAATGATTATGATGACCACACAGCTCTGCTTACACCATTAAAGACCACTGAGCTACACACTTTAAACTGAAGATTCTCTGGTATATGATCTACCCCTCTAATCATGCCACCTTCTCAGGAAGGTAGATCTGGAAGATGAAGCTTTGCAACAGAGGGTATAAGGCCAGGCTTTGGCAAGCAGCTTTTGTCCCAGACATAGGAGGGCTCCCCCTACACAGGGGACAGAGCCACCTGGACATCAGTACAGAGTGCCCCAACAGAGCTCAGGGACCACTCCATCCTTCACCAAGTGAAAGGCTGGTGGAGGTGACACTGAGTGGGTCTTTGTGGAGGGGTTCCTCTAATCCACATACCAGTTCATCTAAAATGTTCCCTCTCCTGGACAAGCAGCTTTGTTCCTGGAACTTGGGAATCATGCACAGGAAACAATACTTAATGCCCATCACAATGCTGCTTACATATTTAGGAAAGAGTGTTTCTTTCTCAGTTCTTCCCTCCTCCATCTCTCCTCCTCCATCTTGTCCCTTACACACCTGCAGGTATCATAAAGCAGGATCAGAGCTCTTTCTATAGGATACGATGGCCTCCAGGCCTCCATTTGGCCTGACCTAGAGATGGATATAGGTAAACTTTTATGTTGAAGGGGTGTTCTTTATCCTAAAGGTCCTAAATGAAAGCTGCTACTCAAGGGCTATCTGAAACTCTGAGAGCCTTCCAAAGACCACAGCGGGGAAAAGCAAAGTACAACTAACGGGTGCATCCTGAAGCAGCTTCCTCTTCCTGCCTGCAAGAGCCCTAATCACCTGTTAGTCACTTCACGAAGTCTAATTACACTGGCTTTCCTGTCAATACATTGATCTCATAGCCAATGCTGCATGGCATTTAATTAAAGGAAAGGGTACTGCTATTTCATGCTAAAAATCTAAATCCTTACAAATAAATCAGAAGTTTGAGGCTCCCATTTGCACTTTCCACTAAGAGCCATTGAAGAAAGACCTTGAGCCTCCTAGAATCTCAGCAGACAATACCCTCTATTTGTAATATTTGTGTGTGTTGGGGGAGACAGGGAGGAAAGAGGAGGGCAGGAACTGAGAGCACTACATTTAGCCTTGCCCCACAGAGGTGGACGCCTGCTGAGAACAGCACCTGGTGGCCAGTCACTCCATGTACTGATGCCATCACACACAACGCTAAAAGGCAGACTGCTTACATCCTGTGGGTGCAGAGGGTCGGGATCCCAGCCCATCCACACCTGTTCACTCCAACTCCCATGCATTTGTGCATCCTAACACCATCTGCAGAAGCCCCTCAGATCAAAGCCCTAGACAACTGTGGGAGAAGTGTGCCCCGCACTCTAAAGGGACTCCCCCTGGCTGTTTTCTTTCTGTACCTGGAAGGCCAGGAAGCACATCCCTGGAAGTCCCATGTGCCAGAAGGAACAGGAAACTGGATAACACTTGAAGGCCAGAGACATACTTGTCTGTGATAAGCCCAATTAACTTCAGATAAGTACTCAATATCATTACAAAGGCAGAGCAGCACATTCCTCCAGTCTTTATAATCGTGATGTTCTAGGAGATAGCTCTGGTGACAAGGAGACATCTGGGGCAGCCAAGAACTGGCCAGAGCCCCCCACCCACCAGTCATAAATCACTAGACAGACTAAGGCTCAGAAAAGCACTAGCATACTTTTATCTAGATCACTATCTGTCCCAGGTTCCCACTCATAAGTCCCCTGCTGAAGCCAGAAAGTGACCCCACAGGCCCTATCATGTTCCTAGTGAAAGCCATGCTGAAGCACCCCCTACTCTCAGAGGCAGTAAGCCTCCTATGCCTCTGTGCTGAAGAGAACATTCCTTTCTCTCTGAAATCCTGGGCCTCTGCTCACTTCCATTTGTACAAGTATTAGGTGATCTGATTCCAAGTCTATGTGTACCCTGATCACAAGTTCCATGAGGATGTCGGCTGATGAGATGGGTAAGGAACAAGGGCTTGTCTTAGTTAGGGTTTCTATTACTGTGAAGACACCATCACCACGGCAATTCTTATTATAAAGGAAAACATTTAACTGGGGCTGCCTTACTTAGCCCATTGTCATCACGGCAGGAAGTATGGAGGCATGCAGGCAGATATGGGGAAGGAGCCAAGAGCTCTACACCCAGATCAGCAGGCAGCAGGAAAAGAGAAGGTGATACTGGGTCTCAAAGTCCACCCCAGTGACGCACTTCCTCCAACAAGGCCACTCCTCCTAACAGTGCCACTCCCTAGGAGCCTCTGGGAGTCACTTTCATTCAAACCTCCACAGGGCTCAAAGGAGCCCGGCCCCAGGAAGGCTACCATTCACACCTGCAGGTAGGTAACTATGTGACACAGTATCCAAGGCCAACAAGGTGAAGAAGCATGGGGAGTGATCAGATCAAGACAAGAGGTAACTAGAAAATCAATGGAAGGAAGCACTTGGGTGTGTGCTCTCTGACTGGCACAAACGTGAGAAGGCTTCCTTATCACACCAGGACCACAGAAAATAGAAAAAAGGAAACAGCATCCCTCTTGTTGCCGTGGCTTCTGTTTTCTAAACACGACTTTAATGGCTAATATTCACAAGTATCTGCAGAGAACAAGGACAGCCCAGGCCAGCAGGTTCCTGCTTCACAGAACAAAAGTGTAAACAGGACTCTAGTTCTGAAGGGCTCAGCAGGAAGCTGGGCTCTCTTCTGGAAGCAAAAGGTGACTGTGAACGTTGCAGAGGAAGGTTGTGTTTCAGTGTAACTCCCCTCCTTAGAGGACAGGGATTGAATCAACAGGGGAAAAGAAGTTGGGAGCTGACTGGAAGCCACTCCTGATTGACACAGAAATGAACTCTGAGCAAAGAAGAACACTGGGCCAACAGAGACATGTGAAAGACCAGGGTTGGGTTGGCTGTCAAGCATGGGTTGAGTTGACAAAGGCTATGGGGCTTTTCCTAAAGACGAATGACACCTTCGAAAAGGTTGCTGGTACTAGGTGTGGTAGCTCATGCCTTTAATCCCAGCATCTGGAAGGCTGAGGCAGGAGGATATTTAACCTAGACTAGTACATAGTAAGAACCTATACCAGAAAAAAAGAAAAAAGAAAAGAAACCAAGGGAGCCAACCTAAACGAGAGGAGAAAGGGAAAGGATGGAAAGAAGGAAGGCCTGCTGTAGGCGGAATTTCTCTTAAAATGCACCAGTCCAAGATTAATATTTATTAAAATAAAAACCAACACTCACGATACAGGTAACAGCTTATATTGGCGCCTGAACAGGGACTGGATTATCCAAATTGTGGACGATGGATGCCAAACCGGTCTCTCCAGCAGTTAGGAACCAGGAAAAAGGGCTTTCCCAGGGTCCCAGCAGCCCCTTACGAATGGGGTTGGCCACTCCACCTTCAGGAGCCCGGGACCCTGGATAAGCATCTTCGGACCTTATCAGCTGACACCTGAATCCCACCACAGCCTGTAACCTCTAACACAGTTGAATATGCAACATCCCCACAGGCTCGCATGCTGGTGGTGTGGTAGTCAGCTGGTACATTTTGGGAAGTGATTGGATGTTCCCTCAATCAGTGGATCATTCTAGTGAAAAGTCATCACATGGTAGCATTTCAGATTGGAAGAAGTAGGTCACTAGGTGTGCATGCTGGAGAACAAAAATACATGCCTTGCACTGGATGTCTGTCCACTCTGCTTCCCATTAGCTGTAAGTTCAGCAACCTTTGCCACAGGCTTCAACCGCCATGTTGTTCTCAGACTCAATGCAACAGAGCCTGTAAACCATGAACACAAATAAATACCTCCCTGTGAAGTTGTTTTCTAGAGTATCTATTCCTGTGGTGGGACGTCTAACATGGTGCCAATGGCAGGCATCAATTCCCAGTGATGAAATGGCTCCCTGCAGGACAGTTCCCATCCCTTCCTTACAGACGGGTTAAGGACTCTAGGCAACTCTCAACCCAAGTCAACCATCTCCACACTGCATTGGGCATGTTTCAGATGGAGTGAGTCAGGAGAGACACAGGTCCTCTCCAGTAGATGGGACACCGAGGGGCAAGCCTAGGAGTAGGAAAATCCTGACTCAGAATCAAGAGAGGTTTTTTAAAGAAAAGTGGAGAAATTCTGTAGTAAATGTGGTGTGAGGACAGAAGAGAATGGAGCCATTACAGATACATTCAGAGGGTTGGGGACACCCAAAAGACACTGGTATTTAGAGGAAAGCTTTTCAGGGGTGATGAATCAGAGAAAAGGACCTCAGAGGGACAAAGAGACTGAGAAACTCTACCCTAACTGTAGACAACAAGCTGAACGTCCAGTTCTGGCCATGAGGCCTGCCTCCAGGGAGAACCACTAGTGCCTATTAGAATCCACAGCCCTGCTGAGGGGTAGTTTCTCTATGTCTGAATCAAGAGACTGAGTTAACCAACTCCTTGGCTCCCACTTAGCTCTCAAGCACATCTGGGCAAATGCAAGGTCTTTGATAACCTTCAAGAAACCTGCTAAGCCTCAAGAAAATGTGTGGCGAGGGCTCAGCATCATCTCTAAAGGGCCAAGCCAAAGACTGCAGAAGCAGCTGCCCTAGGCCCTGGGCCATAGGAAGCAGTGCTGCCTTTCCTAGGGGGCCTTGAAAGAAAATGGAGCCTCCAAAGAGCCTGAGCACCCTTGTTTCTCTACCTCCTCCTCTCCTTGGACAGGACAAGACAGCAGGAAATGCCAGCCCACACAGCATCTCTGCAAACAGCAAAGCATATAGTGCACAGGAAGCACATCTGAACCCTGACTGTGGCCTTGGCTTGTGGGGACAGGAATGCAGTATCCCTGGAGCCCTACATGGCGAGACAAGGCCAGCCTAACAGGCTCTCCTGCACTTCCAACACTGAATATGAAAAATGAGGGACTTTGGGAAGTTCCTGTCAGCTTATTAGCACTGTCTCTTTTGAGTACCAAGGCAGGAAAATCATGCACAGAGGAAGGGCCCGGAACCAGTGGCTACTCTGTGCTGTGCAGTAGCTTGCTCCTTCTTGGCTCCCCTCCCAGCTCAACCATTAGCAACAAACTCTGAGGCATGTGAACTTGCATTTCTGCCTCCTCCCCAGCAGGTTTCAGGTCTGAACTGAGCTGTAGACTTCTGATCGTTGTCCTAATCCACCCACATCCAGGGCCAAGAAAAAAAAGCTCATCAGACCCATTCTGCCTCATGGGCAAAGAAGCCAGGTTAGGACAGTCCTCCAAGTAGGACAGCCTATGCCGGCTCTAGATCAGCCTAGGCTGGGCAGGGTCTCTCCAAACAGCTGAAGCAACAGAAGGGACTCTGGGACACGGGAGAAGCCCATAAGAGATAAACATGAGATGACATGAGGTGGCAACTCACTGATACTATCACTAGCCTTCTTATCGGAGCTTACCACCGAATACCAACCCTCCACGCAACAGAGAGGAACCTCCTGGAGACACGGCTCATGACAAAAGTCAACAGGCTTTAAACTCTTGTGTGTACATGCCTTAAGCAGATAACCACAACTATAAAGTCTCAGAGTACAGTGGTCCTGGAGATGCAATAGGTAAGTAAATGATGACCAGTGCTTTTGCATTTTTGCTACTACTGCCCACTGCCCAGCATCTCTTGACAACCCTTCCAGGCTGGGAGAAAGGCAAGGTGGACAAGTGACCTGGCTTCACTGTTCCCCCATAAAGATGTCAGTGACCATGTCTTAGTAAACACCAGGCTGGTGAAAAACAAGAGTGTACGGGAGGTGTCCCAGAAGGTAATGAGATCTGAGGCCACAGCCATGAGAGAAGGAGGTCCACTGTCTCTACGGCTCAGTCTAGAATTTCAGAAAAAAAGCTGACCCGTAGAAACATGCCCAGAGAAGTCTGTTGGCAGCTGTCAGGGCAGGTTACCACCAACGTAGGGTGGTATAGTAACTGACAGCACCATCTGCCATCTGGAGGCCTGCCGCACTGCCCCATGGAAATAGGTATCAGCTTAAGCAGTCAGGCCCAGGCCACAGGGCACAGTCCATATGGAAGAGAATTTTCCACTTCCTATCCACCCTGGCACACCTGAGAAGTAAGATAAGCAGTGTGGACAGCTCCTCAAAGGACAATGCTGTCACATGCAGACAGCACCCTAAAAAGGTTCAAACAGAATGGGGTGCATAGAGGGTCCACACAAGGTCCCTTACAACAACTCGGTATTACAGGAATTAGAAAACCACGTGAGGAAAAGAAGGGAATAGATACTGTTACCAGGGACTAACACACACCAGGAAACACCATAAGAACACAAATTGCTCAGCCTTGTAACCCAAAGTGTATGTGAGACTTCCTTAACAGCGATGCAGTCAAAATTCTAAACATATTTATGACTGTTTGCAACAGACATAGTACATAATAAAAAAGTAATATAGAAAAATAGCATAAACATCATCTTACAGCTACAGCTGTGGTAACCAAAAGCCCTTGTCACAGACAAAGAAGTGAAAATATCTAGCAAAGAGCCCAAGTTGGCCTACTGTCTGCAGTGCTAGCAGAGAGCCTGCAAATCAGTGCTTAGCTACCCTGACCCCAGGTCACCTCAGCCCCAAGAACCTCATGGCCTGCTCTAAAGTAACTGTCTCAATGAGGCATCACTTAAAATTCACATGCAGCCTGCTTTTTAAAACCACTGCAGTTAGTGATGGGCCAATTTACATGCCCAGAGTCAACTCCAGCTAGCTACACAAGCAATGCCTCTCTACAACAGCATCTCTCATAGTATTCAGGGTCCCCGATGGAAAGCTGCCAACCTGAGATGTACACCTGCAGAGGTGAGACAGATCCTAATCTCCATGAGGATAATTCAAGAGCTCCTATGAAGTCCCTCCTCCATATCGTCTGGGAGGGGTAAAAATATCAGGAAATGCATCAAGCCACTCCTAATGAGGAAAGCCCTCAATGACAAAGCCATCCTTCAAATAACAAATAGGCTCACCCTACTCTAGAACAAGACTGTAATTCAGGAGGATGGCCTGCCACAGAGGAGGTACCTAAGGAGCCTCCCATTTATTATTTTCTGGACAGACACCCACATGTGTGAGTAAGCACACATGCACACACGAACCTGCATCCCCCCACACACACACACACACACACCAGTAGTATTTAAACTATTTCCCAAGGTACCTCAGAACTGACCCTTAACATGTTTTTTTTAGATATTTGTTTACAAATGTCAACTTGGAATTGAAACTTTTTCACTTCAAATGCTATTTTCTCTCCTAGGAATGACGAGGGCGGGGGGTGTATATTTGTCTCCAGCGAACCATAGTGCCTGGTAGGACCCAATACAAGATGAATGTGTGTACCTTATAATAAAACACTCCAAAGCCTTAACTCAGGAAACCCTGGACCACAGACTCCACCCGCAAACCTGGCAAGAATAGCCTGAGATCAAGAGTAATGTGCACATGATAGTGAGAATACCTGAGATCAGGAGAGTGCATGGTAGTGAGGACACCTGAGATCAGGGGAGTGTGCACATGGTAGTGAGGACACCTGAGATCAGGGGAGTGTGCACATGGTAGTGAGGACACCTGAGACCAGGGGAGTGTGCACATGGTAGTGAGGACACCTGAGACCAGGGGAGTGTGCACATGGTAGTGAGAATACCTGAGATCAGGAGAGTGCATGGTAGTGAGGACACCTGAGATCAGGGGAGTGTGCACATGGTAGTGAGGACACCTGGCATCCAGGGGAGTGTGCACATGATAGTGAGGACACCTGATATAAGGGGAGTGTGCACATGGTAGTGAGGACACCTGAGATCAGGAGAGTGCATGGTAGTGAGGACACCTGAGATCAGGGGAGTGTGCACATGGTAGTGAGGACACCTGGCATCCAGGGGAGTGTGCACATGATAGTGAGGACACCTGATATAAGGGGAGTGTGCACATGGTAGTGAGGACACCTGAGACCAGGGGAGTGTGCACATGGTAGTGAGGACACCTGAGATCAGGGGAGTGTGCACATGGTAGTGAGGACACCTGAGACCAGGGGAGTGTGCACATGGTAGTGAGGACACCTGAGACCAGGGGAGTGTGCACATGGTAGTGAGGACACCTGACATCCAGGGGAGTGTGCACATGGTAGTGAGGACACCTGACATCCAGGGGAGTGTGCACATGGTAGTGAGGACACCTGATATAAGGGGAGTGTGCACATGGTAGTGAGGACACCTGACATCCAGGGGAGTGTGCACATGGTAGTGAGGACACCTGAGACCAGGGGAGTGTGCACACATGGTAGTGAGGACACCTGATATAAGGGGAGTGTGCACATGGTAGTGAGGACACCTGACATCCAGGGGAGTGTGCACATGGTAGTGAGGACACCTGAGACCAGGGGAGTGTGCACATGGTAGTGAGGACACCTGAGACCAGGGGAGTGTGCACATGGTAGTGAGGACACCTGACATCCAGGGGAGTGTGCACATGGTAGTGAGGACACCTGATATAAGGGGAGTGTGCACATGGTAGTGAGGACACCTGAGATCAGGGGAGTGTGCACATGGTAGTGAGGACACCTGAGACCAGGGGAGTGTGCACATGGTAGTGAGGACACCTGAGACCAGGGGAGTGTGCACATGGTAGTGAGGACACCTGAGACCAGGGGAGTGTGCACATGGTAGTGAGGACACCTGAGACCAGGGGAGTGTGCACATGGTAGTGAGGACACCTGATATAAGGGGAGTGTGCACATGGTAGTGAGGACACCTGATATAAGGGGAGTGTGCACATGGTAGTGAGGACACCTGATATAAGGGGAGTGTGCACATGGTAGTGAGGACACCTGAGATCAGGGGAGTGTGCACATGGTAGTGAGGACACCTGAGACCAGGGGAGTGTGCACATGGTAGTGAGGACACCTGAGACCAGGGGAGTGTGCACATGGTAGTGAGGACACCTGACATCCAGGGGAGTGTGCACATGGTAGTGAGGACACCTGACATCCAGGGGAGTGTGCACATGGTAGTGAGGACACCTGATATAAGGGGAGTGTGCACATGGTAGTGAGGACACCTGATATTAGGGGAGTGTGCACATGGTAGTGAGGACACCTGAGACCAGGGGAGTGTGCACACATGGTAGTGAGGACACCTGATATAAGGGGAGTGTGCACATGGTAGTGAGGACACCTGACATCCAGGGGAGTGTGCACATGGTAGTGAGGACACCTGAGACCAGGGGAGTGTGCACATGGTAGTGAGGACACCTGAGACCAGGGGAGTGTGCACACATGGTAGTGAGGACACCTGACATCCAGGGGAGTGTGCACATGGTAGTGAGGACACCTGAGACCAGGGGAGTGTGCACATGGTAGTGAGGACACCTGAGACCAGGGGAGTGTGCACATGGTAGTGAGGACACCTGATATAAGGGGAGTGTGCACATGGTAGTGAGGACACCTGATATAAGGAAGTGTGCACATGGTAGTGAGGACACCTGAGACCAGGGGAGTGTGCACATGGTAGTGAGGACACCTGACATCCAGGGGAGTGTGCACATGGTAGTGAGGACACCTGAGACCAGGGGAGTGTGCACATGGTAGTGAGGGCACCTGATATAAGGGGAGTGTGCACATGGTAGTGAGGACACCTGAGACCAGGGGAGTGTGCACATGGTAGTGAGGACACCTGAGACCAGGGGAGTGTGCACATGGTAGTGAGGACACCTGAGATCAGGGGAGTGTGCACATGGTAGTGAGGACACCTGAGATCAGGGGAGTGTGCACATGGTAGTGAGGACACCTGAGACCAGGGGAGTGTGCACATGGTAGTGAGGACACCTGAGACCAGGGGAGTGTGCACATGGTAGTGAGGACACCTGAGACCAGGGGAGTGTGCACATGGTAGTGAGGACACCTGACATCCAGGGAAGTGTGCACATGGTAGTGAGGACACCTGATATAAGGGAGTGTGCAATGGTAGCTGAGTGAAAGATGTAAGACATAGAGAAAATGAAAACAGCCGCATCAGCGCAAACAAGACTCAAGACACCCTCAGTCAGTCTCACAGGCAGGACTCATGATGAGTCATGTGCATGGAAACCTGCAGCAGGAAGACACAGACAGGACTGAGAACACCCCAGATGTGTCTTGATCACCAGGCCCTTTATGTGGGGCCTCAAAAACTGAGCAAGATTCCTTCTGAAAGTTTTATTTTTTTCAGCCTGAGTCCTCAGCCCCAGTCCCAGTCAGCCAAAGATCCCGTGAGTTTCTGACTGTAGGAAAGACAGGTGGCCTTGAAGGTGCAGGCCTAGTATGCTGCGTCCACACAAGTCTCCACTGAAGAAGGCCTGTCTGAGGGGCCTCTGTCAGCACCGTGTTCTGAAAATAGCAGGAGGCATGGAGATTTTTTTTTTTTTTTTTTAGTGCATACTGAAGTACAGGAAGGTGAAATGACATGATGTCTGGGATTTGCTTTGAAATACTCCAGCAAAGAAAAAGGAAAAGAAAAAAGGAACAGAGGAGTTGACCGTGGCAGCAACCTGACAGTCACTGGATGTCGGGGACAGGCGTCCTGGCTTCATTGCATGTTCTCCTGACCTTTGTGTGTGTTTGAAATTTTTCATAACGCAGATTTTTTTTTTAAAGGCATGAGGGAAGGTAAAGGAGGCACAAACCTTCTGACAATGACTGATGACATTCTCACTCTGAAAACTATGCTTCCTGAGAAGCAGAGCCTCCCCCTTCTGGTTTGGAGCTGCCTCCCTTCTCACACCAGGGTACCTCAGGGCCCAAGAAACAGTATCATCTGCATTTCTTAGTACTGCAAAGATGTAGTGCTCTGGCAAGGAAGCTGTCAATAGCCAGTGATCAGCACATAAGCAAATGGACATCTCTCCTAACAAGGAGCCACACTCAACGCATCCTCCCCACTGAACATCACAGCAGTGATTGCTGTTCACTTAGGCATCTAACAGCAATGCTTACATGTGGCATATGTGTGCTGCTGGAAACCACATAGCAGGAAAGGCGAGAGCAAGGTGCCTCGGTGGCAAACCCCTCAGATTTGCCTGGCAACAGCACTGATGGCAACATACTCGCATCTTGTCCCAGACAGATGGATGTCTAAGAAGCCTCTCATCCTTTAAACACTGAATTTTCCCCCCTGATCAACACCCCAGTCTTCCCAGAGGCCCTATGGTATTGCCAACTCCCAGCTGTCTGATGCATGCAGGAACTGCAGCAAGATACTACGTCATCCTGGATGCCTTGCACTACTTCCTTCCTGAGAGCTGAAACCCCAACTCAATGATGACGACCCACTCTAAAGTCCCCAGACTGCAGCATCTACATGATCATCATTCTATCACTTTCAAATAAGAGCCTAATATTTTGAGCATAACGATTTTAAGGAGCTCAACAATTTCTTTGCATGCATTATTCATTTGTGACACAAAACTGTTATTTCACTGAGATTACTGTAAATCGCTACATGAAGAGCTGGCTTGCATGAACAATTAAATGATAGATATGATAAACTAGATTTATAAGCTTTATGTTCCTATAACATAAATTCCCTGAATGATTTAACTCAGCAGAGCCAGAAAATTCCTTCCAGATGTCAAGTCCATGGATCTGCAGCTCCCCCACCAGCATTTCCCAAAAACCTACTCAGGGCTGAAAGGAAAACATTTAATAAAAGGTTTAATGTCTCTATGGTAACCAGAGCAACTTGTTTCAAAAATGAATAATAGCCCTGTTAGGTGCTTCATTAAAATTTTCCCAACCAAATACTGCCCTTAATCTTCTCAATGGAACAAAAGGCTTATTCAGAATACATGTACACGACTGAGGCTCAGTCAGACACAAGCCTGCGCCTGAGCGCAGACATCCGTCAGTTGGCCACACAAAGATGGGATCTAATCAGCTGAGATGAGAAAAAGTTGGGTATTTATCCTGAAACAATTGACTAAAAACCTCAATATCCCACTGTTTGGGTCTTTTCTTCACTAATCAGCAAATTAAAGATGCCCCTCCTCTCTGCAAAATAACTCTCTCAAGACACAGGTAACTACTGCCTTCAAACAATACCCCTGGGCTGCTGGCTAGCCAGAGCCAACTCCTCAAGAGTTCTAGGACAGAAGCAAAAAGGGCCCCTGGATAGTACTTGCTATCTGACCCAACATGTTCCTGTCATTTTCCAGAGTCAGGCTAGGGCCACAAGCTCGCAGTACTCTCCAGCCCACAGTTCAGCATGCAGTTCTGCCCATCAATTGCTGTAGTGCCCATAGTGATGCAGAGACTGTTAGACACAGGTCCAACTACAGACCCTATGGGATCCACATGGAAGATCCAACTCAAGCTAACCCTGTTTAGGAACTGCCTGGCCAGCTTTGACCTGTGCATCCCAGCTAAGCTGTACTCCTGAACTGTCTACACCACCTGACCATCAGCTGTCCCAATTCTCATACCCAAGCACCTTTGAAATTTGCCCATCCTACCTCCACCTCAAGCTGTAGTCACATGGCTGTGTTACCTGGTACAGAGGAGGTGTTTATGAAGTGTATATACACTAAGTGAAAGGGGCCATTCAGACTCTCAGCAGTCACCTCCTACAGCTGTACATACAAACCTCTCCATACCAGAGAGACAGAGGAAGGTAGCTACTATTCAAGGTCTGCAGTGTAGCCAATAAGCACAGCTGTGGGAGGTCCTACAACACAGTAATATGCAGAAAGGGGATGATTCTCAGTGGAACCCTTCCTCAGAGGACCCAGAGCACTGAATAAGTGTCCAGCCCCCACACCACAGCACCCTGCCTTCAAATATACACTACAATTAGGTCAGCCTATCTAGTCCAAGACTATTATTCTCCTTTGCAAATGACAAGCCAAAGAGAGATTATGGAATCATGTCTTACTGAATGCTGTGCATCTGGCCTGAGATTTCTTGACACCTTCCCAACACATTCTAGCCCTAACACAATATAGGATTGACATCTGTTGTGTGGTGAATTAAAAGCGGTTGCCCTTGAAGATCACAGGAGAACACAGGATGCTCTTTACTGCTGCTTGTCAGTGTCCATTCACAGGTGAATTAGCTTCATAGATGCTTTGATTAATAGGAAAAAAAACTTGGCCTCTATCATCCCAGAGAAGCAGGAGGTAACATAGCCCTATTTGCCTGATTCCCTCAAACAGATAATGGATCCTACAGCCCCCCTCTCAGAGCATCCCAAAAGTCCCTAGGAGATAAAGCACAAAACAAGTGATTCCTACAGCAGCTTGTTTCACCTAAGGCATCCTGGGGCCACATTGTACTCCAACTTAGTAACAGCAGAAGGTGAGCACATAAAGCAGCTTCACGGCTACACTGTAAAACACCCAGGGGTGGGGAAGGGGGCATGGAAGTGGAGGAAGAGGAAGTGGGAGAAGAGGAAGGAGGGGAAACTGGTTGGGATGTAATATATGTGAGAAGAATGAATGAATACGTACACACACATAAAACACAGGCTGGGGCATAGCTCAGGGGCAGAACGTCTGTGCAAGCCCAGCATGTCAGAAAGGGGTGAAAAAAAGCCAGTAGTTTCCCCATCTCTCAGCACCCAGGTTAAGCAGCCTAGAAAGTACTATGGGAAGCCCCATTTGCCTACTCACTCTGTTGGCCAGGCTAGCTTCTGACAGATGCCTCTACCTTCCATGTGCCACCATGCCCAGCTCCACTGTAATTATTAAAATTTCACACAATGACACCCACACCCACAAAAAGAGCTAAGGTACTGCATATACTAAGCACAGAACTGTACAAGTGCTGCCCTGAGGACTTTCTTTAGTCAGAGGCTGCTAATAATTCAACCAGTCAGGACATCACCAGAATCTCATACACTGTTCACAGTATGACCAACAAAGGACATTCCCACTAACACCACCTGTTCCCAACTCAACCAGCCAGTGGGTAGCACAACTATCTAATATACCACACTGCTCATAACACAACTAACCCAGGCTGTCACCACTAACACACTACCTACTCATAACTTATCTAAGCAGCTGTGTCACCATTATTCCCATCTGACAGGAGAGGATGGTGAGGCACAGAGAAATCGGTGTTTTTAACTCAACCTAGTAAGAAGTAACAGAATGGGCTGGGCCCCATAGTCACCACACCACAGGAGACAATGTCCTAAGCAAGGAAGCAAATGCCTAGAGAGCTTAAGGAGTGGTTCAAAGGTGGAAGAATTTAGATGAGAGAAGTATAGGCTGAAATTCATATTCCTGAGTGTGGGGGCCGAGTGCATCCCAGGTTCACAGAGAGTGCACTAGGAACCATAGGCAGACCACGAACCAGGAGAACCAGGAATCCAAGCCCCACCATTCTTCCTCTTCCCTCTGCTGTGTGTGTGTGTGTGTGTGCGCGCGTGCGTGTGCGTGTGCGTGTGCGTGTGTGTGTGTGTGTATGTGTTTTGTTTGCTTTTTGAGAAAAGCTTTCCCTGTATAGTACTGGCTGTCCTGGAAATCAAACTGAAGACCAAGCAGGCCTCAAACTCACAGAGATTCCCCTACCTCTGCCTCTGAGCCAAACTGAAGGTGTGCACCACCACCATCTGGCTTCCTCTGCCTACGTGTTAGTGCACAGACTTCATCCATGCTGCACAGCCTCGACACATTCATCCCTCCTATCCACACCCATCTGCCAAGAATACTCATGGACTCTGTCTGCAGTCTGTACACTGCCAGAGAGTTCTTGAGCACTCCCAAAAGGGATGCTGGCCTTCTAGGCTCAGTAAGTTTCTGATGCAAACTTATCAAGTGAATATGGTGTTAGAGATATGGATATTTCATGTGTAATATTTACCTCCTCCAGAAAATTCATATCTAGCCACTGGCATGTTTTTTACATAGTTAGGGATAAAGTAACATATACAGTTCACTGACATACATTCCCAAAATGATGGCTAGCTAGAGATGGGCAGATGTAATAGACACGTATCATTTGATTTTACTTCTTCTTTTCTGATTAGAGGCCTTAGGTTTAGTTGGGGTGCTAGCTAGTTTTATGGGGGGAGGGGGGGCTGTTTGTTTTGTTTTGTTTTTTTCTTTGCTCTTTATTCTGGCGAGGGTTGCCACTGCTGTACTGAGCAATAATGGTGAATCCTTACCTTGTTCTTGGCCCTGGAGCAGTGGCTCTCAACCTTCCTAATGCTGCGACCCTGTAATACAGTTCCTCATGGTGTGGTGACCCCAGCCATACAAGCATTTCATTGCTACTTCATAACTGTAGTTCAATTGGTAAATTGAATTGTAAGTATCTGATATGCAGAATATCTAATATATGTGGCCCTTCCCCTGTGAAAAAGCCAGTCGACCTGCAAATCAGTCATGATCCACAGGTTAAGAACCACTGTCTTAGAGGAAAGAAAGGCTTTTTAATTTTTCACCATCAAGTACAGAGCTAGCAGTGGTCTTGCCTTTAGAGCCCTTACTAGACGTACACTCCTACATTTAGTTTACTGAGCTATTTATTTATTATGCAAAGACACTGACTTTTGTTGGAGACTTTTCAGTATCTATTGAGACGTCCTATGCTAATCTTTCCTTCATTCTGCTACTGAAACTTATCACAGTTGATGATTGCTGTATGCTGAAGGATCTTGGTGTTAGATACTGTTACTGTACTGCGGAGTGCAGTGTCTCAGGACTCTGAGGAGAATGCATATATCAGTGCTCTCGGGAATGCTATCAGCAGTTTTCCTGTCTCATAGTGTTCTTCTCCGGCACTTTCTTCGGGCTATATCTTCTAACACAAAAGTAAAATTGTTCCCCTCACTTAAATTTTTTTAGATGAATTTAAGAAGGGCTTAATTCTTCCTTAAAACTGTGAGGAAAATCACTAGTGTAGTTACCTAGCTTTGGGCTCTTTCCTGAGAGTTTGTGACTACTGATTAAATCTCCATCTCATTGTTGGTTTATTTCTTATCCTATTTCCCATGCTCCACGGAAGTTGTATAATCTAGGAATAAACCTCTCCTTTTATTATCCAGTGTCTAATTGTTCACAGTGGTCTCACGTCATTCTTTGTACTTATAACACAAGCTATAATGAGTCTTCTCAATTTGTAATTTTATTTACAGTCCCCTCCTCAACCTGATTGGTCTAACCAAAATATGTTAATTTTCTTTTTTGAAAAAAAAAAATCTTAGTTTGGCTACTGCTTTTCCAATGTCTATTCTATTTCTCCCTGTTCTCCAAACTTAGTTTATTTTCTTTCCTCTTTCCTTAAAACACGAAAGTTCCTCTGTTTACTTGAGTTTACTTTGTTGTTAGGATTTCTCTAACAGCCCAGGCTGTCCTGGAACTCACCGTAGACCAGGTTGGCCTCAAACTCAGAGATGTCTGCCTCTGCCTCCCAGGTGCTACCACGCTAAATTGAGATTATGTCTCTTAATACAGGCATTTATCCCTATAATTGGCCTCCTAGGACAGCTCAGCCGCACTGCATAAGTACCGCTATGTTGTACAGAACATTTTGATCTGTCTCAAGAAATGTCTAATTTCTGTTTTGGTTTCTTCCTTAGCTAACTGGTTGTTTGAGAGTGTGTTGTTTAATTACCATGTTATTTGTGAATTTTCCTCCTTTTATTTATTCCCAGTTTTATAACAGGGTGGCCAGACAAGAGAGTTCATTTCTCTTCAGTTTGTTAGATCTGCTGCTGTTGTGGCTGAACACCTGAACTGTCCTGGCAAATATCCCCTAGGACACTTACCCCGTGTGCCACTTCAGTGGCCTTGTTTCACTTGGGTTGGTGTTTGTTGCTGCTGTTTTTTGGTGGTAGTACTAGTAAGCTTTGATTTTATATATATATATATATATATATATATATATATATATATATATATATATATATATATCTTTGTGGCTACGTAAAACATCATACAAAACAACAGCCTAAATGCCTGAAACACTGACTCAAAGGACAAGTCCAGGTGAATGACAGGGGTGGGGGACAGGACCTGAAGAGGGCAGGCCTGTGATCCAGCTACTCAGGAGGCAGGGTCAAGACCATCATGCACTCAAGGCCTACCTAAGCTTCAAAGCAAGTTCACAACCAACCTGGGCAACTTAGTGAAACCTTGTCTCAAATTTTTAAAAAGCTGCGTAATTAGCTCAGTGACAGACACTTGCCTAGCATATGAGGCAGCACAAAATGGAACTAAACCATTCATTTCATGGCCAGGGAGCCGAAGGTACAAAGAGGAGGGGGCTGGTCCCATAATTCCTTTCAGGTCCTTTAGGCCCTCCAATCACTTTGTCTTTTAGTTTCCCGCTAGGCTTAAAGGTGATCTGGACCACATGGGAGTTCATCTGAATCTGAATGTGAATCTTCACCAGTGAGCTAGCCTTCCTCTATGCTCACATTACTGGTTAAAGGTAAACCCCTGTGGCTGGCCCAGGGTGATGCCTTCCTCTGATTTCCTTTGTCTGGGAAAATCCTGGATCTTACCTCCACCTCGGGAAGACAGCTTTGCCAGAATGGAGTATCCTGGGCTAGCAGGTTTGTTTTTCATTGGGTATTTTGAATATATAATCCCACCCTCTGAGTTCAGGGTTTCTGTTGAGAACCTCTGGTAAGACTTATAAAGCTCTCTTGTACAAGCTGCCTTTTGTTTCTGCTTTAAAAAAAATCTCTCTGGGTTTTAATGATGTGGTGAAACCAAATGGGCTTGAGTTTCAGTGCCTCTTATCAGCCTGGAAGTTTTCAGTGAGCATTTCTTTAAACAAAGCTCTGCAGCTTTTCTCCTTCTGGAACTCTTCTATGTGCATATCCGTTGAGTTAGCAGGGCCCTCAACCCCAGAGCCGGCTTTATTCAGCTTCTTTTTTCTCCTGACTGGATAATTGCAAACAACCTGGATCAGAGTTCACTGGCTCTTCCTTCTGCTTGGAAGAGACTATTGCTGAAGCTTCTAAGGCACTTTTCAGTTCAGTCATAGTCTTTAGCTACAGAGTTTCAGTTTGGCTGTAACTTCTGTCTGTTTAGTGGTTCACTTAGCTCACACCTTGTTTTCTTATGTTGACTGTGCATTAATTCTTGTTTCTTGTTCACTCAACTTCCATAAAGCAATATACCCCCATTTCTTGAGATACGGAACTAGAACATTGATGTGCTCCTTTCTTTGCCCTGTCATGTTTCCTTAGCCTTTCCTCTGTTGCCCTTACAGTCTTACGGTGGCTATCTTTCCACACACAGTTTTACTGACTAGCTTTAGGAGAATACTCTCCTCAGGGTTTCCTAATTGGCCTTCTGTCCCCGTGACAGAACAGAAACAACCTGAGGAGGAAAGGGTTTATCTGCCTTGTGTGTCCAGATCGCAGTCCACTGCTGAGGATGTCACAGCAGCAACTCAAGCAGGAGCAGGAGCAGGACTCCCAGAACACTGGCTGCTCCCCATGGCTTGCTCAGGACTCAGGCCCTGGGCCCTCCTGTGTCAATCATTAATTAAGGAAATGTACCATAGACTTGCCACAGAACAATCTTGATGAAGGCAATTCCTAAATTGAGGGTTCCTCTTACCAGGTGACTATAGTTGGTATCAAGCTGACAAAGACTTGGCAGCAAAAGGGGACACTCTGACTTGTAACAGAGAACACCTTCTACTTGGAGCCTCTTCTGTCAGTCAGGTCTATGAGGAAGACTGTTTCCCTGATGCCTTCACAGCACAGGTGCTAAGGAGGCTCCTGTAATTTCCCCTAAGGCAAGAGCTTGTAAGTGTTCAAAGTCAAGTTCTGTCTTCCAAGCCAATGAAGTTAGAATTGTCTGTGTGCTCACACACAATCTACAAGGCGTATGTGCTGTACACAGAAAATGAAAGATGACTTCACAGAGCACTTGCTTATGGGAGCTACTAAGAGTACACATGGGCTAGGTGGGAGTGCCTGCAGGTGGTCTATCTATAAGACTCTTGGAGTCCACTAGGTGGGAGTGCCTGCAGGTGGTCTATCTAAGACTCTTGGAGTCCACTAGGTGGGAGTGCCTGCAGGTGGTATATCTAAGACTCGTGGAGTCCACTAGGTGGGAGTGCCTGCAGGTGGTATATCTAAGACTCGTGGAGTCCACTAGGTGGGAGTGCCTGCAGGTGGTCTATCTAAGACTCGTGGAGTCCACTAGGCAGTGACTACACACAGTCCTTTCCCGAGTTCCAATCACTGCAGAGCCCTGCCCTTTCCCTCTTCCATGCATTTGACTGTTGTAATAGTATCACCCTTCAAATCTCTTCTCCCCACCCCGAGATTAGCACATGACTCCTTCAGTGCTCCAGGTTAGTGAGGAAGGAGCAGACACAGCAGCCCCTGTGGCTAGCCCGTCCCTGCATTCTCACATTCACTTTCAGGCAGAAATCAAAGGTTGATGCCAGCTAGACAGCTCAGAAGGCAAAGGAATCCAGCAACCTGAGTTCAGTCCCCAGGATTGAATGGGGGAAACAGAGAACATACTTACACGCGCACACACACACACACACACACACACACACACACACACATGCACGCGCGCACGCGCACACACACACACACACCATACACATACACACTCACTCATACATACCACACACACACCACACACAAATACACACACCACACTACACCATACCACACGACACATGCCACACACCAGAGCATACTCATATGTATGCATGTGTGTATTAAATTTAGAAATGTTTTTAAAAATAAGCAAGCAGAACTCAAAAGCTGAAGAGGGACATGACACTGGGCAGTGTAGGCTTTGGGGTCACCGTGTCTTGGCTTCTTACCTTCTTTCGTATGCATTTTTAACTTTGCTCCAAGTGTTGAGACCTCCCCACTAGACTCCCACACTAACAAACACAAAGGTCTCTTCTGTGGGATGAGAGGTGAAAGTCCTGATTCCCACCTTGCAATGTCACAGCCATATGCTGTTCACTGTATCATTTCCTCATATCTTCGGGGTCTCTCTAATCCTTTATTTAGTCAGCAATCTGTGTCATGCTCTTTAATCTAGATGTGAGCTTTGTGCCTGCTCTCCTTTGCTAGGGCTCAACCTATTCAGAGGTCAGAGTCGAAAGGGGATGAAGATCCACCTCCCCTGCTGGAAATCCTTGTACCCTGGCTTACATAGCTGCAACAGAATGCACTCTGCCCACCCCAACTCTTCTAGGCCACCACCATTTTCTATAACCAGAAGTTCAGGATTTGGCTCAGAAATAAAAAAAGAAATCTGCAGTTTCAACTGACAGCTTTATTCTACCTGAGGGGGAAAATAGTACTGATAACAAGAGGAAAAAAGAAACAGAGGACCTTCCAACACAGCTAACACCAAAGAGTGAGTTTCCGTGGAATCAGCTAATTTTCATACTTAAAATATTCCAGCAAGTTAGCCTGTCCTTCACTTCACTGACTTTGCCAGGATGATGGACGGCCCCTTCTCCCTCAAATGGATTGCCAAACAGCATTTTATTGGGGATTTCCTCTAAAAGGCAATTGGAGGTTCCTGCTACACAATTTATAGGTGCATTGTTTCCATTTATTTTAATTTTATTTATAGCCTTCTGTCCAGAGCCGTTGGGCACAGGCAGCTGTAAATCAGAGACCACAGACAGTGTGCTTTGTTCCTCTGTTGATGCTCAAATATCAGGGAATTGTTTGGAAAGCTCTAATCTGAATACTAATTACTTTTTCAATCAGACCATGGGTGTGAACTCCCCTTTAAAAACTACACAAAAACTCTGCCCAAAACAAAATTTCATTATCTAACATTCATAATCCTGAACTGAAGGACACTGAGAGTAGGCCTACTTAAGAAGGTATGCCACCCACACCCACTGAAGGGACAGCACTCCAAGACTGGGGTTTAATTGCAGACACAACTCCTGGATGACCTTGGGGGGAGGGGCCTCTTGACCTTCATGAGCTTCCGTTCCTTCAACTATTAAACAAAGTAGTGGCACAATTAATTCCTCCTGGAGAGTTAGTGTCCATCAAATGAGAGCCTGGAGCAGTGTCCAACAGTGACCCTTCAGGCCAGGGTCCTGCAAGTGTCAAATTAGTGTTGGGAGTCAGTATACAGGCAGTACCCATGACTACCTATCTCATCCATTACCACTTCAGGTCTCACACTACCACAAATCCAAGTGTCTGGCACTAAATGCCTCGGGCATGCCCAATTCATTTCTTTTCTCATGGCCTTTTCCATTTACTTTAATACCAAACCCAAAAGTATGAACTCTCCACTGACCATGCAGTTCCCCATGCAACAGCTTCCACATCCTACTGACTCACCAGACACCACCCAGAGTCTCCTCTTGTACCACACACTGCTCGATTCTCAGCTCTTACTAGCTGGTTCACCTTCTCCATTATGCCAGAGTGAACTTTCTGGAAATTATCACTTAGAGATTAGTCTTTTAGACAGGCCAGGTGGTAGCCTGCATCCCTGTTGCTAAGGACCGACCTCACTGTAAAAGGATTATGCATCTCATCTGCTGATGTTGGTCTTGGCTGGAGGCCACAAGGTAGTAGGAAGAAAGTGGTGATGACAAACACGATGTCCTGGCAAGGCTTTGGGAGACTCTAGGAGCCTCCACCAGCTCCTTGCTTCTACCCTCTGCCATGAGAGCACAGTTCCAGACCAGACCTTCAGCTTCAAATTTGAGCCCAGAGTGAGAAGACACACGGAGCTGTCCATAGCCCTTTAGAGGCTCCAAGAAGCCCTACCCCTCCAAAGTCTAAAACTGCTGCCATCCAGGAATAATGTGGCTCTGCCATCAGGAGACTGTGGCTGACTGGAAGCAGCTGGGTACAAATAGGAAGTGACTAGAAATGAATATCTAGGGACAACTCTTGGAACTGGCAACCAAGGCCTTGATAGAGAAGCCCTTTATAACTCTGCTGCTGGTCCTGAGTGCCTCTCCAGCATCCACACACATTCCTGCCTCTGGAGAACCACTCTTAATACCCTTAATCCATGCTCAACCCCACTTCCCGCTGGCTCTTCAGGCCTGCACTCTCACTGGCAGGTGTACTTACTACCTGCCTCTCAACCAGCTGATCTTCCTTTATTTCCTGCTCTGTTCATGAACAATGTCTGAACCTGCATATGTGGTTTGTTCTGCTGGTTTGCTTTTTACATAGCATCCTACTGTTCAAAAATACTGACATACTTGGTTCACCTAAAAACTTTTCACAAAATACTCAACCCCAAAGCTCTGGTCTTCAAACAAGAAGAGACCAGTTTAGAAAGAGAGGTTAGGAATGACCTCAGAAACCTACTGAGGAAGCTACAAGCCAAGAGACCTTTGGGAGGCACAGAAATGCCACTGCCCCATCTCGATGAATAATGACTAAATTACCATTCTCTACCTTGGGCAAACAGGCCATTGTAAATGCTTATTTTATGACTCAGTGTTTCATAAATTATGCAGGGAGATTCTCTTAAGTGGCCTTCCTCTGGCCTTCCAGATGCAGCATTAATTTGGCAGCAATGTTAAGTAGACGGATCCACTCCACACTGGTAAGTCTGTTAAGACTTGTGTCTCAGCAGTAAAACCAGAGATGACTTTACAGCGCACAGCGAACAGTGGGGATACAACAGAGCAGCCCTCACCAAATCTCCAGACACCAGAAAAGCGAGAGTACACACAGCATGTTCAAGTTCACTGTAAGACTGTCTCTATGCAACAGGAATGATAGGGTATAAAGATAATTAACAGCCTTATCGTTGGGAGCTCACAAGCCAGATCACAAGCAACTATGAGCATGTGTGACATGACATGACAGCACAAATGATGTGCTGGGATTGGAGAAGGCCAAAGTCAATTAATTAGTTGATTAATTATTAGAAGCCAGTGAGAGGAGGCATGAGTGTGACAATGTCAATGTCTCAGTTATTTTTCTTGTTGTGATGAAACACTGGAACAGAGCACTTAAGGGAGGGGAAGTTTTATCTGGCTCCCAGTTTGGGGTTATAGTCCAGCATGGTGACAGGCCTGACAGAAGCTTGAGTCAGTTGGTCACATTTTACTCGCAATCAAGAAGTGGATAACAATGAATGCTTGTGCTCAACTCACGTTCTACACTTTCATAGTCCAGGACCTCAGCCCAGGGAAGGATGCCACTCACATTTAGGGAGAGACTTCCTACCTCAGGTAACCTAAAGATCTGAGAGTATCTGAGGAAAGAGGGGAGATGCTATCGATTATATTATATATCTAAAAAAACTACTAAAGAAAATTAGGAGAAAAGAAAGTTCATAGGTGTGTCCTAAAGTAAATGGATCCTCACAGGTGTATCTGGAAGCTTATTTCCTCGTGACTCTAGGTTCTATCAAACTTACAGTAATTAACCAATAGAAGGGTCTAGAAACACAGGCCGAAACAAGGATGCTTGGGGCTGGGGATCTATGAGAAAGATGCCAACCCTGGTCCTGTGAACCTTGTCTAAGACAGGGAGGTTGTATCAAGTAGAAAAAACAAAGATCTATGAGGCACTCAGGACAAATCCCAACACATAGGAAATGCACCCAAAGTGAGTGAATGAGTGAGTGAGTGAGTGAGTGAGTGAGTGAGTGTCTGTGCGCGCGTGTGTGTGTGTGTGTGTGTGTGTGTGTGTGTGTGTGTGTGTGTGTGTGTTCATGTGGCTAGAGAGGAACTGAGGGATGCAGAGCAGTCAAAAATGAGCCAGAAGCTATATGAAGGCCAAAGGAAGAGAGGTCTGGCCTCCTGCCCTGGGGAAAGGATTTTAAACTTCACTCTGAACTCCAGGACAGGACCCTAGCAAAGGCTCATCAGACAGGAGCTAAGACTACAGACTTCTGTGGTTCAATCCCAGGAGAGACAGCCTGGAAAAGACTATCCACAGCGGATCAAGGCCAAAGGAATGGAGACTCAAGGGGCAACTATGGGGCAGAGGGTGAAGCACAAGAACCACCAAGGATGAGCAGTCAAAGCACAAGGCCGTCCAGCAGAACAGGAGCACTTAAAAATAAAGCAAATACTTAGGGACACCCTCCTCCTCCGCTTCCACCCCTAGTCTCTCTCCACGCACGGCCCGGCCTCCCATCTTCACTCCAACAGAGGTTGTTAGTATGTTATTAGTCTGAGGGAGAGCGCAAGCAGAACAAATGGAGAACTGGCCACAAACAAGGCCTCTGCTGCTACAAGACATGAATAAAGAGCCCCAGAAGCCCCTTGCCACCAGGCTTCCAATCGTCCTAAGTGACCAACAGGAGGCCCCAAGTGGGAAAGGCACAGAGCCTCTTTGGGGGAAAATACAAGAGTGAGCCCAGGCTGGGGGGTGTCACACCCTTTGTGGGGCTCAAGCCTGCACCCTCCAATTCACAAATAGAATTAGATGATTCCAACTTCCTTATGGCCTTGCCTTCCCTTCTTTAATGCAAGGACAACAGAATTCACAGAAAACCTCTACTGTTCCTCAACAAAAAGTACCAGCCATGAGGAAGCAGGCCATAGTTCTCTGTCCTGAGGCTGAGCTCACCAGCACCCATGCTGCACTCACCTGAGTGACAGCAGCCTGCACACCAGGCACACTGTAGGACACAGATTATAACCAAGTGGTGCTGATGAACTGTGAAACTTATAAATAGACTGTGAAGAACATTTTAACATAATTTGCTTTCCAGGCACAAAGAACCATGTCAATCAACTCTACACCCCAACAGAGGCAAGAGTCTCTGTTGACGGCTTTCTGGCAAATTGGGGGAAAAAAAAATTACAGTGAGTTAATCTGTGTTTAAAATAAAAATTAAAAAAATTAAGGAAAATGGAAGCTGGAACTGGATTCATGTTTTCATTTATTCATTCACCAACTGGATGCTAACCATGAGCCAGGAGCCATCCTGTACACAGTAGCCTTGAGTTATACTCTGGAATCAGATAAACACAGGGGTCACCCAACTCCCTCTCCACAGCTGCAAGGCCCACAGCTGGTTTACACAGCCCCCTGCTCATAGGAAGAGACCTTCACTCTGATAGGCAGCAATGCAACATGTGGTAACTCTGTAACAGGCTCTCATCTAACAACCAGAAGCTTCCAGTTCTTGCTACAGCCTCTCCCAGAAGCATCATGAAGAACCAGTCGCCAAGGAAGGCCAACTGTGGAAAGCTGGCAAGGGCAACTGAGATAACTCCACCTCTTGTATATGGCAGCAGCTGCTGGGAAGCCTGTTTGACATCTACAAAGTATAAAAAACTTCTAAGCAAAGGGAGCCTCAGGAAGGCAGAGCCATACACCTACTAACTTGAGGGAACTCAACTCAGAAATAATTGTACATACTATGGAGCCATTTTTAAGCAATTCACAGAACAGAGCAACCAGCATGCCAGAGAAATCAGCCAGTGAGGCATCTGCTGGCTGGGCCTTCCTGGAGCTCCATAACCATGGCTGCTTTATTACTGCAAGGCTTCATCGCTACAATGACATTGATTACCATTTTAATTTTTCAAAAATCAAAATGTACAGACTTCACAATCAATGAGCAGATTTACCAGGCCAGCACTCTGTGTTCTAGCATGATTGATCTCACTTAAGTTTCCCAGCAACTCTGCAAGGTGGAGAGGTGCTCATTAACCTCACTGCAGAAACAGCACCTACAACAGGCTTGGCCTTAAAGGGCAGAGGCAGCAGGAATCAACCCAAGCACTTATGCAAATGTGTGGTCTAAAACTGCTTCTTTTTAAAATGGACCAGCCTAAGCTACAAGCAAATCTCTGGGCTTCCTGGAAGCACATTTTACTCAACTTAGTATGAAGTGGGACACAGAAGAACAGTAGAAAGAGAGACAAGGACCTGGAATTAGGGTCAGTGAAAAATAGATGTGATAACTAAGATGTCCCTTAAATATGTGTGGTACCCAAGAGGAAAGATTCTTGAGCTGCTCTTTTGGGTTTCAATCCTATCTCCTGCTCTCTAATGTTAAATGAGTCTCACAGCATTCCAAGGATCACTGTGAGAGCTAAATGCCAAGTGTGCTGAGCCACACAGGCACAGTTCTGCCTTAGGGACCCCACACACCAGGAAAACAAGTGTTTGTGGTTCACAGGCATCCATTCCTTGGATGCCATGGATCCAGGCATCTATAAGGAGCTCGATGGTCAGCCCAAGCCAGGCACTATAATCTGAGCACCCAAGGGGCTGAAGCAGAATGTGATGGTGTTAACTGTCAATTTGACATAATCTGGAACCACTTGTTGATGCCTGAGGGAAATTATCTTCATTACATTAATTGATACACAAAGTCATACCTATGGGTGAGACTATTCCCTGGGCAGGGATCCTACTATATAAAATGTATGCAGCAAGCTGAGTACCAGCTCACATTCTTCCTCCTGTTCCCTATTTTGGATGCAATATGACCAGGTGCTTCGAACTCCGACTGCCTTGACTTCCCCTCCATGACAGACTATACCTCCAATTGTGAGCTGAAATAAATGCTTTCTCCTTGAAAATACTCTTTGTCGGGGCATTTTATCACAGCAACAGGAAAAGAAACTAAGATATGGGAGGGCTGTGCTTTCAGGACCAGCCTGGGATACACAGAAAACAGACCTCAAAAATAATAATGGTGATAATAATAATAGTAATCAATCGGAGAAACTGAGGACAAATGCAAAGATTCATGATGTGTATGCAAAAAGACAGTCACGTCTTAAAATATGAGTGTCCTTTAAAGTGAAGAGTTTCTTATGGAAATTATCCCCAGAAAACAATCAGCGACCAGAGCAAAGATGCCAGCACCAGGATGCTGAAAGTGTCTGGTAGGGAAACTTGGGGACAAAACAAATACATAACAATGGGGGGTATCTCTATAAACTGCAGCAGCAGCTCTGTGTGCTTATTAGATGTTTGCTTGCAGAAGGACGTCTAATCATGCAGAAAGCAGAAGGTTATTATTAATTGTACAAAGAACAGTGACAGCCTCACAGCCTAGATGAACTTCTGCTTGAAAAAATATTTTCTCCTATTAGGTATTTAATATGTATGTGAGTGCCATTCTATTGAAAACCATTCACTGCGATCTTTGTGGAGAGGATTCACATAATTCATATCAATGGAGGGACGAGCATCCTCTGCATCCAAGAGAAAAGGGACAGGAACAGTTGGGAACCACAAAACTGCTCAACCCTGTAAGGACGTCTGTCCCTGACACCCCAGACTTCAGTAAGACCACAGCATACACAGAAACCTTATTTTAAAATGTCTAACCCAAGGTGGTCAGCACAAGGGCAAAGTGACTCCGGATACCTGCCCTGCAGACAGGCCACTGTACCCCCGCCACCTACTTCTCCACTGAACCTCGGATGCCCCCAACCCAGTGCTCTTTTCTCCCAAAGCCTGCTCCACCAGTGCCATCTCGGTAAGTAGCCACACTGACCAGCTGATGACATCCAGCCACAGGCTGACAAGTCACTCTCAAAGGCCTTCCTCCAATTCCCCACATCCAGTCCACAGCAAGTCCCTTCTGTAAGCTCTGAGAGACTCCCATAGGCTGCCATGCTGACCTCTTCACCCTCCTCGGTAACCTTCCTACCTTCATGGAAAATGCAGCAGCACTTTCAGGAAACTTAGATCTCTTCCTGACGATGGTGAAAACCTCCCCCTGTCCTCCACCACAGCCAGCCTGATATCAAACCTCCCCTCGCCCTCATCAACAAGTGGCTCAGCCCAGATGGCTACACAGCCCTCACTGCACTGCAGCCACTATAGCCTTCTTTGAAAAGCCCGTCAGCACAGTGAGCTCCCTTCATGTCCACTCTGCCCCCAAATAACCACAGTGCTGACTCCCCAGCACTCACACCAAAGCTTAAATATCACTTCGGGAAGAAGCCCAACCCAATCGCCTGGGTAAGGAGACACTTGACCCATATGACTCCAGTCCTGTGCTATCTAATACAGGTGCCTCCTAAAACATGGCCCAACTGAGGTGTGCCCTACATTTGAAACACATACTAGGTTTCACGGATGGAATGCAAAAGGAAGAGTGTAAGTTGCCTGAAATGGTTCTTATACCAACTGTATATTAAATTATGTTATGATGGTATTTTTATTTACTGGACTAATTAACAAAATATTAAAACAAATCTCTCTGCTGCTAGGCTCTTCCAAAACATATAGAAGATTCCACATGACTGGAAGGAGTGGGGGGGGACTGTAGTAGGGATGTAATGTATGAGAAAACAATAAATTAAAAATTAAATAAATACATGGGATTCCACACAACATATATGTAGGGGACTCTCTTACCTGGGACAGGACTGCCCTCACTACTATGCTGTCCCAGGGCCATTTCCTCCCTTTGTCCTGATGATGGCTTTGCTTTCTAAGCTCCCCAGCTGCACCTAATTGTGGAACAGCACCATGACCTTCCACAATGAGAGAACTGGATGAGCTAAGCTGAGCTCAGGAGAGAGAAGTGGCCACAAAAAGCAACTCAGTGGCATGGACAACCTTTACAAAGCACTATTACCGAGACATAAGTCCCCAGCACAAGTAGGTAGACCTGGATATCAGTGTGCCACTGCCAAAGGTAGTCTGCATGCTGAGATCAGTGTGCCTCAGGACTCCCTAGCTGGCTTCCGATAGGGTGCTGGCCCTGGTGCTGACTATCCTTCATTGCCACTCTAGAATGCTGATTCTGCCCATGATTCTTGGTTTGTTGGGCCTAGTGTTGACTGTGCTTCTCATATACTCTGGAGTTCAGATTCTACCCATAATTCTGAAGAGGAAAAGAGACAATTCTTACATGTGCCAGCATCTCTTCACCAGCTGACTTGAACCCCACCAGCCAGCCCTCCAGGGCTCCATTCCTGCCAAGCCCACTCTAACCAACTCATCTGTGGAATAATGCTTTTGTAACTGTAAAGATTTGTCACTCGTATTGGTTTAATAAAATGCTGATTGGCCAGAAGCCAGGCAGGAAGTAGAAGTGAGGTAACTAGACTAGGAGAATTCTGGAAAGAAGAAAGGCAGAGACACAGTCACCAGCCAGGTACAGGGAAAACAAGATGAAAATGCCTTCCTGAGAAAAGGTACCAAGCCACATGACTAAACATAAATAGAAATGTGGATTAACTTACAGTGTAAGAGCTAATTAGTGATAAGCCCGAACTACCGACTGAGCATTTTAATATTAAGCCTCCAAGTCTATTATTTGGTAAGCGGCTGCTGGGTATTAGGGAACTGGTGGGTGAGAGAGAAACATCCAACTACACTCATCTTCTTCCTCAACTCCTCCATAGACAGTGGCCACACCATTCTAGAGACAACGAGGAACCATACCCTCTCTGACGCTTCTTTCACAGCCCAGAAAGCCAAACACAAATGCTCCCACCTCACAGTAACACTCACAGCCAAGGCCTGGCACACCACTGGGCCCACAAAAACATGACCCTGTTGACCTGACGCAGTCTTCATGAGACTTGTCTTCGGGCTATTTCTCCTTCAGCTCTTCTTCAGAGGCTTCCTGGTCCAATGAAAAGCAGTGGCCTCCCTCCCTCCACATTCAGGGAGGTTGTCAATTTCTCATAGCACAATCTGACCAAGATGAAGAAAAGAGCAAACTCCACCCAGAACAGAGTTTATCTGCCAGTTTACCACACAGTTGGAAAGCAGAGTTAACAGGTGTGTTGTGTCCCAACCCTTCCTAGACACTTCCTGAGTCACACAGCAGGGAAGGAGGGAGAACCAAAGAGAGCTGGGGCAGGGGACAGTGCACAGAAGTTAGCTCTGAGGGAGGAGAAAAGGAGCAGCAACCAAGAGAAGCACTGGGCAAGAAAACAGTGAGCACGACGCAAGGTGCAGGGCAATGGCTTCTGTGACACCAGAGTGAGAAGCAAAGAACAAGAAAAGAACCCCAACTCCAAGTTCCTGGCCTGTCCCGGGACTAAGTAAGACTGTCTGTAGTGGTGGTGGTTTGTTTTAATGTGTTTTGTTTGGTTGTTGAAATAAGATTCCAATATTATAGCCCAGGCTAACCCAAAACTTGTGTCTGAGCTTTAACTGTTAAGATGACAGGTCTGTGCCACCACGCTCAAGTAAAGAAGGCAGGGTTAAGGAACTGTAAACAGGGAAAGGTCACCCTGCAGGATAAATCCAAACTAGCTCCTGTCCACAGAGCTCTGCCCAAATCTATCCCTAGAGCTCACAGTGGTGAGGGCACTCTGCAGGCTGCACCAACCCCTACAGCCCCAAGCTTTCCCCCTCACCCACCCACCACCTAAGCAAGCCTCAGCCACAGAGGCCTCACAAGGCTGAACCTTCCTGTACTGCCAGCCACACAGCTGGGACTCTCTAGTGACTACCTGGGTGGTTCCCAGCATGGCAGCTCCAGGGCAGGCTCACAACTAACAAGCGTACCTTACCATCCTCAGCACCCTGAATCAGGCAGGAGCATAAGAAATGTTTCCAAATAAATGAGAGGACAAGTCAATGAGCAAACAGATGAATCAATTAGTGAAGAGTAAATAAATTAACTCAAATGAGAATTGGCTGCAATCTTGTTAAAACTGCCTACTGACCTTTGAAGAGTCCAGGAAATGCTGTGCAGGAAAAACCCTTGGCAAAGGCACACAGGAAAGCAGGCTCACAAGTGCAGAGGGAGACGGCAGCAGAGTCCAGATAAATTGCTGTGCACCCTCAATTCAGAGCACCCATAGAGACAGGAGGAAGAGCAGAGAGCAATGAGTCAGCAGCTGCTATCAACCTAACCCAAGAACGCCAGGGAGCCGCACATGAGAGCAAGTGAGAGCAAGTGACCGGCAACAAGCCTCTGTGTAACAGCAAGTCTTAAGGACTCCTGATATGAGCATACCTCCCCCCCCCCAAGGCCTCAGACTTGTTTCAGGTGTGCCTGCCAGGGAAGTAACCGCAAGCAACACCAGAAATGAGTTGTTTCCACATAAGTGGACTGGCTTAAGAAGCATGAGTCACCTCTGACAGAGAAAGGATCGTTTTAAAGCATATTTCAAGGGCACTGACATCATGTATTCAAGGAAAATCAGTGCCACAGGAGGCACCACGAGCAAAAAACACCAAGGCCATGAGAGAAAGAAAGGCTACAAAGACACAGCCAACTGGACAGAACACAGGGAAGCCTCCTGAGGCCATTGCATAGTAAAAACTACAAGCATCTCTATCTTTACTTCTGAAGCTACAGCACTCAAGTAAGGTCACACCCAGAAGCCTCAGGTACCGCTAAGTGAGACATTCCTCAAAGTGTAACCTTGGCCCAGTTTGTTACCCATCTGGCCCAGTCTCCCATCTTAAAATGGGGTGATGAAAGACATGATGGAGAAAGGCATATAAAATACTTTACACCATCCCAGATTACAGTAAGCATTAAAAATAATATATCAGATATTGATGTGGGACTATGCTCTTGCACATTGTAAACACTTGTCAACCCTATTGGTTTAATAAATGCTGATTGGCCAAGTAGCTAGACAGGAAGTAGAGGCAGACAAGCAGACTAGGAGAATTGTGGGAAGTCAAAGAGCAGAGAAACAGATGACAGGACAGCGAGATGCAGAGAATGTTGCACTGAGAAAAAGGGTCCCGAGCCACATAGCTAAACAAAAATGGAACTATGGTTAGCTTAAAGCATAAGAGCTAGCAAGTAATAAGCCTGAGCCATAAACCAATCAGCTCATAATTAACATAAGCCTTTGTGTGATTCTTTGGGACTAAGAGACTATAGGTCCAGACCTCAGGGCTAGGCCAGGCCAGAAACTTCTTACTACAAGATACTATCTTTTTTTTTTTTTTTTTTTTTCTCATTAGTGTACTCAGTGTTGGCTAAATTCTAAAAACCAAAAGTTAGTTGGGTGTTATCTGAGATAAAGCAACCAAATGGGAGGCTGAGGTCCAAGGGTATGAGGTTCAAGGCTGACCTTGGAAAGAGAGATGCTGTTTCAGATAAACACAAAATAAGGGCTGAAAGGGTTACTCAGTGGTAGAGTACCTGCCTGGTTCCATCTTCAGTGCTGCCAAATATTGGGGAGGGGGACACCTGGCAAAGAGGAGCCAGGCATAAAGACTGGGGTGGGAGATAGCAAAGACCAGTTAATACTCTACAGATGTAGCTCATGCTCTGCACTAACAGCTGGTATCTCCCAAGTGCACAAAAGCTGCACTGAGGTATCAGCATCATGGCTCTTCTAAGGGATACCAGAGCCTCAAGTCAGTTCCCATGTCCTGCTTCTCAACACAGACACCCAAGCCATGTCACCATCTCAGAAGCCCGTACATGTTCAGCTCTCATTCTGGCCCAGGAAGTATCCCCTCCTTGAACTACCCTGATCTGCTCTAGTCCCTGGTCAAGATGGAGCTCAACCCAAGTCATGATGGGGCTCAGCCTGGGTCAAGGTAAAGTTCATTCAACTCAGGCCAGGGTGGAAGCTCACCTGGCAATAGGAGCCACCCAGCACAGACAATATTATGCAGCCATCCTTGCAACAGGCCACACCTCAGCCAAGACCACATCTAATATCTGACTCCCTAATTACCTTCTCAGGACTGGACACATACCAGAATGTGTCTCTTCCTTCATGACTCTGCAGCAACCACCTACAACACACCTGTCTTCCTGCCTCAGGAAACGCTCTACATCTCTAATGCCCAGCCCCATGGGAGCCCACGGCATACTACAACTGAATGAAGTAATTTCCACTCTTAATAAAAGCATTTTCCTTCCACCCCAAGAAAATGAAAAAAAAAAAAAAGATGAAAATAAGATTTCTCTAGGAAAAAAAGTCAGTCATTCTAGCTAAAGAAACTTTGAAGTCTCATATGACATAACCATAAATTAAATGCTGCATACACATAGAGGATCAGAATGGCTTTGCTAAGTAGGTGTTATACTTTACTGCTTGCTTTGGGTAATGGAGATGGTTTTCAAGCATAGAAAACTAGAAGCGTTTTAATGGCTTCTGAGAGAACCGGCACACAAAGGAAGGGCACATCTTACTAATCCCATAGACATTTATTAGAAAATAGCCATGGACAAATAGGAGAAAGGACAGGCTCTGTACAGTTAGTGGTCTGCATTGGAAGGGCCTTAGAGCATGGACAGAAACAATGACAGAAGGGCCTGCTCTAAGACTACAGGGGACAGACAACAGGCCACACGAGTCAACAGGGGCAGCCTGGACATAAGAAGTAGATCTATAAGGTGCAAGACCATACAACCACACTCACAGAAAATGACTGGCAGGAACGAAGGGGGAGCATTTCTAGAGCAGTCACGAGATTACCAAACAAACAAGCAAGGACTTGGGGCGGGAGGGGTCAAAGGAAATGGAGTACAGTCCCTACATTTGACAAGATATTAAGTTCAGGAAAGTCATCCAAAGTTTGAGCTGCTTGCCCACACCTCCAACTATAATTCACCTCAGATTACAGGGAGTCAGTCAAAAATTTCCCACCTCCTCAGTCCCTGAAACCCATTTCTAAATGGTTCTAGAGAATCAAGACAAAGGCCTGAAAGCCACCAAAAGACTGCCAGAACTCGCTCCAAGCAGAGCTGTGCTGGCCTCTTGAGTCAGCTGGGAATGGTGGCTGAGGAGAGAGACCCCAGAGCTAAGTAGCCAGTATGTGCGATCCCTGGGGCCTGTGTGGTCCAAGTGCCAGTGTCCCATCTGTGGCTTGTGATTCTCATAATTCAGGAACAACTCCCAAGTTCTCTCTGCCACCAGCCAGCTCCAAACAGCCTCATTATACTTGAGCCTGCTGTGACCATACGGAGAGAGCAGGGGAGGAGGCAGCAGCAGCAGGGGAGAGAAGCTTCTGCCAGACCCAAAAGTGGCACAGAGGGAGCTCCAAACAGCTGAGGGTCTGAGCACAACTAATTCACCTGCTGCTGAATTTCAAAGTGTCACCTACATGTTGTTACTTCCAGTCTTCCCACAGAACTATCACAAAGGGACAAAAGCCTGATTAATTCTCCCCAAAACACAGTTCTGATCATCTTCTCCCCTACCCACAAATATCCCATGGCTCATAGATAACGCTAGAACAAAGTCCAAGTTTGGAAGGCTTTCAGATCTTCACAACCATCTCTACCAATTCCTCAGTTCACTGTCAGAGAAACTAAGACAAAGCATGGTGTCAGTGGTGAGGTCTGAGGCTGCAGAGGCAGATCTGGAAAAAGTGTCAGTACCTCCTCTCTACCTCCAGTAGTCTCCTCATGGCACACCAGCATCCTCAAACTAAAAGCCTGGCCCACAGCCAGTTGCACTCTCAACACTGCCCATAGTTTTTGTCATAGAACCAACACTCATACAAACTGGCCAACTAAGACCAGCTCTCTCAGGCCCACCTGCTTACAAGGCTGTTCTACCAGTGGGGTGACCCTAAGACTAGGAATGACTGGCACCATGCACCAATGCTTGCACAAAATTCTAAACCACAGGCTACCTCCTCCCCGATCCCTGAGCTATATGCCTGCCTGGCACTCTTTTCCTAAACTGCTTCCCCATAGGGATGGCCTTGTCCTATTCTCCAGTCACTGCCACTGCACTCAGAAGACAAGAAATTCACCCACGAACACCAGCCTCAGTAAAACACTCAAGTGTGCACATCACTTTCCAGCACAGATCAGGCCTGGGCTAGCAGCTACTTTATGTGTGAAGAGTAGTTGGAGCAGAGTGAGCCTGCGCCCTCTTCTGGGCATGTCCTACAACAACACCCCCAACTCCCAGCCAGCTGGTCTTGCAGCACAGTACCAGACATCACAGCCTTTTCACAGAAGCCTTAGCTCTCACCTGGTGCTAGCATTTGGCAAAACAAGCTCACTTGAGTATCCAGCCGACTCCATGCCCAGCACATATCTGCCACAGCAGGATGTTCAGGGAGTCTAGGAAGAGCCACGCTCTTGCATTGAGTATGTGAAGCCACTTTCAACTATGCCTTTTTTCCCTGAGATGTATTTATTTTTAGTTTATGTGTATGGGTGCTTTGCCTGCATGTATGTCTATGTACCACATATATGCAATGCCTGAGGAAGCCAAAAAAAAAAGTGTTGGATCCCGGGACTGGAATTACAGATGGCTGTGAGCCACCACATGGGTGCTAAGATTCAAACATGAGTCCTTGGGAAGACCAGCAAGTGTTCTTCTGAACACTTCAGACTTGTTAACTTCTGAGCCATCCCTCCAGCTCCCAACTATGGCTTCTTAATAGCTAAATTACAATAGACTTAGGAATACTGGGCAATGTTACAGTGGTTATGAACAGTGAATAAGCTACACTCCAAACTTACCCAGAATGTTTAGTCTTCCCACTAAGCCCCAAGTCCTGTGTAAGAAGTTGCCTGACAGAGCAGCACATGCAGGGACTCTGTGTCAGAGAGTGTGGCTTCAGTCCCCATTTCTACCGGAGAACCTAATCTTAAGATGCAAAGTACAGGGCTGGAGAGATGGCTCAATGGTTAAGAGAATGGGCTGCACTTCCAGAGGACCAGGGTTCAATTGCACACATGGCAGCTCACAACTGTCTGTAGCTCTAATTCCAGGGGACCCAACACCCATAGCAAAAACACCAATGCACATAAAATAAATTTTAAAAAATTAAACATGTGAAGTACACCATCTTTAAGGAGGCTGTAGTGGTTCGTATCATTGCTACCAGGCTGTGGAATGACAGAGGAGACATATCTCGAAGTATGTCTGTGAAGGTGGTCCCGGAGATGAACTAAGATCCATCCTGAACATGGGCGGCAGCATCCCATGGTCTGAGATGCCACAAAGGGGCATTGGTCTCTGCTTCATAAAATGCAAAGTGACCAGCTGCCTTATTTTATGCCACCATGTGCCCCTGACCATAATGGACTGAGCTCTCATGATGGATGTAAGCCACGAGAAATTCTTCTTCTCATAAGCTGCTTTCATGGGTATTCTTTCTGTCACAGCAGGAGGAAAAACGACTAATAAAATGGTAAGGTACCAGGCTGAGCATCAAGATGGTCCAGGAAGACATCATCTGCCCACCACAAAGGGAGGAGCAGGTGGACATGCCCGTTTCCACTTCGGATCTCAGTGCTGTGCGCATGCTACCCTGAGCCTCTTGCTATCCTCGATGACAGTGGCATAAGAGATTGGCGCCCTGGAGTCCCCACAGCCTCTACATGACAAACCAACAGGGAGTAACTGGATCCTTAACAGAAAGCACTGTGACGGTGGAGAGCACCAAAGACGACCCCGGGACACAGGAAGGACCCACTCATTCAATAGTAAGAACGAGAGATCCTCAGCTGGTTATTACAGAAACTATAATTTTACAGAAGCCTTCTCAATGAGAGACCATGTCAATCCTCCGCAGGAAGGCCACTCAAAGAGGTGGCCGCTGGGGGTAAAGGGGAGTACTGAGCTGTCTGCCCTGAGATGACCTGTTGTGTGTTATTTTCTTGTTACATCAACTTTGAAAAAAGAGTATTTCTCTCAAGCACTGATTGGTTCTTGTGGCATTTTGACACTGATGAGCAGATGGAGGCTGACTGATCATGCATGCTGGGTGCCTCCTGTCCTCAGGCTCCCAGCATCAGGCATTTATTTCTAAGTAAAGAATGAGTACATAACACCAACATGCTGCCATTTGTATCTTTAAAGAGTAGGAGGGTAAGAAGTATGCTTAGCCACACCTCCTCCTGAGAAGAGACAAGACACAAGGTGCTAGATGGCAGAGAAAGAGCAGTCACTGTGTGGGCCCTTCGGGAACACTTCAATTCTCTAGCTTTGTATTGCAAGGCAGCTTTTCAATTAAAATAATTAGTGAATCAAAAGTAAAAGGAAACATCCCCAGTCCCCAGACTCTGTGGCAGGCCTTGACTATTCTCAGCCCTCCCCTGCTCCCTTCCTTCCAGAACATCAGTGAACAGCATTCCTATTATTGGACTTTAAGTCATGATTCAGAGGACCACTAAACATGTCAAGTTGTTGATTAAGCATATAAATAAAATGTTGCTTCAGACAGATATGCAATTTTAATAACAATTTTAAATAGAAGAGAACTCTAACTTCTTGTGTCATGCACATGCACACAAACAATTTTGAATTTTTTTATTTTATTTTTTTAAAAACAGGGGTTTTTTGTGTATCCTTAGTTATCCTTGAACTTGTTCTATAGACCAACCTGGCCTCAACTTAAAGATATCCACTTGCTTCTGCCTTCCCAGCACTGGGATTAAAAATAAAAAATTAAAAAAGATTTTTAAAAATACAAAACAGAATACTGAACTAGGAAAATCTTAAAAAAAAAAAAAAAAAGAATGACTTTCTAGAGGCATGTTAGCTACCAAAGTTAAACTGAGATAAGATGAAGAATGTAGACAGATATGTAACAAGCAGCAAGAATGATGAAGTTATTAAAAATATCCCAACAAAAAGATATATCCAGGCCATGGAAGAAAGGAAGTAAGAGGGAGGGAGGGAGGGAGGGAGGGAGGGAGGGAGGGAGGGAGGGAGGGAGGGAGGGAGGGAGGGAGGGAGGGGGGAGAGGGAGGGAGGGGGGAGAGGGAGGGGGGAGAGGGAGGGGGAGAAGGAGGGGGAGAGGGAGGGGGAGAGGGAAGGAGGGAGGGAGGGAGGGAGGGAAGGCCAGTCTCCCAAAAAACACAGACACAAAAGTCTCAATAGAAAATACTTATAAACCAATTTCAAGAGCACATTGAAAAAAGCATTGTTTTATTTAGGATACTATGGCTGTGAGGAAGCACCAGGACCAAAAGCAAGCTGGTGAGGAAAGGGTTTATTTGGCTTAGGTTTCTACATTTACAGTCCATCACTGAAGGAAATCAAGACAGGAACTCAAACAAGGCAGGAACCTGATACAAAGGCCGTGGTGGAGTGCTGCTTACAGGCTTGCTCCCCATAGCTTGCTCAGGCTGCCTTCTTATAGAACCCAAGACCATCAGCCCAGGGATGGGACCACCCATCATGGGCTTCATGCCCCCTCGTCATTCACTAAAGAAAATGCTTAATGGTTAATTAAGAGATGGCTTGCCCACAGTCCAACCTTATGAAAGCATATCCTCAATTGTTGTCCCCGCCTCTCAGAACCTGAGTCACATCGACACAAAATTAACCAGAACAAAGCATTCATCCCGATCAATCTGGTTTCATTTCAGCAATGCAGGAATGGTTTAATGCACATAAATCATTAAATATAAAATATCACATAAACAGGTTCAAGGACAGAAATTGGATGGTCACTTTGATAGATGCAGAAAACATCTCTGACAAAGTCTACTCCCTCTCATGATAAAATGCCCTGAGGAGACTAGGGATGGAGGGAACACATCTCAACACAATAAGGGGTATTTATGACTCCCTACAGCCAACATCATGAAAAATAAATGAAAACTCACTAAATTTCCACTAAGATCAGGTGTCCATTCCCTCCTCTCATTCAACATACTGCTTAAAATCCTGCTAAAGTGCAACAAGACAAGAGAAATAAAATGGCTACAGAGAGGGGAAAGTCAGATTATTCTTATATTCTCGTTTGCAGACCACATGACTTGATAAATAAGGGCCCCTGTAGACTCTATCAGGAAACTCTTTGAACTGATAAATACTTTCAGCAAATCAGGGTACAAAATCCACTTACAAAAATCAGCAGCATCTCTACATACCAGAAATGAGTATATTGTAAATAAAAGCTAGGAAGAAATCAAAATATTAAGCCTATTCACAACCTTCAGAACAACAAAACATATTCGAATAAACTTAGCCAAGGAGGTGAAAAACCTCTACCATGAAGATACTGTCAGTGCAATCCCCATCAAAATTGCAGATTCTTTACAGAAACAGAAAAACCAATGCTAACACACATACGGATGTGAAAGACCACAGGACAGCCAAGCATCCTGGGCATAAAAACAATGCTGGAGATCTCGGTATACCTCCCTCCAAGATGCACTACAGAGCCACAGGAATGAAACCATGAGGCTGCTACAGAGGACAGTGAAATACAAGAGAACATCCAGAAACAAACCCAGAGGCCACCTGACCCTGCACAGAACTGTACAACAGAGAAAAACATCCTCTTCAACAAACAGTGCCAGGGAAACTAAGAATTCTCATGGAAAAGAATGAAACAGGAAATCAGTTCAAAATGGACCAAAGGCCTTCATTGGGGCAGCAAAGGCAAGGAATTCCTAAGAGCCCAGGGAACGAGGCTGAATCAGTCAGGGGCATGAAATGTAAAACCTGCACAGCAAAGGCAGTAACTGAGTGAAATCTCTGCAAGCTGCACATGTGCCAGACAAACAGTCTCTATGACATATAAAGATCTTAACAGATTAGATACCAAAATGCCAAGCAATCCACTCAACAAATGAACTAACAAAATAGTCCTCAAAAAGATAAACACCAAAACCAAAGTTCAAACGCCTCCGTAATCAGGGAAATACAAACTAAGTAACAGTGATGTTCTTTTTATTTCTAGACAGAATGGCTGCCATTAAGACAGCAACAGTGCTGGTGATGAGGAGGAGACCCACTGGAACGCAAACCTGTTCAGTTGCTATGAACATCAGCATGAAGATTCCTCAAAGAAACTGAAAGTAGAACCACAGTGACCTACTAATCATCCAAGGTGATGACCTCGGGACTCCAAGTCAGCATGCCACAGACACTGCACACCTGTATTCACTCTGACACTGCTGTGACAGACAGATGACTGAATCTGTGCAGGAGTCCATCAACAGGTGAGTGGACCAGACATTGGGAACCAGGCATATGTCTCACACACACACACACACACATATACATGCACACATGCACACAAGCATATGCACACACATATAAACACACACGCGTGCACGCGCGCGCACACACGCAGACACAGACACACTCACGCACATGCGCACACGTGTGGAGTTTTACTCAATTATAAGGAAAAATGAGTTTATGTCGTCTGCAGGAAAACGGGTGCACTAAGGGTCACATTAAGTAATACAAGTCAACTCCAAGTGGGGAAATATTGCCATCTGCTCTCATTTGTGGATCCTAGACCTCACACAGATACATAAAATCATACTTACATACATAAGGCGTCATGACAGGAGAAGTGAGACTGTCTTGGAAAAGGAACAAAACGGGAGGGAGAGAAAGAGAGGAGTGGCACTTGTGTGAAAACGTATTTATGAAACCAACCCTGTGTATGATGAATCTATGTCAACAAACACATTGAACAATTAAACTCTGCCTGACTCAAGGCTACAGACCACAAGATAATGATCGCCACCTTGTGGTCATGAATGGGAGGACACGTGACTAGGAGCTGAGATCCTTGGGCACTGCTAAACCTCTGAACCAATGCCAACAACTCCCAATCTCCAGAACCAAGAGACTCTCCAAGAGAAACTCAGTGCCGTATATGTAAAGACCTCTGGGTCTGGTTTCCTGTTACCTTCTGAAAACCCTCGCCCCTAGTACCCCATAACATAAAGTAGCCTATGTTAACTAGTGAGCCAGAAATACACGTAACCACTAAAAACACTGGGGAGGAGATAAACGGACATGCGGTGACTTCAGTAACTTCACTGGCACATCCCAAAACAGGTCACTAGAATACAATCACAGCCTGCAAGGACAGTCTGTAAGGTGGACAGATGGACATAATGGGCATATGGGCAATACTGCTGAGAAAGGAGCAAGGGTTCCTGTAGCTCTTATGGACTCCCCATTCTCTGTCCTGGACATCTTCACATAATTACACAATTATCTAATACCCTAAACTTCTAAAGAGACACTGAGAGAAAAGGCAAATGCAACAGAGCAACTTCAAGGCTGCCTGCCTGTTAATAGAGTAGTCTACGCACACTGTTTAATATTTTCTCTGAAGATGGCACAGCAAAGCTCATCATCCCCAGAAACAAGTTATCTAAAAGAGCCCTATTGCACTGGATACACCCAGGTGGAGTTATTAATGAAACACCTTGTGTGAGGCCATATTCAGTTTGGTTTTAAACTTAGTGATATCATGTGCTATTCAAATGTCATATCCAGCCATGAAAACATCATTTTATTAAGAACGAAAGAAAGAAAAAAAGAAAGGAAGGAAGGAAGGAAGGAAGGAAGGAAGGAAGGAAGGAAGGAAGGAAGGAAGGAAGGAAGGAAGGAAGGGGTACTGCAGTGTGCGTTGGGACCCAGTGTGCTATGTGCAGCTCCTACTCCTCCAGAGCCCACGGCAGATGAAGGGCACTGGGGGAAACTTGAGGGCACACAAGGCTGGATGGGAAATGATTGGGAGATAACAAGAGGATAACAGAGCGCTGCCTCAGAACAACAGTGCGTGCAGCTGCCATTTGAGTTTGTCGCCTTACGGCCTTCAGTCACGTTCTCACTAATGATGTGACAAAACAGGATGGTGAGATGATATAAAGATGCTGCACAGATCCTTACACAGGTGGGAGCACACAGGCCAAGCAATTGGACAGTAAAGGCGGGACAAGAGAGGTGTCTAGGAGCTGATGGCCAGTGAGCCCTGCTCTACCTAAGGACATGTCATTTTATTGTTGTTGAGCTGACATTTACATGTCCATAACAGCTATTTACCAGCAACTGAGCAAATGAAGTGGCAGGAAGGAAGGGAGCCATGTCAAGACATGAGGATTTGTTTTCCATGCCAGATCATTGCATGGAGTAGCTCAAAGTGGTCTTCCTGGAGACCTGGGCGAAACTGAATTAGCTAATGTTTTCCTTGTCTCTCTCACATTATCATCTTCTTCAAGCCTAGCCACACCTTCAGTAAACATGCTGAACACACACACATACACCCTTCTCTAACACTCAACACAATCCAACTAGGGGCATCTTGCTATTATATGGCTCTGGCTTCTAGAGGGGAACACTGGACACTAACTGGCCAGCTGCATGTGACATCAAGTAGCTCTTCTAAGCCATCCTAAGATGCCCATGGCAAAGCTTTTCTAGACCAAATGCCAACTACTCCAACAAGACCCACAGGAGAAGAAACAAGTTCTTCTGGCCTCCAAAGAGCACTAAGAATGTTTCTGTCTACATTAGCCAAAAATGCGAGAGACCTGGAGGCTGGGAACAGAGCCCCAAACCAACCTGGACTTATCCTGCTCTGCTCCACTCACTGAAGGGCTGCTTCAGATGTAGCCTCCTGAGCAGTAAGTCATAAGAAGGGTAGGCAGAAGGTGCTGTGGTTAGACAGAGACTTGTGATTACTGAGGCACCGATACGCAGTTTCCTAGCTTCTAGAAAAGTGCTGTGTCCGGGCCACCAGTTGCTCTCACATCCTTGCTATCTCTGGGCTCCAAGCTATGATGCTGTGGCCCTCTCCCCAGTCCAGCCAGCTTCATGTGCAGCCAATCATCGGGCTCATCAGATAGTTCTTGAATCTGATCATCTCACCAGGCCCAATCCCAAAACCTTTGCCTCCCTTTTCCCAGTCACCATCTTCCCTCTCCTTCCCTTCCAATTGCTGAAACCTATCTAGTCCAAGGCAACTAGCCACCCCTTGCTGGAAGACCTCAGGGTGCCTCCTTCTAAGCTTTACTCCATAGGATGCTCAAGCAAAAGCTGAGTGCCTCCTCTGGCCCTCTGAGCCCTGGAGTCCAAGTGCCTTCCTGCACTGCATGCCTCTCTCCCTCCACCTTCCTCAGCCTCAGCATCTTCTTCTCATTCCTCTGTTGAAGCCCTCCTGCCACAGAACCTCTGCACCCTGGCTCCTCTCCCTGGAATGCCTTCCTCCATACTCGGCCTCTCTCCACACAGGGCTCAGCAGAAACACACTCATTTCAAAGGGCCTTTGATGATCACCTACTCATCAGCAGCATATTCATTATTCCTCAGTACCACCTCATCCCAAAGTCTGCTTACCAGCCATTGACCATCCATGGGGCACTCAATGTGGTTATGTGTCTGTCTTCTTCAGAGGAGAATGCCAGATCTTTGAGGGCAGGGCTTATGTTGGTCTGATCCCCATTCTCCCCTATGACAGAAAGATAGACCTCTTGCCCTCACAGGAACTCTTAATGAAGGTTGAGCTTCCCTTTCTACTCTGAGGTGAGCTGGCCACACAGAGAGTAAAGGCACAGCCAGCACCCATACTGGGGGTGGACTCTTACCACCACAGGCCCTGCAAAGTGGCCCTCAAGTCAAAGGCACTCAGGGCATCTGTGTATGCCATCCTTCTAGGAATATGACTCCATACTTCATGTTTGTATGCCTCCCTGCCCTCTATTCAGGTACATTCTCCATCTTCAAACCCAGAGTAGATATACATGGGTATCAGGAACCATGTATGTGCCTGACTCACTCCTCAGAGAAAAGGAACACCTCCTGATCTGCTGGCTGACAACTCTCCTGTGCCCCTTGCTGAGCTCTGCACAGAGCCTGCCCACAAAGGCCCTACTGTTGTGTGGCAGTCACTCAGCAGCCCTCAGGAAACAGCATGTTTTGCATATTTCAAATGGTATTCCTGATCAGCAGACACCGGTGATGAACGTGAATGCCTCCAAGTGTCATTTTCTCAGGCTTCCAAGCAGGCAGTCTTTGTGTGAGTAAATACTGAGGCAATGCTAAGAGGGGAGTGAGCTGTTAAGTTCTATTTGCTACTTTCATCCCTGGGCTCATAACAGAGCATAAGCTAAACAAAGAGCGTTGGACGCTGGCACAGACCTTCAGCAGGTAGAGCCATTTCTGCTGGTTCTTCGCACATCAGCGATTTGCTCCTCCAACTTCAGCAAATATTTGCCACTTTGGTTTTTATGTAATGGGAGGATAATGTATTCCACTGTCCTCAGAGCTACCTTAAAGGCCTTAGGAAAACAGGCAATTTACTGGCTATGTTTCTCTTGCCACTAAATACAAATCCGGTAATTGTTTATCTTTGAAAGCAAATGGTTTTAACTTTTTGGCTTCAAATATTCAAACAGAATCTTAAAGAAAAGGAATAAGAAAATCATAATGACACTAACCTGATAAAGAGCCTGATTTTTATCCCTAACCTTTCACTCACACAAGCTCACACTGACCCACAAGCACTGTATGCTTTATTGCACGTTTAATTTGACTTCTATTGCTGTCCTAGTGAAAAGATTCTAGCCACTGCCCAGAGCTGAACCAGATCAGGACTGCTACCAGGTAATCCCGTTTTCATGAGCTATCTCCTGGCCACTGGCCTATGGCTGTAAACAAGTGGACATAACCAGGAAAATGATGTCAGGAATCACAGATTACCAAGTGGCCAGACTCTATTAATCAGTAATGGGCATTAGCTAGAGCCAGCACTCTAGTGGCCTATGCAATACCTCAGTCCAGCCTAGGCACATCTTGCAGATGAGCAAGGACGCTAAGAACCACGAGTATGAGTTGCCAAGCCTGCTCAAGATTTCCACCCAGACAGCCAACTCCAGAGTCTCCTCTCATAAGCACAGTGGGAACCACCTTCTCACTACATATTCATCAGCCTCCATCACAGAACCTGAATAGCTGACAGCCACAGTTCAGCAAAACATGAATGTATGGTATGCTAAAAAGGTAGAAATATGATTCCAACGCCAACCAGGAGATTCTGCTCCTTTTGTATGAACAACCCTAATTTCCTAGTTTGGTGACAGGAACTTCCACCTACCTAGCTCTATGTCAAACCTAAAAAGCCACCCTGTCTGTAGTCTCCTCCCCACCCCAGGTGAGAACTGCTCTATAGACACCATCATCAAAGTAGCAGGTGTCTTCAAGAGCTCTCACTTCATTTTTACAAGGCCCTGGGCTGTAAAATCAGTAGTAGCCTCCATGCCCATCAGTAAGGGGCTTGTGAAATAAATAAACTATGTAGCACCCAAAAAGTGGCATTTGGCTCTCTATGTCCTACTCTGTAAATACATATAAATTCAAAAGGTGAGGTGTGGACCAGCATGTCCATCTGGGTGGATGGAGAGAAAGTCCTGCATGAATACGGAGTCCAAGGCATCCCTCTACAGACTGCTGCTTAGATCCCCAGAGAAGAGGAAAGGGTGAGAAGAGCAACATCCTAATGTGATGCTCCTGCTGAGCATCATTCGCTTGGACCTAATAGACACACAGAAACAGGGACATCTGACAAATCACTGCTGTACCCTCCAATGTGTCGGAGCCAAAGCACACAGGCTCACAGAGACATTAGGGCAGAGAGGACTGTGGGGAGGGCGCCATCAAGCTCTGGACTGTGAGCAAGGAAGCCAGAGATATAATGAACACTCCTGGGTACACCTGGAAAATGGGAACACACTGCATCCCACAACAAGGAAAACAGCACTGTGTCAGAATGGCATGTCTTTACATGGAATAAACTGACTACCTGTGCTCTTAGGAAGTATACAGCAAAGCCCTCGGGAGCAAACGGAAGTATGTCTCCAACTGACTCTGAACTGGTTCTGCAAACACACACAGCACAGATGGAGAACAGTGAATGGGCAAAAGGCAAACAACTGATGACCCTGGGTGACGCTGTGCACAGAGCTGTTTGTACTATCCTTGGGCCTTTCCCTAAGTATGAAAGTACACAGAAATGTCTGAAGCATGCCCACAGACCACCTCTGACGGGAGCTCCTGAGCAGGGAAGCAGAGCACGTTTTCACTCTTCATCCTCTTGTGCTTCATAAGATTGTAGCTATGTATATGCTACTGCTTTTTTCAAATATAACTAAAAGCCAGTCGTAGAAGCACATGCCATTAATCTTGGCACTCAAGAGGCAATGTCACACAGATCTGTGTAAGCTCAAGGTCAACATAATCTACAGAGTGAGCTCTAGGACAGCCACAGGTATATAGAGAGAACCTATCTCAAAAACAACAACAGTTATTAATCTAATAAGGAGGAATCCACTCTGAAGGACTTCAATATCTAAGGCTGTCCACATCCTGCCTACAGCTTCCCAAGTGCATGGCTCAGCTTCCTGAGGTCCATCCACAGGCCCCACTCGCCACCTCCTGGCCAAGATGGGCATTGCACCTCCCTGCTTTCTCGGCCCTCAAAGTGCAGCTCTTGTACTACTACCTGTTCAAATTTTTTGTCTGCTGAGTAATCTCATGGCCAAACCCACCTCCTGGCCCTCAGAAAATTCAAGCTCCTAGTAAACACCTATCATTGAGTTCATTCAGCAAATACAGGCTATGAAAATGAGAGAACAATCAGGTGGCAATCCCACCACAAGGGTCCTGAGAGCCTAGCCAATGTCCACAGCAGAATTGCAGGGGTGGCAATGCAACCACAAGGGTCCTGAGAGCCTAGCCAGTGTCCACAGAAGAATTGCAGGGGTGGCAATCCCACCAAAAGGGTCCTGAGAGCCTAGCCAGTGTCCACAGCGGAATTGCAGGGGTGGCAATCCCACCACAAGGGTCCTGAGAGCCTAGCCAGTGTCCACAGCAGAATTGCAGGGAACCAAGTAAATGACAAAGATTCACCACGACAGCCAACCTGGGCCTTACCTGTCACACTCACGCCATGCCCATGTCTGCCAGAGGTCACTGACAACCCACAGCCTGTGAAGTACAGAGATAACTACCTAATGGCCTCTAGGGGCTCCAAGGACCACAGTAGGAAAGGTAATACTGCAGCATTAAGAAAAAAGAACAACCGAGTGATGATGGCCTGTACCTTTAGTCCCAGCACTCAAGAGACCAAGGCCAGCCTGGTCTACAGAGCTAGTTCCAGGGCATCCGGAGCTACACAGAGAAACCCTGTCTCAAAAACAAAAAACAAAAACAAAAAGGATGATGAAAAGTATATACTTGGAAACGACCGGTAATATGTTAGCAAACATGTCTAAAAGAAGTACGCAGCCAGACTACCAGCACCTTAGGACTCAGTGTCATGAAAACACAACACAGAATGTGTGCAATCTGGATGACACACTTGGCCTTGTAAGAAGCAGACAAGACACCCTCCAGGACTCACCAAGGTCTGTGTTGGGGCCAGCAAGCAGCTGTTTGAACTTGTCCAGCCGAGAGGCCTCTCTCTTAGTCAGGGCTGAGCCTCCAAGGGCATGTGGGTCAGATGTCGCACTCAGTGAAACAGTGGCCGAGTGGGGGAGAGACTGGGACCGTTGCAGAGGGACAGAATCGCTGGTGCTCTCTAAAAAGGGTAGAAGAACAGAGAGGAAGGTTAGTGAAAGGCTCTGACCTCCTAACCACACCTTCCTTCATCCATGTGGCCGCATGCTCACCACAGCACTCACTGACCCTTTGTGAACAATGTCAGGTCACAACTTTCCCTCTCCCATCAGCCAACACTAAACACTAACTCACTGACAGAGTACTGTTCACCAGTAAAACAGATACAGGTGCTTACAGTCACATCGCGACAGCCAGGAAAGTCCAGATCAGTCTTCTGACTGCTAGCTCTAATTCTCACCCAGCAGCCTCACCTTTCAGAAGGCACAAACCAGTGTACATTCCAAAATGAGCCTCAGGAAAGACCTAAATTCAACATGCTGATGACTACCTTAGGCACTGAAGACAAGCAGGGCAAGAACCCCACTTGTGCCTACAACCATGCTACTCTACTCTCTAGTCAGGATAGGAGGCCATACAGGCAGCCCAGGAGCCCCTGGGAAGAATCTGGTCCAAGGGTTAGCCTGAGGACTTCTGTTCCCACCCTTACCTGCAAGCAGCATTCAGAATAAACTCCCACACACCAGCAAGAACTGGAATTCAAAAGCAGAATGGCATGGGGAGAGTCTGTGTGCCTGTGTGTAATGCACATATGTATGCCTACCTACACGTAGAAACGAGTTCTGTAGCAGGTTCTTCAAGCCCTCTACCTCATTTTCAGAGGCAAGGTCTTCCACTGGATTCACTAGACTCTGAGTAAGCTCCAGAGATCCTCCATTATCTTTGTATTCTAGCATCCAAGACTGTGGTGGTTTTAAATAGGAAAGGCCCCATAGGCTCAATATATTTGAAACTTGGTAGTTAGGGAATGGAGCTACTTGACGGATTGGAGTAGGTACGGCCTTTTTGGAGTAGCTATGGCCTTGTAAGATGTGTGTCTCTAAGGGTGGGCTTTGGAGTTTCAAATGCTCAAAGCAGGCCTAGTGTCTCTTCCTGCCGTCTGCAGATCCACATGTAGAACTCTCAGCTACTTCTCCAGCACCATGTCAGCCTGCATGCCACCATGCTTCCTGCCATGACTATAAGGCAGCCCCAGTTAAATGCTTTCTTTATATAAGAGTTGCTGTGGTCGTGGTGTCTCTTCATAGCAAGAGAACACTGACTAAGAGAGAGGCCACAAGAAAGCATGTCCTGGAGGCAGAAGAATCAGACAGAGCTATCTGGGAGACACAGGAGGAAATGGATAGAATCTGGAGTGAGAAACCAGTGGCCCTCACATTCCTTCTTCATATGAGGAAATATCAACAGCCCAAAGGTAATAGAAACTAAGCCCTGGGCAGAGAAAGGGACCACATCTTCTCTACACATCCCTGTAGCTTCCAGGACCAATGTAACAATCCTGGCCTCACCAAATGGAGAATGGGGGATGTTCAGTCTCTACCAGGGCACTGTAGAAATTTGAGCAGCATCCCTACCATCCTACCATATTTAGTGACAAATACATCCTGCTCCAGCTCTAACACACACTATCCAAGATGCCACCACATGTCCCCTGAGGGAAAGCTCTCTGGATGAAAAGCCCTGGTCTCTGCAGTAATGAGTACTAGCAGCAAAGACCCTGGAGGCAGAGACCTCGGGTTTAACACCCCACCAGGCCCACCTCATGAGCCTGGGGTCTTCTTGGTGACCACAGCTACAGAAAAAAACAACACAACTCCCTCCTAGAAGCCTTAGAAGTTTAAAGAGTTTATCATCAAAAGGGCTGGATATGGTACTAGCCATAGAATAGATGCCCACAATATGCTATTATTATTAAGTGGAAGAAATTTTTAAAAAACAAAACAAAAACAAAACCTCTCCTGGAAAGCAAACATAGGACATTCAAGCCAAGATTTGCAGAAGACACAGTAATGAGATCACAGCCACTTGCCAGCAACATGACTTCCTGAGAACCAGTAACTTTACTTGTACAGGAGGAACTGACACAATGTTACACTACTTCACTCTGTCATCTGCCTAGACCTGAGTTTGCTTCTGGTCAGGACCCCCAGCCAGACACCATGTAGTCCTGCCCACTTTCAGCTCCTGCATCTGATGTGCTGAGGGCCATCACCAGCAACAGCAGTGTCCTATATGTTCTAGCCAGCGGTGGGAGCTTGAGAAGTGTGTCCATAGCTCCCAAGCACAGCAATTAGCAAAAAAAAAAATTCAGAGTCCCTGCCAAACCTTGGACGCTACCACTAGAGGGCTGTCTGCCCAGACTGATCAGACAGGAGGTGGAGGAAGGCAATTCCCATCAGAACTCTAAGTACTCAAAAGCCACTGCACTTCCTGGGTAAACTTGGTAATTCTAAATTCGTTACAAATGAAATAATGCCATCTTCTCACATGAAGAAATTAATATGTTAGCACATCAAGTCTCAAAGGCAGTTCGAAAAACCAGGCTAGGTACAAAGCCCCTTTCTGAATCTAGCAGGGGCCTTAGGCTATTGTGAATCTGTTCTCTCTGTAAATGAAAGGAAAGTACCCTTACCCAGGAGACACATGCTTGGGTGCTCCTTGCTCCTTTGGAAAAGAACCTGGAATCTCCCTCTCTTGGGCCCATACACAAGCCACAAGCCTTAATATTTCATGTGTAGGAAAGATGCCCTCAGCTCCACAAGGAAAGAAAAGCACATCCAGACTCCATGGGCAATGAGGCTGTTTGCTGGGCCAGAGAGTGCCACAGCCACATGAAGGATGGCCCTAAAGGCCCTCATAACCCAGAGTCCTGCTGCGAACAGTTCTACAGCCCTCCTTATTCCAGTCCAGTCCTTCAATGGCTCTATCATCCCTTCATCTCTACCTGAAGGACAAGGAGTGTGGCTCTCACTGACAGACTTCACCAGGCGGAGGTCAGCACTTGGAGCTACAGGAGGTTCTGCCATGGGCTGCAGCTCTGGCTCTGGCATCTCCTTCTGTGAGGGCTGGCTCTGCCTCTGGCTGTGGTTGCGCAGGACACGGTGAGCTGTCTCCATGACCACCTCAGAGTTCAGGCTCTCTGTTGCCATAGCCAGGAGCTCATCATCATCTTCGCCTGCGTCCCAAGCATCACTGGTATTGCTCTCAAACTCCTGGAAGGTGCTGACCCTCTTGGCCTTCACTGGGGTAGTGGGCACCTTGGGCGTGGACTTGAGCAAGCTACAAAGCAAAGGCATCTTTACTGTGCACACTCAGCCAGAAAAGAATCCCCAGTGAGAGGACTTCATCTAGATAAGGGTGCCAAGAAAAGCACAATGTGCTGGCATCCAAACAAGACTCAGCACTGGGCAGGCAGCGTGATGGGGAGGAGGACATTTTAGAAGGGAGCCACTAAGCAGCACAGAACTACAGAGCAATGGTGCCACGGCTAGAGAGCACATTCTCACACTCCCTCCATCCCAGCCAAGCTCCAGAGCAACAGCAGATGGGTACAGGACAAGAGGACCCTGCAGAGAACAGGGCCTTTGCAAACACATTCAGAGATGGTTTAAAGTAAATCCCTCCAAGTGTAACTACACATACTCATACCCAGTATGAGTGAGGAAGTATATGACAGGCAGCCCTGCAGGGCCACACCAACACTGCACAACAGCTGGAGGAGCCAAGATCAGGTCAGAAAGAGTGCAGCACAGAGGAAGGATGCATATGAGCTATAAGGACTGACTGGAGTCACACCACCCTCAAGCCAGGAGTGACAGCTCACAGCCCTCTGCAAGGTACTATGACCACAGCCCCCATATATCACTGCCAGCTACAGAGTAAACTATGCACAGACAGCAATGTCTCACAAAGCAAGTGACTGAGAAACCATTTCCCCTCCCTCAGAAATTCCAATGAGTTGGCAGAAGCAGGACACTGCCACTTACGTGCCGTGTAAGAGCGGATCAAAAGGTGGGTGCTGGGCTCCATATACATGCTGGATGCTAGGAAAACAGGAAAACAAAAATTAGCTTTTTTTTTTCCAGTTCTACTGAGAGTCCAACACCGAACCAAGAAAGGTGCCAGTATGCTACCTAGGTCACACACCCAGGAGAAGCCACATTCTATCATCGCTACATGTCTATCCACCCAGAGCTAAGGGCCAGCCCAGTGATGAACGGCACCATAAAGGCCTACACTCCCACAAACAGGCCAGACATTCAGGCCCTTTCTGAGAGCAGGAAACATGGCTCTGCAGGAGCCTCCCTCCAGGAACCTCAGGAACCCTCTCAGACCACTGGGAACACTAGGGTCCCTGAGCCACTGCTCACAAATGTGTTTTACAAGCAGAACTTGAGCTCATGAGGTAACTTCACTGGAAATTTCCAACAGATGCTGTTCTGTCTAATTATCCAAATATTTATATTAAAAAATTCCTAAAGATTTAATTGATTTAGAAAAAAACAAATGCTGTAACTTTTCCAACAAAACCAGACAGGCTCAGGCAGCACCCTTGGACCTCAGCTTCTCCCATTCAGGCATGCCCCAGAACAGAGGTGAGGTGAGGCCTGGCTATCTGTGACCTCTCAGCATGAGAAATCGTGAGAATGAAGCCACCTCTGAAGACTGGTACAGCAGGAGATGAAGAGTGGGTATGTGGCTGCAGTGAGCTAGGAGTCCAAGCCACCCATCTCCTTACCCTTCCAGGTACAGGAAATAAACAAATCCCTATTCATCAGGGCCACTGTCATCAGATACCCGGCTACAATCCCAAGGCGGACAGGGCACACTGAGGTTCTGACACAAGACCCTGGTGAAGAAAGACGTGTGTAAAGAAAAACATGAAGACAAATTTACATAAACACTTGCATGTTTTGTTTCGGGTTTTAGTGAAATCCTGGGACCACAGATGGTTGGGCTGGTTATGGCAACCTTCTGCCAAGCCTGGCAACCTGGATTCAATCCCTGGACTCAATCATCTACATGGTGAAAGGGAAGAACTGATTCCCAGAGCTGTTCTCTGATCTCCATCCAGGCACTGACACAAGCATACACAGCTGCCTGCGCACACATGCATGCACACATGCAAATAAATGTAGTTTTTTTTTTAAGTTAAAAGACATTTTTTACTTTTTAATTTTTCATACAATATACTTTGATCATATTCTTCCCCTCCCCCAGCTTCTTCCCACCACCATCTCAAAAAGTCAAAACAAAAAAAACTACAACACAACAAAAAGTACATTTAAACACACACACACACACACACACACACACACACACACACACAGAGTTCACTAACTACTCCTGAGCATCAGGCCTACGCTGGAGTGTGGCTGATGGTACCCAGTCAACCTCCACTGGGGAAAACACACTGTCCCTTTCCTAGCAGTTATCAGTTGCAAATACTTTTCTTGGTTAAGTCCACTCCCTTCTCAGTGCTAGGATTTTGCCTGATCTGAACTTGTACAGGTCTTATGCTTGCTGTCTGTGAGTGCATATGCTTATCAGTCCTGCTGTTTCCATGGAGTCACCCACCACATCTACCCCTTATAATCCTTCTTCCTCCTCTTCTGCATAAATTCCTGAGCCTTGAGGGGAGGGGCTTGATGAAGACATCCATTTAGGACTGAGCCCTCCAAAGTCTCTCACTCTGCACATTGTCCATTGCTGATTTTGGTCTCTGTGCTGACCCCCATCTACTACAAGGAAACGTTTATAAAACATTTTTAATTAAATCCTGGGGCTGGAGAATTGGAGCACCAGTTAAGAAGGCATACAACTCTTGCAGAAGACACAAGTTCAATTCCAAGCACCCACATCAGGCAGCTTAAAGCCACCTCTACCTCCATTCCCAAAGAACCATGTACCTTTTTCTGGCCTCCATGGGCACCTGACTCCTATGTGCACATCCCTACACAGTCATACACATAAACATAATTAAAAGTTTTAAAAAAGTATAATCACTGAAACACCTCAGTGGATAAAACTGCTTGGCCCTAATTGTAACAAACTGAGTTCAATCCCCAGGACCCACAAAGTAGAAGAAAAATTCCTACAAGTTGTTCTCTGACCTCTACCTGCATGCTGTAGCACGGACACACATACAAAAAATAAAATGTAATAGATTATTTAAAATAATAATAAAAATAAATGTTTTTTAAGCATTAAATCCCACTTTCCTGAATCTGAAATGGGCTGTGAATTATTTCCCCATATAATCACTCCCTCCTTCAGTTCACTTATGTCATTGATTTACCTTCAGATGTGCAGCTTGATGTGCAAAGAGACTGGAAGCAGCATATGTAAACTTAAAAGCCTACTATGAGGCTGAGACTGTTCGGACTTCCCTATACATACCTCTGCAACTCCTTGTAAATCTTAATTATTTCAACATTAAATGTTGTAAACACCACAGGAATAGAATGAGCCTCATCTTTGGCCTGTGCCACCTCCCTGGACAGTATCACTTCTAATTTCACACTGTGCTGCCATATGGCTACAACATAATGAGTTTACCCAAGGTTGACTGTGAAACACAGAACTGATTTTAAATTGTTTGTGGTTACAAGGATAGCAATAACACCACTTGATAACCTCCTGAGGACAAATTCTTGCAGTGGGAATGTCCTGGGCATAAGGCATGCACTTAAAGAGGTTTGGCCATGCTGCCAAAGGATAGTCAAGTGGTTCCCTTTCCCCAGCAAGGCTTGGCAGATGGCCAGACACCACTAACTGGACAGAAGGAAAGCAATCTCCATACTGGCTCACTGGTACCTCTTCTTTTTTGTAAACTATTCATATCCTGCGTCCATCTGCTAACAAGAGTTCACCCCCTTACTGAGTTGCAAAGTGAGAATTCCTTCTCTGTCATTCATGCAGTATGGCCAGAAAAATGGCTGTCCACCAAAGATGTCCACGTCTAAAACCTATGAGTGTATTACCCTTTCCAGTATAGCTGCCGCTTTGTCATTACACAGTTTGGCAGAAAAAATTTAAAAAGGCAACTGGCCCAACATCACTGCTTGCATAACCTCTTCCCACTAGCTTAAGGACACCTTTAAGACAAACCTTCAGATGATCTCTTTTCAGCTCATTTGTATGCCCCTAGTACAATGTTAATTATATCAAGAGTTTACTTTTGTAACATAAAATACTTAGTGAAATTTAACATACTTTTTGGATAGCAACTATATGACTAGACAGAAGAGAAGCAAAATTAGGTACAATATCATTTAGTCCAAAGTGTTAAGATCCTCACAGTGTGCCGATCAAAGTGAACAACAGCCTGGTGTTAAAACCCTCTGTGATCATACCTGTGGGAACACAGCATGGGCTCACAATAAATGGAGCTTTGGTTTTCCCTTGGAAAGGTGTCACATCTAGGAGATGGGCAGACAGAAAATTCATGACAGATGGGGCTGAGGAGATGGCTCAGTGCTCAAAGTGCTTGCCATGCAAACAAGCAACAGGACATGAGTTTGGACCCCCAGGACCCTTGTAAATAGCAGGTGGGTAAGTGAGCATGGCAGCTCACCTATAATTCCAACCTCCTAAGACAGAAAACAGAGGAAACCTGGAGCAGCTGGCTAGCAGGACCAGCAGCACCACACCGTACAGTTCTGGGTTGATTAACAGACCTTGCCTCCATCAAACAGTGGAGCACATGGAGAAAGACTTGCACTTTAAGTGGGTAAGTACAGTCACATGGATTTGAGATGGGTGAGTACAGTCACATGGGATATGAAAGGAAGACCTAACATTCTTGCTGAACTTTGACTAATAATACACCACAGTTTCCACCTGATTAGGTTTCCTCTCTTCAACCCCAGGAGAAAAAAAAAAAAAAAAAAAAACACAAGGAAACCCAAACTAGTCACAAGTGCCCATGAATACCCATCTCAACCGGCAGCCTGTAGCAGCCACTGATCACAGTAATACAAAGTAAGGAGCCTTATTTCAGTCCCAACCTTGGAGTTCTCCCAGTGCCTCCCAGAACATCCTGGGACAAGAATCAAGCCCCCATGGCCCTGTGCACACCTGCATTTCTGACTACAGAACCCTGGAGAATCAGATGTGCATTGGAGTCAGGGGAGAGAAAAGGTATACAGCTACTGAGATCATGCACAACCTGGAGTGTCCTTCCCAAACCTTGCGGAGGAGTCCTAACACTGGTGCAGTTCTCAGGATGAAGAGTCAAAAAGTGCCAGGTTCCAGATTCAGCACCAACACTTACTGGGTGGTAGAAGCTTGAAGCAAGACAACTCTCTAGGCTTTAGTTCCCCATCCTGGGAGCAGAAATGAGAATTTGCACAGGGTGCAGGGGCAGGTGTGGATCGGTGGCAGGGTGTGCTTGCCAGTGTAAAGCCTGGCATCCAAACAGAACAAAGCTTACACTATGGCCAAGACAGCCACAGCAGTAGCACTGTGTACATAGAACCTGATCCACATAGAGCACCTGTCATTACTGCCAATCTATCTTGACTCCAACATTCATATGTTTCTTCTTATTCCTCAATATATTCATATTCAAAACAGGCAGCTTGGTCTGCAGGGCACTATTTGCATGTCATTTTCATAAAAGTCTCTGCAGCATTATCAAAGACTACAGGCCTTTCCCTCCCAGCAGAGTGGGAAACTCATTAATTCTTCATAGGCAAACCACTTGTGTTTATTGAGTAGAAAATGTTCCAACAAAGTTCAAGCTCAGACTTAAAGGAGCCTCATTTTTATCTTATTAAAATTGCATTTATTTGGTCTAGCATTACTAAAAAAGAAAAACAGACTTCATTGAAGCCACAGAAAAGCAGAGACAAGTGGCATGCATTCTTACTTCAGATAAGAAAACCTTTCTGTAAAGAGCATTCATGGCTGGGGGTGTGCTGCAGAGATATGTGTGATCCCTGATCACTCCCCCCCAAAAGTACACAAACATACTTTTGAATAAATCATATATCTTTTAAAACTCTGCAATAACCCAGGACACTAGGAATTCTTTGTGAAAGGACAAGTGATATAATGCCACGTCCTGACACAGAGCCACAGAAAACTCTGTACAAATACATAAGGAAAAAGGCTAGGCAAAGTTTGTCATACTAAAAAGAAAAGCAAAAAATCTTAGCTGGGCATCGGAGTTGGGGCTTCCTGTGGGCTATGCCAGCACTCTACCACTGAGCCACACCCCCAGCACACACACAACCAAGACACTGAGTAAGATAAAGCACTTGCCCAGAATGCATAAGGCTCTGTCTCCTAGATGTTCGTTATCAACTAAGGAATAAATTCAAAGTAAACAAAGTATGTAAGTGAATACACATAACAGGTACCAGCCACAACACAGAGACACAGGAACTAATCATGATAGGCAAAATGAGATTGATTGATTAACAGAAATCTGAAGGCAAGTTAAATATATCCATGTATATTTAAGTACAACACATGCTACTAGTAAGTGTTCATGTAAAACACTATCATTTTTGCACGTGTACACGAATGTAAAAATTGCTACCACATGTGTCTTAGTTGCCTTTCCATTGAGATGATAAACACCATAACAAAAGCAACTTGGAGAGAAAAAGGTTTCATTTTTTGCTTCCTAGTAACAGTCCATGTCTGAGGTCAGTAAGGGCAGGAACTCAAACAGGGCAGGAACCTGAGACAGGAACTGATGCAGAGGCCATGGAGGGTGCTACTTACTTACTGGCTTGTTCCTCTTGGCTTGCTTAGGTTTCTTTCTTATTGCACTCAAGACTCTCCAGCCCAGGGATGGCACTGCCCACAGTAAGCTAAACCTTCCCACATCAATCATCAATCAAGAAAATGTATCACAGGCTTGCCCATGGGTCAATCTGCTGGAGAAATATTCTCAACTGAAGTTCCCTCTTTCAAACTGCCTATGGCTGACATAAAAGCAGCCAGTACAGCATGTGTGAGAATGAAAGCATAACTCAGAGCAGTGACAAAGGCAGGGAGAAGGAACTGTGGAAGGAGAAAACTCTGCTTGGGCTGGAGTAGCCTGCCCAGTTCTTTTCTATCTCTGAGTAGTCTTCTAATGAATGAAGCTCTAGGATCACAAGAGACAGACTCTCTTAGGGGACTGCTTCACTGAGCCGGAAGCACAGAGCTCTTGGGGTTGCAGGTCATACAGAGCTGAAGGAAGTCCAGCATGACCAGCAGCCAACAAGTAGAAAGAGCCCAGTGTCACCTGGTAAACAGGAAATGACAGTCAGTGGCTTGTCCACATAAGGAAATATTAAGTCATAAAACAAATGAAACCAGGTATGTGCTGCCTACCTGGGATCTCAGCACTCAGGAAACTAAGGTAGGGGATCTTGGTTCAAAGTCATCCTGTGCTACAGACTCTGTCTCAGACAGAGTGTGAAGAACTTACAAATGCTCTCCAACTCACAATGACTCAATACAATTTCCAAACTTCGCAATAGAGTGAAAGCCATGCATACTCAGCAGGAGATACACATATAACACCTGAATTGTGTTCTTGCCCAAACTCACAATATTGTGTGTGTGATGCCATACCTTTTCTCAATACTGGGCGGCAGCAACAAGCCACAGTTCCCGACCAGCCCCGAAGGATATCTGAAAAGCATGATGCTGCACAGTGCACTATACCCCTCTGCTAGGTCAGGCAGATTGCAGTGCTAAGTGCACTTTCAGCTTACAGCAGGGCACCAAGATGTAACCCCGCTATAAACTGAGGAACACCTCAACTGTCTCATGCTGCAACTGTCTCATGCTGTAAGCATAGACAAGCCTTAAAACGGACAAAACAAAAAGGAGCCAAACAAGACTCAAGAGGCTGAGGCAAGAAGTGGAGGTCAATCCTAGTCTGGGATACACAGTGAGGCCTTGTCTCAAACAAACAGGTGGCCATGGCGCACTGTATGATTACAGGATATGAAGTGTCTAGAGGCTCACCACAGAGATGGAGTGGATTACTGGTTTCCAGGGAAAGGGGTTGTGATGATATATTGTGTAGGTCTAAAGAAATAAAGTTTTCCTGAAGATCAGAGGACAAAGTCAGCCACAGAGTTAGCCACAGAGGTCAGGGAGTGGCACACGCCTTTAATCCTAACACTCCGGAGGCAGAGGCAGAGATCCACCTGGATCTCTATGAGTTCATGGCTACACACTGGGCTACTTGAGATTGGTCCAGTGCAGGAGAGAAACAGAGCCAGGCAGTAGTGGCACACACCTTTAATACCAGCACTTGGGATTTCATGCCTCTGCTGAGGAGACAGGATCTTCCTGTTTCAGCTGAGGAGTTGGCAAGATGAGAAGTGGCTGTGGCTTGTCCCTCTGTTTATCTTTTAGCATCTGTCCCAATATCAGGCTCTGGGTTTTTATCATTAATACCAATTAGGATTCACGCAATAAGGGGTGGAAAGTAAGACATAATGAGATATGTTTTCTCTTTCTGGCAATGAAAGTATTCTAAAATTATTTCTGAATATGCTTTCTAAAATCCTGAGTGCCTGGGCTGGCAAGATGGCTCCTTGAGTAAGAGTGTTTACCACACAAGCACACCTGAGCTTGAATCCCAGAACCTGCAAGGAGATCAGACTCCCAAACTTTGTCCTCTATACTTCACACACAGATGTGTTGTGGTATACCTACCTGCATACACAAAAGCGCACACACAAATTCATTTACATTCTGTATATTTTAAATGAGTGAAGTGTTTAGCATGCAAATGATATCACTATAAAGAAGGAAGAAGGAATGAGTTATGATGCTGTTTCAGGCCAAATTAAAAAAATAAAATCATTCAGGCTGCTTCACCAGAAAAGGACAGAAACTTAATATCTACCTCCCCAAAGCAGAAAAAGGAAACGTAAAAAAGACTCCTTGGGTCTGTATGAACAGGGGGATAAGGATTATGGAGAAGGTTCCCATGGTGATGGCTGGCTGGAGCTCTGGGAAGTTCACTGAATCAGGAATTGCCACTGGAGATCCATCGAGAAGGGGAACTGGGCCCTCCAGGGGTGGGATCAGACTGTGTTTCTGTTTATGGGCTGGCACCTTGGAGCCCATTCCCTGTAGAGGAACACCCAGCCCAGCATTGACTTTGGGATGAGTGAATCGGGCATGCCTAGAGTGGATGTGTCGCACTGGGCTGGTCCACCTAGGGACTTCTCACCCTTTTGGGGGAAGGGATGGGAAGATGGGAAGGGGTGAGGCAGAGGGCTGGCTAGGAGGGATTGGGAGGGAGGGGAAGCAGGGGGATACATTGATGGAGATGACATTTTTTAATGAAAAAAAATAAAATTAAAAAAAAAAAAGAAAGACTCCTTGGTTACCAGAATGCATTGAGGGGCTTTTAGTTATACTCTATTGTCCACCCTGCATATACCTTGATGATCCCAGAACAAAGCAGGCAGAAGGGCTCCCCTGAGGACAGAAGAGCAAGTGAAGCACATCACTGAAACCACAGGTCACAGCCCTGTTACACAGCACAGCTCTCACTCAGATGGAAGCAGGGCAAACTAGACAGTTCTCAGTAGATCACAGGGTGAGCCAGGGAAGGGCAGCAGAAAGATGTTCTGGAGCAGATGCCTTACAGCCCCTAGTGGGCTGGATAAAGTTTATCTTTTTCAGCACAAGAGAACCCCACTAAAATGTCAGCTAAAAAAAAAAAAAAGAAGAAGAAGAAAGAAAGAAAAAAGAAAAAAGAATCAGGCAGTGGTGGTGCATGACTTTAATCCCAACACTCAGTTAGTAGAGGCAGGTGGATCTCTGTAAATTTGAGACCAGTGGGGTCTACAGGACAGCCAAAGCTATTACACGATGGATGGACGGACGGACGGACAGACGGATGGATGGATGGATGGATGGATGGATATAAAGATATGTAGATTTTTTTAAAAGCCATCATGTGACAGACAGACAGACAGACGCAGGCAGGCAGGCAGGCAGATGGACGGACAGACGGACGGACGGACCAACCGACCAACCAACCAACAGACAGACAGACAGATAAAGTCAGGCAGTAATGGTGCACACCTTTGGTCCCAGCACTCAGGAGGCAGAGGCAGGTGAAATCTCTGCATTAGAGGCCAGCCTGGTCTACAGAGCATGTTCCAGGACAGCCATGACTAAACAGAGAAAACTGTCTTGAGAAAAAATAAAAATAAAAGTCAGCTTGGGAAGAAGAAATGAGAGGGCAAGGATAGGTGGGAAGTGATCATGTAGCCCAAAAACCAGAGGTACCTCTAGGGAGCCGGTGTGGGACAGGACAGGCTGGAGACACTGAGGAAATGGCCAAAAGAGAAAGAAAGGTCCTGACGTGCATGCCACCTTAGGACTTTTGCCAAAGAAGTTTTTACCAGTCAGAAAAGAAAACATCAAGTTCTCCAGCCTGGTCTTCACTTGAGGGACAAATCATTCAGCAAATACCACATACTAACAGGACCCAATGCTAGCTAGCATCAAAGGAGGCGAGAAACAACATCCCTGTTGTTGGTTGCTTTCACAAGGTGACAATCCATTAGAACATGGCACAAGAACAGTCAGGGAGGAATTCAGTCACAAGACCACAGGTTCTAACTAGATGCCAGCTCCCTTGACTTACCAATCACAGGCAGCTGTCCCTGATGCTAAGGTCCACCAATGGACTTGCCCTCTCCAGTATCTGGTCTTTTGCTTCTTTACTTGTACATAGTATGTCCACAACCAGCATCCCTCCACACCCTGTGATAACTCATCTCTATCCAAATGACATGGATCAATATCGTCCATTTGGCCTTGAGGTAGAAATGTTCAAAGAAATGCTTTTTCATACGAGCTCAGAAATATATTAAGGCAACAAGCAGACAACAGCTTCTGGACCTCTGTCACTGAGGTTTGCCTAGTGCACAACTGGGCTCAGGTAGGCACAGTATGAATGTAGAGAGATAACGGATCAGGGCATGATGGCAAGTCCTATGCATACATCATGGCTGAGAGGCATTGTCAGAGGATGAATCCTAGAATGAACAAGAACATCCAGGAGGGGCCGTGGGCCAAAACCAATGCTTCACATGAGATAGAGAAGGGCTCCAAGTTGAGTATGCATACCTGTAAGGGTCCAGCCAGTTCACAGAGGACCAGCACCTTGGACCACAGGTCAGCCTCCTCACTGCAGCCAATGCAAGGAGAATAAACATATATGAGGGATTTGCTGCAAGGCCAGGCTCAGCCTGCTGTCTCTCCAGTCACATCATCCTCAGCTCTGGTGCTCAGTGCGTGGGAGAACCCACAGCTGTGCCCCATTGTGACATTCAGTGCTGGGAGAGAAGGGGAGAGGCGGGACTTCTCACTATCCCAAGAAAAGAGGAAACAACACTTCAGAAAGGGAGAACAGAAAGGCTGGAGTGCTCACAACACAAGTCCCTAGCAGAACCACAGGAATGGGAAGAACAGTGATACCACTCTCTTGGATCCTGTGACATCTCTGCCTTATCTGCAACATGAACACCAGGATGAGCCTGGAAGACACTGCTTGCCTAATTCAGCAACCCCAGAGTCACAGCCAAATGCAGCCTGGCAGTTCAGGGGCTCAGTGCTCTTGGGGCTCTAAAGAGACCAGCACACCCTGAAGGTTCTGAGAAGCTGGTAGGAGTCCACACTACCTCTGGAAGGACCAGTTCCAATGGCTGCGGTGAATCAGCTTTCTTAAGAGATGCAAAGCTAGAAGATGAGGTGGGAATGAGAAGTCATGTGCCATGACAAACGGGACACAGAGTAGACAGAGATTCTCCAGTTCAAACCCAGACTCTGCTTACAAGACAAACAGCTATGAGCAAGTGGCATGGCTTTATTTAGTCTGCTTCATCTGTAATGGGGAAAACCACAGTCTCCTCCCCCATCAACTGCTAGGACGACTGGACCAAGACAAGCGCTCAGTAAGCAATCCCACAGCCCTGAGACCAACTCTGGGCACAGCACAGGCACAGCATGAACACCCTGCTCTAAGAATGAGTTTTAGGAATCTATCCCTAGATTCCATACTAGAAGGACATGGTCAACCACTGCTGCTCTTGAGGCCAAGAGACACTCCCCACACCCCACTTTTGTGTGCAATCCTTGCAGCCCCCTTGCAAGCAGAGAGCTTGGTCCCTGATGCTGGACCCTCCCCTCCCCCAGTTACAGAATGCCCTGTAGGCTTCCACATGGCAGGTCCTGGGAAGTGAGGGATGGGGGTGGGGAACTAGGCCGCAGGAAGAGGGAGGACATTCTCTGGCCCAGGACCATAGTATTTTGCCACGGCCCTCATCCTGCTGGAGCATGGAGACCTGGAGAAGAGAGCAGAGCAGGCCTCGCTGTCTTCACTTCACCACACTTCTCTTTTTCCCTGGACTCAACAGGGAGCTGCGAGTCCACTTGCTGCCCTCGTGGTTTATAAACTACATAAAAAATAACACCAAACCAAAACATGACCAGGCTTTTGTTGGTGCAATTGTTGGAGAGAGACACCAGGGCCTCACATATGCTAAGCCAGGCAAATGTTCTACTTGTGAACAACACACTAGCACAAGGGATTTTTTTTTCTTATTTTTGTCTTCATTTAAAATTAATTCCAATATAAATTTGCTATATTAAATATGCAAGGAAAAATATGACTCACATTTATTTTCAAAATGTTGCTGATGAAATGAGACATTTGAAATGACAACCTGAAGTTCTCACTGAGGGGTAGGAAAAAGAATTACATACACAGTAGAACTACCTTCTAGTGCTGCCACAGCCCCCAGTCACATGGGACCCTCCACATATAAACAGGGACTTTAAGAGAAACCTACTCCCCTGAACACAGTCCCCATGGACTCCATGGCTTCCCAATGAGGATGCAAACTCAGGGTTTTCAAGATGCTGAGAAACAGGAGTGTGGGTACTGACCAGGGAGATAGTATTCCAAAGCCACAAGTCAGAAGACAAATCTGTCCGAACACAGGGCAACAAGAACACGAGAGGCTGGGCCTGTTTAATGCCAAGGCTGGACTAGCAGGACACATGACAAGAGACTCCCTGCTCACTTCCAGCACCTGCGAATAAGATCACTTTGCAGTGGCTACCCAAAAGCTTTGAAGACTAGCCAGAATAATCCACCCCACAGTCAGGAGCAGGACTCTGCTAAGGGAGGTGCTGGGAGCAAACTGCAGTTCCTCCCCACCAGATATCCTCAGCACACTCCATACAGAGAACCAAAGTTAGAACATGGTTGTGGGTATCAGCGGACTACAGTCTAGATGTGGACCAGGAGCATTCTATGCTGGAAGCTCAAAGGGAGAATCATTTCCTGCTCATTCTAGCTGTGGGCAGAATTCAGAGTCCTGCCATTACAGGACCAACGCTCCCATTCTCAGCAGAACTCTACTCCAGGCTTTTCAAGAGCACACCACATTCCTTGGCATCTGACTCCATCCTCCCTGTGCAAGGCCTACAGCTGTGGACCAAGTGCCACTCATGATGATTCTCTCCAACCATTTTTAAGAGTTCACGTGGTTACACTGTGCCCACCACATAGGCCAGAACCAAGCCCCAGCCAAGGCCAACTGACTGACCTCTGTCATGTAACATGGTTTATTCACAGGTCCTAAGACTAGGGACACAGACCTTTGGGACTATGCCCCAGGCCATACTGATCATACCCATCCCTGACATCCAGGCCACCAGTGAATGTGCAAGTTCCATTTGTCAGAACCTTGACCCTGTCCACTCCTCTGCAGCAGCCGCTGACCATGTCCTTGCTTCCTGCCTGCTTTCTCTTGTCCACTCTGCAAGGCTGAGCAGTGGTGTTGTTTCCACCATATCCTGCTTCATGACTTTCAATGCTCTCTGTATTCAGACCCAGCTCTTCTCCACTGCCTTCAAATGCCTCCAAAGCCTTTAGGACCTGGTGAGCTTGGGCTACTCTAATCCCTTCCCAGGCACAAGTGTCCCCTGCAGCCCACCCAGCATCTCTGAGGGGGAGCCTGCCTCCTTCACCACTTGCAGGTCCCAACTTAAACGAAATGTCTTCAGAAATGATGTAATCGTTTCCCTTTCTAGGATCCAAGTAATTATGTCAACATACCTAAATTATGACCTTCACAGAACTTCAGTCAGGATGCATATTCCTGCGTGCACTGGCCCTTACTCGCCCCTCCCTGGGCCATCTCTGCTTGTCCAGCATTCAATTTCTGACACAGGTACTTGATGTGGGAATGCCTCTCTGTATGCTGTGAATCTCAATCTTTAAGTAAAGGAGCTGTTTTGGGCCATGACAGGCACCATAGAAGAAGTAAGAGGAAGAATCAGAATAGGTAAGAAAAGAAGGGCGGAGTCAGAGACAGATGAGCAAGCCGCCAAAGAAGCAACATGTAAGGAACACAGGTGAGCCATGGGCCATGTGGCAGACAGATTAATAGAAATGGGTTGAGTTAAGATGTAAGGGCAAGCTAGCAATGTGCCTGAGCCATAGGCCAAACAGCATGAAGTTAATATAAGCGTCTGAGTCATTTCTGGGGGCCTAAGTGAGCAGCTGGGCGGCTAAGAGATCTGGCGCGGCAGGGTCTGGGTCTCTGACCGCCCAGAACCCAAGAAACCGCACTACTACAGGTACTCATATAAGCATGAATGGCTCCATTATCCCCAGCACTCCTCCCACTTCAGCAGGGACTGAAACAGATCTACTGAGCAGCCTCATTTGCTCACATGCCTCGAGGTTCCAACAGTAGGAGCTGAGAGCTCTTCCCGCCACAGTGGCACCTCTGCACCAGCCTTACCACAAGAACACAGGACCTCACTACAGTTGAGCTTGGCCTTTCTTGCCAACATTGCACTTCCAAATACCATCTCTCACATACCCAAGCACCATATATTCCTTCTGTCAACAGGACTCAGAGTCAAGCAGAGCCTGCTAAAACAAGCATCAGCTCCACACTGAAAGGCTGCCTCTGTTCACAAACCCGATGTGTGGGGACTTTTTCTTGGCACTTACAGCTAAGTGTGGCAGGAATTCCAACTGTAATGATGACAGGAAGTAATAGCTCTTTGGTAGTCAACTGAGGCAATGGCTCCAGAAAGAACAGGCGTACAGAGGCAATTCTCATCACCCTACCACCTTTCGCACCTAAATGACCACACTCCTGTCCCCTACTGAAAGTGTCCCAAGAGCCTCCTACCTAGTCTCCCTGCTTCTCCCCTTGTCTATGTCTCTCTTCACTAAAATAACAAAGCAATCCTGTTTAACAGAGACTGCTTCTGCCACACAGCTACTCAAGTCCTCCAAAGGCCTGACACCCACTCAGAATAAAAGAGTAATAGTCCACATCTTGCTTTGACCATATAACCCTGTCCCCAGCCACCTTGGTTCCTTACTCCTGTTCTCTCATACCAGCCCAGTTTGAGAAGCAGAGATCTGTACTCAGAACTCATCTTCTCAGTGAGAGGTCCCCAGTCACTGTTTCAACATGAGACCCTCCCACTACACCTGGCTCTAAGCTACCCACCCTTCTTTCCTGCAGAGCTTTGACCACAGTTACCACCTTCCAACAGTCAACTATGAATGGAGCACAGATCTTGGTCAATTTTGCAGCTAGCAAGTAGCAGGAGTTAAATAAAAATTAACTGGGTGAATAACTTATCTTTCTCTCCATGTGCATCTCTCTCACATGAGAGAATAGAGCTAGGCTGTGTCAGACAGTCTTGTCACTTGACACAAGCTAAAAGTCATCAGAAAGGGAATCTCAATTGAGAAAATGCCCCTATAAGATTTGGCTTGGGAGCATTTTGTTTGTTTATGAAGACAGGATTTCTCTGTGTAACAGTCCTGGCTGTTCTGAAACTCAATTTGTACACCAAGCTGTCCCTGAACTCACAGAGATTCACCTGCCTCTGCCTCCCCAGTGCTGGAATTGAAGGAATATGTCAACAAGAACATAGGGCATTTTCTTAATCAGTGATTAAAGGGGCAGGGCCCAACCCATTGTGGGTAGTGCCACCCAGGGCTGGTAATCCTGGGTTCTGTAACAAAGCAGGCTGAGCAAGCCATGTAGGCCTCTGCATCAGCTCATGACTCCAGGTTCCTGGCCTGCTTAAGTTCCTGTCCTGACTTCCTCTGCTGATGAATAGTGATATAGACGTATAAGCCAAATATACCCTTCCCTCCCCTACTTGCGTTTTGGCTATGGTGTTTTGTCATAGCAATCGAAACCCTGACTCAGACATAGGTCAATTTCCTCCCCTTGGCTGCCATGACCACCTGATCTAATGTAGACCCTCCCATTACAGGTACAGAAACCAATGGCTCCAGGAATGGCATACATTAGACTATTATCACACAGACCACAGGAAGGGATGCTAAAACCCACTCCGCTCCCTAGCCTCCTAAGGAAATTCTAAGAAAGACATGGTCAAATACATATCCAAAGTCCAGGAAGTGTGCATAACCGAAGGTCTTACCGGAAAATCATCTCTCATGCAACTCTCTTAGCCAAATCTTTTTCTCACTCCAGGCTAATGTGAGAGACAACTGGGATCGACCACCGTTTTCAATCTTAAATAATGAAGATGGTAGGGGGGCTTCCTAAACAGGTAGAGCTTGTGGCCTACTAAAGAAGTAAGAATATGAAAGGGTGCCTGAGTCCAAACTGCAGAGGAACCAGCAAGACATTAAGGAAGCAGGCTGAAGATGAAGTGTAAAAAGAGGGAAGGAAGCCCTTAGGACGGAACCTTCCAGTCAGCTAAAACAAGCATGAAAATGAAAAACCAGTACAGCGTGGGATGGACCCAAGAGCCAAAGGCCATCAACACTGCTAAAGGCACCGTTCAGGAGATGGGCTTAAAAAGCTGAGCAGTGGCCAGGTTATAAAGGTGTGAGGTTGCACAAAGAAACATCTGTGTGTGACACGAATTTCTAGAGAAATAGCCAAGGGGTGTTAAACCTAGCTTGCCTTGGTAAGTGTTGTCTAGAGGACAAAGCCATGTTTTGCAAATTACAAATCCCTGGTGGACAAAATATTGGTGGAGCAGCAAGTCCTTGATGGAACTCCATCCACCATCTGCACTACCAAGGAACTGGCAGGGATTCTGCTACACAATGCTCCCTTCACTGTCTGGAACTCTGAGGTAAAATTCTGTGGTCTCTTCCCAGGGCTTCCCCAATGCATTCAAGAAGGAATGGGCACACCTTTGCACACTCTCCTGGGAGATTTCATCCAAAACAGAAACACCACAGGGGAGGGCTACAGGGCACAAGAGCAATACAGAGGCTGAACAGGTTGCAGGGTCCAGTCCTCTCCCTGCCCTGTCCTCAAAAGCAGCCCCTAGCAAATCACAAGGTTCCCCATCAATTCTGTGACATGGGAGCTGTTCTCAAAAGTATCTGATATGATGCAACATGGCAACAAAGCCAAGCAGAAAGAAATCTGTCTGTGGTAATGTGGGGGTCACACTGAAAAGATTAGGGTTGTATTAGTTTCCTATGGCAAACAACCATAAAAATAGTAGCCCTCATAGGTAGAAACGCATTCCTTCTTGGGTCATAAGATCAAGGTGTTAATAGATTGTGCATGTACAATCTATTGTTTCCTTCCAATTCTAGCCACTGATGGTGGCCAGCATCCCTGGCTTTGACTTGTAAATACATCACTCCAATCTCTGCTTCCACCTCTGCAGGTCATCTTCCCTACTTCTGTCTCTCCATCAAGAGTCCACCTTCTTATACGAAGCAGAGACTGAATCAGAGCCTCCCAATTGCAATATGACCTCATCTTAGTTCAAGCAAGGTCACAGTCATAGTTCCAAATGTACAAATATTAGGGAAGACACTGTTTGTCACAGTACAAAAACAAACTACCATGCCAGGTATAATGACATCCACTTGTATACTCAGGAGACTGAGGCAGGAGGATCAGAAGTTCAAGGCCAGCCTGCACTATAAGAGACCTATCTCTAAACACACACACACAGAGACACCCAAGAGACACTCTTTAATAGGTGTGTTGACTTCTCTAACTCCACACAGCAACTCCAATATTTTTATGTCTCAGTTAACTCTTAACAAATTACATTCATACTTAAAAAGAACCAAAGCCTCCAGATGTAAAGGCAAAGTCACACTGCCAAGCAGTTCTTTCTGGACACTAGGCTCTTCATGTTTGTCCCTGTGACAGTAAGACCTCCTATTCACTATTATTCCAGTATCTTCCATTCATCTCAAACTACGACATTAGTTTTTACAAAGGTTCCTAACTGTTTGAGTAAGCCCAGTCCTGGTACAATAAAAATACAGTGTCCGGGCACCTCTGAGAACTTCCTCCATCTTGCAAGTCTCTGGCTCTTCAGTCAGTAACTCCTGATAACTCCCACCACTGAAAGTGCATTTTATGGCTGAATGCAGTGAATGTCAAAGTTAGCAATTTTAACACTCACACAATGGTGTCTCTATGAAGCACAGGAGCACAGCCCATTTTCTGTGCTAATGAATGGCTCTATTTAAGTTACTTCAATGCCAATATCTTAAGGGCTGGAGAGACTGCTAACATCAGAATCTTAAGTTTCGGTATTTCAGACTTTGACTTGGGGAAAACAGAATAATATACGTTTGAAATCTCGAGATGTGCTTGTCTGAAACACGGTGTAGTCAGTGGTCGACTTGGTATGAGGTATTTTCCGTGAACTGTCTATTCATTCCCTTAGACCTAGAGAGGCGTCACAGGCCATGATCAATCATAGAAGGACTTTGGAGCTCTAGAGCTTCCAGACTGCACCCAGGCATTATTTGTTTCCTGTTGCTGGCAGAAGACTGGAGTCCAGAGCCAGAAGGTGGGAAGGGAGACGTTCACAAGGCGCTTCCATGCACAGAGTAAAAGCATCAGCCCATGAGAAAGACACGAGAAAACCAATCCAATGGTCAAACCACCACACAACCTGCAGGGACCGATCTCCCAGGCAGGCGCTGTCTCTCCCTGACCAGTTTCCTGACTCCACCAAACTCTCCAGGGCATGACCCGCGTCAGTTCCTTCCAGCTTCCCCAGGGAGCCAAGGGGTTTCGCTAAGAGAACCTGCCAGGCTCCGGAGACACTTGGGGCAACTCCCCGTCCTCTTCATTCCTAGGTGCGGCGACTGTCACCTCCCAGACCCCACGCCCCCACTGCCGACCCCCACCCACCCCGAGCCCAGCATGGCCCAACAGTCTCTTCGGAGCCCAAGTTCCTCTCCTTGGAGCCCAGGTTCCCCTCCCCAGACTCCTACTCCACCTGCAGTCCATCAGGGCAGCAGAGCCACCTGACCTCTGACCCCTGACCCCAACCCGGCCCTCCAGGTCACACCCACCTGCCCGGGACCTTGCTGTTGCTGCGCTTCCAGAACTGCTTCCTGACCCCGTCGCTGGCCATGGCCCCTCCTCATCCCTCAGATCCGCAACTCTGACACCCGAGCGCTGCCGGTCCAACCCCAGAGGCCCTCTCCAGTGCCCTGGTGGCCCCTCAGCGATACCAGGACTCCCGAACGTAGACCCTAGAGGCGCTTCCGCCTCCGGCCGGAAGTTGTGACTCGGCGCTTCCGGAAGTCCCGCCTTCGTCGCAGCTGGCGCGCTTGATGCCATGAAAAGGCGACGCTGGTAAGTGCGCGGGGCGGTTGCGCGACTGTGCAAGCGGAGCCTTCCGGTAGCTTGTGTACCGGCTACGCTGGGAGCTACTCGGCTGTGCAGCGCTGGCTAAGGCCGCTGGATCCCGGCCTCTGACCCTGGGGGCGGGCTGCCGGCCATGAATTCCAGAGCTGTGTGCGTTTAGGTCCGAGTCTGCCTTTCCTTGCTAGCAACCGACTAGCAATGCCCAGGACCAGGAGCAAAGCACCCGTCCGGACACAGCTGCGGGCAGGAAGGTTGAAAGCCTCTCCCGCTGTGGTGGGTTTCTCATCACAAAGCTTTGACCCGGGATCAGTAAACATGGCACGGTGAAGTGAAGAAAGCTACTACCACCGGAGCATATCTGGTGTGGGTCCGCCCAGCTTCTGCTGAAGAACGAATAGGCACGAAGGCCTGAAGAATCAATAATCTTGCCGGTGCTCATAAGCTTCAAACTAAGTCCGAAGTAAAGTGTGCTTTCATTGCGAAATACATGCAGGATCCAAAAACTTAGCATAGAAGTATTAATTTTCCAATTTTGTTTTATATAATGATACTTTTTATATATTGGGTTCCGCAGAATATATTTTAAATTTGCTTTCACATTTCTTTTTGCAGTGTAACATAACTACCAGAAAGCTTGACATTACGTATGTGGTTGATGCTAAATTTCTATGCTGAAGGGTGAGAGGCTGGCATGTCAGGCCAGAGCTTTAGTACAACAATGTGCCAACTGCCAATTGTCTTTTAACGCCACCGCCACCACAAGCGCACACACACCATGCTCCCTGTTAGAGCACGGCCTTTTGCATGCTAGGCAAGTACTCTACTGCTGATTGCATACCCAGCATTGCTGTTTCTCACACTTTCTTCTTTTGATGTGGTCTCCCTGTTTAACTCAGACACCCAAACTTCTAAACATATTGATAAGTTGTGTTGATTTAGCACTTGATGGATGCAAGAAATTACACTAAAGTATTTGTATGCATTAGCCTACATGTTTGCTAGATGCGTCCTCAGTACTCCATATCTCCCTGGAGCTCTGTTTCTAATAAACCTTGGAATTTGAGAAATCTGACAAGACTAGATTAATAACCACTTACTAGCATACTGGTGCTCTCTGAAAGAAAACTTTTCATAGCTATAATCCCTGCTTCTCAAGAGGCTAAGCCAGGAGAGTGGAAATTAAAAATTGGGTTTGTTCACTTCGGAGATTACCATGGCCTTTGCAAAAGGATGACACACAACAGCCAGTTATGAACGTAAGACTTCCACTATTGTTTGCCAGTTTATCTTTTGAGACAAAGTCTCTACACCTGGCACTCATCAACTGCCTAGACTATCCTAGGGATCTCTCTTTCTCTGCCCACCTAGCATTAAGGTTCTAGAACACACCAGACTTTTATTTGAATGCTAAGGATCCAAACTCAGGTCCTTATGTTTATCCATAGACACTTTATTCTGAGCTGTCTCACCATCCTAGTGTTTCATGCTTTTAAAATAAATAAACTTGAGCATAGATGTATAATCCTAGACATCAGAGGCTACAGATGAAGAATCCTCAAGTCTAAGATCAGCTTGGGCTATATGGCTAGACCCTCTATCGAAAGAATTAATATATCAGAGACTGGGAACATAGTGGTACAATGCTTGTAAATGCCTAGCATGTAAATGCCTTGCATTCTGCTCCCAGAACCGAGGGAGAAAAGTCTTAGAACCCTCCCCTGGTGAAGTTCAAGCAGGCCTCTGGGGTCAGGCATAGTGGTGCACACCTTTAATCCCAGCACTTGGGAACCAGGGACAGGAGCATCTCAGTGAGTTTCAAAGCCAGCCTGGTCTACACAGATCCTAACCAAAACAGAGAGAGAGAGAAAAGAAAAGAAAAAAGGCTCCAGAGACATCTTTCTCCTCAGTGTAAACCCCTCCCAGTAGCCTCAGGGGATTACCTTTGGGCAACACCAAAGACTGAGTTCTCTCCAGCTCAGTCTGGTGTATCCTAAGATTGAAAAAGAAAAGAGCCAGCAGGACTAGGAGGGATTCGGTGCAGAAAGAAAGGAAAAGTTGTGAAAAACCACAATGGAAATCAGCTGTTAGTGACACGTTAAGTGTGACAAAGGTACACCCCACACCCCTGTGATGTGCAGTGTCCTTATGTACTCTGAATTACCACTGGATAATAAAGAAACTATCTTGGCCTATAGCAAGGCACCTTAGAAGCAGGCAGGAAATCCAAGCATAGATAAAGAGGAAGGAGGGCAGAGTCAGAGATGCTGCCCAAGAGAGCAATATGTAATAGAACACAGGTAAAGCCACTAGCCACATGGTAAGACATGATTAATAGAAATGGGTTAAGTTGTAAGAGCTAGCTGATAATGAGCCTAAGCCAAACAGTTGTAGTTAATATAAAACTTTGATTATCTACTGGTCCAGATCTTGGGGCTAGGCCAGGCCAGAAACTTCTGGCTTCAACGGTGCCCAAACATGAGGCCTAAACCCTTGACCCTGAGATTAAGAGTCTCATGCTCTACCGACCGAGCTAGCCGGGCCAGAAACTTCTGGCTATACCCCCATAGGCTTTCCTGTCTTGTGGGCTAGGAGTAAAGCTGAAGGTAAACCTGTCTGCAATATAAATTTATGACTGGTTTGTGCTAAGTCTGTAAGTCAAACACTAGTAGAGAACACACGTTCATAGATGAAACCAGTTGATAGAGAGGCCAGAGCAAAACCTTTATGATGGGGATAGCACTGTCATGACTGACAGTTACAAAAACAAAGCTGTCAAGTAGGGAATCTTCAGTAATGGCTATGGGAAGGCATAAATGGGATTCAAAAGGAGAATGTAGAAAGATAGGTTTAAAAGTGATAGTAGTGTGGAGTCAGGATTGGGACCCAGGGAAGAACCAGACAAGACAGCTGCCCCAATTCCTGAGGTAAGAAATATGTTGAGTAAAACCGTTTGGAGAGGAGGACCGTCTGGCTCTGTTACTCCAGCTAGTCTTCTGGTCCTTCCACTCCACCACTCAAGTATCCATAACTGTAGGTGAAACACGGTTGTTGAGTAGCAGGTCAAAGCAGTTCACATTCACTGATTTTTAGGCATGCAAATCAAAAGCAAAAATATACTGTCTGACAAGGAAAAGACTGGGAAAAGATATAAATGCCAAGATTGATGAAAATGTGAGTTTGTAAACAAAGACAAGCTTTTATGGCCTGCAGGAGGGAGGTCAAATGCACTCAATAACGTTGACTATTTAGACATTTCTAGTAGATAAAGATATTCTACAACTCAGCAGTTTCCCTCAGGGTATGTACCCAGGAGCAGAGTATCCAACTGTGCAAAAAAAAAAAAAGAATGTTCATTGTATCCTCTCTCCTAGTGGAGGTGGGGGATGGGGATAAAGCAATGAAAATGTCATCTGCAGGAAAGTTGACAAATCGCTTTCCCGGCAGAATACTCTGTGGTAATAAAAATAAATTACTTATACATACATCAACATTAATTTCACACTGTTGAGAGAAAAGTCTATAATGGATGCATTTGGCACACTACCATTTAGTATATTCTGTTTTATTAATACCATTTTTTAAAAGCATGTGAATGCTGAAAGCCCAGTTCAGGAGAGTGCCTCTGGGTGTTGCAACAATAGTGGGAAAATTCATAGGTTTCCCTGTGCTGTTCTTCGTGCTCTTAAGGCAAAGCTGCACTCAGGTGCTTGTTGCAGTCCGTATGATTTTTACACATCTACGATCTTCACTGTACATTCGCATGTGATTGAGCTCCCACTCCAATATGCACCAAGCTGCTTTGAATTTCAGGGTAATGCAAATTCAGATAATGCAACCAAGAATGGGAAGGATTCACTGAGAGGCTTCAGGGAAGGGGAGGATGATCATAACACTGGATCTCTTGGGACCATTGCTTACGGTTGAGATTGAGTAGGTAGGACAGGATGAAATGCAAGGAACATCATTGCTTAAGAGGAGTCTGAACTGGTGGGTAGCAAATGTCTCAGTGTAGCTGGGGTTAAGGTGCAGGCTGGATTTCACAGGAGGAAGATGAGACAGGCACTGGATTGCAGGTGGCTTATTGGGGAAGAAAGGCTGAGTTGTGACATGCTGCAATGGAGGCACTGTAACACAGCCCCCCCTCAAGACTGTGAAACTCAGCATGTAGACAGTACCACCTGCCAAAACAAAAACACTTAATCCACCAGAGTCCATAGCTCTGGGAGAGTCTAAATATACTAACTCATCTTGCTTTTTAGTCTCTAATTTTGCTTCTGGCTAACTGAACTGAAGTATGTCAACCCAGGCTATGGTTCTTGTGCTTGTGGGGGATTCAGAACACCCAGTGTAACTGTCAGATGGCTAATAAAGACTTTTCTATTGGCTTAAGCCCGTGTCTGAGTAGTCTTCTGAAATGGAATCCTCATACCAGCACTAAATAGAAGGGATGGTCTACATTCAAAGTAGTCAGTGAAGCACATAGATGGTCATCAGAAGTGTCATGCCTCAAGAAGGGGGCATATCATCTGGGGAGAAGGGCCCTTCAGTTAAAGACAGTTCTCAAGGAGGGTCTTTAGCCGTGAGCCATCAGTAAGCAGCACTTGTAGCACCGAGGGTCCTAAAGTGGATTCTGTACAGCATCTATGATAACCTCTCGATTTCAAACAAGCTCGCCCACTGGAAGAAGTATTTCCAAGTTTCTAGTTGATCCACTTTAGTAAGGAGCAGGCCCTCATCGCCACCACTATTATTACCCTGGAGGAGTGCTCCCACCCCACCCCTCTATTGAGTCAGCACCTCTGCTCGAGGTGGTTCATCTGGTGGAGTGACCCAGATTTCGATCCTGAGTTTTCCGAGCCCCTTGTCATCAGGCAGTTCTGTGCTTGTCCCATGACCATCAAAGTTGGGTGGAAGAGTGTGCTCTTCCTCAGTGTCCCAGAAGAGCTAGGCTTGCTCTTCCCTGCCCTCACCATCTGAGGTGACATCTCATAACAAGGCAATTACGGGGATCAAGTCTGCCAGAATTGTGAAAACAAACACTTCACAAATAGTGAAGACAGGCTTTCTGTTGCTGTGATGAACATCATGACCAAAGAGCAGGCTGGGAAAGGAAGGGTGGATTTGTCTTACACGTCCCAATCAGTCTATGATGGAGGGAAGCCGAGGCAGGAGCTGAAGCAGAGACCATGGAGGAACACTGCTTACTGCTGTTTTCCATAAGACCACCAACCCTGGGGTGGCACCGCCCACAGTGGGCTGCACCCTCCCACATCTTTAATTGCTAATCAAAAATATGCTCCACAGACTAGTCTACTGCTCAGCCTTATGAAGGCAATTCCTCTATGAAGATTCCCTCTTCCTGGATATATCCAAATTTGTGTCTTATTGACAAAATCTAGCCAATACAGTGACAGTAAGGGAGGCCACTCCTGCATCTTCTGGCTCCCACTGCCAAGTTTAATACTCAAAGGATCCAAGGCATCATTTACCTGCCTCCTTAAGATGAGATCCCTCCAGGCTACGCAACTATGGTGTGCCACAGAACCAATGGTCATAGTCTCACTGCCATCGTCTCTTTGTTTTAAAGTAGGTGTTTGGGTCCAGGACAAGGTTAAACTCAGGTTCTCGTTGGTAGAACAGATGCACTGAAGCCCTTGACATTCATGCCAATGAGTCGATCACCTCGCAAGTAAGTTCAAGTAATGCTGGGATATGTAGTCTCCATTGGTGTGTGTATTTCCACCTAAAACTGTTGAATGCATTAATGGCTGCCAGCAAGCAATAGCAGGCTGTGATACACTTGTGAAGTGCAGCAGAGGCCCCCATATGTAAAAGAAAATAAAGGAGAGTGGTTGCTGAGCTGGGATATGATGGGCGAGCCCAGCCTTTTGAATCAGTCACAGATGAATAGCAGAGGGGCACAAGCCACGGCCACTCCACAACAGCTTCCACTGGCTCAGGCCTTCCCTCTGATTGGCACACACATCCTGCTTTCCCCTTTACCCACTGAGAACCCCTTTTCTGTGTCACCCACATGCTATTACTCTCAACCACATTCTCAACATTAAATATCAAAACACCTGACCAACTGTTTCACCAGTGATAAAACAAGCCTCCTTCCCATCCATGGAAACAGAGGGCATGTGTTGGCTGAGTTGCTGTGCAATGACAGAGGGGATGCTGTGTGCGCACCAGACCCTTCCTTCTAGAACAAAGCACTTGTTTTCCTGAGCTGTTAGCAGCAGACTTAGCACAGGAACTGTCCTGAATAAGGGGCTCCCTGAGTCCACACCCCAAACTGGGCAGAGTGGAGAGACACAGAAGTACAGCAGTCCCGGCTGTCACTGCCTTGTGGATCAGCCAAGACCACCGCTGTGGCCGCATTGCGCCTAAGACTTCCATTGTCCAGGGCTGCACTCCTCAGCCTCTCACCTGCTTCCTAGGAGCATCTCCATCAATCCTCCCACGGAGAACTTTCCCAGCCCTCTCTAAGACAAGACAGAAGTCTCGGAGCCCCGATTGGCTAGCTTACAGTCTTAAGTGTGCCACAGCTCTGTCGTGCACCCACACCAGTGTCCCAAAGAGAAGGGGATAGAATGGGAGGAGAGAGGAAGAAGAAGAAAAGGGGAAAGAAATGAAGCAAAACGAAACCCTTCATAGTTCTACTGTGCCCATAGCTCTACTGTGCCCATAGCTCTACTGTGCCCATAGCTCTACTGTGCCCATAGCTCTACTGTGCCCATAGCTCTACTGTGCCCATAGCTCTACTGTGCCCATAGCTCTACTGTGCCCATAGCTCTACTGTGCCCATAGTCCTACTGTGCCCATAGCTCTACTGTTCCCATAGCTCTACTGTGCCCATAGTCCTACTGTGCCCATAGCTCTACTGTGCCCATAGCTCTACTGTGCCCATAGCTCTACTGTGCCCATAGCTCTACTGTGCCCATAGCTCTACTGTGCCCATAGCTCTACTGTGCCCATAGCTCTACTGTGTTTTAGCCCCTCCCAACTTTCTCACTGGCAGGAACTGAAGAGACTGCTTTCCTAAGCAGTGAATTCCAAAGCCCAACTAAAGTGGGGTTTTGTTTGTAGAGGAAAGGGTCAGTTTTGGCTGGGCAATGGGGATATTAATGTGACTATCACAGAAAAGGAAGACAGAATACACCCATCAAAACCTCCCAGGACAAGTAATGCCACGAGGCTCTCTAGAATAAGAAGCCTTCCCAGCTCTCCTGACATTCTCCCTGAAATCCTCATGGCGTTGGACTCTTGTCTAAATCCTTCTGCAGAGATTCCAGCTGCCTTCTGGGAAAAGCCGCACTCCGATATGTGATTGTCAGCCCTTGCATATTTACTATTGTCTTTCTTGGGATCTTCACTCTAACATCAGGGGGAAGGGCCCCACCCCTCAGGATTGCTTCCAAATTTCCAAAGCAGAAGTCTGTTCTGGGCAGTCAGCTGGGGTCCTGTAGTGACTAGATTTCTGTCTGAGTGTTGTGTGGTGGAGGGTTGTTCACTTGTTTGCTTTTTTGTCAGACAAAACTAAGAAAAGGGAATCCCAATAGAGGAGTCACCTCCATCAGATTGGCCTGTAGGCAAGTCTGTGGGTATTCTGATTAATGATTGCTGTGAGAGGCTCCAGAACACTTTGGACAGTGCCAGGCCTGGACAGGTGGCTTGGGTTGTATAAGAAAGCAATCTGAGCCAGCCATGGAGAGCAAGCCAGTAGGCAGCATTCCTCCGTGGACTCTGCATCAGTTCCCGCTTCCTGCCTCAAATTGCTGCCCTGGCTTGCCTTCGTGGTGGACCTGTAAGGTGAAATAAACCCTTTCCTCCTGAAGGTGCTTTTAGTCATGGTGTTTATCACAGAAACAGAAAGCAAATTAGGTCAGGGCCTGAGAATGAGGAGGGAGGCTGTGCTCTTCGCTTGTTCGTATGCCTTTCTGCATCTGTTGAGAAACCAGAATGGGGCAAAAAGGACTTATTTCAGCAAAACTGAATTTCCTGCCTTTTCTGAGCTCCCATGGGTCAGTTCAAGCTCATGACACCTGTCTTGGGATGAGCTGGTACATTCCATGTGGCAAGGCTTTCCAGCAGGGTGTCCTGGTACTGCTTTCCCATCCAGCTCTTAGAGTTCACATTGAGGTAAAGAGATGCAATGACACATGTATTCTTCTTCTTCCCAAAGGTCTGGAGAATGGGGCACACTCACTCTCTTACAGCACTGAAGGTAGAGTTGAATGCCACAGCTGTACAGGGACAAAGTGGAGGTGGCAGCAAGGCTAGATCCTTCTTGGGATTTAGTAAAGATTCTGTTTCGTGGAGGTTTTTTTTTTTGTTTGTTTGTTTGTTTGTTTGTTTGTTTGGTTGGTTGGTTGGTTGGTTGGTTGGTTGGTTGGTTGGTTTTGGTTTTGTGTTCGGCTTCTGGAGGCACCTGTGTTTCTTGCCCATAGGCTTGACCTAACCCCAAGGTCCAGACCAACAGCTGCTTTGTCCCAAATAATCACACAGGGGCTTATATTAATTACAAACTGTTTGTCCCATGGCTCAGGCTCATTACCAACAAGCTCTTATAAGTCAACCCATTTCTATTAATCTATTGTATTGCCACATGGCTCCATGGCTTTCTTTACCTGTGTTCCATTACATCTTGCTTTCTGGGTGGCTGCCTGCAACATCTCTTTGACTCTGCCCTCCTGTCTTCATCTGTGCTTGACTTTCCCACTTGCCTCTAAGCTGCCTTGCCATAGGCCTCTTTATTAAGAAATGGCAATAAAGTACATTTACAGTATACAGAAAGACATCCCACATCACTTACCCCTTCCTTTCAATTACTAAAAGTGCATCACTTCATCTTTGTAACTGTCCTCATATCTTCTCATTGCCTTAAAAGTACCCTTGCTTACTTATGTCAATACCCAGACAATCCGGGCTCTTAGCTTTCTCACACTGGGAAACTGCCTTTTGGCTATGACAGGAACACCCAATGGTACAAGGATTAGAACATGGATATCTTTGGGACAATTATCAGCTCACTATAAAGATTCAAGACATAGCAAAGATCCTCAGCCCCCTACAATGAGAGACAGACCCTTCTCACTGCACTTGACCCTGACTCTACTTGGCCTTCTTCATATTCTAGGGTGAGCCTCTAGCAGTGTCCCTTTACTGCCACTAATGTCTGCCTAAGATGGAGAAGTAGCCCTTGGGAGAAAAAACATGGCTCTGATTGGCTTATACTATAAAGAGACTGTATGGCTTGTGTAACTGGAGACAGAGGGAGGTAGCTTAGGGTTTGGAAACAGGCCAAGGTAGATCCATCTTCCCCCTTCCCTTGCACTTTCTCCCTCCCTCCCTCCCTCCCTCCCTCCCTCCCTCCCTCCCTCACTCACTCACTCCCTCCATCCCTCCCTCCCTCCCTCTCCTTTTTCTCTCATGATTTTATCTATTCTTTAACAGCTTCATGTGCATATGCAATGCATCCTAATCATAACCACTCAAATGCTCTTCTGCTCCCTTCAGGAGCCTCCCCTGCCCCCACCTTCACGTCCTCTGTAACTATGTTTGTAGCCCACTGAGTCCAGTTAGCACTGCTTCCATGCACATGCATATAGGACCACATATTAGTTGCCTTTTGCTGCTGTAATAATACAGAGTGACCAAAAGCACTTATGAAAGAAAGAGTTTATTTTGGCTCATGGGTCCAGTGGAATAGAGTCCGCAATGGTGCAGCAGGCATAGCAGCAGGAAGCCAGGGCAGGAAGCTGAGAGGGCACATCTTCAACCAATGAAGCAAGCAAGGAGAGTGAAAAGGAAGTGGCTGGGGCTATAAACCCTCAAAGCCCCCCAACCTACAGCGCCATGTTTTCTCCAGCATGCCCGCACCTCCTACAGGTTCCTTAACAGCATCTCCAACTGGGAATTAATTCTTCAAATATGTGAGCCCATCAGAGGACATTTCTCATTCAGATTATCACAGGTCAGCCAATAGATCATGGGCAACCTATCAGCAGCCACACTCCCAAAGAAAGATGACTACCCCTCCCAAGAACCATCTTTTGTTAGTGGCTTCTTAGCTACTAAGGACGTTGTGAGCCCCCTCCCGTGTGTGCTAGAATGTTAACTGGCTTGATCCGGTGTGGGTAAGCATAACCACTATGAGTTCATGAACGGAATGGCCACTGTCACTCTCCAGCGTTGACATTCTTTCTTCCTTCTTTCCCATGATGTCCCCTGACCCTTGAGGACAGTGGATTAACACAAATGTCTCATTTAGGGCTGAGTACTCAATAGTCACTTATTCTAAGCACTTTGAGTAGTTTTGAACTGACTGCTGCCTATTGCAAAGAGAGGCTTCTCTGAACACGGTGATAAGCATCAGTACTGAGGCAGTTTGACAACGTGTCCATTTAGGGAAACAACAGTAGTAGGCTTTTCCCTGGGGCCCATGACCTCTCTAGCCATGGACCTTTGACTATGCTTACAGTACCAGGGATGAATTCTCTCCTGTGTGGCAGGCCTCAAGTCTAATTTTAAAAGTGGCTGATTACCTCGTAACAGTCATGCCACTATTGCAGTAGTGGGCACAACTTTCATGGTGGATCTAGCACTGTGGTAGGATCAAAGCCTGGGATGTCAGGACAGTTCCTCCTTATCTTTGGCTGTTATATTGTCAGTATATTATCTCCAATTATCTCCAAGAATTTCAAAGAAAATGGAAAGCTCCAGGTCACCCAGGGTCCCTCAGAGACTAACTCACCTGCATTTGCTCTGCAGGAGATGGCAAATTGTGTGGCTGCTGCCCAGTAAAGAAGATGTTATGGTTTGGAAGTGAAATTCCCGCCCCCCCCCCCCCAGGCACATATGTTTAAATCCTTGGTCCCAGCTGCAGGTGGCTTTAGGGAAGCGTGTCATTGGGGGTGGATTTTATGAATTTAGCCTGGTCCAAGCTCTCCCTGATTCCTAGTTGCCTACATAATGTAAGTGGGCCAGGGCCGATCTTACCCTACCCTCTTAAACCACGAGTCAGCCCTCATGAAAGGCTATCCAGGAAGATCAGCCCTTCCTCCCTTAAATCAGGTAATTTAACATGCTTCACTACAACAACAAAGCCAGGAAGCATGTGGGGAAGACTGGTCAGTGTGTCAAAGGCTTGTCAAAAGTACAGTTGCATAGAAAAATATGTACCACATCTGAAGAGGAATTAATATAAGCAAACCTTGTAAGAAGGTCAAAGACTCCCAAGAAGAAATAGATACAATTGTTATAAATAAGTATGCATTTTAAGACTTGAGCTAAATGAATCAAGATATTCAAGCAAGAGATACAAATTCTATATGAATAAAAGTTGAGTACATGGCACACACCTGCATATCAGCACCCAGGAAGCAGAAACAGGAGAGGCTTGAGTTCAAGGCCTGCCTGGGCTACACAGTGAGATCACACCTCAGAAAGAAAATGGAACAGAAAATTAATAGAAAGTACATGAAATAGATTAACAAAGATGAAAAATAATGATGTATAGCCAGGTATGGTGGCACAAACCTTCAAGCCCATCTACCTGGAGGCTGAGATAGGAGGATTGCAGGTTCGAGGTTAACCTAGGCCACTTAGCAAGACCCTGACCCAGAAGTTTAAAGTGTAAACAATAAAGTGACTGTGGTTATAACTCAGGACAGAGTGCTCGCCTACTAGGCTTGCGGGTCTAGGTTCAACCCCAAGTAATGGAACAAGTGTAGCGGTGTACACCTTATTCCTAGCACTCAGGAGTCAGGGGTATCTCTGTGAGTTTGAGGCCAGTGTCCTTTACATAGAGAGTTCCACGACATCCAAGGCTACAAAACAAGACCTGTACTCCAAACAAACAGTCCTCAGTAACACAGACACACAGACATACAGACACACACACACATGTGCACACACACCATGGCACAGCTATATGGCTGCTGGGAAGCAGCATGCTGTCATTGGGAATATAAACCAAAGTCACATGTCTAGAGTGCCACTCACTTGACAAGTTGGATGAGTTCAGAACCCTACAACTGTGCAAACGTTTTATGCTTCAACTTCTAATTTACCCTAAAGAATTGGACAAACAGAAGCGCATCTTTAGGTGTCATCTGTGCCACGACTGAAATCTGAAAAGTCACAGTCATATGCCCAGGTATAAAAGCAGTGAGTTAAATGAACTGTGACACCAGCTACCAGCGCAGTGCAGTGTAACTATGATCAAAATGATAGTACCAGTATGTATGTATGTATGTATGTATGTATGTATGTATGTATGTATGTATGTATTATCTTACAAAGGAAATTGTTTAAGCCAGGCCTGGGAGTTCAGATATTGTCGGCACTCAGGTAGGTGAGGCTGGAGGATCCTAAGGCATGATGCCATGCTGAGCTGCTGAATGAGTTCAAGGCCAGTCTGAGCAAGTTAATTCAACACTGTCTCAAAAAAAAAAAGAAAAAAACAGGAAAAAGAGGGCTGGGATGTGAGCAGGAGCTCAGACCTAGGCTCAACACCCAGCAGTATAAGAATAAAAGTCATTTATAGGATATTATTATTTGGAAAGGCATATTTTCAACTTTTGTTGGATGGTGTTTTACGTATAGATCGAGAAGATTCTGGAAGTCCATTGTGTGAATTAAGATGTTTCCAGATGAACAAAACAAACTGACTAAAACAATTACAGGAAGTCTGGTTATGTAGTGAAAAACCCAGGAATAAGACAGGCCTTGGACACAGCCAGCCCGGGCTGCTGGTCCACTTGGGGGCCGTGCTCTTGCCTTTGACCTCCTTCCTGTGGTGAGAAACTGCAAACTGACCTCCGTCATTATCAAAGTATGGCTGCCAGTACCCAGCAAAGCTGCACTTCGGCCGCTCTAGCTTGGAGCCGGTAAGAGTTTACCCTGTGATGAGGAATCCAGTCCTAAGCCAGTCGTGGTGCCCAGTTGAATACCCTGGGCTGCCCGGCTTCAACCTATACACCAGTTGTCTGTGTCTACACCACATCTGACTTGTGTTATCATTCATCCTTAAGTAGTACAGTACAGCAACTATCTTTGTAGGTTTGCCTTGGATTGGGTGTTATATAATCTAGAGCTGAAGCAAGTCTGTGGGAAAGTATATATAGGCTCTATGCAAATACTGTATTTTGTGTACCTGTACATACATAGGTGTGGGTGCTCCCCACACGTGTGCACATATGTATCATATAACCAGAGAGTTATATCAAATAAATTGGCCAGTCCCTTCTCCATCTTATTTTTTGGGCCACCAGGCCCAGCTGCTGGGGATCTGGACTCAGGTCCTCATTTTTATGCAGCAAACATTTTACTGAGTAAGCCATTTTCCTAGCCACACTCTTTTCTATAAAGCAGATGATCTGAAGCATCTGATAATAACGGAGGATGCTGGAATCAATCCCCACAGATGCTGAAGGCTGTCTGAACTTGACATTTCTTTTCTTTTTTAAAAAATGATTTTATTATATATACAGAGTTTTGCCCAAATTCCAGAAGAGGGCACAAGATCTCATTATAGATGGTTGTGAGCCACAATGTAGTCTGGGAATTGAACTCAGGACTTCTGGAAGAGCAGCCAGTGCTCTTAACTGCAGAGCCATCTCTCCAGCCTGTTATAATTTCCTCACGTCAGCATCTCCCATTCCACGCGAAGTTTGTTCTTGGTGTTTTCTGCAAGCGGGGTTTGAATAACTCCATCCTTTGCGATGCCTGATAGTTTGTCTATTTTTTATTTGTGAGATATTTAAATTGTCTTATTGCAAAACAAAGAAGGCCCATGGCAGGGGTTCAGAGGGCCTTATCTGGTACATTGAACAAATGGGGACTGCCAGGGGACTTTTAGGATACGTGTAACAAAAGTGGACAGATAAGTCAGAGAGAGTCCCCTGGCAGCAGAGAAACCCCGAGATCACCTTCCCAAGAACTGCACCCTTGGCTCTGGATGAACACCCCCTCCAACCCCATGCACATGTCTCCTTAGTGTTGTACATTCTCACCCTCTTCTGCTCTCTAGAGTGGCACCTGGAGAAGCAGTGAGTGACAGTGTGAGTTGTCTCCAAAGGCAACAGCTTTCAGACTAGAGGCTTGAGGTGCTGGGGACTGTGAGTTCCTTGCTGTGTAGAGGAGGCTGTCCACACAGAGGGAGGACAAAGCCCCACACAAACACAGCAGGTATTTAAAAAAAAAAAAAAAGCATCAGTAAAAGTTTTATAACCTGGGTCTGACTCTTCCTGGGCCCCTTGCCTTGCTCCTTCTGAATCACAGGAAACCATGCCACCCTGTTACGGTGACCCTAGGAAAGATGACAGTGCAACTGAGAAGAGACACCAAAGGACAATCCTAGGCATGCTTGGCCCTCAGCTCTCCCCGCCTTCTCGCTTCCCCAACCCCTCATATCTGTGGCCCTTACATCTCCAGGTACTGAGGGAGAGAATGGGCCTCCAGGCGGGAAACACCCAGCATCTACTACCATGGGCCTTCCCAGGCCAGGGTCAGCAATACAGTTAGCCCTCCCTTGCTGTGAAACAAAGGCTTGGGCCAACGGCAGCCTATCGATCACCAGAAAAGAGCCCTATGCAGAAAGAATGGGTGTCTCAGGCTGCTTGGGATGGGGTGGCTCAGTAAAAATAAGTTAGAGATGATAAGCCTAAATACTGTCAAGGAGCCCCATGGAAGCATGACCTCTGGTCCTCAGGTCCTCCCCCAACAGCTTTTCTAACCTCTCCTGACTCTCACAAGGCAGCAGGAGGATTGGGTGTTGGGGAACTTACTGCTAAGCATGTCCACTTTGGATGCCAAACCTGTGTGGAGGACCTTGGCCAGCAGAGGGCAGAAGCCTAGTTAGCTATGGCGAGCAAAGAGTAGTCTCCAGCAGGGGACTGAGACCCTCCAGTAGAGGCTGCCTTACCGTGCCATCTGTTACCCTCTTCGCTCCTTCTGCATCTAGAAGTCCTCAAACAGGCTCTGTCTGAAACTCACATCCTCACTCTATCCTTACTTCTCTGGCTATGCAGAAGTCCAGCAGGTGACAACCTTCCCACGCTGTCACTTGCTCTGGATCTGCAGGCTAGATGCTCCGAACATGCTCAACAGATAAACTAGATTGAATTCAGACCCTTGCCCCAGAAGGCTACAGGGCCACGGAAGCCTTGTCCTACAAACCAGGTCGCCCTTGGTCCTTCGTGATCCTACCACCCAGTTTACTGCCAGGGACCAAAGTCAAGTCTTTGGGTTATTCTGGGGCGAGGTGTGCTCTGGAAAGAATGGGTTTAGCTTCAGGGCTGGGTCACATTGCTTCAACCTTAGTTCTTTCCCAGAGCAGAATTGGTAGTGGTGGAAGGGAGTAAGAAAGTGGACCGTGCTTCACCTTTCCCGCATATAAAACGGGGATTATGGTTTCCGCCCTGCCCATCCCACAGACCTTCTGTCAAGATCTGGGGTGGAGGAAAAAACACTGGAATAGGGAGGGGAGAGGATGGGGGGGGGGAAGCTTAGGCATGGCTGGATTCCTCTTGTTTAAAGCTCCAGCTGAGCAGCTGGATAGAGCCTTAACCCACACTGCCCCTGTGGGCTCTCAGCTCAGGGCTCATTCCTAAGGCCATCAGAACTGGAAAATGGCTTTCACATTCCAGGCGGATGCCAGGGAGGGCATGATAGACAGAGCAGGTGCCAGGCTTGAGAACATGCCCTACCCACTTCCTTATTTCTCTTTTTTACTCTTACTAGTCACTGGCCCTCATGCTATTATTGCCTATGCCAGCCACAGCTGGTTTGCCTACTGCCCATGGCACCACAAGGACTATGCAAGCCAAGGAAGAGGATCCTGACTCCCATTGGCTTTCCCCAGGGATATCTCCCTGCTATGAATGTCCATTATCCTCTAGACAATGTGTAACCCATCACACAATGGTTTGCTCAAGAACCATCAGGGGCTCCCAGCTTCTATGGGAAAACTCTGCTGTGAGGTTCAACCTCTCATAGGGTCTCTTTATCTCCTCCCAAATCCTCTCCATATTGACTACAGGACTGTTCAGCCTGTTGCTGAGCCCCCTGGAATCCCACAGCCTCGGGGTGCCCAAGCCTAGCTTCTGCAGTTGCGCCTCCTACCACAGGCTTCTCCATCCTGAGTACCAGTTGACTTGACAGTGGCTTTCTGGAGCATCTCTGAGCTACCTCTTAGGTGATGCAAGCTCCATAGGACCCCAGTATGTCACAGTCAGCCTCTCTCTGAGCCTTAACCACATCCATCTGTAAAAGAAGAAACCAGCTCCATTTCACATACCTCATGGGTAAAGATCAAAGAAGCAATAACTGGAGAATTGCCCTGGTGAAACGCAATCTTCTGCCAACTCCAGGGGCTGGGATTTAGGTAGCACAAAGGCATCTCAGCCAAAAATTCTCTCCCTAAGAATGATTCTGAGATTTGCTGGGAGGGAGCTCCAGTACCCCACAGTTCTTCCTCAAGCCTGTGAGTGGCACCATGCCAGGTGGAGTGCCACTTCCTTTGTGCAAGATGCAACACTGACCGATCACCCAGGGTTCTTGCCCTGGATGTGCTGTTACTGCTGTCCTGATACAGAAACAGTTGGCCCTGTGGGATGGTGTTAGCCTGGCAAAGGGGTCTCTTTCTAATGTCCCCCTATGGCCACAGTCATTGACACGCTGTCATGAGCCTTGTCTCTCCCCACACACATTGCTCCCAGGATTGTCACAAAATGTACAAAACAAACAGCTTTAGCCAAGGGACTGGGGGCCAAGGATATGACCAGATACCTTAGAGAGTCACAGTAGGTGGGAAATTCCATTACTCCATACTGAACTGTATGCAAAGAGACAAGCGAAGGCCCAGAGACCAGTGATTCATTCAAGCCCTATATTCGTAGCCCAGGTTATGTCTGGAGCCCCTCTACTCGTGTGTGTGTGTGTGTGTGTGTGTGTGTGTGTGTGTGTGTGTGTGTGTGTGTGTGTGCGCGCGCGCGCATTACCCATGTCTGCACACGTGGCAAAGGGTACATGTAGAAAACAAAGGTTGCTGGAAGGTGCCCACCTCAGTCTTTTGACCTTACTTTCACTGGACCCAGAGCCTGAATCTGGCCGACAAGCAAACTCCGGGGATCCCCATCTCTAGGATTACAAGCACATGCCACCTCACCCAATCCTTTTTCACTGGGTTCTGGGGATTGAGCCTGTCTCCCCATTCTTTTGTGACTGGCACTTTAACAACTAAACCGTCTCCCCAGATACTCTTCCTTTTTTATTTTAAGCAGTTAGTTAATTATTAATTTGTTCATTTCTTTTCATAGTGGTGGAGATGAAGCCCAGGGCATTGTGATTGCTTTAATGCCGAGCCCTATTCCTGCCTCTCCACCCTGGACAGAATGAGCAACCTCCTCCCTCCAAAGGGGTGGGACAAAAGAGAGAGGACCAAGGGCAGAGAGGGTAATGGCCACAGGAGGAAGGGGAAGGATGTGAAAGTACAGATAGGCAAGGGGGCTTTCTGAGACTCCCCTCTTAACCCTGGTTCCTGGGATGGTTTGGGGGGTTATAACTGATGGTGTGTCAGAAGAGCATCTTCAACATAAACTCATCTGCATTCTTACTTCTCAGGAACAGTCACCTACAGGGAGCCCAGCTTCCCAGGCTCTGTTCACTGAGAGCCAAGCTTTGGTCCGAACATTGGAACACAGCCCACAGCGCATGCTCCACAGTCACCACATAGGACCCAGAGAGACCTCCTGGATTACTGAATCTCCTTGTCTGATTTCAAGGGAAAGAGCTGAATAAAATAGAAGAAAGGCCAGCATCACTTGGCTGGGCCACTGCAGTCCCTTGGTACCATCTTCCCACCTATGACAGAGGTCACTATTATAAGTAGACAGCAGCAGAGGCTGGCTGCAGAGGCAGCCCTGGGCCCAACTCTGGGGCAAGTCTCACTCAGGCATTGACCCCTCAGCTATCTTTTGAGGTAGGAGCTGTAAACAAGTATATTGGGCCCCTGTTCTTAGGTGGGACAGAGTAAGGCCCAACTATGTTGTACTGGTCCATCCCAGCTGGGGATGATTAATCATGTCACTGAAGGTTGTATAAAATATGCAAGCTCTCCCCAATTCAACCCCAAATTCATGAAATCAGCATCTCTGGGGGGGGGGCTGTGCCCCCTACCTCAAATGCTCTCATGAGTAAGTGGCACAGTTTAATGTGTCCCCTGGGGAAAGGACCTCACACTCTGGCCTACCACTGGAGGAAGAGTAAATGGAATTTTCCACATCCTGGAAAGTCAGAGGCCATGGCCCATTTACAAGCCCTGCTGATGAGCTAATTAGGACCTGCTATTCTATTTCTGCTCAGTACCTAAATGAGGTCACCAGCCTGGTGTGCCTGAGAAGAGCCTGATGAGGAGACTGGGGGTGGCTGGGCCAGCAGGCAGCCATCTCTGAGTGAGGCTGTGGAACCTGAAGTCATAATGGCAGGACAGATTGCATTTTCCTGACTACTGGATGTAGGATTTGAACAGATAAAGCCAGGGATGTCCCAGCAAGATAAAGGCATGAGTGCCCTAGCAAGTCCAAAAATGTCTTCATGTGGCTCTCCCCAAACAGAACTCCTGGGGTCCTGGGAGCTCACTCCTCTCTGCATCAACAATGCCCCCTCCCGAAGCGGGACAAGGACATGCATATGTCCAAAGCTACCCACTCAGTCTGGCAGTCACTCCTGAGGCCTTTCAACTATTCCCAACACCAGGCTCAGGAAAACATGATTGCATGACCCCCAAATGTCTTCACTGTGCCCCAAACCTTAGGCTCTTCCTTTGAGTCCATCTAATGAGTCCTATAGTATATCAAATGCTTTATATTGGTCATATGAGCAGCAGCATGGCATCCTCCGTGGAGGGTTTGAGCGATTATGTTACAGAACATGGAAGCGAGGTTATCAGGGGCAGTGCTTCTTTGGGGGGGGTTGCAGTTGGCAATGTCTGGAGGTGTTTTGTGTTTATCATACCGGGAGCCACTGCTGGCATCTAGTGTGTGGAAGTATCCCTCATTGCCACAGACAGCCCTGCCCACAAGTAATATTTGCCTGAGGGACCCTGGTGAGGGTCCTCAGCTACCGCCGGGCAAAGCCTGGGTTTGAATTCTAATCTTTGCCCATCTGGGTCCTGGGATCTGGCTCTCAGTTTACATGCAGAAAAGCTGAAGCATCAGAGGAAGAAGCAAATTCTCATCAAGATTATTGCTATTAGGCCCTGGACCTGCAACATTCCAACCTGTCCACAGTCCCTGAGCTCTAATCAGTTAATTAGCCTTGCAGAAGGTTCAGGGGAAGCACAATTTTTTCTCCCTCTTCCCTTCCTCTCTCCCTCTACCTTCCTTCCTTCCTTCCTTTTGCAGATGGATACAGCCAACAGGGAACCATAAGGAGGAGTGCAGGCATGCCAAAGCTGGAAGCCTGGTGCCTTTCAGGAGCTACCAGGCAGGGAGACTGCATGGGGAAACAGTCAAAAAGTCAAAGACAAAGGGCTGGAACACAAAACAATCCCACTCCTCAGGTGTATCTATCCATAAGACTGAGACCCTGTCCCACAAAAACCCTTCCCTGAATGTCCAGGGCAGCCTTATTCCTACAGCCAAAGAGTGCAGATGCACAGAAGGCCCATGGATTGATGGATGAGGAAACGCACCACAGCCATGACAGGATACTATTCAGCCTAAAGAGTGATGAGGAGACAGACAGAAAATATGGATGGACCTTGAAAACATTGTACTCCATGTCCCCTGTGCAGTGGCATGGAGACAGGGGAGTGGAGGAAGATGTTGTGACACTTGTCAATGAATGACCCCTGTGAGTGGAAGCATGGCCTGAGAGCTGGAGGGGGCTGGCTTAGGGCTTCTCTGCTTCCCTGTTCCTTCCCACACGAGGACAGAGCATTCACCCCTTTGACCCTTCTGCCCTTTCTCCCTGTCTTAAATGCTGCGCTTGCCCACACTTTGATTTTGGATTGACTGGACTCCAGATTATGAGAATGATGAATTCCTGTTGTTCATAAATCAACAGGTATTGTGGCACTTGTCAGCATTCAGGAGGCTGAGGCAGGAGGTTTGCTGCATGTTTGAGGCTAGCTTGGGCTGCATAGATCAATCTGGGTTACAACGTGAGATTCTGAGTGGAGAGATGAAATTACTGAGCCTCAGTGGCAGTGGGAGCGCACTGAGGTACCTAATGGAAGAAAGTCAGACAGAAAGGCCGCTCAGTGCAACTGGAAGGGTAATTCTGTGGTAAAACATTTGTCTTGTATGTGCAAGACTCATTCTGCTCCCAGCATAGAGTTGGAAGAACGGTGTATGATTCTACTTTATGAAAAATCTAGAACAGGCAAGGTGAGACAGAAGTTTCCACCTTGGGTGCAGTATAAAGTGGCATTTTGTGGATATGGAGATCTTTTATGGGAAATGAAGCTTTTCCTTCTGTGGTGAAAGTATTGATCGTCGTGAGCCTTAACTGAGTCAAGTACCAGAAATGTGAGCCATAGTTCATTCAGCCAGCAACTGAAACAGAAGTGGCTGTAAGATGGGGGTTCTTCTATATGTCCCTCTGACCCTGGTACTTTCCTAATCCCTGATTACCCGCCACTCCCAAAGGCACCAGGCTGCAGCTCCCCTGTGAGGCCTGTGTCTCCAGGGTGAGCTGGGTGGCCTGGATTTGGAGGATGTCATTAGAGGTCTTCCCTGCTGGCTCCCAGGGGTGGGAGGGGCTCAGTATACGCTGTTCAGTCCACTTTCACCCAGCATGTGCGCACCCCGAATGGAAGCTTCCACATGCTTCCAGGCATTTCTCCTCAGGCTTTCTGTATGTTTCCTGTCTGAGCATCTACACACTATGTTATCATGTGCTCATCCATCTCTGCCACTGAACAGTGACCTTTTAAGTCTATCTTAACTCTATGGTGCTAATCTAGAGGTCACAGACTGGCCTCCGGATGGCCCAGTCAGTGTCAGGACTTTATCATGCTACAAAACACTTTCCACTTTAAGACCAGACCCATTGCTATTTTAGAGTGACTCATAAAAGTGTGGCTTTCTGTCGTCTCTTGAAAACTCTGCCAACACATGACTGGTGCTTCACAGCCCTGTGACCTTTTGACAGGCAGATCTCTGCAGGGGAAGAGTATGGCCCTGGTCTCAGCAGAAGCCACGGTGGCTGGCCTACATAGAGCCGAGTGACAAGAGCTGATGGAGGGTGTCAGAAGTGACAGCCCCAGGAGGAGAACAGTATAGGGAAGTGGTTTGGGGAAGAAGAAAATAAAAGTTACTGGACCAGCAAAACAGTTCAGCCAAGACTGATGGCCTGAGTTTGATCCTCATGATCCACACAATAGAGGAGAACAGACTCCTGAAGAGTGTATGTGTGTGTGTGTTTGTGTGTATGTTTGTGTTGTGTGTGTTTGTGTGTGTGCGCGCACATGTGCATGTGTGTATGTGTGGTGTGTGTGCACACATGTGTGCGTGTGCATGTGTCTATCTGTGTATTTGTGTGTGTGTATGTGTGCACGCATGTGTGTGTATGTGTGGTGTGTGTGCATGCATGTGTGCATGTGCATATCTGTATATTTGTGTGTGTGTATGTGTGTGGTGTGTGTGTGCTATCACTTGGTCAGCATTATTCTCAAGGTGCAGCACCCTCCTTTGAATGCAGGTCTCCTCACTCCCCATCCCCCAGTTTCCAGGTGGACTGTCAAGGCTGGTAGAATTGGCTCTTCATCTTGAGTATCCATCCTTGCAGCCAACAAGGCTTCTCTGAAAGCACTGGCCAGCAGTAATTTCAGTGTGGCTTTCATTGTGGCCACATATCTTCTTTGTCATCCATGAGCCCTGAGTCCAGTAACACTCAGTTTTGACTGATCTTTTTCTTTTTAACATTTTAAATTTTCTTTGGTTTTGATTTTGAATTGGATCCAATACATCCAAAACAGAAGTGGGCTGTAAGTGGCAAAGCTTATTGCCTGAACATTGCTTGTGCTATCTCTCTGGAATGGCCATCTCTAAAGGTGGTTACTTCTGAGACCCTGGGTTTGTCTGAAGGCAGTTTTCTCTCTGCATTTTACTTGAAACAAGCACAAACTGAAGGTCTCGCTGTTTCTCCAAGCACCAAGCAAGGTATAGCAATGACCTCTGGATCTTCCCATCTCTTCCTCTAGATCAGTTTGAAGCCACACAAGCAACTACCAATGTGCAAAGGCCACTCAGCTGAGTCATGGAAGATCACTGTGTCAATGGATGGGCACCTTCAGTAGTGACGTTCACCCAACTCCCAAAGCTGAACATTGTAGCAGCTTCTACTCTCTGGAATGACTGAGGGCAACATTCTATCACTTACTGAAGCCTTGGACATGGAGGCACTGATTCTGTTCCCTCCCAAGTGTTCCCTGCCAGCTCCCTTGTCAGTCCCCTCCCCCTGACATGGCCAGAAGCTGTGGGCCTAAAAGGTTACCTCTGTTTCCTCCAGCTGCAGAGATAAGCAGGAGGGGGCTCTCTCTCCCACCTGAGCTGCCTGGAGTTCACTTCCTAGGAAGCAGTGTTTTTCCCATGAAAGGCTACCACAAAGCAAGTCTCCTTCTTTGGGGACTGGCATCCCAGGCAGCTCCCTGCATCCTGGAAAAAAATACAGACAATGGTCATTGGGCTTGTCGGGTAGTGGAGGCCAGGCTCTGAATATTGCATTTATGTTCCTTCCCAGTTCTCTTTCTTGCTTCATAACCTTGAACTCAGCCCCTAAGCTCACAAAGCTGTCACCTTGCTTAGGGGGCTCGGTGCCCTCGGAGACCACATGAGCTTCAGCTACGCAGAATATCTAGATGCTGTTCCTGTGTGGGATAGGTAACCCTGCAGGTCTGGAGAACTTGCAAACTCAAAGCAAGCCAAGGTTTGGTCTCTGAGCACCACCCCTCATCCTAGGCAGGATGTTCCCACAGCTGTTCAGAGGAGTAAGCACCCCTGGCCTCTGTCTCCAGTTCATGATTATTCTGGCCAGATCTACTCCCAAAGCCTTTTCTTATTTACCTGGCTCTGTCACACTGAGGGCCACCTGCTTTTCAGCTCAAGCCTTGATTTCTTAGATGGGAGAGGACACTACTGTCAGAATATTCTTGTCCTAACTACCCTTAAAGATGGACTGGCTGTCCTAGTGGGGTGCCCAAGGAGCAAGCATTGTCCACTGATAGCATTGACCATGCCTTACGCCACTTTCTAACTTTTCATTTCAAATCTGAGGTGTTGGGAGCAGGACAGCCTAAAGTATTTGCTCATCTAACTGCTTTCCTATGTAGCTTGAGGGGGTCAATTTGGTTCCCTGAGTCTCTGTTTCTAATCTGTAAGCTGGAACAGACAATGGGTGTTTTCAGTCATTGTCTGAGTCCCAAGGGCACTCTAATTGTGCATTTTGTGAATCATGTGCCTGCCTCTGAAACGCTGGGCCTCCAAGCCCAGGATATGTCTTCTAGGCAGTCAGCTTTGACAGGTAGTGCTTGGAAGGCTCTTCCTCGAGGGTGGGAGGGTAGAGGGCAGCATTCCTGGCAGTCTGTGGGTACGGCCAGCCAGATCCTCTGGCCCCGCCCAGCAGTGTTCCAGTTTCTGATGTCAATTAGTCCTGCTGACTTCATCAGGGAGGAAGCTTGGGAAGATAAGCAGGCAGGCCCAAGTAAAAACAAGAGTGGGGACTTCTGGAGGGGGAGGAGCTCAGAGCCCCACAAAGGACTAAATCCGAAGGTGCTGTGAGTGTCTGAAGACCTCTCCTGTGGGTGACCCAATGGGAGGGACACTCATGTTTAAAGGCAATGTGTGGGACTAAATAGGACCTTGGGAGCCAGGCACCTCATGAACATCCAGGAGAGACAGTGCTGGCCACAACCAGTCAGATACCCAGATTTACATGACCCAGAGTATCAGATCAAAAGCTGAATACTTCCACTTGTAGACTGGACACATGACAGAGGGCTGGGGGCAGGCAGTGTCCCTGGTCTTCCTAGTTATCCAGGGCCTCCCTAAATCTGAAGCCACATGTGCACGAAGCAGGCCAGCAACAGGCGGGGACAACATTGGCTTATAGGGAGCCAGGTACAGGTAACATTCTGTGACAGCATGAAGAGGTGGCTGTGGGTAAGAACCTCCCAAATATACATATAAAAAGATGTTTGGATCACGGGCTAGCAAGGGAAAAATATGCCAGTCAGGAAAGAGGTGAGCTAGGTAGCTTGGGAAGCCATCAGGAGAGTTAGGTATGCATTCCAGTGTAGAGGCCCATCTCCCAGGGCAGATCTAGGCGTGTGCGTGTTTCCAAGGCTCTGACAGCTGCTCTGCCATCTGCTTTCACACCCATCAACTGATGAGCCTCAAGGAATTCACAGGCAGCAGGGGCCTGGCAGCTGCTCTGGACACAATAGCCTCCTTCCTTCCACCCTCATTGCTGTGCTCATTATGATCCGCAGCCTGGAGGGTCTGAGCCTGCCCATGCAGGTGGTGTGTCTTTCCAGAACACAGCCCTCCCCTAGGCAGAGGTTCCCCAGCCAATCCTGGAACTGTACCTACCCAGGCTGGCAGGCTAATAGACTAGTTGACCAGGGCCACCACAGAACCACTGGATTCTATACCTGGCATTGTTTCCTGATTTTGGTTCACAGAGGCTAGAAGCCCAAGATCAAGTGTCTAAACAAGCTGGTGATTGCTTAGGCCTACAGATGGCCATTCATAGTGTTCACAGCCCTGGCATCTGTGTTCAAATTTCCCCTTCTAAGTATATCACTCAAACTAGATTAAGCCTGCCCTAACGGTATAACTTGCTTGTGTACATGTTCATATATGTGTAAGTACACATATGTTGGTGAGTGTCAGGAGGCCAAGTAGCAACGTCCGCCCATGGACTAAGCTCTTGCCTCACTCTCTAAAAGGCTCATTTAATCACTTCTATAAGGACCTGTCTCCAAGTCACTACGTATGGCAGTCAAACTTAGAGCTTCAGAATTTGAAGGGGGTATAAATCAGTCCACAGCAGCCACTAGAGGACCCTGGGTCTCATTAATGAACTGCAAGTCTACATAGAGACCCCTCCTCTGTATTTTGTGGTCTGTATGGCTGTGTCTTCCTGGAAAGATCTCCTGTAGGATGGGGTCAAGTCCTCTTAGAGACCCTGTCTGGCTGCAGAATTTTGGGGTCAATGTGGACTGAATGATTTTCCAGACATGATGGCTCATGCCTTTAATCTCAGCACTTGGGAGGAAGAGGCAAGCTGATCTTTAAATTCAAGGCCAGCCTGGTCTACAAAGAGAGTTCCAGTTATACAGTGAAACCTGTTCTCAAAAGCCAAAAATCAGTAACAACAATAATAAATAAACTGCTGCACAATTAAATGTGAAGGGAAGGGACCCCAGAAGAGGCCCCAACAGAGAAGCTAGTGTTCTAGAGTCCCTAGCCCCTGCTGCCCTTGCCTGGGACAACCCCTCACATTAACAGTGGTGGCATCACCCACCTAGCAATGACACCAGGTTTCTGAAGAAGTTTCATGTCCACATCCTCCAAGCCTCAATATAACAGCTATGGAAGGAAAGAGATGGAGCAGCCCTTGCTATAACTAACCACTGAGCCAGAGCAGGTCCAGCTTGCTCAAGGGTGGGGCTAGGAGTCAGCCTGGGCCTAACCAACATTGCAGGAGCCTAGAACTAGGCTGGGCTTCCAGGAAGTGAGTGATTCATAGCTGTTACTGCCCTGCAGATGGGCACAGGGCACTGACAGAATCAACCCCTGTACCTTAGCCACCCAGTACCAGGCACAGCATTGAGGCAAGGTAGTCTGCAGCAGAAGAGCTGGGGTGGGGTAGGGGGGAGTCAGGTGACTCTCCAACCTTCTTGAAGGCAGACTTGGCTGTGAGACTTGGCTCTGTCACATCAGAGCTCTGCACTCTTGGACCATCTGAGCAGACTCTTCATTGGTCAGGTGTAAATAGATGTCATCATGCAACCAATATTTGATTAACAACACTATGTGCAGGGACCATTTTTAACACTGGAGGCAAGAAGGAACAAGCCTTATGGAATATTCACGGAGGGGTGGACACGGTTTGAGAGCGGTACTAAATACTGCCTGGCTGTGCCTTGGGACCCTTTAACTAGGGGAGGGTTCCAGGGAGACCTCCCTGAGGTAGACATGTTGAGCTTGTCCTACGTTAAGTGGCTTCGGGAATAGTAACTCAGGTTCCTTGGGTCTGTTAGGAAGGAACAGTCGGGTGACTGACACGAAGACTCCATCCCCTGTCTCTCTGGTGGCTGTAGACCCACATCCATCCACAGATTCAACTTCCATGCCCTAAGAAGGTACCCCTCGGTCCTCCTCGTCCTCCTGGCTTTCCCTTGCCTGATGGGACCAGCCTGCAGGACTCTTCCCAGCCGCCAGGAGAACAAGATCTAAAAAGAGACGGATGCCCAAGGTCACATCGCTCGTGGGCACACACCAGCAGTTCCAAGACCTCCCACCGCCAACACCCGACCTCCTTCGTGGGCAGCATTTTTGCGCTGCTAGCTGCTGGGGACTCCGCCTGTCATTACAGCCCTTCCCCGGCCGGCGCGTGTGCAGACCCAACAGCGCCCAGGAGCAGCGAGAGCCACAGCCTCGCGACGTTCAGCGCACCCGGCCGCTCCGACCGCCCCTCCCACGCCCAGGCCTTTCAGTCCCCTCCTCCGACTTCTCCCGTTTCTTCCCAGGCCACCTCAACCCCCCAACCTAGGCTCCCCCGATCTTCTCTGTCCCCAAGTCCAGCGTCTCCTGTCCTCACCCTAGTCGCCTCCTCCCGGGTCCCCACACCCCGCCTCGGGTCCCCGCCGCCCTCTCTGCGTACCGGGTGACGCAGCGCCGCCTCCCGCTCCCTCCTTCCCGCGACACCGCCGGGCTGACTGCAGGGGCCGCTAACGGTCCCGCGCCCCCCGGCGTCCGCGCGCCCCGCGCCCGGCGGACGAGGCCGCGCCGGCGGCGATGGGGGCGGCGGAGCCGCTGCAGTCGGTGTTATGGGTGAAGCAGGAGCGCTGCGCTGTCAGCCTGGAGCCCGCGCGGGCGCTGCTACGCTGGTGGCGGTGCCCGGGAACCGGGCCCTGTGCGCCCGATGCTGGTGAGTGTGGCGGTCCGGGGCTGCATCCACCCCGGGCCTGCGCTGCCGGAGCGTTTCGGGCAAGCTGGGGTTGGGCGGACCCCGGAGGGAGGAGAAGACCCGGAGCACCGGGAGAGGCGCCCAGGGCACCCGAGGTGCGGGGGATCCGAAGTGCAGGGCCTGGTGCCGGGCGGTCTGAGTATTCCGCGGCCGCTGGCAGGGAACCGTCCCAGCGCGGAGGCCCGGACACTCCAAGAACTCGGATGACAAAGCCTCTGGAGGTGCTGGAGGGGGAGGGGAAGGGCGGGCGTCTGCAGCTCCCAGCGCATCCGCGGGATCTCCCGGGAGGTCTGTTGCTGGTGCTGCCTTCCGGATGCTCAGGCACACCTGGACAGGACCGGTTTCGGGTCACCCCCCTTTCTCCAATACGGTAAACTCAAGTACAGACACTTGCTTCTCTACACCCAGACGCGTCCTGGTAGGGACTTCCTGTGATAAGGCAGTTGAGCAAGGGTCTTTGACTTTCTTTTGGGGTTATACACTCTGCTCAGAGGCTCTCAGGACTGAGAGAAGAGTCGCTTAGATAAACACGGGAAAGATGCAAGCCAACCGCAGTGGCTGAGATGGTACAAAAGACGCAGGAGCCTCTCCCTCCAGACTTTGTTACAGGTCTGTCCGGTGGCCTAGGGATTGGCAGAGGTTTATAAAGATGTCATTCAGCCCTTCTTAAAAGGAAGATTACAGAAGATTGTGTGTGGATAGAGGTGAGGACATCCAGAAATGGTCTTGTGGATGTATTATGTTTCATTCATTCGTTGCTTTCTGTTTACTTCTGATTTTCCCTAGTTAGTATCAAACTAACTAGGTTAGTCAAACTGGGATCACAGACATGTGCCATCAAGCCCAATTTTAGTTTTTCTGCCCCTCATTCTTTGCTGGGGATGATAGAATCCAAGGCTCAAGGTTTGCTGAACACAGACTCTACCACCAAACACCAAACATTCCCTGCAGGCTTCCCTTGAGGGCAGGGATGGGCCCATGGATCCTAGTCTGGGGTCAACACATAGGAAGTCCCTGATGGAGTTGGGGGGGCATTTTCCATTTAAAGAGGCACAGAGAGACACATGGGGATAACCCTGTCAGGACCTGGATCCCGAGAAGAGCCTCTTAAAGTAGGTATTGAGAATGAATCACAAAGAGATGATCACTGACCAGTACAGGGTGGGCTGAGTGGGGTTCTCACTTCCTTGGTGGCATTTGCCCAGAGAGACTAAGCAATGATGTGCAAATGGTGGAGATGGGGTGGGGGGCAGGAAGAATCAAGACATGGGTGTGACAGGGTCAAGGTTGATGGGGGAACAGCTGAAGAATAGGCTCTAGGACTCCTGTGGCCTGGCAGATGAGGTGGGCACTGGCCTTTATTGTGGGTGTAAAGGGAACCCCCGGATGGCTTTTGGTGTCCTTTGGGTAGTTGGGCCTGTACCCCTGACATCGTGTGGTGAGACTCTGTAGACAGAGCTTTAAGGTAGGTAGGGCTAAGGTGGCCCCAGACTAGTTTCTGGATTTGGGATGAAAGCAGCATTGTCTTCAGAGTGCCTTTCTGTGGCTCAGTGCCTGGGACTTGATTACCCTGAAGCCTTCCTATGCCTCTGGCGCTACCTCGTTACCACTGTTCTGCAAAGGCCTGAGTGGGTTGATTTTCAGGTGAGCCTCAGGGCCTTGAGTCTAGGCTTAGGATAAGAATGCTTTTCCACGTGATGTTCAGTATGTGAGAGCTGCTGGCCCTTGCTTTGTATCATACACACCAAATGGGCTCCAAGGTGGGGGAGTTCTGCTGGCCCAGCTGGGACTTGGCAGCTGAGCAAACCCAATCTCATGTGACAACACTGCCTCTTTTGGGTCTGAAAGGCCACGAAGGCACGGAAAGGGCCTGCCTCCCTTCGTAACTGTGGGGTGGGACATCATAGCACAGTTGTGGTTTCTGGTCCCACATTTCTAGGTTTGGTTTGCTGGCAGTGTCTACTTTTAGTCTGCTTGTTTTTGCTGGCAGGTGGCTTCCACAGCTGGCCAACTTTGTAGAGTATTGCATCACCCCTGTGAAGTGTGTAGCTGCTTTTGTGTAGACTCAAATCTATGGCCCTCTGATAGCAGTCCACCAGACCCGCCCTCTCAAGGACTAGCTGTGAGGGACTAGTTGGTAGGCTATTCCAGAAAGTACCCTGCTCACTTCCCCTTCCCTGGTACTCTCCACCTTCATGTGAACACTAAAACAAGTTGGCAAACTCTAGCTTAGGAGGGAGAGAGGAAGGGAGAACCAAGATGTTTTCTCCCTACCTCCCCACCCCATTTTTCAACCCCCAAAGAATTAGGCCTACTTTACTGCGTAAGGTGAGCTTAAAGTCTTTGGATTCTGGAAAGCAGGCTATGAGCAGTTCATGGCACATTTAATTCAGTTAGCCGGGGTACTTCCAACCTGCCACTCCCCCAGGTGTGTCTGGACACACCTGAATTGCCTGGGTTGGGAACTGTGGGCAGAGGACTGTCCAAAAGAACAGATTGTAGGACATGTGAGAGGCTGGCAACCCTGGAACTCCAGGACAGCCCTTAGGGACACTGTGCACCCAGCCTGATATTTCATCTATCCCTTCATTCTCTCCAGTTTAAAACTGGAGATACACAAATCGCCGGTTCCCTAGGTGCCTGGTGCACAGCAGGAGCAGGCTCTCAACCCAGGCACACACTTTTTCTAGGGCAGGCATCAAGCTCACTGCCAAGAGCCCAGCAACAGAGATAAGAACTCAATCTTGCGAGGGGGAGATCGGCACTGGCGGAAGCTGAGCCAGCAAGTGCTTCTCCAGAGAGCAGCCAGAGCGGAAGTGGGGCAGACTAAAAACAGGAAATGGGGGGTTCACTAAGTGGGTCACTAGTTGAACTTGAAGCAGCCTGGAGTGATGTCTGGGCTTCTTCCCATGACTACATGCAGTAAGGCACACTATCAGTTTGATCTTTCAGAGTGCGGGCTGTGTGTCTCTGTGTGTTTAGGGCTCAAGGATGGCATTGGGACCACCATCTAGGCCCCACCTTTGTGGGGAGAACCTCCCTTGTTTTCTATCAGCCACTACTTGAGTGTCCCAAAGCTGGCAGTGAGTTTATGAGAGAGTCATTACTGTCTTTGCAAACCTAGCCCCACCACCCATGGGTCAAGAATGAGCAATCTTACAAAAATAAATCATGGGACTGAGGGTAGAGTGCTTGCCTAGGAGACACACCAAGCCCTAGGATGGGTCACCAGCATCCCCTTGCAAAAGCTATGTCTTGAAAGCAGAAGCTGGAGATATGGCTCAGTAGTTGAGGGTATGTACTGCTCTTTCAGGGGACCTTAGTTTGATTCTCAAAACCCATATCAGGTAGCTCCCAACCACCTGTAACCACAGCTCAGGGGGAGCCAATGCTTCTAGCTTTAGTAGGCACCTGTACTCACCTGCACTCAATGCTCACAAACACGGACCTAATTTTAAAACAAAAATCTAGAAAGCAGAAAAATTAACTTAGTATTATACATACAAAGTTCTTAATGCTTGGTGTGATTGTGTGTACAAACACACATAAAAGGAAGGGGAGTAACTAGAGGCTAATTTTCCATGTTGCTGTTGTGAAACATGGTTGTTGGTTTTTTTGTTTTTGTTTTTGCTTTTTTAAAGAGCAGCTTTTCTGAGATCTGATTCTCGTGCAATAAGATCCTCATATTTTAAGGGCACAGTTCAATGTGTTTTGATAACTCTGCACCTGTGTAAACATAACCAAGATAGGGCCCAGGAGCCACAGCCCAGAACCTGCCCCTCCCCCTGTGCAGTTCTGGGGTAGATCATTGCCCAGCTGTCTCCACACAGCCACACTTTGCACCTGAGTGCTCCATCTCTCCCTACTGATTTTATTTATCTGTGTATTTATTTTTGATTTTTCAAGACAGGGTATCTCTGTGTAACAGCCCTGGCTGTCCTGGAACTTGATTTGTAGACCAGGCTGGTCTCAAACTCACAGAGATTCACCTTCCTCTGCATCCTGAGTGCTGGGATTAAAGGCCTATATATCATCACCACCCAGCTCCTTAGTGGTTTTAAACACCGAGTAACTGTGATTAATTCTTTTTGGCTTAAATAGTCCTTCCTAGACTACATGGAAACAGGAAAGGCTAAACTATATGGCCGCATGGGCTTTGTAAGACATCTGTAAGATGTCAGACAATGGTGGTGCACGCCTTTAATCCCAGCACTCAGGAGGCAAAAGGCACGTGGATCTCTGGGTTCAAGACCGGCCTGGCCTACAGAGTGAGTTCCAGGACAGCCAGGGCTACATAAAGAAGTCCTGTTTTGAAAAGCAAACAAGCAAACAAAAAAACTTCTGCTTTTTGTTGTTGTTACTGTTGTATACCTACAACAAATATGATGGAAATGCTTAAAAAGTTAAAAAGCATCTATGAAAATTAAAGTCAGGTCTCATGGTACAGATGTACAATCCTAGCAGTGGGGAGGGAAGGGGATGACCACCCAGGACCAGTTTGAACTATACCATGATTCCCTGTCTGAAAACAAAATAAAATTGGTAAGAAAGTAGAACGGGATACCTATAATCCCAGCACTTGAGAGATGGAGGCAAGAGGACATGAATTCAAAGCCATCCTTGGTTACGTAGTGAGACCTTGTCTCCAGAAATATTGGGAGACAAAGACACTCTGCAGAGTAACAACAGAATGGAAGAATAGATGATAGACAGCTAGGTGACTGCTAGATAAATGGTTAATAGATAAGTAGATGATAGAAAAATAGATTGATAGATGGTAGATAATTGATAAGTTATGGATACACAGGCAAATAATAGATTGTTGATATGTGGGTAGATGTAAATAAATAGAAGATAAATGGGTGGACCATTGGCAGATAGATGTCATTCATGGAAACAGATCCAGGATGGAGGCCAAGCACCTGAGTGGATGCCACAGGTGTTCTCAGCCTGTGGCCTAGGAGATTGAGCTGCAGAGCATCCCTGCTGGAGGTGTTTTAGGAACCTGGGATGGGCACAGTGAAGAACCCAAACAATTGCTCTGTTGTTTTAGGAAAGCAGTCTCAATATCTTGAAAATAGGAAAATCATTTTCTTTGACTTAGCATCTAATTTTTTTTTTTTCTTTCTTGGTGCTGAGGCTGGAACCTAGGGCCTCACACATGCTAAGTGCCTGCTTTGTTAATGAACTACACTCGACTCCATATCCTAAATTCCATCTTGGATCATGTATCCTAAGGAAAGCAAACATTGGTCTGTAGGGCATTTCTTCCTCTTGAAGATACAGGTCTGTGTTTAGTGGGACCTTGCTGATACTTTTTCTTTACATTTCCACAACCTGCTTGCATTCTCATCCGCCTTCCCCTTTCTCTCTGGTGATTTATTAACACAGATCCTTTTGTTCTGATACTTTTCATGGACAGCTGCCACCTGTCTATTGCTTCTGTCCAGATCTGTCCCTGAGATGTTAGTTTGAGCTCCTCTTCTTGGTCCTTTTTTTCCATTTTCAGCTCCTGTGGGGTTTGAAGGACATGGTGGGCCACACTCTAAGTGGCTAGACCTGACATCATTTCTCCGTGGACCCCCCCCCCCCCCACCCGTAGATCTTGGTCATGGAGCCAACCCTAGTACTGTTGGTACAGGCCTGTGGTATGGAAGCATTGGGTGTGTGGAGCCAGTTCTTCTCATAGGGAGCAAGTCCATTATGTTTGGACAGCTTGACTGTGTCTGCCCATCTGGGGACATGAGGAAGGCTGTCAGAGCTCTGACACTTTGGTTGATTTGGCTTCTCACAATGACTCCAGGCATCGTGTGGCCTCCACGCTGCCAGCCATGAGAAAGAGCTGTCTCTGGTCTCTCTTAAAATTTGGTTCCAACTGCTGAGCTGGAGACAGCCAACATCTCACACAACACGTGAGCTGACTGCTCTTGCAGGGTGGTCTCTCTATGGTCAGCTTTCTCTGGTCTCACACCTCCTCTCTGTTCTCACTGTGCGCTGTTCTTTTGGCCACAGACCAGTTTTAGACAACTGCTGCCTACCGGTTCATTGCCTTCCTACCTCTGACCTTGACCTTGGATCCTTCACGTTCAGTTTTCTGTTTCCTCTGCTTGGGATACTCCTGTGTTGTATGAACCCCAGATATAAGAATGGGAAACTTGAAAAAAAAAAAATCCCCCAGTTCAGTCCTGCTGGCTCGTCAGTGCTGTGGATATCTGACATCCCTCTGTGGAAACACAGCTGCCCACCCTCCAAACTTCACGTCATGCACCTTCTTTCATGACTCAACCCTGACCTGGGCTCAGCTCCCCAACACCTGCTCCTCAGCACAGCTGAGCAATTGGCAATGCCCTGGGTCCCGGGCACTTGTCACCATGGTCTCTAACCACTGTGTTTTCCTCCTGTTTCCCCATGTCAGCCTTCATCTCACCCGGGCTAGTGTCGCCCTTCAGGGGACCTTTCCTCTGTTGGTGTTTCTTTCCATGTTGTCTTCCGTGGCGTGCTCTTCTCTTCTTCCTTCTCTGGGGAAGGCTCCTTGCTGGGGTCCTCTCCCACCTGCCTCCTCACTCCTCCAGGGCTCCACCCTCAGTTGTAAAGGATGGCGGCGGGCGGGCGTCACTATCATTGCTCAGCAGTAGGGTCAGGCTTTAGGCTTTTCCTCTGGCAGGAATTCAGCTCCTGGTTCAGTCCCCTGGTACTCTCTCACCAGGATGGGAGATGCAGAAGTTGCCCTGGTGGGATTACAGAGATCAGCATGTAGGAGAAGTAGGATGGGGAAGGGTTTCTGGCGATTTCTTACTGGGTGATGCCCACCCACCTTTCCTTCCCTCTAAAGCAGCAGTTCCCAACTTGTGGGTCTAGACTTCTTTGGGGGTTGAATGACCCTTTCACAGGCGTTACGTATCAAATATCCTGCATATCTGATATTTACATTATGATTCGTATCGGAAGCAAAATTACAGCTATGAAGCAGCAACAAAATACTTTTATGGTTTGGGGTCAGCACAACATGAGGGTCTGTCTTAAAGGGTCGAAGCGTTAGGAAGGCTGAGAACCACCGACCCTAAGGAATGAGGGTTGGAAGCTAGCTGGGTATGAGGAGGCAGAAGATTTTGTGCAGAGCGCTGCACACCCCTGCTGTGAAGGGCAATGGTGCAAAGTGCTGCCCATGAGGTGTTGACCTAACAAGGCATACAGGCAGACATTGTGTCCCTTTCTGAGGTCAGAAGCAACAGAGACAGCCAATTTACATAAAGCCGATGGCAGGTACATTTCCTCTGAGTATCTGCACAGGAGATAAGAGGCAATCACATCAACCTATGTCAGAAACAGTCTCCTTCCGTATCATCCAGTGGCCAAGGGTTGGATGCTTCTCACCTGGCCAAGGCTTGGGACAGCATCTAGACAGCAGTCTCTGCTGGTACGTCCGTGGCTCTTGAGAGATAACAGGTCTCAGAGGTCCTTGAATAGTAATAAACTTGTCATCATCCCAACTGGGTTTTGTGGTTAACTTTTGGTCAGCTAAAATAGATCAGCAAGTGGGTGTGGCCCTCACTGCCTGTAATTCCTGCTCTCTGAGGTTAAGACAAAAGGCTTGAAAATGCCAGGCCACTTGGGCCAGCTGTATATGACCCTGTCTCAAATAAACACGAAGTGTGTCTTTACAGCAAGCATTGTCTAAACAGGACTAACAGAAGTTTCTTTGGCTTCATGGGCCATCCATTTACACAGCCCTGCTTTTTGAGTGTATAAACTGCCACAGACACTATATCAACAAAGGATCATGGCCATGTGCCAATAAAGCTTTATTTACAAAGGCAGCCAGAAGCCTGAATTAGGGCCATGATTGTAGGCTGCCAGTCTTTGCCCTAAGTCAGTTTTTTAGCAAAGTGGGATGAACAGCATGCTGTCTTGTAAAGCAGAGACTCCAGATGGCTAGACATGATGTAACTTTAAAAAAACATCCAACAATTGATGGATGCCTGGAAAAATTGCTGCTACTTGGGGAATAAGCTCACTTGGGGTACTCTTTCAGCTGTGGCAGGTATCTGCAAGAGGGAGCCACGGTGGACTCAAACCCTCTGAGGACCGGCATCTGTAGCATTGATGTATTAGGTCCCCAACACCTCTCAGACCAGCTCAGCTCATAGATGCTTTAATCAACCAAAGTTCACAGTCAAGGTGTGAGGCAGGCACACAGAGTAAGTAAGACTCTTCCCTGGTGTGCTGAGGCTATGCAAGAATTTTCATGCTGAGGAGGAGCTAAGCAGCGTCACCTCTCCACCTCAGAAGGTCCAAATGACAAAGCAAAGTCCACTCTCCCGAAATTCACCCTGGAGAACCAATGGGTTTATTAAGCTTACTTAGCATAGGTGAAGGTTATAGGCAGGAGTGGGGGCGATTCCCTAAAGCAGCCATTCTGTAAGGTCTGTACCCAGAAGAGATGATGGCTCCCTCCCCTTTCCCCTTGCCATCCCCAGCCCATACACTCCAGCTCCTCCCCAGAATCACCCCATCTTCCACTAGTTACAATTAGGGCAAAATTGATTACAAATGTCTGGAGTCCCCAGGGAGGAGTTCCAATGGCCTCCCTACTCTCTCCTTCTCTTAGAAAATGTCAACAGTCTACAGGCCTGCATGCATGGTTCCCCGATGTTGGCTGTTTTGCTGGGAGGGGATTAGCACTGTGTAACAAGGGGACTCTTTGGCAGGTAGCTATTTGTGGTATATTTGGGGGTCTCCTGATTAGATGGATGGTCTTTGGAAGATGGGAGTTAATCCCTGTTAGACTGACAGCTAGGGAGAAGAGCCATTGCTAGGTAGTAAAAATGGCAAATTTCTAAGCCAGCTAGCTTCTTCCTCACCCTCCTGATTTAAAGCCAAAGTCTGTCAGCTTAAAACAAAACAAAGTGCTTTAGGCTTTTGTCTCTGGAACCAGAAGGCCCCCAGCTTATAGACTTGCTGGACAAGTTCAAGGCCAGCTCAGGACATGTCACATGATAGTTCTGGGCCAATCAACCGGCCTAGCTTTTTTCCAACTGACCAACTCTAAGGTAGGGGAGGGAAACCCTTCAGAGGCTTTAAACCCCTGCCCTGGAAAAGAGACTGAACTTGGGGCAGGGGATCTTTTTCTGTGTGTATGTTGCTTGTGTTTCCCCAACCCCAGTAATCGCTGACCTTTCACTGCTGATTCTGTCTAGGGTGCTTGAGGTTTCTCTGCTCCTGCCTGTGCACACATTTCAGATTTCCCTGCCTTTAAAGGGGCAGAGAACATGAACCCGATCAAGACCCTAGATTGTGTCAGCTTTGGTATATGTTTTGATAGCTTCCAGAAAAGATGTCTCCCTTGGCCTTTAGAGGAGTGTCCTTGAAGCTTGAAGGCAACATGGAGTTCTATATGCCGCTGTCCGCTTTCCAGTCCAGTGTTCTGTCTGTTGTGTTTGGGGACATTGGAATTCATTTATTTCTCCCATCAGCTCTGCCTGTTTCTACCTTACATGTTCTGCAGCTGTTTTTAATGCACACACAGAGGCTTGCCACATCTTGTCTCTATATAATGGACCCTTGTCTCCTGAGACTTTTCTTTGGTTTCAAGTGTTATAACCTGAGTGGGAAAGGGTACCTAACCTATAATAATAAGTTTTTGGCCTGTTTGGCCTGTGGTCTAGACCTGTAGACCCAGAGTCTTAGAGAAACACATAGACGTTTATATTAATTATATGTTGTTTGGCCTATGTCTTAGGCATATTGTTAACTAGCTCTTGTATCTTAATTTAGTTTTATAAATTTGTCTTGTCACGTGGCCTGAGACTTATTTATTTTTTATATCTTGTTTTTTGGGAGGCTGGATCGTGTCTTTTTGTTTGACTTTGTCTTTTTTAAAAATTTATGTTTAGATTTTTTTTTTTACTTTTAAAATATCTTGCCATAAGTCAAAACAGTTCTTTTATTTATTAATGATATTTACAATATACAAAAAACATCCCACATTGTGGACCTGGCGGGTATTACTCCATGCAGGCAGGCAGCACAGTGGTTGTGAGCTGGGGAAAGAGACACATAGTCTGTGCTCAAGTGGAGGTTTTATTAGGACGGGGGGGGGGGGGGGGGGGGGGGGGGGGGGAAGAAAGGAGAAAGAGGGGGAGGCTGGGCTCCAGAAAGTGGGCCTGAATCCTAATATTAAAGTCTATCTGTATTAGCATGGCCAGCTCTGCTCTTCTAATGAGTGGTTATGATCACGGTGTTTGTAGGTTCACACACAGTACAGCTAGCTTGGTTGGAAAGGAAGGCCTAGTCTTTTTAGGTGGGGCATGGTGGTTCCTGTTCAAGGCTCTGTCCTAGGAGGCCACCCCTGCCCTGCCCTGAGGCTGGCTTATGCGCTCCCTCCCTCCCTCCCTCCCTCCCTCCCTTCCTCCCTCCCTCCCTCCCTCCCTCCTTCCCTCTCTTTTTCTCTTTCTCTTTCTTTCTTTGATTTTTTTTTTTTTAAAGACAGGGTTTCTGTGTGTAGCCAACCACCCCGGCCATTCTGAAACTGTAGACCAAGCTGGCCTCGAACTCATAGAGATCCACCTTCCTCTGCCTCCTGAGTGCTGGGATTAAAGGAATATGCTGCCATGTCCTGCCTGACACGAGTAACATTCTTGTCTGTGCACACTGGCGTTTCCGACTGTGGTTTCTTCTGCTCCAGATCAGAGCTTTGTGGTGTGAAAAGAAACCCATGAATCCTTCTCCTGCCCTCAGACCCTAGGCAGCTGCCTTGTCCATCTGCCTCTCTGAGCCTCCTTATGTGGGTTTCATATCTGACATTCAAGAGGAAAGAGCATGGAAAGGCACATGCAGTCCATTCCAGGAGTCAAAGGTGTGGTGCTTTTAGAATAGATTGTTCCTACTGACCTATTTCTCGGGCACTGCCTCTCCTCATTGCTCCATATTCTGCTGCTGAGCTCAATTCATAGTTTTAACCTTCAAACACAAAGCTTTTTTCAGCTCTGTACTGGCTCTCTCCTGAGAACTTCCCTCAGTGCACTTAGTCAAAGACTTCGGCCTCAGCAGGTGTGGAGCCCAGAGCCACCTCAGAGCTTCCCTTTAGTGGCTCCTGGGTCTGCTTCCCTTGGTTGTCTATTGTTATCTTTCCTGATGATGCAACAGGCAGAGTTTGCATCAGGATGGAAAAGCCCAGCAGGAAGGGAATAGGCAGACTGGCCCACTCTCAAAAGAGGGTTGTTGCTCATAGAGTCTGGTCCTATGTAATTCTGCATTCCCAGGAGCCTATATGCAGCCTGTGGCTTTAACAAAGGTCAGGTATTCACATGGCAATGCTGCAGAGCGGCCTATTGCCAAGGAAATGTAATTCCTATCTAATTGCAGGGCAATAAGGCACGTTCCCCATCCAGCCCTCTTGGGCACTCTTGTAGCTCAGGTGCCTGTACAGAGTGGGTACATACAGGTGAAGGTGCTTGGAGCCACTTCATACCTATTTCCCATGGGCATGTAGCGTTGGCTTTTGCCTAACCTATGGTAGAAGGCACTATAGGTGCAGCTCTCTTGTCTCAGCTCCCCCCAGTCACATCAGATCTTAAGTTTTCAGAGAGCCATCAGCAGCAGTTTGAGCTTAATGATAAACTTCTCATCTTCCTGCTTCCAGTTCCCCAGGCTGGGCTTACAGGTGTGTGCCATTGTGCCCAGATTGTGTTTTGATCCTATCCCTTGGACTTCCCAGGTGGCCAGGGGAGGCCTGACTGAGTGGCATATTCCCATTATCTTGACCCTTGTCAGATGTGGGTGGATTAAACAGATGTGGGCCTGGGTCACTGGTGAACCTTGCTGCCCTTGTGGCAAACCTACAGGCATCCAGGAGCCTCTGGCATCACAGCTGACCAGCTGGCAGCAGAAACTGCTTTCTGTCAGCGGGCTGTGGTCCCAACTCACTTGTGACTACAGTGCACATGAACAGAACAGAACTAGCAAGTGCTAGAAGCTGGTGCCTGTATGCTCCACAAGACCATGTGATGATTTCAAATACCGCAGCAGACTGCAGAAAAGGTGCCGGCAAACTCCTCCGATGACAAGAACCAGCAGGCCAGCCTCACCTGCCAAGGGCAGCTGTTTTTTCTGGAATGTGATGGCCTTCATTGCAGGATGAATTGCACATCCTCATGAATCACCCTGGCGTGAACAGAAGGGCAGGATAATTTGTTTGTTGTTAGCAAAAGTGTTGGGAATTTTAGCTGAGATCCACTTAGAGATTTGCAGTTCAAGTTTAGGAAGGTTTATCAAACAGGAACAGTGTTGAATTTCTGACATTGTCCTATTTGAACCAGTATTGTTTTTAACGTGGATTGTTTTATTGTCAAGACAGTGAACGGAGACACCATGCAGAGGTCATTCGGGTTTAGCTCAACTGTCTGGAAATGAGAAAGGGCCCAGCGGCTGTCACAGGCAGTGGCTTCATCACAGTGGAAGAACTAGGCAGGAAAGAGCCAGGATAGACAGTTCTGACTTCTCCAAGCTGAACTCCAAACACGTGAAAACTGTTGAAAATATGGTTTTGTAATATGTGCCAGACTGTGTAAAATAGACCGGCCCAATGTGTTATCTAGAAAAGTATCCTTGTAAGCCAAAGCCTATATCCTTCTGAAGCAGAGATCAGATCCTCAAGCCATTTGCTGTTCTTCCCAACTGGAGTAGTGTTTTTGAAAACAAAGACTTTGTGCATATACGCATGGGGTTGCAGGTGTGTGTGTGTACATGTCTGCATGCATGTGTGCGTGAAGGAAGGTACATGTGCATGTGTAGAGACCAAGCGTTGACATCATCTTCCTCATTCACTTTTTTTTTAATTAAAAAGTTTTGTATTTATTTCGTATGCATGAGTGTCTTGACTGAATGTATGTATATGCACCATGGGTTCCTGGTGCCCACGGAGACCAGGAAAGGGTGTCAGCTGTCCTGGACCTGTAGTTACAGAGAGTTTTGAATTGCCAGGTGGGTGCTGGAAACTGAACCCCTATCTTCTGCGAGAGCAGCCACTGGTCTTAACCCCTGAACCATCTCTCCAGCCCCCCCCCCCCCATTTTATTTTTTGAGACAGAGTCTCTTCCTGGGACCTGGGGCTAGAGTGGCTGACCAGTGAACCTCGGGGATCTTCCAGCCTCTACCCACCCACCCCAAGCCTAGGGCTACAAGTATGAACCACAATAACTGGTTTTAAGTAGGTGCTGGGGATCAAACTTGAATTCTCATGTTTGTACAGCAAGCCCTTTATCTACTGAACCATTTTCCCCTGAAATCAGTCCTCTTGTCTTGCTTGTGAGTTGCTTTGCAAGACACAGGTGACACTCAGGTCAGGTGACACTCTAACCTCTTCGATTCTTGGGAAAAAGAGAGGAGGTGTCTGGTAGATTTCTCAAAATATAGTGCCAGGAGCTGAAATTTGCTTTGTCTTGAATGAGAAAGTAACTTCTAAATGCTAGTGTCCTCCTGTCTCCTATAAGGAGGTGACACTCAGGGATGGACATCATTGCTTTGACTGGGCCCTCTTCTCAAGTGTGTGGGACGATTTGAAAACCATTGTTGGTAGTAGGGAGTCCAAGACTGGACCCAGGATTGGCCAGGCTGATGGGGATACATCCAAAGTTCCAAATGGAGTAGGCAAGGACCCATGTGAATACTTGCTTCATCTGGGTAGTGTTTGGGGCACTGGGGTTAGCGTGAAATGGCCCTGCAGGCATGACAGATTGGTACATATTATGTGACAATCATATTCTCAGGATTGCAACATCATAAACAGGGCCACTTTTTCAGAGTGGTGGGGGCAAGAGGAATAGCACTGTGTGTCCCCAGCTCAGGTGTGTGACCAGCACATTTGAGTGGCAGGCTTGGCTGGGCACTGTGGTACCTGGGTGGAGACAGGTAGGAACTGCTTAATGGGGGTTTGGGTTTGGTCCTGGAGGTTGTGAGACAGAGTATCTTTCATCCAGTTTGTGTCTTGGACACTCACTGTCCTGCTCTAAGTCTGGCCCCCAGTTTGACTGTTGGACCCTGGAAAGGAATTTAATATCCTTTGTAATGATGGAGGCCATTTGGCTCACAGTTATAGCAGGCCATTACTTTATAAAGGGAAGGGGCCTCATCAAGCAGTGCTCTCCTGTGGTCAGAAGACCTTGGAGTAACACCACTCAGCCACAGAAGCTGCCTGGCAAGCTCGGAGTGTGGACCAGGAAGGTGTGAGACAGCACAGGATGCCACCCTTGGGCCAGATGAGCTATGCTTAGCCCAGGCTTTCCCTTCGTAGCAAAAGATCTCTTCAGGGTAGCCTGCTGCCAGTGTCCTAGCCTAGGAAAATTGCACTTCTCATCTTGGGTCTCTGTGGACCTTCTAACCTTGCTGGCCATGTATGAGGTCACCTACCAGGGAAACATTAGCGTTCTATAGAAACAGAAAGGGCCCAGAATTCTCACTTCTCAGTCAGTTATCTGCCAATGTTTCCCACCCGTTCTCAGTTACTGTAGCTAATGTCATCAAGTATCCACAGAGCCATCCCGGTGTGTGGACATCTCTCCATATGATCTAGACTGCATAGGAGCGTGTGTTGGAGCCGCATTCTGTCCCAGAGGACCAACTGCTGTCCTCCAATGCCTCTGAGCTCCCTTTTCAACTCAGTTGTCCCCACTGACCTCTGTGACCGACAGTATCCATTTCCTGTAACATGACATTGTGTGCAGAGGTGGCCTTGCCTGCTACACTGGGATGCAGGCCTGCAGGAAGCAGAGCCCTGGGGATAGACCAATTTTCTGAAAGGAAATCGCCTGTCATTGAACTGTTCTTTTGTGATTGACAGTGCCTTACCCCTTACCTCCCTACAGCTCTGCCCAGCGCCTGGGGGAAGGGGGTAGGAAATGCTACTGTCGCATAGGTCCTGTGCATAGGTCCTGCGTGACATTGCCATCTCGGAGTCCCTTTGTCCTTGCATCCTCTACTCCTTGTTCCTCCTCTCTTCCTATTGCAGCTCTCTCAGAACCTCCTGAGCCACTCGCCTGACCACAGGGCCTTCCCAGCCCCTTCCTCCAGGGCCCGAGTCCCTCCTGACAATTCATGTGACTCACTCCAGTTCTTTATTTTTTGTATCCCAGTTCTCCCTTGGGTTATGCTCTGAGCAATCATGTTTTTGGAGCTTTGTTCCTATCAAGAGACAGAGCCAGTATCACGTGAGCCATAGTGTGGCTTGTGTGCCGCAGCAGCTATGGAATGTGTGGGGGCTGAATGGCTTTGTGGTGTCCCTGGTGCAGCATGGTCTTTGGGGCCAGCAGAGCACGTGACACATTAGAACACTGTCCTCTTCTTCCTTGGGTTCTCCGAGTCTCCCTCTGAATCCTCTGAGTGTAGTAAGATGAAACATGATTCACGGACACTTTTCGTTTTTTTTTTTTTTTGAGTTATGCAGTGGGTCACTGGTGCCTTTAATTTTGTGATGTAACACATGACCATCACCTGCCTCTCAGCCCCTTGAATACTGGAGCTTATCTTACTCCAATTCTGTGCTTAGCAGTTGTGACATCTGTAACCTGTTTCTTATGGACAGTCATGGTTGTGGGGTAGAGGCTCTTGAAGGTGGAGAGACTTGAAGCTTGCTCTCAGTGATTAAAGAGACTCAAAGCACAGGCTCTTTTATCACCACGGTTCTGTCCCTACTACTGGCACCTGCTGTGTGCCTGCCAGGTGATCCGTACCTCCTGGTGTTATAGGGGTAGACAGACAGGCCAGGTAGGTCCAGGGAATTGAGTGCAAGGTCACAAGTGAGGCAAGATTTGGAGGGTGCTCAATGAAGGCTGGGCTAACACCTCCAGAAATGGGGAAGGTGAGAAAGCTGTGGAGGAAGGGAGGGGCTCCGTGGGAGAACTGGCTGCTGGGGACAAAGACACTTGCTGTGTAGGTGTCCAGATTATGTGCCACAAGGGCTGTCCCGAACAGCACTCACCTGGGCAGGCATTGTGAGGAGCTGCATGTGTGCGTGTGCATGTGGTGGGCGCAGGGACTCAGGGAGGAAAGAATCAGAAGCAAGTAAAAACTGAATTTTGGAGACATGATAGTTAAAAACTGGTAATCCCAGGAGGCAGCTGCCCTAGAAGAGCTGAGGGTGGCCCCAGTCCCAGGATGGTACAGCTGTGCTGGGCTGGATTCTGCTCAGCTCAGCCCCTCCCCAGTGTATGGGCCTCCGGGGATTCTAGGAGCATGACTACAATCCTTCCACAGCTCAAATTGCACCTCCCCAGGTTCTCATGACCCAATTTCCACGGCAACAGCTTGAAGACTAGCACAAAAGGATCAAGGCGCTCTATACAACACGGTTTGCTAATTTAGCTGTTACAAAGATGGAGGATCTTAGTTAGACTACAGGCTTCAGAGCCAACCTAGGAAGCTAGCAGGCCGTGTCCATACACACAAAAATATACCGTGATTCAGAAAGAAATATTCTGGAGTCCAGCCTGTGTTCAAAGAGGGCGTTGCTGTCTATAATCTTCTCTGCCTTCCTGAGTATACTACTTCGGCCCACAGCTTCTGTCAGAACCTGTTATTCCCCACACCTGCGTGCCCAGCCTATAACTTCCTTTTGATCCAAGCCAAATAATTGTAGCATGCTTCAAGCAAGTTTGGGTCAGTTTGCCTCTCTCTGGGCTACTGGGTTAGAGAGATTGTTTGGCACGAGGCATGCTGGGGCACACCCAGCACTCAGGAAGCTGAGGCAGGAGGATTGAGAGTCTGTGGCTAGGATCCATGGTGAGACCGTACTTATCTCAAAACAAAAGAACCAAACTAAAAGGTTTGGAGTTGTCATCCTCTTGACCAGTGGTTCTCATCTTTCCTAATGCTGCGACCCTTTAATATAGTTTCTCATGTTGTGGTGACCCCCAGCTATAACATTGTTTTGCTGTTACCTGCTAGTCTTATGAATCCTAATGTAAATATCTGATATGCAGGTATCTGATATGTGACGTCGAGATCCACAGGTTGAGAACCACTGCTCTGTCTGAGCCCATCCAAATCATCCTGTCTTCCTGCATCCAATCAGATCCCAGCCTCTCCGGAACTCTTCTCCACAGTCTGGACCCAGACTCTCACATACTTGGTGGCCCTGTATTATATATGTGTCCCCCATTCCACTCGGGTTTCTAAGCTAATATCTACCCATAAGAACAGAGAACATGTCCAGAGCACATGTCACACAGTACAATGGCTGACTCAGAGATCAGCGCTTAAATGGCTGAGCAGACCCCATGAAAAGTCATAGCGTATACCTCTCCTGGTGACAGCAAGCCATCTCTTGTTACTTAGTGAAGTAACAGGACATCTAACCTGTCTTCCTTTCTCTTTTTAAATTATGTTTTATTTATAGGAGGGTGTGTGTGGTCGTCAGACAACTTGTACAATTTGGTTTTCTCCTTCCAACCATGCAGATCCCAGGAATCCAACTCAGCTCCCAAGCTTGGAGGCAGCACTTCTACCTGCCAAGCCACCTCGCCAGTTCTAGTCCTCCCTTCTGTCTGGGGTGTCTAATGAGTATCCATGGCCTTTGGAGTTGCCAGTCTCTGTCTGTGTCGCTCTGATGGGTCCTTGGATCTGATTGTGGTGTCTTTGCAGATGCCTGCTCCATACCAGTGTCTGAGATCATCGCTGTTGAGGAAACAGACGTTCATGAGAAACAGTCTTCTAGTGGCCGATGGCAGAAAATGGAAAACCCGTTCGCATTCACAGGTGAGGGACCCTCAGTGCTTGCCAGGTACCCCCAACCCCCTTAGCTCCATGTAGGCTACAGAGAAGAGTACTTACTGGGTCAGTAATTGGCTTATCTTCATAGACTTTTTTTTTCTTTTTTAAAAAAGATTATGTATAGTGTTCTGTCTGCATGTGTCTCTGCAGGCCAGAAGAGGGCGCCAGATGTCATCATAGATGGTTGTGAGCCACCATGTGGTTGCTGGGAATTGAACTCAGGACCTCTGGGAGAGTAACCAGTGCTTTAAGTGCTGAGCCATCTCTCCAGCACTGTAGACTCTTTCTGATAGCGATTATTAATATCAACTTTTGGGGCTAGGGAGATGGCTCAGAGTGTAAAGTGATTGCCACATGTTGCTAAAATTCTCCCTCTTCTTATGGTCCCAAGGACAAACACAGGCAACTTAGCACCAAAGTTCACTCTGGGGATCCACTGACTTCATTGGGCTTCCTAGAATGTAGGTGAGGGGTTACTTATGGGGGGTGTGGATGCTTCTCCCCCAGGAGGCTGTGCCTGGAAAAGCTCACCTAATAGCCACATAGACTGAGCCCCAACTTTTGTTCCCCTCTCTCTATGTATTTTAGCCCCACCCCCTGGCCTTATGCCGCACTGCTAGGTGGTAGAGCCTAGCTGGATGCTCAGGTGAGAATCTCTTACCCCAATCTGAGCATCTAGGAAGTGTCTGTAAACTCTCAACCCAGCCCAGCTGGGGGATGACCTTTCCCAAGGGGATTCCCTGAAGTCCCCAAGAATCCCAGCACTTCTGCAGTGAGATGGGCAGGTGGAGACAGAGACAGCTATGGAGCTGCAGCTAGCAAAGCCTGTGAGGTCTCACCCCCATGGCTTCTGAGCCCCGCTAACCCGCTAACCCGCTAACCCGTATTGGTTTCTGTGCAGTTCACTGTGTAAAGCGAGCACGACATCACCGCTGGAAGTGGGCACAGGTGACCTTCTGGAGTGCCGACGAGCAGCTGTGTCACCTGTGGCTGCAAACCCTCCGTGAGCTGCTGGACAGCCTGAGTACGTGCGCGAGCTTTCGGATTTGTTGCCAGGCAGCACAGCTGTGGTGGCACGCGGGACTCAGTGACCTGACCCAGGTGGACGTGACGGCTCCCTTTGATTTGTCTCTGTGTTTACTTCTTAGAGGGCCACAGGGGAGTTGTAGAAGTGTGTAGGACTCCGAAGCTGGAGTTCTGGCCCAGCTCCCGCTTCTGAGCAGGGAGAGGAGGGAAATCCCCAAGGCCCCAAAGCCTCAGTTTCTTTCTCTATAAGTGGAGTGGATGCAAATACATTTCAGGTACAAATGAGGATTGGATGGGATGTGGGGGAACCACCTCTTACCTTCTGGGAGTGTGGCCTCTGAAATGCAGCAGAGCCCAGTGCCTGGTTAGTGTGTGCTAAGGGACTGTTTCTCTGACATGTCATCCTGTTCTCTTTGTACCTGTTACAACCTTATGTACAAAAGTGATAACTATTCTAAAGATGTTGGCTATAGCTACAACGTTGTACAGGTTCGCTTTTTACCTTTTGGGGCTTAATTTGGCATATGCATTTTTAAAAGCAAATGGTAGGGCCAGTGAGATGTGTCCGTGGGTAAAGGCACTTACCATTGCCACACAGGACCTGAGTTCAATCCCCAGGAAGAAGGGGACCAACCCCTTGAAGGTGTGCTGTGACCTCCACACATCACACATGCGCACTTGAGTGTGTGGACTCAGAAGCACGTGCACTTGTACAAACACACACTAAATAAAGGAATAAAAAGTGCAACAGAAGACAAAAGTGAATTATAAAAGACCAGCAGGGTGGCACGTGCCTGTGATTCCAGCGCTTGGGAGGGAGGCAGGGGAATTACAAGTTCCAGACCGGCCCTGAACTGTGTAGTAAGGGCTGTCTCAAAGCACTGAGAACACAAAAGGGGGCGGCCACCCGACACCAAGCCGGACAACTTTACTTCCATCTCAGAATCCGTATGCCGGAAAGAGACAACCAGTTCCATTAAGTTGCTTCTTTTCACCTCCACACATACAAAATCTAATAAAAGGGAAAGGAGGGGGGGTGAGAGGAGAGAGAGACAGAGAGAAGAGGGAAAGGAGAGAGAGAGAGGGAGGGAGGGGAGAGAGAGGGAGGGAGGGAGGGAGAGAGAGAGAGAGAGAGAGAGAGAGAGAGAGAGAGAGAGAGAGAGAGAGAGAGAGAGAGAGAGAGAGAGAATTGGGTTATAAGGTATTTGGAATTGCTCAGCTCCCAAGTCTATTCCCAGCACATCTCCTGGTTACTGGAGGGTGGTTATAACTGGTTTTCTGAATTTTATTTTCCCTGGAACTGGAGTTCCCCACCTGCAGCCCTTTTTAAGATCACCCTCAGTTTCTAGACTTTCTATTGCCAAATCTGTTCCTTGGCTACTATCCTCTGTGCTGCCTCAGTTTCTCCTATTTTCCCCACTGGTCTCCAGACTTCTCCTCTAGTGTGAACCATGAGAGACCAGCTCCCACGATCCATTTCAGAGTAATAAAGAAATAACTCAGAATAGCAAAGGAATAAGAAACTTCTTTATCTGAGATTAATTATGAACTATCTAATTGACTGGTAAAATAAGGAAACACACACACCTCCTGATTTTAACTCTCTCTTTTACTTCTTAAAAATGGTCCCTGACTATGTCTCCATTCAGCTGCCTATCTCCACATGGCTGCATTTATACATTCGTCTATGTATCCTTTTTTTACATACATACAGTCATACATCTCCATACACAGTTACATCTATTATAACATGTCTACACATCTTTTACTTTCTCTTCTACACCTCCTTCTATACAGTGTCATCTTCCTGCCTCCACAGTTACAGATCTCCACACAGCCATAGCTATTCATCTCATATACACAGCTCTCTCAGCATATAACACTTTACATTCTTCAACACACTCTCCTACAGCTCTTTGCATAGTTCTTATACATAGCAACGGCTCTTTCATATAGCTTTATCCCTCACACATCACTCACATATGTTTTTCTACATCATTCACTTTTTGCTCAATCACTCATTCATTCAATCCCTCACACATTTCACCCTCTCTTTAGGCTTCTTCATCACTCAGCACACACACACACACACACACACACACACGCACACGCACACGCACACGCACACACACTCACAGTCTGCACAGCTTCATCCCTTCCTCCTCTCTTCCCCCTACATTGCCGCTGCTCCCTGCCTCCTTAGCCAAACTCTGGACAATTATATGCTACATGTTCAGGGCCCAATCCATTCTCATAACACATGAAGTCACACAGCTTTTCTCAAGCCACTAAGGTCACAAAGACTGGCCAGTGTAAATGCTTGGCCTTGCACGTAACTTGTTCCCAGAGAGAGAATGACATTGAAATTCAGGACTTAACAATAACAGTAGCAGGTTGAACCTTGACTGGTCAGGATACTTGTAGAAAGTCTGCTACTGCAAAGAGGTTATGTCTCAAAACAGCCTGGCCTTGACTTAGCAATAAACAACACCAGGGAATTAGTCTTTATGTATGCTCTGTAGGGGTGTTTAGTCTGTCTGACTTTGTTCTGAAGTCTAAAATTAGTTGACTTTGAAACTGTAAATACTGTTACTTTCCTGTATCAGTTAAGAAGAATATTCTGGTATTATTTCTATGCATAAGACTTGACTATCCACAACTGTCAGTACGCAAAGATGTAAAACACTACCGATGGGCTGTGGAAAGATCTCCACAGCTGTTCTTATTAGAGAGGCATAGCATTGGCAACCGAGAAGTACAGACAGGCTTTGCCTCGTGGGGCACTCCATGGATTTTGTTTGGTGGGGTTCCTCCCCAGACTTTGCCTTGTGGGTTCTCCAACACAGAGTTGTTCAAGCGGGAGGGGATAACCTGTAAAACACTGGTTGTCTTTGGCTGTGTACAACCATTCCCACTCTCTGCGCCGCCTCCTACCAAGTCCTACTTCCATGAGGCTGAGTCAGGCTTGAACCTATCACAGCCTCAGACTCCCCTGGAATATTGGGGATTTATCATTGTTATTATGTTGCTCACAGAAAACTCCCACAGCCATCAAACAGCACATGAGACGTGCGTCTCTGCTTTCTTTAGTTGGAGCTTCAAGTTCTGTTACCTCTACGCATGTGTGTGCTGCCTTCTCCTCCTCTTCCCCCCCCCTCTCTCTCTGTGTGTGTGTGTGTGTGTGTGTGTGTGTGTGTGTGTGTGTGTGTGTGCACGTGTCAATATGGAGGCCAAAAGACAACTGTAGGCATTGTTCCTCAGGCATTTTCCAACTCTCATTTTGACAAAGTCTCCCACTGGCCTGACCTTCGCCAAATAGGCAGGCTCCAGAGACCCACTTGTCTCCCCCTTCTTAGCACTGGGTCACACATGTGTGCACCAAACCTGGCTTTTGGAAACTATTGACATAGATTCTGTCTACTGAACTGATCCAGTGCTTGCTTTGAAAGCTCTTTACCGAATGCACCATCTCCCCAAATGTTCAATGTAATTTTTTTTAAAAAAATTACACTTATTCATTTTATTTTATATGTGTGACTGTTTTGCCTACTTTTGTGTATGCTATGTGCATGTCTGGTGCTCATGGAGGTTGGAAGCAAAGTGTTGGACTCCCCCTGGATTTGGAATTATGGGTAGTTGTGAGTCACCGTATTCGTGCTCGGGATTGAAGTCATGTCCTCTGCATGAACAGCAAGTGCTCTAAACTACTGGGCAAACTCTAGCCCTTTAATTTATCTTTTATAATTATTTTAGTTTATGTATTTTATGTATATGAGTCCTTTGACTCTGTTTATGTATGTACATTTGTGCACAGTGCCCATGGTGGCCACAAGAGGGTGCTGGATCGCCTGGACCTGAGCTATGTGGGTGCTGGGAACTGAACCCAAGTCCTCCACAAGAACTGCAGAAGCTCTTAACAGTGAGCCACCTCCCCTGCCCTGTTTTAATGTACTATTGGAATAAGTCAGAAGGCATTATTGGAATGTGTTCTGAGTGTGTGGGTTTTCACAATGAGCATCTCTAACAGCACTCAAAGCTGGCAGGGCAGTCAGTGCTCGGGCCCCACTCCTTCCCAGAGGTCGTTGTGACCCTGACCTCTTAATAACTAGACCCAGTGTTTTGGGTTTTTTTTTTTTTTTTCTTCATAAATTAGAATGGAATAGCTTTAGCTCTTTTATCCCTGGCTTTGAGATGAACACCATGAATGCAAAACTTGTCCCTATATCTTGCATGGCTGTGGTTGTTTATTCTTATGGCTGCTCAGCATCTATAGCCTAACGGTACAGTCACTTCCTGCTGAGGCTTGGCTTCAGGACTCCCTCTGGGCCAGCCTAGATAATAGTGTAGAGACCATCCCTGCATGTGTCACTGTGTGCCTATGGCCTTTCTCTAGAGTGTGCTGAGGACTGGACTGTGGACACTACCAAGGATCCCTCTCTACACACCCACCATTGAGTCCCTTCCCCTGGATCCACAGCCAATGTGAAAAGGGTTAGTTGGCTTTATACATAGTATTAATCCACATTTCTCATGTTTTCACAGGCCAGTTGTATGTTCTCTGGTGAGACTCCCCACTATGTAGCTCAAGGTGGCTTCAAACTCAGCCTCCCAAGTGCTAGGATTATAGGAATGAAGCACCACATCTGGCCTATATTTCTGTCTCTCTCTTCCTCGTTGCTTGTGTGTAGACTGATAGGTTTTCTGCCTCCCAGTAACAGGTTTCTCTGCTCATGCAGTAAGCTGGATCAAGCCAAACTGAAAAAGATAAGAACACGTTTATTTGAGCAAAGCAACTCCCAGGCGGGTTCTCCAGTCCTGGAGATGAGGGCTGGAGAAGCCGTTCCCAGAAACGAAAGCAGGGAGACTTTATTGATTGTAAGTGAGGGGTGATGATGTGTGACACAAGCTAGGTTTGTGCCCAGGTATGGTCAAAAGCTGAGTGATTTAGGTGGACAGCTTCAGGGAAGGATGCTGCAGTAGCCACCGAGAATGGGGAACTGGGCTTTTTGGCATCTTTCCTTTGGGGACTCTCTGAGTGGGTGGGGTTTGGAGAAAGAGACAGAAATGAGGCTTTTTGGATCATGCTGGTGGATCCAACTGAACAGACATTTAATAGAAGTTCATGATTCTCCTTGTCATGCGTACTTATGAGTTGTAAGCCTTGCATGGGTCACCTCATTTTTGTTCCTTTCCATGCATGCTACCCAAGCTGGGACTCCAGCACAGTCGGACAGCAACATTGGGGGCTCCGTCCTGACTTTGGGGATATACCACAAGGAACAAAAGAGGGTTCCGTCATCTTCATCATGTTAAGGGAATTCTCCTCTAAGAATTCCAGTTTTCTGAGTTGGTTTGGTTTGCTTGTTTTGCACAGATGTTGGATTTAATAACTGTTAAACACACTGGATCTGGTTGTTAATCCTCTTCCTGCTGGAACAGCCACCTTGCCTGTGACCTTCTGTCCTTTTCTGTTATCACTGCATCTGACTTCCGGACGCCTCATTTAGGAGTTCCCACCTAGGTTCAGGGAGAAGTGGGCTTGGGACTTCCTTTCTGTAACATCCCTGTCTGGCTTTGCCTCAAAGGTCACAGTGACTTCCTTAGAAATCACTCAGAAGTGCTGCTTTTCCTGTCCTGTGGAGAAGGGCACACAGGATGTAGCCATCTTAAGTAGTTTATGAGAATTCAGTGAACAGACTGTTTAGATCTAGGAATTCATAGTAAGAAGGCATTGATTTATTTATTCGTATGTGGACACGTGTATGGAGGCCAGAGGCTGACTCGAGATCAGGGGTCTCCCTCTCTGTAATTCTCTATTTTTTGATTCAAGGTATTTGATGAACCTGGAGCTCAATGATTTGACTAGACCAGCTGGCCAGCCAGCCCCAGCGATCCTTCTGTCTCTGCAATCCCTACTCTGGGACTTCACCTGGCTTTTTTGCTTTGTTTTTTGTGTTTTGAGACAGGGCATCTCTACACATCTCTGGCTGTCTTCAAACTCACTACAAATAGTAGACCAGGCTAGCCTCAAACTCAGAGATCTGCCTGCCTCTGCCTCCCAATTGCTTGGATTAAAGGCATGTACCACCAGGCATGGTGGTTTTCTGTGGGTGCAGAGGATCGGAGCTGAGGTCCTCATGTGTACACAGTGAACACTTTACTGAGCCATCTCCTTGGCCCTGTACCTGGCTTTTCTGAGACAACTTGAAATGATAACATATGAGTCAGACTTATATTTGAAGTTTCTTCATTTTGTATTTATTTGCTTTTACCTGTTTATTTTGAGTGTAGGTCTGAAATACCCCCAGGCTGGCCCTGAATTTTTTATGTAGCCAAGGCTAGCCTTGAACTCCTGATCTTTCTACAGCTAACTCCCAAGTATTGAAATTAAAGGTGTACCACCATGCCTAGCAGATTTTGAAACCTGTAAGCCCCTGAAATTCCCTCAAGGTTTGCCTGCTTGCCTATTTTTTCTCCCCCCCCTTTTCTTCTTTCTTTCTCTCTCTCCTCCCCACCTTTCTCAATCTCTTACTTTTTTTTTTTTTTTTTTTTTGGTGTAGGAATGGAATCCAAGGCCCCCTCCATGCTCTACAAGCCTGTTGTGAGCTCCACTCCCAGCATATTTCTATTTCTCTCATTAGAAAAGCCTCTTTTCACCACTGGAGCCTAGTGTAGATGGAGTCACGTGGGTGAGCTATCCCATATACATCCTGGACCCCAGCGTGGTGCCCTACCTAAGGGGATGCACCCCACAGTTGCTAGTCACTCACCCACCATCTGGGCATGTGCCCCACAGCTAGAGGTTAGTTACCCACCCATTCCATGGGCCTGTGCTCCATAGTTAGCTGTCAACACTTACCCATCCCACGGGTCTGGGGAAGCCCCTCGTTGGCTAATCTAAACAGTGCGGTGAGGAACACTATGTCCAAGTTTGGGGAGACTTTCATCTTGGGTTTCCCCGGGCATCTTCCTTTGTATTACTGTGATTTATTAGTGGCAGAAATATACTTGAATTAACCAAAATGGATGTGTGGGTGTTTCATAAGTAAATAGGGGTGCCTCAGGAAGCCCAGGTGTAGCAGGCTTTTTCTGGGCTGCCTACTAGCTCTCAAATCATGACACAGAAACTGCTGATTAGTTATGAACGTTTGGCCTTAGTTTATGCTTGTTTCTAGCTAGCTCTTATAACTTAATTTAATCTGCTTCTCTTCATCTATGTTTTGCCTCGGGGCTTTTACCTTTCTTTTGTTCTCTGTGGCCTACTTTTCCTGCTTCTGGCTGTCTGGTAGCTGCCTGGATGACCAGCCCCTGGAATCTTTCTTGTTCTCTCTCTCTCTCTCTCTCTGTCTCTCTCTCTCTGTCTCTCTCTCTCTCTCTGTCTCTCTCTCTCTCTCTCTCTCTCTCTCTCTCTCTCTCTCTCACACACACACACACACACACACACACACACACACATCCCTCCTCCTACTTATTCTCTCTGCCCACCAGCCCCGCCTATCCCTCTCCTGTCTAGCTGTTGGCCGGTCAGCTTTTTATTAGACCAATCAGGTGCCTTAGGCAGGCAAGGTGACACATCTTTACATCATTCAACAATGCAGCATAAGCAAATGTAACACACTTTTAAAGTAATATTCCACAGCACCCAGGCATTGACTGGGACTAAGGGGAGGGCCGAAGCCAGGCCTAGGAGGCTGTGGGAGCCTCTCTTCCCGTTGTCCACGCAGTTGGCACTCTCTATGTCTGTCTTCCTCTCCTTGTGCTCCTGGCTGTATTCCAGTCTCGTTCCTGTTCTCAGAAGCCTCGTTCTTCCCATAGCAGATGGGGCTACAGCCATCCATGCTCATGAGTCATGAGACTGGCCAGGACAGGAGCCTTCCTGATGCCCCACACAGGCACAATCCCCATCCTCATTTCAACAGATGGCCCCTTTTCTCCTTGGATGACCGAGAAGTCTTTGTGAAAACCCATTTGCTCTCATCAGCAGCGCACTGAGTTTGAATTTATTGCACCTGTTGTGACTGACTGGCGTGGATGTTGTCTTGCAGCTTCAAGACCAAAGCACTTGCTGGTATTTATCAACCCTTTCGGAGGGAAAGGTCAGGGCAAGCGCATCTATGAAAAAAAAGTGGCTCCCCTGTTCACCTTGGCTTCCATCACCACTGAAATCATCAGTAAGTACTGGGCACAGGGTCAGGTATGCAGCGTCGAGCCTGAGCCCACGTGCCACCGCTGAGGGGATGTTAGCCTAGATGATCATCTCAAACCCAGTTGAAGTTTTTTACTCCCAGTCAGAAGAATGCAAAAGAAATAATGTGCTTTGACTCAAAGTACTCATGGGAACAATCCGGAGATTAAAGAGCCGAGTTGAAAGGAGGGAAGTCCTTGCAGGAAAAGATCTCAGAATGTCACAACGTGGGTCATTTTACAAAACGTGACTTAACCCCATGCGGTAGCAGTCTGTCATTACTGCAATGCTGGCTTCAGAGTGGGAGACAGACATGATCCACTGCCCCTGCTGGCCTTCAGGGCCTTGGTATAATCCTGTTAGCAAGACACAGTGCAGCTGGCCCTGGCTGTAATCCCAGCACTCAGGTGTCTGAAGCAGCCTGGTCTCAGAGTAAGACCCACATCCAAACAAAGTTAATTAGTAATACAAGTTAAAAGTCTAAAAAATGAAGAACTTATCCAAGTATCCCGTGTTTCCCAAATCTGAGCACAGTCAATCGCACACCAAGACTGAGGTACTCAGGTATCCCAGCATGTTTTATGAAAACTGGAAACAACACAGATGCCCCCAACAGCATATGTGAGCAGAGAGTCATGGTGAATCCAGAGGAACAGTATACAGCAGCTTAAAAGGGCCTTTCCAAAGGATTCCAAACCAGGAAAAATTGTGATAGCCAGGCAGTGGTGGCACACGACTTTAATCCTAGCACATGGGAGGCAGAGGCAGGTGGATCTCTGAGTTCAAGACCAGTCTGGTCTAAATGGAGAGTTCCAGGACAGCCAGGGCTACACAGAGAAACCCAATCTTGAAGGGGAAAAAGAGATTGTGATATGAAAAACTGTAGAATCATGTGAGCAATAAATTTTACTTTATCACACTGAGTACAAGGACTGTGGGTTAGCTGCCTTCTTTTTTTAAAGATTATTTATTATGTGTACAGTGTTCTGCCTGCGTGCCAGAAAAGGACACCAGATCTCATTATAGATAGTTGTGAGCCATGGTGTGGTTGCTGAGAATTGAACTCAGAACATCTGGAGGAGCAGCCAGTGCTCTTAACTTCTGAGCCATCTCTCCAGCCCCCCATCCTGCCCTGCCCCATGAATACACCAGAATATCTGTCTCTACATTATGGTGTATTCTAGAAGGTTTAAAATGATTTGTATATTAAGATATTAAGGAGTAAGTGTAACCAAAGTTGCACTTATTCTAATTGCTGTAAAAAAAAATTATTTGTTGGGGCTGGAGAAATGACTGAGTGGTTAAGAATACTTGCTGCTCTTGTAATAGGACAGGGTTTGATTCCCAGCATCCACACAACAGCTCACAGTCCCCTGTGTGTAACACTTGTCTTGAGGAATCACTGACTGTTTCTGTGGGCACCGCTTGCACATGGTGCTCAAACATACATACAGGCACTCATGCAAATAAATTAGTTGTTGACAAGTGTGAAGAATGTCAGGTCTTGCCCGGCAGAATGGGCCCTAAGATGGTTGCTTGCCGTGGAAGCCACCTTAGTCTTTTGTAAGAGGGAATGGGTTGAGTCTGAGTAAGGACTTCCTCTTATAAAATAGCATCAGCTGGCAGTTAGCTTACACATCCGTTTCAAGATGTGAAGATGAACAGTCCTGTGTATGTTTTCCCCACAGTTACTGAGCATGCCAATCAAGCCAAGGAGACTTTATATGAGATCAACACAGACAGCTATGATGGGTGAGTTACACTTGCTTTCCTCTTGGTCACAGATGGGATGCCAGCCAAGGACTACCCTGTAGGAGCTCTTGGGTTGCCCTGGGCTGTGAGCATGTCTTTGGTTGTCCCTCCATGTCATATGACCTGTGTCTTCCACATGTATGCACATGCTTTTCCATGGCACTCTGCAATCATCCCCTGCACCGTAAAACCTGTCCTGACCACACCCCTTCTCCCCTTAGCTTTCCTGACCCACTTATTTCACTTGGTCCCCTCCGCTGCTATTTGCTGGGTTCCTGGACTGTGCCCAGGGCTGGGGGCTGACAACAGGAGCAGTATCCCCCTCTCATCTGACGGCCACTGCTAGGCACAGCAGGGCCACTCAACTGAATCAAGAGAAGACAAGGACACCACATGTCATCCCCTGCCTATGAGGGATGCTACCACACTGGGGTGGTATTCATGCCCAGAAAGCTTGAATCTCAATAGTCAGTGCTTTTAAACCTTTACTGTATTTTTTTTTTTTTTTTTTTTTTTTTTGCAGCGTTGGGCACTAAATCCAGGGTGTTTGTGTGTTCGGCAAGTGCTCTGCCACTAAATTATCCCAGATCAAGCTACAGTTTTGTTTTATTTTTTAATTATTATTTAATGTGTACCTGTATTTTATGTGTATATATGTAGGTGTGTGTATCTTGTGTGTGCCTGGTCCTTGGAAAGCAGAAAAGGGGATCAGATTCCTTGGAATTGGAGTTAGAGACAGTTGTGAGCTGCAACATTTGGGTGTCGGGAATTAAACACAGATCCTCTGGAAGAACAGTACATGCTCTTGACCACTGAGCCATCTCCCCAGCCTCCAAACCATAGGTTTTCAATGATGGCTGACCAGGGCTAGGCACACATATACCTTCTGCTTAGAAACCACCAAAATGCTACATCCCCAGCAGAGAAGTCAGGGCCTATGAGGAATACTAGAAAAGGCAGCCTGGCTGGACCTCTTCAAATAGTGAGTGGTTCAGGTGCCCCGTTTCCAGGTGTCTGACAGGCCAGTCTTGCAAGGTGTCCCCAGTACTTAAGGCTCCCGGCTGCTACAAACAGACACTAGTGATCTTGACAAACCTGTGCTCCTCCTGCAGCATCGTGTGTGTGGGCGGGGATGGCATGTTCAGCGAGGTGCTGCATGGAGTGATTGAGAGGACGCAACGAAGCGCTGGCATTGACCCCAATCACCCTAGAGCTGTGCTGGTGCCCAGTACCCTCAGGATTGGCATCATCCCTGCAGGTATGGTCGACACATGGCTTTCTTTACTGTTGTTGTTGGGTGGTGGTCTCCATGCACAGCCACAGTGTAAAGCTTCCCTAGGATTAGGGCTTCAAGTGGGTGGATATCGCTTCTGGTTAATCCCTCATTTAAACTGTGATTCTGCCATCAGAAGACAAAGAAGAGGGTCAGAAGTTTGAGATCATTCTCTGTTACATAATGAGTTAGCCTACGCTACATTAGGCCTGTTTTTTTGTTTGTTTGCTTTAGTGATTTTTATCATTTTTCATAACTACACTCCTTTCTGTGAGGTAAGGTATGAGTAGCAGAAAGAACATGAGTGTGTGCATCTGGGAGGACCCTTGTACCAGTGCTCTGAGGGCCCAGCAGCACACAGGACAGTCCCTGCCAACAGTTGGGGACCAATGGGGCTACTATCTTGGAGTCAGAAGGTACCTGGTACCTGGGGACAGAGACGGGTAGCTGCCTAGAAGAAGTGGCTTCTAATTGACCTGAGAGCTGGGATCTGGGTCTTGTGTGGGCTGAGGGAACCTGCCCAGTACTCCTCCTGGGACCTCGGGGAGTGGGGGGGTGGGGAGCCCAGATGAGGAGGCAGTGCAGAACCCAGGACAGGACTTTGCCTACTTTGGGATGAAGGTGTGGGGGCTAGGCTAGAGGGTGTCCATCTGGCTTGGTGTGTTTAATGCCTTTCTAGAAAGTTCCTAGTTCTTAGAAAACACAGTGTGATGATCTTAACTCTTACCCTGACTGGATTGAGAGAACTCAGGAGATTGGAAAAGCTGAGTGTGTCTGTGAGGAAGCTTTGGGGAAAGCTTTGGTGGGGCATTTGCTGTGCCTGAGGGAGGAGATTCTTCAACAGGCTTGATGAATGTGCTCACCAGAGACCCAGTCCCTTGAGATGGAAGCAAGCTGGCTGAGAGACCTTAAGGGGAAAACACGTTGGTTTCCTAGCCAAAGATGTAGAGCCTTTATTGTTAGCATGTCACTTACAAGTCATCCCTTGACCATCAGAGTGACCTGTGAGACTACAGCGGAGCCCCTGATCTATGGAAATTGCCACATAAATATCATGTGATACTCTTTATAGAGGCTCAGGAAACCAACCTCTACTTAGTAGGGGCCATGTCTAAAACTTAATCTTTTCAGTATCGCCAGGACTGTGAGCTCCAGTTGGCTGCTGGCCCATGGGCTAAGCAAGCAGAGCACTCCCACCATTCAGTGTGTAGGGAATGCCAACTGTTCCTGTGAGCACAGATCATTCTTTCAACCTGGCCCTCAGTGCTAAGGTGGTGCCTGGCTGTGTCAGTAGGGTGGTAAATGAAAGCCTTCGGAGTCCCATCCAGCCTCTTCACAGCAGACCAGAAAGTGGACATGTGAACTGCCTGTCCTTGGAACAAAATCTAAAGTGATGGCTTTGTGTGACCTCCACTGGATCCAGGTGGTTCAAAGTCTGATGTTTCTTCCACTTCATTAAAGCACAGAATGAGTTTCTTTGGTAGACAACTCACCTGGTGCTGACTCGGCTCCGGTTTCTGCCCGGCTCTGGTCCATCCAGGTGACAGCTCCCATATTGAACAGTGCACAGGCAGCAGATTCTTGCTTGATGCCGCAGTGGGGACTGCGGAGTACATAGGGATTGGGGGGAGTGTGGACATGAGCTGCTGAACACTTTTGCCCCTCAGCCTTGATGTCACTTCTGAGGGAACTGGTTATTCAGTGCAATCATGAGTACCTGGGACAAGATGAGGTGCTGGTTAGACTGAGCAAGGGAGGTGGTATCAGGAGCCTGGGACTTGAGACCCTGCAGAAAGGATGGGGATGGTGCTCCAGCAAAGCTGGGGTCACCGAAGGGGTTATAGTTCTAGTTACATCTCTGTTGCTCCGGTAAAGCATTGTACCCAAAGCAGCGTAGGAAGGAAAGGGTTTATTCAGCTTACACATCTGGTCACAGTCCATTATTAACGTCAAGGTAGGCACTCACTCAAGCAGGAACTGAAGCAGAAACCATGGGTGCTACTAAGTAGCATGCTCATTGGCTCATGCTTAGCTGTATGGCCCAAGCCCATCTGCCTAAAGATGGTACCTCCCACCGTGGGGTGGGTCTTTCCACATCAGTCACAGGCGTAGCCACTGATCAGTCTGACTGAGACAGTTTTTCAATTTAGGTTCCTTCTTCCCGGTTGTGACTCCGGTTGTGACTCCGGTTGTGACTCCGGGTTGTGTCAGGTTGACAATAAAAACGAAGACCTTCACAGTTAACTTTGTCCGCCATGTTCCTCCCCATGACAATGCTCTGTGCAGGTCTCCCTCTGTTTTTAGAGTCTAGGCTTGGCTATGCTGCAGGATGGGCAGCTACACAGAGGTGGGAGGGGCCACATGCGTGGCTGCTTGAATTGCAGACATCTCTTAGAAGCTCCAGCAGGGTCCAGGGTGGTCTCTGGGTCTGGGTATGCTGCAGCCCACTTTATTGAGCAATGTAACATCATCCTAAGGTCATCTTTAGTCTTTTCAACCTTTATTTTTCAGGCAGATTCTTTTTATTCTCCAGCTGTTCCGGGGCCAGAGAAGGACAGGATTAGCTGACTGGAAGTGAGTTACAATTTTCGACAGTTATGTTAGCACTAAGGGTTTTCCTGTCCTCTTTACAGGGTCCACAGATTGTGTGTGTTACTCAACAGTGGGAACAAATGATGCAGAGACGTCAGCTCTGCACATCATTGTTGGTGAGTCCAGGCTTATTTTCCTAAGTCTTATATTTTATTTTATGTATACTCGTGTTTTGTCTGTGTGTATGCCTGTGTACCATGTGTGTGAGGGTGCGCCTAGGGAGGTAGTGAGCCTCCATGTGGGTACTGGGAATCGAACCCAGGTCTCTCTCAACAAGTGCTCTCAAACACTGAGCCAAAGTCTCCAGCCGCAAGTCCTGTCCTATTCATATAGATGCCCCATGCACACAGACCCCAGGCCCCTGCTAGTGTCCTTGTGGCCCGCTGTCTCCTGCCCTCCCCTCATCTCCTCCCTCAGCTGGCTACCAGGGCTCATCTCCATTCTAAAACACCTACAGGGTTCCAGAGTGAGTTCTTCCTTTGAGTGGCAGACACACCCAGCCCCTGCTCCAGCCTCAAGTGAGAAACCCTACAGAAGGAGAAGCTGTGGGGTGTGGTCAGCTGTTTGTGGCTGAGCCTATCCCTGAGGTTCAGACCAGCAGTCCCAAAGAATTACACGAAGGCTTATAGTAATTGCAAGCTGATTGGTCCATGGCTCAGGTTTATTACTTGCTAACTTTAAAACCCATATTTCTATTTATGTTTAGCCATGTGGCTTGCTCAGTGCAGCACTCTCATCCCACTTCCTCTGTGTCTCTTTGTTATCATCTACTCTGCTCTTCCTCTTCCCAGAATTCTCCTAGTTTGCTTGCCCCGCCCCTACTTCCTGTCTAGCTACTTGACTAGTCAGCATTTTATCAAGCCAATAGGAATAACAAATTTTTACAGTGTACAAAAGTATAATCCCATAGCAGTGGGGTTTCTGAGAAATGGCTGGTGTCCCTGCCCACCCCATCACTCTTTAAAGGGTCATGTTTTACATGCAGTCGTGGAAATGCTGTATTTTAAAATAACTGCTTGAGATTTTATTGTTGGGTTGGGGGGGATTGTTCTATTTTGGGGTTTTGTTTTTGGCTTTTGGGGTTTTTTTTTTTTTTTGAGACAAGGTCTTGTATATCTCCAGCTGACTGGTACTTACAACACTGACTAGACTGGCCTCTAACTCACAGGGATATTCATGCCTCTGCTTCCCAAATTTAATTTTTTTTCTTTGAGACAAGCCTTTTCTATATCACTTAGGCTGGCCTAAAATTTCATTCCTTTGCCTCAGTATCCGGGGTTCCGGGAGGTGTGTGTAACACCACACCTGGCAGATTTCGTGTTTTAAGTGCTGGGTACTTGTTTTTTAACTTCAAGATTGATTTTCTTTCTATCAGTAACATGGACAGCTCTCCTGGACACATTCTTCAGAACAGTTTTCCAACCTTGTTTGAAAATAGGAGCCAAATTTTATCATTGGAGAATTTGTTTAGAGGGTCTAGTGTGTGAGTGTGTGTGGGGCGGTCCTCCTCTATCCAGTAAGGTTGTCCTCTCTGAGTGAACAGCTCTGGGAGGACACCCACCTAACCCACCAGATCAGCCAAATCTACCTTGGTACACACAATGGCATGACAGATGTCCCATCCAGATAACCGTTGTCACATCTGAATTTTGTCACCCAGACTGCTACACTGAGAGAGTTCTGTTTCTGGTGTTTGCGACAGGCAGGCATCTCCTGTATATGTGGAGTCAGGGCAGAGGATGCCAGAGTGGGGAGACAAGTCTCTCTTATAGTTTTTCTCTCCCACAGGGGACTCACTGGCCATAGACGTGTCCTCCGTGCACCACAATAGCACACTGCTTCGGTACTCGGTGTCTCTGCTGGGCTACGGTTTCTACGGGGATTTAATCAAGGACAGTGAGAAGAAACGGTGGATGGGGCTCGTCAGATACGACTTCTCAGGTATGCTGTGTCCACAGACATTGAGCTAATCCACACAGTTCCCCAAGAGACAGTCTTAGGCCTTGCTTTCTAGAATGGGGACATGATCCTGAATCTGGCTATTGGGATCCAGATCCTGTTTCTCCTCAGAGTCCCAGCATGTGTCAGAACTAGGCTGAGGGGGAGGCCCTGTGGATTGGAGGCTTGGTTTTACCATCTCTCATGAAGTGGTATTAACCCAAGAGATAAAGGTGGATGTTTTCACGGAAAAAGATTCTGTTTACAGTCACCCTGAGCATAGCAGGTGAAATGGAAGGAACCTTCACTATGAAGAAGTTTAGTAGCTCTGGGCATCTGCCCTTTAGACTCAGGTTCACTTCCTCCCCTTCCACAAATTCCCTGTCTTCCTGAGCTCCTACAGCAGCAGCCATCAGCCTTCAGGTCCATCTGTGAGCACATGTAACTGACCAGGACAGGAGAGGTCTGAGGTCTGCAGCTGCTTCAGTGGAAGTCCAGCAGGGAGGGGGAAGACCAGACCCGTGCTCCCCTTCTTCTGTTAGCTCTCCTATTGTGCAGCAGGGACTTGGTCCCCATTTCTCAGTTTAGACAATAGGCAGTATGTTTAAATTACTTGCCCAGGTCTGGTGTCACTCTTCCTGCAGGTCAGTGGCTCTCAGAGGAGGTGGGCATCGGAGTCCCCGGGAGGCTTGTTAGAACCCAGACCTCAGGGCCTTCCCAAAATACAGCTGGTGTGGACCTGCAAACAGTGCCCTGGGGATGCAGATAGTGTCCTCCGGTAATAGCCTTGTTCCTTTTTACCTAATCACCACGCTAGGATGAATGCGAAATGCAGGTCAGCTTCAGGCCTACCCCAGAAGTCACCACCTGCTGTTTCTGGGTAGTGGGTGGGCACTCCACCCACCCCCATTAGGTTTAAAATGCCAAGGAGAGGAGCTTGGGGTGGGGATGTGAACTGCAGGGTGTGGCATTCTGATGGTCCAGGTGAATCCCTCTCCTGTGTTTAGTGCATTTTCCCTGTGTCTGACTCCTGTTCTGTACAGTTTGCCATTGGCAAAATTATAAAGTTTAACAACTCTGAGCACCAGAACCCACCCCTTTCCTCGTGAGAGGAAGGAAGGCCATCTAGACACTGGTGTGGCAGAGGTATGACATACAGCCAGCCCTTCCGAAGAGAAGAGCTTTGGGTGCTGGGCAAATTGTGACCATTTCCATACTGAGGAACTGCGTCTGCCCCATCCGCTGGTCCAGCGCCTCTGGCCAGTAACACACCCGAGAAGCCCCTCCTTCCTCTCTGGCAGAGTAGCTCTCCTGGTCGTTTGTCCCCACCGTATTACAGTCCTGACCAGGCCACTTGAGGGTGTTAGCGCACACCGGTTGATGTTGGTGTTTGGCTGCAGTGAGGTGGAAAATGTCTGCTGTGCTGGGGTGCTGAGAGCTTTAGAAGGGGAGCAAGGTGTAAAATGAAGCATTCTGTCCTGGACTCTCAGACGTGCCAGGGCTGGCTGACTGCAGCTGAGGTAGAAAGCTAGGGTTTAGAAAGCAGTTTCTGCTTGAGACAGCTGTCCCCAGCACCCCATTAGAGCTCAGTGCTGTACTCACTTCGGGTCGGCTCCTCGGGGCCGCTGGACCCTGGACATCTCCTGAGGCCCAGAGGGAGTAGGTGAAAAGAGAAGGTAGTGCCAACATATAGGTAGAGGCTACAGGAGCCCCACGATCAGAAGCCATGCTCCATAAAGATCCCCTTGGCATGCATTCTGCACCCAGCACCCATCATAGGGGACTTGAGGGGCACCAAGAAAATGTGGGAGGAGCCAGGACCCTCCCTGCCCCCAGGGTGTCAGGTAGGTGCTTGTGGCCTTGTAGATGAGGCTATAATGAAGTGAGACTGAGCCCCTGTGTGGAACAGAAGGCCTTGGTGTACTAGGGGTTAGATCAGCCAGCATCACACCACAGCATACATAGACTAGACAAAGAAGACATGCTGGACTTGCTAACATGCCCAGAAAGCCCAGATAGTCCCAGAGCAGGTGGTCACCCTATGGCAAGGCATTCCTGGACTCTATTATGCCTTCTGCCCACTCCCTGCTCTCAGCGGCCCAGCAGTCCAGCCTTCTGGCCTTGCCCATGCTGACATGCACCATATAGCTGGCACCACGGATAGCACGGTACAATAGGCCCTTTAGGCCCTTTAGGAGGTAGGTAGTACCATTCAGACCTTGGTCCTACGTTCATCTGGGAAATCCCTGACATGGATGATAAGGACTCTGGTGGCTAAGCACACAGGAGGCAGGGGCATTGCTGTCCATGTTGAAAAGGGGTGGTAGAGACCCTGGGCCATCAGGCTACACCACTGCATTCATGTAAGGTCACTACTGCCAAGTACCCTGCTTTGGCAACTTGAAGGCAGCCTGGATATGTGGCTGAAGCCCTGACCATAACCCTCACCAGCGGTTTTGTGTGCCACTGGTACTTGGGCCATTGTGGGGAGGGCAGAATCTGCATCTCCTTCAGTGAGTGACCATTTCCATATTGGGGAACTATGCACCTTGTCACCTGGTACAGTAGCAATGTCATCTGCAAGTCCCCTCCTGCCCCCCTGCAAACTGGTCAGCTTCCTGTCTTTTGCTTTTTTAAAAAACATTATTTTGTGTGTCTGAGCATTACATATATGCTTGGTACCTACAGAGGCCAGAAGAGGGCATCAGATTCCCTGGAACTGAAATTACATGATTGTGAGCCACTGCATGGGTTCCGGGAGTCCAACCTGGGTCCTATGGAAGGATAGCCAGTGCTCTTGACTGCTGAACTACCTCTCCAGGCCCCTGTCTTCTTGGTGATGGTGTGTAAGGAAACTTGTAACCAGGCAGTGACACATGGGTGTTCTTCTCCGACTACTCTTTTCTCCAGGGTTGAAGACTTTTCTCTCTCATCAGTATTATGAAGGGACAGTGTCCTTCCTTCCAGCACAGCACACAGTGGGATCACCACGGGACAAAAAACCTTGCCGGGCTGGGTAAGCAGGAGCTTTTCTTTGTGGGCTTTCCTTGTAAATTATTTGCCATATGCAGGGCTGTTTGGGAACCTCTTCCTGTTAGGGCAGCAGATGCAGAGGGACTTTCTAGACACAGAGGGAAGTTTCATAGGTTTGTAGGTAAAAGTTTCTGCCCCCCTCAGTCCTGACAAAGCTCTGGCACTCACTGTTCTGCAACCGCTTAGCTCTAAATAATCACATAAAGGCTTATATTAATTACAGACTATTTGGCTTATGGCTTAGGCTCATTACTAGCTAGACCTTACAATTTAACTCAACCCATTTCTATTAATCTATGTCTTGCCACATGGCTTATAACTTACCTGTATTCCATGACATCTTGCTCTCTTGGGCAGCAGCCTGCAACGTCTCTCTTGACTCTGCCCTCCTTCTCCTCTATCTATGCTTGGAATTATTGCCTGCCTCTAAGCTGCTCTGCCATAGGCCAAAGCATTTCCTTTATTATCCAATGGTAATTCATACCATACAGAAAGACATCCCACATCATAGGTTTGTGTAAGGCTTCCCAGTTCAGAGATGCTTCCAGAAGAGCCAGCTCAACATCTGCATCCTGATAATGTGTATAGCATTCATGTTCTTCCCATGGTGTAGGCTCAAGGTGCAATAGTAGGCCAGCCACACCTGCACCTTGATGTGAAATATGCACCAAGTCAATGACTCAGCTCTGAGTTGCTTACTGACTGGAGCATTGGCTCGTCACACTTGTTATCTGCGATAAGGGTATTTTCAGTCTAAGGCTGCTTGGTGGATTTTTCACATCGCCATTGATGGATCGCGAGCTAGGCAGGTAAGCGTGTCCTAGAGATGTTTGCAAGCCTTGGGGAAGGAAGCTGCAGGTTAACAGGCATGAATTTCAGTCTGATCTTGAGACTTCAAAAGTGGTATGCTAAAGAATTTCTGTTGAAGCCTTTGAGATTTGAGTCTTCTATTAGCTGAAAAGAATTTAATGCTTTTCTGTTGTGCTAAGACCAGGGACGTCCTTGTTTAAATGTCCTCATGCATGCACTAGAGGCACAGTGACCACACTGTCTTTCAGGTGCTTCGTGTGCAGGCAGAGCAAGCAGCAGTTGGAAGAGGAACAGAAGAAAGCCCTGTACGGCCTGGAGAGTGCCGGTAATTATTACGAGTGTGTGGCTCTCAGTGCATGACCTCTTCTGGCTGTCCACCTTATCTCTCTCTTTTCCTGGTTGTAGTGTATCAATTTTACCTTTAGTTCTAGGAAGCATCAAGTCATTGCAGCTTTGGAGATGCTCGAAAGCCTAGATATTTGGGAAGGCCTTCAGTTGCTGTCACAAGGCTGACCAAAGCCAAGGCTGCTTGCTGTTCCAGCTACTATGGAGTATGGATTGGCAAATACCCTGTTTGGGCTTGGCTGAATGAGTGCCTTCTGCTATAGTCACCACAGGGTCTTTGTTGCATCCTTACCCTGCAAGAGTGACAGATACAGTGTGGATAAGTGGCTTGTGTCACCTGCCTAAAGTATTGTCTATGACCTCTGAGATAGAAGTTTTGTGTAGTATTCACACACTAGTTATTGTTTAATTTCTTTAGACTATTCAAATCTGTAGCAAGCATTCTTAGCCTAGAGGCCATATAGAAAGGATAGGCCAGATTAACCCCTTGCAGAGGTCTTGCAGAGGCTTTTTCTTTTGGGCCACCAACCAGCTCCCAAATCATGACACAAAGATTTATTAGTTATGAATGCTTGGCCTAACTTAGGCTCGTTTCTGGCCAGCTCTTTTAACTTAAAGTCACATGTTTCTCTTTATCTACCTTGCCTCTTTGTATTTATTCTCTCTGCCTGCCAGCCCGCCTCTTCCTCCTCTGCTTTGCTATTGGCCTTTCAGTCTTTAATAGACCAATCAGGGCAGGCAAGGGGAAACAAATGTAACACAGCTTTCCATAATTAAACACGCATCCTTACATCATTAAACACATGCAGCATAAACAGATGTAACTAACACAGCTTTGCACCGTTAAATAGTCCACAGCATAAACACACCTTCACATAGTTAAAATAATCCACAACAGTCTGCTCAGCCTTGTTAAACTGCTGTTCAAAAGTGCTCGTATGAGGAGTAGGGAAATGACCTGCTCCTCATAAGACCTGCCTGGGTCCTGAGGCAAGTGGATAGCTCCATGGTATGTAGTCAGACCAGAATGAAAGCCAAGAAACACAGCAATCGGGAGGGCAGCTACCATCCCTTATGGCTGTAGTGCTGCCCCGGTGCCACATTGACCATGGCACCACCCATCTGCTGTGGCTGTACTGCTGCCCGTGTGCCACGCTGACCATGGCACCACCCATCTGCTGTGGCTGTACCGCTGCCCCTGTGCCACGCTGACCATGGCACCACCCATCTGCTGTGGCTGTACCGCTGCCCCTGTGCCACGCTGACCATGGCACCACCCATCTGCTGTGGCTGTACCGCTGCCCCTGTGCCATACTGACCTTGGTACCTATTTGCTGTCTTCCACAGAGGAAATGGAAGAGTGGCAAGTGGTATGTGGGAAGTTCCTGGCTATCAATGCCACCAACATGTCCTGTGCTTGTCCTCGGAGCCCCAGGGGCCTATCCCCAGCTGCCCATCTGGGAGATGGATCTTCCGATCTCATCCTCATCCGAAAGTGCTCCAGGTTCAACTTCCTGAGATTCCTCGTCCGACACACCAACCAGGATGATCAGGTGAGGTGCACTTTTGCCCCAAGGTCAATTACATTTGGCAATCCCTGCTTTGATGGTTTGTAGGACCCATTGTTAACTCCAAAGAAAGAAGGTCTTTGAATGTGTTATTTCACAAGTTAATCTCCTCATCAGTTCCTTCATGTAAATTTTATTTAAAAATATAAATCTAAGGGCTAGGGGATGGCTCAGCAGTTAAGAGGACTGGTAGTCCTCGAAGGAGACCTGGGTTCAATTCCCAGCACCCACTTGATGGCTCTCAGTTGTCCGTAACTCCAGTTCCAAGGTACCCAGTGCCTTTTTCTGGCCTCCATGGACATCAGGCACACAATGCAGACATACATGCAGGCAAAACATCCCCCCCCCACACACACACAATTAAATAATTGTTAAAAAGAGAATTCTGCAAATCACCACTAATGAACAACAGGGCTCTTTGAAGTATTCGTAATTGTGGAGTGTGTGTCTGTCTGTCTGTCTGTCTGTCTATCTGTGGGGATGTGGATGTAAGTGCAGTTGCCTATGAAGACCAGAGGTATTGGATCCCTCCTGGAACTGAAATTATAAGTAGTTGTGAGCCACCTGATGTGGGTGCTGGGAACAAAACTTGGTCCTGTAAAGCAATATGGGCTCTTAACCCCTACATCATCCTTCTCATCTCTCTAGCCTCAGACGTGGGATGTCAAAGGTATCAGCAGTTGTCAGAAGGTCCTTGGGGGGGGGGGGGGCAGTACACATGTTGTCTGTAAGATGTCACAGGATATGACTCAGTAGTCAAGAGCACTGACTGCTCTTCCAGAGGACTTGAGTTTAAATCCCAGCAACCACATGATGGCTCACAACCACCTGTAATGAGATCTGGTATCTTCTGGCCTGCAGGGACACATGCAGGCAGAACACTGTACACACACACACACACTACATGAGGACTGGTGACTTGGAGATGCTGCTCTACGTCATGAGTCCCGGCTGGCTGAACAGCCAATGGTCTCACTGATTGCCTGGCCCCCCTGTGATATTTGCCTCGGCAGTTTGACTTCACTTTTGTCGAAGTTTATCGAGTCAAGAAATTCCAGTTCACATCAAAGCATGTGGAAGATGAAGACAGTGACCTGAAGGAACACGGGAAGCAGCGGTTTGGGCAGATCTGCAAAGAGAGCCCCATATGCACCTGCTCAGCCTCCAGAAGCTCCTGGAACTGTGATGGGGAGATCCTGTATAGTCCTACCATCGAGGTCAGGTGAGTGGGAAGGACCCCTGCCACCTGCCCAGAGTGCCGTCTCCGCCAAAGTGTGCTTCACAGACTTGAAAACAAAAGGCATTGTTTCCCTCTGTCCTTATGGCAGGTATGGAAGCTGTGTGGGCATGGGGCAGGAATTGATTTTGTGGGGCTGTTTTTCAGACATATCCAAGGGGTTCTGAGGTTCCTCTGTTCTGGCCTCTCTCTCCTATACGCTGCATTCTGCCCTTGGCCTTTGCATATCATACTCTCGTTAGAAGAACAATGGAAAGTAACTGGCTTCATAGGTACTTCCTACATCCTGGATTCCCCCAAGCCCCCTACAAAGTATCTGGCCTCCATGGCCAAGGATAGATGTAGGAATGAGCAGCACCAGGCAGGAGTGCAGGCCAGGGAGTACATCCTGAGGCTATTGGGAAAGGAGGGAGGTGGAGTCTCAGAGGGGCCTGTAGAGGCCACATAGCCTTGGGGGTCTTCTCGGAAGCCTAGTGTGACCAGCAAGGACATGTGTAAACCTCAGAGCCATGCTCTGAGTGACTTGGCCCCTCCAGTCATGTCCCTTTTAGCCAAGCTTCCAGGGTTGATGCTGAGCCTCAGAACATAGTTTGCCCCTGTAACTCAAGGACTAGGTCCGAGTGCCCAGCATCCAAGCTGTGAGTAGGCTGGAGGGAGGCTTGCTCACATGCCCACTCTCGATGGTGTGTGTGGGGGGGTATTTCTTCCCCAACATGTGGTAATGTAATAGAAACCAACAGAGGAGAGCAAAGTAAAGTCTTTCCCCATGGAAAGAATAAAGCAAGTTGTCTTTTGAAGGCAAACAATTGATTTAGTGTGGTTGTGAACATTCAGAGACTAAGAAATGTAAGATTCAGAGAGATGTGGGGCTCAGGTTGGCTGTGAGGATCGGAACACACATGGAGTTTAAATGCAGCTGTTTGTCTCTGCAGGGTCCACTGTCAGCTGGTGCGCCTCTTTGCTCGGGGAATCGAAGAGCCCTAAGTGAGAATCCCAAAGCTGAGAAACCGTCTACGCTGAGCTTGGGGAGTGTGAAAATTACTTAAGAAAATTTCGACAGACCAATTATGTTGATATATCCATTTAAATTTAGAAATTTATTTTTGATAGGTAAATCTTGGTTTTAGAAAAACAGCTTTGTCAAGAATTCCATATACATACCTGACACCCTTGTCTGGGTTCTATGTGCATCTGAGTTGCTTTTCATGTAACTTGTTCCCAGCAAAAGGTAATTGCTGGTTTGGGGGCATTGGCTTGCTAGATTTCAGCCAAGCCAACCATGCAAACTTCAAGATGGCCCTTTAGTGGCTATATTGCAATAATTTTAGGGACATTATAATATGAATACTTCCCAGGAATCAGGTTACACCATCTGGACACACGGGTAATGACCCAGTTACTCTGATCCCTTTGTGAGACTTTCTCTGGAGTTGTTGTTGACCAGGTTTGGGAAAGTAGATGGCTCTCTTTGCCTTCACTTTACACCAACCTTCATTTATGATCAGGACGCTATGTTGCCCCTGCTGTATGTCATAACTGTAATTCATCACAGTGAGCCTCCAGAGCGGGGCCATGTCACTTCGAGAAGATACCCAGGGTGACGTCTCATCCTCAGGATCCCCTACATCTTCTACCACCACAGCTGCATCCTGTGAAACAATCCGGCCGAGTATCTTCTGGAAGTTTCTTTCTGTCAACCCTAGTAGCCCACACACTCTGGCCAGGGCACTCTGTGAATCACTGGCCAAAAGGGGGTTCCATTTAGAATCAAAGCCCTTGGCACAGCTGAGCTTTGGGGGCAGGAGGGATAAAGGGGGGTGGGCAGAGGGCAACTGGCATGCAAAGAGGGAACTTTGGGGATTCTGTATCACCTCAACCTGAGTATCACCAGTGGAATGGTAGGCTATTCCAGGTCACCCCAAGGTACTTTGGTGCAAGCCCTGTGTCTTTTCCCAGGGACTATATCCATTCTTCCCTCACCGCGAGTTCTATTCCGTGTATTTATTGACAGCTTTCTCCTTGTCTATCAGAAGGATATTTAATCCATGTCTTGGCTATTGCTTTGTCTCCACAAGGGGACTGCTAGCTGCTCTGGCTGAAGCCCTGGGCTGACCAGTTTCCTCTGAAGGCATTCCTGACCCAGGGGCTTCTCAGCCACACACTGTTGCTTGTGCTGTTTCCAGACTGACGCAACTGAGAAGTGTGTTTTATGTGAAATTCAAGAATATGCAGCTTAAACTTGGCTTGCAAAGTGGGTGGGGCACTGACTGTTAGAGTAGGCTTTAGGGTCTGTATTGGGAAAAGTGTGCATCTCAAGCAGGTCCCATTAGTCACCACTGAGTTCTGCAGGCTGCCCGTTTCTAGGTGCTCTTGCGTTGACTTCCATTTTGAAACATACATGAAATTCTGTTTAGCATTCAGTCCTATCCAGACAAAAGGGCAGCTGTAAAGGCAATCATGGCTAGGGACCATGTTACAGGTGATTATGTAGTGGTGCTATTTAATGATTGATGGTCAGGTAAAAGTCTGGATAGAGAGTAAATGCACCTGGCAATTCTCTCCAGGTCTGTTCGAACCCGAAGGTGTAGAGTAGCAGCTTTCTGAGTAGGTAGGTAGCCCTGGAGCAGTGTCAGGGCAGATGCGTGGGTGGCCATCTCACTGTCCATTCATTACTGGTATTCTAGAGGGGCTCAGGACCTGAGGCAGCTGTGGGTGCCCCCGGCTCTCAGGACCTGCACTCTCACAAGAATTCAGATCTTCACTGGCCTTGCTACATGCTGCCTATTCCCTGGTCCACCCCTGCCACTGCCATCTCTGGAGGAGGGGTCCAGAGGATGCTCTGATGATGCTTAGCAGTGTAAGCCATGTTCAGAGTCTCAAACCTTGGCACTAACATGGAGCATCATTTTTGTCAGATACTTATGACCCTTGACACTTGCTCAAAGGATGGGAGGGAGCCCCCAAGCATAGACTACTGTCTCCATAGTGCTTTTTAGATGTACTATCCGAACCCCAGGCCTTAGGTATTTTAGGAGAGAAACAAAACAGTAAGAGATTAGACAGTGGCAACTTAGGATCCTGTAGGGGGCTTTTCCATGTTTTAACTCCCTCTGTGGCCCACTGGTGCACAACAATTAGGCAGCAGTCATATGCAGTAACTTATTGTTAATCAAAATTAAGCAGTGGGAATGGGGGAGCAGCTGGTCTCCCCTCGGCTGCTTCAGTCCTCAGTATAATCTCCTGGAACCAGAAGCATAGACAGAGGGATGGCTGGATATGCCTCCTGATCTTGCTGGCTTCAAGATTAGCAAGGGGCATATTTGATCTGATATGTTTAAGAAGACAAAAATAAATAAAGTTAACTTTGTGCAGAATTTCATGTTTTCCCCTTTTTGTAAGTTATTTTTGGAGATTAAAAAATTAAAGAGACTGAGTGACCATGCTCTCCCTGAGAAATCCACCTGTCCCTGATCCCCTCGTAGGTGGCTCTGCTGCCACTTTAACATTCAAGAAGTCCCTTCCTGGAACATGTCTCACGCAGCATATTGATTTGGCCAGTAGGTCCTGCCATTAGTTGGAAGGAAATGCAGCAGGTGTTGCTCTGTGACTCCGTGTTAGTGGTGCAGCTGCGCTCACACAGGACAGTGGTGCTGGGTTGAGCATGAGCATCCTGTCACTGAAGAGTCAGCCAAAGTCACATATGTGAATCTGTGTGCTCTCACCTAATCCATTTGGCCTAAGGAAACCATATAAAGGGCCCAAACAGGCCTAGGCATGGTGGTGTGGTGATGCTGTACAGCTGTGCTACAGGTGCAGGAAGGAAGGCTGCACAGGGGTAGCCAGGGTGAGCGAGTGACTAGACAGTCATAGTGGGTGTGCCTTAGAAGAGCTGAAAGGGTCTATTTGCCAAGTTCTCAGGGAGCTTTGTGCTGTATGCCAGCACCAAAGCCAGTGTATGCTATGGACAGAGACAAAGAAATTGGATGGATGGATGGATGGATGGATGGATGGATGGATGGATGGATGGATGGATGGATGGATGGAATGAATTTGTTATGGAAGGGTGGGTAGGTAGTTGGATAGATATAAGGATGGGGTCAGTAGATGAATGATGTATGGGTGAATGGACAGAACATGCAAATGTCCAACCTCCTATGGCCACATTCCTGAGTACCCCCAGGTTCTAGTCCCCTTCCAAAGAGGTCCTGGCAGCTCCTGCTTACTGGGAGCTCATTTGGGGTAAGAGTAGGCCAGGCACCATCAGTGCCTTTCCAGGTGTGACTCAGGTTTTCTCGTATCCCTTTGTGTCTAATGTCAGCATCTGAATAGGGTCACAGTTTTGCAAGAGACCCTTCTGCTCAGGACCTCAGGCTGGCAGAGGCCACAACTCAACAGTGCCAAGGCCTACACCACAACCCCAAGGGGTTGCCTGGTCCAGATTTCCCCCTCACATATCCAGGGCCAACCACCACCCCTCTGCCCTGTCTTCTGGGACTCAGGGACTACCTTCTGTTTCCAGCATCCCTCACACCAGGTGGTGCAGCAGAGCAAACAGTACCCACTACCAAAGCCCCACTTCATACCCAAGCCTCCATTCTCAGAGGTGCTTTTGTGCTGACCCCACTGCAATTGGTGGCCATGAAGACTCTGGTGTGGTATGGGCCTTGGGGAGGCCACTCAGCTGCTCTAACAACATCCACACACTGTCAGAAACAGAGGCCCCGAGCCTTAGCACAGAGCATTTTAGGTTTATTAAATAAAAATTATAATTTATACAAGACTTTGTATCTAAACAAGATTTTTCTTTAAAAAAAATGACAGAGGATTTTTTTTCTATCAGTTCTTTATAGAATATGATCCTTTTGTAGAACAAAATTACACCAATAACAATTATGTACAGATCCAAAACAGACTCAAGCTTCAGACATACAAAATTGAACATTCTAGGTCAGTGATTAGTCAGAAATAAACACCTGCTCAGATCACACAATCCAATCCAAACCCCAGTGTCTCTCCAAGTATGCCTGGAGCCTGCACAGGTCCCTGGCCCAGCGCTGTTCCCGGGGTCCATGGTCAGTCTTCATCTCTCTTTCCAAGAGAAAGAGACTCAAACTAAAGCACATGTTAGACCCTAAAAGCCTGTTCCGCTCAAGGCCTCTAGTGTGGTACCCGTGACAGCACTGCCATGTGCTAACTACCATGTGTGGGCACTACCCATACAGCCATCCCCAGAGATGGATCAGAGACCATGCTTCCTCCCCTCTGGCATGTTGGGGGTGTCACCAGTCCTTATCATGTTCCATGCTCTTCAGAGCATGAGCATATTACAGGGATCGAAGCCACAGGCCTGGGAGGAGGGTCCTGTTGTCATGTTCAGACTCCTTCATCCATGTACCTGGAGCTGTGCGACCTTTGCTGCACATCTGGGGTGTTGATGAGCGCTTGATCTGGCTGCCTGGTAGCCTTTCCCAACCCCAGTGTGTGGCCTGAAGCCCCTAGGAATGGGGTGTCATGAGCCCAAGCCACCAGGCCTCACACCCACACCAGCAAATGAGAATTGGAGCAAAGGTAAAAATTACATTTGAAAAATGATACAAAAATAAGAAAAACAGCTTGCTCTCTGTAAAAAATATAATAATCTTCTGTTTCTTCAAAAAAACGATCTCAGTGACACCTGAAGGACTCGGGACATGCTGAAGGAACCAGAGTGATCCACCTGGAGAATGCACAGGTGGGGTGGTGGTTGCACCCTTCAGAGGCCCAGGCCTGCAAGATCACCCACCCCTGCAGTCTCCACCTTTGTTGGGGCAGGAAGCATGGGTAGGGTGGAGTCTTCCTGGCCCTTGCTAAACATGTAGGAAGAGGCAATACTGTCAGATGTTAGAGGCAACGTGGGCCCTAACATCTAGGCTCTGCCCACAGCTGTCTCCTACCTCCCTGGAAGCTCCTCAGGCTAGCTCCCTGAACCCACCCATTGTTCTGAGTGGCTGCAGCTTGGAAGCCAAACTCAGCTGGAATACAGAATGCCCTGAAAAACCTTCCTGAAGAGCGAAGTGTTAAAAAGGTGTGCTTTGCCAACACATCATTCTGGACGTTTGCTGGCCACCAACCACTGGCCTGGTCTCCTCCTGGCTGGAGTTTCAAACCGAGACGAGCCATATGAGTAACAGCTCAGGCCCAGTCACTGAAAATGGAGGGGGAGGTGTACCCTAAACACACCAAGCCCTAAGAGGCCCTACCCACAGCCTTGTGGTGCCCACAGTAGGTCCAGCATGGAAGGAGGGTCTGAGGGCCAAATGAGATGATTGGCTATTTCTTCACTGGAGAGGGGCCTCCCCACCGCTTCTCTCTGTTTTATCATCCTGGCAAGAAGGGGCCACAACTCCACCCAGCCATGACTTTGATGGAAAAAAAAGCCTCTAGCCTCTGGAGAACAGGGGTCATGTGATCACGGAGCCTCTTAGTCTGTACCCAGGCCATGACGGAGAATGAGGAGCTGTGCTTAGCAGGGCCTGAGGAAGAGTGTCTGTGTGCCATCCTTCAAACAGGTTAAGAGGATCCTCTGCCCACCTGTGCCCACAGGTATACACAAAGGTGCTTCACGCGCTCAGCACGGGCCAGCCCGGCACCATCCATTCCATTGAGTCCCGGCCCTTCGGGTCTGCAGAACCCAGGACACCATTACCAGCCACAGTCCAGGAGAATTATTGCCAAAGATCAAGAGGACATCCCATCCGATCCTCTATCCAGTGATTAGAAAGGATTCCAGCAACACCCCAGAGTTAATACTAGCTGTCACCACCAGAGGCTGCTGCAGACGTGATTTTCGTGTACTGGCTGAAAATGGTCTCAAAGGCTTCATCTCTGTGCACCATGGCACCAAATACTAGGGGCTGGCAGGAAGAAATGAAGGAGAATGGTTGAGTGTTTCGTAGCCAGGCTGGGGCTAGAATGACCCCCTGTCAGATCAGGACAGCAGACTGGCAGGGGCAAATGACCAGATACATCTCTCATCTGGAAGGCTCCAGCCTCTAAGAGGACCCAACTTTCCTCTTTGGATGAATGTAGGATCCATTCCCTCAGGGCCTCACCAACGTGTCTTGCCCTGTAACTCTATGGTACCCACCCAAGATAAACTTTCTAGACCTGGACTCCATGCAGTAGGTTCCTGAGTTGAGGGAGAAGGAAACCTCTACCCAAACTGAAACCACATCTCAGGAGGTTAACGGGTCGCCTGGTGCTGGATGGGGTAGGAGTGTGTCGGGGGAGATCATCTGCCAGACACTTACTTTCTGGGTTGATGGCGTTGATACAGCAATCCCCATGCCTGAGCCAGGAAGGACGGACAAGACTTTATACTGAAAGGCAAGCACATCCCTCATGACCAGCCTCTCCCAAGGACAAGGGTGAAGCTAGTGGCCTACATGCCCAAGGCATTCTCCTCTTCCAGACACACAGGCACCAAGACCCGTGGAGGCCTAGGACATCTCAGCCACAGGAGGTAAAAAGGGCTGTGTCTCCTGACTTGGGGACACCACCCACTGCCGATGGCTGATAGTCTGTGTGAGGCCACCTGTCACACAGGCTGATCCCTAAAAGTAGGCTAGGATGATCATGGCACTGACTGTATGCCTTCTGGTTATCTGACAATGAACCTGGAGGAGTGATAGTATCGCCATGGGCTGGACCAAGGCAACGGAGTGAGAAGACCCTGGCTAGTACTAGGACCAGTCACATATAGTCTGCTGGCCTACATCTAGGCTACTCGGCTGGAGAAGCTGATTAGCCCCATGCTCAATAGATCCTTCCTGTGCCAGAGAACACTCGCCATGAACACCCCCTCCAGGTACTGCACACTCCAAAAGCCAACCCTCTAGAGAAACTGCTGAACCTCACTCCATGGATACAAATCTCTGTGTGCTCATTCATAAGTGCCTGCAGCAGGAGCCCAGTGTTTCTTGGGGTGGGAGAAGGTCTCAGATACAAGTGGAAGGTCTATGGTAGAACTTCTCAGACTCTCCCATTAGGACACAGCAAGGGCTGGGACGTAGCTCAGTTGGTACAATGCTCACTTGACGTGTATGAATCCTGAGTTTGATTTCCAGCAGCATTAAAAAAACAAAAAAAAAAAAAAAAAAAAACAAAACAAAAACCCCTGAGTTCAAGGTCAGCCTGGGCTACATGAGATCTTTTCTCGAGGGGACAAAGGGCAGCACAAACAAACCTTGCTGTTGTCTTTCTCTGCATATATAATAATGTCCAGGTCAGCTGCTGGTTCCCAAGAATGTGGGAAAGCGAGACTGCCCGGTGTCCTGAGGTACACGACTACCTTAGAAAGAAGCTGACAGGACTCTGAAGAGATTTCCAGAAGACAGGCTGCAACACTGGTGGCAGCACCTGAAGAAGTCTCTAGATAGCATCTCCCCCAATCCTGGAATCATACCCACGTACTCTCCAGCTTTGTAGCCTCTAACACCCCAGGCCAGAAGTGTGGTAGGATGGGTGGGACCCACCTTCTGGATGTCTGTGATGTCCACCAACTTGATCACTTTATTCCTCTTTGAGGACCCAGACTTGGAGCTCTCGAAACACAGGTAACTAGACCAAGAAGAAATGCAGAGGCATGAGAGGGGCTCCTGCTAAGTAGGGTCCTCCCTAACAGCCTCCACAGCCCCGTGGGATGGTCAGTGAGCCACCACACTCAGGACCCAGAACAAACTGAACACCCAGCTCTGTACTATATGTGGGCCTTTCTCTGCCAGAAGATTCCCAGCAGGAGTCTCAGGAAGGTGTCCTGAGGCCCCAACAGGCTCTTCTGGGCCAACGTCTTTGGCAGGGTGAGTAAGAAGGTACTTGGGGCTTTGGCTGCTGCATGTATGTTGTAGTCCCCAAATCCTATGGGGGTGCTAAGGCACAGCAATAGACAAGGGTCTGTGTAGTCCACAGAGGGGAGAAATGCCGAAAGCTACCTTTAACCTAGCCCCGGACAGCAAGGACTCATGGGCTGGATCTTCAAAAGGCACTAGAAAGTCCCCTTTCTGAGAGACTATACCCCTTGTCCATCTGAATAGCCTCAACCCCACATGAGCATCCTGGATGGGAGAACACATCAGCCCAAGGGAGGGGGTGCTGGTCCAAGAGTTGAGTCAGAAAGGCCAGACAGCTGGGTAGAGTGAGGAACAGAGGTTAGGCTGTAGCACTGCAAAACTGGCTTCCTGGACCTGGGTATGTGTCTGGGACCTGGGGAGGACCCTCTCCCGCCTTCTCCCCGATAGTCATGCTTCAGCCTACGGCATCACTCACTTCTCTGTCACATACAGAACCCCGTTCCTGATGTAGTCCGTAGGCATCTTCCGGTCTCGGTTTATGAGGCAGCAGCGCCAGCCATTTTCACACACTGATGGAGAAAACGGACCTGAACTTTCCTTCCTCTGGGAAGCCCTGAGCCTTGACCCATGCTGGTGCCTGTCAGCACTAACTTGTTAAAGGTATACCCACAAGAAAACATCTGAGTGTAGGCTGATGGGGGCAGAGTGCTCACCCAGCATGGGGCAGCCCTGGGTTCCATCCCCAAACCATGAATACACACAGAGTCCACAATGAGGGGAGGGAGGCCTAGTGTCTGGAGGAAGGGCCTTCCTCTCACAGTAACCAAATCAAGCTGCAGTCCTCACTGCCTTAGGCAGCTTTCCACACAGCAGGCCTACAGTGTAAAAGAAGTTTCTGGAGAAAGAGAGTCAAATCCCAGATTCTGCATCTCAGGCAATTACTTTTCCAGAGGGCTGGCTTGAGGTACTATGATAGGTTGTACATTCAAACCAAAGTGCCAGAACATTCCTGGGCTAGGGAACAGACTTCAGGTTTATATCTTGATGCTAATAATATGGGATTCCCCAGAAGGTGGAAGAGGTTGAGCTCCACTCCCTGGGGATCCCTGGTTCAAGAAGGCCTACCCGAATCTATACCGATAACATAAGACAGGCAATATGACATCATACCTCTTCCTGATATCTGGAAGAAACCAAGAAGACCCCACTCCTACCTTGCCTCATCTGGGAAGTAAGCCTGGGCCTTTTCCTCACAGGTTCCTTCAGCCTGTCCTTGAGGTAGGGCCATGTCCAATCTACTTTTACCTACTCCATGACTGGCTGGCTCATGGCTTCATCACACACTTACCTGCTAGTGGACGCTCATTTTCAGTCAGGTTAAATATTTCATGGAAATTGCCCTTCTTGGTGCTATGAAAGCGGCCAGCGTCGTCATCCTTGCTTAGACCAGCTGGAGCACTGGAGACGTAGCTCCGTGATGAGGTTGTCTGCAGCTGCCAAGAGCATACAGTCCTGATCAGGGTCTGGAGAGAAGCATCTGGGCCCTGCTGCTGGTACTGGGACATAACTGGCCTCCCTGCCTACAGTAACTGCAAACTGACTAAGTGACAGGCTCTATCCCTTCTGGAAAATGTGAAGTACCGCCCCCACAGGCCTCTTTCACTGCTGGTCCTGCACTGAATAAATTCCACTTGCTACCTGGGCTAGATATGAGGGTGGTGGGATGGGGGGCATTTTTTCCTAGAGATGCTTACAGTCTTCCCAGGCCCACAATGCTGAAACTAAGCCTGGACCCCAGCACACAAAATGCAAGCTTACAGTTGTTACCTAGCATTGGGTTCTACACTCAAGCAGCTAAAACTGATATTTCAGAAATCAACTGGCCACATAACTCTAGAAAGTCAGTCACAACACAGCAATGACACATCAGCTCACAGCAGGCCCAAGGGTGCTTCCACGCGGACACAGTACCTTGTCATGCCCTGACAGCTGGCCAGAAGGGAAACAACAGACACACATGTGACCATCACAAAAAGGGGGGGGGGGTACAGTGATGTGGAGTTGTAAGCAAAAAGAGCCGAACATAACTCAGCACAGACACATGGGGATACAAGGGAAAAAGCTGGGGGTGGGGGTGGGGTGGGGTGGCCTCCACGGAGATATACTGGCCATATCCTAGCTAGTGCTACATGGTCTTAAGCCCTTGGAAGTCCCTGTCCCAACCACTCCAGGGCTAATATAGACCCTCAAGTTGTCCCAAAAGGTCAAGCTGTGTCCTGGGGTGACCTCTACCTATGGGAAAGGAGTCAGCACTATTCCAGGCCTGGCTGTTCTGACCTATGGCTAATCTCAGGTGCCCAACAATCTTTGCTGTCCTGGACCCCAGAGTATGACCCTCAACTCAACTCAGTGCTTCGCTCCCACAAAAAGCTGGAGTCACTGAGCACCCCCTCCTGAGGGAACACTCATATGGAAACTCTAACATCTTCCACATCCCTGGGAGCACAGCTGAGCCTGAGTACCCCACCCACCTAAGACCCTTAGGAGAACGCACTGATCTACTCCTCCGAGCACTGGCTGGCCCTGACATGTAAAGGAAGTGGGACAGGGGGAAACCCCACGGTGCTGGTAAGATCAGGAAAACACCAGGCTTCAAGAGAGCAGATGTAGAACCTGAGGTCAGGGCCTATCCGCTTCATGGTTCTGCTTGCACCTTCCTCAGGATGGTAGGGGTTGGGGGACTCACCCTTCGTGACATGGTGGCACCAGCACGCTCTTTGAGCTGGGGGTCAGTAGGGAGGTTCTTCCAGATGATATAAGGGGTGTCGTACTTGGCTCGGAGTCTTGGGCAGCGTTTGAAGATGAAGTCAATTAGAAAAAACTTGATGCCAGCATAGAGGCCTAAAGGGAAAACAGGGTGTATCCATGTGGACACAGGGTGAGCACTTTGGCCCATCCCTCTCCTGTGTGACATTTCCACTAAACATCTCCCAGGACAGTGGCGGCTTTCCTTACCAACAGCAAGTCCCACCAGGCGGTAGGGGAAGAAGCAAGAAGCCAGGAAGGCGGCCCACAGAGCGATATACAATTTCTGGGTGATCTCAGGCTGCACCCACATGAACAAACTAGAAGGGAGATGGAGGTCAGGTAGGGAGGTGCACACAGCATCCTCGCTGAGGGGAGATGGAGGTCAGGTAGGGGGTGCACACACCATCCTCGCTGAGGGGAGAGCCACTTACTTCTTGATCTTTTCCAGAATGTCGGCCATCTTGCCAAAGAGATTCTGTGTGGAGAAGAAAATGTAGTGACCACAAACCCGGGGAACTGTCAGTCACAAAGACACACCCAGAGGGCTCCAGGAGATACACAGCCATGCCCCCCCCCCAGAGGCCTGCCCCCGCCCCCAGGTCTGAGACTGTCTAGTCTAAAGCTAAGGCCATTGAAAGTAATGAGTAGGTTGAGCCCCGTCTTCTGGGAATTCTCAGCCCTGAATTCTAGGGGTGTTGAGCCCTGGTGGTGAAAAGCCACCTGTCCACATAAGGCCACAGATTCATCAGGAAGCCATGTTCCTCTGCAACCTCACCAGAGTGAAATGATCAATTAGAACAGCTATGAACTGCAGGTCAACAGCCAGCAGACACAGGGTTCCTCCCTCCTGAGGTAACAGGCAAGCTCTGAGGTGGTACCTGTGCTTTCTGGGCAACGTCCAGCACCAGCTGGAACTTCTCGGACACAGTCAGATCTTCCTTTGCAGGTTCCTTCAGTCAAAGAGGAGAGAGAATTTTCCACTGAAATTTAACAGTTCAGAAAAATTACTGACAAAACAGCATGAAGGCTCCCAGCCCCAGGGATTGTGGGTCCCTGCTGTCCTCATACAGCCAGAGGATTGGGTGCAAAGGCATCTGCTGGGCTCAGGGTGGAATCTCGCCTTGTTCTTGCTGCCTTGCCCTAGTACAGAGGATGGGCGGGCTGTGGGGCCCCACAGGGGGAGCAGACACCAAGGCCCTGACTCACTCTCCCAGCTCATCCCAATGGTATGTCCTCTTAGCCTGACCCCCACTCACTTCTTGACAGGCAGGGTAACTGAGGCCCAGGCCTGTGTAAAGCTCACATGCAGCAGCTCTCAACCTGTGGGTTGTAGCCCCTTTGGGAGTCAAGAAACCCTTTCACAGGGGTCACATATCAGATATCCTGCATATCAGATATTTACATCACAATTCATAATGGTAGCAAAATTACAGTTATGAAGTTAACAGTGAAGATAATGTTATGGTTGGGGGGTCACCACAACGTGAAGCACTGTATTAAAAGGTTGCAGCATTAGGAAGATTGAGAACCCCTGCTCTATTTCTTCGGTATGAATCTAGGGTCTCCTAGTCCCAGGGCTGAACAAGGCATGGGCTTGCCTCCTTGGAGACCGCCCCATTCCCTGGGTACTCCACAGAATGTCAGGTGTGCCCACAGGCATTGTGGCCTCCCACAAGCCCAACAGTCCCTCTAGAGCGAACTTCTGTCAATAATCAGATGTGAGGGGCCATGTGGCTTTTGCCATAGCTACCCTAATGTAGTATAAAAGTCCCCATGGCCTTGTTAACAAGCAGGTGTGACCGAGTGTCAAGCTATACAGGGGTCAGACAGAGGTTCCAGCATCCAGGACAGAGACATGGCTACCTGCCAAGCACCCTGATCATTTCCTCACTCAGCAGACTTTATGGGGGCTCTAGTAGCTCCTTTATTGACCCCCACATCAATTCCAGGTGGAAAAGGTCACCCAGGACAGATGGACAGGGAAATCTGTGTCTAGGCAGTGAAACTTGACACAGCTGAGGGTCAGAGTGGGTAGCCTCCTGGGACTTAGGGCTGGCATGGCCCGCCTCCTCCAGAAAAACCCTGCCAGGGCAGGATTGCTCATCTGGACTCCCCATGACGTGGCCTCAGGTTTTGAGTCCTGACTAAAGCAGAGGGACAATTTGCCACCAGGACTCACCACAGCCTCCGATACTTCTGGCACAATGCTCCACTGTATTCTCCAGCCCCTGAAAAACAGAAGCCACAGAAGCCATGAAAACAGTGCCACTTTTGGGGGGACAAAAATTGAGCCTCCAGTAGGGGCCATCTGCCCCTTGAAGAAGACTCCAGATGCTGTGGTTACTCGTCTCTGAGACCTCACAGGTCATCCACGCTGGGGCATATGCAACAGCAGGCATTGGGGGTAGAAGAAGTTTAGCACTGTGATTGGCTAATGATGTGGAAATGTCTTTCTATATGTTATAAATATCAATCTTTAAATAAAAGAGGTGTTTTGGGCCATGACAGACACCATAAAAAAAATTGGTGAAAAAATCAAAATAGGTAGGAAAAAAAGGGCGGAGTCAGAGACAGACCAAGCCAGACACCCAAAAAAGAAACATGTGAAGAACACAGGTGAGCCACGGGCCATGTGGCAGACAAATTAATGAGAATAGGTTGAGTTAAGATGTAAGAGCAAACTAACAATGTGCTTCAACCATAGGCCAAACAGCATAAAGCTAATATAAGTGTTTGAGTCATTTTGGGGGCCTGATCAGCTGTGGGCGGCTAAGGGGTCTGGCGTGACAGGTCTGTGGGTCTAGACTTCTGGCCACCCGGGACCAAGAAACCTCATTACAACAGGCTAAAGTAGCCACAGTGCTGGTGTGAGCTCAGTGTGCCCTCTGACTGGTCTACTAATCAAGTTTTAGTAACATCAGCAATGCCTCTTAATGGATTAATGATGACTAGGGATTGTGGACTAATTGGGGACTTATGACTCCTTCAAAGGCATTTCAGTGTTTCCTACAAAAATCATTTTCAAATGAATTCCCGAGGCAGGCACAGAAGGGGATGCCATAGACTGGCATGTGGACCGTCTTTTAAGGGGCTGAGAGGAAATCCGGAGTCAAGGGCTCTTCCACAAACCAGGGCAAAAAGCTAAGGTTCATACCTAGGAGCAACACAGGACTGCAGACAAGGGTTCACCCCAGATGTGGCTTCCCCAGAAAGGGGTGTACAGTGAAGACAGAAAAACATAGGGGAGGCCTCAGCCTTGGTGGAACGAAGCAGCATCATGCAGGTATGCCCGTGCATGTAGGTGCCACTTACACTGTGAATTCCAACCTCACCCGCTCAGCAGTTCCTTCTCACAATCAAGAGCTACCAGGACATTCGTGGGCTGCAGAGCCCTGCAGCTTCACCCACCCACCCCAGGATTAGGGAGAACTTCTTGCCAAACCACACAGCAACTCAGGAGGAAGGGGGTTGAGGGCGATACTGCAGCTCAGCCACCCAGAGCCTGCTCCCTAAAGTCTCCAGAGCCCCTCAGAGGGCCACCCACAAACAATAGTACATGACATTTCTTGTGTTACAGCGCTATGGGAAACAGGCACATAGCACAGCCATGTGTGATACAGCCACACGGCAGCACGGCAGCCCAGCTCACCTACCTGGCAATGAGATAATTGAGAGACAACCTCAAAATTGCTAGGAAAAGAAACATGGGGATGGCCCAGCCATGCCATACAGCATTCATGTACACCTGAAGGAGAGAGGGCAGAAGGGGAGAGACATGGTTATACAGGTCAAACAGTGCATTCTCCCTGCTTCCTTTCAGCAACAGTGACCCTTCATCAGGGAGACCAGTCCCAGCTCTCCAAACATCCAGGTTGTTGAACAAGGAAGGGCATGTGGGAGGGGGGCAGTCAGGAAAGCTGCTTCCAGTCTGAGAGGTCCACTCAGGCAGGCAGGACATAGGGAGGCTGCCCTATATGGGCAGGGATCAGAAAAGGATGGCAGGGCCCCATGAAGATGTCTCGCCTGTCCCCAGTGTGATTCCCATGCCTGGGTTCTTCCAATTGATGAGGAGGACTAAGGACTTCAGGTGAACTGCCATGGGGGTCCATATGGAACCCGAGGCCCCGAGTAAAACTCGGGCAGGGCAGGCCAGAAGGTGGGCCTGAACAAAAGAGTGTGTTTCTTAGGGAGACAGCATGTGGACTACAGGCAGGGAAACCTTACAGAACATTTGTGAAGGTGGCAGGGGAAGGGGATCTTGGGGTCCAGGTGGGGTGGAGCTCTCTCTCATGGCTTCAACTGTGGTTGTGCAAAGTACCTGTCTCTCTGGTGGGCAGTGAGTCCCTGAGGGGGGACCAGAGGGCCTGACATAGGGTTAGGGTTGTCTTAGGGCCTTCCTGGCGTAAGACTAACTGGGCAACACAACCCCTACAACTGGGCCTCCTCAGGAGGACACTAAATCTGTGAATCCTTTAAAGATGCCTAGGCTGTGGCTTCCTTCTGGCCTGGAGGCTTTGGAAGGTGAATGGGTCACCTTTTTGATACCATGCACTTGTCAGGAGCCTCCCTGGTCCCACCACTGGGGTCCATGTGGACAAGCCTCAGGTCACAACCAAACAGTGAGCCAAGAAGCTTTTCTTGAGGACACTGCTATGATGTACCATGCCATGCAGAGACAAGAGTCATTACGTCCCAGGGGCCTGTGATCTAATAATGAGACCACTACGCACACCCATATTTCTGATGAAGAAACTGAGGCTGAGCACATACAGAGTCCAAGGAAGAGCTTTGTCTGGGGGCTGCCCTCTGGGGGCCTCACAAGGAAGACTGGGCCAGGCATCCTGCTGGCCCTACCCAGCCTGTGAGAACACTCACGGTGAAGGCAATGGCAGAGGTGTAGATGGAGTACCAGTCGGATAAGGCAGACAGGTTCTTCACAAAGTTAGTGACAGGCTTGGCACCACGCTCTGGGGACAGAACAGACTGCAATGGTCAGCACAGTGCTGGCCTGCCTCTTAGTACATGAGCGGATCACATGGGCCCCCAGCTAGAAACCAGCTCAGCAATGCAAGACCCAACAAGCTGAGGGCCCCTGCTGACCATTAACCATGGTCCCCATAGGGGAGATGCCGCCTGCCCCTAGCACAGGCCCACAAGTAGCAAGGAAAAAGCAAAGGGAAGAAACAGTAAGGATCACTGCCATTTACACTCCATGGGCCCTGAGGAATATCAAAGAAGTGAGCCATATTTCATCCTAAATCAGTGGTTCTCAAGCCATGGATAACAAACTCTTTTGGGTGTCAAATGATGCTGTCACATAAAGGTAGTTTAAGACCATCAGAAAACACAAACATTAATATTATGATTCATAACAGTAGCAAAATTATAGTTATAAAGTAGCAACAAAAATAATTTTGTGGTGGGGGGGTCACCACAATATGGAGAATTGTATTAAAGGGTTACATCATTGGAAAGTTTGAGAACCACTGCCTTAAATGCTGAGCAGGCTCAGCTCTCCATCAGCCCCCAAATGTGGTATGTCTCAGGCACACATTACAAGCTTCTATCTCAGGGATAACAGGAAGAGGTCGTCCTTAAATGTTTTTCTGGAGAGTTCTGTTCAGGTACCCTCTCCACCCCACCCTACCCCCACCCCCACACCAAGCCCCACAGGACTTACTTAATCGTCTCATGTTTTCAGTTAACCTGAGAGAGGGAGAGAAATAAGATTCAGTATGAAATCCCCAGCATGCTCAGCATGCCTCTCTGTGAAAGCCCCATTAATACATGGGCAGGCAACAAGGGGAATATCCAAGAACCTGGGACCCTCAGGTACTTGAAGACATATGCATAGTGACACAGAGCACAATGCTGAGTGCCCTTGCTGCTAGTGTTCCTAAGTTATAAAGATGGGGGTGACTCCACAATGGACCAAGTCCATCTACCTCATGGCTCTCTGGAGCCCCCAGAGTCTGAGAGTGTCTGGTAAGGGGAGCCACTGTATACTGACCAGGTCCACGAACCATCAAGTGATGCACCCCTTACCATGGACACTGGGCATACGTGACCCTCATGTGACTTTTGTCACAAACCACAAGTGAGTCAGTATGAATGTGATGTGACTCTACATTCCCATAGGCTCCTCTGAGGTGCCCCAGAAACACGGGCACAGGGCGCCTCTGGGAGCTTGTGGTAGCCACTTCAACAGGAGAGCAATGCTGACCAACCCACCAAAGCTTGGTGCAGGGCCCTGGCCTTAGCACACAGCTCCTAAGGCTTGGTGAGGCGCCCCTACCTGCGGGCACTGAGGGGTTCCTCCGTCTCCACCGTGTTCTCCTCTGGCTGGAAGCGGAAGTCCTCCACATACTCCCCAAACCTCTCATAGAACCACTTCTGAACACGGGACGACAGCCCCTGGCAGCGACGGTCTGTGGGGAGTAGAGATCAGTGATGTGGGATGTCTTTCTGTATACTGTTAATAAAAGAACTGTTTTGCCTATAGCAGGCATCTTAGAAGTAGGCGGGGAAATTGAAGCATAGATAGGGGAAGGAGGTGGAGTCAAAGGAGACACCATCCAGCTGCCCAAGAATCAACATGTAAGGAACATAGGTGAGCCATGGGCCACGTAGCAGGGCAGATTGATGGAAATGGGTTGGGTTAAGATGAAATAGCTAGCTAGTAAAATGCCTCAGTCATAGGCCAAACAGCATGAAATTAATAGAAGCGTCTGTGTCATTTTGGGGGGCCTGAGCAGTGGCGGCGGCGGCGGGAAGGTCCAGACCTTGGGAGTAGGCCAGGCCAGAAACCTCCTATTACATCAGGGTCCACACAACCCCTTCTGACATTGGACGAGAAATGTGGCCTCAGAGAAAATGCTAATCTGAGTGGGAATACAGGAAATGTTTAGAGTGAGGGTTTTACTATGACATAAGTTGTAAAGGGACCCTGCCAGAGAAGACTTTGAAGAGGTCAGCTCCTTGAAGATACTAGATACAGAGAAGCAAGCAAACAAAACCAGGTACAGAGACCTTCAAAAGCATGATGTCTCCATCGTCACACTTGTCTCCAAATCTCAACTGTCCAGCAGTTGTGGCTTACGTCAAGACATGTCAGGTCACAGTGGCAGTCTGTACTACCCTCCCTGTCTACCTCTGGTTTTTCTGCGAAGTGGCTGAGTGGGTTCACCACCTGAGAAGCAGTTGGAGTGTGCACTGGGATACATGTCCCAGAGACCAAGCTGCTGGTTGGGTGAGCGCACAGTCATTAACTGTATCTCACTCACTCTCATCATGGTCAGCTGAGACCACAGATGGCAACCAAATGAGGGAACGTGAGAGAGAAAGCTACTTGGCCTGAGCCCAGTGGCACCCCTAGATGGCATCCTAAAGAAAACAAGATGTGGAGGCCAGACATGTAGTACATAACTTTAGTCCCAGCACTTGGAGGCAGAAGCAGGCAGATTTATGTGATTTTGAGGCCAGCCTGGTCTACAAAGCTAGTTCCAGGACAGCCAGGGCTGTTACACAGAGAAATTCTATCTCAAAAAAAAAAAAAAATTAATTAACTAAAGAAAAGAAAATAAGATGTGAACCTGCCTGCAGGAGATGCTGCCACACCATAATTTAAGAGACTGGGAATGGCAGGCATGTGGTCACCAGACACCTATGGTGCCACAAACATGTACAGATATCACATGTCAATTAAAATCTTAAGAAAACACACTGGGTATGTTGCAGACCCAGGGTGAATGGGCAACAGTCAACATAAACATAATGTCACTTGGCCTAGACAGAAGCAGAGAATACAGGCCAACAGCTGATGAAGTATGTGTTCCTGGGGCTACCCCAGACAGAGTATTACAGTCCACCAGGTTTTTCAGGTGGATCTAGGTGGGCAGGTGAGGTTGTCTGGAATCCAAAGGCAGTGTAAAGGCCAGAGAATAGATTGGCTAGCCTGTGCTTCCACTGGACTATTTATGGACACTAGACTCACAGAAGGCTCACTTATTGAGATGTAATCTTCATTCTGCTTTTCTTTCCACCATTTAAAGATATAAAAAGCTATTTAAACATGTAAATCCACACTGGACAAGGTTGCTGAACATCTACAATCCAAGCACTCGGGAGGCTGATGCAGGAGGATCAGCCTGGGCTACATAGAGAGACACTGTTTCTGAAACCAGAAATGTAAAAAAGAAAAACGAGATGATATAGGGCCTATAATCTGTGGACTCCAGATCCTGGGAATATGGCTAATGGCCTAAAGGGGGCAGTCTTCACCCAGTCCTGACGCCAACCCCCCTCCCCCAGAGAACCTGAGGCCCGCCCCTGCTTGACTTCCATAATCAGGGTAGGGGGTGTTTTCTCCCATGCATCTCAGGGCTAGCTCCTGGGAAGGGAAAGGTCTGAGGTGCTTCAACCTGACGGGTGTGTATCTGAGGTTCATGGGCTGAGACACCTAATGGCTAGCTTCCTTCATTTATTTTGGGTGTCTTGGAGGGTAACCAAGGGCCACAGTGTAGAGAAGGCACAGTTCCACACAACCTACCACACCTGGAAACTACGGCAATCAAGATTAGGTTTGGGAAACTTTAGATGGTCCCCTGGTTAAGAACACCAGTTAATCTTCCAGAGGACTCAGGTTCAATTCACAGCATCTACATAGCAGCTCCCAACTGTTTCAAGACATCCAATGCCTGCTTCTAGCCTCCTTGGGCACTAGGCATGCATTCGGTACATAGACATACATACAAGCAAAACATTTATACATACAATTTAAAAAAAAAAAGAAATATCTTTAAAAAACAAAAAACCAAGGCCTCAGTCTGACAAGAGAGCAAAGTCCTTGGCCCCGTGAAGGACCTAGAAGCTGGGGGTCTTTCGATCCCACCCTTCTCAATCCTCACTACTGTCAAACACTAAAGGTCTCTTGTGTTCTTGTGACTTGGTAACCAAGATTCACGAGTTAAAGGCTCTGTATCTAAGCCTGGGAACTGGACAGGGATCTTCTGGATTGGCCAAAAGGCCACATCCCTGGGGATGCAATTGTAAAACCTGCACTGGGGCCAGCTGCCAGTGGGTGCAGTGAGGCTGGATCTGGGAGGCCTCCTCTCCTCGGCCTCTTGATGTGGGCAGCATGAAGCCAATGACCTCAGGCATGGTTTATGCCAGGCTTCCTGGCACAGGGAGGGAGAGCCTTATGAATGGTCAGCAGGCAGAAGGGACACTGTGAGGATTTGGCCAGGGCCCACAAGAACTGTACAGAGAACGGAGTTCCCATCTCCTCTGAAGGACAACTTTAAGAAGGTAAAGTGTGTGGCAAGATGGATGTAGGCACTAAGGCAGGTAGCAAGGGGAGTAAGAAAAACCTGCTCCCCGCCTGGGAGGTTGGGACATTCTTTGCCATGGCCTGCCACAGTCCACTCAGGACTCACATGAGATGACCAGTCGGGAACAAGAACATAGCATAACCAGTGGGCCTTTTGGTGCCTCTCAGGAGGCCAGGCCAAACTAGACCACACATCACATTTGTGCAAGGTAATGAGATCACCTTTGGAGTGACTTGAGCCTGTGTGGTGACTCACAGGCTCACAGTGAGAGACGCTAACCCCGTTTTGATGGAAGAAGATTGCCACATGGGAGAGGCCTGGCTGGGAAGAGAACCGTCCCTTCCCAGGGGCCTACCTGTGCCTGTGCCGTTGCTGGCCTGGCTCTGTCCCTTTGGCGGCTGCTGAGGCTGTGCCGGCTGCTCCTCTGACCTTAAACAGGAGAAAGGCAACGCTTGAGTGCAAAGGCCTGAAGTAGCACCACATGGAACTGAACTTTAGAGACAGGTGGGATCTGCTGGCCCCCGAAGCCCCCCTAAAGGCTGCAGTGCTGGTGAGAACAGAGCCCAGTTGAGCTTTCAGGGGACAAGTAGTGTCTCACAAGCAAGAGGTTCACCTTTCCTATGTAACACAGTTGCTTATTTCATCCTTAAGCTCAGAGAAAATAAAATAGGTCACTGATGAGAATATCACACAACTCTATCCAGCATCACACGAGGCCACGGCTGGATGATACTCCAACATCCCTGAGCTGGGTTCCAGCTAGGCCATGCCAGCCATCTCCTGGCTTCCTGCCCCCAGCTCAGCACAAGATTATGAGAGTCTTTACTGGGCCTAATGGTCCCCTTAGGCTCTGCCTTCACCTGGAGTCTTGCCTGTCTTCCTGTCTCATCCTGTCACAAATATCCAACTCCACACCCCAAAGGAGCTATATTCCAACAGCAGCCTGGGTAACACCCCTTGGATGGCATCTTCCCCGTCTCTCTATACCCTTCTCTGGAGTGTCAGGATATCAGCCATCTCACCCTGCACTGGCTTGGGACACAGGCACACAGAAGTTGTTCCTGCAGCCAGTAGTTCCTAGGCTCTGCACTGCATCTACCTGCAGCTTCAGGGTGCAATGTGAGTAGACGTGTGTATCTGTGGGCTGTGTGGGCCATACACATCATGTGTCGTGTGGTATATGGATGTGTGAACTGTGTGTCCCCACACAGCCCTGCTCCTTCAGTTCACTAACACGATCAAGAATGAGAAAGTCTCCACCTGGAAATATCCTTCCCTCCACCACCACATCCCTTAAGGCTTCCAGGAGGCTCCTAAACCCTTCCCCATCCTCAGCACGAAGCAGGGACAAGACCCCTTGGTTCTCCTGGAGCCTTCAATTTCTTCCTGCTGGGTCACAACCTAGATGTTCCTTTCTCATCCACATCTGAGTTGTTCCTTCTAAGTCCTTAGAACCGACTCAGGTCCTTGTAAGCTCATTCACCAAGGTGAGAGAGAAGAGCTGGATCCTTAAACTAGGGCTGGGGTTAGAGGACAGACAGTGGGCAAGAGAAACTGAGGCTGCTGGGGCAGTAGTGGGAACAGGGTCAGCCTATAGCTGAGTGCTCGTGCTAGAATCATCAGGGGTAGCCTGGCCTTCACGGGAAACTAGGGAGACAGCATGGAAAAAGACAGCCTATGTATAAACAAGTGCCATTTAACTTCTGAGTCTCTAAGGTCACAGTTCAACCCAGGAGAATTCTAGCTGAGGCCTCTGGTGTGGGGAGCACTGGCCTTTCAGGCAAGGCTAAAAGGCAAGGTAGGGTCCTCTTCCCCGGACAGGCCCCACAGTGAGCCCAATCCCGGAAAACTCTAAATAAGCCATGGTGATCTGGGCTGGCGGACAGGGTTGTTTGACTAACAGCTGCCATAAAGCACATAAATTGTCACTGAGAATATCAGAACAGGAAATAAGCAGCTTCACTTCCCAAGACCTGGGCTTCTCAGAGCTGCTACTGTGGACTAAGACCCAGGAGGAAGTAAATGTGCCCACACGAAGCCTGGCATGCAAGACAGCTGTGCGCACCGTGGCCAGCGTGGCTCAGACTCAAGGGGCAAAATCTGAACAAGGAAAATGCTTCGTCTCCACGGACATGCATGTTCCGTTGGGGTATTCCAGAGGCAGTTGTGTGTGTCCCACACTGCTGAGTCATTCGCTACGGCCTAGCAGGGACAGGGACTGAGGGTACAGTGGGGGGAGGGTGATGGATGCCAAGTTGGGAAAGCTGTGGCTTTTTAAGAGATTATGCCTAGTAGAAAGTTCTCAGGTCCTAGGAGTGGCCCTGGGAAGACATTAATTTAGTTCTCTAAACATTAATTGTATTTGACCCTGTCCCGCCTCCAGCAGGGTATAATTTTTCTCCAATACATTCCTACCATGCACCATGTTCTTCTCCAGAACTATGAGCTCTATAAACCTCTCTTTTTTTATAAGTTCCAGATTCAGGAATATTGTTACAGTAATAAGAAAGGATGAATGCAGGTGTCACCTGGCCTTCAGCACCTCCTGTATTTTCTGTTCCAGCTCAATCCGGCGCTGCCGCTCCCGATCAAGCTCCTGCCGCAGCATCTCTGAGTTGGTCTCTTCTCGAAGTTTCCGAAGCTCCTCCTCTGTGGAGAGAAAAGCCGGGTGATAAGTATCTACACCCACTGTTGGCCCTCTGATAACACTGCCTAACTCATGGATAGCAGACAAGTACTTAAACTTCCTCAAGTCTGTTGAGGGCTCAGCTGGCAGCTGTGCCCTGGTCCCACTCTGCTGTATGTGAAGATATTGGCAGCTCTCTGACCCCCTTCTCTGGAATACACACTATGTGTATGTGGAGGGGGGGGTATGCTTAACTGGGATTCCTTTTATATAACTCGAGAAGAATGAGGTAAAGCATGGGTGAGGGCTTCAATAAAGGTGCAGAGGAGAGCCATACAAGCCATTTAGACAAGCCATCACCGTACAGGAAACCCTGGGGCACACATCACCATGTGACTGGGTCAACATGACTGTGACAGAAAGGCTAAAGACTTCAGGAGGTGCCAGCAACAGAACAGAGCCAAGTCAGAGCCTCAAGCCACCTCAACACAGAGGAGCCTGGGGGTAGTCAGAGGCTTGGGAAGGGGGTGGGGCACCCCTGGAAAGGCTCTTGTGAAGGTCAGATCAGAGTCAAGCCCTGCATGAAACTATGAATCCAGACTGCAGATGGCTGGGGAAGGGATATTAGATAAAATACCTGGCAGCTTGGAGGGCAGAGGAAGCCAGGAGCTGTGGAGAACAGAGGCCTCAAACTGCAGATGTCAAAACATAAGGTCAAAGTCACTGCAGAATTGTCCTTTGTTCTGAATTCATGAGAACTCATTCACATCACAGACCCACAGTCGGGTGAGGTTTATCCTCCTCTTTTTCTATACTGGCATAAGAAGAGGAGCCTAGTTAGACCCCTTTAACTCTCTTCTTCTCTCACCCTCAGCTTCATGCAGCCAAGGTTCAGGTGTAAAGAGTCATCGCCCTCGACCTACTACTACTGTGTGTGTGTGTTTGTGTATGCGTGTGCACTTAATTCCTCTATGGTCCCCACAGGCAAGGCTGATACAGGAGGGAGTCTTGAATGACAGCTCTCCATCCTGGACAGCTTGAATCCTAGCAGAATGATAGATAGGAGGGCCTGAGTTCAATTCCCAGCAACCACACGGTGGCTCACAACATCTGTAATGTGATCTGGTGTTCTCCTCTGGCATGTAGGCGGAACACTGGATACCTATAAATAAATCTTTAACAACAACAACAACAAAAAAGATAGGAACAGAAAAACAACCCTCTAGGAGCAGTGAAGGTAGGGCACGGCGGGTACAGCGGTCCCTCAGTGCCTGCTGACCCTAACCCCATCAGGGCAGAGTCCTAAGGGATGATCTGTCACACATGTAGGTTACACTTTATCCCTTAACTCCCAGAATAATACATTAGGGAAGAGAAGCTATGATACTTTCCTCAGGGTTCTGGGTAAAGTTTGCTGACATAAAACTGTCCATAAACTTTCCAACACAGGTACATATAAAAATAATAAATGAATCTTAAAAAAAAAAATTAAGAGACCCAGATGTGTAAGCAGACTCGGCCTCAAGCATCCCTACGTCCCATTGTGTATCTATACAGAGGAGACTTCCACCGCAGAATATCAGAACTGGGATAATCGTTGGCATTGCTGAGGGGAAACTGAGGGAGAAGGGCTGAGGCTGGGGTCTGATATTTTCCTGCCTCATCACCTGATCCCTCACCCCCACCACCATTCCATGGCATCTTGGATTGCAGCCCATGTGAAAATCGAAGCGATGCTTTCTCTCTCTACACTGCACGCTGCTCAGCCAGGAACAGGAAATTGGGCTTTCCTTAATTGGCCTCCCTTGAATGTGTGTGTCTTCCTGATGTGACTAAATCATGAAAGCTCATCACCATGTTTCAGTCACAGTGGATGATTAGCTAGCAGCGGCCAGCATCACTGCTGAGACAGATGTGGGCACTTCCCAAGATGAGGAGGGTGCACGGAACATTCCTGCCAGTGTGGAAGGGCATGTGTGCCCTTCCCTTAGAGGAGCTAAGGACCTCTTAGTATATCCCTACCAAATACCTCCCCCCCCCCCCCCGCCCCAGACCTCCAAGGGCGGGAAGCCCAGCCCTGCAATAGTACAACTGCTTCTTCAGGGCCTCTTCAGCCCAGCTCTCCATGATGCCTGCCCTCCCCAGTCATTAGAGGTTCAGTCCAGGGGCAGGTCGGCTTCAGCCCTTGCCAATTAAGCAAGTCAGCCTGTCTGTTTCCAGAAGAGTGCCAGAGACTGAGCACCTTTTTCCTGGTGGTGCAGAGAGCAGCATATAGAACCAGCTGGATTTCTGAGCCTTTCTTTTCCATGAACTCTTTCTCCCTCAGCTAATGGCTCCCTGCAAAGCCCTCTCTCTGAAACTTAAATGATGAGGCTCGGTGTCTGGGTAATGTGGGCCAGGTTCCACCCCACACTGACACATTTAGGTCAGATGCAGCGCAGTGCCTGGCTGTCATTCCACAGAACAAAAGCAATATGAACCCAGTCATCGGTTTCTCCTGCTCCTCCTCTAGAGGAAGGCTGACTGCCTGCCAAGCAGAAAGCGCTGAGCTGGCTGCCTGCAAGGCCATCCTCGCCCAGCCTCCCCATGAAATAGAGTACCTTAGAAGCATGAGTATCATGACAGCCAGCCTCCATCCTCAAGGTCTCTGTCTTGAACTCTGCTTGTGGCCTGTTAGCAGTCCCAACCTTCTTAGGATCCCCAGTCACTGCTATGACTCTAGGGTTCCCTCAGCCTCTAATATAACCCTCACTGTTCAAAAGCCAATGATGCTGGACCCACCCATGACAGACCATGGAGATATGTACCCCCTGATCCCTTAGTCAGTGAGTGAAGGTCTTCCACAGAGTGAGGGGTGGGATGATGGAGCCCCTTGAATATCTAAGTATTTGTTTCCTATGGCTGCTAATATCACATCCTGACTTAGTAAGTCACTATCTTACAGTTTTAAAGGTCAGGAGGTCAAACAGGTACTCTGGGCCAAAGCCCAGTTCATCTGAAGGATGGTGGAAAGATTAGACATATTCCATCCTTTCCATCTTTCAGAGGACCAGGCTCTGCTTGGCTGGTGTGATTCCAAAGGAGCAGTGACTTCAGGCTGACCCAACTCTACTCTTCCCAACTCCATCTGAACCCCCAGCCTCTTCCTTATGATTGCTCCGCATCCACAGAGAATCTTGGATCTTCTCAACTCAGGCTGACAACTCGGTCACATCTGCCAAGGAATGGTCACATGCAGAGAGATTAGGAATTGAATCCTCTTGAACAAATCGAGATTCTAGCTACCACGTTCTCCCCTGAGAATAAAAGGCAAAGGAGTCCCCGGCAGACAGAGGCCCATAGAGGACTATCCCGTCTCGAAGCATTCTGAGCACCACAAAAAAGAAGCCCTCCTCTGGTGGGCATATGGCCTTCCTGGATGCAGGACTCCCCACCTTACTTTCTTGTCATCCCCAATTATGTCCCCAAACACAGAAACAGGACTATCCAGCACCCAACGAAGCAGTCCAAGCAATGACTGCTTACACAGACTTTTTTTTTAAAGCCCAGCAGTGAAAGGAACCAGTGAATAGGACATGGTCAGAAGCAGCAAGTGTGCTATCCTATAATATGTTCACATAACCCTAAGCTGCAAAACAGGAAGACACCTGCTCTCCTGTGCCCCATCTGAGGATAGATGCCCAAACTCAGAGCAGGCTGTGGCTGACAGTCCTGCTCACCAATTTCCACAAGTGACTCTCACAGGCTCAGTCAGGAAGTCATATAGGGCCTGTGTGTAAGTCACAAGTGAGAATTTAGGTAAAAGCCATAGCCTTGTACATTAGATCAGGGTCAATGCCACACAGTTGTGAGACTGCTTACCACTGGTGTGGCCCAGCTTCCGGCCCAGGGTCCAGCTTTTCTGACAGGGCTGGGTACTGGTCATAACTGACTCCAGGCACTTCCTTCTTAGGGTCCCTGAATGACCCAGGTTACATCTAGATGGCCATGGAGCCTGCAGAAGGCTAGGGGAACGAGAACACTTGCAGAAGATGAGTCAGTCCCCTAAGGGTGTACCTCAAAAGAAGAGGTCAGTGTCACAATTTAGAACTCCCCATTCTAACTTATGCTCACACAACACCCATGTAAGCAAAGCAGCAACCCAGTCACCAAGAAGACAAGTTAGATGACTCGTGTCCAAGACCAGAGGGAACCAGGACAGTCCCTTGGGGACAAGGTCCACTCCCAATTCCCACCCACATAAGAGCTGTTGAGGCAGCAAAATGCATGTGGAGGAGAGATAAAGAAGACCAAAGGACTCTTTCTGTATCTAGGTACATGGATCTAAAAATTCCAAGTCACCTGTGACAGCAACCTTCAAGGACCCTAAGAAGAAAGAGACATTCTGACTCCATCCCCATTTGGAGACTGCCAGACATTTCCAAAGCAAAGAGTCCCTGCAGCCAGAGTGACCTGGTAAAGCATGTCTCACAAAATACAAGACAGAAGCTAAAGGAACCTGGCACAGCCAGGCCATCTGTGCATCTATGTGACCCAGGTCTTTCCATGGTCTAGAAGGTAAAGGACAGGTGATTTGTGAATCCTTGACCCCAAGAAACCATCCCTCTCAGTATGCAGATTCAATGGGACATGGAGGAGATACTCAGTTCAGCCCATGGTCACAACCTGCCCAGGCCGCGCAGCCTCCATGGCTCCTGGCCCACAGGGAAGGAAAACAACTTCAAAGCTATTTTTAAATCAGAAAAAGCAGATCTCTTAAGCAGAAGACCCTTTGACACAAAACGCAATAGGCCCAGTCTCAGCCAGAGGTTTAAAAAAATCAAATGATAAGCCTTAAATAAAATTTCTCCCTACCCAGCTAGAGCACATACAGAAGCCACCCAGAAGGAAAGAGGAGGCTGTCTCTGACCAGGCTAGGCTGCACACCTGGGCACCTGAACAGATTTCTCCCAGCCCAATTTACCCATCCAGTTAAAGGACCTTTCTAGAAGATAATACCTAATCCTCTCCAATGGACCAGGTACAAGTCACCTCTTGAGCTCAGGGAATACCTTCATCACGGCATGGGCCCAGAGAAGCAGCTCTGGCCACTCCACTCAGAGGGTGTCTTGCTCTCCATGTCCGCTACAGGCTGTGTATTTTCCTAGTGCTTACTTATCACCTTGTTATTCATTGCTCTGCACAGAGGTGGCATTTACTGCGTGATGAACTGTCAACACTAAGCTTAATGTTCCTTCCATAAGGCAGCTCATTGCCAAGTTCTGAGTGTTTCACATTCTAACGTGACAGGCTACTGAGCATAGGAAGTCTGTTATGGAACTAGGGTGGTGACCTACGATTTTTTTTTTTTCCCCTCTAGACGCAAAACAGTAAGATTAAGAATAAGAAGAAAAAACAGAAAGAAAAAGAATTAGGATTCCAGGAAGAACTGCTGCTCGGAATGGCTGGTTTCCATCATGGTCCTTCAGTATGAGACAGGGATGGAGGTGCCATGCTGCCTCTGATACTCAAGAGCTGGCTCGGAGGCCCTGGCTAGCCCTGGGCTGAGAGAGGTGAATACTCAAAGGTGTCTGCCCTAAGGTCTAGAAGAAGGGCAAGAATTAGAGAGATGACCCAGTGGCTAGGAGCACTGGCCGCTCTTCCAGAGGACTCAGATTTGAGTCCCAGTAAACACTTGGTGGCTCACAGGTGTCTGCAACTCCAGTTTGGGGGATCCAAGGCCCTCTTTTGGCCTCCATATGCTCCAGGCATGCATGCAGTACAAAAATACATACACTGGCAAAAATCCATATACACAATTTTTTCTGTTTACAAAAATATGTTAATGAGCATATCAGAATGGCAGAAGGAAATGGGAGAGAGGACATATTTTACAGCGAAAAATTATGTAGAAATTTAAAAACATCTAATTCATAATTTTCAATGCCTACGTAAATATTACTTCAAATACATTTTAAAGCTCAATAGGTTTTGTTGAAATGTGTTACGGATTCTGAACCTTATTGAGAATACATCATAAAACATTATACATTCCAAATGAAAACGATGGTGCTTTGCTAGGACCTAAATAACCACCAACAGAGCTTTTTTTTTAGGTGTCTGTTCCATCTACTCCACATCCTGTGAATCTGTGCCTCCAATCATGCACCAGCAGCCAAACTTTCTCAGAGCATCAAGCTCACTGATAAACACCTGATTTCTATTTAGTATGGGCAGGGGAACAGGCAGGAATACCCCATCACCAGCAAGGTGAGATGAGCCCCAGAGGCTCTGACCGACTGGATACACATGCTAGGGAGCAACGGCAGTAAGGTTAAACTGCACCTGGGACCAAACACCGCTGGAGAACAGTTTTGGGAGGTGCTAGTAAGGCCCTAAAGGATGTGCAGAAAGGCATGCATGCCTTGGGGTGGGGCGGCCCCTCCATCCATCATCAACTCATTCCATTATCCTCCCTTCCATCCATGTGCTCATCGCTGGTTGATAGTCATTTATCTACTCACCTAGATGCGTACTGGAGCACCCTGCAGCCGCCAGGCTCCAGGACCACTGAGATGAAATGGGACTGCCTTCTCTTCCTCCCATAAAGTCCAGTCAGTGGATGCCAACGTGGACAGGTAATTGTTCTGCTTCCATAGGACTGGACCACATACCCCACATGCCCCACATGCCACTAGATGGTGGCTCTGCCAGATGAGGTTTCCCACGGGGGACCACTGGGGGCAGCAGGGGATGGAAGGCTGCTGGCCCAAGTGACTTTTATCCCCACTGCAAACATAAGAGCTCAGTCATGCCATCCAGAAGCAGGGATAGGATAATACCCTCTCATAGCCCTGGGAGCTAACGCTGTGCTCATGAAGCAGGATGGGAGTCCACAGAGAGGTCACAGAGATGGGCAGTGGCTCCTGACTGGAAGACTCCCATGAAAATCAATTGTCACTGCCCAAAGCACGCGGCTAGACCTGGGAGGTGGGGTCCTCAGCATGACATAACAGAGAGCAGGTACAGCCTATGACTTCATCATCTCGCCCCAGTATTGCAGAAGCCCTGGCCCTGGGAGTGCCACTAGGCATTTGAGTTTTTCTTCTGAAATATGGGCTACAGGCAGAAGCCAGGGGTTTGGTGAGTGGGCTCACCTTCTCCTCAGACTTCTAACCTGGGCAATGAGAATCTCAGGGCCAAATATCTGAACTGCAATGAAGGCTTCACAGTATATTTTACTGAGCAACAGAAATAATCTAGAAAAGCAAAGTTTTGGCATCCTCCTCATCCTGGTACTGGACAGATCCTTGGGCCCCACATATGCTAGAAAAGCACTACGCTATACCCCCCAGACACAGAAATATAAAACTATAGGCCTAACAGCTTAGATCTTTAATTTTTCTTAGAGGCCAACTTCATCTTTTTCCCAGAAAAAAATGTTTATAGGACCCATGACTAGCTCATATAAGTCTTCTGTCCCCATCTGGTTTCTGACCACTTCTTCCCACTGACTCCATTCCACTCCACACTAGGAACAGAAGCAGACCCACCCAGGCTCTGTCCCTGGGGCTTATCTTTGAGCTCCACAGCATTTAACTTATATGAAGAGGTAGAGGTAGGAGGCCAGAACCTCCCCACCCCACAGTAAGACATCTATCTGCAGGCCCAGGTCTGGAGGAGTGGGCCCAGGCACATGTGTCAATGATATACCTAGCTGTCTCTAACTGCCCTTGGGACTGACTGCCTCAACTTTTCCAAACACTGGCGGCCCTCTGGTGGCTCCTGAGCCTACTTTCAAAGATTGACAGTGAGGCAGTATTGCTGATCTCTAGCACTCCAGGCTTCCTTGTGCTTCAAAGTCTGCCCTTCATGCCCTGAAAGGCAAGTGACCACCACCTGCCTCCTGATCCGCTTCCCACAGGGCAAGTCTTCCCACAGGGTAAGGGTCAGTCACTCTAGCCTTCCATGTGTTAAGCAGGTGAGTCACATGCTTCAGGAATCACTGCTCTCCACTGGCTGCCTGCACTGGGAATCCACTTATACCCACTGCATAGGTGGTAGTGGCCACAGACTAAGGCACAGCCCCTGGCAGGAGGGGGAAATGGGTCCTTCTCCAGCCTCATCAGAGAGGTGTCAGCAGAAGTGACCTCAGGGAGGTGTCAACTCAGAAAAAGGGACCTCGATCGATAAGATGCTCTGTAAGCCAGCCCAATAACCAGGAGGCCCCTGAAAGGCCTGAAGCAGTTTCCTTTTCAAATTTCCTTTTCAACTCCATGCCAGGTTGCTCTGGGGTAGAGGCTGTGTGTGCATGCTTTACAACACTGGCGAATCTCACTTCTCAGAGCCTGCATGCAGCGAGCAATCAATAAACACAATCTACACTCAGTTATAGAAGCCTTGGAAGAAAATGCATTTGGGTCCAACAAGTGATGATCCAGTGAGATGCATCTCAGACTTGCTGGAAGTGGACATCATTCAGTCACTTATGGTCTTTAACAAGCTTAGGTCCCTGCCTTTGGCTGGAGCTAAGGCACATTTCAACTGTACCTTCTTCATCCCGTGTCATTTTCTCCTGGGAACGTTTGCACCCTTCAATATTTAATCACTAAAAACACTATTGTGCACTTGGGCTATTTCTCTCCTTGGTGAAGAAAGACAGTGTGCTGTCAAAGAGAAAGTCCAGCCTGGAGTTGAATAGAATTTGAACACTAATCACTTAGACACTTATGGATAGAGCCAAGACCCTAAGCAGCTCACACGGAGCTGCTAGTGAACGGAGGAAATAAGAGCTGGAAGCTTGGGTCTCAAGGCCAGCCTGCAGCTCTCTTCACCCTACACATGGTATTTCCCCTACAGGCCAAGAGGAACAGGAATGACCAGGCCAGCACACCTTGTATAGGCCGAGTGACAGTCAAAACATATTTGTGTACCTCAAGACTCTATAACATTGTGTTACCCTGGGAACTGTGACAGATATCATATTGGGAGAAGGCACAGGCTCCTCTGTGCAAACTCTACCTTTGCCAGGCTTTTCTGCAATTTCTTCAGTCACTCAGCACCCACTACCCCCAAGACATCAAGCCTGGGGTATAAAAATAGGTCCCACCCCATCCACAAGGTACAGATGGCCTGGGAAAAACTGCCTCTTACTAACACCCAGTGCAGAAGGCTGGGGATGATAGAATCAGTCGCCAACAGGCAATGAGGAGATTAACCACACCCAGACTGCGGACAGAGAGAAAACAGACCAGGGACTATCTTTGATACCAGCCTTGAGCGACTGCCAGAATAGAACACAAGTGTGCATGGGCTAACATTTATCTATGGGGAAAGGTATGATCAAACACAAAAATCAATAGAAGGAATTAGTAAATTAGAAGAAAATTGGACACCAGAGAGGATGGGAGGGGGACCCAAGTTCTCTGAATATAACTTGATAGTGTAGCCAGATAATCCACTCTGTACTATCTGCTTTTGAGATGGGGTCTCACTGTGTTATCCGGGCTGGTGTTGAATTCCAGGGCTCAGGTGACCTCCTGGCTCAGTCTCCCTAGTGCTGGGACCACAGGCTTATGCCACTGTAAACAGTTTCTTTTGACTGGTTGTCCCCCACCCCCGTACTTTGGAAGGAACCCAGCGCCTCCCTTGAGCATACTTGGCAAGCCTTCTGCCCCTGAGCTACACCCCCAATGCAATAATTTTAGATAGCTACAAGAATTTAATTTGACAAGAAACTCTTTGCATTGCAGAATGAAATGAGGCAATATCTTGTACCTCCTGACCGGCACGGAAGATGCACCATCATGTCTGTGACATTCGGGGCATGTGACCTGAGTCTCTGTTAGACAACAGAAGACATCTAAACCCAAGTCCATTCTATCGGCAACTGACCCATTTGCCCCAAAAAACACCTGGTTCAGGAAACAAAGGATAAAAAAAAGGAGCCTCAAGAGGCTACTCGTGACCAGGACCTTCTTTTGCTATAACAAACATTAATAAGACAATAGAGGCTGCAATGAGATCTCATATCAGATGATGGCAGAGCAACATTATTTCCTGGTTTTGATCACTGCACACTGTTGCTAGATAAGAGAATAGTCCTGCTCTTAGGAAGCGTGGCACAGTATTTGGAACATAGAAGCACTGCATCTGAAACAGACCATCAGGCAGCTCAGAAGAAACATATAAATAGATGGACAGATGGATGAATGGATGGATGGGGAGGTGAATAAGAGATGGATGGGCGGGTGGCTGGGCAAGATGGATAGTTGTGTAGGTGGGAGGATTAGTGGGTAAGTAGGAGATGGATGGATGTGTAGATAAATGGATAGAAAGGTGAAGGGAGATGGATGGACGTGTGGGTGGATAGATGGGTACAGAGATGATAGATGGATATGTGGGTGGGATATGGATGGATCTGTAGGTGGATGGACAGATGAGAGGTGGATGGACACGTGGGTGGGAGATAAATAAATGGGAGGATGCACACACACATATATAAATGTATAGACAGTGAGATGGTGGGAAGCGGGGCTTGATGGATAAGAACCGCTGACAAATTAGTGTGGCGAAATGTTAGCTACCCTCTGAGGAATTAACTGTGAAAAGCACACAGAAATTCTTTATGCTATTTTTGTAACTTTCTTCTAAGTCTGAAATAAAGTCAAAATAAATTTAAGCAAAACAAAAGCAACTCCATATACATTGGAAGAACAAATGAAGTTGGTCACCTCTCCTTGATGAGGATGTGGGGGGAGCTTGCAAGCGCTATTCTAATAAGGGAACCGATACTTCTGTAATGATATATCCTCTTGGGGGCAAAAACAATATTCCCTGACACAGGCTGGGCTCAGTGGTCCCAAGGTTGGTGGTGAATCTGGCATTTTGTTTTGTTTTTGAGTCAGGTTCTCACTGTGTAGCTATGGCTGGCTTCTAACTCACAACCATCTACCTCTGCTTCCTAAGAGGTATATACTGCCACACTGGGTGTTTGTTCAGCTCTGTATCCCAGAATGGCCTCCCAATTCTATAATCCTCCTGCCTCTGCTTCCTGAGTGCCTGTAGGTATGTGTGTACCATGATGCCCAGCTAGTCCTGAGACCTGCCTATATCGCTGTCAGGTAAAACAATTGAGTAAGGCTGGTGCTGCTTCCGAGAAGCAAACTGTGATTATGAGTTGAAGACACAGTAAAGATCTATAGAGGTCCAAAAGACGCCCAGGAGTCCTGAAGGTCTGCTTGTACAGAGAGCATTACCTCGTACTGTCCAAGCCCTGGTCACTGCAATGGTAAAGACATGAGGACTGCCAGCTACAGTAGCCACCCTGTAATCCTCAGTTGTCCTGTAAACATTACCTCTATTGAGAAAAACCAAAACTGCCTTGAAAAATGGTTATCCAGCACTGGGCCAGGAAGTGTCCCACTGTGAGCAGGCTAAGAAGCCAAGAGCTGAGGAATCTACAGCCCAGAGGTAGGACTGTGAACACATATACAAGGCCAGGATCATGCTTTGCGACAGAGGCTCCTGATGACACAGCAGAACACGTACTCCCTCTGGTCTCAGGTGAAACACTCTATGCGTATTTCAAACTGTGACACAAACGGAAGAAATCCTATGTGAACCACATCTCGAGACAACCAGGGAGCAAAGGGAATTTTGTTTTCTGAAATGCGTTGGCTAATCAATGGGCCAAGAACTACAGCTGCACAAAAGTGACCAGTCTAAAAATTCCCATGAAATGACTAAAAGGATCAGCATCATCTCAGGACACCCCAAGATCAAGTTCTTAGCACTAAAGGAGATTTATTTGCCCCAGAGGGACAAAGGGCAGGGAATAAGAGTCAAAGACAGGAGATGGAGAATGAGGGGGAAGGGACAGGGAGAGGGGACTAGGGGTATTTATACAGGGGAGGGGATGATAACAGAGGGCAGCCTCTGGATAGAGAGGAAACATATGTGACCCATAGGCAGATGGCGGCTTATAAAGATAAAATGGAAAACCCGGGTTAGGATGAAGAGCTTAATTTTAATTGGGCATATTAATTAGGTGAGCCAAAGGAGGTTTTTGGTTTCTGGACTTCCATACTTTGATAGCTGGACTTCTGTAGTCAGCCTCAGAAGGAGGAAGTGTTCAAATAAGGGAAGAGATCTTGGTGGCTAGCTTTAGGAATGTAATCAAATGGTTTTTAGCAAGGCAGAGGGAATGGGGGAAGCAAAGGCCTACTGGAGCCATGTTTGCAATGTTCTGACTGGCAAGAGTCCCTTCAATGACTGCAATCAGCAATTGCTGTGACATCAGAGACAGCATGCCTCAGAGCAACACACAGCAGCCATCGAATATCTGCCCCAAAGACCAAGCACAGCCATCACTATGGAGAGGGATGGCTGACATGGGGAGCCCAGAGGACACTATTCAGTTCCCGCCTAGGCTAGCCACCTGGGATGAAGGCTGTAATCGAGAGAGGTACCAAAAGACTGATGAGATACACCAGCCGTTCCCACCCACGAACCCTGATGAGTATCAATTCAGAGTTGTCAAAAACCATGAGCCTATCGGGGAAATCCGAGCTCCAGTCTGTCTTTGATGCAATCAAAGGAAAGCTGTCTGTTTCTACTTACCCTTCTGGTCTCTCAGTTTCTGTCATTAAAACACATTGAGCTATCTACTAAAATATTTACAGATGATGTGATAGAGCACTGGCTGGGCTTTGCCCAACACACCCAGGGAGGGAAAGGCTTAGAATCCGCTCCTGGAGAAGTAGGTGTGAGAGTCAACAGGAGCCTCTGACATGCTCTGTTCCATTTCTGTGTATATTCAAAATCTTTCATAATCAAAAAACAAACAAACAAAAAAACTGCCCGGAGCTGCCCCCACACTGTCAGAGTAAATGCCAATACCACACCTTAAAAGTTACCAAGGAACAAGAAGAGACAGCTCCTTGGACAACACTGAGAAAGGAATTGTGGGAATGACCCTACGATGCCAACAATGATGTGCTACAGAGGAATGGCCGAGTACGTACTTGAGACATTTTTTTCTCATGATCTGTTACCCTTAGAGTCCCCCATGGCCTTATCCCCATGAGCTCTGGCTGGTTCCACGCTGCACCTTCAAATTGTCCCACAGTGGGGTGGGCACTCAGGCAGCCCTACACCCTGTCATTGGCCTGTCTTGCTCCACAGATTCACAGTGACCGACCCATTCTGGGCAGGCAGGAACGAAGCTCACTTCCTGCACTTGCTTCTCAATAACTTCAGCTCCCGCAGAGCATCAGCTATGACAACACTGTCACGTTTTGCACTGGGGCCACAAGCATGGGTTTTGGAGTTAGCCGGGCTGGTTTAAGTCCTTACTACTTTCACCAAGTGGTAGGATGACTTAGTCGCCTGTGCCTCAATTTACTCACTGTAAGACTAGGAGGACATGGAAGTTAAGAGAAAGACCAAACTTGAGATGCTATTGGGTTGTGACTCCAAAGCTCCTGTTCTAGCAAAACCACCTCCTCCTTACTCCAAAGGTCAGAATCTGGCCAGCAGGAGCCATGAGGAGAGTACCAGCAGACAACTGGGTCCCAAGGTGCTCCTGTAGTTCAGTACATAACACAACAAAGGGTTTCAGATTCCTAAAAGAAGCTCTGAAAATTCGGAGTGAATTGGGCTTGAGTCACTAAAACCAACCCAGTTTTCACGGAATAGGTCACTTTTTTCCCAGACTCCAGCTGCTCCCTCATTCCACCTGTAAAGCACAGGTCAGGACTGGCTTTTGTGAGGCAATAGGCAACAGACATGTGTTCAAAGGGAAAGTGTCATGTGGGGACATCCAAGCCTGTGTCTGTCTTGGTCCAAGCCTATCCCTGCACACATCTACGTTCACACCTATCCCCACACATGCCTATGCTCACACATGCCTGCCCCCACCCATGCCTTTGCTCACCCACACCTGTCCCATGTCCATACTATAGCACCTCCGGCTCAGCTCTCACTCAGCGGGGCCCATCCCCCCATAAATACTTTCTTGTACTCACGAAGAAAGTGCTTTTCCAGTAAGGCGATTTCCAAATGACCCTTGATCTCATTCAGCCGATCGAACTCTGTCCTGCTAAAGTCCTGGACACCTGCTGCCATGATGAGGGTCCCTGGACCAGCCTAGAAGAAAAACACCCAGAGTTCAGAGGGCCATACTCAAGCAGCCTTGCCTAATCCCAGTTGGTAGAAGGCAGCCCCAGAGCCTTGGGATGGCAGCCACAACCTCTGGTGCCTTAGTGCAGATGGATCACTAGGAAAAGTAAACTGCAGTCAATATAATGGCCCTAGGGCCCCCAAGAGCCTCTTCTTGAACATATGGGACAAGGAAACATGGGCTCTACCACTGTATACCAGCACAGACACTTACAATAGCTCAGGATCTCAGACAGTGTGGACCTTCTCAGACCTGACTTGTTTATCACATATACACTGTTCTACCTGCATGCCAGAAGGCGGCACCAGATCTCATCACAGGTGGTTGTGAACCGTGAAGTTTCTGGGAATAAACTCAGGACGGCTGGAAGTGTAGGCACTGCTTTTAGCCCCCAAGCCATCGCTCCAGCCCCCTGACACAAAGTCTTAAGAAATAATACAAAAATCAAACCCTACTGGAGGGCTGGGGACATTGTTCAGTGGTTAGGACACTTGTCACAAAGTATGAGAACCAGAATTCAGATCCCCAGAGCCTACATGCCAGGTGGGCACTGTAGCCTACTTAAAATTCCAGCCTCAAAAGACAGAGACAGAGAATCTCCAGAGCAGACTGGTTAACAGATCTGGTTAGCAAGATTCACTATCATTGAGCTCTGGGTTTGATTGAGAGATCCTGCCCCAGTGAATAAAGCAGAAGAGCAATGGAGGATGATTCCAGCATCACCCTCGCATCTCCACATGAACACATGGACACATGCACTCAGACTCATACACCTACCTGCACAGGCAAACAGGTACATGCACACCACACATAACCACTTAAAAATGGGAAGGGGGTTTAAACACTAAAGTGTTAAATTTTATTTCTGTTTTGTTTTTGAGATGGTCCCATAATACAGGCCAGATTAGCCTCAAAAAGTCATGATCTTCTTACCTCAACTGCCTGATCATCACGTCAGCTGGTACTAAGCCTCTTGATGATAGCAATACTGACTGGTACTGCTGTGGGAAAACCATGGCACTGTCCTGGTGGAAATGCCTGGAATACACTCTGACCCAACCAGAGCAGTTACCCTCCTAATGGACGCCAAGGGTGTCAATCCCACACTAGAAGATCAGAGAGCAAATTCTACCACTGGCCTGTCCCAACGGCTAAGGCAGTCACAGTCCCCATTGCCAATGCTGTAGACACTGGATACAGCTATGAATCCTGCTGACCACAGAGAAAAGAAAGCAACCCCACCCAGCAGTGTGCAGCCTCCCACGCTACAACAGGAACTCACGTGCCACTCACAACCACAGCCTGCCACTGACATGGCAAAAATAGCACCCCAGGAGTGCTGCAAGAAACAGAGGGGACCTGACCATCCTGCCTGGGCCACCAAACCTCTCCTAGACAACAGGACTTATGTATAGACAGGTCAGCTGGAGTAGCACTGTGGATATGTGTATCCTTCAAAGGGCCACAACTTGGGGTGAAGGGACGGCAGAGGGAAAAAGCTGCACAAAGTCCTCCAGTCCATGGACACCCTGCCTGGGCACCTGGCCTGTCTGTTTGCCAGGACACAAGTTATGGGGATATGAACCAGGTCCCTTGGTACAGTGGCATGTGAAAGCTTGGGGCAGCTAAAGGCATAGTAACTTCTGCTGTAGGATCTACCCAACGGACCCTATGGTGTTACTCCCCAGACCAATGCTGACAGATAAAATCCAACTAAGAGGCACCTTTTCTAGAAAGCTAGGAACTCATGAGCACCCCATCACTCCAACACTCCAGTCCAGGACTAGAAAACTGCCAAAGAGGACAAGCATCACCTGGGTTCCAAGTCATATAGCAGTGAATTCCAAGAAAGCTCACCATCAGGTGGGAAGCCAGATGATCCCCAGCCCAGAAATACTGGGCAGATGTCTATCCAGAGGTGGCTCAAACTATCCAGTAGAGCCCAAACTAAACATACTGGGCCAGGTTCACTGAGACCCGCTTTGCAGTGCCCTGTGGGCAGGACTCCATATATACAGGCTATCAAACATGTAGCCAGACCCCAACATGTAGGAGGGTAAAGCTTGAATAAAGTAGAGGAGATGGGCTGGTGGTACTATCTGCCCTTAGCATAGTCCATGCTGGGCAGTGCTTATTTCTTGTTCGTGGGGTCTTCTCTTCTTTGTAACTTAAAACAGTTACCTAACAGCTAGGTATCTCCTGGGCATGGCCTCACTTATCCTGCATGGGCTGTGCCCACTCCTATGGCCTGGCTCCCTTAGGATCCCAGCTGTAGGGACCCCTGGCAAATGGGGCAGCAGATAGGCCTGCTAAACCCAACATAGTACTTCTGTTGTAAGCCTGCCGGTGCTGTGAGCAGAGCTAATGAAATATTTAACAATTTCCTTGTAGGCTAGATGAGACTGTAGAGCGGTGGGGCAATGAGATGGGAACAAGGCTGCAGAACTGGGCTGCTGGATCCTATTTCGATTTGGCATTGATGACCTCCTTACTAAGATAGGGCTGTCTTAACATACAGGGGGCAGGGATGCTAGGTGTAACTCAAACACACAGAGAATGTGAACTTACAGACAAGAGGGCCAGAGAAGAGATGGAAGCAAGAAATCAGGGTGCCCATGCTAGAACCATCCCAAGTAGAAATTCTAAAGGTGCATGTAGTTGCTTCTCCATTCAGGAGGTTGGTGAAGCAACGGGAGACCAAGAGGGAGCAGAGTTAGCGATTAGGTGCCAGCCAAGACCATTGGTCTTGTGGCCCAGAGCTGGGTTAAAGATAAGCATGCCACGTGTCCTGAAGTTTGCATTTGAGATTGTGTGAGTTCCAGGGTCCCTTCACAGACAACCACTTCAGGCATCTGATTACCCATCTGCCTTTGGTGTGTCAGGGGCTAGTCGAGAAGATAAGGGCTGGAGAGGCCCTGTCTCTGTCTTCTGAGGCTGGAATTTCAAGTAGGTTACTGTGCCCACCTGGCATTATGTAGGCTCCGGGGATCCAAACTCTGGTTTTTCATACTTGTCCTATCCTAACTAACCCTAAGGAAAAACAGTGGGAGGCTGTAAGCCCCAACTAGCCAGGTTCTAGGGTGAGGGTATTCTTCATCTGATGGAGGGGTCACTTGGCTCCAGTAGCCTCACACAGCCATGCCCACAGGAGTAGAAGCAAGTAAGGAACCATCAGTTATTAGTGGGAACAAAGCTAGGATGTGTACCCATGTCCCTCATCCTAAGCTCCTGCTTTGACCATTGGGGGATGCCTTGGAGTGTGGTCCCAAGACAAACTGCTCTAGACACAAATCTGTTCCCGTGGGTAATACCCCAAGGCCCCAAATCAAGAGAATGCCCACCCATGAGTAGAAGAGAACGTGACAAGGAGCTAGATGGAGAAGTGCAGAGGGGTCCCTGGGGTAGGGGCCAGTGTCTGAAAGCAGGGGAGAAGTCTCCATACCCTGTGCTCAGCAGTTTATGTAGGACTTTAGAACCTCGTGCCTTGCCCAGCATGCTCCTCCATGGTGGCCTGAGTGTGACCTTGAGTGTAACCCCACGGAGGGCATCAGTCTTCTTATCTACATGAGGGTCCTAGAAAGGAGCCTCATGTACTAGGCATGGCACGGACACCCTAAAGCTCTTTATGTCCTGCTTGTATGTGTTAGCTCTCTAGCAGCAGGGCCAACTCCAGATCCCTGACTGTCACTATTATGGAGTCTATAAAGGGAATACCAGTTTTCAAAGCAGACCAGGACACTAGATTCAATGATGCCACTCTATTCTCTGCATGTCAGGCTAGGAGGGGTGAGTCGTAAGTGGAAGCTTGGAGAGAAACCAGTGCTTCCCCGCCTGTAAGCCCACCTTCCTGGAAGGGATTGGGGTTACCGCATAGCAAGCAGGTAGCAGGTGCGGAGGCTGGCAGGGAGGGCAGAGAGGACAGAGACAGAATGGTCAACCTGATGTGCTCAGCAATCTTCTGCCGAAAGCAGCCAATTCATCTCTGGATGGCTAGCTACACTTGAATGCACCCAGTTACATCCCTGAATGGGAATCCCGACACCCAGCCTCAGGGTTTCCACTCAGCGTGTGAATTCTAGTGGCCTTAATGCAGAAGAGGCCACAACTCAGGGGAGTCCCCGGACTGTTCCCTTCTCAGACTCAGGGGGAGCAACCGTGACCTAGAAGCCAGGGGCCTCGACTTGAACTGAGGCTAAAACAAACCACTGTAAATTTATATAATAAAAGTATAAAAAGCCAGGCAAGTTAGGATGCCATTTTTGCTTGAATTAGCAGACAAGGGAGTCGGAGGGAACCCAAGGTGGGGGTGAAGGAGCATGGGCCTCTCGGCCAGTCATAGGGATGAACTGCACTGTCTGGAGAGGGACAGCTCTCAGTTACAATCGGAGGCCCCATCACTCTCACAAGAGTGGAATGTGGCCTGTGTGGACATGTGATCACAGACCAGGCCATACTGAAAGCTGGAGGGCACCGGTGTCCCTCAGTGGGGAGGTCACTAGAAACAGAAACATATTCCAAACTGGGAGCTTCAATGCTGCTAAGTGAGGCAGCTCATCATCCCTCAGAGAGCTCCACAGAGTGTTGGTGAATGGGGCATCTGTACCACCTCGACCAAGGGACTCTATAGACCCCAAACCTGGGAATGGAGGATGGTCTCATCACCACCTAGGAAAAGCAGCATAGCAGTCCCTCAAAAGTACAGGGCCTCCACACATAAACAGATGCTTGTGAGAAACTATATTCCCAGGTATTCTGATGTTTGCCAGAGCCCCAAAGTGAGAACAAATCTAACATCTATCAGCGTATGCATGGATAAACAAACAAGGTCCATCCAAACTCTGGGGTTTGTCCTGTTTATTTTAGGAGTTTGTTGTTTTGTTTTGGAGACAGAGTTTTGCTTTATAGCCATGCTGGCCTAGTATTCGCCATATAACCTAGGTTGGCCTTGTGGTAATCTTGCTGCTTTAGACTCCCAAGTTTTAGAATTAGACACACGCCATGTCACCACTCCAGAAAATTAAGCATATTGATACACTTGGGATTGAATTCAGGGCCTTGCATATGCGAGGTAACCACTCCATTGCTGAGCTATAGCCCCAGACCAAACCACAGGACATTACTCAGCCACAAAAAAAGGAAAAGGAGCCAGACACCAATGGCCATACATTGTGCCAGTCATTTTACCGGAAAATGCACCAACAGGCAATACACGGGCAGTGAAATGGCTCATCAGGTCAGGCACTTGCGGCCAAGGCTGATGGCCTGAGTCTGACTCCTACAGTAGAAGGAAAGAATCAACTTCTACAATTTGAACTTTGACCTCTATACACAATGCCATGACATGCATAAGAATATACACAGAAAACGGGTGGACGGACGGACGGATGGATGGATGGATATAGGCTGTTCTTGAACTCACAGAGATGTCTGCCTCTGCCTCCCATGTTCTAGGATTAAACATATAGATGTTCACTTTGCAGGGGGAGGGAGTTTAAAAACGCAAAGCCACAGAGACTGGGCAGAACAGCAGTGGACAGAACCGAGGCTGGGGTATCTACCAGTGACCACTAAGACATGCACAGTCCCTTCAGTCTGTACAATATAAAGTGAACACTGGAAACCCTTGAATCAGACTCACACAATGGCCTTCATACTATCTCGAGAGTGCTGCTATGAGGCTAGCATCAAACCAACCAGCGTCTGAGGCTCAGTGCTGATGCCAGGACTCCCAATCTCTCCAGAAGGCTGCACAAAGCAAAGGGCTACCACACCTCCAAGAAGGAGCAACGTGAGTGTGGGAGAATATTTATCACTGCACCCTAACCTGGAATCACTGGAGAGGACTTATTATAAGATAAGGCCCTGCAAAGGACTGGCCTGGGAGGAGCCTCTGGGCCACTAGTTTATGGATGCTAATACCTACCTTCATGGTAACAATGAGCCAACTAGTTATCAATCTCACTTAACGCCTCAAGCCACACCCAGAAAAAAAAAACGCCAACATGTTCCCCTTCTAAACTGTAGGTACTGAGGGTTAAGGGCTAACAACATCTGGTCTCTCTCCAACCAGAGACCTGGCACTCTGCACAGTGCTCTGAGCTAGGGCTAAACCCATGGCAGGGATTTCCCATGATTCCTGGCATCCAGGTCCCTGGAGCGGTTTTCCCCATGGGCTCCCTAATTACAGAGCCTAGGTGCCAAGTCTGACCTTGCCAAGACCTCTGCAGTAGCTGCTCTCAGTTGTGGCCCAGGATGCCAAGCCTACCTCCCAAATCAGCACTTTTCCTGGGACCTTCCTGCCTTGCAGGGAGTTTCCTGCGCATCAGAGGTGGCCCATCCAACTAGTACCACACCCTGGCATGCCTCTTCTTGCTCTTCTGCCCACCTTAGGAGCCCACATTCTCCAAACTACACCTCCAAGCAAACAACTAGCTTCAGCACTATCCCTGCTTTGCAAGGACTCCTAGTAGGTCCTAAATACAGATGTTCTGTCTTCCAGTTAAGACCTCCACATCCTGCAAATTCCCCTGCCATTTCTCTAGTCAACACAGCACCTATACCTGAGCCAGCTCCTTTCTGCCTAAGATCAACTCACACACCATGGCACCTTTGGGGACTAAAACACACACCAGAGACCTTCTCATGATGTCAAGACAAGCAAGATAGGATATACAAAATTTAAGGTCACAGGCTTATCTGCCCTTTCCACTCACCAGGCATTCCAACCTAAACCAGTATTTCCCAAAGTAACTACAAAAACCTGGGCTAGGAGACTGTGCCACTCCCTACCAAACTACCATCAACTTATACCCAAACCCATGTCTGCCATGAACATCCCAAACCCTGCATGTGGCCATGGACTTGCCACAACTTCAGAATCTTCTGTCAGACCCATGCCTTGCTATGTCACCAGCAGGAGGTCGAGGGCTGGCCAGACATCACAAGGTGGTAGGCCTCATGGGGTAAGAGCACCTATGGTCTACATAACAGCAAACTCTAACTGCATTCTAGCTAGAGCCTGCAGCTGGTGAGTGGCCAAGTGAGGCTGTGATTTGGAGTGGATCTCTCTTCAGACCACCTCATGTTACCTTAGACATGTACACACTCAAGTAGGCGAGCCCAGGCCCAATTCAACTCTACTACATGACCCTGACTAGACATACAGATGGGCAGACAGAGTGATAGCAAAGAGAACAGCCTCTGAATGGGTTCCTTTGGCCACTGAACCATGAATCTTGTGTGTGTATGTATGTGTGTGTATATGTGTGTGTGTACACAGGTGTGCGTGCATGTATGAGTATGTATGTGTGTGTATATATGTGCACATATGTATGCATGTGTATATTTGTATGTACAAGTGTTTATGTGTGTGTATATATGTGTGTGTGTGTGCATGCTTGTGAATATGTATACGTATATGTGTGTGTTCATACAGGACAATTCCTGAGCATTCCTGAGGTGCTCAGTCCAAAGTCTTTCATCCCACCCAGACTTGTGGCCTATACACCTACATACCAGCACTGGACAAAATATAGTTTTTCTGTCCTCTACTGCTCTCTCTGTCATCTGCAAGAGGGTAAACCAAGCTAGATACATGGCCTATCCCAGACCAAAAACTGAAGGACTAGCCATGCCTTTGAACTCTGGGAACACCACCAGCCCAATATACCAGGAGGCTGGGTAGGAAGGCAAATGGCCCCACCCAGTTGGCCAGGCAGCATAGGGCACAGAGCCAGGCTCTTAGGAGGCAGCTCTAGTAAATTATTAATCTTGCCAGGAGCAGCACACAGTCACCATCCTATTATGAAGCATTAATAATACAGGAGCTAGGGGAAGGCCGGTGATCGCAGTCACATCTGTAAAGATTACCAGGCTCAGGCTGAGAGGAAAAACCAATGGCTATCAAGTACACTCGAGGATTCTGGGGTAGTAGGGAGGGGGGTGAGTAAATGTGCACTCCACAGCCAGCCTGAGACTGAGAGGCCTGATGCTCAGTACTCACTTGCCCAGCTCAACACACCCATGAAACACAAGCTCTGGAAGTCAGGGGTGCTTGGTTTGTTCACACCAAAGCCTCGACCTGGCTAAGGTTCTCCAGTGATATTTGATGCTTAGACAAATAGCTCCTTGCCACTGGCCACTATATGGGGTAATGAGGGCATAGCCAGTGGCTGGGTCAGTGACACACATCCTGGCAGGGACAGACAAGCGGGGTGCCAGTAGCTTCTAGACCAGCCTCACTCCGTTCCATCCCCACACCAATGCTCCTGGAGGTCTCAGGCCAGGCTACAACACTGTGCTTATAAGAGATGTTTCCCAAACACCCAGAAAAACAAACAAAACAAAACAATGCATCCTCTAGACAAAGCCAGGGATAGAAGTCCCACCTAGACAAGGGTCCGACGCAGTGAGATCTCTGGGTTGTAGTGCACAGGCAACAGGAGACAGAGAATTGGGCCTCTATGTCTAAACTGCCTGTTCAGGCATGAATCTTCCCATGTCCATACTCAGCTTGGCCACCTATGAACTGGGTATATTCCGTTACTGTCCACATCAAGGGATGTAGAAGACTCAGGGACTGGCACATACTCACAGGGTCCCTGAGCTCCTCACTGTCCCGGGGTGAGGGCCGTGGTGTCTTCAGAGGGATCTCGTCTCCACACTCGGTGTCCGAGGCATTTGGGGACTCGGCTAGGTCAAGGAAGTCCTCTCTCTTGTGGCCTCTGAACCTGATCCTATCCAGCCTCCTGAGCATGTTCAGCACGGCACTCCTCGGCCTCACCTGGACATGACGGGAGGGTTCCCTGCAAGAGAACAACAGAGCGCATCAGTGACTGCCCACTGCCTGTTGCCCCTGCCATGTTTGGTTCCAGCTCTATATTGAGGCTGACAGTACCACTTAGCTCTACAATGAATGGCCAGATCTCATCAGACCAGCCACCACCCAATCACAGACGACCTGGCCAAAGGCTAAGGTTCCTCCTGTGCCAAATCCTAACACAGCAGAAAAAAGCCCAGGTTCTCAGGGGGCCCTCCCAGTCACAGAGACAGTCCAGTCTAGGTCTCCACGGTGTGTTAGACGTTAAGGGTATAGTGACAGAGCTGGAAAAGAAAAGGTTGAGCACTCCAACTAGCTGAAACTAGCCTGGAACAGGACCAAGGCTGGGCCAAGAGCATCATCCTCTGCAGACAGACACTCTGCAGAAAAATGTGCGGGGACAGACTTCATCCATTGTTTTGTCTGCTCAACGTTTCCCCCTTCATCACCAAACACTGGCTTGGCCTGGCCTTGGAGACTCAGGTCCCATAACAAAGCCCTCCCAGAAATGGACTCAGTTAGAAGTTGGGCAAAGGCCTGGTACCATGTCACATTACACGCTGTGAGACGCATACAAAGCTCATGTAAATTAACGAGACACATACAAAGCTCATGTAAATTAACAGGCGATGCGTACCAAATGATGGACAACCCCTGGAGGCCTGTTCTCCACCCCTCTATCTTAACTGGACAAGGAGAGCCATGGCAACCCTCAAAATCCCCCAGGAGGCAGAAGGAAGGTCTGTTTTTCCCCAGTGTCCAGCTGGCCTCATTCCCAGGACCACAACAGAGCTGACTAGGCAGACAGGGTCCCAGCTCCAACCATACAGCTCCAGGTCTAAGGCTACAGGTCAGTACCCACAGACCCTGCCCTGACATCTTCAAGAACCCTGAGGCCCCAGGGTGCAGAACAATAAAATGAGTGGGCTCCAACCTATTCCGCTGTTCACCTCATTTCCGAGCTGAGACTTTTGTCTCTGAAACAGAAATGATCCTGAGCAGGCCAAAGTATTCTGGGAATTCAAGATGACACATGCTGAGGGCCTGACCCCAGGCCTGGGCCTAGGCCCAGTCAACCACAGAATTGTTTTCGTGCAAGAAAAACCGGGGGAGTGAACTGGGTGGATTCTGTGTAGCAAGGCGGGAAGAGCTTCCTGTTTGGAGCAGCAGCATGGAAGCCCTTAGTGGACAGATAAATCACTGCCTGGACACAGTCTTGCAACAGACAAGCCTGCCTGCCCCCATGGCTCCTGTTCTCCTTGGCATCAAGGCCTACGTCAAGTTCACTAATAGTGGAACTCATAAGACCTCGGTCAGAATGTATCAGAAATTGCTCGGGAGGTCAGGGAGAAATAGCTCAGTTGTTAGAATGCTTGCCCAGCATGGATGGAACCCTGGGTTCAATCCTTAGCACGGTGGTGATACATGTCTGTCACCTTGGCATTTGGAGGATAGAGGCAGGAGGGTCAGAAGTTCAAAGTCATTCTCCACTAGATAGCAAGTTCAATGTGATCTTGGACCACATGAGATCTTATCAGGAAAGAAAGGAAAACATACAAACAAAAATTAGGGGTGAGAGACAGGAAAAGGAAAGAAAGAAAAAAGAATTTCTTCTGCTCTGAACAGCAGAACAGCAAAGATACGAGGCCTGTCAGAGGGCCTAAGTACAAGCAGACTCCAAGGGAAGCGAACTCTAACATACACCCAGGTGTAGGCAGTATGGTGGGTGGAGCAAGCAGTCAGGAAGGGAGCACATGCCAGCCACATGGAAACATATCACATACAGGAACTATGAATTACAGGGGGACCAAAAGAACATTAAATTCAAAGGTATACACAGCAAATTACCAGAGAAGAGATAATGGTCTACACTGAGAGATGGAGGGTAGGAGCTGGAGAGATTGCTCGGCATAGTTAAGAGCACCAGCTGCTCTTCTGGGGACCATTTCCCAGCTCACAATCATCCGAAACTCCAGATTCAAGAGATCAGGCCTCTGCAGATAGCAGGCATGCACATGGTGTATATACATACATACAGGCAAAACATTCATATGCATAATTAAATAAATCTAAACATTTTTTTAAAGAGACTGAAAAATAAATTCACAAAGTAAAAAAAAAGTATATAGACACTAGACAAATAAAAAACGCAAAAAAGCTGTAATTTGTTTAGAAGTAAAAGCATACACAATACAAAAGGGAACTTGGGTAGCCAATGTGAATGAGAGGTTCCCATTTTCCATGGTTGCACAACTGAACAGGGAGGGAGGGGTGGGGTCGGGGATCTCTGACCGTGTTACTGAACAGGAAATGAATACACAGTAATACTGTAGACGTTTCAGGATCTTAGAACACAGATGTCTGTACAATCAATGATACAGGACACCAGCTGCAAAGTGCCATAGCCCTGTGGTCACACTGTGCAAACAGGTATGAGAAGAGACACAACTCCACCAGGGTGCTAGCTTAGAGTGAATTCAACAAGTCTCTCTCCAAGTGCCCCACAGTGCTTTCCAATTTATTTACTGTAGTAAGATGTACACACCATAAAATGTATTAAGTACTTTTAAGGAAGCATTCAGCAATGTTAACTATATTCATCTATCCTAGAATGCTTTGTCTTGTAAAACTGCAACCACCTTCCTGTCAATGAACACCAGCTCCCCAGCCCACCTCTGGGAGCATTGGTACCTATGTCTTTGAGAAAAACTAAGATCAGGTGCTGGGAAGAGGACCCAATGTGTAAGTGGGCTTACTAACAAGCATGAAGATCCAAGTTCCAATCCCTAGCACCCATGTAAGAAGACAAGTTCAGCCACATGCACACCTTATAACCCTGGTGCTGTGGGAGCTGGAGACAGGAAGCATACTGGGTCTTGCTGGCTGCCAGTCTAGCTCTAGTTTTACTGACAGATCTTGTCTTGAGAAAATAAGCTAGAATGTGATAGAGGGAGACATCAGATGTCCTCCTCCAGCTTCTGCATGTGCCTGGGCACACATACACATAAATAAAAAGAAAGAGAAGGAAGCTAGAGAGCAAGACAGGTGGGCTGGCAACACGACATGAACTTCCTTTTGTTCTGGGAATGCTCAGCCCTGTTTCTGCTGCTAGAGCCTGGGGGGGGGGGGGGGTCCTGCCAACAAGATGCTGAGGCCATGGGCACTTAGATGCAGGAGGGCGGGCACACACCTGGATGGGCACAGACCAACTAGAAGCTGAAGACAGCAGGAAGCATGCTTTTACATGGAGCTCTTGGCTGCCTGAGGGCTCCCTCAAGAGGGTTCCCCTGTCGGAGACGATGCAGTTCCTCAGAACTAGGACCAACGTCTCCATTAAACTTCAGCAAGCAAATGAGGAGAAGGGACAAAAGCACCCCAATATCCAGCCCGGCACCACCAGAATGGAATACCCAGCAGGCTGGCTACCATGAGGGCTCAGGTCCCCAGCCATCTGCTCAGCTCCACACACAAGGTCCTGTTGAGTTGTCCACATGGGCACTGAAAGGAGAGCCAGGAAGAATAAACTCTGCCCAAGCAAGGGGAAGCAAAGGACCTCTTCCCGGTCCCACCGTTCTTTTTGTACTCCGTAGGTCCCTCAAAATGAGGAACTGTCAGGCTTCAATGGCAAAACTCAAGGCACCAGATACAGGTCCCTTCTGACCTTCCCAGTAAACAGTGAGGTCTGCCATACCCCACTGACATCCCCTGCTAGCAGGAACATCTCTCCAGTGTCACCTCACCTCAACAACAGCTGCAGAAACCCTATTTGCTGATGACATAAGGACACTGTTCAAACTCCACACACCACCTGACTTACAGAGGAGGAAGCCTGGATCCAGATTTACATGCTGATGCATTGTCCACCAAGCCAACACTGTTCAAGCCTCACCTGCTGCCCTGACTTCAACTGTTATATATTCTCCACAGGCCCCTTCTGCTCTCTCTGTGTACAACTGACTACCACCCCTAGGCCATAGAAGAAAGTGACTCTTCAGCCAATAGCCTTGCTGCTTTCCCCACAACAGGACCTTCTCATGCAACCACAAGAGCTCTGTGTACCCCAGGACCCCCATGTGCACCCCAGCCCTCCCTGAAGCTACCTCACATCCTCTCCCATTGTCCTGTCACTTCCCGAGACGGGACAATTCCTTTCTTTGCTCATTCCCTTGACACCACTAAATCTCAGATGACTTCTCTATCCCTCCTCAGACTTCTTCCTAGGCTGCAGCAGACTCTGCCTCAACCAATTGATCTGGAGGGGAGTGTGTCTTTCTCTCAAGATCAAGATAACACCATACCAGCTGATGTCACCTGGAACTCAATTCCCCACTGTGAGTCACAGATTCCCTCAAGGCAGTGACATACACTCAGAGTACAATCTGCCATGCCATCAGCTAGGCCATCATTGCACCTCTATCTGGAAGGAGGTGTGTTTAAACACACCCCCAGCTACAACCGTTCAGGGGCAACGACACAGTAACTGGCAGCCTCAGAGCTAGCTCAATACTAAAGGTTTTAATTATCCAGGACCTGCAGGTCCTAACAGAGGACAGTGAGTTCTCTCTGCTCTCCAGGCTACTCCAGCATGGGTTGCATTCTGCCAGCTGCCCAGCCCCACTCTGCAAGTGAGCCCTGGAGTGTTAACAAACACTGTACTGGAAAGCCACAGAATGGCTTCTAGACATACAAAGGAGGCAGTGTCTGAGAACTCCGGACTTGGGAACCACAAAGGGCTTTATTTCCCTTTCTAAGCCCAAGACTAAGAAATAAAAGCAGCTGCCGGTCTCAGCGCTTGGTGTGAAAGCAGCTCTGGCTCACCTTCCTCCAGCCGAAGGTCCTCTCTGAATTCAGAGTCCGAGTTTGGATGCACGGGTCTGTAACCCACAGCCCACAAGCTGAGGCCCGACTGCACTCTTCAGTTTTCCTTATCTGGTAGCTCTCCCGCAGATCCTGGGATAAACCACATCCTCTATCCCACTGGACATCAACCCTTGCTCCTACAAAACAATCCCAGGGGCCCACAGCTGCTAAGCAAGACTGAGCCACTTGGCCCTCAGCCAAATCTCTGTCTTCTTGGGAAGGTGGCCCCTAAGCCGCGAGAACATGAAGGGGGTTAGATTTCTCATGGTCAAGCAATCACATCAGTCGGTGATGTAAAACGCTGTCCCCTGGGCATAACGGAAATTACTTTTTTTTTCCAGCTGAGTAGCTGAGACTACTTGCAAGGGACCTTTTGCTGATCTTTCCTCACAGCAGAAGATGGAGAGGGTCTCTAGAGCCCCACCTCAGATTCTGGCAACTCTTTCCTGCACACAGCCCTAGCTATAAGTAATTCAGCACAAGCTGCATGTGATCCTGTGGTCTTGGGAGGTGCAGTGACAGGTACAGGCATTCACACAGGCACAAAACCACCAACCAGACCATCTCTCTAGACCACTATGCATCCCTGAGGCCAGGGGACCCCTGGGGTATTACCGAAGATCCTATCCATACACTCCTATCTGCCCCTGGCCACTGTCATTCTAGCACCAGGTTTGGAATGTTGGCTCATGCCTAATGGCCTTCAGGTCTGCCCAAGCTCAAGGTGCATCTGGGAGCCACTTCCTTCACCCTAGATCCACAACATGGTCCTGTAAGCTGGGCCACTGATGGGAGACCAAGTGCACCTGACCTGAGGACCTGAAGTTAAGCTGGCCTAGTTGGAGGGTGTGTATCATGAGCAGGCTTTGCTACATGGGCATGGTGAGGCATGCCTTTTATGTCAGCACTTGGGATCTCTGTGAGTTTGAGGCCAGCCTCATTTACATAATGAGTTCCAGGACAGCCAGAGCAACATAGTGAGACCTTGTCTGAAATAATTAATTAATTAATTAAAAAATAAGTTAAAATAAATAAAACAAAACACACCGTTCCCAGTTAATGCTCTCTGCCTGTGGATCAAGTTGTAAACCCTTAGCTACTGCTTCAATACCATCCTGCCTGCTTGCCACCATGCTCTCCACCATGATGGTTGTGGAGAAATCCTCTGAAACTGTGAGCCCCAAATCAAACACTCCAGGCTCAGTGCACAGACCCTAAACAGAACTCCAGTGGCTGAGCTGGGCAGTGGGGACTATGGCATGTTTAGAAATCACAGCACTGTTCTTAGCTCCCTCAGACCTCCATAGTCCCTGAAACCAAGTGGTCTAACTCCAGGGAGAGAACCTTGCTCTAATCTCCAGACAACACCACCTTCTTTGCAACTTCAGCAAAGCAGCTATGGTCAGAATGTTGTTGACAAGCACAGTCACTCCAGGACTTCTATCCTTGAACCTGAAGGCCAGCATCTCATCTGTTGGCCTCTTTCTCAATTGACAAGAAGCAGAACAAGCTCCTCAACCATCCATCTCCCCCATATATACCAGATCTCCTCTAGTCCTGAAGATCGCTACCGCTAATCCAACTGACAGACCGGGAAACCGGCTTGTGAAGACAAGCAGGGTAAGAGGTGTTACAGTAGCAATATAAGTTGATCCCAGCAAACTCGAGCTCCACGCCCGCCCGGGCATCCTTTCCAGTATAACCTTCTATATCCACCACAGGTCCCCTTGCCCTTGAGACTGAGTTGGAACCTAGCAGAGCAGCCACACACAGGTTCATTAGGAAAACCTGCATTTCAGCAGGTAATTAAGCAAAAATCTCTATTATATAAGTGACCACACTTAGCAACAGGAAACCCACACAATTCCAGCCGCTCTCCAAGCAACCAGGACCAGGAAGGATGGGACCAGTGAGACATCTGGAAGGAAACACCTACTGCAGTTCCTGGATACAGCCTGTCTCCCTGCCATGGCCCTGACCCACATTCCAGAAAGCAACTGTTACAACACCATTGGACCAGCTCTCTGTAAGAGCAGGGTTCTACAGATGGTGCTGTACAAAGCCCAGTGGCCCAGGTGGGATGGGGGCCATCTAGGCTCTGCCCAGTTACCTATCACAGTGCCAACAGGCATAGCCAGTAAACACTTAAGAGAAAAAAAGGTGGAGTGCAGGTAGCTACACACACTTTCTGTCCTGGACCGACGCATCTGTGAGGAGTAAGAACTCCCAAAGGGTCCTAGAGTTTCTGACCCACTACATGGTTGGGTAGGCCAGCAAGCACCTCAGCCTCATGACCAGCACTTTTGAAGACCCGAGGAGTTCACACCCAGAAGTAAAGGAGCAGGGTCAGGGGTGAGCGACGTAAATCCAGGCCACACTGAGACAGAAGAATCCAGTAAGAATTCACATGCTGACACCACCCTCTCCCCACACCTGTGCTGTGTGATAGACTACCACCTAAGGCAAGGGAGCCTCCAAGAACAGCATAAGCCCCGGGTGCACAGAGGAGAGTCAGCTGTGAACAGTTACAGTGCCCGACGGTGACCGGCTGAGTCTTACTCTCCCTGCCAGGCATACAATAAAGAAGACATCATGAGACCCAGACCAGATCAAGACAGGACAGCCTCTAGAAAGGGTTCAGTCAGAGGCCAGTCTACTCAGGACTGACCAGCACCTTCTCAGAGATCCAGCTGGCTCTTCTACTAATGGTGGCAGCATACCTGATAGTCAATAAGACCCATAAGGGCATGGGATCAAATACTATCTCCTGGAGACTCCAGGTTATGTTCCCAGACCCCTGCACAGGCTCTTCCATGTCCCCAGGGCACACTGACTGGCCACATGGATCCAGTGGTTTGTGGATCTCTCAAGATGTTACTGGAAGATTTGAAGCACTCCCTTCTGCAGGGAGGAGGGAGGTTCATGAGACCCAAAGTTAATGGAACTTACACAGGTCAAAAGGTTACAAAGCTCACGAGACCCCTCCCAGAGGTGATAAAAGCCAAGGCTTTCTGGGGAGTGGAGACTTTCCAACTGGCCAAGCTATCTGCCCTGTGCAGGAAACTCCCATCGTGGCTGCTTTTTTTCTGAGTTATCACCATGCTGAGGTGGACTTTTTGATGATGCAAATGACTTGGAGTCACCCCTGCTCCTGTAAAGAACCCCAATAAATTCACTGTTTCACTACACCAGACTTGGATGGGATCATTTCTCTGGTCTATTGTCTCTGCCCTATCTGGGGTGAATAGAACTTTGCTCACGTCTCCCCATATACAACTTGACACACAAAGACTAGCACCAGGTGGGGAACCAGGGAGAGTTCAGAGGAGGTCCAGTAGGTCCCTAATTGAACCCGATTCAATTTTACAAGCCAAAAAAATATCGGACCTATTGGTACTAGTATACTTCATAGGGTAAAATCTCATTCCTTAACCTCTATATATTTTTTTAAGTTGAAGTCTTAGTTTAATTATAATTTAAAGCTGGTTCTAGAGTTGGAGTGGCTCTCTCCTTCTCTAAACTCATGCATACTTGTTAAAGGAAAATACAAAATCTCTGTATCAGGAGCGACCTGATATGGGACAGAAGAATGAGTAAAAATAAGGGACTATTCTATTGTTACTAATCCTATGCTGAATAAATAGTTATATATTTAGCTTCCTGTATACTGTGTTGGGTTTTAGTCTCTTATCAGTTTTCTGCAGTGATCCACAATGATGCCTAATTGCGAACTTAAACTATACAAAAGGAAGATGGGGCCCCACAATGATGATTTCACATGGACTCTGACAAAGCCACTAGGCTGGCAAACACCAACCCAAGATCAGATTTGGACTACAAACTGCTCAGGATAGCTGAGGCAGCTCGCTGAGATGAATCAGCTTCACAGACTACTATAGCCAGGACTTGAGACAAGCCGTACACTTTCCTGTTATGCAGAGACTGGACAACAAATGATACAGCTATTTATTTCAGGACTTGACATTTAGCAAAACTTTTCTTTTCAGGATCCCCTAAAGATGCCATCGCCCACAGACAGCAGGAAGTAAATTTAAGAGCACGGCACCCACATTCCCAAGAGGTGGTGTGGGTGGTTTTTTGTTGTTCAATGGGTTATGGATGATTGTCATTATTTAGGTTAATTGGTTAAAAATTGTTAATGGTTATGGTTAGAAAAAAGTTAAACAAGAATGATTAGATTCAAGATTTGTATTAAAAAACAGAAAGAAAGGGGGGGTACAGATATATAGGATATAAGGATAGATTATTGAATCTTCTTTTAAAAGGATTTACTAGCCTTAAATATGTTTTCAAGATCAAACAAACATATTTTAGATGAACAGGTCTTCTTCTAATACTTCAGAGATCCATAGAATATGGCATTTAAAATATTTTAAGAACTTAGACTTTTCTAGACAGTTGTTACATATATTATATTTATATATAAAGACCTTGTTCTAGGGAGTGCTGTAGGCTGAGCAGTCTGCAGAGGCCTGCTCTCACCCATCCAGAAAAGATAAATGAAGTGTGTGAGAGGGCCATTGCTCAGGGAAACTAAAGACAGCCACCCCACCTATTAGGCACTCTGGGTGTTCCTACTACCACCAGGAATGCTGGGGGGGGGGGGTGTTGTTTGGGTTTTTGTTTGATTGTTTTTGGTTTTTAAACTGTTCTTGTTTAGGACAAGATCTCATGCTGGAGCCAAGGCTGACTTGTAATCACTATGTACCCAAGTTAGCTTCAAACTAACAACAATCCTCCTGCCGCAGCCTCCAGAGTGCCAGGATTATAGGCTTTAGGTACACTTGATTTTTGGTGCAAGGGTGTGGACAAGGTGTGGGTAATACTGCTGGAGCTCTGAATGCTGGTGTCAATGAAGGGAGTGCTCCTGGCCTGAGGGACAGACAGTGGCAACCCAGGAGGGCCACCCTTCCGAGGGCCACACTACCAAGGCAAAGTGTCAACTGGTGAATATGGCGGGAAGAGAGTGCGGTGTCCTCACACCAAAACAAACCAGAGAGGAAGTGGCGGAAGCAACTTTGTCAAGGGTCATCTCATTTCAAGCACAGCATGAGACCCCAAGTGACTTGTGACCCACGGAAGAAAGAAAGCCGTGGTTCCCCCAAAGATCTGTGACCCAGAGTGGAGAGAAGGTAGTGGTCAAGATTCAGGAAACAAACACAGGTGGTAGACACGGATCCCAGCAGGCAGCTCAGGGTTCATCTGGGGGCTCAACCAGATTGCACAGGGCAACAGAGGCGGTAGGGATCGGCCACAGATAATCACCCCTCCAGCTTTCAGCAACTCAACACCAGCTCCGCTCCACTGGGGACAAGTACCTACTTCCCACTTCTCGGGCCATGCCTCAGTGAATCCTGTAGGCAGCTAGGTTCCCGGCTCTTCATCTCTATCTCTAGACATGACACCCACTAAGAAAACCCTGGAACTTTATGTGATGATTCTAGTGGGTTTTTGTTGTTTGGTTAGTTTTTTGAGATAGAGTTTCTCTGTATAACAACCTTGACTGTCCTGAAACTCCATTGTAGATCAGGCTGGCCTGGTTTACAGAGATCCACAGGCTAAAAGCATGTACCACCCTGCCTGGGGTGGCACTCCATTTTCAAGAGATGAAGAACCAGAGGGAAGTCACAGCCATCACAAGGTAAAAAATGAAATTTTCTTGCTGCTCTGGTCCTCCTCTGGGGCCCAGCAGAGATGCCAGCCTGGGTGTGAGGCATGGCAAGTGGTGGAGCTGAAGAGCCTGTTTCTAGGAGTTGCTCTAGCAGGGCTTCTAAAACCAGCAGTAGGGGTGGGGGTGGTGGCTATGTGTGTGTATATAGTCACAATCACAGGGGACTATGGAAAGCGTCAAGAAGGAGGTCCCTCTAAAACTGAAAGACCCAGTGATCAGCAAGCCAATTTCTGAGTTCCTGAGCAAGAGAATGGGCAGTAGGGCTCATAGCAGAACACTCACAAAGATGCACATGGCCAGCCTCCAGCTGTCCTGTCACGGGGACCCTGTAATGAGCTGTAAGGACACTGGTACCCCTCTTCACTGTTTCCCTCATAATTTTTGTGAGTGAACTTGTGCCGTGTATCCGACATGTAATGGGGCTGTTGAGGACATGCTTCAATAAGTTAATAAGTATTTTGAAGTACCTCTAGTTTTAATTTCTGGTACAAGAGGTAGCCATAAACACAACCCACAAATAACACAGTCCCAGAATGTCCTCGGCCTCTGAAGGCTGTAAAGGAACCAAGGCAAAGTGGAGGCGAAGCAGGAGGGAGTGTGGGGGTGGTGGAAAGTGAACTCAGAGGCCTCCCAGACAGAACTAGGCAAGCACTGGGCAGCCCACCAGTGACCTCTGACCCACCACCTAGGTCTTGAAGGGCTGAAGCGGGTCCCACAAGGAGCCATATCCAAGTACAATCTGGGAGTGCAGTGCCAAGAGGCACTTAGAGTTGGAAGGCAGAAGACATAAAGAACAACACTTCTGTCACAGGGCCAGCCAGGGCTGCCATCTCCTTTCCAGTCACATCCAGAAACAGCCTTGACCCATCTCCAGGTGACTAAAGCATCAGGACCTTTAGTCCGCCTCATGTACCCAGCAGAGGACCCAAGGGTCAGAGTCAAGGCTGGTGGATGGCACCTTGTATAAACGTCACAGTAAACGTACTGTCAAGGACACAGCTCAGGCTGGCTCAGCAAGTGGCCACAGTCCACAACACACACTGATAGGCAGAGCCTGGGAGAAGCTGGCACCTAGGGGAGAGGCCAAGAAAAGGTGGGTGTTAACCTGGAGGCCAGCAGGTGGCTTGGGCAAAACCAGATGATGTCAGGACAGAAACTAAGGGGGTGGAGAAAGTGTCAGGGTCAGGGCTCTTCCCTCTCCTTACCCGAGGTCACTGTGCAAAAGGGCTTCTGGGAAGGCAAGATGTAGCTGGGACATCTTGGGCCTACAGTGACCTAACTTCATCCACATGAACCTACCTGACTGAAATCATCACCTCACCCAATATATAGAAACAGAGCACAGAGTGTCAGAGAGATGGGACAGCGCCCTGCCCTGGTCAATGTTCAGGCTTCCCAGCCCCAGGCTCATGACCCCGTGGACCTCATGCCAATGCTCATGAGCTTCACCCTCCTAAACACACCATGTCTTTGCTCCTCTCCGACACAAAGACCAAGAGTGGAGACACAGAAGGGTAGGAGACCCCTCCAGACTTATGGTTATGGTCAATGTCACACCACCTGCACACAATAGCAGACAGACATTATACCGACAACCCTATGCAAACCCTGTCTCCAAACACACTCTCCAGAGCCCCCGCTATGTATAACAGCCTCCTCTTCTTACGGCCCCACACAAGGCCTCTCCTCCAGGAAGTCCTCCCTGACTCCCTCAGTCCGCATGTACCTTTCATCCTCTGGGCACAGCAGTCCTGAGGTACAAGCACACCTTTGTGGGCCCACACCTATATGGGGCACCTGTGTGGACTCACTCAGCCACGTAGGCTTGCTCAGGTACACCATGCTTTCTTCCACACCTTCTCTACTGCCTGCATTATGGATCTGCCCAAGGCCTCACATCCAGCACCCTCCCTTTCAGTGAAGACCCAATGCTTTCCATCAGGAATTACCAGCCCACTGTGATGGGCTGCCACTCTCCAGCTCCCTGTGGTGACAGCAACTATAACTGTAAGTGAAATTTAGCCTTTCTGGAAAGGGGCGGTACAATATAGATGGGAAGCATAGCCCATCCCAGAAGATAGAATGGATGTAGACCAGGATGAGGCAGATGAGACAGGAGGAAGCCACAGTAAGGAAAATGGGGAACCGGAGACCCTGACCTGACACCCCATGCAGCTCCATGCCCACTCTCCTCTCCCTGTGTCTCCTCACAAGGGGACTCAGGGCAGGTCCTAGACAGGCTCAGGATTCAGCCACCAGAAGAAGGTGACAGCTCTGAGCAGCAACTTCAGGAAACTGTTAAAATGCCAGAGGGAGAATATTATGAAGGATGCAGTATGGCTAGCCTTAAGTAACTGGGCATGAAACAGTCAATTTCCAAAACAGTTGGGAAGACTATTTTATAAATAAAAAACAGGACACATTCATAGAACCCTTACCCATTGCCTGTCACAGGGCACCTTGGCCCATAAACCTCCTACCTCAGTTTCCTGATATCCCGACAAAATTAGAAAATGGAAACTGGCAAAGAGCAATGAGTTTATTGAGAGGTGTTTAACAAGAGGGACAGAGAAGTCTAAACCCCCTATGTGTTATCTCACAATTTACAAAAGGTTTGAGGTGAATGCCAGAACAAATGTAGGTAGACTTGGACAGACAGGTTAATGGCGCTGTCTTGCAGAGAAAGACGTTTGCACTCCAGGTTGCCACTGTTTTGCTGTTCGGCTACAGAGAGTTGTTGATTTGAGTCCAAACCAAATGCATGAGGGCACTAAAAATCCCCCAATTTAAAAAATGTGGGTTTGTTGCAGGATATTTGATGGCACAGTGACATTCCAAGACTGTCAATAAAGTCTAATCTTGAATCAGGGGGCGAAGTTAGCAACTAGCTGAACAGAATTGGCCATAGAGGTTTTGGAGGACCCAAAGTACATATAGAGACACAGGAAGTAGTAGAGAGGAGCTTAGAAAGATTCACAGGCCTATTTGGATCCAGGAAGGAAAGAGAGGAAGGAGGTCACTGGTTGCTCTTCTGCTGCTTCTCTGATCAATCGAGTTTTTACCCTGATATTTAACTCCTGAGTTTTTAATTAATAAGATAAACATTTAGATGAACTCTTCAAGAAGTTTTTAGGATACAAGATCCCCACCTGCCCTGAGTCTGGCAGTTCTTTGTCCCTTGGCCTTTCCTTTTGCATCTTGTGTGGAGATCAGCTTCAGCGACCATTCTTGTCACAGGTGTATTCTAAACACTGACAAAGGTGAAGGACAGTGACAGGAGACGGTCTCTCTTCAAACCGTCTCCTCTCCTGTCAGGGGTACTCATTACGTAAGCAGCAAGCTGTCCAGGTTACAAAGGGAAGGGTCGCTGGTGGCCACACACAGCTGGGAGGCTCACTAACATGCTGGCAAGGAGAAACCCTGCCCCCACAATGGAGTATCCTTGCCCAGCAAGACCTATCAGACACTCACCCACACCTTTGTCCAGCCAAAGCCGGGATGCAGCAATCCAGAGATAGGTGGGGCTCATGGGACTAATGGAATGTTCCTATCTCCCCCAGAGCACAAGAGTCTTATGTCACAGAACAAAGTTCATTGGTTAAATTTGTAGTTGCCAGGTATAATCCTGCACTAGGCGATAATAATTCTTCAGCAATGTGACTATCTAGATGGGAATGTCAACAGCCAGCTCTGCATGAGTATCCATCCCACAGTGCACTGTTCCCAGTACACCCATACAGCTCAACACAGCCCATTAGGAGAAAGACCTGCCCTGCACCTCTACAGGCACAGATCTCCATGAGTCTACTGCTTATATGCTCTGGCTTCTCTTGGACCAAGCTGACCTGACCTCACACCATCTCAGTGTATGCCAAGTCCACAGCCTGACCTTCCCGTTTCCTGTCCCCAGCATTTTCCATGCACACTCCCCCTGACTCATGCACTCCTCCCTCAGACCCAGCCTGAATTCAGCCTGAGAGCTGGCAAGGGTTGATACTTCAAGATCACCTGAGTCCACACAGCTGTGGCCTTCACTTTCAGCTTATTTCCATCTCAAGTAATCCTGCTCTCCAGGAGCTCAGCAATGTACCAGCCATTTTACCATAGGGTCCCCTATGCTGTGCTTTGGGGACGAGTTCCTGACAGGTTCTACACCCAGAACATCCATAAACCAAGACCCAGCAGCTGGAAATCCAAAGCTACACAGTGTTGCAGAGTTCCAAAGGAAATATGAAAGAACATCTCAGGACTGGAGAGATGGCTCAGTGGTTAGGAGCACTGGCTGCTCTTCCAGAGGACCCGGGTTCAATTTTAACTCCAGCTCCAGGGGACCCAACAGCCATGACAAAACACCAATGCACATAAAATTATTATTATTATTATTATTATTAATAATAATAATAATAATAATAATAATAATTAGGAAGGAAGGAAAAGAGAAAGAGAGAGTAAAAGAGCAGCTCGTAGATCCAGGCCAGGACTACCTGGACCATGTCCTGAACCTTCTATAATTAGAGCCCAGTGACAAAAACCAAGCTGTAAGCTGACACCTCCCTCTAGCATCACTTTCTCTCCCCAACCCCCTTTGCCCCTCCCTCCAAAAACCTTAACCCCTGGCTCCACTTTTCACACAGCATATCCAAACATCTTAAGAGTCATCCACATCTCACCAGAAAAAGACCACCACGGCCAAACCCTAGTAAACTAAACAATTAAATAAATAAATAAATAAATGCATCCGACCAGGGCAGGCTGTTCTCTGCTTCAGATGCCAAAGTCTACAGGCAGAGACAAGTGACAACAGCCGGAGCAGAACAAACCCTGTGTCTCAGGTAAACTTGTCATAGACAGTAACTTCAGATGAGAAGAAAAAAAAAAAGTGCATTTGTTTCTGTCCTAATGAAAACGACTCAGGAAAACTGGCTGACATGAAAGGGGGAAGGCAGAGGAAGAAAGATCTTCACAAACATCCAAACTTACCACATCGTCTCATGTCCACAGGCTTCAGGGTTAAGACTATTCTCCCTCTGGGAAAACCCAAACTCTGAAGCATGAAAATCCAACTGTAACACAGCCTTGCCTCCTGGCATGTCTGCTTCCACAATCACACCACAGCTCCAAGGCCACACCTGGCGCCTGGCTGAGGCCTTCTCTCTTGATCCAGCAGCCACAGCTCCTGCTCTCACAGAACAGCCACTTCACAGCCCTTCAGGCCAAGAGCCCTGAGCCCAAAGGTCTGGCCCTATGTCCCAGGGGAGGGCAGGTTTCAAGAAAGCAGGCGTGAAGACCTCGCTGGGCCGGATGAACAGGTTCACAAGAAACGTGGAGAAGGGAGGCTCCTCCGAGTTCTTCCACCAGACAGACAGCAGCTGAGTCAAATGTGAAGCAAAGAAACTTTACAAAGAAGAGGTGGTAGGGCATCATGAGAGAAAGGTTCCAGAATGTCGAGAGAGTGAAGCCAAGAGATGGTCTGTGGAGCCTCACCTCCCAATTCCAAGGGAAAAAACAAACAAAAAACAAACAAACAAAAAACCTCCTGCCCACACACACCCTGAAGCCAGAGAGGTACCCACCTCCACTCCCAGAGAGGATGGGTACAAAACTATGTCATGCTTTACACTGTCCTATGTCATGGCCCTACCTCAGGCTGGACCAGGTGACACCTGTCATCTTGCCACATGCATAGCTGCAGAGACTGATGTCTGACTCAGAAGTGCCACCTAACCGGCTAAGTCCACTCCCTGGGTTTCCAAAGCACAGCTCACTAGGCCTGCTATTACGTTCTCCTCATCCGTCCAGCCATAAGCAGCAGAAACTTGTCTAGTGGCCTCTGACTTCCTCTCAAGGTGCCAACCTGGAACCGTGACAATGAGTGCAGCAAGTCACCTCAACGTGCAGGCTACCAGAACTGTAATCAGGATGGTAACAGGATGAGCTCTCTGTACACTCCACAGCCAGCTCCTGCCCACTCCTGTCCACCTTCTCATCCTCTGGGTAAGCAGTGAGGTGGCTGAGGTAGTGAAAGGCTGATGGATTTAAGACCAGGAGTATGAAGAACTCAGAATACACTAGCCATGGGTCCCTTGGCAAATAGCTACTTGCCCTATGGTACAAGCTTTGTGATTCTCTAAATGCTTGCCTTGGCCTCCTGACAAGGCACAGCTATTGTCTTTGTGGCTAGGATGGGGTTCTGGGAGGGGCCAGGGATGTGGAGAAGGAAGAGAGGTCCCCCAGGGCTATGTAGAGGCTGATGCCCCACAAGGACTGAGCTGCCTCAATCAGAAGCCCATTTTCCTCTCAGAATTCATAATTCTCTGCCTTTAAGACCCCAGTGTCCCTAGGGACCACTGGCCCAGAATATCAGCTGTCAACTCATTTCCGCAGGTATATAGCCTGCTGTGGCTGATAAAGGGCTGTTGAGTAATTTTTTCTTAGGGAGACATAACCAAATGGCTGCTCCCCTCTGTTACAGCACCAATGACAGACCCAAGTGCTGCTCCATCAATGTTTAACTTGATAAACCAGAGTTTACTGGACTCACATAACATGGGTGACTCCCAAACGGCCACACTCTGGAAAGTCTTATCGCTGCCCAGGTGGAATCCCCCTAGAGTTAACCTTCTGTTTCCAATATTCTATAGCCCTTCCCAGACCACACGACCACCTGTGACTGGGGCAAAATCACACACAGCTGGCTGGGAGGCACAGGAGATGCTGGAATGTCAGAGTTGGGTCCAATGGCTCTCCTTCCTGCCTTCTATAAGGGGATGCCAACAGTCAATAGGCCCTATCAGGTGTCCCTTGCCAGTGGTCCCGGGAGCTGTCTGAAGATGATGGCCATACACGCAAGGGGGGGGTGGGGGTAGCGCACCTCCTGGAATTTAAAAAAAGTCCACAGAAAAGAAAGAGATGAATGCCAAAGGAAGCCAGAGTGGGAAGAGATATTTGCTTTGGAAAGCAACTAGGTTACAAACCTGCTCTGCTGGCTGATACCACACGACCAAATTGCCTCTGGACTGCTCCAGGTGCTGTGAGCAGAGTGAAGTTCTCTCATGGGTCGGGATCATTCCGATATAGGGAAGGGGACATTTTCTGGGACTGGTGCTGGGGATATAGGACCCTGCATCTCTCACTCCTCTGCTCCATGGCTGTGTGACCCATAGAAGATGGGCACAGGAAATAGAGCTGGGAGGTAGACCCATACCAAAAAGGTCCTAGTTACTCGGTGTGTACACACATCAGCAGAAGGCCACAAGATGGCAAAAGTAGGGAGCCTGGGAGCCTGTCTACTCCCTCCCAGCCTGGTTCCTTATGCCTTTGCATTGTGGAGATCTCAAGTTCCCAGGAGATGATGCCTCATGAGGGACCAGAAGAGCCATAGACCTTCTGTCCCATCAGGGCTAACTGCCTGGTGCCTAACCTTGTTGTGTCTCCTGAAACACCTTGCCCTGCTTAGAGCTGCCCACAAGGTCTCTCCTGACCCAGAGAATATCTCCTCCTCTACCTGGAGCCCCAAAAGACCTAGAAGCTTCCCTCTGACCCATCACCTGCCCGCTTATGCCTCAAGCCATCCACCCCAAGCATGCCTACACATGCCTGGTTCTACCAACTGCAGGCTTCTACACCTGTCATAGCTTAAAAGGTTCTTCTCCCACCCAACCAGCCCTGTCTGGTGAGACCATGTTTGCCTCTCTCCAGCAGGAAGGACCAGAGTGGGGCCAACCAGATGGGAGGAAAGCTAACCAGGCAGGTGCCAGGCTCTCCAGACAAGCTGTGGTATGTACTGTGCAGATGGAGGCCAGAGTTTGACTCTACATGTCTTCTTCGATTGCTCACTTGACCCCAGAGCTCACTGATTTGACTAGTCTACCCCATTCAGCTTGTTTGAGGTCCTGTCTCTGCCTCCTGCACACTGGAACTCCTGCTCCGTTCCCTCTCAAACTTATGTGAGTACTGGGAGTCCAAACTCCATCTTCACACTTGGCACACTGAGCACTTTACCCACTGGGCCAGCTCCACAGGCCCAAATCTTTCTTAGAGACCTGCCTACCACCCTAGGCAGCTATAGGAGAGTTCACTGACACCTGCCCTAGGGGCACTCCTCAGAGGGTGTGTGTGAGCGTTGGGGTGGGGAGGTGGGGGTGGAGGTTGCCTCCTGCCCTCACATGGGGTAGGCCCTCAAGTATGAAGCAACTGAAAAACAGCACAAAGAGCACACATCCCTTTCCACCTCCATCACCTCACTTTTCAGACCCCTGCAGAGACTGGAGGCTGCCTGCTGTGAGAGCATCCCAGGAAGACCTGGGGACTGAAAACATACTGGTGAGGACCCAGTGAGAAAACCAGGGTCCCTGAAGTCCCTGGAGTTTTTAACTCTACAGTTAGATTTCCTTTCTGTTACTGGTAAAGAGAAAACACCAACAGGTCGAACAGAGATAAGAAGCTCCACGTTACTTAAGCAACTCTATTATTCTCAGGCACTTGGGAGCACAGTAGATAAAATCAATTCCTTTCATGCTGTTATTCAAACACTTTCCTCTTGAAAACACATACAGAGATAGCTCCAATTTAGGTTATGAAGATGAACCAAAATAATGGTTGAGAGGGGGTTTCTATCTTCTAATTACACAGAATTTAGGACAAAATATTCGTGTAGGTGATTCTGAGATACTTGGTAAATAGGTCAAAACGAATTCATTTTGCTGCTAAAATCCTTCACACCCGACACAGCAGAACTAATTCCCGTATCAGGAAGAGACGCAATGAGGCAGGAAGCCAGCAGCCCCTCCTGCAGGCTGATGTGTCCTGGAAGTGAAAACCAATTATAGCATCCATGTAAACCACTGGACCCTTGTAGTAGGAGGCATGCCTTGACAAGTATAGGGAGCTGAGGCTCCCCCTCACCCCCAAGCCTATGCAGTCAGCCAATCCCCCATGAATGAGCAAGGCCCCAGTGTAGCCGCTGAGCATTCTGAGTCAGTGAAGCAACACTGGACTATTTTCAATCCTACCATTAAATACTCAATTAGAAAAGAAAAAAAAAAAAAAATACACCCTCGCCTACCTTAAAGGAACAATGCTTATTTGTCAATTAAGTAAGCAGTTGGGGATGGGGTTTGACGGGGGAAGTTGGCCTCCATCCCCTGGCAACAGGATCCTACAGAGACTGAACCATACCTGTTGCACAGCCAAGACAAGCCCTGGTGGCCTGCTGAGCCAGGCCCTGGAGACAGGATTTGTACTCAGGCAACTGGCATCAATGGGCTCTCCTCAGACATTACAGTGTCCTCAATGTCTGTCCCAGGCCCTCAGCCAACTGCTGGGAACAGAGAAGAGGAGATTCTTGCCTTGTACAGCCTAGTGCAATGGGAAGAAGAGGTGGCACACTGGCCAGCCCTCAGGGTGGGGCTAGCCCTGATAGCCTGATGTCACCTGATGTTTCTGACTGCACCTAGCTCATGGTGAGGGGTGGGGATGGCCTTTCTATGAGATGCAAATCACAAAAGTCTGAATGTACAGGGAAGTTCTGGTGAATCCAGGTTTAAATCAGAAAAGTCCTTCTACCCCGGTCATGTTAGTGGTGGCATCTGGAACTGGTGGCCTAGCATCTCCCAGAATTCCTCTTCTCCTGCAAAGTAAGTTCTATGACTCAATCACTCAGGTCAGCAGTTGGGGGGATTGTGGGGGAACAGGACAACACATTGGCTTCAGGGCTATCTGGCCTTGGGGAAGGAACCTGACCTCTCTAAACCAGTCGTACAGCAAGGAATCCATGAGATGGTGGCAACTCCCACTTTCAAACATATCATGCTACATGTGACAAGCAGTGGGGGGGGGGGACAGTGTCCTAGGAAGGAATGGGAGATTATGTGATGGTCTGACTACCATGCAGAGACAGTCTGCAAAAGGCTCCCCAGGGAAGGGAGGTTCAGGCAGATACAAGGGATTTTCAGGGGTGCACATGGTGAGGGGGGTCACCGAGAAGCCTAAGGAGAGAGATCATCAAAGGTTACTCCTCAAGGCCCAAGAATAGGAGTGAAGACAAGATGACCTCAGGATGACAAGAGCATGGGCCCTGTCAAAAAGCAAGATGGGACCTCTCTAATACCCGCTTCCTCATCTGCAATGTGGGCCACTGTAGGGGGATGGCAGCCTCCTCCATGCACCCTCTGGCCCCTTGCAGGTGTTAGTTATTATAACAGAACTGCCCACTCACTCTCTGCCTTGGGCAGCCTCAGGCATCCCTCCCTCCCTGGCCCAAATCAACCCAGCCCCCACACTGCCATCTGCCCTTGGGCTACCTGGGGTAGAGATTCTGCTATCCAGAGCTCCCCAACATCCAGGGCTCCCCAGCAACCAGGACTGCTCTTTTATGGAGGTTTCATGGCTATGGAGCTGTGAAAAAGGTCCCTTACTCTGGGAAGGCTTGCCTCTACAGCACTGTAGCAGGCATCCTGCTCTACACAGCAACTGCCCTGGATGGCTATGGACCACCAGACAGCAGACCCAGGCTTTTCTCAGTCTCACGGCTGACACTGCTTGGGTGGACACATTCCACATGATGTCTCGGTGCCTATAAGCACTCTATGGTCACTGACCTCACTCTGGACAAAAAATAAGAGGCACTCAGAGGGGCTCAGTCACTTGCTCCAGGCCCCACCACTATGGCATGACTTAGAGCAGAGGGCTTGGGCACCAGTCATTCAGGGCCAACACTTGCTACCTGGATTCATCCAATCTAATACTTTCCCCACACTTTGTGGGACCACTAAAGCCTAGCCCAAGTGACAGGGATGTGGGGCTAGGGGAAGTGTCATTATGGTACTCCAGGAAGGGAGAAGGGAGAGACCCGGAGCTGGAGTACCTGGAGCAGGCTATCCAGTAGGCCAGAGGAATGATTGGCAAGTTATAGCTTTGAGGACCCCAACCCCCAGGCCCATCTGTAGATGGGCAGTCCTGAAGTGCAGAGCTGGCTATGTGCCTGCAGGAGGTCAGTTGGGGCTTTTAAAAGCCCAGAGAGTAGTTGGCCAGGGCCCAGCTCACCTTTTTCTGCCTATAAGCATCCCAGCCCACCCCACATACATCAATATAAACAGAGCACCCACTATGGCTATATTAGAGCCAGCCTTCCCCTCATCCACACAGCTTTGCTGATCTCGAGGGGCTGGGATGCTTGCCTTCCTCTCAGGGAGCTGGCCTCTGGGCCTTCCTAACCCTGATATTAGACAATTACATGACGTACCTATCACCTGTTGGCACTCCCGTCCTATGCAGATTTAGAACTAGCAGACCTGGATCACAGAGTCTGCCCCTCCCAAGGAATCCCATCTAGTCCCCAGGGCCATCCACTCTGCAAGTCACAATTCTTGATGTCCAGCTCAGAGAGCAATGTTTAGATGGCCCGGAACAAGCCCGACACAGCCTGATCTCTGGAACCCAACGTATTGAGATGGATACCACACACTTCAGTTTGGTCTCTGCCCTAGTCCCTTGCCATTTGCCTCCAATTCAGTGAGGGGAGTGGGGGATGGGGGTAAAGGGGTGTAGGAGGCCATCCAGGCCATCCTCCTGGGGGCTCCACCCTGGTGCTGCGGGTGGCTGACTCATGCTTCATTTCCTCTCTACAAAGACAACTAACTTCATGTGTGGTAAAGTTGCGCTTGGGCCCCTCCCACCGCTGGGCAGTGGCCCTGAAGACCAACAGCAGACACTAACATATGTCTTTCCTCTGAATTCTACCTCCAGCACCTGTGAGTCCCCTCCCTTCCGCTCTTCTCTCTCCCTCTCTCCTTCCACACCCTCCTCCCTCAACTGTATTTAAACCTGACGGAAATGCTTTCTGAAGTGATTCACACACCCCTGCACTCTTCAGCAAGCTGTTAAAAAAATGTCACCTCCTTTCTTGATCCAGGATCTACGAAGCATGCCTGTTCCACGTTCTTCAAAGCCACACCACTTCTGACCTCCATTCCATCCTCATCCCCATCCACAGCACTCTGTCCCTCCATCCCTGGCCACCTCTTAGCACTGCCTTGGGAAATGACACGACCCCCCCCTTCTATCAGACCCCTGACTGTTCCCTGTGGGTAAAGTGGATGAGGAAGGGGCAAGCTACAGAAACCAGCCCCTGAAGCGAGAATAGGACCCCAAAAAGGCAGATTCTGAGGCTCACGAGCACAGACAGCATAACTTTCTCAGTGCTGAGGGGTGTCACTCTGGACAGCTGGGCTTCCAGCCAGCCTCCCAACCATGCCCACACACACTCAAACCTCAGGTTCCAGTTCTTAGATTTGTGGAATGACTCATATATCTCCTTCTATGCCTAGCAGTGGCTAGGGATAAAAAAAACCCCACATCATCTCCTCTGGCTCAGGGACCCTTCCCCAAGTCCCTGGCTCATCAAAACCCAGAAGGGTCCTAGACTTGACTGAAAACTTCTCCGGGTTATGGGTTAATCCACCCTGTTAGAAGCCCATGGAAAACAAAAGAATGGGCACAGAGTAAGCCAAGAAACCCCTCCCAGCGTGTGGCTTTGCAGCCACTCCTTGGGAGCTATAGCAAGCCTCTTCTGAAAACAGAATGGGTTTTGTGACACTGAAATTGTGTGGCTGTCTTTATTTTTAGTCTGTACTGAGTACCGAACCACAGAGCCTCATATATATTAGGTGACTGCCATAGCACCGACCTACATCTGTGAGATGGGTCTCCCTGTGTAGCCCATGCTGACTTTGAACTCTTAGGCCTCCTGCCTCAGTGTTCCAGGAACACAGTCTAGTTATCTAGTTATCTGTCTTTTTTTTTTTTTTTAAGAACTTGAGGGATTTTTTAAGATTTTTTTTTTTTATGTATACCAGTATTTTGCCTGTATGCATGTGTGTATACTATGTGCATGCCTGGTGCCTACAGAGGTCAAGAGGGCATCAAATCCATTGAAACTAGAGTTACAGATGGTTGTGCACTGCCATGTGGGCACTGGGAACAGAACCCTGGTCCTCTGCTGGAAAAGCAATGCTCTTTACCACCAAGTCATCTCTCCAACTGAGATGGACCATCTGGGGTATGCCTTTATGATATCATGGGTCCCTCCCAGTGTCTCTGAGCTACATGCCTCAGCAACCTGCCTGGATTGCAGGGTAGGACAACCATCTTACCATGGATTACCACAGACCTTCACTGACACAGCCACACTTACCAGGGCTGCTTTCTCGTGCAACAGGTCAGCATTCTATCCTTCCTTCCACCACAGGCCCCCAAAGGACAGTGGTGACATTCAGCACTGTCTAGTGTCCAGCATGGAGCAGGCCCTTAATAAATATGTACAGAGAAAAGGCTGAGTGTGCAGTTGAAGCTAGGATCTTTTGAGCTTCTTAAAATAAAATCAAAAGTTCTCCCTCCTTTCATATAGTATTTCAACAGTGGGAGAAAAAAAAAATCCTTCTAAGATCTCCCTCCCACCTCCAAAAAAACTACAGAGAAAACAGAAGACAACATGTATAAACAGTGGTGTGCATTTTCCTCTCTACAAGTGCAGACAGTACAGATCATCCCCCTTCACCTCTATGCCCATCAGGGATTGGGGTTGGGGTAGCCTCTATCTCTGGACACACAGGGCTCAACCTACATCACACAGAAAATAGAATCCCAAACACTGAACAGTGTCGTTGAGCCCAGCCTAGTCTTCTGAGTATCCTGTCTCACTTCAGCCAAGGGGACAAGAATATGAAATAGAGGTGCTGTCTAGGCATCTCCTGAAATATCAACATCCCTCAGTCCCACTCTCGGGCCCCTCATCAGGGTTGGGACCTGTCTGCCCATACCTGCACCCAGCTCACTTCCAATCTATACCTTATCCTGCCACAGGCATCAGCTGCTGATGACCTAACAGCTAGCTGGGACAGGGCAGTGACTACCCTTGTGCCCACTATAAAGAAATAAAATTGGGCTGGAGAGATAGCTCAGTGGTTAAGAAATGGAGTCAATCAAAGCCCAAGTCCGCAGGGACACAGTGCCCACTTTGTTCCCTTTCCCCACCACGGTGGCAACAGCGCATGTGTGGCACTGCCTGGAATAACAAACAGGTTGTACCTTCTGTGCTCTGAGAACCATTCAAGACTCCTCCTTCCTGCTGAAATGACAAGTTCAGAGGCAGAGGGGAGACTGACCCAGCCAGGGTTAAAGTTAAAGATCTCTGAGCTCCAAAGCAGCCTGCTGACAAGCCTTTCTCATCCCTGCCTGATGAGGCCAGACTATTGGGGATTCCTTCAAAAGTGGGGCCCCACTTCCTCTCATGTTCAAAGGAATGTCCCAGTCTGTGCCCATCCCACATCCAGGCTGTCAAGCACAGCAGGGAAGTCCCTCCGTATACAGCTTCCCCCTTGTTTCTCCCTCCCATCACAGAACCATCTCTGGGGATTTAACTTTCCCCCATCTCCAGGCTCTTCAGACCTGAAGGGTGTGATATTCACTGCATGGACTGGGAAGTCTGCAAACCTAAGCACTGCGTGGGCACACTGCAAGATCAAACTTCTGATCCCACCTTGTGAATACTAACACTGAAGGATTAAGCACATGAGTAGCTAATGGAGTAAGAGCCTGGCTCCATGCTGCTGAGATGGACCAGTATTGACCTACAAAGAGGAGCGACCAGAACCATCTATGCAGTGACCTGCCTGGAGCTGGTCATCTGTGAACACAGTCCCCTTGATGCAGATGGCCATGCACAGATGTGTTCATAGAGGGGTCAGAGTTCACACATGCACTTCCTGTTCTCCCATTTGAAGAGGGCCTAGAAGCAACCAAACCCTAGTAGCAACCAGTGCCCTCTAGAGCTGGCTGTATGATACTGGTCTCCAGGGAAGGAACCTGGGGTCCCTATGGAATGGGCAGGCTCTAGGGCTGAACCTGGAGCAGCCTGTGGGCCAAACCGCAGTCAAGTGCTCAGGTTCTCCCAGGGATGTGGTGTCTATGGGACCCAAGAGCAACAAGAGAAGAACAAGGAAACAGATCAAGTGCAATGGCATGGTAAAGTATAAAATAAAATCAACACAGATAGAAGTCAATGATTAATAAGTGGCTAAATGAAGAAGGAAATGCCAAAACCCACACAGAATTCCAATAGTTCAAGTACTTGGCCCTTAAGGGGGTAGCACGGAGCGTCTTTTGCTCCTCAGTTGTGGAATGCACTGTGAATTCCTTCTAAAGAGTGTGGCAGGGAGCGCCTTGACACAGAGACCCCTTGACAAATATATCTAGGCCGGGGATGCGCCAACAGCAGTGAGTCAGATTGAAAGACAGAACCCAGGCATTGAGAATGCTGCCGCCCTCCCCAAACATATCCATCACCCAGACTCATCATAACAAAGACATCTATATTTCAAGAGAGGATTCCCAACACCAGCCCTGTAGCCCACCAAACTCCTCAAGGAGTCAACTAAAAGTCAGAGGCAGGGTCACAGTCAAGAGGAGCCTAAGGAGCTGTGACAATTAGACACGTGACACCTGAATGAGATCCCGGGACAAAAAATCAAGGACAGGAAGCAAAAATGAAGACAACCTGTCAAGCAAAGGACTTCATTAATAACCATGTGTGGGGCTGACAGCAAGACTGCCTCCTACAATGATGACCTGAGTTCCATCCCTAGGGACAGAGCCCTGCATGGCAGAAGGAGAGAACTTACTCCCAGAGAGTTGCCCTCTGCCCTTCACATGAATGCTGTGGTATTTGGTACCCACAAATATAAACATAAATAAGTGGAAGATACCAGTAACAACCACATCAGCTGGGAGGCAGGGCAGGGGCTGGTAATGGCCCAATTGCCAGCAAACACATTCACAATGAACAAGGAAAGCTAACACAAAGGCCACTCACACTGTGATTACAGGTTCATGAGGAATCCAGACAAATCCATAGATAACCCAGCATGGGGGTGACCTTAGCTGAGGAAAGAGGCAATGGGATGCCAGCGATCTCCTCTTGCCTCACTCTGAAAACACCCGCTGGATTGTGGTGATGGCTGAGAAGATTGTGAATGGGTTAGAAAGCAGTAAATAATACCTGAAAAGAGTGAGTAGTATAGTATGTGAATTACATCTCAACAAAGACACTTAAAAAGAACAGCATCTCTCCTGGGCTTGTTCCTTCCCTGAGTCAGCTGTCCTTCCTGTCCACACAGCCTGGCTCAGCTATGGATAGATCCAAAAGCGAGGATCCCTTCAGTATGAACAGCCTAATGACTCAGAGAAGACAAAACTCGGTGCCATGACAGCTCGCAAGAGGCTGTGGAACACAAGACACATGGAGCTAAATGGAAGAGACCCTGGCTTTGAAGAGTTCACCTGCTACACAGGTGGCAAACGGGAAAAAAGACAAAATCTTGCATCTTGGGGAAACCCCTAAATGTCTCTGTATTAGAAACACCCTTATTGTGAGATGGTGCCCACCACAGTACGACCTTCAAGAGTCACAAAAATAAACAACCAGAATTTCTCAGAAGAATGTCACCAGGCCCTGTGTGAGATACCACCCTGCCTTGAAACACCACATGACCCCTCTACACTCAGCTTTACAGGAGGATTCCCACAGGGCCCTGGGGCTGCTGTGCCACAAACCACCACATAGCTCAAATCCTAGCTCTGCTACTGACCTAACCAGGGTTTGAGCAAGCTGTGCCCTTCCTCACCGTGCCTCAGTTTCCTTACCTGATGATCATGACGAAAGTGCACAGGGGTGAGGTGACGACTCGTGAGAGCTATGCTACACAGAACAGTGTGACTTCTCCTGCTGCTACTTTTTTTTTCTCTCTCTCAGATAGGCTGATACTTCCTGACTTCCTGTATAACTACAGGGGACTTTAATCACAGGCTTACGTATAATCACAACCCTGGTTATAACTCAAACACCAAACAGTCTTAACAATGGCTTTTAGATGTCAAATGTTATTAGTGGTAACTTACAGCCTAAGGTCCCCTCCCAGGCCTTCTGTACTGGCCACACGCAGAAACCCCAGGAGAAAAGAACATTTACTACAATTAGGGAAACCCTGGTCTGTCACATCTATTCTTTTGCTTTATATGACATTTCTCTACCAGCCATAGGCCCTGGCCAGGTACAGCGACACTGGGCCCACCCAACCTGGGCTGGGCTAGGCACAGAACTTCAGGCCTCCTCCCTGCAGCCAGCCCACACCGGGCTTGGACTTTCACCCCCTTTCTAAGGATAGTTTTCTAGTTCTTCTCAGAATTAAGGGAAAGCAGGAGGCCACCAATGCAAAGCTGAAAAGAAAGCAATCCCAGAGCCACTGTGGCACCAAAAGCCTCCGGCCAGCTCACAGAACTCACATACCAAACCTTCCAGAGCCTACATTTATAGTCAAACTGCCCTGAGGTGTCGGTCTCCCTGGAAGGGGCCACCTGAGGCCAGGGAAAGGGGATCTGCCTCATTGCAAGTCCCTATGCATTCACCTGTGCCTCACTTCGCATGGCTCCCACCTTATCTCCCTGGCCTCATGATTACTGGCTCTACACAGAGGACACTCTAGACACACTGCAAAGCTGTCAGAAGCTGCCCCAGCAGCCATTTACACACCACAGACATGCCTCTCACTCCTAACAGGGCCTTGCACCCTCACAGTCTACTTTGCAGGGAAGAATATAGGAACTCAGAAAAAGTGACCCCACCACACACCAGTCACAAGCACCTCCACTAACAGGTGCTTGACACCCCAGACACTAAGTGTCCTCATCCTGATATATAAAGACCAAACACCAGAGTGGAGAGGCCAGGGCTGTTCAGGAGGAGAACTTGCCCAGCTTCCCCAGAGAGGATGGCCCCCAAACAAGAGCCTCTGGCTGGAGATACATCAGCTCCGAATGAGACCCCCCAATCCTGTAAAAGGCTCAGCAGATTAGGCTTTTAGAAAGGACTCATACCAGATCCTGGGGAACTGGACAGGGCTTCCACATACTGTCTCCAGAGAAGAAAGGGACACCAGGTAGTACAATTGCCAACAAGGATCCCACATTAGAACACAGATTCTGACTCTGTCCAGATGTGGTATGGCTGGAGCTGGTATTTCTAAACATCTGTAACCTCCTGCTACATTCTCCTTACGGAGAGTTATGCTAAGGCCATGCCAACACTGACAAGAGCATCTCTGGGCCTCCGATGACACCCTTTCCATTGTGCAAGCACTCTCTATTGTGAGGCAGAAATGTTGATTCAGGAAACAGGTCTGAGTCTCCACTTTCTAGGCAGTGAAGGTGAAGCCCAGCAAGAATGATGACAGCAGAGGTCATGGCTGCTGGCACCACTCCGGGTGAGTCAGGATAACAGGTAACAGAGAGACCACTGGTCCTTCCCTAGGAAAGGCACCCTTGCAAAGCCCCTCTGCTTGCCTGGGTAGGAGGTATAGGATAAATGTGTGCTCAGGCTGTGTAGAAACAGACCTCAACTCTGAGACTGTCTCAAATGGCTTATGGGGGGAAAATGTCCTAGAATGGACTCAGACATCATTGGGACCAGTGGGGCCAGCTACGCTCCCTACCATCAGTCAGGAGGGTTGAGGTAAACCAAACAGAAAGGAAAGCCATGGTGCACAAAGCATGTGATCTTGGGCATCCTCCACCACCCAGAAGTGACTTGGGGAGGAAGGAGGAGCAGGCATATTGACAGAGACCCCCCAAGTTGGGGTGTTCTAGAGAGCAACTGTAGGTTGTGACTTCAACCTAGCATGGGGCAAAGATAATAAAACACCTTTACAGGACCAGGCTGTGTGTCCTCTGCAGGTCCACTAAGGCCACCTGAGAGGCAAAGGGCAGGCCAACCTGGCCTGACTCCCGACCTAGTGTGTGTCTGGCCAACTTGGAACCCGTATCAAATCATTAATCCTCTTATCCTCTCCATCACTCACTGAAAGGAAACTGAGGCGGGGATGCTCACTGCCTTGCCCAATGTCACAGAGCAGGTATATGAGAAAAACTAACTTCCAGTTGTTTTTTTCAAGCCCTACAGAGCCCCAGACCATGATCCTCCACCTGGGTCTGGTCCTAAAACAAGCCCCTCTGCCTAGGCTTCAGTGAGACTGGGAAGAGCTGAGACTCAGAACCTCAGAATTTGAATTTTGTCCCTAATCTACATAAGGCAAGGAAGGAAAAGAACCCACCTTGTAAAAGGTCTCCCTCAAACTGAGTCTCTCCTACCTCTCGAAATGGGGAGGCTCCAAGGTGCACCAGCTTGTCTGGCCCTGGAAGTGTGCTCCTCACCCTACCACTGGGCCACAGGTAGGGACAGGAGAAGGAACCAGCACCCAGACTGGTCCCTCTCCACCCTTCAGAGGCGCTAGTCTCGCTGGGGACTGCCACACAGCACCCCACCTTAGGTTGTAATAAACACACAGGCCTAGGCTCCAGTCAGGTGCCAACTGTCCCCAGAATCCCATAGGCTAAAGTCCATATGAAAGGGAAAGGGTCACACAGAAAGCAGGGCGTGGAAATGAGAGCAAGCGTCCACAACTTTCCTCGGGTCATCTCTTGGGCCACACCAGCCTGGAGTGCCTTTCTCTTTTCCAGTTCACCCACCCCCACAAGAGTGGGTCAGTAGGACGACATTTGCTGCGCCCTCATCCTGTCCCCTGCTAGCGGCCTAGGCATGGTGACCCATCTAAGGACTCCCTTACACCGTAGTTTGGGCCCAGCGTCCCATCGATGTCTGCCTGTAGCCCAGCAGGACCCTGACCCGCACAGCGCCCGTAGTGCGCGCGAGGGGTGGCCGTGACGCGCGCCCCGGGGGCGTGTGTGCGGGGCGCGCCCGCGCCCGTCCCCGAAGGGAGGGTCGCCGCTGTAGACCACCGAGTGAGAGCAGCTCAGCGCATAGGGTCTCGGCCCGGGGACCGGGACAGAGCGTGGCGAGCGTCGCCCAGGTCTGTGTAGGAGTCCGCGCGCGCGCTGCTTACCCTGCGGGGAGATCGGGGCCAACTCTCATCCACCCGCCGCCGCGGTGACCCCCTGGCCGGCCACCCGGCCCCGCTGCACCTGCCGCCCTCCCGGGAGCCCAGCGGCGCCGGGGAGCGGGGACTACGCGGCCCCGCGGGTGCCGGCCACGAGCGCGGAGGCGGCGCCGCGTCGCGCGCTCACGTCCTGCTGCGCTGAGTCTGCGCGCCCCCGGCCGGGCCTGCGCAGCCGCCGTCCCGCCCCGCCCCGCGCCTCCCAGCCCGCCAGGTCCGCCCTGCCCGCCTTTGCCGGGTTGGCGCGCGCACGCGCGCGCGCGTGTCCGATCACGCGGCGCCGTCTTTGTTTGGGTGACCCACGTGGGCCCTCGCCGCGCGTACCCACGCGCACGCGCGGCCACCTGCCAGTCGCAGCCACGGACACAATCGCGAAAAAGCGTGCACGCCGCTGTCGCTTCGCTCTGGTGTGTGGGCTTGACAGTTGCTGCCAGTGGTGACCCGCACTTGGAGTAGAAATACTTGTTCTGGCATCGCCAGGCTGGACTCAGAGCATGGCTCCACACTGGGAAAAGGACATGGACCTGCACCGGGTGGGGTAGCGGGCATCTCCTCCCTCCTCTCCTAACCAGACCTAGCCAGGAATGGCTCCACACTCTTAAATGTTACCTTAGCCATAGGGAGCCTGATTCAGCCTAGGCACTACTACCCTTGGAAATTGAGATCCTCCAAGAGACGCCTCTCCCTTTTGACTCACCTTTCAAAAACAAGGGTTGACAGACTCCAGGAAAGATAATTAATGAACCAGGTAAAGACAGCACCCTCCAGAAACCCAGACCCTAAACTGGTTGGAGAACCAACCATCAGCACCCTATAGGGTCTTACCCAGGAGGCCTGCTGCAGGGTTGAGCAAGATCAGAGGAAGCTGAAATAGAAGGCACAGAGAGGCCTCTAGGCTTCCTCAGCTGTCTTTGCTTGCTTCACTCCCCAGGGCCATGCAGGCACAGGCCTAATGCTCTGCCTCCACCTGTTGATGCTCCGCTTGCTACAATCATCTCCAACCCTGTCAGTCAGGAACTGCCTCCCACTTTATGTCTCATGCACCCCAGCTCAAGGCTCCTGAAACTTCCTGGGACAAGATTCCAGGCCTCTTGTGGCCTCCAGCATTTCCAGCCTTCTAGACAGCCCTTTGTATCAGGGTCAGGGGCTGGCATTCAGATGTGCTCCAGTGAGTGAACCCTCTCTGCAGAATGAGAAGCAGTGGTCCTGGAAGTCCCCACATGCAGGACAATGTGGGGTCTATTCCATGGCTCTTGGCTGGCAGTGTGAGGTGCCAGGGTAAGCTGCCCGAAGGGCTTTGGTCTTGGCAAAATCAGAATTACTTTGGGCAGGAACCTCTTCTGAGTCACCTTTGTGTGGCATCTCGGTCACACCAACACCATGTCAGTCTTGCTGACTCCTCCTTCTGGCGTTTCCTGTGTCCTCTTCGTCTTCCAGCAAAAGGGGACTCTGGTTTCCCCAAACACAAGCTCTACTTTCCTGCCTCCAGACCACTGACTAAATCATATCCTCCCAGTGACTAAGTCATATCTTCCCAGAGAGAGAGAGAGAACTTCTCTACTCTGACCCTACCAGCCTGCTAGACTACCTCCAAAGATTCAGCTCCACAAAGCCTGCCTTGGCCAGCTGGGTCAAAAAATGGCTGTAGCCTCCCATGAAGCCAGAGTTCTCACAAGTCATCCCCTAACCTATGAACTCAGCTGGGCAGCATCTACAAGGAAAGTCCTGGTACATTTAAACTTCCTGTTAGAGTTTAAATGTGTCCTCAAAGTCCCTGCATTTTAGACTTAATCCTCAGTACACCAGTGTGGTGTATTGATTATGTTTAAGGGCTCTGCCCTCAGAATATTTTTATGATGCTGGTTTTCCATGAGTGGGCTTTTAATGGAAGGGGCGGTGGCTTTAATGAGAATGACCCCCATAGGCTCACGCTTGAATGCTTGCTTCCCACATGGTGACCCTGTTTAGGGTTAGAAGATATGGCCTTTTTTGGAGGAAGTATGCCTCTGGGTTTGAGGTTTCAAAAGCCCATACCATTCCCAGTTAGCTTTCTCTCTGCCTCATTATTGTGTCTCAAAGTGTGAGCTCTTGGCTACTGCTACAGCACCATGCCTGCCTTCTGCTGTTACGTTCCCTGCCATGATAATCATGGAATAACTCAGGTGAGCCCCAAATTAAACACTCATTTGTAAGTTGCCTGGGTCATAGTTTCTCATCAAAGCAACAGAAAAGTAACTAAATTAGAAAGTTAATCCCCTGACACACACTCCCACACAGCTCATGAGGAGAGCATGGCGAGCAGGCCCTCAGGATCAAACAGGCTGTCCTGAAGTTGGCCGGTGCAGCTGCAGAAGAGAGTAAGGGGTGCTCTGTAGGGGTTTACAGGAAGCCTCGCCCCTCACTTCCGCTCACTCTTTAACTTCCTGTTTCTCCCTGCCCTCAGCTCCTGACCCTAGGGAGAATCTTCCTTAGCCTTATCCGTGTAGCATATATCATGCTCTGCATGCCAACACGTACTTGTGGCTGGAGGCCTGAGGGATGCTGGGGCTTCCTGATAAGCTGAGCCACCTGAGACCATAGCCGCTGGCCATCATGAAGGAAGCCAACAGATACGTGTGGCAGCCCCCACCCTGGCATAACTCAGAGGGGGTGTTCAGAAAAGTTCTTTGCCTGACTGGCTAGGATGAGGAGAGAAAGAGGCACCCAACAAGGAAGACAGACTTTCAGGGCCTTCCCAGGATCCCTATCTTTCTTCTACTGTAGACAAGCACCCCCTGGGTGCCAACCCCCAGGCGCTTCCTGGTGGGGAACAAAACTGGTCAATAAGTGGTACATTCTAGAAAGACAGGCTTGGACATACACTGCCCACAGGAGAACTTGAGGTTACTATGCCCACCATTTATTCAGTGATTCATCACAGCCATGGCCCCTCATTTACTGAGAAGAAGGGTTATTGTGGTCTGGATATTGGAGTCCTAATCCACCAGACCTTAGAACTTGACTGCATTTGAAGGCAGTCTTTATGGAGGCCAGTAAGGTCACATGGGCCAGCTCTAGTCTAGTCTGCCAGGTTCTTAAAAAAGGACAATCAGGACACAGACATGCCTGGAGGGATGACCATATAGAGACAAAAGGTGGTGACTCCACACCCTGGATAAAGGAGCTAGCCCTGCTGCAGCTTGACCTTGAGCTTTAGGGCAGGGAGGTCACCCTATGCCAAAGGCCACCCACTGAGAATCAGTAATGTTGGAACTGGACATGGCGAGACAGCAAGTGTCAGAGCCACACCAGCAGGTATTGCTAGCCTCCTGAGCCTCACTGGCTTCTCTGGGAACCTGTTTACACTCTGTGGTCAGCTGGACCTCCTTGTTTCCTAGATCCTCACCTCAGAGGTCTGAGGAACAAGAGTGATCCCCATCTTCTGACTTCACAGAGTAAGAGAACAATGGAAAGCAAGAAGAAACACTACCATAGTACTCCCTGGGACAGGCAGAGCCCAGCCCATCAGACAAGCCTGATTTACAGCTTATCCCATTCTTCTGAGAGAGGCCAGTGAGCTTATGGGACATGACTCACCCAAAGCTGGAACCCTAGAGCAGTGGTTCTCAAGCTTCCTAATGCTGAGACTCAAATACTCCTGCTGTGGTGAGCCCCAACCATAAAACCATTTCGTTGTTACTTTGTAACTTTAATTTTGCTATTGTTATGATTCATAATGTAAGTATTTAAATATGCTGGATACTGGATGCGTGACCTCAAAGGTGTTGTGACCCACAGGTTGAGAACCATTGTCCTAAACCTTAGCACAAAGTTCTATGTCTGTAAGGTGCAGGAATGCACTGCCCTCTGTAACAAGATGGCAGCAGGGACTGGGTCTAGGTCTCTACTCCCACTGAGGAGGCAAGCAGCAGCCTGGGGGGAGGGGGGGGTAAGCAGAACTCAGGGTCTCCAAGAAAGAGTTGGAAACCAGGAAGCCTGTGCAGCTAGGGCTGCAGTCTGGTGGTGCCAAGTAGATGAATGTAGGTCTGTGCACAGTGTCTGTTCTTATCCCCATTATGAACACTCGGTGATTAGAGGCCCACTCCATGGTCAGATGTCACCTAGAAACTTAATTTACATATCTTTTTAACTTAAAGATTCCTTCTGGAGTGAGGTCCTTCCAACATAACAGCTGTTTTTCAGGAAAACCCCTAACCCTGCTGTGCTGGGTACACTCCTGTTCTAGGTTATTCCCAAGACAGTATGGCAAGGCACTACAGAGCATCTTCGCTGGAAGGAACATGTTGTGATGTGACGAAACACGTGGAGGGTTCCCCTCTGGATTCCCCCACTCTGTACAGGACTCTGCCTGTGACCCTTGGAGACTCTGCCCTTGGAATAAAGGGTGTTCTGTACCGCCTTGCCAGGCCTCATGGGGGTGGCAGAAAGCAGGTTCTGAGATGCCAGCCTGGCATGGGAGCTGGGGGTAGTGAGCGAGTGCAAAGGGGATAACAGAGCTGGAGAAAGTCAGCTGCCAGCCCCTTTTAGCCAAGTTCTGAAGAAGTTTGGTTTCTGGCTTCAGAGCTGAAAGGTGCTCCACCTTGTGGCTGAAGGAGGTAGCACAGCACAGAGAGCAGGCATCACAGTCCTGGGTGGCTCACTGTGGAGGCACAGAGAGCAGACACCACAGTCCTGCGTGGCTCACTGTGGAGGCACAGAGAGCAGACATCACAGTCCTGGGTGGCTCACTGTGGAGGCACAGAGAGCAGACACCACAGTCCTGGGAGGCTCACTGTGGAGGCACAGAGAGCAGACACCACAGTCCTGCGTGGCTCACTGTGGAGGCACAGAGAGCAGACATCACAGTCCTGCGTGGCTCACTGTGGAGGCACAGAGAGCAGACACCACAGTCCTGCGTGGCTCACTGTGGAGGCACAGAGAGCAGACATCACAGTCCTGGGTGGCTCACTGTGGAGGCACAGAGAGCAGACACCACAGTCTTGCGTGGCTCACTGTGGAGGCACAGAGAGCAGACATCACAGTCCTGGGTGGCTCACTGTGGAGGCACAGAGAGCAGACACCACAGTCCTGGGAGGCTCACTGTGGAGGCTTGTCCTTTTCCCTGTCTGTACTCAACAGCCTGCCAAGCTCCGGCACCGCTTGGGCCACTTGACAGGGTTTTTCTTTCTTGTACCTCTTCCTCTGTCTACTTGGGGATAGACTACTGTCCTGATCTTGTCTAGGCTCTGAGTTTCACCTGCTAGGTGACCTTAACAAGTCCCTGTAAATTCTCAGAGCCTTAGTTTCTTTACTGCAAAGGATGGTGGCTTTCTCCTTACTTTCCCTACCATTTTCTTCACAGCCATGCACAGGGGCCCATGACCATCAGAGCTCATTCATGAAGACTTTCTGGGAATGAAAGACCCATGTGTGAACCATTTGCCACATACTCACAAGGGACAGAAGACTGGAGGGAAGGCCTGTCGTGGTGTGAGACTTGAGGTTATCAGAAAAGGGAATTTTAAAACCTAGGAAAGCTTCTGAGGAGGTTAGAACACGAGAGTGCATGAGCAGATGAGGCAAAGCAGATGTTAAGATGGTACAGGGCTATAAGGGTCTGGGGCAGGGAGTCAGTGCAGGGGTGTGAGGGTCTGGGGGCAGTGAGTCAATGCAGGGGTGTGAGGGTCCGGGGGCAGGGAGTCAGTGCAGGGGTGTGAGGGTCTGGGGCAGGGAGTCAGTACAGGGCTATAAGGGTCTGGGGCAGGGAGTCAGTGCAGGGGTGTGAGGGTCTGGGGCAGGGAGTCAGTACAGGGCTATAAGGGTCTGGGGCAGGGAGTCAGTGCAGGAGTGTGAGGGTCTAGGGTCAGGGAGTCAGTGCAGGGGTGTGAGGGTCTGGGGCAGGGAGTCAGTGCAGGGGTGTGAGGGTCTGGGGCAGGGAGTCAGTACAGGGCTATAAGGGTCTGGGGCAGGGAGTCAGTACAGGGCTATAAGGGTCTGGGGCAGGGAGTCAGTGCAGGGGTGTGAGGGTCTGGGGCAGGGAGTCAGTGCAGGGGTGTGAGGGTCTAGGGTCAGGGAGTCAGTGCAGGGGTGTGAGAGGGGGGAGCAGTGAATCAATGCTGGGGTATCGGGGTGGGAGCAGCGAATTCGAGCAAGGGGCTTGGGAGAGGGAGCAATGAGCTGTGAAGGAAGTGATAGGTTATACAGAGAATGCTGGAGGAGGTTTGTGCATAGAAAGAATGGAAAGGTAAGAATACAGGGGCCACTTGAAAGCCTAGTGTTAGGAACAGCTTTCGTGGGCCCTGCACCTGGGTGAGAAAGGGACTTCCTGGCCTGCAATTCTTGGTGGTTTGAGGAAAAAGGTAGAAGAAGATCTGACAATATGTCTGGGCATGGAGGACCCAGACATGATTTCTTTCCTAAAGATGTATTCTTGCTCGATCCTCCAGTACAGTTTACTTGGAGGCAAACAGGAATCACAGAGGCAAAGGAAAGGGGGCATCCAGGAGCAAAGAAGTGGGCGGCAGACAGAGAGATCTCCAGAGAAAAGAATGAACAACAGCAAGGGTGGGGGTTGGGAGGAGGAGAGTGGCCAGCAAAGCCTTCCTGGTCCCCGTGATCCCTGAGGGCATCCGCCTTCCTGGTCCCCGTGATCCCTGAGGGCATCCCCGAGGCTCTGAAAGGACAGCATGGTTCAGTGCAAGAGAGTGTCAAAATGAACTGTAGCTGGGCAATGGTGCATGCTTTTAATCCTTCAAGCTTGGGAAGCAGAGTCAGGTGGATCTCTGTGAGTTTGAGGCCAGCCTGGTCTACAGAGAGAGTTCCAGGACAGTCAGGGCAGTAGGGAGAAACTGTCTCAAACAAGCAAACAAAAAGAAATGAACTGTAGACAGGACGGTAGTCCGACTCCATCTAAAGTTCTTGTAAGGGAACTGTTAGGATTCTATAGACCAACACTATATTCTACAGAACTTTCCAGCATTACGGAAGTGTTCTACAGCTAGTCTGTCCTATAAGGTGTACCCATTAACCATGTGCGTGCACGGCTACTGAGCAACTGAAATGTAGCTAGTTCCAGGAAAGGAAACTTGCAATTGTATTTCGGCTTAAGGGATTCAAATGCAAACAGCATGTGTGGGTAGTGGAGGGAGCAAGCCTACTGCCAACCCAGACATGGCACAGAATGGAAACACAGACCATCCAGCAGTGGAAAGTGGAGCCAGGGAAACCTTGAACATGGAAATCGGAGGCTGTGAAAGGACAGCAAGGTTCAGTGCAAGAAAACAATGGAGTCCATTAGAGAAAAACCCTACCTACATTGGAAGAACAGGGAGGTAATTAGAAGTAAAAAGGGAAATAATTGTATCATGAATAAGAAATTGGAACTAAAGGGACACAGGAGACTAAACACATGGCAGTGTCCCTTGGGACGGATGAGGCCAAAAGGGAAAACTTTAAAATGAGACTCATTTTACCTTAAGATCTTATTTATTTATTTTATGTATAAGAGTGCTTTATCTGCATGCACGACTTTATTCCAGAAAAGGATATCAGATCTCACTGTAGATGATCATGAGCCACCAAGCGTTTATTGGGAATGGAAATAGGATGTAATGTAGTAGTAAGTTTCTGGCCTCTCCAGCCTGTGGTCCAGACCCACAGACCCGCAGACCCACAGCCCCACAGCCCCACAGAAACACACAGACGCTTACATTAATTTTATGCTGACTGACCTATGGCCCAGGCATATAACTTGCTAACTCTTAATTCTTAAACTAACCCATGATTCTTATCCTGTTCAGCCATGGGGCTGGTACCTTTCTCAGAGCAGCATAGTTGTCCTCTGCACCTGCAGGCTTCTCCACTGGCCTCTCTGGCGGCTGTGCTCTTCTCTTCCTGTACCCAGAGTTTTCTTGTCTGGTAGCCCCGCCCACACTTCCTGTCTGCCTCTGGCCAATCAGTTTTTTATTGAACCAGTAGGAGGGACAAATATTTACAATGTACCAGAACATACTCCCACAGCAGTAGAACCTCTGGAAAAGTAGCCAGTGCTTTTAATGGATGAGCCATCTCTCCAGCCCCCAATTTGTTTTATTTTTAAATTATGTGTATATGTGGATGGGGGTGTGTGTGTATGAATGACGTGCCTGAGGAGGCCAGAAGAGGACTCCAGATACACTGGAGCTAGAGCTTCAGGCAGTTGTGAGCCGCTGACGTAAGTGTTGGGAGCCAAGCCCAGGTCACCTGCAAGAGCAGCAAGTGCTCTTAACTGCTGGACCATCTCTCCAGTCCCAAGTTTGGAGGTTCTTTTTTATTCATCTTTTGAGTTCTTTATTTTTATTTTGGTAGTATGAGTGTTTCGCCTGTGTGAATATGTGTGCCAAGTGTGTGCATTGCCCACGCAGGTCAGAAGAGGGCCTCTGGCCTCTTGAAGCTGGAGTTAAACATGATTGTGAGTCACCATGTGGGCACTGAGAACCAATCCCAGATCTTCTGCAAGAGCTACAGATGCTCTTAGCCACTGAGCCATCTCTCCAGCCCTGCATAGTTCCTAATACAGTTCCTAGGCCCTAAGGTGCTTTTCAGCAATTGGCTAGAGAATTTTCCTGGAATTTCAGGACCAGCATGGAATTACAGAGTATAGTCACTGCTGTGCTTCAGGAGGCTGGTAAAGGACACTTGAAGTAGCATCCATGTGCCAGCACACCAGAAGTCACCAGCATGCCCAAGGACATGCAGTCACCTTGCCAGATACACAGAGAGTGGAAATAGAGGTCTTTGATGTTGTTATTTATTTTTGTTTGTTTTGCTTTTTATGAGGGTAGTTTTTAATGGCATTTTGTAGTGGTTCAGCAGCTTTCTTTTATTTAATTTGTGACTTTTACTATAAGAACTGCTTATAGTGGGCTGCCTTGTGTTTAAGTCAGTCTGGATGAGTGGTATGAGAACTGAGGCTCAGCAGGAGTGAGCAACTGCTATGCAGAAGGGTTGGTGGCATGACTTCCTTCTGGTGATGCCTGTTTCTGTATGTTAACTACTTGTAGGGGAGCCATGAAGGACCGGAATTGATAAATGAATGCATACAAGATACGTTTTCTTTAACTGGTTATGACTTGATTCTGACTTGCAAAAAGTGGAACTGTTAAGTCTGACCACAAGAACCTTAAACTTGAAAGCTATTAATAGATCATGTCCACTTATAATAGCTACTTTGCATATCATAATGGCAACATTTTGAATGAAATGTTTTACATTCTCAAGTGGTGGGGAGTCTAGTCACCTGTCACTAGCCCTGTAATTTAGAGTCCCGTGGCTTTGTTTCCTGAGGAGACTACATTTGTTTTCACAGTAGTAAGATACTGTGTGTAGTTTGCTTTGCATAAATCCTTACTCTAACAGTTACTAGCTGACGGTGCAACCACTAATTGGAGTTCTATTTATAGGGAGTCTAGAATAAAACATGAAGTTCCTCTGTCAGCTTACTGAGTGCCTCATTTCCAAGTGCAGGGGTTGATCTCAGATCTGGCTTGTTTCTTCTCCAAGAAGAAACTGTGCTGGTCAAAACGAATAGCCTCATGCAGAAGAATGAAGCTGGATTCTTATCTCTCACCCTGCACAGAAGTTAGCTCCAAATGGATCAGGGACCTTGAGGCCAAATACCCTGCCTCTAAGACAGGAGGAAGTAGAGAATAGGTTTGGACTCACTGGCACAATAAGAGGGCTTTCTGAACAGGACCCCCCCCCCGCAATGGAGAAATCAAAACCAACAATTAATAAACAGGACCTCATAAAACTAAAGGAAAAAAGTCTGCACAGAAAAGGACACCCTCACTCCAGAAAAACAAAACAAAACAAAACAAAACAAAACAGGCAAGCAAGCAAATAACAACAAAACCTATCAGCCAGTGTCTGACAGAGGGTTCGTATTTAGAATATATGAAGAGCTCAAAATCATAAACAAAAAACAAACAAATGATTTAAAATGGGTATAGAGTTAGAGTTCTCTAAAGATGAGTTATAAAGTGCTAAGAAATACTTTTTTAAATGTTCAGTATCCTTGACCAGTAATTCTCAACCTGTAGGTCTCAACCCCTTGGGGGAGGAGGTCAGAGGACCTTTTTACAGGAGTCACATATCACATATTTACATTGTGATTCATAACAGTGTACAGTTATGAATTAGTAACAAAAATATTATGGTTGGGAGTCACCATGACATGAGGAACTGTATTAAAGGGTTGCAGCATTAGGAAGGTTGAGAAAACACTGTCTTAAGCCATCAGGAGAAGCCACATCAAGCTTCTTTGAAATTTTATCTCACCCAAGCTAGGAACACTAAGGCTAAAGAAAATGATGTGAGATACTAGCATAAATATGGGGACAATGCTAGCTAGCATGGATGTGGGAAAGGAAAAAAAAATGTACTCACTGTTTATGGGAAAGCAAAATGATGCAGCTACCATGAAAACCAGTATGGAGTTTTCTCAGAAGGCTATGAATAGATCTTATATACAATTCAGCTATCTACTTTGGGATGTACACCCAAGGGACTCCATATCCTACTATAGAGAAACCTGCTCATCCGTGTTATTGCTGCTCTACTCAAAATAGCCCAGATATGGGAACAGCCTAGATATCCATGGAATAAATGGATATTGAAAATATGATATATTCACACAGTGAAATTCAGCTGTGAAGAATGAAATTATATACTATTCAGGTAAATGGATGGAGCTGGAGACAATCTTTCTGAGTGAGGTAACCTAGACCCAGAAAGGCAAAATAACGTGTGTTTTTTCTCACTGGTCAATACTAGCATTGAATCTTTAGATGTATGTGTGTGTTTCTTTTAGAGTACCCACAGAAGCCAGTCATGGAAATGGATATTTAAGGGAGGGGCAGTAAATAATATAAAGAGCTAAAAGGGAATAATGTAATAGGAAGTGTTTTACTGGATAGGGGAGAGGAGGGTAGGCTAAAGGAGAGGGTATGAAAAGGGATAAGCAACATCGAAGACCTTTCAAAAATACACATAGAAACCTACTACTGTAGAAGCTTCCTGCAACGCACACACAAATCCACTATATATTATGTATGTATGTATAGAGAGAATGAAACTGCCCTACTTTTTTAATTTGTAAAGATTATTTTTCAAAGACTTACTTTATTTTTATTTATGCACGTATATGCCTGTGTATTTGCTACAGGTGTATGGAGGCCAGAGAGGGAGGGCATCAGATTGCCTCGTAGCTAGAGTTACTCTGTTCAGGACTCCAGCCCCTCCCATTGCCTGACATCAGAAACCAATTGCTGGAACCTGCAAGTCTGGAGGTCTTAGGAAGATCTTGGTGGATTAAATATAGTTGGGGTTGGAGAGTCTGCTCAGTACTTAAGGGCATTGACTGCTCTTTCAGAGAACCTGGGTTCAATTTCCAGCACCCGCAGCATTGCTCACATGTATCTGTAACTCCAATTCCAGGACATCCAGTACTCTATTCTGGACTCCATGTGCACATGGCACAAACAAGATGCATAAATATACATGCAGGCAAACACACTCATACACATAAATTTAAAAAAAGAAGGAAATTATAGATCTAGCAGCCTACACTGGCTCCATCTGAAACAAATTTACTTATCTGTTTATTTTGGGGTCATGGTCTTACTATGTTGAGACCCTATCTAGCTCTGGTTGGTCTAAAATTCACTATGTAGACCAGGCTGGCCTCAAACTCACAGAGATCTGCCTGCCTCTGACTCAAGTGCTGGGATTAAAGGCATGCGCTACCAACCACAAAAATAACAGAATTATTAATTCATGAAACTGCTAAATCCAAAGTGTCCCTCATACACAGTTGGAGTCAGGCAAGTCTCAGGGGCCTCAGGTCTTCTTTGCTTTGGCTTTGCCTTTTGGTCTCTTCAGAATAACCTGCTCCTCCTGGTTACAGAACTAATAAACGCAGAGATTTTTGACCTCCCAACGATGTAATCAAAATTTCAGAATTGAGCTCTCCTGACTAAAGTTGATCTCCTCAGGTTATATGTTATAGAATATTATTTTAACTGCAAAGGTGTGTTACATTTGGTTATGTATGATTTAAGGATGTGTGTTTAAAGATGTGTTACATTTGTTTCAGCTTGCCTGCCTAAGGCACCTGATTGGTCTAATAAAGAGCCAGTAACAAGCCTGAGTGACTAAGAGCTAGATGGAGAAAGGACAGGCGAGGTTGGCAGGCCGAAAGGATAAAGAGGAGAAGAAATCTAGAAAAGAGAGAAGAAGAAGGGAGCTAGGGAGAATGAGAGGGCCATGCCTGGGGCCGGAAGCCAGGCAGCCGCCAGCCAGACACCGGAAGCAGTGAAAGGGAGATACCCAGAAAACAAAAAGGGAAAGCCCTGAGGCCAAACGGAGATGAAGAGAAACAGGTTAAGTTTATAAGAAAGAGCTAGCAAGAAACAAGAGCTAACGTAAAGCTGAGCATTCAAAAGGAACATTAAGTCCCTGTGTCATGGTTTGGGAGCTGGTTGGTGGCAGTGATAGTGTGTAGAGAATGTATGTCCTGCAGGTGTCAGCACGAACAAGGAATGCAGAACAAGGCTTTGGCTTGTGTCTCGGGGTTTTAGTGCACTCCACTCGCTCTGTTTAGAGCAGCCTTTGCGTCCCTTCCACAAACCTAAGTATTGCCTCATTTTGTAAGTCTGGAATCCAGGAATTCTTAGATACACCCAAGCTTTCTCTAAGAACCCTCCCTGCCTCCTTTCCTCATTTATATGATTTCCACTGGGCAAATTCTCCAAGTCCGTCTTCCAAATCATTAATTCTCTCTTCAGCTGTTTCTATGGTTTCAACACTCAATTCTAAAGACTCTCAGATTCTCTTTAAAATGTAGTCTCTCTCTGATATTTTCCTTTCTAAAAAAAATCTTTTGTTATTTCATCTTTTGTAACTTAATCTATTTCAATTATTTGAAGATTTCTGAGTGCAAATGTTTTCCATTGATTTTTACTATGGGTGGCTTGTTCTTGTGTTTGCTGTTGATTTTATTATGTTTTTGTTTTTAAAGCATGATTCATCTTAAAATATTTTTAATTTTAGTTAATTAATTAATTTTCCTCAACACAGTATCTTTCTATGTAGCCCTGACTGAACTGGAACTCACTCTGTAGACCAGGCTGCAAACTCACAGAGATCTGCTTACTTCTGCCTCCCTAGTGCTGGGATTAAAGGTGTACACCATATTTGGAACTATTTAATTTTATTATTCTTTGTTAGGGTCTTTCTATGTTAGAGTCCCTACTGTCTGGAACTTGCTATATAGACCAGACTGACTTCAAAATTAACAAGAGATCCATCCACTTCTGCCTCCTGAATGCTGGAATTAAAGGTGTTGGCCACCATGCTTGTCCTATTTTATTTTATTTGTATGTGGGCTCTTGAGTGTATGTATATGCATCACATGTTTGCAGGTATCTGTAGGGGCCCAAAGAGGATCTTGGATCTTCTGAAATTGGAATCACTGATTGTTTTGTGTTACTCCATGAGGGCTGGGAATCAAACCCGGGTCCTCTGAACAGCGAACACCCTTAACTGCCATGCCGTCACTCCAGCTGGTTTCCTTGTGTTTGGAATCGTGAGACCAATCTTCATTGGGAGAAGTCTGAGGTCTTACTGGGGTCATTCTCGGCACCTACATGGCAGTTCACAACTGTCTGTTACTCCAGTTCCCCAACACCCTTACACAGACAAACATGCAGGCAAACACTGCATGAAGGAAACAAAATCGAGGGTTCGTGTTTACTTCTGCTGGCTATAAGGGCATGCTTTTCACCTGGAGCCATGTTCATTTCTTGAGTTGGAATTTTCCTGTCTCTGAGCAGTGAGTTTTGACTTCAGCACTGGAAGAACAGAGCTGGCCTATGATTGCACATTCTTAAGGGAAATTTGTCATTTTGAAGTATCTTTACCCAGGGTTTACAAGCAGATGCCCACATTTCATGGAGGGCTCTCTCTATTGATAGGCAGGTTTTGGAAGGTCCCCAAGAGATGACATCCCCCTTTGAAGTTTTCAGTTTGACATAGGGGTTTTGTGTCCTTCTCCCTGGCCCCTAGTGCTCACCATTCTGCTTTGTCAAAATAACAACTCTTTGTTACTTATCTCTGGCTCTGGCTGGTTCTCTGGTTGTGTCTTTCTAGAAGGCAGGCTTTTATCTGACAATGCTACTTGTGTAGACATTTGCCTGTGTCAGGGGAGGGAGTACTATCATCAGGGGAGGGAGTACTATCATCAGGGGAGGGAGCATTGGTGATCCTCATCACTATGTTGTCAAATGTCAATCAACTCAAGGCTCACTCTGGGCATGTGTCAAGGTGTTTATGGCTGCTTAGGCAGCTCTCATTTTGCTTGGAGAAGATTTTTTTTATTGCATTTATTTGTTTTGTGTGTGTTTGTGTATGTGTGTGTGTGTACGTCTGCATATGTGTGGGTTCGTGCAATGATGCACATGTGGAAGTCAGAGGCCAACTTGCTGGAGTCAGTTCTCTCCTTCACCACGTGTGTCCTGGGAGTTTAACTCAAGTTGTTGGGCTTGGTGGCTGACACCTTTATCTGCTGAGCCATCTGGCCACCCAAGAGCAGATATTTAAAGTGAACTTAGGATGTGAGTGTTATGGGTTGACTGTGGAAGGGGACTGGTCTGTACCTGCTTCTTCCTCAGTTCTGGGCTTTGATCTGCAGGTGCACCCTTACTAGTCACCTTGTGGACACTTCTGAGGATGCCCAGGACCAAGAAGCAGCTAGAACACAGGATAAAGAACAGTGAGTGACTCATGGTAGGGCGAGAGAGCTGTATGTTCATTTCCATCTGCATTGGACAATACCTGAAAACCAAGGGCTTCTTTCTCTGGTTTAGTGGGTGTGTCTGTGACCAAATGGAGCTCCTTGGAAGAAATGCCTGTGACACAATTCCTTACAATACCACACACCCATGAGGACAGGCCCAGGCTCTGCTTCTCCTGATCACTCTAGCCCCACCTTGTATAGTTCCTCCTTACATCTCAGGCACATGCACTCCGTGCTCATTTGTCCTAGATTCTCAGAAATGGCTCTCCTAAGACTTGGCTGCCTAGAGGTTCTGAGTTCCAGGTTGAGCCATGTTAACAAAGAAGTCCACACCAGCTGTGGTCCTTGGCATGTCTTGCCTCCATTTTGTCCCCATGCCTCTTAGAGTTAACTGACCAGGCAAATTTGACAGGCTGTGTTTTAATGGCATGCTTCCAGAAGATTCCAACGAATGCAGCCTCACCTATCTTCTGGCCTCTGCCTCACTTTCCAGGAACATAGCTTCTCTGCCTTCCATACCTGGCCAGGGTTTTGTTCCATGAGGGTTGTGGTGGCCTGTGAAAGCTCCCATCTCAGAGACAGACCTGGATGTGGCTAGTATCCCACCTTTTTCTTCCACCCTGCTTTGGGCCCCTGTTTTGCTCTAGAGATCACACACATATCATGTTCTCCTCAGTGCCTCTAGGTGGTGTCCATGCCTCGGTCTCGGAAACCAGAGCTGGAGTAGAGCCAAGAGTCTCTCACAGGGGATTCTTGTGTAGGGAATGGTTAGATTGTTCAAAGTTGACTGTGAGACAGAAGAGTACCCTGTGTTGTCTAGCTGGACCCAGTGTCTAGAAGGATCTTGCCAGGTGAAGGAGGGAGGCAGAGGTCAGCTTCAGAAAGACAAAATATAAGATTCAACTGGCCTTGGCAGGCTTTGAAAATGGAGGAAGGGGGTGGGGGCTGGAGAGACGTTCTTCCAGAGGACCTAGGTTCAGTTCTCAGCACCTACATGGCAGTTCACAACTATCTGTTACTCCAGTTCCAGGGGACCCGGCACCCTTGCACAGACATACATGTAGGCAAATACTGCATGAAGGAAAAAAAAATACATTTTAAAAAGAAAAGAAAATGGAGGAAGGATCCAAAGGAACACAGGTGGTTTCAGAAAGTTAGACAAGCTAAGGTGTGATGACATGTTCTTTGTATTCTAAACAAAGATCGCCTGAAGATCAGAGGACAGAGCCAGCCACAGAGTTAGCCATAGAGGTAAGGCAGGGGTGGAACATGCCTATAAGTGCTTGGGAGTCAGAGATCCACCTGGATCTCTGGGATTTCAAGGCCACACAAGCTACATGAGGTTAACCCAGTCTAAAAGAGAAACAGAGCCAGGTGGTGATGGCGCACACCTTTAATCCCAGCACTAGAAAGGCCGAGACAGGAAGTGATATGGCTGTGCAGAGAAGGGAATATAAGGTGAGAGGAGACAGGATATGCCCCTTCACCCTGCACTTCCCCTCTCCTGTTTCCTTCCCTTTGGGCTGAGGACTCGGAGATTCAGTCTGAGGATTCACAGAGACAGGATCTACCCTTTTAGGCCTGAGGATTCAGTTGTGGTGAGAAGTTTCTCTAGTGGCTTGTTCCTCTGATTGTTTGATCTTTAAACTTTATCCCAATATCTGGCTCTGTGTTTTTATTATAAGATAAATTAGGATTCATGCAACAATAAGGTGTTCTCTCTCAGGCCTCAGAAAGGCATGTGGCACTCCTGATGCCTGACTTCTGCATTGGCTGAGACCCATTGCAGACTGCCCAACTGCAGGCCTGTTAAATAATCCAAGACTGTTGTGTTAAACTCCTGGGAGTGTGAGATTTTGTTACACAGGATATAAGAGATGGAGATGGGGGCCCAGAAAGAAGAAAGACTTGCCTGAACCTACCATAAGGACTGTTTTAGGAATTACTTTTATGTATGTGTGTGTGCTTGCTTGTCTGTGCCCAAGGAGGCCAGAAGAGGGTGTTAGATATCCTAGAGCTAGAGTTAACAGGTGGCTGTGAGCTATGCAGTGTGCGTGCTAGGAACCGAACCCAGGTCCTCAACAGGAACCACAAATGCTCTTAACTGCTGAACCATCTCTTCAGCCCTACAGCCAGGCCTTTAGATTGCTACCAGTGCTACCCCTTCCCAGAGGACCCTGCTTTGGGCCCTGTTTTGCTCTAGAGATCACACACATCTCATGTTCTCTTCAGTGCCTCTAGGTGGTGTCCATGCCTCGGTCTCTGAAACCAGAGCTGGAATAGAGCCAAGATTCTCTCACAGGGGATTCTCTCACATAGGCTCAGCAAACATGGTCACTGCTGGTTCTGGGAGGGCGGGAGAATAGACTTGGAGTGGATTATGTGGACAACAGAAATCAATGGGCCCTCAGTCATGGAAAGAAACCGATCAAGGGGCTGGAGAGATGGCTCAATGGTTAAGAGCACAGACTGCTCTTCTAGAGGACCTGGGTTTGATTCCTACCACCCATATGGCAGCTCACAACTGTCTGTAATTCCAGATCCAGGGGATCTGACATCCATGGTAAAACACCAATGCACATAAAATATAAACAAACAAATAAATAAATAAGCCAGTCTGCCCACTGCAACAGAAGTGAGAATCTGAAGGAACCCACCACTCCAATAAGAGCTTTCTGTGTCCCTCCCCCCTCACCGTGTAGATGGTAGCTTGCCACTTGTCAGCTTGAATGTGCAGTTCTGGCTCCTTGAGCACTTGGAACATGTTCCTTCTGGCCCCTGAAGGCTGGTGGGGGGATCTAGCCTATTTGTAGTGTCCTAATCCATCTTTTTCTCTTTTGATCAGGGCAGGGTCTGAGTACTTCTTCCAAGCTGCAGATCTCAGCATGCTCAATAGCATTCCATCTTTGCCTGACTCATTGTTTGTGCCCCATGGGATCATAGCCTCTGCCAGCAGCGCTGGTGGGTCCCAAGGGCTCTCCCGACTGCCCAGATTTCATCAAGTTCTGCAGACTCTGTGAGGCAGAGCCTTCATGATAAGAGGGCCTCTTTAGCCTGCCTCTTCTCCCTGGGGAGATCTATATCATGGTGGTTCATCAGGGCTGGTATTTCTCACTAGGAAGCCATGCATGGACAACCCCTGCCCCAGTTCTTTTCAAACTTGGGGCTCTCTTTTTCAAGGAACTTTATTCATACTGACAGCCAAACAGCCTATTGGACTTGACCACCATGTTTTGTCCCAGTATTTTGGAGAGGTTGGCCCTTGCCTGTACTTGGCAAATGTCCTCTGCCTTGTCCCTGTGATCAAAGCCAGGAGGCCTGTGCTCTGTCTCTAACACATCCCTGTAGGGCGACTGGACTCTGGCACTGAGAGCTGTGGGGAGGACCTTCCGGCCAGACGTTTTCAGGCACTGTTCACTGGAGGTGACCTGTCACAGGTGTTGTCCTTCCCCACCATGCCTTAGTCTCCTGGATATGGCCATTAATGTCCCAGGAAGGGAACTCACAGAGAGGCAGCATCAACAGGAGTGGATCTGCTTTGGGAACAGAGTACTAAGTTCTCCTTATCTGTTTGGGCCAGGCTACCCCCTGTGTGACTCTGCTTAGCATATGGCACTGGTGGCTCTCTCTGCCCCCATCAGGTCAGTCCATCAGGCTAGCCCATTGATTCTCATTTGCCTTACCATGAGAACCTAGCCTTATGGCCATGGATACCTGCTGGCATCCGTGTTTATCCACCCCAGCTCTGGAAAGTTGCTGGGCTGAACGGTGGGAGACATTTCTACCTAGCCTCCTCTGGAGTATCAAATCAGCTACTCACAGTCACTATACTTGGATTTATGGGCCACTATGTTGGGCACTAAATGTAGTCAAATTTTCTTTGGACCACCAGCTCCCAAATAATGACATGGAAACTTATTAATTATGAAAGATTGGCCTTAGCTTAGGCTTGTTTCCAACTCGCTCTTATAACTTAAGTTAACCCCTTTATATTAACCTATGTTCTGCTAGGTGGCTTGTTACCTCTGCTCAGTAACCATGTGCTCCACTTCCTCCATGTCTGGTGGGTGAATCCCCCTCTCTTTTTCTCAGAATTCCTATCTCTTCCAGAAGTCTGCCTATCCTCTCCTGTCTAACTATTGGCCGCCGTTCAGCCCTTCATTAAACCAATCACAAGGTGCCTTGGCCGAGAAACATCTCCATGGTATACAAAAAGATTGTCCAACAAGTAGGCCATCAGAGAATCCAGGCAGGAGATCCTTGGAGCCGCTCCACCTTCTCTGCATCAGTGGGTAGGGTACTTGAGTGAATTGTCATTTGACGCCACCTGCAGGGCTTTTACAGAAACAAGGCTTCCTCACTGAAGCATCAGTGTGTGCTAGTTACAGGGTTAGAGGGATGGGGAAGGGCTAGACCCAACACAGTACAGACAGCCATTTCCCAGTCCCCGTTCCAGATGGTGAGGGACCTTTAATGTCCCTTTCCACTTCCTCACTTAAACTCCACAAGTAGGACCCACTGAGTTATCTTCAAACTCCAGTTCAAATGTGGCCGTTTTCATGTTCTCCACCGTCCCCTAAGTCCAGCCACAAGTATCAAGGACATTTGATGTGCAGGGCAGGAAGAAGTATAGCAGAGGGCGCCGACTCCCCCCGGACCCCACCAGCCTGCCTTAAGTCAGCTTTAGCATTCCTCTGTGTGCACATCAGGGACATAGGAAAGTCCCCAAGGAAAGTCCCTGAGAAAGCTGTAACAGCAAAGTCGAAAGTGGGAAAATAAAGAAGAAATTAAAAATTGTTTACGTCCAATTTTGAACAGAGAATAGCATCTTGTTCTCTTTTGCCGCACTCAGAAGGGAGAGTTGGATGTCCTGTGATCCTAGCACTTCAAAACCTGATGCAGGGGATTGTGAATTTGAAGCTGTCACGGAAGGAGGAAGAGGAAGAAGGAGGACAGGGCTGGAGGGAGGGAGGAAGGGAAGATGGGGAAGGAAGGAGGGAGCCGAAAGACAGGGAGGAAGATAGAATCAGTTAATGCATTAATTAATTAGAGTAGAATCAATGCCCCGGTCCACTGATGACTGACTAATTGGACTGTGAACATCCACACCACAGAGACTGAGCCTTCAGGGAAGGCTGCACTGAGGGACAAAGACCTGGCACACAGGCAAGCATTGAGAGCTTACTATAAAGCTTCTGGAGTAGACAGATCCAGACAGGAGGTGGACCAGCAGGTCTGAGGTGAAGGAGAATTGGGGTGTGAGAGGTGGCCTGAGGTGATGAAATGGGAATGAAGGTAAAAGTAGCTCACTTTGGTGAATAAGGTCACACTCACCCCGTCACAAGTCACAAGCTTCAAGAAAGGTAAAGTTCTGACCACAGGAGGCCTTTTCTTTTTAAAATGTTCAGATGGAGTCACCATGTAAGTTGTAGCTGGAGAAGTCACCTCATCTCCCACAGCCACCACGCCACAACAAGTTTTAAGCCTATCTTCATTCAAATGGGAGGCACGGAAGGGAGGAATACTGTCCAGCAAGACACTGCTGCCTCTCTCATGTTAACCTCACGAGTGTGTATTTGATGGGGGCCAGGAAATAATAACAGCCGTAACACTAGTGACAGGAACACAGGTGGAGGATGCTCTGATTGCAGACTGCCACCTTCCTTCTGTGGTTTCCTGTCCATCCCAGATGGCTCTCTCTTTGTGGTTTCCCTCTGCTGCTGCAGCTGACCCTTCCAGGTGTTCAGGCACACTCCTTCTCCAGGCTAGCAGCCAGGTCGGATCCCTTGCAGTACAGTTGGAGCTTCAGTTTGCCACTGTCTACAGTCAAGCTAGGCACCCTTGGACAGCAGACCTTAAGGTGCTCATAATCCCTGGAGCCGGGGCTGCATGTTCAGGGATGCTTGAGGTGCAGATCTGAACCCTTTGGAATGTACACTCCATCCAGATTGGGGTTTTCAGTGCCTGGAGCCCAAAGGCTATTGTCCTTGCAGTCTCCATGCACCCAGGCAGATGGCTCCTTGGAATATTCTGAGGGGTAGAGACTTCCCTTAGCCACTAGGGGCCAGTGCAACCTGGAGATTGGTCCTATTCAGAGTGTATACAGCCCATGAGTACAGGGAACCTAAGGAGCCAATGCCAAGGAAGGTGGGTTTTGTAGGAGTGAGGAGGAACACACCCAGAGACATTACAAAGAGGTTCTGAACATGAGATGAGTTGCCCTGGTTTCACACCTCATTTATAGTCAGCAGGGAGACTGCATTTCTGCCCAACTGTTATACCCTGGATCCTTCCAGATATATATATATATTTTAATCCTGGGCTTCCCTAAAAGTTATATAGGTGGATCAGGGGCTGGTATCTCAGGGGTCACTCGAGTGATCCAGTCCCGTTGATCCTGTGCAGGGGTGCAGGATAGCCACACGTGTGCTGAAGTAGATAGGCAGTGTCAGTGTTTGGATTGGTTCTGGTGCCTTGCTAGCAGGAAAATATTTTTCCTTTTTAGTCATGAGTTATCTTAGTCTCTCAGAGAAGCCAGGACAGAAGATTTAGGTGATTAGGATCTAAATCCCTTCATTCTCTTGCCTCTATTAGCTTCATAATTAATTCAGGGCTCAGTTTTTGTTGCATGTTTCAACTCTGATGATTTTCCATGAATTGAACCCTACCAAACACAAGAGTGCCAGTGTTGGGTGAGTGGATGGACCCAGCTCTGTTCTCCACAGGCCTTTTTCTCTGAATCCTAAAAGTCGAGAAGTGGATCACACTGTATCTGGACTTTCACTCTGCAGGGTGGTTTCTTGGGGGGCTGTTTGATGTTCCAAAGCTGGTCCAGGAAGGCACCATGTAAGGAACAGAGTCCAGAGTTCATGTGGGTCTCAATTTAAGCCCTTCCCTACAGAAAGCACTTTGAACATATACCCAACTCTAGAAATTCATAGCATCTGCTTATCTTTTAATTGTTTCTACTTTTAAAAACCCTTGGGTTCATCTGAAATCCCGGGGAGTACTCACAACATAGAGACATCAGTTACAGCCCCCTGCTCCCTTGAGAAGATGGCAGCAATCCCCCGAGTCACCATGAACAGGATAGCCTTATGTCTATCTCAAGAGGTCAGCTTAAGGATGACATGTGTAGCTCCGAGACTTCTCCTCAACCTCCCGTGACTCCAAAACAAGGGGGCCCTGAGAGTCAAAGATGGCTGGGTCCCTGGGCCTCAGACACCAAGGGCTTGTAACATAAAAGAGAATATCTTGCTCAAAACCGGATGCAAAGATTGCAGATGGAAGACGTTTGAGCAAGATGGTGGCCAGCTAGAAATCCAGGCTAGGAGACATCCTTCAGGAAGTGCTGAATGAGGTAGCTCACGTACCACCCTATTCCATATCCCTCTACAAAGCCCCAGGGGTATGCCTTCTTTCAGAAAGTACCTGGCAGACTAGATCACATCCTAGCACAGACTCAGTGGGAAATGGGGTCAAAGCTGGAAGCCAAAAGCTATAAGCACACCCTCTCTATGACTATGGACACATGACAAAATGTGTACTCTAGCATGGAGCCATATACCCAGGCCCTTCTAGATGACACTGGTTTTTCACAAGGAGTGTGCATATTTATTAGTAGTATTAGTGTTAGAATTAGTATTAATAATGCTGGGATAGAAGCCAGGGTCTAGAGCATGCTAAGCAAACACTCTACCTCCACCACTGAACCACACCCCATTTCTGTCCCTTGGATGCTACTGGGCATCACAAGCTACAGCCTGTCTTTCTATTCTTTCTTTTTGCACACTCTTCCCCATGCACACTGTGGACCTGAGTGTGCACAGGGGAAGAGTGAGCAGCTTGTGCAATTAATGGCACCGTGAGATGAACCCTGCCAGGACGTGCAGGTTCAGAAAGGGGCACCCTTGGCTTCCATCCAGTAGACTGGGGCTTGCTCCCGACCTGTCTATAAATAGAAAACTCTTGTCTATTGGCCTCTGCTGACAGCCTGCCAATCCGATTTGTCCTTGTGGTCTGGCCTGGTTGCTAGGACCAGGAAATGTTAACTGGCTGCTTGCAGGTGTCTGGTTCCAGGAAAAGCACTCACACCCAACTTACTTGCTGCATTTGAATTCTGTTTATTTTAAACCCAACCCACTTTATTGCAACATTTGTTGGGGGGGGTTGTCTTTCTCCCTCCCACATCAGGCAGCTCTTTCTTCTTCCTGAGGCTCCAGACCATGACTTTCCTACCAGTGAGAAGTCCTGGCCCTGTCACACTTAAATTAAGGGTTGCAAGGGTTGGACTTTTCTACTTCCCTACTCTCACACACATTTCCAGAACAGGGCTTCCAAGCTTTACAAGGATCCAAAACACTCTATGTTTTTAGGTAAGTATTATGTCCTCAACTATTGCCAGTGGGAAGAAAGAATCGCTTTCAGCAACTGGGAAACACTGGAGGTGCATCTATGTATGATACATACGTGCTATAAATTCTGAGGGAAGATCCCTTGACCCATTTCTAAAGCCACCCTGTCCTCTGTTGCTACCACGATGGGCCCTGACTGCATAGAAACCCCAACTCTGTTGGTGACCAAGGAACCTTCAGAGCCCTTCAGCTGCTCCCCGGAGAAATCTTTCAAAGGCAAGAGGCCTGCCCCAGTGCATTCACGACTGGGGCTGCGGTGGGCTTGGACCCCATTCAAAGGGGCAGGGAAAATGTTGCAAAGCTCCTCCTCTCCCTGCCCAAATTCTGAGGCACCGCCTGTAAGGTGTGCTCATTTGGGAGTCTGGGCGTTGCCGTGACTATCTATAGCCACGCCCCACCCTTTCACGAAGGGTGCAAAAAAATGTCTCAGCTGTGCAGGCTCTCAGGCCCCTTCCTTGTTTTTCCCAAGACCCCGTAGAGCTTGCCTGCGCAGGGGTTGCTTATCTCCTAATAGGCAGTAACTAGCGGTTTGGTGGCAGGTGATGGCCTGTCTTCGCCAATGTTTAGGCCACACAGCAAGCGCTGGAGAACAAGGTCCATCCCCCCTCCCAACCCCACTGTCACCTCCAAACCAGATTCTTTCTCTTTCCATTTAAAATTTAAATTTTAAACTCTAAATAAAGTAGGTCCCGAATCCGGCTAGTTGCTCATTAGTTTTCAAAATCTAAGGAACTTTGCGCTGGAGTCAAGCATTTTAGCCACCATGTGTCCCCTGCTACCGCCTAAACTACGGTTCTCCCGCACCTATGTGTCCTGCCACCCGCTGTTTCGAAGATCAGCCCTGCCAGGTGCGGTGAGAAGCTTTAGACCGTACCGGCCCTGGAAGGAACTGTGCCAGCGCCTTGGTGGCACCGCGGCCCGGGACCCTAAGACAGTAGTTGAGCACTGGTCTCCCAGGGCCCCGCCTCCCTCGGAGGCTGGGTGGGGAGGCTGCAGGAGGGCCGGACCCCAGTCCCCGGTCCCGGCCGCGCCCCCACGTCACCATGGAGATCATCCGGGCGCGCACCTCCCGGCTGGTTCCCTCACCCACTACAACCCGCCCAGGGCTGAACAATGAGAGACTGGGAGGGGGCGGGGCGGGGCCGGGGCCGGGGGCGGGGAGAGCGCGGGCGGCGGGGGCGCAGGCCAAGCACACCGCCCAGCTAGCAATTTGCCGCCTGGGTCTGCAGGCCGTGCGGTAATCGCAACCCCCGCCCCGCCCCGGGTCCGCCCAGCTTCCCACGCCCGCCCAGCGGAGTCGGTGCTGGGGCCACCTGGAGCCGCCTGGAGCCAGCGCTGCTGCAGGTTGATGCGCGGCGCCCTCCCGGGACGCGCGGAGAAGCCATCTTGAAACCAACTTGGCAAACTTTCGCAAAGTGCTCTCGAAGTGGAAGCTGCGCGGGAGGCCGGGCGCGCGGCCCCCGGTGTCCTCGCCAGGGTCCCCGGGGAGGCAGAGCGCGGGCCGCCCCGAGGGCCCGGCGCCGGGCGCGCGGGAGCCGCCCCCCGGCTGTGCCGGGTGGATGCGGAGGCGCGCCGGGTGCATGGATTGTGCTCCGGCGCCCGGCTCGGGCTGCGGCTCCGGGCCATGGCGCCGTCACCGCCGCGCGTGCTGCCCGCGCTGGTATTGCTGGCCGCCGCCGCCCTGCCTGCTCTGTGGCTGGGAGCTGCTGCTTGGGAGCTGCGGGTGCCCGGCGGGGCCCGTGCCTTTGCCCTCGGACCAGGCTGGATCTACAGGTTGGACACCGCGCGCACCTCTCGGGAGTTGTTGGACGTGAGCGGCGAGGGACTGGCGGCGGGGCGGCGGCGGGGGCCAAGCGCGGGGACCCGGGTCTGTGAGCGCTTGACCGGGAGGCTGCTGCCGCTGCAGGTCCGACTCGTCGCCCGCGACTCCCCGACTGCCCCGAGCCTGGTACTGAGGGCGCGCGCCTACGGTGCCCGCTGTGGAGTCCGGCTACGGCGCCGCTCGATCGGTAGTGCGGAGCTGCGCTCTCGGGCCATCCGCTCCGTGCCCGGGCTAGGTGCTGCGCTCTGCTTCCCGGCCCCAGGCGGCGGCGCAGCCTCGCTGTCTTCGGTACTCGAGGCCATCACCACCTTTCCCGCTTGCAGCTGTCCGCCGCTTGCGGGGACCGGCTGCAGGCGCGGACCCATTTGTCTGCCGCCGGGAGGCTCAGCGGGCCTGCGCCTGGTGTGCGCCCTGGGACGCGCGGCCGGCGCCGTCTGGGTAGAACTGGTAATAGAGGCGACCTCCCGGACGCCCTCAGAGTCGCCCTCGGTGTCGCCATCATCGCCTACCCTGCCCCATCCTCGGGCGGGGGTGGTGCGAAGGTCCAGACGAGGCGCGGGCGGCAGCACGAGCCCGCAGTTCCCGCTGCCCAGCTACCAGGTATCGGTGCCTGAGAACGAGCCCGCGGGCACTGCGGTCATAGAACTGCGCGCACACGACCCAGACGAAGGCGAAGCCGGACGCCTCAGTTACCAGATGGAGGCGCTGTTTGACGAGCGCTCCAATGGTTACTTCCTCATCGACGCGGCCACGGGCGCAGTGACCACGGCCCGCGCCCTGGACCGCGAGACCAAGGACACTCATGTACTCAAAGTTAGTGCTGTAGATCACGGCTCCCCGCGGCGTTCAGCTGCTACCTACCTCACCGTAACTGTCAGTGACACTAACGACCACAGCCCAGTCTTTGAGCAGTCTGAGTATCGAGAGAGAATACGAGAGAACCTTGAGGTGGGCTATGAGGTGCTCACCATCCGTGCCACTGACGGGGATGCGCCTTCCAACGCCAATATGCGCTACCGTCTGCTGGAGGGCGCAGGTGGTGTGTTTGAGATAGACGCACGATCAGGTGTGGTGCGCACCCGGGCTGTGGTGGACCGGGAGGAGGCAGCTGAGTACCAGCTGTTGGTGGAGGCCAATGACCAGGGTCGAAATCCAGGCCCACTCAGCGCCTCAGCCACCGTCCACATCGTGGTAGAAGATGAAAATGATAACTATCCCCAGTTCAGTGAGAAGCGCTATGTAGTTCAAGTCCCAGAAGACGTACCTGTCAACACTGCTGTGCTTCGAGTCCAGGCCACTGACCGGGACCAGGGGCAGAATGCAGCCATACACTACAGCATTGTCAGTGGCAACCTGAAGGGCCAGTTCTATTTACATTCACTTAGTGGGAGTCTGGATGTCATCAACCCCCTAGACTTTGAGGCCATCCGGGAATATACCCTGCGAATTAAGGCACAGGATGGGGGTCGCCCTCCTCTCATTAATTCCTCAGGGCTGGTCTCGGTGCAGGTGTTAGATGTGAACGACAATGCACCCATCTTTGTGAGTAGCCCTTTCCAGGCTGCAGTGCTAGAGAATGTGCCCCTGGGCCACTCGGTGCTGCACATCCAAGCCGTGGATGCGGATGCAGGGGAGAATGCCAGGTTGCAGTATCGCCTGGTGGACACAGCCTCGCCAATTTTGGGAGGCAGCAGTGTTGACCCTGAGAACCCCGTCTCGGCTCCAGACTTCCCCTTCCAGATCCATAACAGCTCTGGTTGGATTACTGTGTGTGCAGAGCTAGACAGGGAGGAAATAGAACATTATAGCTTTGGGGTAGAAGCTGTGGACCATGGCTCACCACCCATGAGCTCCTCTGCCAGTGTGTCCATCACAGTGCTGGATGTAAACGATAATGACCCAATGTTCACGCAGCCCGTGTACGAGCTGCGTTTGAATGAAGATGCAGCCGTGGGGAGCAGTGTGCTGACCCTTAGGGCCCGAGACCGTGATGTCAACAGTGTGATCACCTACCAGCTGACAGGCGGCAACACCCGGAACCGCTTTGCACTCAGCAGCCAGAGTGGTGGTGGCCTCATCACCTTGGCACTGCCCCTGGACTACAAGCAGGAACGTCAGTATGTACTGGCTGTGACTGCGTCTGATGGCACACGTTCACACACCGCACAGGTCTTTATCAATGTGACTGATGCCAATACCCATAGGCCAGTCTTCCAGAGTTCCCACTACACAGTTAGCGTTAGTGAAGACCGGCCCGTGGGCACCTCCATTGCCACCATCAGTGCCACAGATGAGGATACGGGTGAGAATGCCCGCATCACCTATGTGCTAGAGGATCCGGTACCGCAGTTCCGAATTGACCCGGACACTGGCACCATCTATACCATGACAGAGCTTGACTATGAGGACCAGGCTGCCTACACACTAGCCATTACAGCCCAGGACAATGGCATTCCCCAGAAGTCAGACACCACCTCTCTGGAGATCCTTATCCTTGATGCCAATGACAATGTGCCCAGATTCCTGCGGGATTTCTACCAGGGTTCTGTTTTTGAGGATGCCCCTCCATCTACCAGTGTCCTCCAGGTCTCTGCTACCGACAGGGACTCAGGCCCTAATGGCCGCCTCCTCTACACTTTCCAGGGTGGGGATGATGGTGATGGAGACTTCTACATTGAGCCCACATCTGGTGTGATCCGTACCCAGCGCCGGCTGGACAGAGAGAATGTGGCTGTGTACAACCTTCATGCTCTAGCTGTAGATCGAGGGAGCCCTAATCCCCTTAGTGCTTCAGTGGAAATCCAGGTGACTGTCTTGGACATTAATGACAACCCTCCAGTGTTTGAGAAGGATGAGCTAGAACTCTTTGTGGAGGAGAACAGCCCTGTGGGTTCAGTGGTGGCAAGAATAAGGGCCAATGACCCTGATGAGGGTCCGAACGCCCAGATTATGTATCAGATTGTGGAGGGCAATGTGCCTGAGGTCTTCCAGTTGGACCTACTGAGTGGTGACCTCCGTGCTCTAGTCGAGCTAGATTTTGAGGTCCGGAGGGACTATATGTTGGTGGTGCAGGCCACATCTGCGCCTCTAGTTAGCAGGGCCACCGTGCACATCCGTCTCCTGGACCAGAATGACAATCCACCAGAGCTGCCTGACTTCCAGATCCTCTTCAACAACTATGTCACTAATAAATCCAACAGCTTCCCCAATGGTGTGATTGGCCGCATCCCAGCCCATGACCCCGACTTATCCGACAGCCTCAACTACACCTTTCTTCAGGGCAATGAGCTGAGCCTACTGTTGCTGGATCCTGCCACAGGAGAACTGCAGCTCAGCAGGGACCTGGACAACAACCGGCCACTGGAGGCCCTCATGGAGGTCTCTGTGTCAGGTGAGTGGCCTGTGTGGAGGAGCTGCTCCCTTGGGCCTCCTAGAGAGCCTCAGGGACCCGCCAATGGCTGCCAGGGCATGCCTACACACATTTGGGCAGGGCCTGGGCAACTATCCTGGTGTTTGCTGCTATGATTGGCTGCATGCTGGGGGTGTGCCCCCCACCTAGGCCCATGCAGGAGGAGGCCCTCTGTTGCTTCCCTCAGCAGTTTTTTGAGGAGCAGGCTTGGGCTGCTTCAAACTCGAGTTCAGGGCTTTTTTTGTGCTTTTCCCAAACCATGCAGTTAAAACAGGGCCTCAGGGTTACCCAAGTTGTCTGGTTTACCCAGTGATGTTCTTTAGTAAACCTGCTGTATGCATGGCTGTCTGGAAGGATCAAAGGTCACTCCCTGCTCCATGTGCCAATTAGTTGCCGGGTGGGACCGTTGGAAATTGTTGGATGGTTCCTGAGTCACCCTGTAATATGGCTAGTGTTCCCTTGGTCTAGCTTTTCTGTCTCCTGTAGATAATAACAATCGGCTCATGTGTGCTGCCTCTGGGGTGACTCTTTAAAAAGCCCAGCCCTGTTTGATCTTGGCTCCTGTCCCTGGACTCGGGCTTATAATTTGGGAGTTTGTTCATAGGCTGTTCAACTTAGTGTGAGAACCAGCAAGCCTGCTTCGGGACTGCGAGGGAGGGGCAGGGGAAGAGGAAATGTCAGCTCAACCGACACAGGCTTGGCATCAAACCTGCCGTATGACAGGGCCTGAGTGCTGGGAGAGCCAGAGGGGAGAGGGTTGAATAAGCGCTAAGGAACAATGAGCCACAGTGGTTTGAGGAGGGGTCCAGGCTGCTTGGGGTTCATGGGTTTGGGTCAGATCAGCTGATTCAGGTAATTGATCAATGTGCCAGGAAGGATGGATGGCTCAGGTGTGGACTCCTGAGTCTGTGTTTCATGTGCATAGTAAATAATGCTATATGATATCTCCATGCGAACGGAAAGAACTGAAAATCAGTTTTCTGTCTCATCCTAGTGGTGGCTGAGATTCTTATGTACTAGGGACTGGGAATGATCGGCGCTCCCTGGGACATCAGGGCTTGCTTTTGAAGCAGTGTGATGACCCAGCATGGCTTTGGTCACAGTCTGTCTGTTGGGGAGAAGTGTAGAGGTCACTACGAAACATACTTGTAGGTAGCAAATTTGGCAAAATGATCGGGCTTAGATTTGGGGAGAGTATAGAGTATTAATGGGGAGCAGGTCCATGCTGAGAACAGACACATTTATGTGTCGCAGTGTCTCCCATGTGGGCATCTGTGAGGCTTGAGGACAGACTCCATGGGTCGCCTTATAAGAGGCTGGCTCATAGTACACATGTAGGTAGATAGTCTGACCACAGCTGTGGTGGTTCAGGGCTCCTTCTGCATGGTAATTAATCATCAGTGATTCTTTTCTAAGGTTTCGCTCTCCTATGAACCTGGGGCCTTTGCACACCGTGTGTGATAATGATTACATCTGGCTCTGGCTCCCAGCAGCTCTTCGAAAGTCTTAATATTTTTTACTATTCCTCTGGCAATTGGAGGTTTACACACAAAGATACTGATGCTCAAAGATGTGAAGTCACAGCCAGTGGGGCAGGGTCTTTTTGATCAGCATGACGGCATGCTGCCACCTCCTCTTGCCTACTTCCCCTTTTCACCTGAGCCGCTAAACCGACTTTATTCCATGTCATTTGGGTGAATTGTTGGGATATGCACATTGCTGTGTCAGGGCCCTGAGACTATTGACTGCCTCATTCTTCAAAGAAGAGATTCAGCTGTGACCGGGAGGCTTGCAGGTCTCAACAGCAGGCCTGTGAAGAGACCAAACCAGGCCTCGGTCCCTGGAGGCAACACTTACATTTTATTAAGGAACAGTGTGGGAAATCTGTTGATTCAGGCCTCACTCAGCACTGTTTTCTGTGTGGAGTAATTGGTTCCACAGGATTTATAGCCATGCCCTAAAACCTTTGAAGCCCTATTACAGCCCTGGAGTGTTAGATGTGAGGCCTTGCAGTGATTGGATCTTGTGGGAGCCCTTCCTGTAAGGGCTGTGAGCCCTCAGTCAGGAGAGGAGGCTTGTGACTTGGGGAAGTGCATCTGGAGGCAGGTCCCAACAGAGAGGCAGGATGTTCCTGGATGTGCAGGGAAAGGAGGTAGTTCACAGCCTGGCCCTGTGTCCTGGTCTTTTTGACTAGAAAATGATTGTTGATGCTTCTATGGTGCTCCTCAAAGACAAAAGTTTTTTAAAAAATATATTTGATTCTGTATGTAATAATTCAGATAGCTAGCATTTTTGCATACTGGTCTTTCTAGATGTTTATTTTCTATGTGGGTGTTTGGATGCCATTTTCTATTCTCTGATGGGGACTTTTTCTTTATGGACACTGGGGAGACCTAGGTTGGCCTTTCTCTAATAACTAACTAAGAAGTTCAAGTGCTGAGGACTTTTCCCTCATTGGTCTTTTAGTGATGTGGACATTCCATTCCATTAGTTAGTTAGTAGTTAGTTGGTTGGTAGTTAGTAGTTAGTTGGTTGGTAGTTAGTTAGTTAGAAGTCTGTGAATATGTATGGGTGTAGTGTGCCTGGGTGCACATGTGGAGAACTGAGGGTAATTCCAGGAAGTTAATTCTTTTCTTCCATCTACCATGTGAGTACCAGGAATTGAACTCTGGTTGTCAGGCTTGGTGGCAAGCACCTTCACCTGATGAGCCTTCTCATAGGCCCCCAACACTGACATTCTTAACACACCTGGAACGTGTAGGTGCCTGTAGGTTCAGAGATTCAACCTTGCCTCCGAGAACACAGCTGTTGGTAGGAAGGTACAGTTCCTGCCACTACGATCGTGTGTCACAGACTTGTGGATGTGGGAAAAGTAGCATTTGTGGGGTGAAAATGAATGGCTGATGAGTCATTCGGACATGTCAGAAAACATCAGAACTCAGCCAAATAATGAGATTGGGTAACCTCACTATTTGAGCTAGTAGGGAGTACACAGTGCAGAGACGTCTAGGCTTGATTGGCTTTTGAGAGTGTTTGCCCGATTAAATACAGGATATCATAGTGATTTTTTAATAGGAAATTACAAATAAGGAAATGAGCAGATGGTTGTACCAGAAATGGTCTGGATGTGTCCTAACACTCAACAGTTGAGCAAAGAATCAGGGGCGCTTTAAACCCCCCTTGGCAGAGCTGGCCCCACCTGGTGACAAACCCCTAGGAAGAGTTAGGCACTTTGGGCAACCAGCTAACTGTTTGAAGGCTCCGATAACTTGGAGTATTTGTTTGTTTGCTTTTGTTTACTTGGTGTCCTGGAACTCATTATGTAGGCCAGGTGTGCCACCATGGCCCAGCTAGCGCTTATTATTGAATACCTACTGTGTGCAAAATCTTAATCACTGTAGCCCTTGACCTTCTAGAGATAGATGGCTAAGTACAAGGTGCAGGGAGAACAGGAGGAATAATGGAGGAGAGGGGACCGTCCAGTGTGGACTGGGCAGCAGGGACCTAGCAGTGAGACCTCGGATGTCAGGCTTCCTTGTATCTGGCGAGGGCTGACCGTCAAGTCAGTTTTGGAGCAATGGTTGTGCCGTGCCCCACCTGCTGCTGCTGGGGGCATGTAGGAGAACAGAGGGTCTGATCTTGCTCCTTGAGGCTGTGCCTGTGGAATGTGAATGGTAGGGCAGGGATGTGCCAGGCTAGGAGGATATCAGAGACCAGAAGATGAGAACGTCATGGCAGTAGCTGCTCTGTCAGGAACTCTTCCCAGACCTGTCAGGGCATATTCGCTTCTGGGGCTGCTGCTTCATGATACAGGCAACAGTGTCATCATCCCATCCCACTGATAAGCAAGGGCCAGCCGCACAGGGCACTTAGCCTGTGGCAGCAGTAGAGTATGGTAGTACAAAAGATGTGTATGATCAGGATAGGGCCAGGACCTGCCTTTGGGAACCACAGCCTGCGTGGGATGGTAGCTGGAAAGAGCTGTGTGAATTGGACCAGGCAGGGACACACAGAGAAGAATGGGGTCACATGGGGTCAGGGAGCTGAGGTTAGTGGGATGGCCAAGGTGAGCTCTGTGCAGGTCCTGAGTCTCCATAAGAGCTGATGAATAGGTAACACCATTGCTGAGAGTAAGCATAGAAAGAGCTAAGTCTTGGCTAGGGTGTAGAGGGTGTGTGTGTGTGGGGGGGGGGGTCATGTTGTCAAGGAGAGGTCAAGAAAGGACGCCCAAGAAGCCATGCAAATGTTTACCTGTTGGGGGTCCTGGTGGCACCTCCAGGGGTGTTGGGAGTTGGGATGCCTATCACTGCTGGGGAGTAGTGCTGTGTCTCTGGGTTATTACATGAGAAGGACGAGTCTGGGATATGGCCCAACTACCAGCCACAGGGCACCTGGGTACATCTGGATGCTTACCTCAGCACCATGTATAGTGGCAGGCACATGGAACTCAGTAGAGTAACTTTATGGCCCTTGACAGCAGTTGGAGGATACTGATGACATGCCTCAAAAGTAGTCCATGCTTCTGGTGACATCAGAGTTCATCCAGGATCTGCTGTCACCATTGAAAAGCCCATTTGGGTTTGGGCTGATTGACTTCTATCAGAATCCTGCTGGAGAATTGGATGGGTTGGGGCCCCTAGCAGCAATGTGTGTGCCTGGGGCGTGGTATGTGGCCCTGTGCCATAGGCCTCTGTCTCTGCCAGCGTTGGGATTCAAACAGGTAGATCTTATCGTGTGAGGCAGAGCGTGTGGAAAATACTCATAAGTTTGGCATGACTCTTCCAGCTCATAGCCTTGGGGGAAATAGTTTACTAAGCCCCCCACCCCCAACTTAAACACAGGTTCACATAAATGTCCAGAATTAAATTCTTGGTGTAGTATGGGGGGGGGGGATCAGTGGTTAGTATTAGCTTTCTGCTGCCCCCCAACACGGCAACCTGTGCTTGAAAGGATAAGAGGAGGCAACCTGAGGAGACACAGAGAGCTAGATCCTTTGGGCCTTTGGGTTCTTTTTGCCCCTTATGGCATATGAAGATCAGGGTCTATCTTCCTGATGTGGCTAGATCTCAGTGCCTCAGTGGTGCAGGACCAATGGGCATGACTTGCAGGGGGGTGGTGGTGAGGGTGAGAGGTGCTGCCTAAGTGATGGCGTCAGGGACTGTGAGTGCCACACTGACTGGACGGGAGGGGCTGACGACCTCCTTCCTCTGATAAGCTGGTGAGTGGTCTGAGGACTCTGCTCTCTTGTTGCGTCACTCTCCTGTCTTTGTGTCTGTCTGTCCAGCATGCCAGGGGATGTTTGTCCACTTATAAGAGGCCTCACTGTCAGCCGACAAAGACCTTGGGCAGCTAGAATGTCCCTTGAGCAGTGGTAGTGGCCACAGGGCTAGGGAAATCTGCTTGGTTGGCACAGTATTGAAGAAGGGTTGATTCTAGGACCTCTATGCACTGAATTTGAACTGAAGAGTGTGGTCCAGCCGAGGGTGGCCTTGGCATGGCTTTGCATAGCTGTCTGCCATCAATGGTCCAAAATGCATAGAATAAGACCCTGTGTCTCCGTCTGTGGCCTCACATTGCCTGCCAGTTCTTCCTTCACTGAGTTGACATGGAACATGTGTGTCTGTGTCCATTTGTGTGTGGTGGATGACATTCTATCAATACTGGAATATATGGCCACAGGTACCGGGTGATCTTGTCTTCTGCCCAGGTACCTAGTGGCTGCTTCTCTGCTCTGTACCCTTTAGTTTGGTCTTGTCTTGGCACAATGCCACTTTCCGGCTCCCGAACTTGTGGGGACTTATTCTGTTCCCCCCCCCACTCTCCTTCCCTTCCCTGAGGCCTCATGGTCATGTGGTCAGTGCTTGTCTTTTGTAAGGGGGGTGGTTGCAGAGCTGGGTAGCATGCATAGATGTAGCCCCATGGTATGAATGACAGAGCTGAGGGGCTAACACTCTAGTGTTCTCTAGAAGGGGGTCTTAGGGAGCTGATTCTGTGTCTCTGTGAGCTCTTGTGTAAGGAACAATCACAGGAGGCTGTGAACTTCTAGGTGGAGGCACCAGGTACAGGGATGAAGTTTCCTGGCAGCATTTAGGCAGTGAAGTTCCTTTTGAAGTTTGAGAAAGCATACCCAGGAGTTCATGGTGAGCTGCCCAAGTGCCCTCTGAGGCTATCTACTCCAGACTGTGAGCCCCTCCTTTTTATATTTACATTTTATTTATTTTGGGGGGGGTGCATGTGCATGCTGTGGCTTGTGCAGGTCAGTCAGGGGGTAACTTGTGGGAGTCAGTTCTGTCAGGATTTGAGGATATATGGATGTGGTTCGCATATACCCAGTTATCTGGCTGCAGGTTTCTATGGATGCAGGACACGGGAAATGTGGCAGAACGCAGTGGCGGATAGCAGGAGACTCTTACCAGCTGTTTCTATGTAGAAAAGAGCTTTAATGTATATGATTATGATTAACAGAGGGGTGATGGTTATAGTGGCAGAGAAAGTAAGAAGAAAGAAATGGAAGGGGAGAAGAAGGGAGAAATGAGAGCCTCTCAGAGAGGACATGGGGAGGGGGCAGATCACGTGGAACCTTGCATTTAGAGGGGGCAAACATCAGAGCCTAGGGAAGGGTGTGGCTTCACATCAGAGTTCTGAGGGCACAGCTCTCTCCTACCATGTGGGTTCCAGGACTTAAACTCAGATTAGGACATCAGATTTGGTGGCAGGTGCCTTTAGCAGCCGACCCACCCTCTCGACCCCCTCCTCCCTCTCCTTTATTTACATTTCTTCTCTTTCCCTAAATCTCCCCCTCTCTTCCTCCCTCCCTCCATTTTTTTCCCTTGCTTTGTCCAGGCTGGTCCAGAACTGACTATATAGTTCAAGCTGACCTCAAGCTCTAAGCCATTCTCCTGCTTCAGCTGCCCAAATGTTGGATTAAAGGTGTGAACTATTATACCCTGCTTCTCTTTCTATTTTAAATAGTCTTTCCTCTGCCAATTCCGTGTTTTTATTTAAAAACAGTTCAGGATGTGGTTCATATCTAATCTAAATGACTCTTGGTTAAGGTAAACTAACAACTCCTAACTCAAATAAACCCATAAGCAGTGTTAGCATTAGGAGATAAGGGCGCTTTTACAGAGCAGGGACCAAGTACAGTGATCTGGTGGTGGCTCACGGTTCCTCTGAGGGAGATTGCTGTACCAGTCACAATCTGGGCATCCCTCTGTGGAGTCCTGTGTGTGGGGTCAGAAGCCAGATGCTGCAGGCTCCTTGAGAAAGTGCCTCTAGTTGGGAGAGATGTAGGTGATCTTGTAGGAGATGGCATCTGGACTGTATCTTTCTCTCTGCTCCCTGCTGATACCTCTGGGTCTCTCTCATAGGGGCTGATGGCTCCCCTCCCCCTTCTTGCCTTTCTCTAGGGTAAGAACTATCAAAACAGAAGTCTGCAGGTGGCCCACTATGGCTTGGGAGACTGACTTCTTAGTCCTGTATGTTACAGGAGGACGAATCTCATTTGAAAACTGTTATAAGGGCTAGAGAGACGGCCCAATGGTTGGGAACGCTTCCTACTCTTCCAGAAGAGCCCAATTCAGTTCCTGCCACACTCATTGTGTAGTTCATAGTGCCTATAACTCCAGCCCTAGGAGTTATGCCTGACCTCCAGGAACACCTGTGCGTATGTGCAAATACCCTCCCCCACAGTCACACATGTATAATTAAAAACTAATAAAAGTAAACCTTAAAAATGACTGAGACACACTTGTAGAGTGTTAGGTGGTAAGGGATTAGCATACAGAGTGTAGAGAATGCCAAGTCAACAAGAAAGTAGCTTTGTTTCTAAGAACAGATGAAAATTGTAATAGACGTTTTTCTAACGGGGACCGATGGTCAGAGACCTCCCTGTGCAGCCCTTTGCTGCTCACACGTCTCTCCAACTTGGTCTCTAAGACCAAGTCCTGGGTTCCAAGCCCCTGGGAATGCGTTCAGATTGGTATTTAAAATATTTAGCAGTTTGGCTCAGTGTTCCTGGAGCATGAACACCAAGGGGTCTTCTTGGGACACAGATAGAGGGACCTGTAAGCTTGATGCCCTGATTAGAACGAGTGTCACCCAGCGTAAGTTCCCTCTTCACAGACTTCCCACTCTCTAAATTACTCAGGAAATGATGGCGCTCTGTGTACTGAGGAAATTTTGTGCTCCCAGGTGTCCTTTAGGGCGGGGATGATGCTGGTCACATGGTAGAGAACATGGAAATGTTGCAGGAGCATTTAGGACAATAATGTGCCCCCCCCCCAGCCCCATGTCCTGAAGCCAAGTAACATGACAAGAATCAGCCCTCTCTCCTAAGCGTGGAAAATTCTGCTATGTAAGTGAAAGTGTCTCAAATCTTCAAAGAACAGAGAATGAAAAATATGAAGGTTTATTGTTCTCAGAAATTTCCTGTCTCTCTGGCACGTGGTCATCAGAGGTCAGGGGTACAGGCATGTGTACAGGGCAGGAAATCGGTGGGGGGGGGGGGGAGTTATGGTGTGCTGTATGAGCTCCCCAGTGTGAACACATGTGCATGGGAATGTGAGACCAGGCTAGGGCAGGCAGTGACCAATTCGGCCTTCTGGAAATGACCAGTGCTGGATGGAGTTGTGGGGGACAACAACCCAAGGTGGAGAGGAAGCTGGTGACTTTGGAGTTGGCATGGCCATCTGGATCCCCGGGTTGGTCTAAGAGATCTATGTGTTTATAACAGGAAATCCCCGCACCCCTCTCCCCCTTTAGCTCATGGGCCTCGTCTCTTGAGCCAGAAGTACATAGAATAGTGTGAGAATCAGGCTAAACTTTTCTATGGCTAGGCTTGTATTAGACAGAGACCTTTCTGCCCTTCGCAGCCAGGGAACTGAGGCACTGAGTCTGGGAACGGTATCCCTGAGTGGAAACTGCCTTGATCAGGCCGCTCTGGGATCAATGGCTGGAATGACATAGAAAGGTGACTCCTGGAGTGTCCAGGAGGTTTGTGTTAACACAGTACTTATTATGTTTACCTATGTACGCTTACATAGTAGTCTGCACACCATCTGTATGTATACAGGTGCCCATAGAGGCCGGAAGAGGACATCAGATCCCCTACAGTTAGAGTTATAGTTGTAAAGAGCCTGATGTGGGTGCTGGGAATTGAACCTGGGTCCTCTGAAAGAGCAGCAAGTCACCCTAACTGCTGAGCTATCTCTCCAGCCCCCTGAACCTCTGGTTGCTGAAGTAATCCAGTTTACCTCTAATTTTTTAAGAAAAGATTTATTTATTTTGTATAAATGTTTGGCCTTTATGTATGTCTGGGTTCCTTGGAAGGTTCAGAAGAGGGTACCAGATCTCCTGGAACTGGAGTTATAGATGGTTATGACCCTCCAGGCAGATGCCAGGAATGGAAAGTGCTCTAACCACTGAGCCATCTCTCTAGCCCTACCTCTCTGGTTTTAACAGAGGCTCAGCTCACAGCTCACAGAGCCATCAAAAGTGGACACTGTGGTGGTGGTCAGTACATTCATGTGTTGTGTAGCCCCATGCTGTGACAGACTACCCACCCTGGAGGCCTGGACCAGCCTAGGTTTTACCTTCTCCCACTGTAGATCCCTGAACTCAGGTGCATCTCTGTCGTCTGGGCTTCTCTTGTCTCTGGAATACAGGCTGCCTATGTTATAGAGTGGAATCCTGGACCAACATAATATCCCTATTACCTCTTGTGTGTTCTATGGGCATCCTGCTGCATCACCTCTTCATCCACCCAACCTTTCCCAGCCATCCATCTCAGGACATGTCATTTCTGGTACTCTTGACGGCCATCGCCTCCCTGGAGTTGGGCTCACGTCTGCTGCTCATTGTGCCGATGCTCTCTGGAGATGCTGGGATCAGGCCAGATCATGGGAACATGTACTTTCAGAGACCCTCTTGCTGAATGCTAGACAGAGGAAAACCACCCCATTCTGCAATGTCTCCCACACCCTCCTTTTCTTGAAAAACTAATTTTATCACTAATGAATCACTCAAGGTCCAGTAGTGTGAGTCAAGCTACTGCAGGTACTTATATCAAGGAGAGAGGGGGTCAGAACCCTTCTCACCCCTGGGCAGCTGCCCTGCAGGAGGCCTGTGGACCCTTTCCATCCATCCATAGGCTTCAGGAATCTGGTCCAGCCACTGAATTATAGCCACTGTCACAGCAAAATGGCTTCCCTCTTCCTAAGGGGTAGCAGCATTCAGATGGACCTGAATTACATTACATTACAGCCTGGCATTTTGCAGACCTTTAGATCCCTGCTCTGCAGAGAAGCCCAAGGCAGGCCTAGTACCCAGGCCCAGCTGGCACCAGTAATAATACACTAACTTTTCTACAACTAACGCAGTAACGTAAGAAGGAAGAACCTCCCATCCTTCTTACCTCCCAGGAGTGATGATTATGAACACAGTGTGTCTTAACAGATTTTTTTTCCCTAGGTACTTATTCATATGGGTGTATGTATTTTTTTTTTTTTTTAAAGTCATCCTATGTAAACTGTTTTGTAACTGGCTCTTTTCACTCTAAGTCTACCGTGAGATTTTAGTGACTAAGTCTCTGCTGCTCCCTTTCAAACAGTGGAACGGCATCTCTCAGGGCCAGCTAACCGTTGCCTAGGATCCATGTCCTCTGTGATGGTCTGGGGTTTCTGTCTTTCCTCTCCAGATAACTTCCCAGGAGTAGACCTTTCCTGCTCATTTGCCTGTTCTTTCTCCTCTTCCTCCTCCCTGTGCCCCTCCCCTTTTGAGTTAGGGTCTCATGTAGCCTAAGCTAGTGTCAAATTCACTATGTAACCAAGGAAGATGACTTTGAACTTCTGGGCTTCCTGCTTCCACCTCGTTAGTGCTGCGATTTCAGGCCTGGGCCATCATGCCTGGTTTACGTGGTGCTGGGGATTGAACTCAGGGCTCTGTACAGATTCGGCAAACTACCTGCCAGCCAAGCCATACCCAGCCCTCCAGTCCTGCTTTCTTAACTAAGTTGATAGAGCCCTGTCCCATTGTCCTGCACCCCTCAGCTTCCATCCTGGGCTCAGGGCTCAGCTCCTCCAGACCCGTCATCAGGAACCGTACAAACTACTTGTGCTCTGTATAAAGATGTAACAGAGTTTGTGCTTGAGATGAACCTATTTTTATCTTAATGACCCACCCAGTATTTGGGAATATCTGCCAATAAGCCATTTGATTTCCTAAACTCTGGGACCAGCAGTGTGTGATCCTAGCTGCCCAGGCCCCTCCTGAGGGTCAGGTGAAGGCTAAGAGTGGGTAGGCAGAGGCCCAGAGTTTCACTTTCTGGCCAGAAGACTTACTGGAAAATGAAGTGGTTCTCTGTCCATCTAGTGTGTCAGGAATGTGCCCCTGGATCTGTTCTAGCATCAGCCAGAGCTTTAGCTAAGCAGCTACTGTCTAGAAGGGGTTACCAAAGCTGTTAGTGTGGGGCTTAGGACAAAGACAGCACCATGGGCAGATGTGGTTTGGAGGAGATGCCAGGAGGCTCAGAGTAGGTCTGGGATGTCCAGCCCCCCCCCCCCCCCCCCCCCCCCCCCAGTCTGAGAGTCTGAGGGCAGGATTGATAGGGTACAGGCAACGCCTACTGGATGAGGGAGAGCCTCCGGGCTTTCTTGCTGTAACTTGTGTGGGAATGACTCAGCGAGGTGGGCGAGGCAGGCAGTTCATTCAGAAACATCTCTTGCTGCAACGCTGAGGTGTGAGCTGAGGCCTAGGATTCAGCTGGCCTGGAATGGAGACTCTTCTAGAGGTTTGGCTGACCTTTGACATAGAGAGGATGGAGCCAGTCTGGCCTGAGGAGGAGATGGGACCACCATTGTTTCTATCTTCTAACAGGCACTAGGTGATGCCACATAGATATTGTTGTGATGTCATCAGGCCATGTTTTTTACCACCGCCCTCCTCCCACATTTCTCTATAGGAGTCGGGAGAGGTATGTAAATAAAGGAAGAAAGGAACCTTGGCAAATTGCAAGTTACAAACAGTAATTCACAGTTTACAGAGTCATTATTATTCCAATTGTGCATTAATGGAGGTGAAGTTTGAATGCCCACATGGCACGTATACCATGGGTCTGTCTCCTCTGCAGGGCAGTGAATGATACTAATTACAACTGCCGTGGGCAGTATCAAGTTGATCTAGCCTCTCAGATTCTGTGGCTGAGGATACTGTTGACATCCTCCTGATGTAGCTTGAGGAGTGCTTCTGGCTCACTCTACTTTGCTGTCCATGATTTCTGTCGTCATTTTTCATCAGGGCCCTAGGTGGGGATGGTTTTGAACCTGGGTTATTTATTTATTCCTAGTACTGCTTTTTCGAGACAAGGTTTCTCTGTATAGCTCTGGCTATCCTGGAACCCACTCTAGACCAGGCTGGTCTTGAACTCATAAGAGATCCTGCCCATCCCTACCTCTAGAAAGCTGGGATTAGAGGCGTGTGCCACCTGGATTTTAAGTCTCTGTGTAGAGTGAGACATGCTCTTCCCATTGGGTGTCTGCTATCTAACGGGAACTGTTAGCCCCTCTCAAGGGACTCACTCTTAATTCCCTGTCTCTGTTACAGTGCAGAGTCCCAGATTACACCTAGGCTTGCCGGCCTGAGTGGTGTGATTTTGAGACGTAGTTTAGAGGTGCACAGACCTCAGCTGGGCAGAAGCTTGAAGTTGCTGGTTGTTTTTACCTTTTTTTTTCTACCTGCCACCAAGCTCCCAGATAAATCACGCACAGAAGCTTATTTTTAATTACCAATGCCAGACCTTAGCTTGGCTTAGTTTCTAGCAAATTATCTTGTCTGCCTTTTGCCTCTGAGTCTTTCCTTTTCTATTCCTTTATACCTTTCCTTGTTTCTTATTCTGTGGCTTGCTGTGTGGCTGACCCCTTGCATTCTCCTCCTTCTTTGGCTCCTTTTTCTTTTCCTGTTATTCCTCTCTGCCTGCTGTCCCCATCTGTTTCTCTCCCCTGCCTCACTATTGGCCGTTCAGCTCTTTATTAGAACAGCAGGTGTTTTAGATAGTCACAGAGCTAAAGACAACATAAACCAAAGTAACATACCTTAAATAATATTCTACAATGTCACTCACCCCCCCCCCTTTCTTTTTTATGTTACGGCTGTATGTGTTTGTCTGCACTTGAGTATATGCACCATGTGTGTGCAGTGCCCACCGAAGGCAGATGAGGGGCTGGATTAGGGACTCGTGACTTTGAGGACCCTAGGCCCAAAGTTGATGTCCCTCCAAAAGTTGGCAGAACACAAGGGGAAAGTCAGAAGTGATTGTCTTAACACTTTTGTGGCCCTGGCAGAGGACACTCCTGTTTGGGCCAAACAGTAAGCAGAGAGATCAGTAACTGTCCAAGGCTTGCTCTTAAAGATGGCACATGTATTATTGGGCATGGTGCCTCATCCCAGAGTCACCAAACCTAGGAGGTTCTTCTGCTGCCCTTGACCCTCTCCACCTGCTCTTAGCACCTCTCCCCACAAGGTCATCATACCTGAAGCCTTCTAAGGGGCCCTATGGAGGCTCTTTAGCCTCTAAGGGGCTCTGTGTAGTCAATCTCACTGCTTACCCTGGGCTTCTGGTGGCCTGGTTTCCCGTGGTTCTCCATGCTGTGCAGCCCAAGGGTAAGGTGTGAGAAAGACAGCAGTGATATCATCAGCACAAGAGAGTAGGTTTGCTCACATTGTGCTGTTTGGGAGAGCTAGGCTACCTGATGTTTCCAGTTGAAATTTAGGAGTCTTGAAGGTGAGTGGGACGTGGCAGGTACCCTGGGCTGCTGGCTAGATGACCTGTGCCACTCTGCTGAGTGGACTGCAGGGCTTGCAGGTCCATTGCCACTGTTTTGTCCCATGACCTTCAGGAGTCCCCAACTCGGCTTCCCCTCATTCTACTGCACTGTACCCTCCCATATGGAAACTTGACTGGGTGGTGCTACCGGGTGCAGAGCAGCCACAAGGCAGAGAGGTCCAGCACTTCCTGTTTGTTATTTTTTAGGTATTTATTACAACCCTACATGTTGTTCTTCGGAATTCAGATAATTTTGGTTTGCTCTGTATATAAAGATAAGCATGCTCATGTTAGAAATCTCCATCAGCATCAGGAAGCAGAAAGCAGGAAGTTCCTTAACCAGGCTCCAGGCCCAGAGACAGGTCTTGTGGCTGTTGATCTGTCTTAAGCATCAACACCCCCTTCCTCCTCGACTTCATAGCCTGCATACCTGCTCACGTGACGAAGGCCACCTTCTTGGCTTCAGCTTCTGTGGTGAGTGGTAACCAGGGGCTCATATAATGTCAGTAACTCCTCTGTTGCTCTGGAACTCAGCCTCCTCCAGGCCCTGGCAGCAACAGGGGTTGCCATGGTGATGGGCTTCTCTGAGCCCATGGGAGGCACCTCAGGAGGGCCCACACATTGAAGAGCTGGTCCTTTGTCCAGGAACAGTGGGGCCCTGAAGGGCCATTTGTATATTGAATTCACTTTACCTCCAAGGGGCAGCCTGGGAAAGGGGTATTCTACCCTTCAGGAATGACATGGTGGGTATTTTAAAATGTTCAAGCTTGGAGCCCTAATTTTAAATCATGACCTCATGCCAGAAAACTTTTATGTTTATAATAGACTCTAAGGTGATACCTGCAGGTCCTCACCCATTGGGCACATAGGATAGAGCCAACTGTCTGTGCCTGCCATTTTCTGTCCCCATCTGCCATGGAAAGGGACATGTCTTCCTATTTCTGGCTCTCTTCTTGGCCTGTGCCATGGTCATCAGAACACTGACTGCTAGATGGGAAGGTGGTTTTGCCCTGGGAGGTGTGAGCACTCTCAACCTGTGTACCTGAGTGGGTATCAGGCTAAAGGAAGGAATGTCCTTGGTTCCTTACCAAATGAGTCATGATGTGTTCAATAAATGACCTACTAAGTGCAGGTCACTGGATCAATGACATCGAGCACCTTCCCTTGTTCCTCTAAGACAGTTCCCCATGTGTCCTCAAGATCACATCCTTCTTCTCTCCCACTCCTGTGGTGATATGTTGTATATTTGATATAATTAGTCTGGAGTATCAGAGGTCAGAATCACCCACAGCCAAGTCATGAAGGTCAGGGAGTGGTGACCCATGCCTTTAATCTCATCGTTTGGATTTCTGTGAGTTCAAGGCCTAACAGCCAGGCAGTGGTGGCACACACCCTTAGTCCCAGCACTTGGGAGGCAGAGGCAGGAGGATCTCTGTGAGTTCCAGGCCAGCTAGTCTACAAAGCAAGTTCCAGGACAGCCAGAACTGTTATACAGAAAACTCTGCCTCAAAAAACCAAAAAACAAAAATAACCAAAGGCTGGAGAGATGATGTCCTCTGATATTCCAGACTAATTTTATTAAATATACAATATGTTACCAAACACTCATCTGTCTGATCCTATAGCGGGTGTCTCCTTCAGCACTATTGATGCCGGCTTGTTTTCTGGGGCAAGTGTTGTGTAGAATGCTAAACAGTGTTCTTACCTTGGCCTGTGTGTAGTGGATGCCAGTAGGCTGGTACTACTTAGCCATGATAACTCAAATACCTCTATATGTTCCCCAAACCCACTTCTTCTCCATCCCCACATCAAGATGATTATCACAGAACTGAAACAGAACCCACTCTCATGCCTGGTATAGCCCCTGGCACCTCCAGGGCACCCCAAGACCACTGAAGGTCTGGTACAGATAGCCAATGGTTTGGGTTGGGACTGGGAATAGCCTGGGATGATTGGTGCCACCAGACAGTGTTGTAGCTTGTGGGTCCTGGGCAGAGGGAGGCAGGCTGGCATGTGTGCTTTAAAATGTCTGTTTTATCTTCATCCACAGAAGAATGTGATAAGTGTCACATGGACACACAGGGTCATTGTAGCCTCCACTGCAGGTCTGACCCCTACCCCTCTGGCCAGCTTGGGCCCCCATCTGGAACTTGACTGGGGGCACAGTTGGGTGTCTTTGTCTACCCAGGCCTTTCCCCATAACAGCCTGCCGGATGCTTGATTGGAATTAGGGCAACAGGCATGCCATAGGATGAAGGAGGTCATTTGTATTACATACAACAGGGCCAGGGAACTGCTGAAGAGTCCACCCCTGGCCAGAACTATAGAAACTCTAGACCTAATAGAGGGCACCACCCCTGTTCTTGAGCCTCTCAAGAATGCAGAGTTTGCCATTCAGTCTCTGACTAGAATGGAGGAAACAGCTAGATCTCACACAGCTCGCTGCCTGTTCTTCCAAAGACCTTCTCTCTCTCTATCATCTCTGTCACCATCTTCAGATGAAGCATCAGCATCTCAAAGACCTGTTCCACCTTCCTGCAGGGGTGTGGCAGGGTTTCTGTGGGGGATCCTGCTGCTTACAAATCGCTGGACAGGATCATTTCCACATCTCTAAATTGATGCAAACTGAGCAGTCTGACACTCAATGGGGTAGCCTCCTAATGTGCTTGAGTGAATGGGGAATGAAGAGGTGGGAGGGTTGCTCCAAAGGGCCTGTGGGATACCTGGGGTTTGGCAAGGCAGAGGAAGTAAGGTTATTTATTCCCTTGGGGGGAGGGGCTGGGCTTGTGAGAAAGGCCACACAGGGGGAGGACTCCTGGGCAGATGATATGTGAGCAAAGAGGTATCATAGCCACCAGTATGGGCTGGTGTCCACTTACATGGCTCCTTTGACTGATCTTTGGAGCATCTCCTCACAACTGGCATGGCGTTTGTAAAAACAGAACTAGCCTGTTCCCAAGAAGCATTAGTCTGTATCCAAGGACAGTTTGCTATTGTGACATGGGCAGTTGCAGTTAAGAGCGAGCCAGGTGATAAGGTCTGGTCAGGCTGGTTGGGACCCAAGGTTTCCTGAGGCAGGGCTGTCACTTTATGAAATGCTCATGGTCCTCCTGTGAGTGCCCAGACCCCATGTGTGCTGGCATATAAGGCAGAGAGAGGGCTCTGTGCCAACACATGCTTTGCACCCTGCTTTCCTGGGGACCAGGAGATGGATCCCCAGCGGAGAGAACATGGGTGTCATCCACCACAACATCAGGCATCAGGCTGGCTGACCGAGCCCCACTTGTTAATACTTGGTCTGCTAAGGCAGAATGGGACTACCCAGGCTGGAGCCTGGTCATAGACCCTGTACATCCCACCCCAGGCAGCCACTGTACAGGCCTCATGAGTGCCCAGGATGATTATGCTGACTAGTATGGCCTCTCCTTGTAGCTGATGGGTCCCAATGTGTGGATTATTTTTTGTTTAATATTATTATTTTGAGATAAGGTTTTCTGTGTAACAGTCCTGACTATTCTGGAACTTGTTGTGTAGACCAGGCTGGTCTTGAATTCACAGAGATCCATCTCTCTCTGCTCCCCAGTGCTGGGAGTAAAGGTGTGCGCCCCCACCACCGGGCCCCATGTGTAATTTTAAGTGAAGCATGGAAGGATACCAGGGGCATGGCTTAGCAGCCTATGAGAGGCCCTAGAGGCGCCAGAACCCCCTGCTACTCGGGAATCTGGTAGGGCTCTGGTTGTAGGGTCTCCACTTGGCTTCCGTGCTGACACATTTTGCACACTGACAGGGAGCTGGTGACTGTGGCCTTCTGGGCAATAGATTGACCTAAAGTCTTCGAGAACTTCAGCAGACAGTGAAGGATGCTTTGCTGTGGCTCTTTTCCCAGTGTCCTCTATGGCTCCTCTGAGCTCAGCCTTAGTTTAGAGAAATTCCACCTTTGTTTTTATGAGTTTGGAAAAAATACTTCCAGTACACAGGTGGCCAGGTGGTACATTGGTACCTGGCATCAGGGACCCCTGGTTAACCTTCCATGGAGACCTGCAGGACTCATTTCTGTTTGTCTCAGCTGCTTCCTTAGGGGAACAGTGTCTTGAGTCAGTTTCAGAAGTTAACTGTGGGATGGCCTAGACACATCCTTCTTCAGATATGGTATTAGCGGTAAATGGGTAGGGAGGTATGCCAGGTGCCTGGGGGCGCCAGGAAAGGGCCCAAAGGGAGAGGTCTGGGGGTTTGGTAGATGGGACAGTAATGCTGTCTGTCATGCTTCCACCTGGGGTCTGAGCCAACGAGGAGGGTCTGAAAAATTGAGGGAATAAATAAAGGGAAGAGAAGGGAGGGGTCTCTCAATGCCAAACCAGTACCATGCTTGGAGGCACCATGTTGGATGCCTGTCAGAGAGACACCCAGAACCCCGTAGTCATCAGTGATGGTTTCTGGGGGAGGGCAAGGATGGGTACAATAGTGGTTTCTGTGTAGAAGTCCGCAAAGATCTTATTAATCCCAAAACAGAAGCCACCTTTGCAGGCACCCAAATGAGAGGTGCACAGAAGAAAACCCAGGGCTTCTGGGCATCCTCACACTTTACTAGACATCGCCCAGTCTGATCATGCAAGTTTCAGGACTCACATTGTGGAACAGCAAGTTATTTTCCAATCACACACATACTGCGGCATGCATGTGTGCATTGGCACGTGTGAGCACACACACATAAACACATAAATAATAAAACTTTAACAAGTGTGACTTGAACGTTCTTTTTTAGTGTTCTGGCTGTGTGTCACACCTCCCCTGGCCGCCACATGGGCACAATTCAGCCCTCAGTCAGTGCCCTCCTATTGGACACAGGCTTCCTTCCACATAGCACTTACTGAATATGCTTGTGGCGAGGGCACGTGCCACCTTGGAGGCCATTCTGAGTAACAGATTCCCAGAAGGGAAATGATGGGTGTGATTTTGGACACTTGGAAATGAGGTGCCGTTGGGAAGATCTGCATGGTTGGCTCTGAGCCAGCAGTGCAGAGAAGCCTCCGGACCCAGGTCTCCTTCACAGGAGAGGAGCAGCTCCCTTGTTCTTTTCAACCCTCTGGAGGAAGTGTCCTCCCTGTCTGATTCACATGCCTCTTGAGAAGCTTTTATTGGCTCTTACTCTCTTACACTGCTGTGAATTGCCTGTCTCTTTTCAGCCAGACACTTATCTTTTTATTAGTTTACATTTCTCTTTGTAAGGTCTTACTGTGTAACTCGTTGCTGCTTGCTTTTTTTTTTTTTTTTTTTTTTTTTTTTGGTAACCACAGTTTAAGTAGACAATATCTTTTGCCATGTAGATCTAATACGGACTTTACTATGGGAAATTTGTCTCTAGCTCCAGCTCCAGGGGATCCCACACCATCCATAGGCACCAGCCCTCATGTCCGGATAACTAACTCCCCATACACATACTTAAAAATAACAAACCTAAATAAGAAAGGAAGGAAGGAAGAGGAAAAGAAAGAGACAGGGCACTCGGCAGTGACTCCCATCCTGTGAAGTGTGGCTCCTGCCAGAAAGGGAAAGCTGGAAGCAGGGCCGCATCTCTGGCACTAGCTCTCAGCCCTCACTGGCTGCACAGACAGTGAAAGTGTAGAGTAACTTGACACCCTTGACAGGTTGGATTCCTGAGTGCCTGCTGTTCCCAGGGAGGCAGGCTATTAGCCTGCCAGTTCTTAGATCCCATTTCCCTGTGCTGAGACCTCTCCACCCAGACCTGCCAGAAAAGAGCTCCTCTTTACCACCGAGTGACAGGGGCTCTGGAGCTAAGGGGAAGAACTGAAGGCTGGTCCCATGTTGGAAGTGAGACTTCCCAGGACAGTCTTCGAGATGCTGATCGAGTGCACTAGGATCCAAGATCCCAGTGGGGACCCACCCCTCAGATGTAGCTACCCCAATGAGTCTGAGGTTCCCTTATCCTGATTTCAGAACTTTCCAGATTTAGGAGTAGTTTCTCAGTTGAACATCTCAGCATCCGAAATCCAAACTGCTTCACAATCTATGGGGGTGCTAATATTCACAATCTGAAACTACATTCTGATGCTCAGGCTTTGGAGGATCCTGGACTTTGGATGTTTGGATTAGGGATACCCAACCTATACTGTCTCTTTGGGAGCATACATTCTTTAAAAAGTGACTTGTTTATGACTTAAAGGTAATGGGAACATGTCAGAAAGGCTGGAGATGATGAAGCTGTGACTGGGGTCTGTAACTCACGTAGGAACCTCAAGTGATAAGGAGGTAGTGGGGACTATTCCACAAGTGTTTGCAAAACACAGTAGAGCTAGGCCACTGTCTTTATCACATGGCTTCTACACTCTGATTTCCCAGTTGCCTGTTCTGGTTTTTGTTTGTTTGTTGAATAACTGATAAGAATATAATGGTTGGGGCTGGAGAGATGGCTCGGTGGCTAAGAGCACTGGCTGCTCTTCCAGAAGACCCAGGTTCAATTCCCAGCACCCACATGGCAGCTCACAACTGTCCAGCTCCAGTCCCATGGGATCTGACATCCTCATGCCAATGCACACAAAATAATATTAAATAATTTTTAAAAAGAATGTACTGTTCTTCCTCTATTCCTTCAGGGACCATGAATTGCCCTGAGCACACAGACACCCCCTCCCCCCAAGCCCAGGAAGTTTAGGAGAAAGAATGATCAGGGAGTCTGAAGTTAACCCTGTGAGATGGGGAAGATGCCATCAGTGATTTCTCCTCTGTGATGCTTAAATGCCAAAAGAATTGATGTGTCTTAAACTAATATTAAACTTACTTAATGTAAGTAATATAAAACTAACATTTGGGGCTGGAGAGATGGCTCAGCAGATAAGAAGAGTGACCGCTCTTCCAGAGGACCCAGGTTCTAGTCCAAGACCCACATGATGGCTCAGACATATATGCAGGCAAAACACCCAGATGTGTAAAGTAAAATGCATTAAAAACAAACAAGCAAACCCGAACTAATATTTGTCAGGTGTCAGGCACACACCTTTAAATCCACCCCTCAAGAGGTAGAGAAGGTAGATCTATATAAGTTCAGGACCAGCCTTGTTTACCTAGTGACTTTCAGGTTAGCCAGGGCTACGTAAGACCCTTTCTCAGTAAAAAAATAAAAATAAAAAAATAAGACAAAGAGCTAGCATTTTTAAGCTAGCCATTTGGCTCAGCAGGTAAAGGCACTTGCCACCAAGTGACAACTTGGTTTGATTTCTGAAACCCACTGGGTGAGAGGAGAGAGTCTTCTGACCTCCACGTATATGCAGTGGTGCACCCCCGCCCCCACACACAGGGGTGGTGGGTGATGGTGAGGGAAATGGACGGTGGATGTAGTGGAATCTAACATATTAGTTCCACCACTGGAGGATCTTAAATAATTTGTTACTGTGTTGCATGTAGGCACACTGGCCAACTCTCAGTGCCTACTGGCCAGCATAGTTTGGGTCCCATAGGGTTGGTCCACCTATACATTGTGAAGCTGTGTGTGCAGTACATAGTTTAGTAAATGGCCAGCCATTTGGCCACCAGGCTGATCTCTGTTAGAGAGCCCCAGTCTGCAGAGACATGCATGGTGACTTTCATTCTGACCTGCAGCTCTTCAGATACATTTGCAGAAAAATGGCATCTGACAGAGGCCTGCTGAGTCATTGTTGTAAATTCCCTAGAAGATCAAAACACACAGGTGTGGGCCAGCACTGGCCTCTGTTCTTTTGTGACAAGTTATGGGTGTCATTTACGCCCCCTTTGGAAGCTCCTGGAGGCCCTGCCATTTTGCCACTGGCCTTTGTGCTGACTCCCATTCAGAACTCAGGTCATCTGAATAAGCACAGAGGCGCTGTCATTGTCCTGGTGGTTACCCATCAACCATTTATCGCCTGCGCCCGGCTGCCTGTTTCCATGGTTACCGCCACTGTTGTCAATGGAATCTGAGGCTTGGGGGCAGGGGGGCCGTCAGCAGCTACATGTGAAAGGTCATCTGCAGCAGGGGGTGGGGCAGCACCAGGCTTTGCTGGGTCCCTGGCCCACGAGCCCAGCTTTTCTGAGATCACTAGGGTTGGCAAGGCCCCTGTGTGGGCTGCTAGGAGAGATCACTGTGCCTCAATGAGTTGGGGCAGATAGATGTTGAGAGGCAAAGAGGCTGGGGCTGGTAGGTTTGGAGAAGAGGGGGCATAGTTTGGGAGGTTTTTGTTTGTTTTAGGGACGTCAATTTTTAGGCCATGGAGAGGTTTTAAATCTTCTATGTCTGAAGGATTCAGAGGGAGCTGGCTTGAACCAGCAGCTGCCAACATAGTTGGTACTGGAGAGTAGCAGTCGGGGAGAGTAACCCTCAGTTAGTGGGAGTTGGGATGGGGGCGGGATGGGGGCTCCCTTGATACTGCACATCAGCAGTCACTTCCGGGGCACCTGGCTCAGGGCTGAGGTCAGTGGTGGGTTAGAGACTGTGTTTTCTGTCTCCTGTGTTTCTTTGTATTATAACCAAGTGACTGTCCTTGGGACGAAGGCCTCTGTGTAAGCCAAGGGTTTTTGAGGATGCATGTGTAGATAGATGTTCACTTGCTGGATACATCATGTTTCGATTTGGGTCAAATCACTGAATTGTCTTCTGCAAACGCTTCACTAACTGACATTCTTGTTACAGTCAGCTAAGCGTATCCATGCATTACCCTCTCCAGTTGTCGTTACCTTGTCTGATGGCGAACAATATGCTCTTTCCCACTTGTCTCCGCTTGCCTCAGGTGGGGCTGCTTTTCAGCCCTATTTCCTCTGAGGTCAGGCGGCTCCAACCCACCCACCTTGCTGCTTTTCCTTGATGGTTTGGGTTTTGAGGGTTAACTACTGAACCGGGGGTGTCACCCCCCCCCCATGACCTGTTGGAACCATGTCGACTCCTTCCCTTATGGGGTTCCAACTGAGAGTGGTGACTGAAAGTGACACTCTGTAAGTCCTGTGCGAAGCCCCCACCCCCACCTCTTCCTAAAATGCCACCTTTATCACAGACTGCATTCCACAGGCACTGAAGACATCTCATGGAGGTGTTTGTTTCTAGCCCTTCCTGTGATGCCTTAGCTACTGTTACATTCCAGCAGATTTGGGAACACATTTTCCTGGGTTCGCTGTGCCCTGCCCTGTTTTTCTCAGGCTAGTCCCATGGCTGCTTTCTGATAGCGCTTATAAAAGTCTGTTGGATTCAGAACTCCCCCACCCCCGCCCGCCCGCCCCAACTTCTGTGAGTATAGCATCAGATTTAGGAATTACTCAGAGTAGTGGGTTCAAGAGGCAGTGCCCATGCTGAGACAGGCCCAGAACTTAAATGAGACTTTATTTGGAAGAGGGATCTTCCACGATATGTTTAAGCTCAAGATCTGAAGGGAATGATCATCCCAGGGTAGGGTGGACCCTAAGTCCAGTGGCCTCTTAAAGGAAGAGATGGGCGGGGACAGAGTTTGGTAGAGGAGCACCAGACCTGTATGCTTGAGGTCCTGTATTTGTCCCCGCCCTGGGAACTAGAGGAGAGAGGCTGTGTGAAGATGGGCTGAGATTAGGAATACCTGTGACTTCTACCAGGGACCAAGAAGCTTGGATGGACCCTCACTCAGAGACTGCCCACAGCTTGAGCTCAGACTTCAGCCTCCACATCTGCAGCAGGATTTACTGTTCTAATCTACCAAGACTCTGGTAATTTGCTACAGTGGCTGTACGGCCACTGATACCCTCTGGGGACAAATGAGCAGCCCTTCCCTAAAATACCTTTTCTGTTTAGAAGAATGTTGTGTATTTTCTTTGTTTTCTTCCTTTCTTTTTAAAACGTGTGTGTGTGTGTGTGTGTGTGTGTGTGTGTGTGTGTGTGTGTGTACAGGTGCCACAGTACATAACTGGCAGGAGTCGGTTCTCTACTGTGTGGCTTCCAGGCATCAGACTTGGGTTATTAGGTTTGCATCGAGCGTCTTTACCTGCTGAGCCATCTCACTGGCTTGCTTGCTTTTTCTTTCTAGATGACGCCATACTATATGTAGCACTGTCTGGCCTAGATCAGGTTCTTACCTCAAGAGATTTGCCTGCATCTGCTTCCTAAGCACTGGATTAAAGGTGCTTACTGCCATACTCAGTTTGTATTTTTAAAGGATATTTATTATTATCATTTTATTAGTATATGTGGACTGTACATATGCTCCATATGCATGCAGTTCCTGAGGAGGCCAGGAGAGGGCATCATATCTGCTGGAGTTGGGGTTATGGATGCTTGCGAATCACCATGTTGGTGCTGGGACCTGAACCCAGGTCCTCTGGAAGAACAGCCAGGGCTCTTTACTGCAGAGCCACCTCTATGGCTTTTTGGGGTTTTGCATATTTTATTAAAACTAACCATAGTCCACTCTGGGCTTATTTCTAGGAACTCTATGGCTTTTACTGCTGTTATAGAAAGTACTCTCGGCTGGACATGGTGGCACAGGCCTTTAATCCCAGCACTCTGGTGGTAGAGGCAGGTGGATCTCTGTGAGTTTGATGCTAGCCTGGTCTACATAGCTAGCTAGCTTTAGGGTAGCCAGAGCTACGTTAAAAACAAACAAACAATAAGCAACTGTCAAAAAAAGAATAAAATAAAATAAGAAATAAAAGAGGACTCTTTTCTTTTTCTGTCCTTTTAATCCCATTTTCCAGCTGCTCTGTTGGGGGCCAGAAACCACTGGTGCTTTGACTGGAGGTTTCTTACTCAGCTTTCCCATCAGGCTCTTATTAATTAAGATAATTCCCCAACTGATTTATTTATGGAGCTGCAAGTCAACTTGAAATGATACAGGTTTTGTTTCTCTCTTTGGTTATTCTCTTTTGTTTCCCCTTTATTTTGGGCTTAGATGTTTTATTTTTTACCTACTAGGTCGTGTATGGCGCAGACCCATTTGCTTATAAGCCGGGGTAGGATTCTCTACATAAAGTCCAAGAGTCTAGGCTTGCTTCCCTTCCCTCCTCCTCACTTTCTCTGAGACAGGGACTTACTATGTAGCTCGGGTTGGCCTGGAACTCTGGATCCTTCTGCCATAGCCTTTTTAGGGCTGGGATTATAGGCATGTGCTGTTACACAGCCTTGTAGCAGGCTTTCCGGGACCGTCAGCCCCCAATGGAGACTTTTTATTATGAATGCTTAGCCTTAGGTTAGGCCTGTTTCCAGTTAGCTTCTTAATTTTTTTAATCTAAACTAACCCATTTCTATTAATCTATGTGCTGCCCCAAGGCTTGTTTACCTCATCTACATACTGTCCATCCTGCTGTCCTGCTTCCTTTGTGTCTGTCTGGCTCCTCTTTTCCCTCTGCCCACCAGCCCCGCCCTATCCCTTCTCTGCCTAGCTATTGGCTGTTCCCCTTTCTATTAGACCAATCAAGTCCCTTAGGCAGACAAGGTAAAACAGCAGCACATCTTTACATAACTAAACAAATGTAACACATCTTTACATAATTAAGCAAATATTCTATTCTACAACACAGCCCAAGAGACTGTCGTCAGGAATGAATAAGATTATTTCTGATACCTTGTTAAAAAAAAAAATTCAGTTATCTCATCAGTTAGCATTTCTCTATTTTATTTATCTATCTATCTATCTATCTATCTATACATACATACATACATACATACATACATACATACATACATACATACATACATACATACATACCAAATCCCATGTTCTCTGTGGTTGTATAGGAAGTTGCAGCCAGACCAGGCTAGTCTTCAGCTAGATCCACCTGCCTCTGCCTCCCAAGGGCTGGGATGAAGGGCTTGCAGAGCTACATCTAGCTAGAATGGACACTGCTCTTATTCACAGCTGATGTAATGTGTTACCAGTGTTTGGGGCTGGGCTGGGTGCTTCCAGGTTTAAAGTATCTTGTTTCACAATAAGGGGTCATACAGAGTGCAAAGTTTTGAGAATCCTAGAAAGTCCTGAGTGAGTGAAATCCTGAGTGAATGTGAGTTTATGACATGAGCACAATCCTGTGAAGGACCCCGTCGCCTCACACCCATGGGAAAATGGCAGAGCCTTACTTCCATCCCAGAGGTTGAGGCTTGGAGAGATGGCAAAGCCTTGCTCTGGTCCACGTGTGGATGTTGACTGCGTGTGTAGAATGGGTCTATCAGTTTATCTCCCTCTAGATGCTTATGGCCTGAAGACTGCTTCCCTACAGAGACTCCTCATCTGAGAGCAGCTATCCCATTGCATATGTAACTGCTGTCTCCCCATTGCCCTGTCTGCACTGAGCTTCTTGGGCACTGCTACTTCATCAGAACCCAGTCCACCCGAAGCCATTTTCTCTGTGTGTGGTTCTCGGTCTTTATTCCCATGCCCACTCAGGTGAACTAATTCCCTGGAGCCATGCAAAGACTTAGGAGAAAATACCTTACAAGGAAAGCGGCAGAGGTCAGAAATCCACTGTCAAGATTAACAGCAGGCTTCACTATTGAGGACATTCCAGGGCTTACTGGGTTATTGCCTAGGGCTTCTTCTTATGGGGAGTTTGGTTACCAGGAGTATAGTTTGGGTGGTTATCTATTTGATTGACAGACTAAGTGTCTCATGTCCCTTCCTATAATGTATCTGAGTTTAAACACGTGCACACTTAGTCATACATAGCCATAAGATGGAAAATAAGAGTCTTTCCTTAGAAGTTCACGTTGAGAACACAGTGATTGTTCTTGATTGTGTCTCATCACAGAACAGTGTAAGCCAGATCAGCCTTCCAACGTAATTCCAGAAGCTGAGTAAGATAGAATAGAATCCAAGTTGGATGGTGATTATAAAGAGCGAAGAACTTATTCCTTTGTTCAGAGTAGAGTGTGCTGTGTATGCATAATGCATGCAGGTGAGGGGCCTGAGCTGCCAAGTACATTATTACAGGAGCCATGTGTGAATAACCCGGAGCAAGCGGAGTCAGCGATGCCCCCACACTTGTCTTCCGCTGCTACATACAAAGACACTCCAAAAGAATAAGCAAATACCCGATGCAAATAGTAAGTGCGTTGAGCAGGATCACAGGAAACTTAGCTACTATCTAAAATACCTTGTGAGGCTCAATGATTAGAGCATGCACTGCTCTTGAAGAGGATCCACGTTTGTTCCTCAGCCTCTAGGTCAGGTGACTCACAATTCGATGCCTCTGGCCTCTACACTTGTGTACAGACACACAGACATATACACATAGTTAAAAATAATAGAAATAAATCTTAAAGACATAAAGCGAGCCATTTCCTTAAATGGAAAATGACATAGTTTATAATCACACACAAGAGCAAACATCTAAGAGTAAATCTAGTAAAAGATTTGTCAAAAGATAATAAAACCATTACTTAGAGAATCAAGACGGAGAGAGTAAGTGGAGGTGGGGGAGGGTTGCCACATTCCTGCGTTAGAAGATGCTGTCATGGAAACACGTCATTTCTCTCCAGATCAGAATATATATTCAGTGCAGTACTAATCAAAACCTACGGCTTTTTCAGAGAAAACTGAATAAATTGACAAACTTATCCTAAAATTTATCTATGTTCACACAACTGTCTGACAACAGGCAGGGCAACCATGAACAATGAGGCGGGAATGGGAATGCATGGTTGGCAGGATGTCATACTTGTTATGAAAACATTGCGGGTGCTGGAGAGTCAGCTCAGCAGTTAAGAGCACTCACTGCCCTTCCAGAGGACCAGAGTTCTGTTCCCAGCACCCACATGGAGCCCCATAGTCATCTGTAACTCCAGTTTTAGGGGATCTGATACCCTCTTCTGGCCTCTGCAGGCACTGCATGCATATGATACATGCAGACAAAACACCATGCACAGAAAAGGAAAATTAAAGAACATTAAACTACAAGGCAGTGTGGCGCACACCTTTAATCCCAGCACTCCAGAATCAGGCGCAGGTGGATCTTTGAGTTCGAGGCCAGGCTGGTCTAAAGGGTGAGTTCCAGGACAGCCTGGCCTACACAGAGGGAAAAAAATGGAAAGGAAAGAAAAACCATTGTGATCCTGACAGGGGCCAAGGATGGTTAGAGAGGTGAGTGGGCTGGAAAACGGCCCAGAGGCATCTTTAATGTAACAAAGTAACAAATTAATATGATAAGTAACAGAAACTCACTGGACTGGGTCAACCCTCACCAAAGTGGGTTCTGAGTCCATCTCCCCCCTCCCCCCATCAACTAGCTTCATTGTAAATATTCTCTTTTGGCCTTTCTGCTTTTTTCAGTTTGCTTGCTGTCTTGTTACTGCATTTAATCTATTCCCTAATTCCCCTGTTGTGTTCTCAATTTTGGTTCTTGTGTTACTTGGTGCTGAGTTTCCCTTCCTTGTGTTTCAGATCTGTGTTCTTTTTCTGCGGATGCATGAGATTTGCAGTCCAGCCTGTTACTTCCTTGAACTTGTAGATATAACCATTCTTAGGTCTGTACTTTGACTCTCCTGTGGTCTGTTTCCTGTTGTCCCGCTGGGTCTGTTGGTTATTATCCGGATTGTATTGTCTGGTTTGATTGTTGTGCCTGGTAAATTATGTGACCTTATATTTCTTCTTTGTGTGTGTTCCTGTGAGCTCATGCCTGTGAAGACCACACATTGACGTTGGGTGTCTTCGGAAATCCTTCTTCACTCTATTTTTTGAGACATGATCTCTCCCTGAGCCTGGAGCTCATAGACTTAGCCAGACTGGCTGGATAGCAAGCTCCAGGGACCCCTGTCTCCACATCCCTAGGACTGAGATTATAGGATTATGGATGGGTGCTGCAACACCAGGCTTTTAAAAGTGGGTTTATGGCTTCAAACTCAGGTCGTGATTGCATGACCAGAATTTACTGGTCCCCTGGTTATTTTCTATGTGTTATTATATATTTATAATTGTGAGATCACATGGAGCCTAGGATGCTATTGTCTTCCACTGGAGAGAGTGCCAGGTAGTCCAGTGAGTCAGGGTCATTAACATCCATAGGACCTGTCCACTTGTCATAGTTACATCTTCTAAAAATAGTTTACTTTCATTTTATGAGAATTGGTGTTTTTTGCCTACATGTATGTCTGTGTGAAGGCATCAGATACCCTGGAACAGGTGTTACAGACAATTGTGAGTTGCCATGTGGGTGCTGGAGACTGAGCCCAGGTTCTCCGAAAGAGCAGCCAATGCACTTAACTACTGAGCCATCTCTCCAGACTTACTTTTTGTTGTCTTGGTGAAGGCCTAGATATGCCTGGCAAGAGGGACTCCCAGTTGGGGAACTGCCTCAGGCAAGATTGGTCTGTGGGACATTTTTTGATTGCTGATTGATGTGGGAGGGCCCAGCCCACTGTAGGCAATACTGGCTCTGGGCAAGTGGTCCTGGGATGTGTAAGAAAGGTAGCTGGCTGGCACAGTGATGCACACCTTTAATCCCAGCACTTGGGAGGCAGAAGTAGGCGGATCTTGAGTTCGAGGCCAGCCTGATCTACATAGTGAGTTCCAGGACATTCAGTTCCAGGACATTTTAAAGACAGTGAGACCCTGTCTTTAAAAAACAAAAAAACCTTAAAACAAATAAACAAAATAACCAAAAAAAATAGAGAAAGAAAAAAAAGGAAGGAAGGAAGAAAAGGTTGAGCTAGAGCCGGAGAGCAGGAGAGTAATCAACGCTCCTCCGAGGTCTCGCTTGCACTCCTGACTTGGCTTTCCTTGATAATGTACTGTCTTCTGTAAGTGTCAATAAGAAACTCTCTCTCCTTTGAGTTGCTTTTGGTCAGTGTTTATCATAGCAACTGAAAGCAAACTAGTACTCTGATATTCCTAGCAACAACCAACAAATATCAGCATGGAGCTGGAGAGATTGCCCAGCAGTTAAGAGCACTGGCTGGCTTCCTAGAGGCCCCAGGTTTAATTGCCAGCACCCCTATGGCTGCTCACAGCTGTCTGTAACTCCAGGATGTAATACCCTCACACAGACATACGCGAAGACAAAACACCAATACACATAAAATAAAAATAGATTCTATCGTGGACTCAGGCCAGGATGCTTTTTAGTGCCTGACCCTTAGTGTGTACTCTTCTATGGGTGACCACCATCATGAAAGTCCCTCTGTCTTCCTCTCCCTTTTTCTCAGAAACCAGAGTGGAGATGTAATCATCACTGGTCATGGCTTCCACGGAAATGTGATCTGATTTCTAGAAATTTCCAACCTGCTTTGGAATAGAGGATTCCTCCAGGCATGTTCTGAGGACCTGAATGCAGTCGATTTGCTGGATGGCTCATTCAGACAGCATAAGCCATGGAATGGTCAGGGGCCCTAGTGCTTCTGCCAGCTCCCTTAGGCTTATTTCTGCTGCGGCAGCAATTGTGTGGGATTTCTAGGAGCATCAGAACCACTGCACTAGCTAGTCCCTTGGCTGGGACCCCTCGCTCATTTTTAACAGGCATGGGTGAAGGGTGCTAAGATCCAAAGAGTCAAAATTACAGCACTGGTCTTGTCCGGTCTCAGATAGCTGTGTTGCTTCTAACAGATGCCTGGACACTCACCATGGGCACAAGGCACCGGGAGAGGTGCTGTCTCCACTGCCTCGGGTTGCTATGGCAGCGAGCTTGGCATGGCTGCTTTGCCTAGCGCTCTCATGACTTGGCTGCTGGGCTGAAATGCCTATCTTGAGATTAGTAACTAATTATCCTTCTGCTTGGGAGACCCCACCATAGATTGGCCTGCCTCAGGCACACGCTGTGCTGAAGCAGATATAGACCTTTCCTGCAGTGTTCCCAAGTGTCATCTTATTGAAAGTATGAAAGAACTCCATATCAGATTATTCAAGAGTGGTCCCCAAGTCTAAGCCTCACTCCTGGATGGAGCCTAGGGTCTCCCTGATGTCAGTGGCAGGTTTAGAAAGAGAAAAGACCGTGAGTATGGTCTCCTCACAGAGTGCAGCCCTTACCCAGACTGACAGACCCTGTACCCGCAGTGAAGTCGCTGGCAGAATTACTTCTGGAGTTTCACGCCTGGAGATGACTCCTGTTTCCTGAGACCGGTTAGCCATATTGTCCCTGAGCAGGTGTCGGTAGACTGTTTTTCTGCAGACTATTTTTCTGAAGAAGCTCCGGCACTTCCCACAGTGTACATAGAAAGAGAATAAGGGTGGGCCCAGTGACCTTGCCTGGTAGAAAAAGAGATTTTGTTTGGGCCAGTGGTTCTGAATCCCTTTGGCAAGCTTCTGTCTCCAAAAATATTTATATTACAATTTACAACAGTAGCAAAATTATAGTCATGAAGTAGTAATGAAAATAATGTTATGGTTGGAGGTGACCACAATATGAGGAACTGTATTAAAAGATTGCGGCATTAGGAAGGTTGAGGCATTAGGAAGGTTGAGAAAGACAAAGTTTAGACTCTGTGATGCCATTTTCTGTTAACTTGACACAAACTAGTGTCACCTGGGTAGAGGAACCCTCAGCTGAAGAATTGCCTACATTAAATTTGGGCCTGTGGGCCTATCTGTGAGGCATTTTCTTAATTGCTAGTAGATGGGGGATGATCCAGCCCACTGAGGGTAGCGCCATCCCTAGGCAGGTGATTTTGGGATGTACAAGAAAGCAGGCTGAGCAAGGCCGGGGGAGGAAGCCAGTGAGCAGCGTTCCTCTATGGTCTCTGCTTGAGAATCCTGCTTGAGTTCCTGTCCTGACTTCCTTTGATGATGGACTATGCCTTCAAAATGGCAATGTAAGCCTGATAATGCCTTTTTGATTAGTATTTTATAACAGCAGCAAAAAGGCAAACTAAGATAAACCCTCTGGGGATTGAACCCATGGCCTTGTGCACACCAGTCAAACGCAGTGCTCAGGAGCTCCCAGCTCTGGACTTCTTATCCCACCCAGAAAAATGTTGAATGTTTCCAGTGTCCTTGCCTGTTTTTAAATCCTTTGTTGTAGGACTAGGCACCCCTTTCTAATCTAATAAAGAGGCACTCAGGTGGGAACAGCATAGGCTATTGGTTTAAAACAAAGGGCCAAGTTTCTAAGGAAAATAATGGTTAATTTTTGTCCATGGTGGGAGTGAAGACAGGCTGACCCGAGGAGGAAACGTAGGCAGGCCTCTGGGGCTGAGGTAAAGCCACACAGGTGCAGCCAAGACCAAGCATGGCTGAGCAGTTTCAAAGACTCATTTTCTAATGAGATTGTAACTTCTGTTTGAAACAGGCTTGGTAGGTGAACATGGGCGCTACTTCATTCCTGGCATTGCTAGGAGAGAGGCCTGAGGCCTCATCTGTCTGGAGCCAGGGAAGCACCCGGCTCAGCTCCGGTCATCACGGGCATCCTTACTGTCCTCTGCTTTCTTCCCCTCCAAAGGGTCCAGTCCACTGTCTTGACAGCTTGTCCCTGTGTGGGTTTTGACTCGGTCTTGACCACCCACTGAGGTACACCCATCAGGAAAGGGGAGGCCCAGAAAGCCTCTCTACTGTGAATATTAAAAATAGAGGGACTTCCATTTCTTTTCTGTTTTGATAGCTTACAAGAAATTAAAATACATGGGGGGGGCAAGGTATCTGTAGCATTCTGGCATTTTTTTTTTTAATTTTAAATTTATTTTTAGCTGGCATACCAAGTGTGACAAGACTTCTTATAGCACCTTGATACATACTGTGTGTTAGTTGGTTCAGACCTACTGTGCGTGTGTTGGTTGGCTCAGATCTACTGTGTGTGTGTTGGCTGGTTGGTTCAGACCTACTGTGTGTGTGTTGGTTGGTCCTCTTTCCTTGCCCACTGCCCCCTTCCCCTTGTACCTTTCCACCCCTCCCCGTTCTTTATACCCCTCTCAAGGCTTCCTTTTTATTTTAGGGTCTGAATCTGCACTCAGTTTCACATAAACACATTAAAAAATTAGAAGCTAGCTTCTACGTATGAAAGAGAATGTTCACTAAATGTCGTTTAATTTCCAGGTCTATCCATTTCCCTGAACAAAAATATTTCATAATTTCTCCTTTCTTTATGGCTGAATCAGCTTGCTTTTACCACATTTTCCTTATTCACCCATCTGTTGATGTCATTGAGGCTGGTTCCACTACTTTCTCTTGTCTTTAAGTGGGAATGATGTTGTTGCCAAGAGATGGTTGACAGTGGCTGGAGACATTCCCGCTGTCGTCATGGGGAGGGTGTATTACTGGCATTTCATTTGTGGAAGCCTGGGACACGGCTCACTGTCCTATGACACACAGGACAGATGCATACATGGATTAGCCAATCCAAAATGTTCCTGGTGGCTAGGCTGGAAAGATACAGGATTCCTGTGTTGCTGGTGATCGAGTGCGTGCCCTGACTGACTGCAGTGCTGGTGATCGAGTGCGTCCCCTGACTGCAGTGCTGGTGACTTACTGAGGGATAAAAATTCTTTGTGTGCAAGAGGCAGTGGGTTCAGTAAGTGGTACAGAGGATCCAGCATCCTGGCATGTCATTAACCAACCAAATAACAATGAATAAGTTGCATGACCTTCTGACCCTCTGGGGCTAGTCTGTGACCAAAAGGGAATTGAAGCCTGTGGCAGAAGGGTCAGGACACAGTTCCTAGAGCAGGTGACTGGCTGCTGCTTCTGAAGCAGCAGTGATACCAGAAGGCAGTTTTGTGCCTGGGGCAGTGGCTGATGGAGCCAAGTTTTTAGGGCTCTGAAAAGTGCAATAATGTAAGTGGAATATAATCTTACAGCTTTGTACTGGAGTACACAAGTGAATGTCTTTTTCTTGTCTTTTTTCCCTTTCTTGGCACAGAACATTGTGTAGGGCAGTGTTGGGCAGGGGGCCCCATGTGGTGCTCCCTGTCTCCCATTTCCCCCAATCTTATTCAAGCCCCTCCTGTGACCTTGGGGGATCCCTCTGTGCTCCATCATGGCAGATCTAAATGATGTGTAGGACCCAGCGAATCAAGGCCTACGCTGGTTAGTTGGTTTTGCCAAATTGACACAAACTGGAGCCATGACAGAATAGAAGTCTCGACTGAGAAAAGGCCCCGTCAGACCGGCTGGTAGGCACATCTGTGGGGGGCATTTTCATGACTGAAGTGGGAGGACCAGTCCACTATGAGTCACGCCACCCTGAACAAGTGTCCTGGGTCCGATAAAAATGTAGGCTGAGAGAGCCTCGGAGGGCAAGCCAGTTAACAGTAGTTCTTCCATGGCCTCTGCTTCAGTTTCTGTTCTGACTGTGACCTGGGATGTGTAGGCCAAATAGACCCTTTCCCCTCCAAGTGTTGGTCTTTACACATCAATAGGAAGAGAACTGGAATAGCGCCTCTGACTGGAGACTAAGGGCTTGAACCACACTCTGAGGGGCCATGCTGGGGGTTCCTGTACCCTGTGAGGGTCTTGCACAGGGATGCTTACTTGATTAGTCTCCTTGTATGGTGGGTACCATTGCAGAGGGAGGCAGCTCAGACTCTGGGACAAGACTAGTTTCCACATGAGCTGGGCTGGGCAGCACTTTGGGCTATAGAGGTTCATAGTTTTTGCGATGTGGAGGCCACACAAAGGAATGAAGTTGATTTCCTAACGGAGTCAAGACTGCCTCAGTGTTGGCTCTGTCCGTCATCAGTGTCCAGGACAGTCATGGGCTTCTGTACTCACTGGGGACCAAGAGATTGGAAGGTGCAGTTGTACAAGTCTGGGTGCTCATGATCTGGCTTATTAGCAGATGCTTGGCGATGCTAAGTTAGACTCTTTCCGCCTGGAGCAGAGGGTGGGAAAGTCTTGCTTGAGTGAATAGGTAAACATACTGTGCTCAGCAGGCATGGTACCTCTCATACCACTGAGCTGGGAAGAAATGATCTCAAGGTAATTACCGGCCAGCTTAGTTCGATGTGAAGGTTGGAGGAACCGGGGGCAGCTGCCATGTGTTGGTTTAAGACACAGAGCAATGAAAGACACACTTAATGCAACCCTGAGAGGGTACAAACTGAAAAATTGACCATGAGTACTCAATTTGGAAGAGCAAATTGCTGACACTGTTCACCCTATCAGTGTTCATAAACAGCAATGAAGTGTCCAGCCTGGGCGTGGGCGCAGATACTGTGGGCCTGACTAACCTACCCTTTCCTGCCCCTTGGCCTGGGGTGATGCTTGCTAAAGGGGTGTTCTGAAGAAGATGGCTTCTGGGAGGTTTGCAGAGTGGAGCTGGGGTGGGATGTTTGTTTCTTCTGTGACCCATGGCTAGTCCCATGTGGCATTGCCTGCCTAGCTCCTCAAGATAGCAGAATCCTAACTCAGGTACGAATGTTTCAAGCTACCTTCCGTGAAATAGTCTCAGGCATGCACACAGGTGCACAGTACACCTTTCCAGGCACACATTTCACTGGCACCTGGGCCTGTGCATAGGCTATGTACCCGAAGATTCCAAGGCAGAATGCACAAGACTGCTGAGTGAGACTATCATTCCTACATTTCCCTCATGTCCCTGAAAGGCTGAGTAGGGAAGGCATAGGTTTGCTGTGGGTCTCTGGGTTCCATCTAGAAGACAGCTTGTGTTGTCACTAGTTTCTGCTGTCATCATGGACTTGCAGTCCCATCAGGAATTGGCTATGATTGGCTTTCACCTTCAAGCAGCTGCTGCCCACCCCCTAGTACCCTTTCATACAGCTAAGGGAAAACCAAAAGTAGGCATCTTCCACATGCACGCTGGGTACCCCCCCTCCCGCACCTCACCAGCTCCACTAGCACCCTCCCCAACCCCCCAGCATACAGCTCCTTTTATTCCTTTCCCCCACGGGCACTTCCAGGTAACGGTGTGGCTCATCTGCGGCCATCTTGAGGGCACAGCTGTTAGGCTTCCTCTTGGCATCCTGACACCTTACCTGGCACACACAGGGTTGCAGATATTTGTTGAATTAATGAGTGATGACATTTTTAATTAGAGTTCATTTGAATTTAGGTTGCAGATTAGAATCTTTAAACACTTAATGCCAGATAGTTTTTTAATTGTGAATGAATGTACCTGAAGTCAGTTGCAATAATTACAGAGCAAACTTATACACTGTTTTCAAGACCCCGGGGGACACGGGGGCGGGGGGGGGGTGCTTCTGAGAGGGAAATCCAATTTGTTTCTGCTAAATCTTCCTTCAGTAAGAGGATATTGGGTATTAATCTCTTCCATCTGTTCAGACTTGGGCTGGAGGTACTGCTGGAGAGCTTTGCAGCTGATGATGCCCTTGGGCCACCTTAGACTGTGGTGTGAGTGGGTTCTTGTCTGGGTGTGAAGGCTAGAGGCCATGTGCCCAAGAGATTCATCAAAGGAGTGCATAGTTGGCAGGACCCCACAGAGCCCCATGGTACAGGGTTGGATCAGGGAAGACCGGTTAGACCTCCTGGAGGAGATGGAAGCAGGTAAGGGTGAGGGATAGGTTCCTCTCAGAGACCTCCACGGATCTCCTTCTGGTAGGTGACTGTTGATAGTGGTAGGGCCCTAGAGCAATTAGGAGTTGATTACAGAGTGCCAGTCAAGCTTGTTAATATCATAGCAGAACAAAGCAAGCAAGGACGCTGCCCAGAGTTGGCTCTGGGAAGCAGCAGGTGGCTCCCACTGTCCCATCCTGCATGCTCCTCACCTCAAAGCTTGATGCTATAACCCTGAGTAGCAGCCCATAGCTGGGATCACAGAGGGGCCGGCCTTAGGGCAGTGCCACCTCTACCACCCCACGTGGCTGAACGTGGAAGAGGAACCTTGGTGGCTGTCTTTGGGCCACACATGCTCACTGTAGCAGCATAGAGGCACTGAGTTTAGGGTGAGCTGTGGAAGGGGACGCCCTGACTGCCAGATTGCACATACGCCTTTGCTGCAATTTTTCCTGGGCTCCTCAATTCCTGCTAATGAGCTGGGTGAAGCTGCTGAGTGGTGTGGGCACTCTGCCCACCCCAGCCGCCAGCCCACACAGGGGGGTCCAAGTCCATGCTTGGATCTTTGTGCTAGGTGACCTCAAAATAGGCCCATCTCATTAGTTTCATGAGGAAAGAGCCGGGTAGCAACAAAGACCAGAAACCCCTGTGACATGGAGCTTGTCTAGAGTCAGGACCAGTGTGAGATGGGAAAGGGCTTTTGTTCCCATCTTTGAATAAGGGAGACTAATTCCACCATCTGGAGGAGGAGAAAGAAGCTTGGAAGACGTACATTAAAATACTCAGCCATAGAAAGCCGGTCATGCCTCCCTAAAGACATAGTATGTTAGAACTCACATTTTCCCTTTCGCTTGAAGAGCCCTATTCACCGGGGAGGGGGTGGGGCACCGACTTATTTCTTCTACCTTCTGCAGTTAACAATCTAAAACTACTTGTGTACCATTCACCAAATGCCACGCTGAATCAGTCTTTTGAAATTTAGGCCTGGAATTTTGCTAACAAATATTTAACTAGAGAGAGAAGAAGAAGGAAAAAAAAAAAAAAAACACAAAAAAAAACCCTGCAGTAGCAGGTTGTGAGTCGGACTCTGGGACCAGTCTTTGATCTGTTCCCCAGAAGAAAAGCCCACCTGGGCCCCTCCTTCACCAGGTTGGAGGAGGCTATCTCTGGGAGTCATGGAGGTCACCCATGGGCCCCTCCTTCACCAGGTTGGGAGGAGGCTGTGTGGGGACTTGGTCCTCCAGCATCTGATGATGTGACTGAATACCCACCCACTCCTGTATCTTTCTCACAGCCACGGAAACTTGGGTGCAGCAGTGAAGAATAGCTTGAGGGCTTTCAGGTGTGTCCTATGCTGCTGGCTCTTCTTGGGGGGCCTGACCTGTGGTGGTAGGGAGTTTGGACTAAATGGCCTTTCAAGGCTATTTTTGTATTTCAAAGCAGAGCTCAGTAAAATTATTCTGGAAGTCACTTGAAGGGTTCCTGAATGGCCAAGAGCTTGGGGTCAGGAGGGATGATGGCTCCTTTCCCTGTAAGGTGGATGGAAACTGCCATGGATGGGCAGAGCTCTAGGAGCTGAGCCTCTCCTCTGCTGGTATTAGGGGGGCTGATGGGTTTAGTGTGAGCTATGGTTGTTAGTACCTCAGTCTCACCTTTGAAGCTTGTTCCTGGCAACTTCCTCTTGCCTCTTCTGGGGTGAGGGGTGTGGGCAATGCTGCTGCAGGTGGGTCTAGGAACTAGGATGTCCTGTGTTGCTGTAACTGTTGAGTACTCACCTGGCTGTGGTACCTGATACTGGGGGTGCTGGTCACCGTTGTTACTCTTTAGTTTGTAGACAGGTACAAGGTTGGTAAAGTCTCAGCTCCCTGCACTTTATTGTATTGTACAGTGCACCAATGGTATATTTTTCTCTAGAAAATGTTAGAGTAAGATAGCTAAAGAGCCACCTGATGAGCTGGGTAGTGGTGGCACATGAATTTAATTTGAGGCAGAGGCAGATGGATCACTGAATTTGAGGCCCATCTGGTCTACAGAGTGAGTTCCAGGACAGCCAGGTCTACACAAGAAACCCTGTCTCAAAAAACCACACTCACACACACACACACAGAGCCTGACAAGCCTTACTGCACATGACAAGTGTGTTCCAAATCGCTGTATTTTCCAAGTTCAGTCCTTGAGCCTCTCTGTGTCCCATGCCCTCATTCTCAAAGGGAGCAGATCTGCTTTATGTACTTCATCGGGCTATTGGAGGATCAAATGCACACAGAACCATGGCAGTCCTCACAGGATGGCAGAAAAGCCAAGCCTCTAGCTTTGACTGGCAAGGAAACCGAGACTGGACAGGCTTGGTTGGTTTGCCCGAGATCCTGCAGGAAGTGTTCGATGCAGTGGGATTGCGAGCTGAGATCCCTTAGGCAGCGGTTGGCCTGGGCATTCCTCATCCCGCATCCTCTCCTGGGCAGCTGGTAAGGTTTTACACTTGCCTGCCATGGGCGTTTTTATCTTCTAAACATGTGTCTGTCCCTGAGCTTCTATTCTGAGTCCTTGAATTCTTTTATCAATGGACTGAAAGCCCAAAGCGGGGCTTGTGGCTCCCTGTCACTTCCCCGTGCCATGTGTCTTACTCCTCTGTTGCCATGAGATGATTGATTTTCCTTTGCTGTCACTTCTGTTATTTGTTGCCTTCTTGGGTTAGTGGCATGTCTGGGCTGGACAGCGATTTTGTTTTCTGAATTTTGGTGCTATCTCCCAAGAGGACATTGATCTACCGCTTCTGGTCATTACCCCTAGATTCAGGAGCCTTGAAAAGAAAAATCAAGTTCTGAAAAAAATTTCATCTGTCAGCAAAACGTGACCCAGACCAGATGAGACCAGATTTCCCATGTATCATTCTTTCTTGTTGATTTCTGCTGTTATGATTAGGCAGAGCATGTTTTGAGGTACTGGTTGATTTAACAGGTATCTGAGAGAAACATACAAAAAGAAAAGATTTTTTTTTTTTTTAAATTTGATGCATGATTTCAGGGGCTTCAGCTCAGAGTTGTCTGGTTCCATTGCCCTGAGCCTGAGGTGAGGCAGAAATATGGCAGTGAGTATGTACAAGTGAAGAGGTCGCTTACCTTATGGTGGTCAGGAAGCAGAAAGATAGAAGAGGAAGCTGGGTCATGATGTATTCTTCAAAAACACTTCTTCCAGCCAGGGTCCGTCTCTTATGGCTTCCCTCACTTCCTATAGCTTCTCCTGCCTTTCAGCAATTCATCTAGTATGAATCTACCAATGTGTTAATGTACTGATGAGGTCAGATCCCTCATGAGGCAGTCACCTCCTCACCACTGGCTCCAAGCCTTCAGCACAGGAGTCTCAGACTTCAGGGAGCCCCCCCCCCTCCCCACAGATGTCAGATGAAAGATTTGGGATCTATCTTGGTGGCTGTGTCTGGGGTGGCAGGCTCAGGAGTGGGAATACAGCTCCACGATGCTGCCTATAAAAGCTTGAGGAGTTCCCTTAAATTTGGTGGGACCTGAACTTGGGCCATACCAGGAGATGTGGTTTGATATAGAGAACAGAAGGATTTGGGGACTAGACAGTAGAAAGCAGAGTTGGGGGCTTAACAAAGATATTTTAATACAGACTTTAAGCAGGAGAATGTGAGAGAGATGCTTACAAAGTAAGATATCCAAGAGCGTGGGTGTGGGCTGCTCCAAGAGGGAACCAATTTACTAAAAGACACTTTAACACATGGAGAGACACTCAGCGAAGAGCAAAGCATACCCAGGTGTGGGTATGGACTCCTCAGGAGATACAATTAACTGTCTTAGTGTTAGCCATCTGTAACATTTGGGTAGCTCTCAAGTTGCTAAGAACCTCCCCTTCCCCCAATCTTTTTGATAAGTGCAATTCTGGGGTGGCTCTAGAGATGCCCTCAAAGAAATTATAATCCACTGAGATAGAACCAGGAACCACTAAGGCTGCACAAGGGGTCTCTGTGAGAAAATTGCAGGTTGACAGCTGGGAGAAGGAAAAGGTTTTTAAGCAGTTGTTAATTGTGCTGGTGTTCTCCACGTTTCCAAGGTATGCAGGGCTCATCTCTCAGGTCTGTCTATCCTCCATCAATCGGATGAGGAGCCTAGCTGGATTAGTTAGAAGCCAGGACTGTTCCAAAGTCTCTCAAAGCCCTATGTCAGTGCAAGCTGCTTCTCTATAGGACAAAACCTGGCAGGGCTGGGGAGTGGAGTGCAGCCTGGAGGGGTGGGGTGGGGCGTTGGCTAAAAGCTCTCCTCTTTCCTGTTCATTGCCCTCTTGGGCTGGTGGCATGTCTGGGGCTGGAGAACATATGGCTGTCCATTGGCAAGCGCTCAGGGCATTTTGTTATGCTGGATGGCGTCATCTGGCTTAGAACCAGGCGCTCACTTAAGCTCTCATTGTTTGTTAATCTTTGCCTGGGGGAGCTTCACCCATCCTACTAGGCGGTGAAAAGGTGGCTTTCTGGCTGTGGCAGGGAAGAGTGAAGCTGAATGGTTCCCCACTGGCCCAGCCAGTGTCACCTTTGGGGCCCAGCTGGCAGAGGAAACCCCAGACAGTGCTGCCAGGAGATGTAGAGGGCTAGCCTAGCAATATCTGGGGCACTGAGCTGGAAGCCCCCAGCTCAGCTTCTTCCTATGCTCTGGGTGCTTGAGAGCCCTGGTTAGAAGAGTCTATATTGTGTTGTTTCCCAGAGGAGGGTGGTTTCTGGGTACAATTCTGCCCCCACAGACATTGGACAATGGAGATGGTTTTGGTTGTGACAACGCAGGGGGAGGCGTGGGTACTATGTACTGGGTAGAAGCCAGGTACACTTCGCAATGTCCCACAGTGAGCCACCTACCTGCAGTTACCAGGTCCCCAGTGTCAGCCCTGCCCTTTGAAATCTTCTTTTGATTTGATACTCCCTCCCCCAGAGGTTAGAGGACTCTTTGGATCCTGTTTGGCAGAAGGATTTGTTCACATTCTTCCTGAGCACTGGTGATAAAACACGTGGGGACAATACAAGGTCTCCAACCAACTCACCAAGTGATTCTAACCGAAGCCTTAGAAGCCTTGGAAGCAAGGCTTGCCTGTGGGCACTGAGTATACTGCCTATGGGTTTCTTGCACAATGTTTAGTGAACTATATAAACAGACTGTGGTGGCTTTGGGTCTGTGTGAGCAGTAACGCAACATTCCTACAGACAGTGCGTATGGTAACCCACCCCGTGGTTAGCAGATGGCTGGCTACCCAGCTCTTGAAAGAAAAGGTAGTTTTGCCTTTTATAATAAGTCTCTTTATCTCCCCTGACGTCATTCTCCATCTGAGCTTTAAGGAAGTCATTTACGGAAGTTTCTCTTTGGGATAATCTCATACTAAAATAAAACAATTTGTATTAAGGATCATAACTTTAACTCCTTTAGAAAAGTTTTTGAAAAATATACATGAAGGGGAAGGAGGGGTAGATCACGGGTTGAGTGTGCATGACTCTTGCAGAGGATGCAAGCCTCCTGTGACTTCAGGTCCGAAGAATCTGATGCCCTCTTCTAGCCTCTGTGAGCAGCTGCACTGACGCACACATATATCCAGATAACACATACACATAATTTTAAAAACACACTATTAAAAATAGATATGAAACTGAACATAATGCTGCATTTTTTCCCAGAATATTTCTCTCTTCCTTTTCTTTCTCTCTCTCTTTCTTTTTCTTTCTTGAGACAGGGTTTCTCTGTGTAGCCCTGGCTGTCCTGGAACTCACTCTGTAGACCAGGCTGGCCTTGAATGCAGGGATCCACCTGCCTCTGGCTCCCCAGTGATGGGATTAAAGGTGTGCACCACCATGCCCAGCTTGGTGCTTCATTTTTATAATCTAGTGCTTGTGGGTTGGAAACAGGAGAAGCTGAAGTTCAGTGTTCTCTTTAGTTCAAAACCATGTTGGGTTGCATGAGATCCTGCCTCCAAATCAAACAGGTTGGAGAGATGGCTCAGTGGTTAGGGGCACTGGCTGCTCTTACACAGGAATGGGGTTCAGTGACTCACAGAGATCTGTAACTCCAGTTTCAGGGGATCCGATGCCATTTTCTGGCCTCTATAAACACGACATGCATGCAATACACAGACATACAGGCAGCCAAAACACCTATACACATAAAATAAAAATAGCTTCAAAAATGTGTCCATTTTTTTAAACTTAAAAATAAACAGATTGTATAAATTCACACGAGATTAAAAACAAACCGTCTAAAGTGAAGGACCTCAACAGATGTGATATCTCTATGGTGTCCAACCTCTGTCCAGACCCAAAACGATTCTCTCACCAGAGACCTGTGGGTTTAGTCACCCCTGCCCCATCCCCTCCCTCTCGCTCCTTTGTGCATTTCTTATTTCGTGTGACCTTTGGTGTCTGGCTCCTTCCATTTAGAAGAAAGGTTTTGAGCTACCTCTTACTTTGCCCCCTCTCCCCCTGGAGTCCTACTTCACTGCATGGATCCATCATGTTTTTCCATCCACAGTGATGGTCATTTTTGTCCACTATGCTGGGTGTCTTTGGGAGCAATCGTCCACGCGTTGAGTGACTGTTTTCAGTTCTTTTAAATCACACATTGGAGGGGAACTTGAGGTCCTATGTTAATTCTGTTTGGCCTTCTGAGAACCAACTCTTAACACATTCATGAATGTTTTCCTTTGTTTTTCTCAATAAGAATGTTCCTTCTGGTATCTAAGCCTACAGCACTTGTAGCTAGGGTCAGGTTGGCTGCTGTGGGGTAGGGAAGCTATTAGGCTTTCAGTCATCAAACACAGCTGTGACAAGTCTGTGTGTGCGTGCAGATATATATGTATTCATGTGTATGCATGGAGAAGCCAGAACATGACATCAAGTGTCTTCCTCAACTGCCCTAAATCTTAGTTTTTAAGTCAAGGTCTCTCACTGAACCTGGATTTTCCCAATTCTGCTAGGCTGGTTGGTGGCTGGGACCCAGGGAGACATTACACACTTCCACACTTAGCTTTTTACCCAGCTGCTAGGATCTGAACTCGGCTCCTCATGCTTGCACAGCAGCATTTTATAGACTGAGCCGTCTCCCTAACCCCAAGCTGAGTTTTAAGGACGGTTCAACTCTTCGAATTAGATGCTGCCTTCCACCTTGGTATGGAGCCTCAGATGTGAAATCGGGAAGAGCCTCCCTCTCCTCCTTCCCTCCCTCCCTCCCTCCTCCCCTCCCTCTCCTCCCTCCCTCCCTCCCCCTTCTTCTCCCTCCCTCCCTCCCTCCCTCCCCCTTCTTCTCCCTCTCTCCTTTCCCTCCCTTCCTCCCTCCCTCCCCCTTCTTCTCCCTCCCTCCCTCCCTCCCTCCCCCTTCTTCTCCCTCTCTCCTTTCCCTCCCTTCCTCCTTTTCCTCCCTCCCTCCCTCCCTTCCCCTCCCTCCCCCTTCTTCTCCCTCTCTCCCCTCCCTCCTCCCCTCCCTCCCTCCCTCCCTCCCTCCCTCCCTCCCTCCTTCCCTCCCCTCTGTTCCTCTTTCCCTTTCTTATCTCTCCACCCTTCTCTCTCACTTTTTGATGCGGGATCTCACTCTGTATTACCCCTGATTGAATTGGTACTTGCTATGAAGGCCAGGGTGGCTCTGAACTCACATCCTCCTCCTGTCCCCTCAGCTGGGATGACAGGTGCCAAGTTTCAAGTCAGCATTATTGAAGGCCAGTGTGGGAACTGAGCGGAGGGCTCTGGGTATCTTTGTCTCATTTTTCCTCACCCCCCCCCCCTAGTTATTTATTCATCCATGTAGTTTTGTTTTTTACCAGTGGTAAACTTAACAATATTTAAACTCTGCCACTTTAACTGCCTTACATTACGTGGGGGGTGGGGGGGTGGGGGTGGTTGGTGCACACGTGCATGCGCACACAGGAGGTCAGAGGACTACTTCTGAGGTCAGTTCTCTTCCTTCCCTCATGTGGGTGGGTCCTGGGGATCCAGCTGGGGTTGTCAGCCTTGGTGACAAGCCCCTTTGCTCTCCGAGTCATCTCTCCAGCTGTACTTTAATCATTTTTGAACTGATGGCTATGCAGCTGGCACCATCACCTACCTGTCTTGATACATGATCCCTGTGAAAGGGCCGTTCAAAACCCAAGGGGGTTTGCGACCCACAGGTTGGGAATCAGTGGTGTCAGGATTTGCCTCCTTTGCAGCTTCTTCGTTCTTTGTGCTACCTGAAGTTGTCTTTTCTAGAACACGTAATGTCTTTCTTGAGCTCTCCAATACCAGTGACCTGGGATGTTGCTTCTCCCCTGGGTCTTGTGAGAGGGCGATTCCTTGACATTTACAGTGTTGAGTTTTAGAGGAGAGAGAGGTGCTAAGTGACAGTGTCTTGGAAACCAAATGAGCATGGAGAGAAGTTGGAGTTTTGTTTGGATGAGTAGATTTGAAGCTCCGAAGTTTCAGACGCTCACTACTGGTTCTTGCTCAGTGAGGGAGGAAGGATCTGCTGCTGGTGGATCCCAGGCCACACCCACTTCGGGAGCCTTACAGCCTCTGTTCTGGCTGGAGTTCTACAAGTGATGGTAGGAAGTCTCCTTACATGTTGGATGTGGGCTTGTTCATGGCAGTGGTAGCAGCAGAGATCAGTGTGTGTGCAAACTGGGCTGGAGTCTGTCTTCTATACCTGACGACCCTGACCCTCTATACCCAGCGAGGCCAGTGCCATCCTGCTTAACTTCTCAGCAGATGTGCTAAGGCTTAGATCTGGAACAGCTAAGCCTTGTTTGTTCTCTGTGGAGCAAACCAGAGGTCAGGATGGGTAATGGCTTCTCAGCTCCTGAACCTCGGCTGTCCCCAACCTGGGACCAGATTGTCTGCACATCATTTAACTTTCCTAAAAATCCTCTCTGGCATTAACATTCAGATGATTACCCAATAAAGAATATGCTAACTGGTATTTTGTTGCCTATGTGCTTCCAGTAGAGAAGTTCAAGTGTGTTTGGGCTCATGATAGCTGGCTGGGCATGTCATATGCTCCAGCCCTTCCAGAACTTTGGGCTCAGGAGACAGACCCTCGTGGTTAAAGACTGATAGCAGGCAGCAATTTTGACTCTTGAAGTCCACACTCAGTGCTTTGGGGGACTGGGTTAGCAAGCCTAGGATTCTCGTGTCTCTGGGTGTATAAACTCATCACTATTCCTGAGTTCTCAGGAATGGGACAGCCTACAGAAGCATCTGTCCCTGCCAAATCGGCAGAAGGTGCAGAGGAATAGAATCAGACAGGCCATCCTGGATGTTAAGGAGTTGTTTCTGTCTTATGGTGAGTCACTGACCTTTCAGACACTTATTATAAAACCAGTAGAAGAAGTAACCTTGGGGCTGCCTTCCCCTGTGACCCAGAATGTGTGTTCTCCCATTTAAATAGATGAAATGCTTCAGTGGATGCTCGGGAGGTGGGAGTTAGAGTTAGGGAGGAGGGGCAGGCTGTCATGCTCTCAGGCCCTAGAATTTTGGGCTAGCAGATATTAGCTGACCAGCTGTATGGCAGGTGCTGAGAGGTAGGCTATTGGGAGGTCACATAGCAGGGAGATGCCAGATGGCCTGAGGGACACTTTGTGCTGAGGCCTGGCTGCCTCTCAGGGCACAGGTCATGGGGGATCCAGGACTAGGTTGGGGCCTTAGCTTGAAGATATTTTAAGATAAAAACAGTGTATTGAGTAAATCCAAAGTCTGAGTGGAGGTGCTTATTTCTAAGGCTGGAACACACATGTCCCTATAGAAGTGTGACCCAAAACAGGTGTAGAATCTGAGCGCTGATGAGTGTATGTGGTGAGGGGGAAGCATTGGGCACTGGAGGGGGGGGGCGGGACCTTACTTCTGGCTGTTTAGGTTTTGGTGCAAAAATCAGTGGGACCAGTAGAAGAGTGTGTGTGGAGACCCCTCCTTTAGATCCAGGGGACAGCCATGGGAAAATAGAATGTGGGTCCCAAATAAGAGTCTCTAAGGGTGAGTGAATAAGGATGGGGTGGGGTCCGGAGAGACCAGTGAAGACAGGACCCAGCAGGGCATAGGAGGAAGGACCACTGGCTCTGGACCCCTAGCCACAAAGCCCTGCAGCAGCAGACCCCTCTGCAAGGGGTTGGCTGCAAGGTGAACGCAGGTCTTTCCAGGGCCAGCACAGGTGGCCTTCTTTGTCATGGCACCAATGTGTGGAACCATTCCTGCTGCCCAGTGTCTCCATCCTGAGGTTGGGGATGCAGGGCACTGTTACTCCTCACAAATGGAACAGAAGAAATGTTCTCACGCCACCATTACCGCGTCTGTCCACACCCCACCACCTAAGCATTGACTATACCCTAAATGCCCCTGTCACCTTGTCCCATGACATTCAGCTTTTGTTTCCCAAGAAGAAGGGAAAAAAAAAAAAAATGCCCCGAGGGCAGGAGCCAAATGGCACCTGCTGTCTAGTCTCAATCTGGACTGGAAGCCTCTTCACTCCAGGGAGAGGCCCTGAGAGCCACAGTTCCAGTGCCTGTGGAGTCCTGGGGAACAGTAGCACAGTGTCTGGCTGTAACTTGTTGATGGTTGCAGTGTGTCTCCCTGAATGTCAAGGCCATCACAGTTTAGAGACAGAAAAGGAGACGGGGTCCCACATCGAGTAGGTAGATGGCACTGGCTTCCACTCAAGCCGTCTGTGTTTCTGTCTCTTGAATTGTCCCCAAGGCTCTGCTGTCTTAACAGGTCAGAAACTGGCCTTTCCTTCTCTAGTCACATCAGCTCTGCCAGCTCTTCCACCCACCCTACCCCCCACTGGTGGGGCCTTTAAGTCCAGCAGCAGAAGTAGCCCAGATGGTCATACTCTGCTCTCTCTGCTGTACTGCCTTCACCTGCAGAGGCCAGTGAGGAGCCCCTTGTGGTCCTGTCCACACTGGTGAGGACTTATTTCACTGGTTCCTCCCTTCTCCCTCGCATCAAAATCCCACAAGGTCAGCAGCAGCCAGGGGACTTTCATCTGGTGGCTCTGCCTTGTCTCCCTATGACCCCAGCTCATTTTTTTGCTGTTGTTATTTATTTTTTGTATCTTTTATGCACCTCGATCCCATTCATTTTCCCATCCCTTTGTATCCACCCTCCGCTCTTGCAAACCCTCCCAAAATAAGATAAAATTTAAGAGGGGGAAAAAAAAAAAGAGGGGAGGGGAGGGGCGATTTTGTCATGGAAGCTGTAGTGCAGTGCAGTGAGTTACACAGGAAACTCTTTGTCCGTGTATTTTTACTTGTAAGTCTTCATTGTAAAGAGACATTGGTCTGGTTCGAGGTCTCTGACTCTTTTGCTATATTAATGATGCTGGGCTCTCACTGGGACTCCTCTTGGATATTACGTAGTTGTCCTGAGTCGTGGAGATCCTGACGCTTTGGGTCTGCAGGACCTGCTCCTTCTTGTGCTCCCACAAATCGTAGATGGAGTAGATGTTGGGGTGGGCCAAGTCATAACCCTGGTTCTGGGTCTCGGTAGTTGCAGGGCTGGTCAGCCTGCCATGTCATCCCCACCTGGGTGAGCTCTCCAGCGTTGCCCTGGCTAGTTCACTCCTCCCAGTGATGAGCAGTGGGTGGGGCCAGGCCAGTTCTCTTGCTTTCACACCCTCGGGGTGGCTCTCCTGTACCTGGACCATCAGGGCCAGCTCTACAGTGTTGCCCAGGAGAGGTGCAGGGACCACTCTCTCTGAGTGCTGCAGCCTGTGAGGGGGGTGAAGGGGGCAACTCTCCTGCTCTTAGGCTCTAATGACCTCAGAGCCATCTCTTCTACCTGCTACAGGCGGGGTGTGTGTGTGTTTGTGTGTTTGTGTGTGTATGACCTAATGTTCTTATGCTTTCTATGCTAAATAATGTTCCATAACTCATGTCCATCTTGAGCTCAGATTGGGGTGTTAGCTGAAAACATCCTGCCTTACGTGAGACTCAGAGTGCCCTTGTCCAGTGACTGGTGTCCTCAAACAAGGTTCCGCATTGTATCCCCAGATGGTACTTTGTAATCCATGCTGGTTTCAAACTCATGATAATCCCACTGCCTCAGCCTCCCAAGTCCTGGCATTGCAGGAAACCATAGAAACTGGCTCGCCCACTTGTCAATTCTGGAGTTTGGTCTCAGATTGAAGAGGGTGATTGTGATGTTGTAAGCCGCTGGGTAACAGTTGTGTCTTAGCACTTTGAGGACAGGGATGTCCTCTTCCTCCTCCCTCTCACTTGCCAGGCTCGCCTGTCACCTTTTCTTCTTCATCTGTGAAGCAAGCTCCATCCCTCCTAGCGGTGGCGTAGATGGCTACTCTCTCTGCCTTTCACCCTCAGCGGAGTCACCTCCACTGGGTTTCAAAGCAGTAGCTCTGACCTCTGCTCCCATCCCTCACGGGGGGGGGGGGCTTTAGCTCCCAAAGATATGTCAGCCACTGGGACATGGTTATGGATGCCTGCCATCCTCTTGCCACCGCCCCTCCCCCATGTCAGAGGATCAGGCATCAGGCTCTATCCCTAACTATAGAGACTAGGAAAGTTCTTCCAAGCATTGAGAGCCCTTGCTGGCGGACACACCACAGCCTGGTCCTCTGCCTGCCACCTGCTCTGCTTTCTTCCTGTTGGCCGGGGCCATGTAGTGACTTTTGAAGTTGCATCAGGCTGCTTAAGGGTGCTGCAAATTCAGTGGTTCCTGTACCATTCTCACGGCTGTGGTGGAGGAAAGTTCTCACCTCTGGTCACGGGAGTTGTATAAGCCCAGAGCTTTCCAAAGTCAAGCATCCTGTCCTCTGCACACCCAGACTGGCTGCAGAAAAAGCAAGCAGGAGAAGGTACAAGGAAGAAAGTTAGCTCTATGCATCCATGCTTTTAAAGGCACGAACAGTGTCAGTCACTCAAAACTACCAGGTCCTGGAGCACAGAGAGCCTGAGACACTGTCACAGCCCAGAGGCTCTGTGCCTGAATATCATCTGGCATTCTGGGTGGGGACCTGTACAGGATGAGAACAGTGGGAGAAAAACAAAGGGAATGTTCGGACAGTGTATGCTGTGGTTACTAGGCATTGATAAGGCCCATAAATGATGACAGTTGTCCCACACTAGTGCTGTGATGTGGCTAATGGGGAGAGCGGGGCCTGCAGTCTTCGCAACTTGTCTCTTCAGACATTTTCAGCAAACCTAAAGCTGCTCTAGAATAGAGTTTATTTAAAGTCAATGGCATAAACAGAACCGGTCTCTACCCGGCAGAGAGAATCCCGGTTGAGTTCTCTGGGCTCATGAACAAATGGGATCTTGTTTTATCTTGTATAAAAGTGCTTATTTCCTCCCTCTAACTAATATCATGTTGTCTAGATCTGTCCTGCTGACTGGCATTTGTCCTGTCTTGTATTCATTGTGTAGCTGGCCCATCTTTCATTTTAGCGATGCCTTGGTGACAGGCATTTGGGCTTGTGTCTAGAAGGCTTTTGTAAGTTGTAGGTTTGGCCCAGAAACCCAACCTAGACCACCGAAGCCACACACATCTCTGGGCTGAGCCTTGGAAGCTAGCTGTAAGGCGCACAGGCCATGTTTCTAGCATATCAGTACCAAAAGCTGTTTCTCTGGTTGTGTGTTTGCTTTGCCCCTGAATGAAGGTAGGTGTCCCCTAAGCTGTGGCTCCTTGTTCTGCTGTGTTCCTCTGTCCTGTGCCTTTCTGGACTGCTCTGGTAAAGGCAGACTTGGGGTCCCCAGCCTGGGTCCGAATAACACAGCACATGCACTATGAGAAAGAAGGTCTGGGCTTAGCCTGAAATCACATGACCTTTAACATCCTTGGCCAGGACAAACTAATCCCTGTGTGGTTAAAGAATGTTTTGTACAGCTGCCACCAGGAAGTGAGCACTGTCCCAACTCAAACTACTGTGGCAAAACGGAATGGAACAGCTACATGTAGCTGGGTGGAAAGCCGTGGCTGGGAGCTGTTTGTGCATATGTCCATTGCTGGGTTGGAGAAACCAGCAGGCTCCCACTCTCTGCCTTCTCTCTTTGTTCACACCTGTTTATCCAGAAGCTTCAGAGTATGGAGAATGTTCTAGAAGTACCAGTGCACTTGTAGAATACAACCTGAAAGTACCTTGGTCTAAAGACTCTCGGAGATAAAAGTGAGACTGTGGCCACTCCTGAAAAGGGAGCAAATGTGGGGATTTGGAGGGGTGCTCAGCATGGAGACCCTGGGAGGATGCTTAACATGGAAGCACCCCAATGAGGAACAGGTGTGGTAGGAGGATGTTCAGAGTGGAGGATCCTCAGTCGGGTGCAGGTAAGCTGAGACCCGGGTCGTGAGGGGGCAGCCAGTGGGTGAAGAGGAATACAGCACTCCAGGTAAAGTCAGGACATACACCAAGTCCCTGAGGCAGATTGAGAGATCGCAAGATGACAGGAGGTGTCACCGTGGTGATGAGGAAGGGCCATGGGCACAGATTGTGAAGTACCGGAGGTGGGGTTGCAGGCATGGTTTTATTCCAGGTGTCCTTAGCCAGGCATGAAGAAATGGGGTGATAAAGCTGCATTTTAAGATATTCCCTGTGACATGTTAGAGGATGATGGTGGAGAGAAACTGAAGCAGGCAGATCTGGAGATGTGTGAGCCCTATATATAGCCTAGTAATATAACCTTTGTTTATAATCAGGCTTTAAGAAATTTTTAATTTTGCTAAATGCACTTAAACCATAATATTAACATTTTAAGAATACATTTAGTGTCATTAAGAATGCGCACATTCTAGTGAAATGTTGTTTCACTTTTAATTTATGTATATGGATGTCTTGCCTGCATGTACATATTGCATCATATGTATGCCTGGTACTCACAGGGCCAGACAGAGGTATAGATTCCCTTAGAAGTGTGGAGTTATAGAATGTTGTAAGCCACTGTGTGCTGGAAACTGAATCCAGGTCCCCTTCAAGAGCAGCCAGTGCTTTTAACCATTGAGACATCTGTCTAGTCCTATCACATTCTTCCTCTAATTAAAGTTTTTGAGAGAGAATATGAATGGGAAGTACAAGAGTATACAGGTTTACTACAGCTTTCATGTGGAGGTCAAGTCAACTTGAGGAGTTAGTGTTCTGTTTCTGCTGTGTGGGTCTCTGGGGACCCAAGCTCAAGACATCAGGCTTCGTGGCTGATGTCTTCCAGTCTTGTGGGTTGTCCCAAACCTCCATCCTCAGAATGTTTTTCTTTCATAATTGAAACCCTGTACCTGTCAAATGCCCAATTCCTTCTGCAGCCTCCCCCAGCCTGGGGACACACTTGTCCCTTGTCTGTCTGCAGATCTCACTCCTCTGGGACCTTATGAGTGGGATCACTCTGCAGTGCTGTGGATGTCAGTGTGGAAGATCTCGTGCCCCAGTGAAATGCTCACGACCCAGGTTCAGCCTCAGGATCTCCTACAGACCAAATGGAACCTTGAGCCTAGCTGCGACCTACAAAGTAGCTTGTGACTTGGGCTACTGCTAGGAGAAGCTGGCCTCCCCTCTATCCCAGCTGTGCTCTTAAGCACAAACTTGACACCTCTCTATCTCATTTTCCTCATCTGGGAAATGGGGACAAGGCCAGTGCTGTCGAACCCCAGGCATGCTCTGGTAACCAACATATATCTAGATTCAGTTGTGACTTCAGAATAGTTGTGTTTCTTCCCTGTGAGGACAAGTGGCATTACAAATGATCCCTCTTAGAAACAACTGTGGCTCCCAGGGTCAAGAGACGCAGCATTAGGACCCTGATGTTGCCATGGGTATTTCCTGCTGCCACAATGGTTGTTTGCTATTGCTGTGTCTTGTCAGGGCAAGATGGCTTCTGGGCTTTGTCACTGACAGCAACTTCACAGTGAAGTCCAGGCTACCTCAACATTTCCCAGAAACAAGTGGGAAGAGGGTCCAGTTCCCTGTCTGGCTTTTGCCTTCCGAATGGGGCTCCTGCTAGAGCTCCCAAGGCAGGGCTTATGGTGGAGCTACAGAGAGCCATGTGGTAGGGTGGGTAAGGATCCCTGTGTTCCAGGCAGCCAAGATTCCAAGTCGTGCCAGGAAAAAAAATTCCACTTTGTGGGTGTTTCTCAGGTTTGAGGTGCACCAAGGAGGCAAGGAGGACCCCCCCCCCCCCCCGGGTAGAGCCCTTCATTGATGTTCTTCTGTGTCTGGGAGCCTCAGTGGCCAGTCCCTTGTATACCTGTCTCCTGATTCATTGCTAAGAAGATGATGTGCTTAGGTTCACAGCTAGAGTCGTCTTCTTATTCGGTTTCAGAATCCCAAGTACCTGTCATCACGGTGTGTTTCCAGTGCTCACCAAGACTGTGTCTCTCATCTTGTGATTTTCTGTTTCCTGAGAGGGAGGAGTTTATCATGGCTCACGATTTGAGGGAATATCAGTCCATCACAGTGAAGAAGGCGTGTTGATGTGAGGTGCCCGTGTTGGCCAGTGAGCAGGAGATAGCTGGTCACGTAGTGTCTGGAGTCAGCAAGCAGAGATGAAAGTTAGGGTTCAGCTTGCCCCTCCCTTTTCACATTTCCTGTTTTTAGGGTGAACCTTCTCTCCTTATTTAACCTAACCTAGGTAATCCTTCACACACATACTGTGACTGACTCCCATAATTCTAGATACGGTCAAGCTGACGATATAACTATCACCCCCTATCAATCTGATACCTCAAACATCTCACTTTCAAACTGTAACCTTTGACTCCTGTCCCCCACAGGCTCATGACCATCTTCATGCATTCAGTCCAACTTCTAAAGTCTTGGACAACTCCTGACACAAAGAAGTGGAATTGCAGAGTCTCTTTTGAGACTCAGGTGATCCCTTAACTCTGCCCTCCTGAGCAATCAAGAAACAAGTTAATTACTTATACAATGACAGCATAAACATTCCATTCAAATGGGGAGGAATGGAGGCACAGCAGGGGAGTAATCAGACCAAAGCAAGACTGAAGCCCAGCAAGGAAAACTAAATCCTGCAACTCCACACCTGCCTATGCTTATAGGGTCTATGTTGGGATCATCTGGACTCCAGAGGGCTAAGGTGGAGTCTCCAAATCAACACCTCCAGTTTTGCTGTTCACAAGACACATAACCATTCTATGGAGCCAGCTGCACTCCGTGCCTGTAGCCCTCCTCAGTGGACATCCCATGGTTCTGTAATTTCTGACATCTTAAGGTCTCCATTGCAACTTAGGCTTCATCCTCACAGTTTTCTGCATGGCATCCTAGAGCCTCCTTGTAGGGATTCCAGCTCTGCCACATGTTCCCAGGCTTCATTCACTTTTTGGAGCCAAGGCTCAAGTCTCCGTGACCCCTTCTATCTTGCCCCTGTCATATCTGTAAAGCTAAGCACCTTGTAGATCCTGCTGCAAAGTCTGCTTCCAGTGTGGAATTGAGTTTGGCTCCCTTGGACCATAGTTGCATTGGCCTTTATGTGCAGACCAATTCAAAGGGATACAGACTGTCGATGGGATGGGGGGAGGTATGGCAGTGGTTGGGGTTGATTTGGTTGTCCTATTGCATTAGTAGTTATGAAGTGGAAACAGATGAAGAACTTAGTGCCCTTGTAAGGCAGTGTTTACCCAGGATTCCTGCCTGGCCGTGAAAAGATACAAGTGAATAAGGCAAAGATAAATTGAGCTATGCATGGTACATTGGGTAGAACTGTTGCCTGGTGGAGCCAGTGTTGACCTACTGGTGGAGTTTGAGATGACATGGGGAATAATGGGAAGAATTGTGGTGGGTAGAGGGAAGGCTGGGGCAGGGTGAGATGTCCAGATTGCTGGGGTGGACTAGAGTGAATACAGTCAGGATCCCAGCTCTCACTTGGCTGGAGTGAATATGTGAACTGGGGAGTCCTGGGTGTTAAGGGGCTGAATCATCATGGTCTCTGGAGTACCCTGTTCTGTGGTTTGGGGCCAATGAGGGTTTATTACAAGAAAAGGGCATACTGGGAGCCGTGATTTGGGATGGTGGGTGTGGGCAGTGGTGTCAGCAAGAGAATGGGATTGAGGAAGGAGTCGGTCAAGGTGGGAAGTGAGAATGGGGTTACCCAGGCTGGCTTCTCCTTTGCTGAGTACATCTAAAGCTGCTCTTGGGTGGGTCTGGAAGATCCTTTACTGTCTTGTGCATCCTGATGACTCCAGCTCTCCTTGTGTCTCATAGATGGCATCCACAGTGTCACCGCTCTCTGCATGTTGCGTGTAACCATCATTACAGACGACATGTTGACTAACAGCATCACTGTCCGCCTGGAGAACATGTCCCAGGAGAAGTTTCTGTCTCCGCTGCTATCCCTCTTTGTCGAAGGGGTGGCCACAGTGCTGTCCACCACCAAGGATGACATCTTCGTCTTCAACATTCAGAATGACACCGATGTCAGCTCTAACATCTTGAATGTGACCTTCTCGGCATTGCTTCCTGGTGGTGCTCGCGGCCGCTTCTTTCCATCGGAGGACCTGCAGGAGCAGATCTACCTGAACCGGACCCTGCTGACCACCATCTCTGCCCAGCGCGTGCTACCTTTTGATGATAACATCTGCCTAAGAGAGCCCTGTGAGAACTACATGAAGTGCGTGTCTGTGCTCAGGTTCGATAGCTCGGCACCCTTTATCAGCTCCTCCACAGTTCTCTTCCGACCCATCCATCCCATCACTGGCCTGCGCTGTCGCTGCCCACCAGGCTTCACCGGGGACTACTGTGAGACTGAAATTGACCTTTGCTACTCCAGCCCTTGTGGAGCCAATGGCCGGTGTCAGAGCCGTGAGGGTGGCTACACTTGTGAATGCTTTGAAGACTTCACTGGTAAGTGTCTGGATCTTGTGGAGACAGGCTGGCAGAGGCTGACTTCTACTTTGCACAGAGGCTCACGGTACACATGTGAGGTGTGAGAGTTTCCTGTGGGTTCCAAAAGGCATGGTGTTAGAAGATAGGTCCTGAGCACAAGTGTCAGCTCCACACATTTTAAGGTGGCCTCAGGTGGCAGTTTCCTTAACTCATAAGAGAAGCTGCTTGCTGCCAGCCTGCCAGGCCTTGTTCATCTTCTCTGAGGGACTTGTGTCACCCTCTTTATGAGGACTTTAGGAGGGAGGTGAGGCCTGCTTTTGATACCCAAATGCATCACATAGCATGTATACATCTAAGTGGGTTCTGTTGATTTGAGACATGGTCTGGCTTTGGAATTATGGCAATCCGCCTGACTCAGGTTAGTTGTGAGTGGATTTAAAGTTATAAGGTAGTTTTTTTATTCCAGATTTCCAGTTTAACTGATTAGTGCCAAACCTTGCTGCTAGGGTCGAAATCATGAACGTTTTAGCCTCCTGAGTCCTGAAAGAAGTTGCCGGTTTTAGTGCTCATCATTGCTGCACAGACAATTCATTTTCCTCCTTAGATACTCTTAACTCAGCATGTCCTGACCAGTCTTGAAGACCATCTTCTCTGAACACAGTCAATGGCGGCTTTAAAAATAGAGACAGCCACTGAGATGGGTATAAAATGCCATTGTGCATCCACGGTTCTCATTATAGTCTCTGGCTTCCTGTTACATACAATTACAGCCGATTTGGAAAGCCAGTTCCCAATAGGCTTGGTGGTGAACAGATCTTCATCTTTCTGGAGATCAGGTGGGGCTTGATTCATACTGGAACCAGGCAGTGACTTGGAGATCTTTTTTATCTGTGATTAAGACTTTGATGAACACCTGGGGATGGGATCTCTGTCCTCTAGAGTAGGAATCTTATCTGCATATAGCACACATCTGTTGTGCTTATCTTGAGGCCTGTAGGTATTTGAAAGTATGTATGAAGCAGAAAGAGAGAGATCTAGGCAGTGAACAGAGAGAAGAGTGGATATCTGAAGAGATTCACAGCCTACGAGATGAGCTCCCAGGCTGGCCCATCAGCATCTCAAGTTGGCTATTGTCTGGAAGCGTGGAGGAGGGAAAAGGACATTTGGCTGCTCACCCCTGTTCTGTTCCCCTCCCTCTCTGTGGCTAGCTGCCAACAGGATGTGGGCAGTTCTTCCTGCTGTCTGGCATGTGTTGATCCCAGATTCCTGCCTCTCAGGTGCCTGGTGGTGAGCAGGAAGGAGGGCAGAGACCTAGGAGATTCTCTAATTGCTGGTGTGCACCAGAAGTGCTGGGTGTGTGTGTGTGTGTGTGTGTGTGTGTGTGTGTGTGTGTGTGTGTGTGTGTTCCTCCCCTCCTCTGCCTCTCTGCTTTGAACTTAGCCAAGTCTATTCTGTACTACACTCAGGAATAGGGTGGTCATACCCTCCCTTCCCTTCCCACCCCCACCTCCCAGGCTTCAGCAGGCATCTCTTTGGAGATGTCTTATGAGAGACCCAGCTAGCTATATGGTCAGCTCCCTCCTGACAGAAACACCAGGGTGAGCTGGCTCATTCCCCAGTCCCTTCCTGTCGTCTGGCCTTATGTGGAATGATGTGTAGACTCTTTTGCTTCAGATAGAGAAGCTGAGGCCACCGTTGTAGGGAGGATTGGTGCCTTCCAGGGTATGAACAACACCCATCTTCATCATGCTACAGACATTTACTGTGCTGAGCACCTGCTGCAGATATTTCCAGAGTGCTTGCTGTATGCCAGACCAGTGTTCAGTTTAACTTCACCCTATCTATGTGGGCAAGTGATCCTTCACTTGACACGTTCTCTTTAATTTAGGACCCTTTTCATCTTTCCTCATCTATGGGGTGATGTGTAATAGCTTCTGCTTCAGGCTTCATTCCTGGGGCCACCATAGCTGACCTGTTAGAGATACTTAGGGTATAATGTGACCACACTGGACCAGGTAAGTAAGGCCACTGTGGATCTGTGGACCCTGAGGTCCCTGGCAATGATGGTTGAGCCACTGGATGCAGCCAATGACTTCTAAAGCTCTCAGATTTCCTCTTCATCAGCAAAGGCATCTCTAGAAGGATGATGAAGGGACAGTAACCACATCTATCATCTAGTGAGATGTGATGATTGGTGTGAGGCTAATTTGATTCTCTTTGGGTTCTGGAAAGCATCGTGCTATTTCCCTTGAGATAAAACTAATTAAGAGCGATTACTTCTCCTCGATTCTGTTCCTTCCCTCTTCTCCGTGCTGCCTTTGAAGCGCTCTCTTTTCTGCGTGGAGGTAATTGTGCTCATTTATTCACGATGAAAGCACTGCTGTCGTCACATGGCTTTAATTTCTTGCTTCCCGGTAAGCTGAGCTGGAGCTCTAGGCCTCCTCATGGTGAGGTTGGAATTGGCCCAACTGTGCTAGGAGCCCTTGACTTCCTGTGTTGCAGGACAGGAGCAGGCAGAAGGAAGGCATCAATTCATTTCAGGAAAAGCTCACTGAATTCACCCGGGAATGTATTCCAGATAGCTCTGCTGAATTTCTGAATCCATCCTGGCTTTAGAGGTGTGCCCAGCGCACCTGGATCCCATGGCCCTGTACGGGGAAAGGAGCCCTGATGGGGTGTCCCTGCATTGGGACTATGGTTGGGTTCAGCAACTATGGCATATTTGGGAAGGAATGAGACAAGACTTGAGATGTGGATGCTGGTGCATATTGGGTACTCTCTTAACGTCTCAGCCCCATTGGTGAGATGGCTGAGGGGGTGAGGGCACGTGATGCCAAGCCTGAGGACTTGAGTTTGATCTCTGGTACCCACATAAGTGGAACAAATGAACCAACTCCAACAAATTTTCCCCTGATGCCCCCAATGTGTAGATAAAATTAACTTAAGCCCATAAACAAATACAAGCTTGTTTCTCCCCATACCTGGCCTCTTAGTCTTCATTTGAGGGACACGTTTGGTTTTTTGCTAAATGCTTTTGTCTGTGGCTGTGAATTCCCATGTTGCCCCTTCTTGATTCAGTTTACCCCCCTCCCCCAGCCCTGCGTCTTCCGGCTTCTACGTCTGCCGTCTTTCAGTCTGAATGTGTTTCCTCCTGTCCGTCTATACATCCTATGCACGTCCCCTGAATCTGCTGTCCCCTGCTCTAGAAAGGTTCTGGAAGGTTCTTTGGACTGTCTTACTAGAAACCTTTCAGTTCCTCCCTTCAGCTTCCCATGTACCCTCTTTACTGCTCCACTCTCCTACAAGGCAGACTCCCCCACCTCCATCACCGTCATGTTTGTCCTCACCCAGTGTGACTTGGAGCTTGTTCATAGTGACACTTTATATTCTCTAGTAGAAAGTTCTTCCCCACCCCAAGGACTGCAGCCTTAGAATTCCAGTTGCTCCTTTCTTACCTTCCACACTCAGGTTGTGCTGGCCTTCCAGAACATTCTGGGATACCAGCACATGCTGGCCTTTCAGTACATGCTGGCCTTCCAGAGCATCCTGGCCTTCCAGTATATGCTGGCCTTTCAGAACATGCAGGCTTCTCTCACCATAGACCCTTGTATCTCAAGTGGAAGTTGTCGGCGCCCCCCCCCCCCATCATAGGGGCTGCCACCAGGTTCCCTAAATTTCCCTTCCCACCCCTGTGTATCTTTCTGCTTAGTGACCTCCCTGCTGCTGTGTGCTCTATGGGGGCAGAGGCACATGCAGCTGGGACCCTGTAGAGAGAGCTGCTGTTCTTCCACATGTCTGGAGCACATGTCCTCACACCTGCCATTTGTCATATGCTTTTGCTGCTTTTGGTTCTTAGTGGGAAGAGACAGAAGTCTGTCTGTCCATTGTCCCTTCCTGGTCACTAAGGTCCTTCTACTTTTGGGTTTCAGGCCTATGGCCAAGCTCCAAATTGAGTTGGGACCCATTACTGCAGGCTTCTGGCCATTTCCAGGATGGTATCATTCTCATATCTCTTTCTCCTCCTTAGGGAGACCTAGGAATAACTACCTAATCATCACAGATCAGCATCTCCCCTGGGGTACATTCCTGAATGACAGCTTTGATGCCAACAGGATGGATAGTTTAGATGCATCCCTATTTGGGAGGGGCAGGATGGTCACTATGGCCATCAAAGCCAGCCCTGAGTGTCCTTTTCAAAAGTGTTCATGGGTGGAACTTCTTTGTTAGGGCCAAGTTCATTCCTGACCCCCGGTTTGATCCCTGTTCTTAGGGTACCCCCTGCCCCCACCTCCTTGCTACTTGTTCTCATTCAGCGTGTTTCAGCAAATCCAAGCAAACAGTGCTTGCACAGCTGCAGAATACAAAGCCCAAGGCCATGCACTCCCCTCTGCCTCCTATACACTGAGTAGTGATGAGTGCTCGCTCAGAGGAGGCAGAGCTTGGGGAACCCTCAGTGGTATTCACTTTGAACTTTGTAGCAACTCCCCCAGCACCCTCTCACTTTCTTTAAGAGCCTCTCCAGACCAAAGGACCCTCCAGGGCCTACCAAAGCTGAGGATGTTTTGCCTAGGTTCAGGACCAGAGAAATACTTAATGCAAGAACCCAATCACCTGTCTGCTTGTGGGGACAACTTTAAGGTAAATTCTGGCCCTCCCCTGCCCCTGTTGCAAATATAGACATTTTCCAGCTTCATTACTGTTTGAGATAGAGTCCTAGCGTCCCTGTCACCATGGAGGACACTAACATGCCAGGTACCACCATAAAAAAATTCTATGCCCTGTGGTGCATTGCTCCCGAGCTGCGGAGTCACCTCCTTAAGCACAGGGAAGAGGGGTGCCCAGTGCACTGAAGTCTACAGGGTATAGCTCATCTGCACCAGGATTGGTGGCTAGCACTCTGACATTAGTCCTTAATGTGGGGGATAATTGTCAGTTAAAGTGAGCGTCATTTCATTGCCTGTAATTAAAATTTCAACTAAAGCAGTGAACACTTCCAGACTTCTTGTCATTGCATACTTACCTGCTGCTCAACCACAGAGTAGGTTGCAACACTTGCTCTCCTGTGCTGTCCTGAAGCTGGGTGTTACCCCATTTTTGGGTGACCTTGTTTTTTTTACCAAGTCTTGCCCTCAGAGATCCAGGTGTGGGCTGATCCAGCCTGTGAACTGTGAACTTTAACTCCCAAAGCCAGGGCTAGGACTGAAGGAAATGTCTTCCCTTAAGTCTGAAAGTGTTCGAGGCTCTAGTTGAGATTTTAATTACAGTCAGTGTAATGATTCTCACTTTAACTGATAATTATCCCCCACACATCATGGGCAAGTGTCAGGCACAGGTGACAGGCCACCAGGATGATCCCCTACCATCCCATAGCCTCTTGAAGATGGTGTTAACGGAACTCAGGTTGAACAATCCTAACCCAAATTTTGAAGTCCAGAATGTTCCAAAACCCAAAACTTTGCATGTACCAACATGATGCCAAAGTGGAAAATTCCACGTCTGACCTCACGTGATAAGTTGCAGTCAGAATGCGGGTGTGTTTAAAAGTTTGTATAAAATGACCTCGAGGCTACATGTAAAAGGTATACATGAGCAATAAATGAATTTTGTGTTTAGACTTGGTACCTATCCCCAAGTGCTCATTATGTATATGCAGATGTTCCAAAAAAAAAAAAAAAAAAAAAAAAAAGAACTCTAAAACCTGTTCCCAGGCATGCTTTTCTTCCTTTATTAGAATCAAGGTCATCTGGGGAGTAGAGGTAGACATTTGAACTCATGATCCTTCTGCCTCGGTCTCTTGAGTGCTGGGATTTCAGGCTTGTGCCACTAAGCTTGGCTTTCCAGGTACTTTGGATAAGGGATTAATTAGCACAGGGGAGTATGGATCTGAGGTGTGCCCAAAGAGGTGTATCATCTGAAGGCTGTTGGAGTTAGTGCTTCTGGCCTGAGCTTCTCAGATCCTTGGCTTATAGCTGCATTGCGGCCTCTTCTCAGCACATGCTTCCTGTGCCTTGATCTAAATTTTTATCTCACGCAGCCATCAGCCACCAGACTAATGCATCCCCAACCTGAACATCTCTGAACTTAACTCTGCCTGCAAGAGCCTATGTTCAAATTAGGTCTTATCTCAGGCAGCACTAGTCTGTCACTCCTGGGAACATAACTCATTCTACCTCATGCTTCTTATCCACCGTCGTGTCAAGTGTCTCTCTGGGTCAGAGACACTCCTGCTAAGAGGGAGGTTTCCCCAGCATGGCTTTCCTCAGGGATCCTAACCAGAAGCAAGAATGGACTCAGGGCTAGCAATCAGTTTGCAGATGATCAAGGCAAGAGTGAGTGAGTAAGTAAGGAGAGTTAATAGGGAAGTGACTGGCCAATCAGTGCTGAGCGCTTTATGGGCCCTGTACTTGATGTCTCTGCCGCTGGTGAGGTGGGACCTTGCTTCCCTTGCCTTGGCTGTGGGTGTCTCTCTGTCACCCTGTGTCACTCACTCACTGTTTGTGCCAGAGGGCTGTAGGTCATCACAGATGGATTCACTTGATGGAGAGGGTGTCAGGCTCTAAACTGAAGGTTTGGGCCAGTCTGCCTCCTCCTGGAGGCTCTGGTGGAGAGCCTGCCTTCCTTCCGGCGGCATCCCACACTCTTACCTCCCAACCTGCCTCCCACAGGATCTTGTGATGGCTTTGACTCTTCTCCCAATAGTACAGGGTGACCTTTCATGGTCCTCAACGTGTCCCATTTGTAGAGTGCCTTTTGCAGTGCAGAGACCCAGTTCTTAGGTATTGGGTGTGGTCTTCTTTGGGTCCATAATTTTGTGATTACTACCTCTGGCCCCACCAGCACCTGGCACCCACTGGGCTATCAATAAAAATTTGTTAAGGGCATAAGAGAGCTAGGAGACTTGAGCTTGGTTGCTGTTGTCCACCCTCCCCACCCCCACCCCCCGTTTTAATGCCACTGTGGAGCTCTGACCATCAAGCTTCACTGGAGAAATTGAGCCTCTGACCTGAGTGGTGACCCCAAAGGACTTTAGGGAATGCATCCCTCTGCCAGTCTCCGCCCCATCCATTTTCCCTATAGCATCAGACAAAGCCCCTCTGTCTTGTGTGGGACCACAGAGACCAGAGCCAAAGCTGTGCAGGCATTGACTCCAAGCAAGAAGTCTGCGTAAGACCTGTTCAAGCTCACCACTGGGTAGGGAGGGGTCCCACGCTGAGAGAGGTCTTCAACATCCCTGCTGGGCCCAGTACATGCTCCAGAAGACTGACACACCAGGGTGTCCTCCTTAGGCCAAACATTTGTGTGTGTGTGTGTGTGTGTGTGTGTGTGTGTGTGTGTGTGTGTGTGTATGTGTGTATCCATATCCATCTGGGTCCTGGGCTGTTCTGTCTGTGGAGGCCTTAGAGTTTCCAGTTGGCTGCTATGTAATTCAGACTTCCAGCCATATCCCCCCCCACCCCCCCCACCCCCGCCCCCAGTCTCAAGGTCTTCCTTCCCTGCCCACTCCTTTTCTGCTATCTGTTTCTGTCTGGCCCTCCCCTTCTTTGTCTCTTTTTCTCTCCTTCCCCTTGTGTCTCTGTAGCACCCAAACTGATTACAATAATTGAAGACTGTGTTAAAGGGCCAGCTGTACAGCTCTGTGGAGCAAAGGCCCTTGTTACACAAGCCTGGCAATAGCGTTTGATCTCCAGAACAATGAAGGTAGGAGACCAATCCACAGTCCCCTCTGACTTCTACACACTCACAGGAGCATGATCTCTCTCACACACACTATGTTTTTTAATTTTAAGTTAAAGATTGTGATCTCAACCTTCCTAATGCTGCAACCCTTTAATATAGTTCCTCATGTTGTGAGGACCCCCCCCCCACATGCACACTATAAAATTATTTCATTGCTCCTTCATAACTGATTTTGCTACTGTTATGAATTGTAATGTAAATATCTGATATTCAAGTCCAAAAGGAATCATGACCCACTGGTTGAACACTGTTTTATTAAAAGGTTAATTTAAGAGGCAGAGGCAGGCGGATTTCCAGGTTAGAAGGCAGCCTGGTCTACATAGTGACTTGAGCTCCAGGACAGTCAGGGCTACACTAAGAAACCCTATTCTTTCAAAGTTGTTTTAAATCTATTAAAAAGCACATTTCTTGAGATTCTTTGGTTCATTCACCTCTGGGTCATAGAGTTTTCTGACCTTAAGGTCCTTCCTCTGAGCTCCTTTTGCCAGCTGAGGAAAGTCTCAGCTCTAGGGATCAGGCTGATGGCATATCCTTTGGCAGTCATCCCTAGTGCCACACAGGGTGGACTCTCTCCTGGCCTCCCCAGCTCACAGTGGCTTCAAGGCCATGGAGGTGGTTTTCTTCTATGGGGCATGGTCCAAATGTCATTGCTATACAGGACCCCTTCTGAGCCACTCTGAACACAGGGACTTACTGTGATCCCCTCCCCCACCCAGCTCTGCAGGCCCCAACCCTTAGCCAGGCAGGTGGTTTCTCAGGGTGGAGAATCGTGTGGGGTGGGTGGAGATCTGGTTCTTTGCCACTGGAATGCATTTTTTATTTATATTTTTAAAAAATGGGTGTGACTGGAGTTCTGAGAATTTGCTTCAAAGACAATGAAGTCATCAGAAAAAGACAGACCCTGGACAAGCCTCAGCACTGTGGCTTCTCCTGGCCTCAGGGCTTCCTGCTCTCCCCTCCCCCTCCCTTCTTCCCGGAGAGCCCTGGGGAGGGGCAGCAGGTGTCTGGGCCCTCTGCTGAGACCTTCTGGGTTGCCTGGCCAAGCAGGGAGGGGCTGGGCCATCTGAGCTTTTGCCTCTTAGAGACTGTGTTTCAATCCCCAGGAGGTGAGAAAATCAAAGGAAGCTGGCCATGGAAGGAGGGACCAGTACCTGGCAGTCTGCCTGGAATGGGGAAGAAGTGAGGGCCAGGGGCAGGGTGGGTGAGGAGTGAGGGCCTGGAGTGACAGTTGCCTGGAGGAGGAGGAGTTGTTGAGGCCTGGAGTCCGGGACCTTTGCCAAATGAGTTCTGTCCCCTCACCCAACCTCTCAACTGCTATAGATGGCTCCTGGACATGGGTAACTGGACACCCCTCCTCCACGATAGACAGATAGCCAGCAAAGCAATTGGCCAGTGAACCTGTGCCCTTGGCAGTCATACTTTGGGTTTGATGGAAGACCTGAGGCCCTTCCCATCATCTCCCAACACCCTCCTATAGTGGTTTTTGAAGGACGATTCTGGATGTTTCTGTACTCCAGACCCATCCCTGCAGACTCCATACAGATTCTACTGAGGCTAGTGTGGGTTACCTTTGCAGCTGTGTAGGCTGGCACGTGTTCTGACCCTCTCTGGGCCTTCTGCAAATTGAGTGTGTGGGGGATTCTGATCATGGCACTGACTGGTCTGTAAGGCAACTGCTGTCATGGTGATCATAGCATTTTTCAGCCCCTGATGTGGCCTTGGTACCAGTTAGAGAGAAAGCATCAGGCTAGTCCTGTCTACCTGCTGGTCTCTGTGGTCTCTTTTGTAAAGCAAGCCTGCAGGATGCTTCTCTCTCACCTCTGCTGTTGGTGAGATTTCCACAGACTTTGCTTCTATATTTGAGCCTCATGTTACAGGCACTGGGTTGTTCTGAGCGATCACTGTGCAATGCCAACGCCTGTGTGGAGTGGGCTTTGCTGATGTGACCTTCTTTCTCACTTCATCTGTCCAGGAGCATGATCTGAGGAGGGGAGTGGGAGGCTGCTGTGTGGCACCAGGAGAGGGCCTCAGCTGGTGTGTGGTTGGGACTATTTCGCATGTGTGTGGGTACCGTGTGTGCTTCCATGTGGGGCATGCTTGAGGCTAGAGGTTCTTTCTCAGGTCTGCTTAGAATCTGTGGACTTGGCAGGGATCTCAGGTCCAAATGCAACCTCCCGACCCATCCAATGGAGTGTTGAGGGTTTGCTCTGCCCAAGTCCTGTAGCCTGACCACACCCTCTCTCTACCTCACCCCTCATTGATCCTAGCTCCCTCATCAGCCTTTTATCTGCTTTAAGACTCTTAGCATATCTTTTCTGTTTTCTTAAACATCTGGTCTATTTAACTAAGAGACTCCCCAGCTGTAGATGGCAGTTCTGTTCATTTTGTATCCTTAGTGTCTTGGAGTGTTCTGTGCTGGGCAATTCATTGCATGAACTCACAGATGATATGTGTGTGGATGGATGGAAGTATGTATAGAGGAATGGGTAGATAGGTGGCTGAAAGGATAGACAGATCTGTAGTGTCAGGTTTCTGGCCTGTCTGTCCTTTCCAGACTAGCCATGAGGTTCTGACCCGCTGTCCCATAGAAATGCACAGGTGCTTGTATTAAGTTTTTGCTGATTGGCCTAGGGCCCAGGCATATAACTTGCTAACTCTTAATTCTTAAACTAACCCATGACTCTTATCCTATTCAGCCATGCGGCTCGGTACCTTTCCTCAGAGCAGCATTTCAACTTCTTTCCTCTGCTTCTGCTGGCATCTCACTGTGGTGTCTCTCAGGCTTCTCTGCTCTGCTCTTCCTGTTCCCAAAGTTTTCTTAGTCTGGTAGCCCCACCCACACTTCCTGTCTGCCTTCAGCCAATCAATATTTTTATTAAACCAGTAGGTGGGACAATTGTTTGCAATGTAACATAATCCCACTACATAGATCAATGGATGGAGGAAGGACAGGTAGGTGGGTAGATGGTGTGTGGGAAGGATATAGACAGATGGAGGAAGGATGGGTAGATGGAGATGGATGCGGATGATTGGGTAGAAAAAAGGATGAATGAGTAGAAAGATGGGTGGTGTATGGATGAATGACTGAGTGAAAACATGGCAGGGTGGGTCGGTGTGCTTAGTGCTCAGTGATTTCTGATGGACACATGCCTTTCAGTGCCCCTGAGTGGCAGTGCCCATCACAATATTTCAAGTGGTAGAGGAGTTTCTGCACTGAGTGCATAGTGGCTTACATCTTTGCTGGGACACAGGACTCCTTTCTGGGCCTGAGCTCTCATGGGGCCTTCAGGCCACTCTGGGGCTCTGTGTTTTAAGATCTGACTTGGAGTAATCGGTGTTCAGATTCCAGCCCCCTGCCCCCCCCCCCCCTTCATTGCTGTGTTTTCCACCTGTCCTACTGATCCTTGATCCTGCCCAAAAGTGCCCTTTGTGCTTTGGAAATTCTCGTTTTTCTGGTTTAAAGCTCTTAAGTCTTTAAGGGAGAAAGGTTTGGTTATTTTTATTTAGTTAAAAACTTAAGTTGGCAAACCTTTCATCTGCCCTTCCATTCCAGGGAGTGTATCTGCCCTCTTCAAAGTCTTGAGGGTCTGAGCACTGTGGTCCTCTGAAGCTGGGCCAGGCCTTCTGCATCAATAGGCCCTGCTCCTGTGTGCGGTGTACTGAAGTGGATCTAATGGCCAGCAAACAGATCCCCAACTCAGACCCATCCCTTCTCTCAAACTGAGCATCAGTACCCTCTACATTGTGGCTTCCCTGGGCCTGTGTCCTTTAATATCCTTGAGCCTTTATTCTGAGCTAAAGGCTTTCTGACTTTCCTTCCTATCAACTGGCTCCTACCTATGACAGGCAACCCATTTGCCTACGTCTTTTTTTTTTTTTTTGCTTAGACTGAGGGTCAGTGGCTCTGACAGTACCAGCTTGAGTCTCTGCGCAGACCAGACATTACTTACCCACATTTGGATAAAGCACTCGTTCAGTGATGGGACATGCATGACATTGAGGGCTTGACTGGCCTCAGCTCCAGGTTGTTTCTCTGAAGAACTGTCTCCAGGCTTTCCATGTGGGTTTATGTGTCTGCAGCTTTAACCAGGCTGAGGCCAGTGTCCCTTGTGGGCAGGGACTTTGTGGTATGCTCAATGAATTATTGAGCTCAGTGATCAGGTTGTCTGAGCTAACCTTACCTCAGTGTGGATGGAGGGGCTGTGTATGAAGTGGGGAGACATGCTCCAGGCTTGAGACTGACTCAGTAGCATTTAACTCCAAGCAGAACACCTAGATATTTGGGAAATGCCAGATACTGAACTGTGAAATCTTAGAAAAGCACAAAGTTAAATCATGACAGTAAGCCCTGAGATTTATTTCATCAAAATGGTATTGTTGGTAGGTGTGGCGGAAGGCTAAGGATGGTGCCCTGGGTCACAGAGTGACCCTGTTTCAGAAAGGAAAAGTGATAGATCAGGGTGGGCTCAGCAGATAAAGGTACCTGCCACCAACCAAGCCTGACAACCTGAGTTTGATTCTGGGACCCATAACATAAACAAGCATGGAAGGAAGGAAGGAAGGGCCGAAGAGGGCTCAGTAGTTAAGAGCTCTTGCTACTCTTCCAGAGGTCTCGAACTTAGTTTCTCACATGAGGGTCAGGGCCTCACAAAAGCCAGCAACTCTAGCTCCAGGCAATCATCTAACACCTTCTTCTGACCTCTGCAGGAACATACATACATACACATACATTCCATCTATCTATCTATCTGTCTGTCTGTCTGTCTGTCTGTCTGTCTATCTATCTATCTTCTTAGAAAAGACCAAGTCTCTTACAGTGATTCTATGAGAGATTTAGGGATCAGGACTCGCAGACTTTGACCTGTATCCTTCCCCTGGGCTACAATAACTTGCAGAATTAGAAACATCACAGCATGGATTTCAAGTGTGCCCACTGCACAGTCAAGTTGGCTACTCCACGTTAACAGTGCTAGGAGCATGCATACACTGTAAACCCCACCCACCCCCACTCCACAGCAGCTGAATAACCACATTCAGAGAAGCCAAGTGAAAGGTAAGTGTAAGGAAAAGTCTTAGTGAACCAAGATGCAGCTGTGACACTTTGGCTGGAGTGGCAGGAACATCAAAGCGGACCCCATGTTGACACCCAAGAGCATAGGGTTGACTTAAAGGAAATTACTAGAACCCAGAGATGAGGCTCCATTCCAAGCTGGTATGGGTCACCTGAAGTCCGTGACCACAGCTCACAGTATCTTCCATAAGAGTGGTGAGTTTAACCCGACAGTTAATTCTTCTTTGTGAGGACATCTACCTACACTGCTTGGATCAGCAGATGAATGATGTTGGCTTTGTAACTTCGTGGATTAAACTCAAACATGAATCATTGCCCTGGATCTGGGGAGCCTTGACATTGTGTGACTTCATTCCACAAGCACCCGTCAGTACCTGCTGCATACCCAGATCTCCTCAGACACCCCCTCACTTTGGGCACCAGTCCAGCACCCTAACATGCAAGGCACCCGCTGTGTCCCAGATGTTTTCAGACTTGGCCCTAAAACATACCCTGTGGCTGTACCCCTCCCCTCCAACCCATGCTCCCACATACTGGTGCTGTCAATAGAGTTGGGAGAGATCTTGGGTCCTGGAGTTCTTCAAAAAGTAGTGAAGCTTCCTATGGGGTGAGCCACAGTCAGAGACAGGCTTGGGGAGGGGACACAGTGTGGCCTCCAGAAACTGAGGAAGAGGAACCTCAGATCAGCCATCATTGGGTTTTATCATCAGTGACGGGACAGGTGCAAGAGCCCTGCAGTGATACTCTGGGTCCTGGGATCCTGGGTGGAGAAGTGTGGCCATGTTAGCCCCAAGAACATGGGGCAGATGAACTGGGTCTGTGTTTGAGGTCCAGGGCCATCACCATGGGGTGGGGTGACATCTTTGTGGAGTAGTGGGGTGCTAAACTGGTAGGACCAATGGGTCCAGAGACAGCACTGTGGAAAACTGTCTTTGGTGTCACAGGCAGAGCAAGTGGCTTTGTGAGTGACTGGAACTGGTAAAAGTTGCATGTTTGGGGTGCTTGGGTGTAGGTAAAGGTTAGGGCAGTGGGATGAGAGCCAGTAGGGACGTGTTGAGGGAGGTGAGAACAGTGGGTGTTGGTGGCTCCAAGACTCAAAGCCTACCTCTCTGGGCAGATGGCGCAGCTCCTACCTAGATGAAGGACCCAAAGGGAAACAGGCTAAAGTGAGGAGGTCTGAGCTGGAGGTAACAGGAGATGATGGGGGGAAATTGGTGCTGGGTGGGGTATATGCTTGTTGAGAAGGATGAGTGAGGCTGCAGGCTGAAACTGGGTGGGCTGTTTACTGGGTACTGAGATGTATCACTTTCTGCTTGAGAGGGGAAAAGTCAGGAGGACCCTCCCCTGTGTGTTGAGACTGAAAAGCCCCCCCATCTCAGGGCCTCGTTCTTATAGAGGTCACTCTGGACAGACTGCAGTTCTGGGACAAACAGAGCCACTGTTAAGATGGATAGCTCCCTACATCCTAACTTCATAGAACCCAGTATGTGGCCTTACTGGGAAATCAGGTCTTTCTAGATGCAGCCAGACACTTGAGGTGATGGCATGCCAGACTTAGGGTGGACCCTCTTCCATTTTCAGGGCCTTTAGAAGATAAAATATGTGTGTGGGGACTAGATAACCCTGGGGCCTCTTCTGGGCCTTGGAGAGGGATTCTTGGGCTCCAGAAGAGGAAGAGAAGAACCCCATGCTTTAGTGACAGTCCTGGGCTGCCACATTGCAATCCTGCGGCCAGATAGGGCTGGGGAGAGCAGGGTCTTACAGAATAAGGCTGGCTTTCATTTATGCTAAAAGTTTAGATATTCTGGATCCTGGAGCCTCTAAGATCTGATACTTTTCAGGCCCTTGCTGTGGGCAGGCTGATGGGAGGACCCTTTGCCTCCTCAATTTAGTGAATATAGTGCCAGAATGTCTCTTGGGCAGCTTTGTTCACAGAAAGTGCTGGGCTTGACAGCTTCACTCCTGAGGAAGAGAATTTTAATTGTCTGAAGAATTTAAAGTGTCTTAAGCTGAAATTGTATATCAGTGATAAGCCCTCACAAGGACGACATAGAAAGCTGTGAGCACTAACTGACGTGTAAATCAGAGGGTGTATGTGGGGGGGGGTACATATGTATATGGTTTTGAGGAGAATGTACATCTACAGCTGTGTGTGAGGTTGAGACTGAGTTTGAGGCCATGGGTGTAAGGATGTGTATAATGGTATGTTTATAAATGTGTACATGGACATGTTTGTGGGGCTATAATGGTTTTGAGTGTGTCATCTGGTGTATATGATGCTGTGAGTGTGCGGGTGTGCATGCAAGCACATGAACTCCAAGCTTCCTGCAGAGTAGCCAAGCGCAGAGCCATGACCAGCAGGGCCCTGGATCCAGAAGTGGCTGGGAGATAAAGTGTCCTGATGGGCCTGAGATGAGCAAACACCTATCTGGCCATCCCTTACTTAGTTCTGCACACTGGCATCCTCTCTCTGGGCCCATCTCAGCCAATGCAGAACAGTGGGAAGATGAGAGCACACCCTGGTACCAGAAACACTTAGGATCATCCCGTGGCTTGTGTGGTTGTGAAAGTGTAGTGAATTCGCGATTCCAGCCGCCTTCAGACTCAGCAGATTTGTTCTCTGGGCTTCAGAGGCAGCCGCTTGGGACTCAGAGGGACTCAGCCCCAAAATATTCACTTGAATACTCCCAGGGAATATGTTAGCCCTATACTTTGTCATCCTTGGGTCACCCCCAGAGCACAGTGTTTCTGATACGTAGAGATACTTAGAGATCAGAATATGTGGATCTGCAAGGTTATAGTAAGCTTCGCCAAAGATCCAGGTCCAGGGGTCACTGTGGCACCTAAGCCTCTGAGCCTGGGCCCTCTCATCAGCAGTCAACCATGTGTCTCAGGGGACATTCACTGTCCATTGGCTCTCCCTTAGCTCAGGTTTTTGTCAACTTGAAACACACTAGAGTCACCTGGAAACCAAGGCTTCAATTGAGGAATTACCTCCATTAGATTGGCCTGTCAAGGCCATGTCAGTGGGGCATTTTCTTAATTAATGATTGATGGGGGAGGCCCAGCTCACTATGGGTGGAACTATCTCTAGGTTGGGGGGAAGCAACACAGGACATCCTTTGTGTGACCTCTGCTTTCTTCTCCAGGGGAACACTGCCAGGTGAACGTTCGCTCAGGCCGCTGTGCCAGCGGAGTATGCAAAAACGGGGGTACCTGTGTGAATCTGCTCATTGGAGGTTTCCACTGTGTGTGCCCTCCCGGCGAGTACGAGCTTCCCTACTGCGAAGTCAGCACCAGGAGCTTCCCACCCCAGTCCTTTGTCACCTTCAGAGGCTTGCGACAACGCTTTCACTTCACTGTCTCCCTTTCGTAAGTGCCACTGTGTGTGTGAGCATCCCCTGGGAAGTGTCCTGGGGTCTGCGCACCTCAACTTTCTACACTCCAGATGGTCGAGGAGACTTGTTTGCTGTTAGGGCGGGACCAGCTGCTCAAGGGGAGGACCACTGCCGTGTTGATGACAGATGAGGTTATTTTTGCACAGTGACATCAGAGCAGCGTCAGTGCCAGTGCTTTTGAGAGGCAACAGACCAAATCCCAGGCCTGGAAACTGACCTGGCTACTCAGGTCCTGCCCACCAGCCAACATGTGGGCATTGCTGACGTCTCAGGAGTCAGTGGGGCAGGCCCTGGAATCAGACCTCCCATGTATGTCACAGACAGGCTGCCCCCCCCCTTTGCCCTAGTCCTGATCTGTAACATCCTTATTGTGTGCTGTCCATATCTTCTCCCTAAGAAGAATTTAGATGTTGTTTTTAAATGTTTGAATCTATCGTTTGAGACAGGCTTGGAGATGGTTTAGCTGTTAAAGTACTTCTCATGCAAGCATGAGAACCTGAGTTCAAATACCCACCCATGTAGAAGGCTGGGCAGAAGGGCACATAATGCGATCCCACAGCTTGGGAGGCAGAGACAGGAGGTTTCCAGGGACTTGCTGTCCCACCCATCCTGCTGAATCAGTGAGCTCTGGGTTCAGTAAGGAACCTTTTCTCAAACTGTAACGTGTGGAGAGAGATCAAAGACACCCAGTGTCAGCCTCTGGCCTCCACACATGTGCACACATAGGTAGAAACGTACACACAAGATACCAGATGAACTCAGTAGATTCTAGGCAGTTAAAAGAAAATGCAGAATTTCCATTTAAGATTTCTGCTAAGTTAGCGTTTTGCATGTGTTTGCTGTTGTTTTCCAGAGCCCAGCTCTCCAGATATGAGTGTTACGTTCTCTATCTTCCCCCGCATGGGTCACTCCACAGCCTTATTTTTCATGGAGCTGCCTGCTGAGGATCAAACCTCTTAGGATGGATAGAGCAGGAGCCCTGGCTTCTGCCCTAAGGGTGAAGCCCTCCAGCAGTGTCTTTCTGACCACAGACAAGTGACTTCTTGTGTCTTGTGTACAATGGGCTACCAAGGTCCTTCCCATTGGTACATGGTCGGGAGGTCCAAGAATGTGGGGTGGTACTGGCAATTGGGGCTTGCTATTGTCCCCTGACTCTCCACTCAAAGTCACAAAAAAGACAACACAAGGTTCCCCCGCAATGCTCACAGAAGAGCAGTAGCCACATACGTTTCCTGGGGCGTATCCTGGAAGCCGCTGAAGCTGAGGCCCCTCTTAGCACAGAGAGCTGCCCAGCCCGGCTGAGTTGCTTTTGTCTCAGGTGGCTTCTGTCATGGCCTGTCTCCTCTTTCTAGTTTCTGTTTGCCAAGTGCTGGGGCTCCCACGTGGGCCCCACTCCCAGCCGCTTTTCCCCTTTGTTCTTGGCTCCTTCTCCTCTGGCCCCTCAAGCCTTGGTTTCTATTTCTGTCTTTCCTCATTTTACCTGCATTATTCCCACACTCCTCTCAGCCCTGGGCCCCGTCTCCATTTCTCTGTCTTTAGCAGAGGATGGTGCTTGCCAGGAGGGCACTGTGTAAGAGGGGTTAACTGGGACACAGAGAGTCCAGGATCCAGATGGTCCCGCAGGTACAAAGCAAAATGTCACCTGCTCATGCAGAGACATTGGTACTAAAGAAGCACCTTGGGGGTCTCATCTGATCCAGAGAAGATAAATTACATGTGTTCTGTCTCCAGACACGTTTCTAGTTGATAAATGGGCTGTGTTTCATGCTTTTGAACATGTAGTCTGTGTGTGTGTGTGTTCATGTGCACATGGAGCCCAAAGTTGATACTGTCTGTTGTCTTCAGTCACTCTGCACTGTATTTATTAAAGCAGGGTCTCTCTCTCTAAACCACATCTCCAGATAGTCTCACTGACCCTGAGGATCCCCCATTTTTGCCTCCTGTATCTGGGATTACAGGTGGTTGCCTACCTGTCTGGCTTTTGTACATGGGTTCTGGGGGGATCTAAACTCTGGTCTTCACACTTGCACCACCAACCTTAATCTGCTCAGCCCTTTTCCCCAGCCCACACGAAGTCTTTCACACTCTGCAGGCATCATCACCATGTCCCCTAAGACTCCCGTGCACGAGTCAGTTTGGTGGGCTCTCAGCATCTTGTGTGATAAGAATGTCGGGGCAGATGCTCCTGAAGCATGGCCCTCTGTGCTTACCTCTTGACTGGCTGCGTCATCCCTGTGTACCTTCATGGCCCTGGGATTCTTCACTTGTGTGACATGCCTCTCACCCACAGGTTTGCCACCCAAGACAGGAATGCCCTGCTTCTCTACAATGGCCGCTTCAATGAGAAGCATGATTTCATCGCCCTGGAGATTGTGGAGGAACAATTGCAACTCACATTCTCGGCAGGTGGGGCCTCCTGTGGCCGCAGAGCATCTATCTCCCAGGCACTTTATAGATTGAATTTATCATTGTCCTCACGGCAGCTCCCAGCTGCTCACCCTTCCAACCCTAATTCTGTGTCTAGGATTCTGGCTTCTAGAAGATATCAGAGTGCAGGAGGATGACATTAATGCAGTGTTACTTGTAAAGCTAACACCAGACAAAGCCCGTTTCCTAGATCAGACGCAGCAAGTGAAGTTCAGTGATGGGGTGGAGAGAGAGATAGTCCTGCAGCTAAGAGCGTTTGCTATTCTTGCAGAGGACCTGGGTTCAGTTCCCAGTTCCCAGCATCCATGTGGCAGCTCAGTTCATAACTCCAGTTCCAGGGTATCTAAGGCCCTCTTCTGTATTCTGCGTGTACCTGGCACACATATGGTACACATATATACATGGAAGAAAAACAGTCATACACATAAAATCTAAAATACAAATAAATCTAAAAAAATAACAGTTAAAAAATTAAAGTGTGATATACCTATAAATTAATGTGACAACTTACACCAGCAGGTGAGGACCAGGCAGACACAGATTTGAGAATAGGGAATGGGGGTAGAGAGGGGCCAGCCTGTTCTGACTCAGAGCTCCTCCTCTCTCTGTGTGTGGGGGAATCTTGCCACCTTTCAGGTTGAAGCCCTCGATGTAGCAGGTGGGGTAGGTGATGGTTTCCATCGGGCTGTGCCAAAGAAAAGGCGCAGCCAGTTTCTCTGAACAACTTGTCTATCCCGCAGTCCTGGAAGCCTGATTGTAGGTCCCTGACCAATTTTCTCTGGATCTCCCTCTCACTGTTCAGGCGAGACCACAACTACTGTGACACCACAGGTTCCTGGAGGTGTGAGTGACGGGCGGTGGCATTCGGTGCTGGTGCAGTACTACAACAAGGTAGGAAGGTATCTTGGTACCTCCTCGCTTCAGGCCAGCCAGTGCTTAAGATGATGTTTGTCCTCTGCAGTGTAAAAGCAAGCAATGTTGGAAGGGACTGGAGGGCATGATATCAATGGAGGGTTCTGTGAATGTAGCCAAGCCTTGGGCTGGAGCTGTGGGGACAGGCAGGGACTCAGATACACTAAGAGAGGACACAGAGGATTGGTCTTTGACTTTCTTCAGTTCTAGGCTGGTCAGATGTAGCCCAGATGCAGAGCTGCCCTGAGCTGTGACGTGTTTTGGCTCTGAAGGCAGATGTTTTGGGTATATTTTGCAATTTATTGGCTGTAAGCACGCACACATGCACGCATGCGCATGCGTCCCAAAGTCTGGGTCTCACTGTGAATCTATGTGGGTCTTTCTTGCCCCTCAACTGAGCTCAGCCACAGCCCTCCCCAGACTTTCTAAGACCCAAATCTAGGTTAGACCAGCAGATGAGAGAGGAGGAGGGTCGTCCCTTCTGTGCAACTTGTGTGGTGGCAAAGATACTTTCTGAATTTGCTGTCCATGGCACTTCAGGCATTTGGTACCTGGGATGGCATCTGCCGCCCACTCTTGGGGCCCTAGAGCATGGGGCTGTTCCTGCCCTTCATTCTCCCTTTCCTGCCAGTCACTGCCATTCCTCTTTCTCCAAAGTCACCCCTTACATTTGCCCTGGGCATCTCTTTATTTCTAAAGGCTCCCCCCATAGACTAAGAGTGGTCTTTGGTCTCATCCTGTGTCTCTCGCTGTGGGTGGGAGCCATCTCTCATGGGGTGAGTGTTGGCCTACTGTAGCCTCTTAATGGTGATGGGGATAGAGGGAAGAGTTGCCAAGGCCTGGGGCCAAAGGCTCCCTGAACCTTAAGGGACACTGAGCTGGGAATGGGGTTTGGACTTTCCCAGGTCTATGCCCAGTGGCAGTAATGGTGCTGCATAGGGCACAGTTACCAGAGAAGAGAGGGTCTCTGCAGTCTGCACTGTCCTATTCCAGAGATTTTCATTTGCTCTTTAAGGGCTGGCCCTGTGCACTTTGGGGACAGTTATTATCATTATAAAGGATGCTACTCGCACATCCCCTGATTGGCTCCCACTGGCCCCAGGAGAAGCAGTAGAATGGGGTCCCTCCCTCCATTCTCTCCTCCCAGAACTCACAGCAGGACAGGGTTGGTTTTCTTTTCTGTGATGTCTTAATCCCTTATGGTTCTCAGCAATTTTTTTGAGAGTAATCACCCCCAGATTCTCCCATGGTTCCCACCAACACACACACACACACACACACACACACACACACACACACACACACACACACACACACACACACACACACACACACACGTTCTGCACTGTTAAATCAGTGATTCCCACCCTGTTCTTACCCCCAGAGAAAGTCCATCGACAACCATCCATCCTTGTACTAAAGGATAGTTGTTGCCTCTGGGCTCACAGGTGAGGGCTGAGCTCCCATGACTGGGGCATTGGAAGCCTCTGGAGCTTGGGACTGCTTTTCTGTGTCCCTGTGGAGAGGGGCACGGTCACCTGAGATACTCAGGCACTTTGATTGCCCTGTCTGTGCTGTCTGGATAGCTGGCCAGGTGACGACAGGCACAGGCAGCAGAACTTGAAGGAAGTGGAACACATTTGGCTCAAGGACAAAGTATCTACGTTTTTGTGTGCCCCAAATGCACCCTTCCCTGGGTCCTGATAGTTCACATACTTCATGACTCCCTCCCTCCCTTTTTTCCTTCCCTCCATTCCTTCTTCCTTCTTCCTTCTCCCTTCTTCCTTCTTTCCTTCCTCCCTTCCTTCCTTCCTTCCTTTTGGTTTATTTTTTAGGACCTTTAAAATGTATTTTTTTAAAATTTTATACATATGTGTGTGTGCGCCATGTGCATGCAGGTGCCTCAGATGCTGGAACTAGAAGTTACAGCTTGGGAGCTGCTCAATGCAGGTGCTGGGAACTGAACTTGGGTTGTTTGGAAGTGCAGCAAGAACTCTTAACCTCTAAGCCATTCCTCCAGCTCCATTGTTTTTGGTTTTTTGAGACAGGGTTTCCCTATGTAACTGCCCTGGCTGTCCTGGAACTCTCTCTGTTGACCAGGCTGGCCCCAAACTCAGAGAAACCCACCTGTCTCTGCCTCCAGAGTGCTGGGATTAAAAGAATGAAATTTTGAGTGGAAAGAATGACAGATAATCTCATAAAGGGATGCCCTTGTAATCCTGGCCTCTGCTCCCAGAAAGAACATCCAGGAACATTCACCCTGTCATCTTGCAGCATTTATCTTGATTCTGTGGCTTCTCTTGTGTGTTTTTCCTGCCTCCTAGACTTTATACTCTAGGCAGACATGCTGAGGGGCTTGTGCTTTCAGAATGTATAGGCCTGTTAGAATGAACCACTGGAAGCCCTGGGGTGTCAGGGAAGCATGTCAGGTGTGTATTTCCTTTCTCGTTTATTTCGGAGACACTTTGAGCTTGCTGCTGAGGGAGGGGTGGGAATGGGAGGCTGTGCCAGCCTTGGTTTCCCCACTAGAAGCCTCTGCATCTGTCTGCTGTGGTTGATTGGGACCCAGATTGGCACCTAGCATTGGCCTCTCAGCCCTGTTGTGAATTCTCTGTCTTGTGAGGCAGCTCAGAGAAGCACACCATTACAGAAGGCTACCCCAAATGGCCCCGAGGAAAGAAGGCTCCCATGCCACAGGATCAGCAGATAGAGGCGGATTACTGGAATCTGTGCTTCCCTTTCCAAGTCTGGGTTCTTTCAACAGCTCTCTCCACCTCCCAGTGAACAAACAGAGCCCTGAGCACAGGATTAGGCCTTTGCTGGGGCATTTCCTTCTCTTGCCAGAGGGTAGATTAGGGAGGAAACCTGCTAGTCTCTCCTCAAGTCTCTGTGCAGGCTAAGTGGGCCACACAACAGGGAATATTAGCAGAGATGTGTCTGTGGACGGCCCTGATGTTTCTCTGTGTTCCGCCTCTGAGGTGGCTGCTTTTACCAGTCCAGGTGCAGAGACAGACATGTTTTGGATCTGTGGGGGCCTAGGAAGACCTGTCAGGCTGGGAATAATTTACAGACTGTTTGGGAGCAGCAGCCTGAGGTCACGGTTCTTCAGTCTATAAGGAACAAAGGAGACTCTGAAAGTGACCTGTCAAGGCAAGTCACTCTCTTTGTTGGCTCTGTGTATCATGTCATGGTCACAGTCAGTGGCCTCTCTATTCCTAGCCTCTGGCAATAAAATATAGAGTGACCTCAGGCTACTGAGGAGGCTGTAAGAAGGTGGCCTGAGGAGAGGTGCAAGATGAGGGAGGGGTGAGCCACACAGAGACTCAGGCCATGTCCTGATTGTGGCCCTAAGTTCAGTGGACCCAGCAGTGAGGGGAAGCCCCCCGCCCCCTCAGACCTTTCTCTAATGGGTTGTGCTGGTCCTGAGCATAGTCTTCCTGTTTTGTTCATACCACCCAGGTTTGGTTATTTTTTGGTTACTAAGAAAATGTGCTTAGAGACTTGAGCGTGAACCTGACCCTGCAGTGAGAGTGTAGAATTGACTGTTGGCTGTGACTGTCATGGCTGCCCTGTTCTTCCCGAGAGACAGCTTCCTTCAGGTACATCTTTGCTTTGTTTCTATCCTGGACATGTCAGCCTGACAAAGTATCTCTGCACAGAGACCACAGCTCTGGGAACTGTGTAGGACCTGTCTCAGGCCTGCTGGCCTGTGGGGGGACTTCAGAGCTGCCAGACTGGCTTCTTGTCAGGGTCCTCAGAGGAAACAGGTGGAACGTACAAACTGGCTGATCCAGGAGAGACAAAGGACGGGCCAGTGTGGGGCAGCAGGGAAACTTATAGGCCTAGAAGATGTGGTAATGGAGCTGTGTGGCCTTCATCCTGGAGGAGCAAGTGCTGTGGTCAGAAGCCTGAGTAGGATGGTGTTTGTGGCCCCAGGGAGCCCTCTGCAGACCTTCCCAGTGAGGATGGGGCAAAGGTAGTTTGCTCTTTCTTTCTGGTTAATGACATTTTTCAGTGAGAAGGTCTGTTGGTTAAGTTCACCTTCTGAGGAACAGAAGAGCAGGTTGGAGTTCATGGTGGTGATTCTAGAGAAGTCTTTTCAGAGGCAGACATTGCTCGGCACCAGCCAGCCCTTCTCTGGAAGCACTAGGGAGGTTTGGCTGGGTGGGGATTTATGACTGTGATTCTCCACTATAGACTTTTTTCCTGAGGCTTTTGTAAAAGCAGTTAAGAGTTTCCACCTCCAGCATATGATGGCTGACTTTGGAGCATTTGAAATTCAGGTTTCAGTGGTGGGTTTAACTTTCAGTACCCAGGGGTGTTCATGGGATAGGGAGAGTTACCCTACCTAGAAGTAGCATCTGGCTGCTTCCAAAAGAGGGTATTGCTTGGAAGAGAGGGAACCTGTGGACATCCACTGGGCATTCAGTCCTCTTGTGTACCTCTTTTGCTTCATCTGGCTATACCTGTTTTGCTCAGGGAGCCCAGTGGGGGCTGGGGAAGCAGGCATACCATGAGTCTCATCCTCTTGAATGTCTCAGGGATTGATCCAACTGGAACTGAATGACAAACACATGTACAAAAAAGCTGAGATCAGGTGGGTTATGCTTGCTCTGATGGAGGGCACCAGCTGCGTGCGTGTGTGCGTGCGTGCATGTGTGTGTGTGTGTGTGTGTGTGTGTGTGTGTGTGTGTGTGTGTGTGTGTGTGTTGGTTTTGTTTTTGAGACAGAGTTTGTCTATTACGTAGCTCTAGCTGTTCTGGAACTTGTTGTGTAGACCAGTCTGGCCTGGAACTCACAGAGATCCATCTGTCTCTGTCTCTTAAATGCTAGGATTAAAGGCATGCACCACCACTCAGCCCAGCATGTATATCTTTTCCATCTGAATCAAGGCAGGTTTATGGTATACACCTGCACAAGAAAGCAGGTTTAACTAATTGAGATAGAAGGCCTCTACAGGGAAACAGTCTCAGGCTGGAGCTATCTCTTGAGGAGGAAGCCATGGTCATGGTTTCTATACATACTATTAATATTTCCACTTGGACCAGAAGAGGCCTTTTCTCTCCCTCTGAGCTTTGCCTGGGGAAGGCTTTGCCACTCCCGTGGATTGAGGCATTGAGGTCCTTGATATGGCCATGACCATGTCAAATAATACACATTACTCAGGACTCCATGCACTTTCCACTTAAGGAGCCGTTTATTGGGACCCTCCTTACTGCTTTGGTTGGCTAATTAAAGGTATTATATGTGTCTGGCTGTTCTCACCTCTATTTTGAGACAACCCCAGCCTACTGGGGAAGTGTGGATGTGCTGTCAAGGTTTGTGTGTGCAGCTTGGATACATGGGTCAGTGTGGTCTCTTCTGTGGGTATGCTCAGGATGTCAGCAGGAAGTGGAGCCTGAGGTCAGGGTGAGTCTGCAGGGGAGTTTTAATAAAGGGATTAGGAGGTGAAATGCCCATGGGCTTCTCTACTACCACCAACTGACATTTGGGGTTGATGACTCTTTGTTGGGAGAGGGACCATTCTGTGTCCCCGGCCACTATCGTGAGATGCCACAGAATCCATACCCTAGTGAAGATTCAAAGGTCTCTTGTTACTGCTAGACGTCCTCAAAGGATTGTCTCTTCCTGGGCACTCGGTTCGGGATATAGGGGTTAGCTGGGAGGGATTCCCAGTGGTTAAGGTGAGGACAGGAGTAGCTGAAGCCAGGACAAGAAACAAGTGGGTAGTAGCAGTAGGCAGCTTGTCTTAAAGGAAAGGACACTCAGCCCTCAGCATCTTGCACAGAGACATCACTCTGGTGACTGTCACACTGGCCTCCTTCAGCTAACAGGGCTTGTGACGTTCCTCTCAATCAGGCTGGCTGTCCAGTGCTTGGGCCCTTCTTGTTCAAGGGATGACTAGAATGGTGGTCCTCCTCCTCCTCCCCCACCCCTTCTCCTCTTTTTCCTCTTCCTCCTCATCATCCAGTGAAGTTTTTGGTTTTTTGTTTTTTTTCCCATCAGTTTCTTAGTAGCCTAGTTTTTAGTTAAGCCCGCAATCCAATTCCTCAGTAGCAAGCTGTGGAATCTAGTCTGGTTCCTTTATATTTTCCTTTTGAAACATGAACTAAATCAGTATTTTTTTTTCCCAACCTGTCATGCATGGGCTCTGCTTATGAATATCCCGTAATTAGTGCAAACTGTGTTAGCTGTGGGAAGAGTGGCATCGTGCAGATGTGATCTTGGTTAAAATAAAAACAGAAAACCAAAATACATTGCACAGGAACTGAGAAGTATTGGGTTGGGCCCAGAGATGCTCAGGGTAAGAGCATTGGCCGACATAGCTCCTAGCATGCACGTGGCAGCCCACGAGCATCTGTAACTCCAGTTCCAGGGGATTCGTCATCTTCTTATTCTTCCAGACACTGCATGGTACACATGCACGTGCAGGCAAAACACCCATACATAAAAACAATCCAAAGGGGTTGCAAAATAGTGTTTTCGATTGATAAATAATAAATCAAATCGACATGATTAATGTCAATTTGGGTTGCCAGGTTTTCCTTGTCTGCATAAATCTGAGAAGAGGCTTAGGAAAGGGTCGCTATATATGTTCAGGCTGACTGCGTTTGTGGTTTAAAGCTAGAGTCACTATTACGAGGAAGGGGATTCTGTGAGGAATGTACCACTCTTCTCAGAACTGACACCTCTCTCTCTAACTGGGGGTGAGGTGACCTTGGGCTGTCCTCTGAATGTGGATCTTCTTAGGAATTGCCTAGTCCTGGCTGGGTTTACTTTGGCTTGTTCACATGGTTCAAAGCCTCCTGTCTGTGCTGCACGTAAAACCCAAGTTCCAGAAGAGGTGGGTTATGACCCTCCACCTCCACTCCACTAGAGAATTTTTACTATTCCAGAAGACCCACAGGCCCTTCCTCAGACACTTGGGCAAGTCTCCCCAAGACCTCCACACCCCCCCCCCCCACCCCCACCCCCCCCCACCCCCCCCCACCCCCCCGCCGTCTTCCTTCTCCTCCTCTTCCTCTTTTTGAGAAAGAGCTTCACCGTGTAGCTCTGAATGCCCTGGAACTCACTCTGCAGACCAGACTGTTCTCAAACTCACGGCACTCCATATGCCTCAGCCTCCCAAATTCTGAGATTAAAGGTGTGCACCGCCACACCCAACAAGGGAAATCTCAAGGCAGAGCTGAGGACGTGTGTTGCCAGTGACATTGTAGTGGCTCTTTTTGCAAACAGCAAGCATGGCAGGTATTCTCCTAAACAAGGATGTGAATTTAGGTAGATCTATGATTCTTTAAGCCCTACTGTATGTCATCTTGTACAGACCTGAATTATGGGTAGAGCATCAACCATTTGGGTCAGTGGCAAATGAATAATTTTTGGTATTTTTCATATATATATTTGTTAAATATATATTTGACAAATCTGCAGATTTGAAGACTATGCAAGATAAAGAAGCCACATTTTCATGAAGTTAGTTGAGGTTTGCAAAATACCTAAACCTGTTCTGAGCAAGGGTGCAGCAAAGTAAACTTATTTTCTTTGGTCTCCTACTGCACAAGGTCCTCTTGCCAACAATAGGGGAGTGTGGGGTTTCATATGAACCTATGGGAGTGTACCTCAGGGGTTCAGTTACCATAAAAGCTCTCATTGTCTGCAAGCCTGAGCCAGGAGTGTGAATCAGTTTCTTTCCGGCTGTGTTTCCTGCCAGTGCAGTGAGCTCCTGTCTGGCCTACATGGGTATTCCATAAATATCGAGTAGCGACACTTCCATACCAGCACATTCCGCTGGCTCTCAGTGGATCACTGGGTGATGTCTGAGACCCTGGTTATCTGTCCTCCATCTCCGCCTTTGGAATGTTAAATGCTTCCCTTGAAGCCAAGCTTAGTAGGTAACAGAAGCCAGCCCAAGGGGTCTAGAGTGGCCAGTGAGCCCTGTGGGAGAGGTGGCTGGGGTGGCCTGTAGAGCTGCAATTGGTAGCATTGGGGCATGCAGCAGGTATAGGGACACACCCTGTCCTCTGACAGGTGGCAGAGCTAAAGATAAGGTGCCTGGCTTCCTTTTCTAAACACAGACTAGTCAGCTGGTAGAGAGCCACCTGCATGGAAACTTCACTGCTCCTAGTCGGCCCCTGGGGCCTTTGTGTTCCATTGCTGTGTTATGGAAAGTCCTTTAGGAGTGAGGGTGTGTCCTGTCCGGTGGAATGGCTGCTTTTTCCTACACCCTCCATCTGTCTCATCCTTTTCCTGTGTACCTCTTCCAGTGTACCCCTGTACTCATTCTGTGCACCTTGAGGTGCAATTTGCTGCAGCATGCCTGCTTCCCTCATCTCTGCACTAGTCCCGGGGCCGTGTATACTAACATCTTGCCTAGTATTAGCATGCATAAGTCCACAGCGGTCCTCACGGTTCTGGGAGGAGATGGGGAAACTGGGTCACAGGAAGGGGAGGGCTGAGCCATTTCCTGTGACTTCTATTTGTTGGTGTATCTGGTACGGAACAAAGCAAGGCAAAAGGCTGCAGAGATGGCTGTGTCCTCTGCTATACCAGACTATTTTATTAAATATACACTATATCACCACAGTGTCATTCAAATGTGTCATCCCTAGCCTACCACTCGCCTCCCTGCTGTGACTGTCCTTTTTCTCCACAGTCCCTTGGCTTTTCCTAGCAAGCTCATGCTCTCCTTCCAGGTAAGCGCTAACCATCATGAAGGTGATCTCATTGCCCTCAGGATCTATCGGTGAGGTAGAAGATAGTACTCTGAGGTGAGGTCAAAGATAAGGAACTAGAGTGTAGGGGCTCTTTGTTATGTCCCAGGTAAGGGGTGGGGGGCCAGAAATAGGCCTATCAGCTCCTAGCTAGAGTGGGCTAGGCTCTGTAAGAATGACTTGTGAGAATGTGTAAGAGCCTGTTCGTGGTATGCAAAGCATGAGATCTCCTGGTGAGTGTGTACATGTGAGCATGCATGTGTATATACGGTGAGCACCTGTGTAAGTGTGCATAGATCCATGGGTATGAGTGTGCAAGGGCAGATGAGCCTGATCAAGCATGCATTGAGAAAGCAATGTGTTGTGTGGTGTGAGTATGCAAGTGGACAGTTCCTGTTAGCATTGGCCCATGCTCTGTCATCTCCAGAGTACTTCCTGGCTACCCATTGTGTAGCCTCAGCTTAGTGGATTTGCACTGGCAAAGGAGAGCTCCAGGGACACTTCCCAGGTACACCCTTGTCCCACCTCCCAGGTCTCCATGACCAGGACAACTAGACGTATGCCTTTGTCTTTAATGTGAAACACAAGAGAGGGCAAACACAATTTTGTTACTGTGATATAGTCCCATGGTAAGGACCTTAAAGGCAGACTGAAGTGATCAGTAGGTGCCTGTGCAAACCTGTGCATGGCAGACACAGCAGGGTGGCCTCAGAGCTGCCTTTGGAGAAATGAAGGCACCGCACTTGGGCTCCTACAAACATTCCCGGGGTCCAGCCATCTATGAATTCTTTGATATGAATATTGGTTGGTCATTTCTGACGTTGAGTGTGAATTCATTCACCTCTGGGTCCTACCCTACTGCATCTGGTTTCACAAGCACCCCACTCTGCCCGCCCCCACATTGAAACCAAACCCCCATTGGCCTCCCAATGAGGAATTGTCTGTAGCAGGTTAAAAGACTGCAGAAATGTGAGCGCTTCGGAGGACCAAAGGCTTTTGTGTGCACACAAAAGCTCTCTGCAGATACTTTAGGCATCTAAGTGGAAGCCATCAGGGAGGGGCCATACACTGGGAAGAAAATAGGCTGGGGAAACGACAAGGGGCAGGCCTGGGATGCTTTGGCATCAGGAATCTGATCTGCAGGGAATGGTGGAGCTGGCCTTTTGGGGCCTCACTTTGAAGTGCAATGTAGCCCTTGGGTTTCTTGAATGGAGGAGGAGTTTACTGTGGAGGCTCCACCCACTGGCCGGTTCCACTTGTCCTGGGGGTGGGTGGGGTTTTGCTCAGAACAGTGTGTGTGGCGTGGCCGAGGTGGAAGACTGAAGCTGTGGACTCCAAAGGGTATAGACATGTGTATACAACATATGTGTAACAACTGATGATGGTGGAGACTCGGCTGCAGGCATCACGTACTGCTCTGCAGTGTGGGTATCACCGTTGGTCTGTGTGTATTGCCACTGCTAAGCTTTCCATCCTGAAGATGATGCCTAATATTAAGAGGCTTGAAGGAGGTACCTCAGACATGGGGGGGGGGGGGTCCTTCCTGCTCTGGCTGTCTGTTCCCCAAGACACAGCTCTGGGAAGGTTAATTATCACATGCCCAGCATCCCACATAAGAACAGAGGGTAACTTGGAGCCTGCCGCTTGACCCTTTAATCACACACTCCTTTTCTTTTATGAAAATATATGACAAATTTTTAAAAGTTCACTTTTAAAATGTTAGAAGGTGACTCATTTTGTCCTGGTCTTTGTCTCTGTTACTGAGCAGAGACCCAGTCTCAGACTCACTGGACATGCTTTATCTTTCCCCTCCTCCTCCTCCTTCTCTCACGCCCCTCCCTCTTGACAGGGTTTCTCTGTGTAGCTCTGGCTGTCCTCTAACTAGCTCTGTAGACAAGGCTGGCCTTGAACTCACAGAGATTCACCTGCCTCTGCCTTCCCAGTGCTGGAATTAAAGGTGTGCACCAACCACTACCATCTGACTATCTTTCTCCCTTTATGTATGTATTTATTTTTTGTAATTTAAAAATGTCTTTTTGAGACAGGTCTCATGTAACCCAGGCTAGCCTCAAATTTTCTATGTAGCTGAAAATGACCTTGACTTCACAAGGCCTGGGATTACAGTTATGTGTCACCATGGATGGATTTATGGGGTGTAGGGATTGAACCCAGACTTTATGTATGCTAGGCAAGCACCGTATCACCTGAGCTACATCCCCAGGCTCTACTTGGGGATGTTCATTTGTGTGTGTGTATGGGGGGGGTGGTCATGTAAGCCATGGTGTGTGTGTGGTTAGAGTACAACTGTGAGAAACTCATTCCCTCCTCCATGTGGGCTCAGGGATCAAACTCATGTCCTCACTTGATGGTCGGTGCCTTTACCTACTGAATATAGCCAAGTCCCACCCTTTAAAAAGAACATTTTTGTTGTTGTTGTTGTGGCAAGTCTTGGAAGGAACCCAGGTGTACTTGCATGCTAAGTGAAGGTCTGCCATTAAACCCAATCTCCATTTTTTTTTTTTTTTTTTTTTTGACCAAAGCAGCCAGCCAACATCTCCATCAGTGCACTCACTGTGGTCCCCGTCTGCCTAACCACCTGCATAGCCTCTAAGCCTCTGCCAACAACCGCCATCTTCCTTGCTGTATTTACCACCCACCACAGCAGCATAGGCACTAGTGATGGATGGTGGCAGACTTTCCCAGAAGTGGCCCAGAGAGAGCATGGAAGATCGATGGGGAACATTGGATGGAATTTACGTGGCCCAAAGAAACAGCTTTCAGAACATAACACAGTGCAGTATAGCAATATGCCGTCTAATCTAGAATGTTCTCCTAGTCTTACAAGGATACTCTGTTGCTATCAGCAGTCACCCTCAGAGTCTCCGCAGCCTCCACAGCCACCATCCAGTGTCTTTGTCATGTGTGTGTGTTCTGGGCATCAGGGCTGCATGGCATCATATAGTATAAGCCCTCAGTATCATGCCTCAGGGCTCATCAAAGTTGTGTATATCAGTGCCCTAATCCCTCATATCATGTTTATCATCAGTTTTACCCTTCTCCCATTATCCCATTGCCGCTGCCACCACTACCATCATCATCATCATCATTGATCCTTCTCCTTCTGTTGAATGGTATTTGGGTTGTTTCTGCTGTCATTGGGGAATTGTAAGGAGTACTAATGTGAACATGTATGAACCTGTGGGGTTTTTGTTTTTTTTGTTTTGTTTTTATCTTGAGTCTTTTTTTTTATTCCCTGGGGCATGTCCCTGGGCATAGTGGACCCTGTAGTAGCCACCATTTGACTGATGAATTCTCTGCATGCATCCTGGTCACCTCTTGTATTATCTTTCTCCCCACCTCCCCCCTCCATGTGAGTCAGAGTCTTTCTATGTAGGCCTGGCTGTCCTGAAACTCAATGTGTAAACCAGGCTGTCTTCAAACTCAAGAGATCTGCTTGCCTCTGCTTTCTAAGTGCCGGGGGTTAAAGGTGTAATCCACCATGCCTGTTTTCTCTCCCTTTCTTTAACCTGGTCCATGAGCTCACCTCCCGCGCAGTGCAGTGAGCAGTGAGCCCATTGTTGAACAGCCAGGAACTGAGACCACTCACTGAGGTTGCTGGCTTCTGGCCACTTCAGTTCCAGCCTCTACGGGCACTCCTTACCCCTGCCTCATATCTCCTCCTGAGCTTGGCTGACCCACAAGTGCTTGGCCCTCTGCCTACAAACTCCTTCCCTTTCATCTGCAAGGCCAGGGCACCTATTTTGGGGTGATGATTAGCAGCGGTCACCCCAGGGTGACCAGCCAGGTGTCAGCATGTCAGCAGTGCTTGCTCCTTATCAGCAGCAAGCTCCTTATCACTCTGGATACAAACCTGAACCACCCCCCCCCCACCCCCCCCCCCGCGCGCACGCGCGCCCTTCCCCTGTTTTCCACCTCAGGGTTCTCTTCCTCCCTGTCTATGCTTGAATCCCTTGGTGCTGAGCTGTTGATTACAAACTGTAGCGTACAGCAATCACAATTTTGTAAATAGCTGCTCAGTTACATTAAAGCCTCCGCATGTAAAGGCTGTTTATATCCAACCCTCTGAAAGTCTCACACCCATCCCTAAAAATGTAAATTACATGCTATGGAGATGATACGGGGGTTCGGACAGCCTGGGGATGGTCCTTCTTTCTCAGCGTGGTACCTAACACTTAAGCAGCTGTAATGGGCACCTCACCAATCTCCCGAAGCAGACTGCTGCTCCCGAGTGAGAAAACAGATGATTTTCCATAACTGTCTAACTACTGCTTAACACAGAGGTGGAGTCTCTAAGGAAATAGATAATCAGAGATTGACCTAAGATAATTGACTCCCCTCAGAGTTCCCAAAGAAAGGTTTGTGGGAGACTTGTGTAGTTAACACTACAATTCTTCTAACATCAACAGGATAGATGTGTATATGTGCATGCGCACACGTGGACATACACCTATGTATATGAGTGTGTGCATATGTGTGTGTTCATGATTTGTATTTTAAGGGCTCATGCATGTGTTTAGGTGCACTTGCGTTAATGACAGAGGTCATCAATGGTTATTTTCCTCAGGTCCTCCCCACTGAACTTGGAGCCCACTGATCAGGCTGGCCAACTTTGGGGATCCACTTGTCTCTGTTTCCCTAGTGCTAGAATTATAGGCATGCATGGCCATGCTGAGCTTTTGTGTAGGCCCTGGGTTCTGAACCTAGGTCCTTATGCTTGCATGGCAAACCTAATGCCCAGTGGGTATTTTAATCTTAAACCCTACCTTATACCCAGAGAAACTACTGCCGTGGGCTTATTCAGGGAAGATGGCTGGAGGAGGTGAAGTGGAGGGTTCATGTAAGGTAGCTACATGCCAAGTCACCTGCTGTACAACTCCAGGGTATGTGGCCTGAGCAGATGGACCCTACTTCACATTTCTCAGACACTTGGTTGAGCTCCTGTTTCCAAAAGTTCCATGTCCTTCCTTCCAGCCCTGCGGATCCATTAAACAGGTGTCTCCTTCCTGAGAGAACATTGAGGTTTCATCTTGAATGAGCTGCAAATCTTTCCCTGTTCAAAGACGTTAAGGATGTCTTAATTACGGTCTCTGTTTTTATAGCTATTTCCAATAGTATAAAGTAAAATAAGGTTGCCGTATTAATGTAACTGGCTCCAGAACTTTTAATAAAAGAAGGAGTGATGGGCCCATCATTTTTTTTTTTTTTTTGAGATGTTTCCCAGGCTGGCCTTGAACTTCCAGACTTAAGTGATCCTCCTGCCTCAGCCTCTCGAGTTCTAGGACTGTAGGTATTTTGAGGGGATTGAGGAGGGCTGCTGCAAGGCTGTCTGTGGAGAAGGAGTCTTGTGTGTGTGTGCCAACTGGAAGGTCTGGTGACACCACCCTGGGGTTATGTTCACACAGGGACATAACCTAGGGACACAGGCTTTGGCACCTTGATATGCAGGTTTGAAAGAAAATCCAGATGCTACCAGCCTTCCCGCCCTCTGGCTGTTTTCCCGTTTCTAAAACTCTGAGACCTTCTGACCTTTTGTCTAGTATGGGCAGTACAGTTGGCTTCTCTTCTCCAGGAAGGATTTCACAGGTTATATGGGTGGATACTTGGTGTCCTGAGAGTCTATGGAGGCTGCCAGGAAAAGAAGCCATCCCTGGGTGGCTTGAGGAAGTGGGAGCCCAGACTGGTACATGAGGCTAGCAAAGGGGCCAAGGCTAAGAGGTGCCAGGTCTGGCCTGGAAGCTTAGAAGAGAGGCAACTTCCCACCAGTGAAGGAATAAAGATAATTTGAGAGTGAGACTAGCACAGGCACTCAGTACTTGTGTACTCGGTATGGCCAGGCACCATCTTGGGAGGATGGGAAACGGGTCTTGATATTTGAACCAGGAAGCTGCAACCTGAACACAGGTTGTGGTGGCCGGGAGCCAGTGAGGGACAAAAAGTAGGTCCTGAGGAATGGCATGGCTGTGTCTGGAGGCCATAAGGAAGGGCTAGCAGCTGTGTGGCTTAGATAACAGATGTTTTCCTCTCAAGTGGAGAACTGAACTCAGATAGTTGTGGGGGAGAAGATTTAGTTCAATGGTTGGGTGGTTATGGTTGTCTATAGCCCTAGACTTCCATCCCTAGCACTTCACCCCCCCCCCAAAAAAAATTATAAGGCAGCTTTCTAGGGAGGGTCCTGCATGTTTCTACCCTCCCATCCTGGGTACTGTCTATAATTGTGGACCCCAATCAAGTGGTCTCAGGCCCCAATAGTCTACCTTGAATTTGCCTTAATTCATGCCGCAGCCTTATTTCCAACAAATTCTCATTCTGAGCTTCTGAGAAGGACCTGTGTTCTGGAAAGATTCCCTGCACTCTGTAGCAGATTGGGTGCTAGGGTATCTTACCCTTCATGTATTTTCCACCTCTGCAGATAGTGCGTAGAGCTGGGCCACCAGCCCAGGGCACACTGAGAGAAAGAGCTGACAAATTTTATTCTTTTGACCTCTACAGCCCAACATCGGCCACCTGGGCCTGCCCCATGGGCCCTCTGGAGAGAAGGTGGCTGTGGTAACCGTGGATGACTGTGATGCAGCTGTGGCTGTGCACTTCGGAAATTACGTTGGGAACTACAGCTGTGCTGCCCAGGGCACTCAGAGCGGCTCCAAGAAGTGAGACACTTGGAGGGGAAATGCAGGGCATCCACAACCATTCAGGTCTCCTCTATACAAGTCATCCCTTTCAGGGCAATGCAGAGTACCTTGGTATCCTCTGTCTACACTGGTTTCAGACTCTCTTCTGTGGATAGCATCTTCTCTCTCAGACCATAGAACCCTCAAGAATAAGTCCCCAGACACACCTGTCCAGCCAGATTGGCAGGGCATATCAATAATCTTAGCACTTGGGAAGCTGAGGTACATGAATTGAGATTCTACATAGCCTCCTCTACCTATGAATTCAAGGCCAGCCTAGGTTAAGCAGTGAGTCACCACAGAAGTCAGTATGAGCAACTTGCCTTTCTCACCCTGTCTCCCTGGGTTGCCGATCCACATGAGGTGGAAGTGGCTGGGTGTCCTTGCTGGTTTTGGTTCTCTCCAGGACAAGAAAATTTTAACACCCATATGCAGGTCCAGCCTCGCTTTATTTTCTTTTGATAATACCAGCCCCAAAGGTGAGAACCTGCTCCTGCTGTGTCCAGATGATAGGGTATAGGTGGAATATAGAACATTGGGTTTCAGGACTAGAGAGACGGCTCAGTGCTCAAAAGCATTAGCTATTCTTCCAGAAGACCTGAGTTCAATTCCCAGCACCCACAGGGTGGCTCACTTCTATTAATAACTGTAGTCCCATAGGATCTGGCACCCTCTTCTGGTATGCAAATGTGTAAATGCAGATAAAACACACATATCCTAAATAAATAAATCTTTTGTTTTGAGAGTCTCCCTTTGTAGCCCAGGCTGCCCTTCAGCTTCCAAGTCTCTATCCTCAGTATTCTTAGGGCCAGGATTACAGACTTCTACCAATGCCCTTGTCCCTAAGTCTTTATCCCCTTTGAAGGTCATGTTCAGGTGAATACAATGAGGGTCACACCTTTCCTGTCCTCTTAACTTTCTTTACTGTATTGATGAATTGTGCAGGTCTTGAACCCTGCCTGAGACCTCAGCTGCCCCCTGCTGGAGCCAGAGTTTTGCTCTAATTACACTTTCTCCCTAGAGAGCCAAGGAACTATGGATGCTTCCCTCTACTGCAGAGTGGAACTCACTAGGTGGTCCTTAGCTACCCCCAAACACCCATTTATTGCAAAGTGATGCAGGTGTGAGGAAGTTGAGACCCAGAGAAGCTGTGAGGAGCCACTAGTGACCTTGACTTCTGTCCTGATCCCTGTCATCTGCCTTGGGCTTGCACCTGCTCTGTGACTGAAGCCTTAGCCATAGTGTTGTAGTGGTGTTACAGCAGTGACAGGCCTAATATCACAGAAAACTGCTTTGCCTTCCTAGGTCACTGGATTTGACTGGACCTCTGCTCCTGGGTGGTGTTCCCAACCTGCCAGAAGACTTTCCTGTGCGTAGCCGGCAGTTTGTGGGATGCATGCGAAACCTGTCTGTCGATGGCAGGATTGTGGACATGGCTTCATTCATTGCCAACAATGGTACCAGGGCAGGTATGCATAGCTCTTGGGGGTGTAGGACTAGCATGGTGCCCAGTAGACATTTGTGACCATACCAGGGAGAAAAAGGCTGCTTCTACCTTCCAGAAAGTTCTTGAAACATCTACCATCTTGGGAATGGCTATAGAGCTTAATGGGTATGACCACAGTGCCTGCAGTTTGCTGTGTTCCTGATGTTGGGTGCATTGTTCAAAATCCTAAGATCTTAAGCTTGTCACCAGGTGGTCAGACCAGACCCTGGGAAGGCATGGAAACCTTGAGTCTCAGATATGGGTAGAGCAGAGAATTATATACACCCCAGTCTGGGGTTCTCACCGTGGCCAGTAGATTTCAGGCTGGCTGTCCCTAGCTGATTGCACTCATGTATGGGTCAGTGTGAGGAGTGGTGTATCTCCTTAAGAGAAGCCACCTTGTGGCCTTCAACTCAAGGCCAGACGTTCTGTGGAGATATGTTTCAAATTTAATAAAAACTAGTCTGGAATATCAGAGGACAGAGCTGTCTTTTTTTTTTTTTGGAGACAGAGTTTTCTGTGTAACAGTCCTGGCTGTCCTAGAACTTGCTTTGAAGACCAGACTGGCCTTGAACTCACAGAGATTCTCTTGCCTCTGTTTCCCAAGTGCTAGCACTAACAGTGTGAGCCACCACTACCTGCCCTCCGTTCTTCCCTGCAGGCTGTGCTTCTCAGAGGAACTTCTGCGATGCGACCTCATGCCAGAATGGGGGCACCTGTGTGAACAGGTGGAACACATACCTGTGCCTATGTCCACTCCGCTTTGGTGGGAAGAACTGTGAACAAGGTAAACATCTGTCCCTTCCCCCAAACCACAGTGGTGCATCTGGGGAGGGGGACACAGGCAATGGGCAGTCTGAGGAAAGCTGCAATAGAGGTCCAGGGTCTGGGGCCAGCTCTATAGGATGTAAAGTTGGGTGGCCATGAGGGTCAGAAGAACAAGGTGGCTGTGGGGACACGCCTGAGCCTCCTGGAGTTCTCGGGTACCTCTTCTGAAAGCTGCTGCTGATTGGGCCTGGGGATGAGCCTGAAAGAGAGTTTCCCACCCACCTCCCGGAGAAGCTGCAGGATCCGAGGGGTGTCTTAGTTTTTTTCCTTGCTGTCATAACATATCTGGACAAAAGCAACTTAAAGGGTAAAGGCTTTATTTGGCTCACAGTTCCAGACCGTAGTAAGTCTGTCATGATTGGGATGTCACCACAGCAGAGCTTGGAGAGAACTGTTGACATTACACAGTCACTGTAGTCAAGAGCAGAGAGCAATGCATGCATGCTGGTGCCCAGCTTGCTTTCTTCACTATACAAGCCATGATCCCCCACCTGGGAAATGGTGCCACCCACTCAACTGAAACCTGAACCTACTTCAAACTCCCAAGGACCACCCCTTGACTGTCATCCATCCATCCAGGGTGCTCCTTGTCTCACTGGATGTATCTGAAAGCCCTAGGGTTTCTTTGCACAGTGAGCTACACAGAAGCCATGGTGCATCTGCACAGTCTGTTGCTGGGTTCTTAAGGTAGTAATGAGCACAGATACAAATGCCAGTCTGAGGCTAACGTGAAAGACCCCTTCCTCACCTGGCCGATAGCTGAGAAGGTGCTCTCTGCCTGATTTTGGGAGGTCCCTGAGGTGCTGGTCTGTATCTGCAGTTATGCCACACCCGCAGCGCTTCAGTGGTGAGAGCATTGTGTCATGGAGTGACCTAGACATCACCATCTCTGTGCCTTGGTACCTGGGGCTAATGTTCCGGACCCGGAAGGAGGATGGCATGTTGATGGAGGCCACAGCTGGCACATCTTCCAGGCTCCATCTCCAGGTGAGTGTGTCTGTGAACTATACACACACCTACAGAGCAGTGCCTCAGGAAAAAAAAAACCAGAGGAGCTTCCCAGGATGCCTGTTAGGGCACCTGCCACTCACCTCCTATGCCTGCCCTATGGTAGACAGAGAAAACACAGAAGGGAAATATGGGTGACGGAGGCAGCAGTGCCATTGAGACATTCAGGAGAGGGGAAGTGCAGAGGTCATGAACAGCTAATTCTCCTATGGGGTTCTTTACCCATACCCACTTCCCTTCACTGCAGCCACGGAGTGGAGCGTGTAACCGTGAAGCTGGTGGCTCAGTGTAACTTGCCTAGACAGAAGCTCTGGTCTTCCCTGCCTGGAATTTGACCTTTTTTTTTTTTTTTTTTTTTTTTTTTCCCTGACTACATTCATAGTCTTTCACAGCTGAGGGCAAAGGACTGCATCAGATGCAGAGTGCCTCCATTCGTCCACACTGCAGCCACTTACCCCTGCATTAAACTTGTATGCTGTCATATGCTGGGTCCCTGCCTACGGGGCTCTTTAGAACCCGTGGCATCACGACACATCTGTTTTCTTCAGTTTTTCCTCTTTGCTATTTGGCTTGTTTGAAACCTTAGGTCATTTTTAGAAGCGATCTTAATGCACTCGATTCATGCATTTGAACATCTCTTGCATTAAGTTTCTGATAGGTTGTTAGAGCCAGAGGTACCAAGGAATGATTAGTTATTGCCTTTGGGGGGGGATCACCTGGTGCTTCCTCACTAAGCTGCCCTCCCCTCTCCACCTCTTGACTGGTAGTGCACTAGAGAGAGCCCTTATCCTATGCTCACTATGAGATTTTGAGGTGTTTAGGATGAGCCCAGTCTGGGAATCTGTGTGACCAGGAGGTCCCCAAGCCTGCAACTTGTCCTCTGCCCTTGTATCTCTGACACTGATCAGACAGATGTCTTGTATAAACAGTGACCCATGATTCCTGGGCAGGGTCCGAATTGCCCATCTTTGACTCTCCTTGGATTTAACACCCTCCTGATGTGCAAAATTCCAAGAGGACCAATAGTCACTAGGGGAATCATGCTCAAGCAGGAACTTGCTCTCAACTTTGGAGGAGTTAATAACTGGGTGTTTCTTTCTTTCTTTCCTCCAGGCTTTCCCAAAGTATGTATATGTAAGCACATGCATGTGTGCCTATGTCTCTTTGTGTGCTTATGTCTGGCTATGTATGTGAATGTCTAAGCATATATGTATGTGTGCATCTGTGTGTAGATCTGTGCATGTCATTATGCACGTGTCTGTGTTTGCATGTGTTCATGACTGTGTGTACATGTTTGTATGCACATTGGTATACATGTCTATGAGTGCATGTGTGCCCATATGTGTATGTATGTTTATGCATGAGTGCATGCATGTCTCTGTATGTGTCCGTATGTGAATGCATTTAATGGACTCTGGTACCCATAGACTTTCTTCCCCATAGGTCATCCTTTGTCTCCCTTCTTCTTTCTTCCCTTCAGCATCGTCTCTGCTACATATCAGTTTCTTCTTTTCCTGAGGAGTCTGGCTACACTGCCATGTGAATCACATGGCACTTCTGTACCAACATTACAGTCTAAAGGCAGTGGTTCCTAGAACCAGTACTCATGGCCCTAGCTGTCCTCATGTCTTCATGTAGCCATGGCTTGTTTCTTCTACTTCCTGGACCCTGGATCCTCCTTCTTCATTTCCGGTCAGGCAGTTGGAGTGGATTGGAGAGGTGTACTCTAAGGAGTGTCTGCACCAAGCTCCTATTCTGCCTGAGGGAAACTGTGGCTAGAGGCTGTGTAATCTAAGCCCCGTAGGTCCTGTGTCAGCCAGAGAACCCCTCCACTTCCCTGGAGCAGGGCTCAGCCCAGGTAGTGGGTGGAGACAGGGACACCCAGGGCCCTCCCTTCTACCAGTTCTCTGCCAGGGGTCACAGGGCCCTTTGATGGATTCTTTTGCATGGGTAGAAGGAGGGTGGGGCTGCCAGCCCAGACAGAAACGTGCCTCTGGCCTCTGCCTACCCACTCACCTGGGGTCACACTTGGGTTGGGGGTGTTGGCGTGTGCGTCAAGGGTAATTGCAGCCGCCATTGTTCTTCTCTCATTAGCTGTAATTTCACAAGTTTACCTGATGCCCCAGAAGCTCACATTGGGCTGAACTTGGAAGCACCATTCTGCCTGGGGATGGCATTTCTCTGTGGGTGTTTCTCTGTCAGAACACATTAAATTGGCTGTTTCAATTCAGGTGATGATGGGCGCTCATAGGCTGTCATTAGTGTGCTTATAGGAAAAAGGGCTGCGTTCAGCAGGATGAGTCCTGACTAAGTAGTTACCTTTGGGTGCTTATCCACAGATTCAGGGACTGCAGCCAGGAAGACTGGGTGCATCAAATCTGGCCTTGGGAGGTCCTCCAGACCTCATGGGCAATCTGAGACCACCTCAGTATGACTCCCAGAGGCTGGTCTACCAAGCACCCCAGGAATTTTCTGGCTGTGCTTTGTGTGACATATTCAGCTTGTAGCCTCCTGTCCGCGGGAGGGGGAAGGATGGGGGGATGCTGTGGTGCAGCCATTTGAGTGTGTCTATCCCGTAATAGTCCAAAGCCCAGACAATCTGGGTAATTGCTGTCAATGTCAAGTGCCCCAAATCCAGCTGCGTTGTCAAGTAGAATAGTCACACCATTGTTGGCACCATCTGGAAACAATCCAAGATGGTGGCAGCTCAGACCACTGACCTGGGGTTTATTCATGGCTTCTCCTTTTGTGGTAAATTTCATTGTTAGTCTTTCACTTTGGGGTTTTGCCATCAAACCTGGTAAGAGAGAGAACAGCCCAGCAAAACCTCTATGAGCCAAAGGAAGCTATGTCAAAAGGTGAAAATTATCTCCCAAATAAGTCCAAAGTCAAGATGCAATAGTCATGACTTTTGTCCTTTCCATCAGGGCTTCCTCTGGGGCCTGTGGCATACTTTGAGTTAATCACCATGCAGCACTGTATCATGTATTTGATAACTGTTTCTCACGTGGTTGGAGGCCACACAACTTGAGGCCGGTGAATTCAGTCCTTGGAAATGTGTTGAGACTTGCTTTAAAGCCCAGATACAGCCAGCCCTCATCAACATTCTGTGTGTACTTGAGAAGAAGGTATACTCTGCAGTTGTCAAGTAAGGAGATGCCAAGAGATCTGCATATGTCAATACAGTGGCATTAATTGTGTTTAAACAGATGGTGTTAGGGGCTGGCAGTGTAGCTCAGTGGGTAGATTACCCACCTAGCATATGTGTATAAGGTTCTTGGTTGGATTTCTGCCTAAGCCAGGTGTAGTGTCACACACCTGTAATCCCAACCCTTAGGAAATAGAGGCCAAAGGATCAGAAACTCAAGGCCATCCTGGGCTTTCATAGGAAGCTGGAGGCCGGTGTGGGCTATATGAGACCCTGTCTCAGAAAATCAAAATGAAATCTCTAAAAATACTACTATGCTATTTCAGAGTTTTTTGGTCTGTTATTGTGGCAATCTGTATCTGGACTTAATGCTCAGTTGTGTTCCTTCTCTGGAAGACTGGCTCTGGTGTCGTGAGAGTCATTTTCTCTCCAGGGGTGACGCTTGCCTTAAAGTGGTCTGTCTACTAATTCAGTCACACCAACCCTTCTGTGTAGTGTGTCTGTTCATCCCTTTTGTTTTTATTTTTGTTTTTCAAGACAGGGTTTCTCAGTATAGCCCTGGCTGTCCTGGAACTCTCTCTGTAGATCAGGCTGGCCTCGAACTCAGAGATCTTCCTGCCTCAGCCTCCCGAGTCCTGGAATTGAAGGTGTGTGCCACCGCTACCCGGCTGTGACCATCCTTTTACTTTCCATATTTTCTATGTCTTTACATTTCAGGTGCGTCATGGTTGGGGGGGTTTTCAATCTAAGTCTCATTTTGGTGGGCACTGTTCTTAACCGTGAACATCTTATGTAAGCCACAGCTCTGCTTCCTATCTTTTCTTCCATGTATTGAAATGTTGTGGTCTGATCCTTCTGGAATGTTACACAGACAGCGAGAAACAAGAATCTGCTGGTCCCCAAGTCTGTCTGTGGCTCTCATGACTGCTCACAAGACTGGCTCTGATGATTCTGTCACCCCCATGGGTCTGTTCTACTCTTCTCCGAGGTTTTAGTTCTGCTACTGTGTCTTCATACTTTGAGATATTTTTATTGAGCATGCAGAAAATCTAGGAGAATGGGCATCATTGCCATTTTGTTGGCCGCAGCCAGGGAAACTAGTTGCCCGGAACATGTTAGTACAGTCACAGAGAGTCAAAGCTGGGCTTCTGTCCCTGCAAGATCTACTCTGCTTCTTGTTCACTCTGAGTGTCTAGCCCTTCAGCATCCCAGCACCAAGCCCATCTAGCTTTGTTGGGGATGGGAATTCTCATCATTTTTCCCATGGGCCTTCACGACCCTCTTAAGCTCTTGCTGCAACTGAGTCTTCAGAACCAGCTGGCGGCCCTGGGGGATGCAGCCCCAGGTGGAGCTGCAGTTTCTTTCTCTCTGGCCTCGGCCCTGCGACTCAGCTGTGTCAACTTTCACACAGGTGTCCTAACTCACAGAAGGATGACGGTCCAACTCAACTCACCCGGTTCCCTGTCAAGTCAAAAACCAAAGCAAAACTCTGGGCATTGCTCCAGCTGCATTACTTTAAAATTTTTATATTTATGTATTCTTTAATTGTATGTGTGTATGCATGTGCTGTAGTGTCATGTAAGGCCCAGAGGACAACCCGTGGAAGTCAGTTCTCTTTCCATCTTTGGGGTCCCAGGGATCTAGTCAGGTCATCAGGCTTGGCAGCAGTATGTTGATCCCCTGAGCCATTTTCTCGGCCCCAGCTGTATTTCTCCCACCCTCCCTCCCTCCCACTTCCTTCCTTTTCCCTCCAACCCTTTCTCCCTCATCCTTCCTTTCTCCTTCTCCCCCTCCCCATCCTCCTTCCCCTCTCCTCCTCTGCCCCCTCCCTTTCTCCCTCTCTCTATCTTCTTTCCTTCATTCCATCTATCCATCCATCTTCTTTTAAGTCTCTGTGTTGACCAGACTGGCCCCAAATGCACGAAGACCCACTTGCCTCCGGGCCCCTGACCTGCTTCCTAAGTTCTAGGATTAAAAGCATGTGCCACTGCTCCTGGCCTTAACTTCATTAATATAAAACACTGCTCTAGGCTAGGTGCAATACTCTTGATTTTTATTCATGTCTTTAAACAAGATTAGATCTTGACAAACTAAAATTGTACCTAATTGTCTGTCTGTGTGGGGGTGTGTGTGGGTGTTGTTAGGGAGCAAAGCCCACACCTTACATGCCCAAGCAGGTGCTCTACCATTGAGCTACATCCCCAGCCAAACCTGTGTCTTTCTTTATTTTCTTTCTCTTTTGAGATAGCCTCCCTATGTAGCCCAGGCTGGCCTGAAACTTGCTATTTAGAATAAGCTGTCTCTAAACTCAGGTTCATTCTTGCTGTTCCTCCAAGTCTCTGGATTACAGGTGGCTCCTAGGCTAGGCTCCTAATTTTTTAAATTCATTTTTTCCACCCTGGACCATGTTCTAAGTCTGTCTGCATGGCTGTTATTGAATGTCTGCAGAATGCTTTCTCTGTTACTGTAACTGTGCCAGTCAGTCAGTGTGGCTCTCTCTGCCCTACAGATTATCAACAGCTATATCCAATTTGAGGTCTCCCATGGCCCGTCCGATGTGGCATCCATGCAGCTGTCTAAGTCCCGTATAACCGACGGAGAATGGCATCACCTGCTAATAGAGCTGAGGAGCGCCAAGGAGGGCAAGGACATCAAATACCTGGCAGTCATGACCTTGGACTATGGGATGGACCAGGTGAGCGTGCACTGTACCCTCCTCCGGCCACAGGGAAGCACAGTGATGCTCAGTATGACAGCACCTGTAGGGACCTTGCAGGTTTGGAGAAGTACCGGTTGGCATCCCTGGCTTTGTACCTTCCATCCCATGTATGCTGAGGACACTTCTGTAGTCTCGAGTTGGGCTCTGCCCGCCTGAGTCTCCCATCATGGTTCTTTGGGTGCTTTTGCAGAGCTTCCTCTCAGCAAAGTTTCTCTGAATAGCATCTCATTGTTCAGCCCAGTGCCTCTGCCCTAGCACAGATACCAGGGCACCTTTCTTGGAAAGGGGAACAGTGAATTAAGCTGGAAAATACCAGGGCCCTGAGTTCCTGGAAGACAGACATGCATCTGTCCCAGCTGTCTCCAGACGGCACCCTCAGAATGCTCATTGCCCAGACTGGTTTCTGCAGCTCCCAGATAGAGAATGTGGCACACATCAGAAGATACCCACATACTGAGAGAACACTGATTGATTGACAGAGGCCTTGGAGTCTCAGCTTGCCCTGCACCACATTCTAAGAGTGCATAGCTATTGAGTTTAGATGCCTCTGTTTACCAAATTTATTTTCTCACTGTGGCTCTTTTGGTGTTATGCCCATTATTGGGTAAGGGTTGCCCATATCTTCCCCACTGACCACCTGGATCCCATCCCCTATGTGCCACATACAATTAGCATGCTTTCCTCCAGAAGGCCAAGTGTTCCTTTGGAGTCTCTAGGGAGGTGGTTTGTGTCTCTTTGGGAAGGTGCGCCCTGAGACCCCCTGTTCTTTCCGTGTAGAGCACCGTGCAGATTGGCAACCAGCTTCCTGGGTTGAAGATGCGGACTATTGTCATCGGAGGTGTGTCTGAGGACAAGTTGTCTGTACGCCATGGTTTCCGAGGCTGTATGCAGGTATGGCAGGCATGGTCCTGTGCCTTTGCTGGCTGGCTCAGGCCTCGATCACTGCAGTTGGTATGCCTCCGCAGCTACTTTTTAGCATTGATCCATCGAGTAGGTACTCCAAACTCTAACGCATGTTTCCCGCTCACTCTCACCTTCTTCCATGGCTCCCAAGCCTTCAGCCTCTTGCTTCTGCCATGGCTACCTGGTCCAGTTTCACGTCCACACAGGTGCCCCACAACTACCAAGGGAGCAGCTAAGCCACGCCCCACTCACAGCTCCCTGCAGTGGACACAAGTCACATATTTCTTTGGTGTTGCCCATGCTGTGTGACCCAACATTGCCCATGTCTCTGGCCTCCAGGCCATGGGTATAAGAAGAACTGTTCGGATTTGGAGAGAATTTGGGGGATCTTTTAACTGCTCTTTACCTTCAAGGTGTCTTCCAGTTCTACCACTCTGGTACTGAGTCTAGTTGCCCCCACTTTTTAAATGCAGGGCGTGAGGATGGGGGAGACGTCTACCAACATTGCCACCCTGAACATGAATGACGCCCTGAAGGTCAGGGTCAAGGATGGCTGTGACGTGGAGGACCAATGTGCCTCGAGCCCCTGCCCTCCACACAGCCACTGCCGGGACACCTGGGATAGCTACTCCTGCATCTGTGACAGAGGTGGGGCTCTCACTTCAGAGTAGGGGACACTTTGGTGGCTATGGTGCATCTGGGGAAACTGATTTTGGGTGTCAGCTTCCCAAGTCAAATCAGTGAAGCTATAGGGCCCTTATGAGACGTGGCCTCTATGCCATGCATGGTGACTCACCTCTATAATAGCAACCCTGGGAGGAAATATCAGCCATGGTGGGAAAATGCTACAAGTTCAAGGCCAGCTTAGGCTGCATAGTGAGTTCTGGGTCAGCCTGGGCTACAGAGGTTGACCTTCTTTCAGCCTCCCCTCTCCCCTCAGAAAGCCTTTCTACCTGAAACAGGACTCCCCACTTTTTCTTTTTCAGCCTAGGGAACATTGGGGACTTTAATCTCAAAGTGCAGTTAGAATAGTCAGTGGTTTAAAGTGACATATTTTAAAAAGTCACTTTCACTGGTCACCTTTGAATTTGGTGGGTGGAAAAGTATTCATTGGTAGCTCCCATTTCCCATGTATCTGGAATGACTAGGACCCTACCCCCCTACATTCAACCCTCCCCCGGCCTGGGCTGGTTGCCTTCCATGTTTTCCCAGTCTGTCTCCTGTGACCTGGAGGGGAGGCTGCTGCTGTCAACTTGAGGAAGCATGGGAGGCAGGAGAAGCCTTTCTGTAGAGATAATGCTGGCCCTGTCTCTACAGGGTACTTTGGAAGAAAGTGTGTGGACGCGTGTCTCCTGAATCCCTGCAAGCATGTAGCAGCCTGTGTGCGTTCCTCCAACAGTCTTCGAGGTTACTCATGTGAATGTGGGCCTGGTCACTATGGACAGTACTGTGAGAGCAAGTAAGGGAGCCTGTGACACTGCCTTGTGGCCCTCTTGGCTTCTGTACCCATCTTCCCTGCTTCCTCTGCCCTAGAGAGGTATGATCAGATGCCATCCCCACCCTGCCCTTCCTGTCTATGCCACACTAACCTGGGACCATCCGTGGGCTTCTCATGTGTATCTTTAGGATAGGTGGAAACACGGAGAAAAACATCATATTTAACAGTATTTTTGTAGACAGAGCCTGGCTGGGTATGTGGCCCCTGAAGGTAGGGATGAGGGCACAAAGCTCTTAAGTGCCCTTCATCTGTCACCTTATTTTTCCATCAGAGTCGACCTTCCATGCCCCAAAGGCTGGTGGGGGAACCCGGTGTGTGGCCCCTGTCACTGTCCCGTCAGTCAAGGCTTTGATCCAGACTGCAACAAGACCAATGGCCAATGCCAGTGCAAGGTGAGAAGCCACCAACCTGTCCCCACCTACCTTACACCTGAGGCCAGCAAGCTGGTCATACATGCATAATGTGTAACCTACATACAAGCATGAGTCTACATGCATAGACAGATGCACCCATGTGTATGTGTGTGTGTGTGTGTGTGTGTATGTATGTATGTATGTATGTATCATACACTTTCTTATATGCACATTCACCTGTATTTACATATACCCCTACTTAAGCACAAACATCTGCATGCATTCCTACCTGTACGTCACACACACATATGTATACCCACCACCCAAACATGCACGCATATAAATGTTGGGTTCTGCAGGGCAATGGTAGTACATACTTTTAATCCTAGTACTCATGAAGCAGAGGCTGGTGAGTCTCTTAGTTCAAGGCCAGCCTGGTCTACAGAAAGAGTTCCAGGACAGCCAGGGCTACACAGAGAAACCCTGTCTTGAAAACCAAAGCAAACAAATATATCCTGGGTCCCTCATCTGTGCTCTGTCAACACGTCTGGGCTTCTTGCATCTGCACTGGTTCAGACTGCCCCACTTTGGGATCTAGAAGCCATTGTGGCGTTCTTCAGCCCCACATCCAGGGAGCAACAACAGATGAATCCATTTCTGTGCAGGTTGCCACATCTTTGCCATCAGGCTTGGTTTCCTAGTCATCTGCTTTCCTGGCCTTTCCCAAGCTGTCACTATGATAACAGAGTTTTTAAAATCTGGAGGGCAGGGGATCTGTCTCAGAAGGTAAAGCTCACACACTCAGCATTGCACAGATCCTGGATTTGATCCCTGACACTCCCCACCCCCACCTGCACCAGCCATACCCTGTGTTGGTCCAGACTTAATATGCGTGCAGCATAGGACACCTGGTCTCACAGCGTCTGAATATGCTCCTGTGTGCTTAGCCACAGTTGTGGGAAGCCCCGTTCCCCAACCACGGGGCTCTTTAGAATTGCCTCTGGAAGATTACCATTGGGTCGACACTTAATAAGGGACATGCTGTCAAGGAGACAGGGTGAGAACCCAGGGAAGGAAATTGTCACCGTAGGTTCCCTGTGATGCTTATCCAGTTTCACTCTTACCCCGTGGTTGTTCCAACACGGATGCAGGCCTTGTGCCTTCAAACATTCTAAGTATCAGTTGAAGTGAATGTGGATGAATGTGATTCAGGACTGGGCTTGCATGCCTAGATGGGGCAAGTGCATCTGTGGCAGGCGGAAGGAAGAGGCACATATACAGCATTCTGTGTGTGGGGAGGTGCGGAGGGGATGCCTACAGCTTTTTATCCTCTGAAATTAAATTGGGCAGACAAGATGGCTCATCTTTAGAGGCATTTGCACGCTGATCGACTTCAATCCCCAGATTCCACAAAGTAGCAGGCATGAACAATCTTAGAGTGACCTCTGACTTCCCAACATGCCACTATCCTCACATATTTTTAAATTAGAGGAAAATGTTTAGTTAGGTGTGGTACTAGTTACCTGTAATTCCAGCACACAGGAGCCTGAGACAGATGGATCATGAGTTCAAAGCCAGCCCGAGCTGTGAAGGAATTCCTGTCTGGAGGAGGAAAAAAAAAATTAAATCTTTGGAATAGTTTTGAATAGAGAACTTGTCAAATTTGCACAAAGCCCTGAGTTCCACCCTAGTACTTAAAAGTAGCATAAAAAGAATTATATTACATTTATTTATTTAGTGTGCATGTGCATAGAGCTCATGGGAAGGTCAGAGGACAGCTCTGTAGATTCTGGGGATCGAATTCAGTTGGCCAGATTTGTGTGCCAAGCACCTTGACCCACTGAGCCATCTCACTGGCCCCACATATGACTTTTACAGGAGAATTACTACAAGCCACCAGCCCAGGATGCCTGCCTTCCCTGCGACTGCTTCCCACATGGCTCCCACAGTCGTGCCTGCGACATGGACACTGGACAGTGTGCCTGCAAGCCTGGTGTTATCGGCCGCCAATGCAACCGCTGTGATAACCCCTTTGCTGAGGTCACCTCACTCGGCTGTGAAGGTCTATTGTTATTCCTTGACCCGTTCCTGGTCATACTGCAGAACAAACCCCCGTTTTAATGTGTGTATGCTAGCTGTGCATGTGTGTGCCTGCACATACCCCAGGGTATGGAGAATCCTGGCGGCCTTTATTCTGGGGTCTCTGGGCCTTCTAGAAACCTGGTCTTTGTGAGGCCCTGGGCCAGAGCCTGTTCTAATGTGCATGGTGATTGAAAGGTGTTAGCGTTTTTTTGGTGGGTGGAATGTAGGACTGGTGCATTTCGTGTATATAGGTGAGCTGGAATGAATGACGTCTTCCTCTTTCCTCAGTGATCTATAATGGGTGTCCCAGAGCATTTGAGGCTGGTATCTGGTGGCCACAGACGAAATTTGGGCAGCCAGCAGCGGTGCCATGTCCCAAAGGATCAGTGGGTAAGTCCTGTGTCTGGGTTGTCCTCAGGATAGGAAACGAGTCTTTTTTTTTTTTTTTTTTTTTTTTTTTTTGAGCAGGTGACCTGGACATCCAAGCTTTTGAATGTCCATGCTGAAAAAATGCCATGGGCTAGAGAGATAGGTCCTTGGTGAAGAACACTGGCCTCTCTTCTAGAGGACCTTGGTTCAATTCCCAGAACCCACATGGTGGCTCACAACCATCTGTAACTTCAGTTCCAGGGAGGATCTGTCACTCTTTCTGACCTCCCTGGCACTGGGCATGCATGTGGTGGTGATGCACAGACATACAGGCACACATGCAGACAAAACACCCATACACATTTAATGTGATTTTAAGATACATCATTAAGGAACATGTTAGGAGAAATGACATAAGTTTTCCCTCAGTAGCAAGGGGCAGAACATGAAAGACTTGCAATGGATGAAAGTGGCCTGTGACTCACCTCCTTCCACCTAGGTACTGGGCTTTGCCACTCTCTGCCTAGGGCCTTGACAACCTTGTTGTTTATGGCATGTGTTCTGTGTAAAATGGCAAGTAACATTGTCTGTAATGTCTCCAATAAGATTGTATGTGGATCTTCAGCACTGGCTCATTGCCTCACAGACTTGTCCATGGAACCCAGAGCATGTGGCTTTAACTGGCAGGGAAGCTTAGAAGTTTCAGCACGGAAAAGGAGAGCATCTGTTGGCCCTGCTCTGATCCTCATCTGTGCTCAGTGCAAAGGTTGGCCAGGTACATCAGGTTGAGGTGTTACTAGGTATCCACCCACAGTCTGAACATGCTTCTGTTCCCAAGGCAATGCAATTCGGCACTGCAGCGGGGAAAAGGGCTGGCTCCCCCCAGAACTCTTCAACTGCACCTCCGGCTCCTTTGTGGATCTCAAGGCCATGGTAGGTCACAGCTTTGGGGAGGTGCCTCTTGGGTATGTGCTATAGGGTTGCATTTTGGTCATGTATGGCTCCCAAGAGGCCACGAATCTGGACACAAGTGGAGAAGGGGCAAGTCTGGGCTTCAGAGGCCAGAAGTCAGACCCAGTTCCTTTATTCAAGTGAGTCAGGCTGGCTTCAGGTAAGTAGGTCTTCCATCCTCTGGTTCTGATTCTGTAGACAGAGTTCCCACTGTCACCAGGCCTTCATTTGCCACTCTTGTCAACTCAGGATCATTTCTGGGTTTGGGATCTTTGAAGCCCTGTCAAGGATCCTAAAAAATAGAGAATTTCTGAATGGTGAGAAGGCCAGAAGAAATGAAATCCATTTGTAAACATTACCATTTCTTTCTTTCTTTTTTTTTTGTTTCAGAATGAGAAGCTAAGCCGTAATGAGACGAGAATGGATGGAGACCGGTCCCTGAGGCTGGCAAAGGCACTGAGGAATGCCACCCAGCACAATGGTACACTCTTTGGCAATGATGTACGCACAGCCTACCAGCTGTTGGCCCGCATCCTGCAGCATGAGAGCCACCAACAGGGCTTCGACTTGGCAGCTACTCGTGAGGCTAATTTCCATGAGGTAAGAGGAGAGTGAACCCAGTACAGCAGGAGTTGTGGGGTCAGGACCTGGGCTCAGCTGGTAAAGTATAGTACGGGGTCCTGTCAAGACATCCTTTCATTTTAGGTGTGAAAAAGTCTCATCAGTGTTGTGAGGCAGACCACAGCCTCAATGACAGCATCAGTGCTAACAGTTAGGGACCACTGAGTTGGCCCAGTGTTCTAAGTGGTGTGTATTTTAGCTATGCATTATTTTCCTACCACTTGACAGATAAGGAAACTGAGGCACGTGGAGCTTGGGACTTGCCCAGTGGCACAGTTTGAAAATGGCAGAACTTAGTGATAAGTTCTTCAGCTTTCTACTGATGCCTCCTGCCAAGGCCTTCTGCTCCAGGTCATTTAAGCCCCATAATCCATACCACGCTGAGCACTATTTCACATAAACCCTGGTGTCTTGGATGCAGATGTGGGGCATCACCCCATAATTCTGTCCACACCTGGCCTCCCCCCACTCCATCCTCTGTGGTACACTGTGGTTCCCTTCCCTGGTTTACCTGTGTGGCCCAGAGTCTAAAATGAAGGAACATCCCTGCCTGTCTTCCTCCTTAGTGTCTGGGCATGTCTGTGTGAGACTCTGGCAGTCTCTGGCCTCTGATGTAGCCCTGTTCTGCTGGCCGAGCTCAGTCCTACTCAGCTCATGGCTGTCTAGAAGATGATTTACTCCACCTCAGGACCAGGCTTCTGAGGACAGAAGACCGAATACTGTCTATCTATTGTCTGTCTGTCCAGGATGTTGTCTACACAGGCAGTGCCCTCCTGGCCCCTGCTACACAGGCAGCGTGGGAACAGATCCAGCGAAGCGAGGGTGGTGCCGCGCAGCTACTGAGACACTTTGAGGCATACTTCAGCAATGTAGCCCGGAATGTGAAAAGGACTTATCTGAGGCCCTTCATCATCGTCACCGCCAACATGAGTACGGATTGACCTATGGGAGGGCAGAGCACCTAAAGGCAGAACCCCAGGGACTTTGGGCATTCTGTCCAAAGATGACCCCTGACAGTGAAGTGGGTGGGGACACAGCCTCAGCCCAGGCACCCTATATAAAAGTGACCCAGCAGCTCTAGCCTCTAGCTTTCTTGTCTATAAAATGGGAGAAGTTGGCCTAACTCGAAAAACATTCATAATCACCGATGTCATTCCTGGGGCCAGATACTTTTGTGAAGGTGTCACCCTGGGCTCTTTGGAGTCCAGCTAGTCTTTTAGACATCCAGGTTTGGGATCCCTTTAGTACAGCCTACCTTGGGACAATATGTCCCGCTCCCTGTTCACCAAATATTAAAGTACACGTATGATAGGGACATGTGGGGTTGGAGGTGCAGGCTTTCCCACACTGGACTAGTCCCTAAGCACCAGTGCTTTGGACATCCCATGGCCCATGTTACTGTAAACTCTAGGGCATAGTGCTCTGGGTTTGGGAGTTTAACTGTCCTGATTCCTTCAGGAATCAGAGAAAGTCCCAGGTTGGTTTAAAAAAAAAAAAAATCAGTTTCCAACCTGTCCAGACAAAGCTGGCAAGAAGTCCCAAGTCCCCAGGGATCTCCAGCCCACAGACAGTTTCTCTAACAAGGTATGGGGCCAGCAACATGGCTGATGTTGACCCTCTGAGATTCCCTACCCCACACCATAGACTTTTCTCCCTGCCCCTCACTCCTGCAGGTTCCTCAAGGAGCACTGTCCTGAGACTGAGTCTCTTTGAGAGGTTCTTTTGAGACAGGGTCTCACTATGCATCTCAGGCCATTCTAGAACTCACTCTGTAGACCAGGCTGTCCTGGAACTCACAAATCTGCCCGCCTCTGCCTCCTGTGTGCTGAGATTAAAGGCATGTGCCACTAGGCTCAGCTTTTAACAGGGAGTCTTATGCAGGGCCGGACGGTCTGAAGAGTCCCCTGGCACATACAGGCATGACTCTACCTCTTAGTCAGAGTGGTAGTGGCCAGCAGCAGCTGAGGCATGGCTTGGCTGTGTGTCCCATCGGGGGCCTGTAGGTGTTTCTACAAGGCAGAGAGCAAACAGACAGTGTAAGCCTGTGCTTAGTTTCCCAGTCACTCTGCCTGTCTCCAACTCTGCCTGTCTGGTTCCACCACCTGGAAAGGCCATGGAATGGCATGGCTCATAGAACAGAGTGGGGCAGTGCCTCTGACAGCCATGCTGTGGCTGGCCTTGCCCCTCATATTCTACTCCACCAGAGCCACACAACACAGTGCCAGGTGCCACCATAAAGAGCCAGGTTGCCACACTCTGCCTGGTGTTGCCCTCAGGTGTCCTGCTGTGTGACTTTTTGTACATTCACCAGGGATACTGGCTGCTGTTGAAACAACAGTTATCATTTCAAAACTAGGGGTTCAAGAAAGTGCTAACATTTGGGAGTGAGTAAAGGAATTGTCCCAGTTCTTGCAGTTGACATCTTCGACAAGATTAACTTCACGGGTGCCCAGGTGCCAAGGTTTGAGGACATTCAGGAAGAGTATCCAAGGGAGTTGGAGTCCTCCGTGTCCTTTCCAGCTGACACCTTCAAGCCACCAGAGAAAAAAGGTGAAGCCACCTAGAAGCCCCTTGTTGCCTTGGGTGTGTCTCCATCCTTTCAAGGGGAGGTGACCTTCTAAGAGTCCTGAGCGTACCCTGAACGAGGAGGCATGGAGTGAGCAGGCCTGAGTGATGATCTTCAGTAAATACTGTGAGAGGTTCTCATGGATGTAGGACCAAGCTCCAAACAGGCCTCATCTTCCAAACTGTGTGGTTTTAGCTTCCACATGCATGTGTTTGTTCACAGATGTGATTGTGTTGTGTGTGAGCTGAAGAACATTAGCTATGAGTGTCCCTTGCATGCAAGTGTGAGTTATTCTATCTACGTGTGAGTGTGTATGTTCCTGATGTACTTATGTGTGATATTCTGTGTCTATACATGTGTATGTTGTGTATATATTCAGTGTGTATATGTACATGTTTATGTGCATATGTGTGTAAATCCAGTGTGTATAAGTATATATATTAAAGTTCATATATGTGCATGTTCAAAATGTTTGTATTTATGTATATGTTAATGTTCATATGTGTGTATATATACATATACTAATACGATTATATATGTATACACATTTGTATTCCAGGTGTGCATGTATGCATGTTTATATTCCAGATATGCAGAATATATGTATGCATGTGCATATTCTATGTGTGTGTGTTTATATCCTTTGCGTACATTCCATGTAAGTCCATGTACGCATGTGAATAATCTGTGCATGCACATACCTATGTTGTGCATAGGCATTCTATTCTTATGTGTGTGTACATGTGTCTGTCCCTTAGCATTGTTACCTAGAAGAGGACTCTGTCTCTGTGACACTGTCACCTATCTGCTTCTGAGGCATGGCTCAGGGAAACCCATTTTCTATGGAACACTCCCACGGGAGGAATCCCATACTGTTCAATCCCTAATGCTCCAGAGCCCTGAAGGAGGCATTTTATTCATTATGTCAAATCTGAAAACTGCTAAACACTAGGTTGGCCGGCATAGTACCATAGTCCCCGAATGTTAGGCAGTATGTTGTTTGATAGGTCGGCTTTACAAAGGAGTCTCACTCAGGCAGGAAGTAGGCCCATCCCTTCCACACCTAAGCCAGGGAACATGACAACATCTCTCTTCCTGTCCTCTCCCTCACTGAGCCTAGTGCTGGTACAGTCAGACCCATACCAGAGTCTCCCACTTCATGGCTGCTTCAGTGAGTTGCAAGACACTGTAGGCTTGGGCACCCTGAGCATGTACTTATGTGTGGGGTATATATGTGGCTTCTCTCATGTACAGTTAAAAACATGTCCACATTTAGCATGAACATAGAAGGTATAGGGCACAGAAGGTCTATATGTGCAGAAGGTCCTTGTCTCTTCCTGTAGTGCCCAGCACTGCCCTGAGTGGACCCAAAGAATATGGGAGGGGTGGCAATAAGACCCCAGCCACCCACCACATGACATCTTTGCCATTTTCAGCATCCTGCCCTGAGGCATCTTCTGTATTCCAGTGTCTCTCAGTCTCCCCAGCCCTTCCTCTTATTTATACAAAACTAGCCCCTGGTCACTAACAATTCCAACCCAGGGGTCACTGTGCTACTTTCTTTCTGGAAATTTGGACAGTCTGTGGATACATCTTCAAATTTGTTTGCAGTTCTAACACATATCCAAAGAGAACCATGGGACCATGGACCACTAATGTATGGCTTTTGAAGAGACTCCCTGTTAGTTCCCACCTGTCAATTTTAAGAGTGTAGAAACATTTGGTGGCTGCCTGAGTCCTCACACTCCGTTCTCACATTGCAGAAGGTCCCATGGTGAGGCTGACCACCCGGAGGACTGCACCACAGACAGCACAACCAGAATCCAGAGCTGAGAGAGAAACCCCATTCAGCAGACAAAGGAGACACCCTGATGAACCTGGCCAGTTTGCCATTGCCCTGGTCATCATTTACCGGACCCTGGGTCAACTGCTGCCTGAACACTATGACCCCGATCATAGAAGCCTCCGGTGAGACCTGGTGCAGGAACCTTGAGAGGACCCATTTCCCCAGCACCCTGAGTCCTTCATGAGTCAAAGCCCTACTCACCCACTGTCACCATAGTAACACTGTCAACCACATAGTGCCTGGACACTAGGACCATGGCCTACAATGACTGCTAAGGAGAGATCCTGTGTCTGCTGCCATGGTGCTGTGCCCTTTACCTCGGTTCATTCTTCCACTTATAGCTACATGTTCCTTTGTTTGCACCAATGTGTGCATCTGGGGACTCTATTCTGTCCCCCACACCATACCCAGAGGCTGTCATGGGTGATAGATACCCATAGATGGATCTGCCCTCTGCTGGCCCAGGAACAAGGGCCACTCAGCCAGTGTGGGTATAGTGCATACAGGCCATTCTTCTCAGTCTGGAGGTGCATCCTTGTTTTTGACTCATGCTTAGAGATGGTGACTGGGTTCCAGGCTGTGGTCACTTAACCAGATTCCCTATGTAGCCATGCTACTGCTCTCAGGGTCATCACTGTATGTAATGGCCTCTGACATCTTTCAGAGATGCACCTGCTCCTTAAGGTTTCTAAAGTCCCCTTCTCCTGGAGGTGACAAGTTTCCCTGTACTTTTTTTTTTTTCTTCCTTGTTTATCCAGACAGGTTTCTCTGTGTAGCCCTGGCTGTTCTGGAACTCGCTCTGTAGGCCAGGCTGGCCTCAAACCCACAGAGATCCTCCTGCCTCTGCCTCCTGAGGCCTGTGATTAAAGGAATGCCAGACCATGCTTCATCCTCTCCTTGTACACTTGAGAATACCACAGTGCTACCCAGACCCCCTTGAGGGCAGTGCTGTGATCTGTGTCTGTGGCCTGTGTGCTCATCTGGCCCTGTCCTCACAGTGTCTGGACTGAGATTTTCACAGGACATGAATCAATCATGTGTATCCTCTAATCTTTCCTCCTTGCCACAGATTGCCTAACCGGCCCATCATCAACACCCCGGTAGTGAGTGCTATGGTGTACAGTGAGGGAACCTCACTCCCCAGTTCTCTGCAGAGGCCCATCCTGGTGGAGTTTGCCCTGTTGGAGACCGAGGAGCGAAGCAAGCCTGTCTGTGTATTCTGGAACCACTCCCTAGAGTAAGAGGGTCCCCAAGAGCCTGCAAGTAACCTCTTCTGTGGAAGCCATGTTTGTACGGGAGGGCCTTGCTGGGGTCAGAAGGCTGGCGACCTCTTCTGTGGAAGCCATGTTTGTACGGGAGGGCCTTGCTGGGGTCAGAAGGCTGGAGACCTCTTCTGTGGAAGCCATGTTTGTACGGGAGGGCCTTACTGGGGTCAGAAGGCTGGAGACCTCTTCTGTGGAAGCCATGTTTGTACGGGAGGGCCTTGCTGGGGTCAGAAGGCTGGAGACCTCTTCTGTGGAAGCCATGTTTGTACGGGAGGGCCTTACTGGGGTCAGAAGGCTGGAGACCTCTTCTGTGGAAGCATGTTTGTACGGGAGGGCCTTGCTGGGGTCAGAAGGCTGGCAACCTCTTCTGTGGAAGCCATGTTTGTATGGGAGGGCCTTACTGGGGTCAGAAGGTTCAGTTGGCAGAATGAAGGCTATATTTTCTGGTTTCTTACTCCCCTTCCAGGACTTAACAAGATAGGAGGCTTCTCCATTTTGCCTCTAGGAGTTTCAATGTGTGCCCACACATCTGTGTGCTTATTATATACACACCTGTGCACACATTAAGTCTGTGTGCACATTGAAGAATTACTCATATTCTCATGAAAAAATATAGACCTACACACACAAATGCACATTTCTACAAGAATGTGCACACATAAAATAGACATGATCCATGTGCAGTGAGTGATACATAGATCCCTGCATGCATACACATGTATTCATACACCTTCAGGAACACATAGGGCATGTACACAGGTGCACACAAAATACTCATACAGAAATAAGCATGCACACACAAGGCTCCCTCAGGGAGACCATAGCAGACATGGCCTGCTTACATATAGAACACCTGAGAAATGGTGGTCCACACAAGCACTCATTCCTCTGCCAGGTAAGACCACTTGCTTGCTGGATATGTGTCTCGGAGATGAACACATGCAGAAAAGTGATGTTGGTTCGAGGCTAACTCCCACAGCAGGGTTTGTTTCTAGAGCCATCAGAGATAGCTCCAAGAATGACCAGATTTGTGATGTATATCTGCAATCAAGGATGGGAGGAGGTTGATTTTTAAAAGATGAAAGATGATATTTCCCTGTGCTAGTGTACTGGATTCCAAGGCCAGTGGCCGGTCTGTGGCTAAAGCCAATGGGATCATTACATTTATCTTTTTAGCTGCAGGAGTCTTGGGAAATGCCGGCCTTTGCCTCCTTGCCTTGCTCTTTGATCTCATTTTGGTTACCTTACATAGGGGGACACAGCGGGGAATGAGGAAGTGCTAGAATAGCCCTGGTCACCAGGCTCGGCAATCGGTCTAAAGTGAAAAACAGAAGTGCTTTTCCTCATCTCAGGTAGCTGGGATTCAGGGGTTTGGAACTCAGACCCAAACTCTCCAGATGCCTAAAGCTGGGCCTGGATGTTGTACATCTATAAGCTCCTACCAAAGGGACATTTCCCAGGGCATGGTCCCCCAGGATTGAAAAGAGAGCTATGCTAACACACGAGTCTGTGCTGGGTGCCCAGGCACATGCTCAGGCAAGAACATTCATCTTCTCCTGTCTTGGTACTTTCCAAATGGCAGTTTACAAGTGAGCTCATTGAGTCTGGGGCATAATAGATCTTTGGCTCACAAAGGGGAAAGTGAAGGAAAGCGTTGGTGTCTACTGTGTGGGCCTCATGGCTGCCAGGCATGGCTGTCCCTCCCCCTGGCTATTTGTTTGAATAATGGCAATTAGCAGTGGCTCTAGTGATCTTCCCCCTGCTTTGTGTTGCTGCCATTATCCCCTGAACTGAGCACGTCAACCGTCACACCCCATTTTACAGATGAGTAAACTGAGGATCAGAGGGATTATAGGACTTTCCCAGAGCCACAGAGGGCAGGGCCCTCGTAACAACTTGTTATTTGGGGCTTTCCATCAGTGAAACAGCAGCGCTAATTGGACCCTGGCTTCCAGGCGGCCCCTGTAAAACATTGTACAACGTGAACATGAAAGTGGACAATGTAGAGATGCTTATTGCTGAGGCCATTGAGGCTCCCAGTATGGCTGGTGCACGAGTGGCTGTCTCAGCCTTGGCTGCTGCCTTTGGCCAGAGGATCTGCTTTCTTGGAGCTTTCTGTATGTGGCATATAACCTTTTGAGCTTGAGAGGCTCTCGGGAGAGCCTAGGCCAGCTATGAATGGAAAAAGAAAGCCTTTACACAGTGCCAAGTGGCTGCGAGGGCTGTGCTCTTGGTGACAGTGGCCATGGCCCATCTTCAGTGCTGTGAGGAAGTTTCAGGTGAAAGCGAGATTGAGGCTCGTCATCCATGGGTGGCTGTTCTTTACACTTGACCCTTTCTTCCCAACCAGATCCAGTGATGTCAGGATGGCCTCAGAGACCCTGGGGCAGAGTGAAGGCAGCTCCTGGGCTATCTTGGTGGTAGATGGAACAGGCTCACCCCCTTTTCTCTTCTCCACAGCATCGGTGGGACTGGAGGGTGGTCAGCTAAGGGCTGTGAACTACTGTCGAGGAACCGGACGCATGTCACATGCCAGTGTAGCCACTCAGCCAGCTGCGCGGTGCTCATGGATATTTCCAGACGTGAGGTGGGCATTTTTACCCCCCCCCCCAGCTGTAAGCCTGGGGACTAGTCCCTATGGAAACCGGAAGCCTAGTCCCTAACCCATCCTCCCAAGGCCTTCATATTCCTTGTGTGTTTAGCAAACCAAATGCACCCGTTGAAAGCTTTCTTCTACAAAGTGTTTGAAGAGGTCTGTGAGAAAACCTTGGAGGGTTTTTAGGAGCCAGCAAGATGACTCAGTAGGTAAAGGCCCCTGATGACCTTAGTTCTTCCACCAGAGCCCACAGTGTGGAAAGAGAGAACCAATTCCCGCAAACTGTCCTCTGACCTCCACACATGCATTGTGGCATGCATTTGTGCACATGCACACAAACATAGACATACGTGAATAAATGTAATTTTTTAAAAGGGAAAGTTAGAACTGGATATGGCCTGTAATTCCAACATTTAGGAGGCTAAGCAGGGGATTGTTATAATTTCAAGGTCAACCAGCTATAGAGTGAGACCCTGTCTAAACAAACAAGTAAATAAAAAGTTTTCAAAGTGCCCAGGTTATAAAGGTACCAGCTGTAAAGGTGGTGGATGGTGTCTTAGGGTTTCTATCGTGATGAAATAGCCAAATGAACTTGGGGAGGAAAGGTTTTATAGCTTCACATCACAGTCCATCATCAAAGGAAGTCAGAATAGGAACTCAAGGCAGGAACCTGGAGGCAGGAGCTGAAGCAGAGGCCATCGAGGATGCTGCTTACTGGTTTGCTCAGCCTGCTTTCTTATAGAACCCAGAACCACCACCAGCCCAGGGGTGGCACCACCCACAGTGAGCTGGGCCCTTCCACATAAATCATTAATCAACAAAATGCCCAACAGACTTGTCTACAGGCATCTTACAGAGGCATTTACTGAATTAAGAGTGTCCTCTTTTCAGACCTGAGTAGGTTTTTGTCAACTTGAGAAAAATCAGCTAGTACAGTGGAAGTTTCTAGAATGTTGCCTCCTTTCAGGGCAGGTTCCCCCAACTATGTTGGATTGTGATGCTTCTACACCCACTTTGAGTGTCTCTCAGGCCACACACTGCCCCCAAGGACAAAGGTGTGAGGAGAGGAAGCCAGGGACAGGGAGATGACACCTTTGGTATCTTAAGCAGCTTGAGAATGTGCTCTGGCCATCATGCTGCATTTGATGCCTGGGTACACAGCTCTGTCACCACCTTCTGGAAGGTGCTGGATAGCCTTTCCCCAATGCCAAGACTGCCCAGGCCTCTATAGTCACACTAAGCATATGCCTGGAGACTCAGAATGGTCAGACTCATGTATATTTCACCAAAAGTTTTAAAATAAAAGCTACCTTTGGTATCCTTGGTTGCCAAAGGCTTATGCTGAAGGTAAGAAGGATGTGCCAGCTGCAGAATTCTGCTGCCAAAGATGACTATCTAGGCTCCAAGTTATCAGAGCTGAAGTTCTAGCCTGTCTAATCAGGATACTGAGGGACCATAGTCTCTCCCAGCCTCATCCATCTGTGCCTGCCTCCTCATGGGTCCTGTCTGAGGACCACGTGAAATAATGCAACTATAGCAGCAAAAGTGTCCCAAGTTACCCACTGCCCTTGTAAAGTGCTGCTGTGACTATTGGCTGAGTGGGGGGCAGTGCTACTGGAAACATGGGGTTTGCAAAAACTGAGTCCCCTTGCCAGGTCTCCAATTTGGGATTCAGAATGACTGTCTCAGTCACTCCTGACAGTGGGATTTATGTAGGAAGGTTAAAAAAAATGTTTTTGAGGAAAGGGTCTCATTTTGTAGAGCAGATTAGCCTCGAACTCACAGAAATCTGTCTCTTGAGGACTGAGATTGAATGTGTGTGCCACACTGGCTAAAATATATTACACATGGGCTGGTAGCATTAACATGTCCGCCTGTTGCCACTACTCATCCATCCCCAGACTTTGCTCACCATCCTAAACTAGTCACCTGGTCCCCTGCCAGCCTTTGGTATCTAATGCCCACACAGGGTTTGGTCTGTGTTCAAACCTCCATCAGAGCCCATTCTGCATTTCTCTTTAACCAACCCACCCGCAGCATGGGGAGGTTCTGCCCCTGAAGATCATCACCTATGCCGCCCTGTCCTTGTCCCTGGTGGCTCTCCTGGTGGCCTTCGTCCTGCTTTTCCTTGTCCGGACACTGCGCTCCAACCTGCACAGTATTCACAAGAACCTCATCGGGGCGCTGTTCTTCTCCCAGCTTATCTTCATGGTCGGGATCAACCAGACAGAGAACCCGGTGAGACCACCCCCCTGAGCCTGGCACAGGCCTCCCTCGGTGAGGTCACTCGGGCATGCTGTCGCCTGGGTGTGCCCTCAGTCACCCTGGAGCGGTGGGGGAGTCCTACCTGCCTTGTAAGGGCATTGTGTCAGGGAATCGCTGGGGAGGATGAGACTTTATGACCTGTGGAGACCTCTCTCCAAGGGCACCCATTGGGTCCTCCAAAGGCCACATACACTGTGAGTCTTACACCCTCGAGATAGGAATTAATGATTTCATGGGTGTTGTTCTGGTTCAGTTTCTTGCTGTGAGAAAACACCCTGACAGAAGGCAGCTTAAGGGGGACAGGGTTTACTTGGTTCATGATTCCAGGTCATAGTCAGTCATTGTGAGCAGGCCAAGGCAGGAACTCGATGGCTAGTCACTTGAAGAGCAAGCATACCTATGCTCAGCTATTTTTTACTACTCTTATATAATCCGAGGTCCCCTGTCTAGAGAATAACACCACCTACTGTGGGCTAGGTCTTCTCCCATCTATTAATAGTCAAAACAATCTGCTCACCTCCAGATAGGCCCACAGTTCTACCTGACCTTGACAGTCCCTCATAGAGAGTGTTTTCCTAGGTGAATCTAGCTTGTGTCCAGTTGACATGTAGTCATGTGTTAAGTCCCAAGTCCTGCAGCCTACAGTAGCTTTAGTGGGTAGACTGGTGCACGGCTTTCCCACTCCTTCTGTTTTCTCCATGTCCACAGCAACCCTGAGTTTTGCTTTAGGAGCATCTGCAATGAGCAAGGTAGTGATTTCTGGGCATGTGTAGGACCAAAGAAGCAAATAGAACCTGCTGAGAGAGCAGATGAGGAAGAGGAGGAGAAAAAAGATGGGGAACCTCCAGTTGATATGATTCAAGGCAGGGTTGTTGAGTGTTGGGTAGGTTTGTTGAATGTTGCATTTGGATCCTGGAGAATTATCATACGATTCTCCTGAGAGGTGTTGCAGAACCTCACCAGGTTCCTGGCTGCTCATGGAGGTTATGTGCTCCATGCTCTAGAAGTTACCAGGGTAGAGTAGTGTCCAGACTGGAGAGCCTCCTGATGTTAGCATTCATGTCTCCTGATGGATAACATGCAGAACCTAAGTGTTATGGAGAAAGGGATGTATAAAGTAATGGGAATCCTTACCTGTACCTACACAGCTGAATCTGTGGCCAGCAAGCTCCCAATGTTCACTTGCAAGGCCTGTCCAAGCACAGCTACCTGACACATACTCGTCTCTGACACAGGTGAGGGTGGAATTTGTCACCGATATAAGGTAGCCCACAGGAGGGACATTTGTAAGAGGCACAAAGATTGACAGGAGATGTGACAGTGCCATTCTAGACAAATCCAAGGCTCTCTAATTATGAGACTGAAGACAAAAGGTTGAACCAGGGGTAGAGGGCAACTGTGTGACGATCACAAAGGGTCTACACACTGGGACAGTAGATGTCTGCTATTCTATGTACCTGGTAAAACAAATTCAAAATATACCTATAGAAGACATAAGTTTGAGGAAATAGTTCTAGGAATCTTAATGAAGGAAAAATGTTAATGTAAATATCATGTCTGACCTGGCAGACTAGGCAAGATGGTGCAGGGGGTGATGGTACTTGCTGCCAACCTGAAGACCTGAGTTCAGTCCCCAGGATCCACATGGTGGAAGGAGAGAGCACACTCCCACAAGTTGTCTTTTTACTTCCATACATGAAGCCATGGCACACATGCTTTACACATATGCACATTCAAAATAAGTAAATGCAATTTAAAATAAAAATTCACGGGGTAGAGTAAAATCCAGATAAAGAATTGAAATAACATTGCTGATGTTAGACAGAAGGGTAATGAAGGTTGAGGGGATGGCTCAGGGGTTAAGAGCTCTTCCAGAGGACCTGGGTTCCATTGACAACAACCACTGGTAGCCCACAGCCACCTGTACCCTCCAGTTCCAGGGATTCAGCACCCTCTTCTGGCCTCTATGGGTACTGCACACACATGGTGCACATACATGCAAACAGAACCCATATACATAAAAATAAACATTTTATTTAAAGAAAGGTAAAGCCTGGTGAACTAAGGGTCTTTAGCAAAAGAACAATGGGACCTTGAGGAGGTTTGGAAAGGGGAGAATAAAGCAGGAGCCAAGTGGGAAGGAAGAGGATAAGAAGATTAATAGCCATAAGGTATTATTTGAAGGAAAAATTCTCTAATGGAAGAAAAGTACAAATAATTAACACTGGGGCTGAGAAGGAGCCAGAAGGGCGGCTTAGCAGTTTGGGCAGCACAGTTGCACCGTGGCTGAGTAGTGGCATTCTCATCTAATATAAGGCGGGCAGGCACTGGGAACACATCAGTATCGGTATGTGGATAACAGAACCCAGCTGGATTTATCTTTGGACAGACATGAAGGTGATTTGGTAGCATGCAAACCTATAAATGTCATTCCCAACACCACATATTAGGAATGATCCAGGTTTCCTTTTGCTGTTTAGCTGAGGCCCAGCATGCACTTCTGGCTTCCGCCACTGGAGTGTTTGAGATTATAGGCCCATGTGCCTGTACTTCCTGATTTGGGCAGTGTTAAGGATTGAATGAACCTAGGGCCTGTGGCATGAGGCCCTCTAACCACTAAGCTATATCCCTAGCACTACATTTACGGAGACTTTTTTTATTAATCCGGAAAAAGATGGATAATTTTTACACTCTTTCATGATTAGAAAGAAGGGGGCAGGGGAAACCACCTTTGAACAAACTAGAAAAATGAACTCCTTAACCTCGGACAAGGACCATCACAAGCACACTTGTACATCCATGGAAGGAACAGTAGGCAACCTCAGCTGTGGTTCCTAACAGCAGGAACCTGCCTTCCTGCAATCTTTTATTCGCTAAGGTACAGGAGGCAGGCCTTGATGAGGGCCACATGCAGAAAGAATCAAAACGCTTAAGAGAAGACATGCTGGCATGTTGGATTCCACAGAAAATTCTAAAACAACCTAAAGATAAAATCCTGTGAACGATTCAGGAAGTTGAGCAGCCTGACAATAAAGCTGACTGCACTCCTGTGCACTGACCACAGCTTCTGAGTGTAAGGAGCAGGGGAGAGGAAGGTTTTTGGGGGGGTGTCACAATGAGAGCAGATTAAGCCTCACTGTGAATAATGGAGAGTTGGCTGTGGATGAGCTACATAGAGAGGGTCTGGGGAGCTTTTATAGTCCATTGGTGATTGCGACATCTGTCCTCAGGTGATAGGGACTCCAGGAGGGACAGACTGGTGTCCAGAGATGATGTCTCACAGGAAAAAAAGGCAGCCCTGGGGAGATAGGACAGGTCCATGCTATTGTTTGACAGTGTCAAGGTCTTTGAAGGCTTGACAAAAGGCAAAATCCTGGGACACAATGGGGTTGTGACTCTGGGTGGTTAGCAGTGGCTTTCCATATTTCCATTTGAGAATTTCAAAGCATGTGAGGTCCAGCCCACTTGTCGGAAATTTGAGAAGGGAGGGTGATTACGGTCAGTTCTGCTCCTCTGAGGACCATGTTTCAAGCTCACCTACAGGGTCCACCCATTAACCCCCTGGGGTTGAGAGGCAGATGTGTAAGGGAAGATAGTCTTGACAAACAGAGTCACCCACAGGGCCACTTAGGTGGAGGTGGTAGAGCTGGAGTAGGTACTTGCCCCTTGGTGTCACCTCCCTGTAGACGTCAACAAAGGCCTCTGCTATGTAGACTTAACTCCAAGGGTGAGGGATACATTCTCCCATTCTAAGTTTGTTGCCTGCCCCGGACTTGCTACAGGACACTCCTCTGTGTGTGTGTGTGTGTGTGTGTGTGTGTGTGTGTGTGTGTGTGCTATTTCACACATGTCACTGAACAGTGACTGACGGCCTAAGTGTAACGAGGTCAACAGGCCTTCACTTTCTCATGCAGTGACCCAGACTTCCGGGGTTAACCTGACCTATACACCATCACATCTCCAGCAGCCTCCAGTGTGGGGTGGTGCCTATGCAGCACGGTTGCTGCAGTCAGCTGTTCTTCAGCCTCACCCTGTTCTCCCAGGGCGGTGGGTGGGTACTACAGCAGTGTTCCTACCAACCCCAAAAGTGTGTCAGGTGCGGTAGTGCCTGCAATTCTCCCTGTGTATGTCACAGTGTCCGTGGGTTGCCTGTTAGCAATGTGAGACAAGTGCTTGTGACCAGTGTCAGCCTGTACTGTTTGGAGAAAGCTGAAGAGACAATGATGCACACTGATGCAATCATTCTTTTCATCCTAAGTGTTTGCCATCCTTGAATGCAGAGCCCTTGGCTATAAAAATACAACTATACATTCAACCGTGATTCAGGAATACCTCCCATCTACCTGCTGGCTGGTGGGGAGCTGGATCAGGGAAGGGGGTTGTGTGAGAATACCCATTGCCCCCCACTGGAAGGTATCCAGGAAAGATGCAGGAATAGGTCCATTCCATGAAAGAATCCATCAGTAGCCTGGGGGGTCACTCAACAGAATGTCATTTTCTGTGTGCGGGCTATATCACACCTTGAAGTGCCATGGCAACCAGCCAAAGCTCTGTGCTCCAGCACAGGCCTGGTAGTTGAGGCCCGGAACAGAGGTCAGGGCAGGAAGGGGGAGGGGTTGAGGTAGTTTTAAGGGCTCTGGGGTGGAGGAAGGTAGATGTAGATGCAGGGAATGGAATGGTTGGGTGGGAACTGGACAAAACCATCCAGGGTATAAAACAGAGCTCAGGCGTGAAGATTTGATTTCCAAGTCAGGCTCTGGGATCAAAGAGGGAAGAATACTGTAGAGCTGAGTTCCCCAGCAAGCACAGACACCTTCCTGAGTGGCTAGACCCAGCTACCTCCCAGCAATGGATTTTCCAGGCTGTCCTTGACCTAGGCCCATTGATGAATTTGGTGGCTTTCCTGCAGGGTCACAGAAGCACAGGGCTGGATGGAGAACCAGGACCAAACCTCCCCGTCACTTCCTGAGCTAGACATTATTCCTCAAAGGCATGGACACACATGCATAGCCTCCTCCACATGCATAGCCCGGGTGAAGGCTCAGTCAGCTGAGATTCATTTGGGGTCCTGTAGGGGTGCTTCTCCAAGGTCTGCTTATAGGAAAGGACAGTCAACGGCTTCAGGTCACTCCCTGCAACCAAGTATGGCGTGTGGAGCATTGAGAGGCCACCACTCACTTCTGACTCAGTGCCTGTCTGGAATGAAAGCTTTCCAGGCACCAGTGAGCACAGACCAGGCAAATGCATCCTGGGAGGAAGGTGTGCGGTGGCAGGGGGTTGGCATTGCGCCCGGATTTTATCTAAACTCACAGGCCTATCTCTGGGCGAGGCTGTTTATCTCCCAGAAGCCTGACACACTGAAATGATTTAGTGTGTGTTTGTTCTGTTCTGGAAAAGCAAGTATGTTTAGTGTAGACGTGTGAACACATAACCCTGCCAGGTCCTACTGTCAATTTCTAGCCCTTTTTTTCAAACCGCCTTTTTTCAAACAGTGGTTTTTTGTTTGTTTGCTTTTTGAAGATTTGTTTCTGCACCATTTCAAGCAACAGCTAGCCAGCCTTCTCACCCTTGTCCTCTAGCTGAACCCGCTGTATTTCCCACTCAGGAAATGGCATACAGCGTGGGTTAATCCAGCTCAGGCTTGCCCCTCAAGGCTGGCATGCTGATACCAGCAGAGGGCACAGCCCAGCTGTAGTACTGTTTTGTCTTCAGCTTTGCAGTGCAGGTAACATGTTCAGGTTCACATAAGTCCCTTCTACTGTCCGGGTGTCGTTTCTGGAGAGCACCTGGCCCGTGGAGGTTGACCTGGCACCAGGTGGTTCTGTCATGGTACCCTCCAACCTGTGCTCTGTTGACCTCCTCAGAGATCAGTGACCTGGGACATGAACCTAACCACCTCTAGGTGGCTCTCCTCCTACCTATGAGAATCTGTGAGGGTGATCTCCCTAGAGAAGACAGTGGGGCCTGCCCAGCTGATAGTCAAGAGCAGAGGTCTGTACCTTTGAGTGTAGGCCCCATCTGTGGGTGTGATCAGCTGTGGGGCTGGATAGTGCTTATGGCCAGGGTGGCATCCGGCTGTGAGTTTGGATCAGTTGAGGAAGGTCAGCTGTGGCTGTGGTTAGGGATGTGGCTTGAGGTAGGGCTAGCTTGTCCAGGTGGTCAACTTGAATAGGACCAGATTCTTCCTCTTCCTCCCCTTCTGCCTCATTTTCTACCCTGTCTGCCCTAACTTCCTATTGGGAACCTGCTCTCACCTTTCACCCCCCTGACCCAGAAGCCCCCCACCTCCCCAGGGCAGGTCCTCTCAAAATGCCCATAAGCAGCTTCCCTGGGCTACATCCTCGAGTACTATTGTGGAACACCTGAGTGAAATACCTGAGGCTGGGTTTATAATAACCTCCTAGGCTGAACTCTGGGAGCCCAGCATCCCTTGTCCCTGTTACTGTTGGAGCATCTGAACCCAGGATGGAGGGGCTGGCTTCTGCAGCTAACCCACTACCTAAGGAGAGGCATGCCATCCTTCAGCCAGCCAACATACTGACTTTTCATTTTTAGCATTTGGCCTTTGGGCCAACACATAGCCATGTCCAGTTAAGGACAGATAGGTGGGACAGTCCCCTTCTTCCCTGGTCATAGATCAGCAGAAAAACATCAAGACATTGTTCCTACTAGACAGAACTCTGGAGGAAGCGGCCCACAGCCCCTGGCTGTACCCACTGACTGTGGAAACCAGGTGCTGACAGTTCTGGGAACACAGGCCTGGGAGCTTTGACCCAAGCAGATGCAACTCCATGGTGTTTTTTATAAAGCCTGAAGTCAATATTTAAAGGTTAGAATAAGCTTGCAAAAACATATTATTTCCAGCTTCTCTTTAAGACTAATGCGTGTGCCTTGTTTCTGAATTACACCCAATCTTGGTAGTGACCCCAGACTGAGAAGAGACCCTTGGGTGGATCCCACCAGGCCTCCTACTGTCTACATTAGGAGATATGGAGTGACTGTCATACCTGGCCACACCTGCTGAATCACACAGGAGAGGAGCTTGCTGCTCTTTGGAGACACTAGAGACCCTGCCATTGCTGAATAGCCTGATTTGGTCACTCCTAACAATTTGGCTTCTGCCTAGGGAGGAGTCACCCCTAGGCTTGGACCCCATCTGCAGTTTTATAAGGGTGCTTGCCAGCCTGACCCCTTTAGCCGTCCCAGAGCCTTGAAGCTGCCTGCTAAGCCTGCTCTTCTCCATCTAGTTTCTCTGCACAGTGGTGGCCATCCTCCTGCATTATGTCTCCATGAGCACTTTTGCCTGGACCCTAGTGGAGAACTTGCATGTCTACCGCATGCTGACAGAAGTACGCAACATCGACATGGGGCCCATGAGGTTCTACCATGTAGTAGGCTGGGGCATCCCTGCCATCGTCACAGGTAAGGACACACAGGGCAGCTCTGCCAGGGTCACCTCCATTTCTCCTGACTCTCTATATTTAGCTGTGTATAGAAGAATAGCTACTCCTGGCCCACAGGGAGATGGGTCTCTCTGATCAGCGTGAGCCACTGGGCCAGGGTATTTGAGGTTCTTTGTGCAGTCCCTAATTGGAAGACGTTTTGCTCTGGTCACAGAATGAGTGAGCATGAGTGAGTGAAGAGGTAAGAAGTGAACAGATCACTAAGGGTGGGTTGGATGGATGGACGGATGGATGGATGGATGGACGGATGGATGGATGATTATGACTGTGTGATCAATCAACCAATATAACAATGAAATGAATTCTTGCTGGGGGACTGCTTTATGCATATTTCCTCAGCATGCTTCTTTTTTTTTCTTTGCTTTTCTGAGACAGGGTTTCTCTGTGTAGCCCTGGCTATCCTGGAACTCACTCTGTAGACCGGGCTGGCCTTGAACTCAGAGATCTGCCTGCCTCTGCCTTCCTCCTGGGATTAAAGGCATGTGCCATCATGCCTGGCCTACATTTCTCAATAACTATAGAAAGCCAACCTTGCCTCCTATTGAGGAAGATCCACACTTCTGTTCTCAACAGGAGGCCTGAACTACCTTCCTGATAGACTCTGATGGGCATTTCAGGGATCTGGACACAATCTCCAAGGCCCCTAAGGTTCTAATGTAACTCATCCCTACTCCAAGGGACCCTGAGTGACTTTCATGTAGGCTGGGTAGTAGAGGGAGGGTGGCAGGTGCCTCTTGTTGCTTGATGGTGTTCTCTCTTTCAAGGTCAGGTGTCACCATGAGAATACTGTCATGAGGAATACCTAGAAAATGCTCTTTGGCCCTCAGTGTAGATGCCATCTTGAGTTGTCAGTGGGCGGCCTCTCCGGCAGCCTGTTGAATTCTGAATGAGAAATTCCACTACTTTCTGAGAGCATTGCTGTCCGTATCCAGACAGTTCACAGTTTTAGCTTACTGTTCAAAGTTTATTTTTAAAAACATATATCTTTTAAAATAATCATAAGATTATACCCAAGGGACCTCTGGCAGATAAAGTTATTAGCTACAACCACAGGGAGTAGCCTGCTCCTAACTTAGTTTAAGAAGTTTGAATACATTTCCCTAGCTCCTTGATCTGATGAGGGTGATTTACCTGGCTGGCTTCAGCTCTCCTCCTGGGCAGGTGAGTGAACAGCCATGTCTGTGGCCCTCACTCTTCTCTGTCTCTCCAATATGCACAGGACTGGCTGTTGGCTTGGATCCTCAGGGCTACGGGAACCCTGACTTCTGTTGGCTATCCCTTCAGGACAGCCTGATCTGGAGCTTTGCTGGGCCTGTAGGAATGGTTATAATCGTGAGTGTTATAAGTCGCCAGTCATACACACAGAACACAGGAGCCCAGGTGCTCTAGGGCGGGCTGACTGTGGTCAGCATTTCCTCAGGGTGGCTGGGGTTGGCAGGAAGAATGTGCCCCATGATAACAGGCAGCAGAGTTCCCAGGCTGCTCCAGGACCCCATCTTTAGACCCTCATGTCCTGGGGTACATTTCATGCGCACTGGAAAACCGTCATGTGTAGGCAGCCTAGAGTGGCAGGCTTAGGCCTGGCCACAGCCATGGCCTGCTTTACTCACCTAGAGCCAAGGCTTCACCACACCTCCAGATATGTTTGAAAATAATGCAAACGTGTTGGGCTGGTGAGGATCACCTTGGAGATGGTAAAAGTGTCCATTACCTGACGCTGCTGCTGTTTTCTAGATCAACACGGTCATCTTTGTCCTGTCCGCAAAGGTTTCCTGCCAAAGAAAACGCCATTATTATGAGAGAAAGGGCATTGTGTAAGTTGTGGCTGCATCCATCTTGCGGGTGGGATGTAACACTAAGCCAAACCCACTAGGCCTTTCAGCTGGGCCCTGAGAACCCCCCAAAACAGTACATGTTGGGCCAAGACCCATATGAAAGTGCCCATCACCCAGCTGCCTGGGGCTGTTAGCCACACACTCACCCCAGGGAGTCAGCCAGAAGATGAGGGTAAGCCCTGGACTTCCAGGGCTATAGCTGGCATGGGTGTGTGAGAGACATGGTGTGACTAGCCCAGCAGGGAGGCGTGGACAGTGGGTTCAGGCCCTGAGATAGGCATAGAACTGAAGAAGGGGGGGGGCATGGGTAGGAGAGGGTTTTGAATTCAGAATTAGACATGTTCAGTGTCAGGTGGCATCCAGCAGAAGAGCTTGGTGGTGGAGCTTTCTGCTTGCTTGTGGTGGTGATGCTGAGCCTCTTGTGGTGGTGATGCTGGGCCTTCAGGAGAGTATGAACCCCCTGATGTAGCCTAGGAGGGGATTTGCTGAGTTTTGGGAGTTTGTGTGTGAGAACGTCATACCCCTTACAATTAGCATGTAAGGAGTGAGGGTGGAGAAACACAGGAGGGTGCCAGCCCCGCAGCCTGAAGGAAGGGAGCTGAGTCTAATGTGGAGAGGGAGTGAGCAGAGTCCAGACCCAGAGGCTGTAGCTTCCCACCCGAGTCAACTCTATCTCCAGGTCACACAGCCACCAAAGCTCTTCCACAACTCTTCAAAGGGGATGTTGTCATTGACGAGTGTCATTGACTGCTTTGACTGCAGGGGACCGAGTGGGCAAGGTGCGGGACCGAGTGGGCAAGGTGCTTGCCTGAGGCACATGGTAGTAGAGGCTGGCATATGACATCTCTTTCTCTCTGGCCACTTTGCTTTGTGGCACTCTTGTGCTTTCACAACTCACAGAAGCTAGCGTGGCCTTGCGCAGCAGCCACTGGACCTGAGTCACATAATGCCAGCACCTCTGCCCATATAACGTCTGTCCATCTTGTCCCTGGTGGAAGCTAGGGTTGGGGTGGAGTCATGGGTGGATGGATCGACAGATGCACAGATGGTGATGGTCTGGATGAACCTGAGGGAGGGAAGGGCCTGTACTTAGGCTGCCTTCCCACAGCTCTCTGCTGAGGAACGCCTTCCTGCTGCTGCTGCTCGTCAGCGCCACCTGGCTGCTGGGACTACTGGCTGTAAACAGTGACACTCTGAGTTTCCACTACCTCTTTGCTGCCTTCAGCTGCTTACAGGTAGGTACCGGCAATCACCTGTCACCTGCTGGGGCCACTCTATGACCTCTGTCCTGGGGCAGCTGCAGTGAGGAGGGATGGAGGAAAGCCTCTGTACTTGCACTTGCAGAGGAGGAAGCCTGTGTTCTCTACTTGTCCCAGCCCTGCCTCCAGGCCCTGAGTCTGTCAGGACATTGCCTGGCTTGGACAGGACATAGCTTGTCACTCCCCCACCACCATGCCCCTTTTGCAGGCTGGCCTAAAACCTGTTGGCCTTCTGGGGGAGGGAGTGGTAACCCTTTATGTTCCAGACCAATTGCTGCCTAGTACATTTATGGCATAATGTTGGGGACCCCTGATGGCCCATAAGACTGTAGGCTGTGTTGCTGAGGCTCCCCTGTGAAGAAAGCAGTAGCCCCACCTAGTGGTGAAGCCTAATGGGTCTTGGGGGCATCCCCTGGATTGTGTCTGCCAGGCTGCTCTGGACTAGGCTTTCCTTGGTGCAGCAGCATCAGGACCCTAAGAGTCGCCCTGACCTGATGCCCATCTCCCTCCAGGGCATCTTCGTCCTCCTCTTCCACTGCGTGACCCACAGGGAAGTACGGAAGCACCTGAGGGCAGTGTTGGCTGGGAAGAAGCTGCACCTGGATGACTCAGCCACCACAAGGGCCACCTTGCTAACGGTAGGAGGTGCCAAAGACCCCTCCAGGCCTGGGAGTTGGTAGCACTGCTCATGATAAACTATGCTCTGCTCCTTAGGCTTGGAGCTCTCTACATGCCACAGGGCAGAACTGTCCTGGCGGTGTCTCAACCCAATTGTAGCCCTGCTTGCAAGGTCTTTGGGAGACATGGCCAGGACAGATATCCATAGGACAACCAGAAGCAGGGTCCAGAGGGAGTGAGGTGTTCCTACTGTGTGGGCCAGGGAGGCTCCATTGTGCAGCCCTGTCTCTCCCTCTCCCATGCTGGCAGCCAACCTCTGTGGCTTCTGCTCAACAATGGCCTTCTACCCTTGTCCCTAGCGCTCACTCAACTGCAATAACACATACAGTGAAGGACCAGACATGCTCCGCACGGCCCTGGGCGAGTCCACAGCCTCTCTGGACAGTACTACCAGGTCAGGCCTCTGTACCCACTATTTTCTTGGGGTAAACACCACCCTGGCTATGAGCCCCGCTGTTTCAGATGCCCAGCTGCCCCTCCCCCATGTGCCACTGCAGCTGGTAGCATAGAAATAGGGATGGGTTTAGATCTTCCAGAGCCTCGTGTGGCCTTCCATAGTACGTTCTGTGACGTTGACAGCCCATCGCTGTCACTCAGGGACAGTGCTGAGTCTGCCCCACTTCTACCATGTCTAGGGATGAAGGAGTCCAGAAGCTCAGTGTATCTTCTGGGCCAGCACGTGGTAACCATGGAGAACCAGATCCATCCTTCATACCTAGGAACTCCAAGAAAGCTCATGGTATGGTTTCCCCTGCAAGCACCAGAGCCTCTGCTCCTTTCTTGCCCTTCCTCATTCTTGTCCTTCCTCCCCTTCCCTAGCTGTCCATCCCGGAGGTACTGGACTGCTTGTACTGTAGCAGAGCATTGGTTACCATATGGTCAGTCAAGAGTCAGGGCCTGACCTCCCACTCCACCCTGCTCCTGCAGGCCCCGACTCTGACTCGGACAGTGAACTGTCCCTGGATGAACACAGTAGTTCCTATGCCTCGTCACACTCCTCAGACAGTGAGGACGATGGCGGAGATGCTGAAGACAAATGGAATCCAGCTGGGGGCCCTGTCCACAGTACCCCCAAAGGTGAGCAGTGGATATAGCAGACCAGAGTAGACTGTCAGTAGTGGTCTATGGGCATGCCTCAAGCTCAGATTGGAACAGAAATGCCAGGAAGCCACCCACACCATCTGCTAGGCAGAGGCAGGAATTTTGGGGGCTCCCACAAACTATGACTGTGGAGGGGTTGGGCAGGACAGGCAAAGAACAGCCAGTATGAGGCTCCCAGTGTTGGGTACAATGGCGGAGATCACAACAAGGTCCCCAACATCAAGATGTGGTCTTGGTGTCTTCACCTTTGCATATGGCCCTGCTAGTCCAGCAAGCAACGCTTGGGGTATACCAGGCCTGGGGTACTACAGGGGTGTGGTTGTATCATTCTTACCTCAGGAGATGCTCTAGCCAACCATGTCCCAGATGGCTGGCCTGATGAAAGCCTGGCTGGGAGTGACAGTGAGGAGCTGGACACTGAACCTCACCTGAAGGTGGAGACTAGGGTCAGCGTGGAGCTACATCGGCAGGCACAGGGCAATCACTGTGGTGACCGGCCCCCTGACCTGGAAAGTGGGATCCTGGCCAAGCCAGTGGCTGTGCTTAGCAGCCAGCCCCAGGAGCAGCGGAAAGGTACCTCAGGAGGGCCCGGTTGTGTCTCTGGAGCAAACCCTCATGCAGCACGTGGGATGGGGCAGGAGTCCTTGTTCAGCAGGTTGAGGGGGAGGGGAGTCCTGTGGAGAATTTGGATTGGGGCTGAGCAAGTCTGTAAGAACCAGATCAGGTACATTCATCTGCTCAACACCATCCATCTCCAACTGAGTCACTGCAACTGTGTCTGCCTGATCTGACTTGGTGGTCACCTCCTCCTCCCAGGCATCCTGAAAAACAAAGTCACCTACCCACCACCACTGCCAGAGCAGCCATTGAAGTGCCGGCTTCGAGAGAAGCTTGCCGACTGTGAGCAGAGTCCCTCATCTTCCCGCACATCCTCCCTTGGCTCTGGTGATGGTATCCGCACTTCTGATTGTGTCATTACCATCAAGACACCAAGGAGGGAGCCAGGCCGTGAACATCTCAATGGGGTGGCCATGAATGTATGCACAGGGAGTGCTCAGGCCAATGGCTCTGACTCTGAGTAAGTAGCCTTGGATTCCAGGGCTTTGGGGGGTGGGGGCCACCAGCTTTCCCCATCCAGGGCCCTTAGAGCCCTCAGGCTGCCCCTCACAGCCTAAGTGTCTGCCCCTAAGTGACTTTGGATTCCATCCAATTGCCACCATCACTGACCCTCCACACGCCTGGCAATTCTTCCCACACACAGAGGCAGTAACGAAACTTCAATTTGAACCATCAGGAAACCATGAGAGGCACAGTCAACCCTACAGACTGCCAGTGAAGCCCTTGGACCTTGGAGCCTCGGACTGACTGCTGCCTATGGGGCAGGCAGGCCCTTGGTGTGAGGGTCCCTGCAATAATGTCCAGATGGGAAGCTCAGGACCCATCAGACTCTGTGACAAGTGCCAAAGCCACAGGCATGTCTCAAGAAGAAGACATGGACTTCAGGCTGGCATGGCTCTGTCCTAAGACTGCAGACAGAACCCAAACTATGCTGCTCACCTGGCCACGAGAGGCCTAGAAAGAAAGCCATTGAGCTTGAGCTGGACTTGGTAAATTACTATGCCAGGCCCTTTGGCTTTGCAGGGCTCAGATACTGGCACGGGCCAAGGCCCAGCTGTCCCCGAAGGCATCTCCTTGCAGTACAAATCCATAGTAACCAGCCTCAGTCTCTACAAAGGTACCGTGTCTTAAATTGCTGTTTAAAGTTGTAAATATGTATAGCTCTGTCCTGGACATGGAGAAGATGGGAGCCTATGTATATTTTACAATGTCTTGACTTTGCTGACACTGGAGAGCCATGACATGGTATCTCTATATCCCTAAGGAGCTGGCACACTTGTACCTGCATGTGGAATGAGTCAACACAGCTGGTCCCAGAGTGCCCAGGTAGGGGGGACATGGGCTCTGAAGTTGATACAGTCGTCAGACTCTTGCAGCTGCTTCCAGCCAGCAAGCCAGGGAGTGTGGGTGTTCTGCTGGCCTTCCGAGCACACAACTGTGTGCGTTCAGCTCCACGGATCCAGGACAGAGCTGGCCTGTGAAGTGTGGCTGTCACAGCCCATGTCATGCAGGGTGAAATCTTTACCATTCTGCTACCCCCCCCCCCACCCTGTGCCAGGTCCACTCCTGATCCAGCAGGGGCTTCTCTGGAGCTTCCCTGCCAGCCCAGTACTGCAGGGGGAGATTCTTTGTCCCAGATCCTATTCTCTATAGGATCTAAGGGTGCTCCTGTTCTTAATTCAGAGGACCCCTGAGGTCTTCCAGGATGTCACATTCCTTCCTGCCAACGTCTTCTCTTTCAAACTCCAGAGCTCTCTGGGAAGGCAGGGGCTCCGCCCCCCAAATCTGACCAATTACATCATTTTGCTTTAAGTGGCCAATTGTGCAGAGAAACAAAGCCACAGTCCCACTTTTCAATGGTCACCAAATTCTTTTTTGGAAACTCACACCAAGAACTGCTGTGACCAGCCCACCTCAAGCCACGCCCAAGGTATTGGGGCCCAGAGTTACTGAGACATTTCCTTCAGCGCTCTCTGTTGTTTGAATCAGGTGTACATGAGGTGTACAGCTACTCTCAAATGAGACTAACAAGGATCCTCACACCAAGCTGCACCGTGATGAGTGCACAAGGGACTGCTACTGACCAACTTGTATGAGAGGAAAGCCTATGTGACAGGGTCTGAGGTCACTCACTGCCACAGGCTGAAGGGAGGCCCTAAGGGGCCTCTGGGAATGGCAAGGACACAAAGGAGATTTAGTCTCTAGGAGTTGGAGCACTGTGATCACTCACAATTCCACAACCCCATGCCACCCTGGAAGGTGGAGTTTTTAATTTTATCACAACTGTTACCAAAACAAAACCTGTCAGTTTTAAACTTTTTTTTTTAATGACTTAAGACTTTATAGATTCAACACTGGAGGTTTTTAACAGGTGTATTTATTACTGTTCAGCACTGGATGACAACACAGGTGAGATACATCTACAATGAATTAAAATTTTTTGGATTTGTACCCATGTTGTGCTGGGTGGTTCCTGTCTCCCACTGCCCCTGCTCCCTAAGGTGGCATGGAGGGACTACACAAGATAGCCTCAGGCCTTACCTGTCCCCATACAGCAAGGCCCCATACAACCTTCACAGCTGTCACCCACACAGTGCCATCCTGGTTGAGTGTCAGCACACAGGGCATTGCCAAGTGTATGGATGTCTCTGACAGTGCTCTTAACCACTGAGCTGTCACTATTCCAGACAGGGAACGTTTAAAACAGTGTTTGTGTATAAAGACCAGAAAAGGGCATTCAGTATCTTCTATTGCTTGCCCCAGGAGGCAGGTCTCTCCCTGAACCTGGAGTTTGTGGGGTTGTTTGTACAGCTAAAGTGGAAGCCAGCAAGCACCACTAGTCCAGTCTCCACTCCTTTTGGAGACGGGGTTCCAGGCATGTGCAGGCTGTGCACTTATGTGGGTGCTGAGGCCAAGCTCTGGGCCCCATGACAACAGCAAGCACTTTTAACCACTGAACCATCGTGTTGCAGTCTCCAATCTGGGAAGTTAACTTTCCTTCCTGTCTTCTACATCTACCTTCCTCCCGGCACCGTACTGACACAGTAGACCCTTCGGTGCTGCTCTGATGCCCCACTGGTCGCCAACCTCTCATGTTCTGCAGATCTGAGCATTAGTCATTATGCTCACTCGTTCTCTCCTATGACCTCCACTGCTGAGCTCACCTGGTGAGCTTCTTCCATTTCAAGTGTGATTTCCAATTTTACAATCTGGTCCTCTTGTACCTACTGCTCTGCATTCACCTTCATCTCCTAGGCATGGTGGACTGGTATCCCACCCTCTCTGGTGGTGCACACATCTACTGACCTGGGGGTTTCACCCATCATCTTTCTCTTGGCTTTGAGAACTCCAGTGGCATTCAGAGTTCTTTTGAGCCTGGGTCTGGTTAACCCTCATCCTAATTCAGCAGCAACCTGGCTCTAGTCACGACTTCCTGCAGTGCTGTGTCCAGCCCTCGCCTCTTAGGACCTTCATCTTGATCCTGTCCAAAAAGGTGAGTTTCCCAGACTTTTAGCCCCAAGTACTGTCTCACAAATCTGCCCAGTGGTGCTTCCCTTGGGGAAAACTGAGAGCGGAGTAGTGGGGTCTGCTTTCCCAGGGACTCCACCTGGTGTTGCTGCACAAAGAGCCAGCCCAGGCGTATGACCACTAATGGTCCTCTTTCAATGTGTTTTTCCCTCACACATGTTGTGCGCTTCTAGAGTGACAAGTGTACACTTCAACCCAGAGCCAAGCAGACAGGAAAACACTGGTTTCCATTTGGTGTAGGCATTGCCAGGAAAAGGGTCATCTCACACATTATCAGACTTCCAAACAAGGTGAGGCCTAATACAGATAACTCTACCTTCATTTTGGAGAAAACTCAGGCCCTAGGAGGGGAACAGGGCTACAGATCTCCCCATGCCTGCTTTGTCACATGGAGGTTCAGATTAAGGAGCACAGTCACAGCAGCCAACTCAGGCCTCCAGCAAGCCCCAGACACAGTGGCCAGACACTTTTGACAGACAGTTTTATTTAATGCTGTTACTCTGTTACTGTGTAGCCTCCATGCACTGCACTGTGGAGGAGCAGCTCCATCAGGGCTGACCCACCAGTCAGCAAATGCTTCTGGTATACTAGAGCACCAATGTGGAGACACTCCTTCCTCAGACTGCTCTGGCCCCGCAGCCAGACAGCCCACTGATTCTGGCGGCACCAAGCCCATCATGGACCAACCTACTCCAGACTGCTCTAATGCATCCTTCCAGCGGCTTGGCCTGTATCAGGGTGTGGGGTGCAGGCCTGAGCTGTCACCGGAGACCCCAGGAGCCACTCTGTTCTTGCCTTTCTGGAGTGTGTAGGCAGACGGTCCTAACCGTAGGATTTTCCCACTACCAAGACACTCATCACCCTTGTAGAACACAGCAAACTGGAAAGAAAGGGGTAGGAGGAGGCTGTGTGTGTCTGACTCCAGGGCAGGGCTGACCAAGCTCCTGGCCTAATGAGGACAGCAATGTTGAGGCCCCTACTACCCCACTCACCTGTCCCAAGGCAAGGCCCCGTACAGCCTTCACAGCTGTCACCCACACAGTGCCATCCTGGTTGAGTGTCAGCACACAGGGCACTGTGGGGAGAGTTATGAGATGGGTATGGGTCTGCTGTCACTGCCAACCACAGCCAATACCAGTCTGTGGGTGCAGGGATGCCCACATCCATCCTGCTGGACAAAGATAGGGCAGCACCCCAAAGGACTCAAAACTGCCCTGGCTTATGGACATGACACCTCAGAATAGCGTATACACTCAATCCCTCATACTAGGACCCAACTTCCAGCAATTCTCACAAGTAACATTCCTGTACCTTAGTCCTCTTTTTGTGGCAGGCACAGGATAAGGAATTTTTAAGCAACACAACAGTATCAATTATGGGGACTTCCTGATGTGCTCATGTACATAGCCTCTCCAGTTTAGCTTAATATGACCCCAGGGAGCTTAGCAACAAAGGCCCCTTCCAGCCAGTCACCTAGTGCCATCTGGTGGCGATATCGGAAATGGCACTCCATCATCTTGTCTCTGACCAAGGCAGCAGGTGGTTCCTCAGCAATCCAGTGTACACGGTTGGTCCTGAGCAGGTCCCTGTACAGAGCTGGGTGGTCTACCTGGGGAGCCTGCAGAACAGAAGACAGATGTGATCCTTTGAGGCGAGAGAGTTCTCAGCAGGTATCATTGATAAGAACAATCCTAATAGCATATCTGTAAAAATAATCCAGTCCCACTCAGCTGCATGTGTCAGCCCACATGTAGAATCCATTTCATCAACCCTGGCTTTCAGATGAGAAAGAAAGGAACAAGAAACAACGGTCAGCCATAGGGCAGTAGCAGAGGACAAGCATTAAGATCCCTGCCCCCCCCCCCCCCCCCCATGCTTTAAAGATTGTTTTCTGTTCCTAGAAATGTAGGTCAGCCACACAATTAACCTCTTGGAAGGGCCATGGATTCTACCAGCAACTACTGGTTGAGGAAAGCAGGGGCTGAAGGATGTAGGCTCCCAACCACCTGAATGGTTAGGAATTGTGAGGCAAGCCTGGCCTGTGTAGTTCTCACACGAAGGACTGATTCTGAAGTTCAGGTTTCCATCAGTACTAGTCTCTGCACAGAAGAACCTGGTGCTGCCTAGGACGATCAAGTCTCCTCTGGGGCAGAACCAAAGCACTAAGTCCTGAGATTCTAGTCCTAAAACACTGAGATCGACTGGGCCCTTGAGCCAATGACCCTTCTAGCTTTTCTCAGCAGACCCATCAGAGAGCTTATACCAAAGATGCTTTAATGCAAGCCTGAGTAGGTGTTTCCCATGCTGCTCTTCTGTGGTGAAGTCTGCAGCCTAGGGGCCTGTGGTCCTCCAGCATCTCTGATTGCCATCAGCTTGGCAGCCTGGCCTGCCCCGAGCAGGGTTCCCACCCTTGCACTCTTGAGAACTAGATTTGGTGAGTGTCAGATTGGGGGCTGCTGTGTATGTACAGGCAGGATGCCAGCAACACCTACTCCTTCATCCCCACCTAATTCATAACCCCAAAGATCTCTTGATACTGTCAATCTTGTCAAAGCTTGCCTTCTTGGAGAATTTCTGCTCAGACTCTAGGACAAACCAGAATGGACCAGGGTCCCATGTGACCAAGAACATGGCTTAGTCCTGGGTCAGCCTGGTTCTAGCCTAACTACATCAGCCCACAAGGACTTCTAGGACCCTCCCATGAAGGGCGGGTGGGAGGGCTGAACAAGGACTCTGACAACCTCCTCTTCATGAGAGAGGTCTTTACAAGGTATCTAATTTGAGTCTCATCCTCCTTTGAACAGGGCAGTTTTTCTAGGAATGGTTGCAATGCCTGGCACATGGCCAGCACACAACAGGTGCCTAATGATACTTTATATGAAGACCTTCTGTTACTTTACACCTGTCCCAGGAGCGTCCTGCTGCTCCAGGCCCTCAGGCAATCCAGTACTGGTTGCTTTATTGGCACACTAAACAGTGAAGGCCAATCTCACTCACCACAAGCACATCACCCTTGATGCCATCCTTCTCCACCACGTACCAGGGCTCTCTCAAGCCGCTGATCTTAGCTCTCTGGCCCAAAGTATACAGGAACCAGCCTATAAAACAGTGTTCCAAAGAGCACATGTCAGCCCTCATAAATGGTAGGTTATGGATTGCTATGAGGCATGCTGACTTTAAACTGATTCTTTTGGCTTGAAGGTCTCCTAACCACACCCCCGCGCACATCCCGCCTAAGGTCAGGACTGGATGGATATGACAGTGACTAGGACGGTACTGAGCTGGCCGGCACAAGTGCCAGTTTCTTCATCTGATGACTATGACCTCATGGGGATACAGCTCTCTAAGTAGGTCTGAGCATGTCTCTTGCATTTGCACTGTACACTCACCTCATGCATGGGGCAGGACCACCTAGTCACCAACTTTCCCACCTCAGGAAATGTATGTGCCCTGGCAGAAGCTGTCTGACAGGACTCACTGCACCCTGGACAGTCCAAAACCACCAGTCTCTTAACTACTGGCTGCTAGGAACAGTGGCACTGTCTTCAGTAAAGTTGATCTCTTCAATATAACACCTAGTGCAACTAGATCTCTCTCTACTTTCAGGGAGCCCTGCTCCCTCCACAGGGGCCACACATGTCAAAAGAAAGTGCACCCTGACCTCCAGCCAGTCTCACAGATTGGGTCCAAACAGCTAGTCTCAGGAGGCATGTCCTCTCCAGCCTATACTGCCTGCCCCCATGTGAGTACTGTGAGCACTGTGACTGGCTCTGTCCTCACACCCACAACAGCACAGGTCATGATCATCTGGGATTATGTGAATAGCACCCATATGATCCTCAGTCACCTGGCTATGAATTCAACTACATTCTTTCTCCCATGGCATTCCTGCAGCTTCCCCTGTATTCCCATAGCAATCAATAGCACTTAGAAATCTCTCTCTCTCTCTCTCCCTCTCCCCCCCCCCCCTCTCTCTCTCTCTCTCTCTCTCTCTCACACACACACACACACACACACACACACACACACACACACAGAGAGAGAGAGAGAGACCAGCTCTGAATCTACGGATTAAACACAAGACAGATCATCATAGCACACACAATGGCCTTTCATTCCCAAAGCTGACTGGACTCACCTTTATGTGTTCCCAGAACTTTATTATCCTCGATAGAAATAAACTGTCCAGGCCGAGGCTGCAAATACTGGAAGACAAATTTCATCACTACTGGAGACCCAGGCCCAGCGCAGACAGCCATTCATGTCAGAGGGCACTCACCTGAAGAATGAAATGCTTGAAGTTTCTTTTACCAATGAAGCAGATGCCCATGCTCTGGAATGAGAGGAAGGCAAACATGACGTGAACAAAATCCAGGAGGCAAAGCAGGGAACACAGCCAAGCTGGGCTAGGAGGGCAGCACAGTGCCAGCAGAGAGAAGGCCATGTTGCAGGAAGCCCCAGAATTCAGCAAAGATACAAACAAATGGAAGGCCTAGAGAATGTCTTGTCTTCCTAAGTTTGGCCCCAAAGTGGAAGCTATCATGTAAACACACTGCAATTAGACTGTTCACTGCTGGAGAGTCAGAGCCCAAGGCAGGAGAGGAAGCAGGGCCAAGCCTACTCAAAGTGTCAGAGAGGAGACGGCTGAAGCTGGCTGAGCCCAGCTGGGAGACCAGGAAAGAAGCTGATCTCCCTGGGGACTGCACTGGGCAAGCAGCTCTGCCATAACTCCTTTCATGAGAGCAGGGGTCGGCCCCATATAATGCAGTGACTCCATCAGTTCCTGCCAGGGAGAAATGCTGTCAAACGGACAGGGAAGATGATAAAACAGGCAGTGTGAACTTGCTGATAAAAGACATAGCCATGCGTGCTCCCAGACCAGCATAAACAGCGGCTGCAGGTGAAGCTTTACCAGTCTCTAACCAAACCTGACTACTGGGGCTTGTCATAGCATCCCAGCTCTCCCTCCACAGGGCTCAGAAAGCCTGCTTTCCAAGATGCAGTGTATGACTGTCCTTCTACAGGGAGCTCTGAGGGGGAGAAACTGTCTGCCTGTTACTGTCCCCTTGGATAGGCAGGGGGTACAGATGTGTACAGATGCTGCAGACCTGTCTCATGAGATAGACCAGCATGGCTATTCCCTGCCCACTCACCTGGCTGACTAAGCCAGTCATCATGTCTGCTGAGAAAACAGTCAACCACAACTGGCACAAGAGGGAGGAAGAGGAGGTGTTCCTCACCTGCAACTGTGCTCTGTGGGACCGATGGGGTCCTGGCAGAGGCATCACAGCCCAGCCTTGCCTGTGCCATGACAACAGGGGTGGAAACATTCACCAGTCGATGGCAAGCTGCTCACCTACCTCCTTCTTCTGAAGCACGTGATGCAGTCTATTCTCTGCAGCTATTTTCTTTACAAAATCTTTTGTTAACTCCCCAAGGGGGAAAATGGTTCTTCTCAGGGCATCCTGGGAAACCTGGCTGAGAAAGAAGGTCTGGTCTTTAAAGCTGTCAGCTGCTTGGAGAAGTTTTACGGCTGCCAAGAGTAAAAGACAAAAGTCATTGCAGGAACACAGATAATAGGTCTTTGCTTTTAATGCCCTTCTGTGTGGGCAGTTACCCCCCAGTCTGCCAGAAGCAAACCACCTCAAAACACTATAGAAAAAAATGCCAGCATGGCTAATGTACAGAAAACACTGGCCTCTGGTTTATCTATATGGAACAACCCAGGGAAGGTGGATTTTACATACAGGAAACTTATCCCTACTTGTAATTTTGATTTGTAAGACTTTTGAACATAAAACACTGTATGAAAAAAATGTGAAGTGAGAAGCAACGGTCCTAATAAATCTAGTCACATCTGGGAGACCAGAGAAGACAGCTCATCTAGAATTATGCTGAAGTAATGTCAGCACTGGACTTGTCTATCAACTGCAGGTGTGGAAGGTGCAAAGAAACACACAGGCTCTGTCTGGCCTCAGCCCAGCCACAGGGAGGAAACAGCTCTGCTATTTCTGTCTGTCCAAACTGACATCTGTTGCCAGCTCTGCTGTGGTTTCTCTAACTTTCTCCATGTAACTGTAAGGAACTTGGTGACTTTAGAGTGAGAAGCTGGACAGGTAAACTCCCAAGAAGACAGTTCGTACTCAGGTCTGTGGGCTGGTGGGTAGATTTGCTTCTCCCACCCTTTCTCACACATAGGAGACACCCAGAGTGAAATGTGGAACACGTCACACACACCACCTCAGTGTGTGCGTGCACATGCATGTGAGAGCTTGTCCCTGTCAGTATATGGAAGTGGAACAAAGGTGACAACCTCAGCTGCTACTCCTCAGGCATCACCCACTTCCTTTTCTTTTTTGAGATGGTCTATCGCTGGCCCAGAACTCACCAACCAGGGCTAGACTGCCTAGCCTGTCTCTGTCCCACCTGCCCTATCCCCCAGTGCTGGGATTACAGACATGCCTCCATGCCTGCCATTTTACATAGGTCATTGCCTTTACCAACGAAGCCATCTTCCCAGCTGCACACAGTTTAAATGCCACTGCACACTTTATACACCAGACAGCAGTAAGTATCATACTGCCTGTAGGTTTCCACCTGCTGACTCACATCTCTCTCCTCTTTACAGCAAGGACTAAGGTCTGGCCTATGAAAATGCAGGTGCTGAAAGGCTGGGACCCATTTCTGTCCAGTTACTTTGCCAAAACCAAATTATCTCAAATAGTGTTTGTGTGCATTTCCTCTTGCTTCTGAGTTATTTAGTCCTGGACTCTTTTTAAATGATTGGTTTTTGAGCCTCCCAAGTGCTACGATTACAGGTGTGTCCCCATATCTACCTTCTGAGTTATTTTAAAACACAATGACAACCTATGACTTTGAAACCGGAATCTGGTTAACAATAACAAAAATGCCACAGAGGGAAAGAGCAGGATGAGCTAACCTCTGGTAAAGCCTATTACAGTTCAGAGCTCATGTTTCCAGGATCCCACCCTCCTATTTGTTTGGACCAGGCACTGCACCATGTTCAGATGAAAACCTGCTGATAACAAGGACAGGCCCACAACTACAGCCATTCCCTGAGCCCAAGACCTCTTCTGCCTCCACTTGATTTCTTAGGACTCAGACCAAAGCCACAAAACAGCTTTGGCTTGCCTAAAACGCACACTGGAGACCAAGGCATCATTAAACTACCACAGGCAAGCCATTCAACAGTGGCTGTCTGTTGAGTGGAACTGTCTTAGGAAGGCCAGAAACAGTATGGAATAGACAACGGTGAGCAGATGTATCTTTTCAAGATGGGAAGTGACTTTCCATCTGCCTGGGACCCTGTTAAAACCATTCCAATTATTACCGTCACAAATTTCCCCAAACATTTTTGGAAGCTCAACTTACTAACATGTAATAACCTAGATGATAAGTTTCTGATCACTTTCCTAGCACCTGACCAGGGCATCACAATGCTCAACCACAGGCCCTGGGGGAAGTGACCCTGCTGCTACCTGTGCCTTTGCAAATATGAACCTAAATGAACCAGGGGCACACAGGATTGGGTGGGGACTGTAGGCTCAGACCCCGACTCCTGTCACCCTTCTAAGCACGCCTGTGCTCACAGAGATGACAGCTCTGGTCACACACATGAACTTACGATTTCTGACTTCAAATCTATTTCTGAACAGCCCATCTGGTCTTTTAGTGTGCTTCTGCTCAAAGACTTCCACATCCTCCAGTGAGGTCCTTGCATAGTGGCCAGTGGCAATGGCATCTGCTCCTGGAGGGTTTTTAAAACACAAGGGTCCAGTGTTAGCCTCAAATCTACTGGCAGCTTATGCTGTAGTTTCTGTCAAGACAACACAAACTGGAGTCACATGGGAAGAGAAATACTTAGGAAAACGTCTCTATCAGACTGGACTTACTTTCTCTTCATTTTGAGTCAAGGTCTCTCTATATAGTGCTGGCTGTCCTGGAACTCACTATGTAGACCAGGCTGGTTCTAAAATCCCTGTCTCCCACAAATGCTAGGGCCAATGGTGTGTGCCAGTATGCCTGGCTTGTGGGCATTTTCTTGATAAGTAATTGATGTGGACACATTACACAGGAAGATGCTCCTGTGTTGTAGAAGAAAGCAGGCTAAGCAAGCCATGGGGAGCAGATAGTAAGCAGGGTTCCCCCATGGCCTCTGCTTGAGTTCCTGCCTTGGCTTCCCCGGTGATGGGCTGGGATTGGGACGCATAAGCTAAATGAACGTTTCCTTCTTCCCTAGCTTGCTTTTGTCATTGCTTTTATCACAGCAATAAAAAAACAAAACAAAACAAAACAAAAAAACCTAGTACACCAGCCTAGATAAAGCAGCACACAGAACCAGCCTCACCCTGAAGCCTGCACAGCTCTCAGCCCACCTTGACCACAGGGCACAGAGGCCTGTGTGATGGCTCACTAAGCAGGCTCCCCCTAACTCCTAATGTGTGCTAATAAAACCTCGCATCTCTAAAGAACCTTTCAAAAGTCACAATCAAGCCACTCACTCATTCTAGCTTATATAATACACAAAGATTTAAAAGCTTATCAGTTCCTTACAACACTAAGGAAAAACTAAAAACCAAAATATTCAACAGCAGCTGTGAACTCTGATCCTACAGCCAGATGTAAGTAAGGCACTTACAAAGCACTGACCAATGTGTGGTAAGCAGAGGAAAGTGATGTTGTACTGTACCCATGACTTAATGTCCAGGAAAAATGGACAACCCCAGTCTAATTCCTTAATTCTAGTGTGAAGTCATGGATAAGTGCCCCCTTTTTTCACGGTCAGGAAGTTGGGTATGAGTGTATTATTTTACAATAGAGAGGCCCCTCAACATACATAATCTCTTCCATCCCCAAGATACCTTTCCACCGTGACAAGTTCAGGTGTTGGTACTGCAGGAGACTAACCTGGAAGGCACAGCGAAGCAGACTCAGGCCTGAGCAGCTGGACTGCTGGACTAACACAGGAAATCTCAAGAGAATTAGCACTGCATGCAAACCACTCAACTAGGACCTTCAGGGACACAACGTGACATCTCATTTTCTCACAGATTGCTTCCTTAAGGACCATTACCTATAATACTGTGACAAGTATGGAGCTCTTCTAAGAGAAGCCCTGCTACTCTGGAAGCCTAGATTTCAGGTGTTTGACCATCAGGTGGGTTCTAGTGCAGGCTTCAAATACACAACAGAATAGGTACCCAGAGAGGCAGGGAGACACTGCAACAGGGATCCAGGTAAGATGTGACATAGATTACACCAAGGGCCACCCCACTGGGTCATAGCTTGACTGAACCTTAGCACAATTTGCATCCAAGAGGCTAGGTGTCCTTTGGGCTCCTATGAACCATACTCTGGATGGCGCTGACTCCCAGTTTAAGTAGTCTTCTCCATGCCAACATAGTGAAATAACATTTAAGTCCTGGCCTGCTGCTCTGTTGAGTGATATGCTGACTCCCATCTTGTGCAATTCTGGCTACAGCCAGGCCTGCCTACTGGCCTACCCATGTGCCTGCCCACCTTCCTCCCTCCCTCCCTCCCTCCCTCCCTCCCTCCCTCCCCTGAGACAGGGTTTCACTATATAGGCCAGGAGGACTTAGAATCTGCTATGAAGCTTGGTTGGCCTCCAACTCCCAACAGTCCTGCCTCATGCCTCAGCCTCCCCAGAACTAGGATTACAAGTGTATGCTATCACTTTCTGCTTGACAGACACTTGAGAGATCTGCTGTCTCACATTCCAGCTGATTCAGGTGACCCGCAGGTGTGGGGATTTAATAAAGTTTCAGAAGTTTTGGGGATATCAGAGGGAATCTACCCACAGTCAATGTGCGGGGTTAGTCAAAGCTCCAGAAGTCCCAGAGCTCTAACCACAGTCAGTCTAGGAAAATCAGAGTGGTGATTCAAACTTTAATCCCAGCACAGGGAGTATCCTGGGAGTGGTGACCTACACCCTTAATCCCAACTGAGTCAAGGTCACTTCAGATTACAGAAGAAAAGGCTCCCAAGCAGGTGTGGTGGGGCCATGTCTTAATTACTGAAAGAGTACTTAAGACAGGATTGAAACTCAGAGGGAATCGAGGCTGAGGAAGCTAGAAGACAGCTGGGTAAGATCTGACTGTTTATTCCCTCTAGTATCTCGAACTTCTTCAGAGATCTATCCCCGAGTCTCATTCTTTCGTGCGACACACAGGTTCCCATGCTGCTGCTTCTGTTCACTGATGGGCTTTCCTGAGTCACTACTAATTGAGATCTGAACCCTCCTTTCTGTGAGTCCTCTGCCACCTTTTAACCAAGCACACCTCCTCTCAGATATGTGAACGCAGCTGTCTACTGTGATGGAGGGCACCCTCTCCTATTGTTCATACTGAACTAGAAAGTTCTTTCTTATCCACTGAGTACTTTCCTTATGAAAGACAAAACTGTCTACATGATTCTGGCTTCTGATTATGTCTGCAAAGCCATGATTTCCACAAGGAGTTGGAAAAATCCCAATTCCTTACCAAGATTGTCCACGGCGTAATGATAAAAGTAACTGAACTTGACATGCTTATTGCAGATGATGTCAGGGTTGGGAGTCCTTCCTTTCTCATACTCATTCAAAAAGTCACTGGAATAAAGAAAAATACTCTCAGATCTGAGTGAAACATTCCTTAAAAATCAAATTAAGTTGTTTGTTTAACGTGGAATTTTTCACTGTCCCCAAACTGTACTTTCCTCCCCATGAGTTTCATTATCAAACCATTTTCCTGCTGTCAAGCGGCCTCTCAGAGCTCTCGTTTGATGAGAACAGCCCTCATGGGCTCAGATGTTTGAATACTTGGTCCCCAGTTGGAGGTGCTGTTTGGGTAAGCTTAGATGGAACCCTCACAGTAGAAGTGTGTCACTGGGGGCGGGCTTTGAGGTTTTAAAAGCCACATGCCATTCCAGTTCACCTTCTCTGCTGCTGTCCCTGCTGCCACGGTAGACTTTCATCCCTCTGAACTGTTAGCACAAATAAACTCTTCTGTGAGTTGGCTTGGTCAGTGTTTTGTCACAGCAAGAAAAATACACAAAACACTTGTAAATGGGCTCAGTTCTAAAACTCTGTATCACTTCAACTCATTCCTACAATGCTCCTGGCAGGTATGCTCTTATCCTTGATTTAAAGATAAGAAAACTGAGACTTAGAAAAATCAAATAAATTGTCAAAGGTCTTCTAAGTGGCAAAGTAGAGACAGGCTTATTTAGGCATGGGACACCACAGTGAACATGGCCTGTTGTCTCTGACATGGGCAAGGGCTATCAGGCATTGAGCATTGTCAGGGTTCACCAAAGACTAGCACTGGGTGTCTTTTTCTGCAGGAATAGGTAGCTAGCCAACTTTACATATTCCTGAGATAAATGAGAAACATACCCCCCCCCATTACTGCTGTTCCTGAACCCCACATAATAGCCTTTAATCCCAGCACTCTGGAGGCAGAGGCAGAGGCAGGCAGATCTCTATGACACATGAGTTCCAGGTTAGCCAAGTCTACACAGAGAAAACCTGTCTTGAAAAACCATAAATAAACTAACAAATATTACTATGTTTGAATTGATGAAAGTTTTTGCTTGCTGTGTTTTCAAAAGGCCAGGGCAGGGCCTCATATAAAACTCCCCCTACCCAACCTGTCTTATTTTGCTTTCTATTGCTATGATAAAGGCCATGGCCAAAAGGATCTTGGGAAGGAAAGGGTTTAGTTTGTATGTCCTGGTCACAGTCTACCTTTAAGGGAAGTCAGGGCAGGAACTCAAGCAGGGCAGGAACCTGGAAGCAGAGGCTGATGCTGAGGCCATGGGCTACTTATTAGTTTGCACCCCAAGGTTTTCTCAGCCTGTTTTCTTATACAGCCCAAGGCCACCTGCCCTTCTGTGGGCTGTATCCACCCACATCTACCATTAATCAAGAAAATGCCCCATAGACTTGCCTATATTACCTCAGCTGAAGAAACATGAATCTGGCTTTTGTCATGTTGATAAAAAAATTAACCATAACACCCCCAAAACCACTTATACACAGTACATAGCTGTTGATACCCATCTCCCAGCCTATTCCGGGGTCACTTCTGCCTTCACTCCCCATACCATGGTTCAGAAAAGCATTAGGAAAAACCCTCTGTCAGGTGGGAAGTATCCCAAGAAAGAGCATGAGGGTGCTGTGGGCCAGGCCTCTGGTGCTCAAACTTCAGCACACTCTTGGCCACCTCAGTGGAGAAGTCCTGGCTGTTTTCATCCTTCCTTGGAAATGATTCACATGTGCAGTGGTCTGCACTCACCTGAACACATCATTCCAATACTCCTTCACGTAGGACACCTGATGGAAAGGAATGTCTAAGATCTGACAAACTTTATAAGCATCTTCACAGTCCTTGTCAGCAGAACAAACTCCTTGCTCATCCAGCGAATCCCAGTTCTTCATAAACACCCCTGTCACCTGGTAACCTGGAGGGAGAAGTTAGGGTAAATAAAGAGCAGGGACTTCTGTGCCCGGAGCAGTTCTGACACACCATAGTGCTCCAGCCCTGATGACTCTATATTCTGCAGGCAGTCCAAGCCTGTCCATGTGGCCTAGGGTCTGGTTTACACAGTCCTGCAGTCCTGTAGGCTTTTCTTCCCTTTAGTGCTCATTGCACTGTTAAGACCTCTACGCTTAGTATATTGTACACTGAAGCTGTTTGTGTCCCCAAAGTAAATAAAATAAACTTTCTCACATGTTGTATCTCTAAATATATATTAATAACACTAGGGACATAAGATATGAGCTGAATGACCGAGCAGTGAGCACAAACTCAGATTCAAATGCAAGCTTTATCTTCAGCTAAATGCTCTAACACACACCTATGATTCTAGTATTTGGGGGGTAGATGAGGAAGACACTGAGTTTGAGGCTAGTCTCAAGCTACATATCAAGATGATTTTTTCCCCCAAAATCAGGGCCAGAGAGATAGTAGCTCTGATGTTAAGAGCATTTGCTGATTCTGTAGAGGACACAGGTTCAATTCCCAGTACCCACGAAGCAGGCACAGGCACAACCACCTGTAAGTCTAGTTAAAAGCTTCAAGTAGCATGCCCTCCACCTTCACAAAAAATTCCAGGAATTTTGCTGACAAATCTTTGACAAATGAAATGCCATGCTCATTAAGGTCATACACATCCCAATATGGATGAGGCCCTCTTTTGCATCTGGAGGCACCTGACTCTACCAGAGATTAACCACACTGGCCTCAGCTCTTGAGTTAGTCTTGCACTTTACTTACTAAAGCAGAGGACTCCTCAAGGGCAGAGGTGGCATAACCCAATCAACCCTATATCCCCAGAGCTAGTACAGTGCCTTTTGCATAAGGGGCGCTAAAAACCAACAAGTGTGTAGAATCAACAGACTCTGCTCAGAACTTTAGAATCTCACTATTCCCATCCCATATCTGATTCATCAACAGTCTCACAAAGGGACATGAATCACATACAGGGGGTCAGGCAACCCTGGATGAGTCTGCTATCTAGGGAGTGCATGACAGGACATCACCTCTCAGAGCCCTCCTTGCCAAAATGATAATGCTTTTCCCAGTTCCTGCCATGAATGAAATCCAAGGAAAGGTACAAATAGTAGATGTTGGGCCTATGTTTTGGCTAGGTGTCTATTGTTTTGATAAACTGCATTACCAAAAGCAACTTGGAGAGGAAAGGGTTTATTTTGTCCTAAAAATCATAGTACATCATCAAGAGAAACCAAGGCAGGAACTCAGGTCAGGAACCTGGAAGCAGAGGCCATGAAAGAACACTGCTTACTGGCTAGTTCCCCATGGCTTGCTCAGCCTGCTTTCTTATACAACCCAGGACCACCTGCCCAGGAGTAGCATTCATTATGCATAATGGGATGAGCCCTCCAGCAACAATCATTAGTCAAGAAAATGCTCCACAGACTAGCCTATAGTTCAATGTGATGAAGGCATTGAGATCCCTCTTCACAAAGGACCCTAGCATGTGTTAAGCTGACATATAAACTAGCCAGCACGGTTTATCCTCCTTAAGTAGTAAATGATGAATCCAGGAGAATGCAGTCAACCTACTGCATCGCCAAAGCATCTAGTCACAGTCCTTTTTGGAAACCTCCAGACTCGGAATTGCCTACTCAACGTGACCCTCAAATTCCCTAATACACGGGAATAACCCTCTACATCCTACCCTGGCCAGACTATCCACACCCTTTCCTCTGCCTCCTGCCTGTGTAGAGAACTCCTACTGAGTTTCAGTCTCAGCTCTGACACCTCTGCCTCTAGGCATAGCTTCCTTCTCCCTTTCTTACACAGTACACTGTGCCCATCCTCTTCGGCTTTTATTATATCTTTAATGGCAGCTGTGATTATAATATAAAAGAATCGCTCCTGCTTCCCGAACTATTCATATTGCAGGGCTATCTCTTTCAATACATACTATGTCATTTAGTCTTTTCAACCACCCCAAATTTGGGGCCATCCCACTTTACAGAGGAGTCGGGTCTTCTATTAACTTGCCCAAATTCAGGCTCCTTGCCCGCGCCTCGAGGGAGGTGATCCACGGCTGAAGTTCCATAAACACTGCCACGTGAAGGCAAAATGAGATAGAAATAAGCTGGGGCCACGCACCGGGAGCACTTAGATGGGACGCAATTAGTTGGAATAAGATCCAGACCCTAAGGTTTCCGTTTAGAAGTCAGGAAGAAATGGCAGCCATTTAGAGGAAAGTTTGTCATCCAACAAAGCATAAGTGATTTAGACAGCAAGCCGTTGGCCGTCCTCAAGCGGAGGCCCGCGGAGTCTGCAGAGGCCAGGCCTAAGGCCTGGATGAGCCCGTTCCTGTCCCCAGTGAGGAAGCCTGGCCTCACCTCTCCGCCGCAACAGCAGCGCAGCCACCGCGCTGTCCACGCCGCCAGACAAGGCGCACACGACGTGCCGCAGAGTCGACATCAGCCTGCACGGAAATTCGTATCAGCTGCCTTCGGGTCGCGGCCACACTACGCCGGAAGTCCCGGCCTCTGGGGCATCCTCACTCTTCACCCGGCCGGAAACGTGTTCCTCCCATCCAGCGTTCTGCTAGCCTTCTGGTTCCGCGCGGATTGGCTGAGGTGTTCTAGGCAGGAGAGGTCAGCCATGCGCTGGGGGGTTCCGGCTCCGCTCCCCCCCCCCCCCCCCCCGTTCTTAGCTGTGCTCCCAGGTCAGCTGCACTAGGAACAGCCTCAGCTCTCGCGTGAGGTCCCAAAGGTGTCCTGATTACACGTGGGCGAGGACGTCGTGTTGTGCCTGCCACTGGCTCCTCATGGTTACCGGCTAGAGGGACTGTCACCACGTACCCACTGAATTCTAGACGGACTGGATGTCCAGAAGCTAGCTGCAGATCCCCTTGGTACAAATGCCTGAGGCTCTTTCTGAATTCATTGTAGGGAGCCTGGCACCTGAGGGTTGGTGGGTGGCTGCTGGAAGAAGCCAGTTACATGTACTCTGTCTAAAACTGAAGGGGGAAGCCAAGTAGACTTGGTCAGGCAGGTCAAGGGGCAATGTCGGTTGAGTGTCCAGCTAAGAATAACACACACAGGTCAGCTTAGAGGACCAGAACCTCCCTTCTTGGGTGTATGTATTTAATATAGCAAGTCTCACTTTTCCTGCTAGAGCCTGTGATAAGGCCAAGTAACAAAAATCTGACAAACTTTTCAACCTATGTTGTCCTAGTTAGAACTTTTTGTCAACTTGACCCAGGTTTCTTCTTGGAAGAAGAAACATCAATTGAGAAAATGCCTCTATTAAATTGGCCCTTTGGCAAGTCTGTGGGATTTTCCTGTATTTTTGGTTGTGAGCCTAGCTTTTAACAGCTGAACCATCTATCTCTCCAGCCCGTGGAGATTTTACTTTTATGTATATGAATACCCTATCTGCACACCTTTATGCATCAGATCCCACTATAGATGGTTGTGAGCCTTCTTGTAGTTGCTGGGAGTTGAGCTCAAGATCTCTGGAAGAGCAGCCAGTGCTCTTAGGTGCTAAGCTATCTCTCCTGCACGCAGGGAGGGGAGTGGTTCTTGATTAATGATTTATGTGGGAGAGCCTAGATCATTGTGTGCAGGACTACCTCCTGCAGGAGATGCTGGGCTGTAAAAGGCAAACTAAGCAAGCCACGGGGAGCAAGCCAGTAAGCAGCATTCCTCTGTGGCCTTTGCATCAATTCCTGTTTTGAGTTCCTACCCTGACTTCCCTTCAGGTTGGACTATATCTATGATGTGCAAACCAAGTCGATAAAAACCTTTCTTCCTTAAGCTGCTTTTGGTCAATGTTTTATTTGTTCCACTAGAAAGGAGACCAGGACATGTCTTTTTGATTAAACAATATGGTATTTAGCTAACCTATAGTTTTGAGTCTGCAGTGCGATACATGGACCAGCTGTGGCACGGGTGATGTGGCATGTGGATCTCAGAAACACTGCCCCACCAAAAAAAAAAAAAAAAAGTTGAAAAATCACAGGGAAGCCTCTGCCATCTAGGACAGTGAAGGTTTAGTCATCAGCCTGTGTATTTCACGCCAGCCTCTCAGCCCAGAGTCACAGAGCCAACCCCTTTAAACAACTGAGGACATGTGAAGAACCAGGACTTAGGGACTTAGGGCAAGCTGCCTTTGAGCATCTTCAGAGGGGACAGCAGGGTATTGGAACACATGCCGCCAAACATCAGGTTGTCTAGTAGGGCAGAGCCCAGCTAAATAAGGGAAAGGTACACATGGGCTGAGCCAAAGTCAGGACTAAGTACAGACACTGAGTGGACATCACCAAGGCTGCCTAGTTATCATGGGGTAATAATATCTTTCACCCCACTGTATCCCAAGGGAAATGCAGCCCAGTCCTTACTGAAAACTCAGTATGTGCTTAATGAGTTCAATTCCACATTTCCCTTTTCCTAAGTGGAGGGAAGATTAGATTTGGGAAGGTGAGCATTTCCTAATGCTCAGGATCGCAGAACTTACTGCCCACTGGGGAACAGTCTGCCGATGCAGCTGTGCTGTGTGATCCTCCGTTTGTCACTGCAGATGCCAAAACCATACTTCTACTGGCAGCTTTGAATTCACCACATAACCAGAGAGCAAAAAACCCATTTAGACTTCTGTCTCTCAGCTGTGAACAATGAGAGGCCCCAGACTGAAGCAGAGACATAAGTGAGGTCCACACATTGCTTTCTGCTTTTATCCATAGGTCAGTGGCTTCCAGGCAGCCAGTCTTTCTTTAGCAAGTGAGGCTTCATGCACGGGACCGGCTCCCAGTGTCCCACATCATCTCAGAAGTGCCCCAGGGAAGAGGGCTGGCTACTGGCTCAACTCCTATCATGTTAAAGCAGACCCTCCTTCATAGCCCAACTCCCTGTTCTGTCTGCACTCTAGCTGCCCAGAGTGGCCTGGGAATGGCGTGGTCCTTAGACGGCATCAGAATCAGCCAAGTGTATAAACAATGAAGGTTATTAGGCCAGCCCAGATGACCAGCTGGTGTGCCTGAGGTGAGTCAGACTGATACTTATACCAATTTTATTACCCTACATTTTATAAAATTAAGGTTGGATAATGAGAGTCTCCCATAGTATCTGGAAAGAGAAAAACAGCTCTCCATGTCCAAACATCAGGGGCAAAAATCAAGCACATTTTAATACATTTTACGTTATAATTTAAATCTAGAATATTTAACTTTTCAAATAAATTTAAGTTTTCAAATAATCATTTGCTATTTTACATACAAAAGAATCAAAGTTTTTAGAGAGCCACATTCAAGCCTTGAGAAAGGCAGGGAGCAGGGAAGTCACAGAGGAGGACTGCTTGGGTCCACCAGTATAATAGGTTTCCCTCCATTCCTTCCAAAATCTGCTGTGGATGTAAAGCCCTAACAGAAGTAAACAGACTAGAGGGCAGAGGGTTGTGCTCTGCTCAGAACTTGAGAAGTGGGGAGTCCACATTTTCTTTGTCAGCCTTGGGGCTCAGTTGGATCAGCGGGGAGCTCAAGTCGATCAGCTGGAAGAGAACAGACATCAGAGTGAACACGGCTGCCTGGGCAGCCATCACACAGACACAGGAGCTGCGGTGGCTGAGCTGATTCCGTCTGGAGTCCAGGGACAGAAAAACAACTGAGCACAGCAGCGAGGCCAACAAGGAGACTCAGCTACCTTGTCTAGGACTCTAAGGAGAACCGTCAAACCGCTAAGCGCTGTGGGACCCTGACAGCAGGCAGGAACGAGTGGTGGGAGGGACATGACTGATAGCCAGAGTTTCTCTGGGTTCAGAAGATGCCTGATGGCAATGGGTGAACATAGAGAAGGCAAGCCTTCCCAACACGTGTGTGAGACCCAAACCCTGTGAGGCCCAAGGGACTGATGCAGGGCCTAGGTCTGATGTCAGCATGAATGCCCTGCTGCTTCTCACCTGCCCAAGCTCAGCCTTTGGAGGTTTCTTCACACTATTTCTATCCAAGACTGGAGTATTCGTTACAAGGTCAACCAAGGGCAGGCTACTGGATCCCAAAGCCATATTGGACTCAGGGGTGCTGCTGAAGTCAATGAGAGGGCGGTCAGCTAGGTCTCTGTCCCCTGCTTCAGGAGTGATGGTGAGCTGGTCGAGCTTGACATCCAGGAGAAGACACTAGACAAGGTAAGAGAGGGAAAGTCCAGTACCACAGTGGTGCCCAGCAACCACCCTGTGAAGCCAGGCTTTGCCTGTGACCTGGGTCTCACAATCTGGAGCCCAAGGGAAAGGATAGAACGGGCCCTGAGTGGGAGGAAGTTCCTTCCCCTCTGGGCAGAGCACCCATACCCACAGCTAGTAGGAAGCTTCAGCCCACTCCCATTCCTGCCCTCTGACTCTTGGTCAACTCCTGGGTCAAACATTTCTTTGGTCCCTAGTCCTGAGCCCCACTCCGAGTCTGCTGGAATCATGGGCCCAGCCACATGGGGAAGGAGGAAGGGAACCATGAGTCACTGTATGTGACTCTCCATGTACCTCACTGGGGTTTGTGTCTTCCTGAGGCTCTGCTTCACCCTGAGCTGCCCCTGTGGTGGGGCCTTGGGAAACACAAGAGTCATTCTTCTCTGGAGAAAAGTCAAGCTCTTGAGGCACGGAGGATGGCGGGGAAGAGCTCTCATCTGAGAACAGGCCTTTGCCACTGGCATTACTGCTACTCTCCTGTGTCAGCTCCACTCTGGGGGAGGAAAAACTTGTAAGATCTTTCTAAAACACCTTTCACCAGCTATAATATGATAGTCTCTGAAGCAGCACCTGGCCCGGGGGCCCGAGGCCTGCGCGTGTAGCCTAACTCTGAGGACAACCTCAATGGTGAGACCCCAGTCATGTAAGAGGGGACTAAAGGCTCCTTCGCATCTCCAGTTCCAGCAGTCTAGTTTCACCTTGTGACCATGCCAGCCCTTTTCTTTAGAGCTACTAAATTATACAGGCTGTGGTTAGTCCTTTCCATGGCTAAGCGAGCCAAGTGCCTGCCTGCCTGAGTGCCCCTCCCCACTGCTCCTTTAGGAGGCCTGGTCTTGCACTCTGTCCAGATTGGAACCCCGGTCTCGCACAGCCTTCCACACTACAGCATGCCTCGCACTAACGGGTACACCGGCATGCCATGCTTCCCTCCAGTGCAGACCTCTTGGCATCTAGCACGCCCTAAGCATCTGATGACCCAAAGCTGAACAAACTGGAAACTGTGAACAGCAGCAATAGCCACAAATTGGAACAGAATCCCTTCTTTGTCATAGAACACTGACAAGTGTTCTCTCTGTATTATACTTGAAACATACACACGCACATACACACACATGCACGCACATGCACACACGCACATGCACACACATGCACACACACGCACATACACACACATGCACACACATGCACACACGCACATACACACGCACATACACACACATGCACACACGCTTAGCCTTGGGCTCCTTTTCCTACTTTTCCTGTCTCTTGCCTGAATCTTCCCGGCACAGGGAATCCCGAGGTTTGAGGAACCAGAGTCAAAAGCTCACTCACTCCTTTGTTTTCTTACCTGACTGCAGATCTTCTCCTGGGCTCAGAAGAAAGTCGCCGGGCAGGCACACACAGTGGGGATGCCAGAGCCCTGGGCATGGACTGAGGTGCCATTAATGAAAGGCCGGAGAGGCGCCGACTGGCAGGGGTGGGCAACGCTGACATCCGTCTCGTGTTCACAGGAGTCCTCATACTGCTGGGCAGTCCTTGTGAAGTGGGCCCCGAGGAACGTCTCACAGGAGTGCTGCTAACGGCCCTGGTAAAGACATGGGAATCTTGAATACAGACACTGAAGTTGAATAGGCAGCCAGGGAGCCTGAATGGCTTCTGTTCTTGAGAAGGGACTCCAGCACAGGCAGGACCGGAGGTGCTGGCAGCCCCCATGGACCTTGGATGAGGTTCAGGTTCTTCTGAAAGCAATGCTTCTACCCTGTCCTACAGGTAACTAGAAGATCCTCAAACATGACTGCATTCATGGTACCATCCATGGCAGGGTCAGGAGGGACCTAAGGAGAGTTTCTCTACAAAGATATCTGGGCTCCAATCAGACTCTAAGAGATGAACTGGTGGTGGTTTTTACCTCTTGCCCAGGCTTAAGATCCCGGGGTCGAAGGTGAGAACTGAGTCAAGGAACTGAGTGCTTCCTGGCAGTTCCCAGGCCTTAACCACCGCTTGTCCCAAATATTACCTTGTTGTCTTACACCAGAGGCTGAGTCAGGTCAACTGCTACCAGCTGTGGACTAAATGTTTGCATATCTCTGCCCTTCCCAGAGATTTGGCCCTTTATTCGTGCAACATTCCCTAAATTCCTATGTTGAAAGCATAGCACACAAGTGATGACATTGGAGCCATGTCAAGACAGGTCTTCCGGGGAGGTGATTAGTTCAGAAGGCAGAGTCCCAATTCATGGGATTAGTGCCATTATAAAGAAGACCTCCAATGCCATCTTTGTCCTTGCTTGTGGAGACATGGTGAGCCATGCAATGGACTCACAGACACTCCATCTGCAGATGCCTTGATCTGGACGACCAGGCTTCAGAACTGCCACACACGCGTTTAAATCCCCAGATGCACAGCATGGTGGTACAAGCCAATAATAACAGCAGGAAAGGAGGCAAGAAGATTGAGTTTGAGGTTAGCCCAGGCTATACAGAGAGACTTTCCTGCCTTCCAGCCCTGACTCATAACTAAAAAAAAAAACAGGTATTGGCTTGCTTATTACAATAGCCCCAGAGTTAGACATTGTGATAAATCAGCTCTAGGACATACTACTAACAGAGAGCCCTGGAAGGCCTAGGAAGTCACCTACCAGCTCCTCCATCCATCAAAGACAACTTATGTGTTCTTCAAAGAGTCTGGGAATGAACTTTAAATAGTATGAGCTGAAAGATGGGCTCCCTATACAGAGCACATCCAGGCATGAGGGGTGTTCTCAAATCAAGCTCCCACCTGCTGCCAAAGGCCAGGCCCACTGCCTTGTATACACTGCTGGCTCTGCCACAAGCGCCACTGAAGACAAAATGCCCACAGTACTTTTTTCTCATTGTCGTTTTCTATGTAGCTGAGGCATGAGAAGTGGGAAGCGGCTACTGAGCACCCACTGCATAGGAAGAAGGCACCTTGGCTCCAGCATCCCCCAGCCCCTGAAGTGTACTTCCATGGTCACCCTGAGGATGTGAAGGCTGGACCCTATCATAACCAGTGGTATATAGGATGTAACATAAGGGGCAGTAGGGACCAGAGCTTCCATTTTAGGAGTTCCTATAGATCCTCATGTGTGGGTGGACTTGTTCTCGGTGTTCCTTGTAACTGCCCTGCTGGGCCAGAGAGCTTCTAAGGGATATGTGGGGATTTGATAAAGCTCCAGAAGTTTCGGAGATCTAACCACAGTCAGTCTAGGAGGATCAGAGAGTGGTGATTCACACCTTTAATCCCAGCACAGGGAGTATCCTGGGAGTGGTGACCTAATCCCAACTGAGTTCTGGTCAATTTAGATTATAGAAGGAATTCCAGGCTCCCAGGAAGGCAGTGGTGGGGCCACACCTTAATTTACCAAGAGAGTATTTAAGGTAGGCATAGAAAGACAGAGAGGAAGCCAAGAGAAGCCAGGCTGAGGAAGCTGGAAGACAGCTGGGTAAGATCTGACTGTGGTGTTTATTCTCTCTAATATCTCCAACTTCTTCAGAGGTCTATCCCTGAGTCTCATTTATTTGTACAACAGGGAGAGATGAGGAAACATGTTAAGGGCATTTAGATTTGTACTGGGTCATAGACTGGTACAGAAACCCACGTCTGAACAGCTGCACCACCCCAGAGCCCCTAACTGTGCACAAACCAGTGACTTGGGGAACTTCTGAAATATGTGGGTGCTGGACTCTGCCCCTTTGCCATCCCCCGCCCCCAACAGGCCTGACCCACTCAGTCAGAAGCCTTAAGGGGTCTGGGCACAGCACCTTGAGCAGTGCTGAAGGGGTTTCTGTGATTCTGCCTGGTCTACACCCAGCTGGGATTTTAGGCATCGTGCACTTAGTGAGTGTGACAAAGCCTTCACCTCAGAAGCTTCACCTGCAGCTCAGGTGGCACTCCAGAGCCTGCAGATACATCAATGAGTCTCAAAAGGAAAGGAGGCAAACGCCTGTCAGCTACCTGCTAGCTGGTGTCCAGGACTGCAGCCGATGTGTCCGAGAGAACTTTGGGGTCAAACCATCAACTGACTCACCTAAGAACAAGAGAGGAAGCCGGTCAGAAGAGAGCCAAGCAGAAAGCCTGGCACGTGTCCATGTAAAGTACAGACAGAAAGTCAGACAGGACACATAAAGAAACCCTCTTAAGACGCCAACTGTGGCATGGGCTGGGTCTGGTGCTGAGAACCCTCTACACCATTAGACCAGTTCCTTTCCCTAACTGGAATGGGCCTGAGTTTTGTGGCAGGCTCATCCCAAGTCTCCTGTGCCTGTCAGGTAGCTCACTGCACTCCCATGTACATGGATACAGTGTGGATGGAGTCCCAGACAATCCAGCAGAGCCTACTTTACCTTCACATCCCTGAGCTGCCATCCTTAACTCTTGAGAAATATCATATACACCTTCTACAAGAGACAAGTGGATGTTTCAGCTAGTATTTGACAAGTATCAAGCAGAGTCAGAATTCAGTGTGGGCTCATTGTCCACTAAGTAAAGCCCAGCATAACCCAAATGGCCTGTCACACCTCTCTCCCTCTACCACATGAATCCAGATGAAACACAAACTTGCTTCCCATGATCCTAAGAGTCAATCTGGGATGCCAAAGCCTCAGGAGCCAGGACTTTCATGTATTTATTACCTGGCTGTCTTAGAAGCCATCACCAAAATCCTTGGTCCTAGCCACAAAACGAACCCATCTTAGCCAATCAGGTGAGGCTTCAGGTCATCAACACTGACCACACTCCTGTCCCCCTCTGCGCCCCAGTAGCTCTGCAGCACCTCTGTCAAAAATCACTCTAAGCTTCTCACCTCACCCCTCCTCCTCCTCCTCCAGTCCTTCCCTGGTCTCCATCTTCAAATCCACATCCACAAACAGCCTGTGTCTGCCCCACCCGTCTAGAATTACTCCTGCCAAGGTGATTGGAAAAGCTTTACCAAGGAGGGGTGCAATCTTAGGAAGCATGCAGAAGTCTCCTGCCACCTTGATACCAGGTGGTCCTGAAAGCCTTTGCCTTGACCCTCCTAAGTCACAAACTGCTGCCCTTTCATTTTTAAAAGCTTCTGATGTCATCAAAATTGCTGCCTTATTCCCTTGGGCTCTATGCCAGCTAGCTGTATGTCAACACGGCACAAACGAGAGACATCTGAGAGGGAGCATTTTCTTAATCAGTGATTGATGGGGGAGGGCACAGCCCATCAAGAGTGGGGCCATCCCTGGGCTAGTGGTCCTGGCCCTGGGTTCTATAAGAAAGCAGGCTGAGCAAGCCAATAGTAGGCCAGGAAGCAGCACCCTCCATGTCCTCTGCATCAGCTTCTGCCTCCAGGTTCCTGCCCTCACTGCCTTTGATAAACTGTTATATGAAATTGTGAGTGAAATACCCCCCCCCACACACACACACAACTTGCTTTTGGTTGTGATGTTTCATCACAGCAATAGTAACCCCAAGGCTTCCAACCAGCACTGCTGACCGCATTCCTGTCCCCCTCTGCATCCTACCAGCATCCCTTTGTCACAAACCACCATAAGCCTCCAGCCTCACTCCTCCTAACAGATGCACACAGTAGAGATACAGGTTCCCCATGTCCTCATCTACTTAGACTTTAATGTGGGGAGGAAATAAACCCTCCTCTTCCTCCCCTACCCTCACCCAGTGTTTGGGGCTTGCAGTAGATCTAGTCTAGCTGCATTCTCCCCTGTATTCTCTCTCTGCTAGGAATCCAAGTGCCCTTCAGGCATGGGACCTTTACAGCATCATTCTTTTGCCTGGAATGTTCTCTTTGGGGTTATCTAGAGATTGCTTCCTTATTGGGCTTTTGAGATCAGCTCAGCACTGTTATTTGGAGCAATGATTCTGGCCAAAAGGACCATACCATCTGCGATTGCTAATCTTTGTTACCCACACATATGGGAGAGTGGAATAACCTCCATCAGACTGGCCTGTAGGGCATTTTCTCCATTGCTAACTGTTGAAGGAAAGGGCTAAGCACTGGAAGTGGTACCATCCTTGGGCAGATAGGCCTAGAAACAGCATTCCTCTGTGGTTTCTGAGTTCTTGCTCTGGCTTCTCTCAATGGTGGACTGTGATGCACAGGTGGGAGCCAAATAAACTCAAGGTGCCTTGCTTTGTCTTGGTGTTTATCACAGCAACAGAAAGCAAACTCGAGGTGTCATAGTTAGTCTACTGCTGTGAAGCATTGTGACCTTATAGAGGAAAGCATTCAGTTGGGGCTTACACTGTCAGAGTCCGTGACCATGATGGTAGCAAGAGGGCAGTGTGGCGCTGGAGCAGTAGCTGAGCTTACATCTTAACCACAAGCATGGGGCGGAAAGAGCTAACTGGGAACAGCATGGGCTTTTGAAACATCAAAGTTCACCCCCCACCCAACCCCAACACACCTCCTCAACAAGGCCACACTCACTAATCCTCTTCCCAAATAGTTCTACCAACTGGGACCCAAGTGTTCGAATATATGCCCCATGGCAGATTCTCCTTCAAACCACCACAGCAAAGCACCAGACAGTCTGTCCCCAGCCTTTCTTATTCCACTGCACTGAAGACCCGAAAGGACACTTCCTTGATAGGAACCAGGTCATCTATTAAATGTAAACTTGGGCTGCAGGGATGGCATTAGCTGCTCTTCCAGAAGACCTAGGTTTGACTCCGAGCATCCACATGGAAGCCCACAGTTGTCTATAATTCCAATTCCTGGGGATCCAATACTCTCTTCTGGCCTCCACATTGGGCCTGGCATACACAAGGTATACATATACACTCGGGCAAAACAATCACACACAGAAAGATACGCAGCAGCAGGCCACAATCAGGGGTTGTTGTGTAGAGACAGGGTCTCATCCTATAGCCTAAAACTAGTGATCTCCTGCCTCAGCCCCCCTCATACTGGGATCACAGGCAGAAGCCCCTCCATGTGCAGGAGTCCCACCTCTGCTAACAGGTTTTGGTGGAGCATCTGCCTGATTCCACAGGTCCCATGCTGACCACCTGTCAAACCTTACTGCTCTATCCTCAGGCTGCTTCTGCTCTCGGACACTAAAAGCAGATGTCACTGCCCACCCCACCAGTAACAATCCTTTCCAATGCTTCTCTCTGGTTGATGATTCTCTCTCTATTTTATTTCAGGGTTTGTTTTGTTTGTTGGAAGACAGACTCTTACTGTGTAGTCCTGGCTCTTCTGGCTCATTTGCTTTGTACACTAGGCTGACCTTGAACTCAAATATGCCTGGCCCTGGCTCCTGAGTGCTAGGATTAAAGGTGTTATGAACCAACTCTGGTTAGCTGTACTCTGAACTCCAGGTGTGTCATGGTGCATGCACATACCCACAGGCAATTAAAAAAAAAAAATTCAAAAGTTTTTCAGTGAAGAGCTTTCTGTTTATATTTGTGTGTGGAGGTGGGGATTGAATCCAGGGCCTCACACATTAAGAAAGAACTCTGCCACTGAGCTACAACCCAAGCTTTAAGATGTGCTTTAAATGGGAAAAGACAAGACAGAAGATTTTGGTTTTTTGTTTGTTTGTTTTGGTTTTTGATGACAGTGTTTCTCTATGTACAGTCCTGGCTGTCGTGGAACTAACTCTGTAGACAAGGCTGGCCTCAAACTCAGAGATCCACCTATTTCTGCCTCCCAAATGCTGGAATTAAAGGCATCAACCACCATCACCTAGTTATTTTGTTTTTTTATTACTGTCTCACTGTATGGTCCTTGGTGGCCCAGAATTCATTATGTAGCACAAGTTAGTCTTCACAAAACAGGACAGGACTGTGCTAGTAGCTAGAGCAGACGATACCTTAAATCTGGGGGACTGAGGTACTAGAATCTAAAAGCCAGAGAACTGGAGAGAAGCCACACGAAGATGAATCTCTTGAGTGTACAGCACACCATGCGGGGTGAGATGCCTAAGGGTCAAGAGTACCAACTGTTGTGAGATATTAGCTGCAGATGTGTTCTATTCATTTATGCTGTGGAGCATTTCTCTAATGATGCAAAGGTGTATTGTGTTCTTTTATGTTGCGTTTGTTTAACTCTGGGAAGCTGTGTTACTTTACCTGTCTAAAACACCTGATGGTCTAGAGTGAATGACCAATCATGAGGCAGGAGAAAGGATAGGCGGGACTAGCAGGCAGAGAGAAAGAACATGGAGGAGGAGAAAAGAAGGCGAGAAGAATGTCAGAGGCCGGAGGCCGGCCACCAGCCACCGGCCACCAGCCACCCGGCCGCCTGGTCAGACACAGAATAAGAAGAAAACAAGAGACATACAGAAATAGAGAAAAGTAAAAGCCCAGGGGCAAAAGGTAAGTGGGACAATTTAAAAGCTGGTTAGAAATAAGCCAAGCTAAGGCTGGGCATTGATAAGAAAGAATAAATCTCTGTATGTGTACATATTGGGAGCTATGTGGCAGGCCATAAGAGCAACCCCCCCCCCCAAAAAAAAAAACTAAAACAATTACAAGCAATTAGTGGAGAATCGGGGCTTGAAAACAGCCCATTCCCCAGCCTGAGCAGATGGAACAAACTAACAGGATGCTTAGAAGAGATCTCTATGGGCAAACCCCCACAGCAGTGACAGGGCTAGACTGTGGGGATATTTCCAAATATAATAAAAACATTTGGAGATGTCAGAGGGATCTATCCCTAGTCAGTCTAGGAGGATCAGACAGTAGTAACCCAGAATATCCCGGGAGTGGTGACCTATGCCCTTAATCCAATCTGAGTTTGAGGTCATCTTAGTTTACAGAAGGAGTTCCAGGTTCCCAGGCAGGCAGTGGTGGGGCCACACCTTAGCTGAGCCAAGAAGGTATTTAAGGCAGGTGTAGAAAGACAGAGCAGGCAGAAGAAGCCAGGAGCAAGGCTGAGGAAGCTGGAAGACAGCTGGGTGAGATCTGACTGGTGTTTACCCTCTCTAATATCTCCACTTTTCCCAGAGATCTGGCCCTGAGTACTCTTTATTCGTCAACACTAGACCATTCCAGACACTCTTCTAGACCCATCTGTCAGAGGCTAAAAAGGCCAGAGTGGAATGGGGGTCACTGTGGTTAAAAAACAAAGAACCACAGAAGAGAAGCAGGACCAACACCATCCCCACAGACCAGCAAAGCTCTAAGTCGACCAGGAGACAAAGCCACAGTACCAGGTGTGATGGCCACACTGAAGACAAGAGCATCAAACAGCCCAGGAGCTATGGCTCACCACAGGATGAACAGACAGCAAGTGGGCAGCAGAAAACACCTTGGACAGAACGTCAGGGATAAGTAAAAACAGTACTAGCCACACTGATGACCCCCCCAAAATCTTAAAAACCACCCAACGTATCTAGTACTCACCAACAGAAAACTGGGGGACTTTAAATGGGTCTGTAGGGGTAGATATGGCCTCTGTCTTGTGGTATAAATGGGAATCCTGCTGTTTTATGCTGAAAGTTTTATTCAATTGAGATGTCAGGGTGTCAGAGTCCAGGCTCTGTCCTCTTTGCTCTGAAGTCTGGGGTTGTTGGCTGAGTGGAGTCAGGATGGAGGCCTTAGGCTGCTCTGCCTCTGTCTGGGCAGCATTAGCTCTTCTGGCCTGTTTACAAGATGCCCTGGCAGAGGCTGTTGGCAAAGACTGGCGAAGAATGGTGGGGCCTTTTTTGCCCAATTTGCTGGTGTATGACTGTGGTCTAGAGCTGCTGGCAGGAATATCTGAAAGATCATTGGACTTTGCTGCAAAAGGAGATTTTCAAGGCTGGTCACTCAAGTCACACTGTTTCCAAACACACACATACTCTGTCTCTCTCTCTCTTTCACACTCACACTCACTCACACACACACACACACACACACACACACACACAAGGTATGACATCTCTAGACTATCTACCCAACACCAGACACAGACAACACGTAGACGCCCATTAGGTAAGTATCAAAGTCAGGACCCGCAGGACACCTGAACCTGAGCTGAGTGTTGGCTAATACTCAGCAGTTACTAAAATTGTGTGTGTGTGTGTGTGTGTATGTGTGCACATGTGCGCTAAGTCTCCTTTCTTCACTTCCTTGCTGAGCACAGAAAGTGGAGTCTAGTCACGTGTCCTGTCCCACCATCATGGTAGATAGGAAGGCAGAACAAGTTTGGAGACACCAGTGGATACAAGGTTGACATCTGCTTAAGCAGGATGGACCCATGATGTGAGTTAGCACAGTGAAGGCTCAAGATGAAACCTTATGGAATAATGATGTAGCCACATCTGAACCGTGTTAGCCCTCTAGGTCCCTTCCCACAGTCTCATTTGACCCTATGCCCCTACCATATACAACAAATGGTGTCAAAGTACCGAGTTAGTGGAATGGAGCAAGACCCACCTCACAACATCTGGGCAGCAGCAGGTACTTTGCTGGTCATGGACTCATGGACCCATGAACACTCACAGATTCATGGGAACCTTGCAAGGTCAACAATATCACTTGATTTAAAGATAAGGACACAGACTTCTGTTAACCACTGAGTAGCAGTCAGGACTCTAGATCAGGCTGACTCTAGATTTCAGACTTCTCACATGCCCTCACCACACTGGCTACAATGGACAACAGACATGGCCAGAGATGGCCAGAGACAGATGCATTCCCTGGCCCTTACACTTTACCACTAGATGGCAGCCTTGTCTAGGCAGGTTGATCTCAAGGGCACATGCCCCAGATGACTCAGGCTGAGCTGGCCTGTCTTAATGCCTATGCTCTGATGATGTGGATGCATGGCAAATGGAAGCATCCATCTCTTCTTGGCGCTTCATGAGTTTGTGTGCCTCCAACTGAAACCACCATCTCCTTACTGCAGGAAGTATCCAGGGCCAGAGGGGACAATGAGTCTCTTCTTGCCAAGCTTTCAGCCCTGAGCTGGAACTCACAGCATCCTGTGAAGCCAAAACATGGTGCTCGAGGGTTCACCTGACTAGTTGATCTGCTCACCTTTGCCTGCTGCTGGAGACACGCATGCACTAGACACAAGGCTCGAAGCAGACCCCGAGGCAGAGGACTTCTTTGTGAGATTCCCAGTATAGCCAGGTGGCCTCAACAGAGTCTTCTTCAGCCCCAACTAAAAGATAAGTTGGGGAAAAAATAAGCAAGGTTTTTGTTACCTACACACACATTCTTAACTCTGCAAAAGTCGTATTTAAAAATAATCTCTAGAGACTAGAGAGATGGCTCAGCAGGTAAGCTCACTTGTTGCTGCTGCAAAAAACCTGGATTGGATTCTCAGCACCCACATGGGGTGGCTCACAACCGTCTATCACTCCAGTTTCAGAGGATCTGACTTCTTCAGATATTAGGAACACATGCGGTACATAGATATACATACAAGCAAAAAACTCATGCACATAAAATAGAATTTAAAAACCTTAAAAAAAAATCTTCAGTAATAATTACCTCTACAGAAAAAAGCTAAGTAACAAGAGTTATCCCCCAGTTTCCATACAGTACTGCTTTGAGGGATTCTGTGGATAAAACCTACATGGGTCCTCCAAATCCAACAGTGTGATAGCTGCATGGAACCTACACACATCCACCCAGACTTTAAACTACCTCAGAATGACTCTAATTTTAATGTACTGTAAGACTGTGGAGGCATCACACATATTTGGGCAACACTGATAAGGAAAAGCAGTAAGTGTTCAGTTCAAAGGAAACTTCTCTTCCGAACAGTTTCAATCTTGACTGGATGAACCCACAGATGAAGAGCCCATGGACCTGGAAGGCCGACTGTGTCTCGAATGTAATGTCCGAACCTCTGCTAAAGGAATGAACAGAAGACAGCTAGCAGCAAATAAGATTATGGGGCTCAACCTAGAGCCCAAACCTGCTGCTCTAGGTGTATTATGGCAACTTCAATAAATGATTTCTATAACAGGTAGGTCAGAGTACCAGAAAGGCAACAACCTCGTGTGAGCTCAAAACCAAAACACAACACCCCATGTCTCCCACTGAGGCTCTGAGGGATCAGCAAGAACCAGTTGCTGGGAACCAGGCGCTAGGCTCTTACCAACTCACACAGCCCAAGTGACAAGATCAATTCAGTACACACTGACAGGCCTCTCTTTGCAACCTAGCCACCTCTTGTGGATTTTTATTCCAACTTTCATGTGTGTGTGTGTCCACATGAAAACCAAAGGACAACTCTGCCTCTATCTATTTTAGATACAGTGTCCTGTTGAGTCAAGCCCTAGTTGGCCTAGAATCTACAATACAGATCAGCTACAGCGCTTCACCTGCCTCTGCCTCCAAGTGCTAGGACTAAAGGAAGGCACCATTGCCAGGCACAGACACCTTTCTCTTTAAAAGACAGGGTCTCTCACTAGCCTGGCATTCTCCAAGGAGGCTAAGTTGACTGACCAGCAAGCAACAATCCCTCCCTCTGCCTCCCCAGTGCTGAGATTACACAAGGCTTTTTAAATGTGAATCCTATGGATCTAACTTATTTCTAATCAAAATATACAAAATTAGCATCAATGCTGGGACCCTGACCTTAGGGCGTGGCCTTTTGGCCAGCATAGATCCAAGGAACACCTATGGCCTCTGGGCACCGGTATTTGGGGCGTGGCCAGAGGGCCAGTTTAAGATCAGGTTGATGTACACATGCCCCTTCTCTCTCTCACTGGTGGATGGTTTAGAAGACTGGGTCAGGTGGCATAAGCAGCATCCAATGACTGGGCCTGAGTTTTGCCTTACTCTCTTTAAGTTGCTCCCCAACAGAATCCTTTGGATAAATAATTCTTCTGTTACCCATGATTCTTTTGCATTATCTGGCTCCCAATTATCCGTTCTTTTTGCTCTTTTGTGTTAGTTCCCATGGAGACTGAGTGACAGCCCTGGGGCCCCAGCCACTCACCTTGCTAGGAACAGGGAGAGATCGCTTTTCTGGGCGTTTCTCTCTACTGGCCGCATCTGGAGCAGCACTGGGTTTGTCCACAAGCACAGCACTCTGTGATCCCTTTTCTTTCAGCAGCTCTGTCCTCTGAAGACTAGCTGGCACTTCTTTTTTGAGCTGGAAATGTTAGTTTGAAAAGTGAGACTACTACATGGTCTAACAAGGCTCGGTGCCGGCACCACTTTTCCCAAATCCTGACACTCAACTCTCCCATTTGCATGAGGGAAAACAGCACACAAATGAAAGACAAGGCTTCCTCACTAAAGCCGTGTGAGGTGGTTGCAGGAGGATCTCTAAGGCTTCTCCTCTGTCAGGGCCTTCCTTAAGAGTCAGTGGGAGAACCCAGTATGCTGGCACATAACTTTAAGGCCAGCACTCGAGGCTGAGGCAGGTGTATCTCAACAAGATACTCTCAAGGTGAGTTCAACAAGGCCAGCCTGGTCTATAAAGTGTATTACACAACAGCCAGAGCTAAACAGGGAGACCCTGTCTCTAAAACAGACAAACAGGAGCCCCAGTGAGGAAGCTGGCTCAGTCATATGTTTTACTCGCTATGCATGGAAAGATATGTTCATTGCATGGTCACCCTCTACACAGTAACAGCTCAGCTGCAGTGAGGTTGAATGTTGAAAGCCAGCCTAAGGCCTGCAAGTCAAAGACCAAATCCCTGACATATTCGGAGACAAGGCCATCAGGAAGCTGTTCCATGTGCATGTAAGCAGCAAGGGTGTCAGGAAGGCATACACAGTAGCTTCAGTGAGAGCATAATAGTAATGTTTCCATTTTAGCACTTCAGGAGGCATAATGCTCACTGCCTTGAATACTGAAATTTTTACTAAAAATCTATCACTCCCACTATTTGAGTATGCCCCCCATCTGTTCATCAGTTAATGGGCATCTAGGTTGGCTCAATTTGTTGGCAATCATGAATGATGCTGCTGTGTTGAGCTGAGGTGGGTCACACCCACAATCCTGCCTGGTATCCTGAACCCAGACCTACCCCCCCACCACGCATGGATCACACACACATCCTGCTCCACATCCACATGTGCTGCTAGCAAATCCCACCAGTGCATCATGGTCTTCGGGAGGGGGGAACAGATGTGATCAGGGGAGGGGCTATAGATGGGGAAAAAGGTATACAGGGCGTCATTCTCCCACAGCTTCAGAGCCATCCCTTTAACAGCAACCCTCTATACAACAGAGCTGGTATGGGGTCACCCTCGCGACCTTAACCCTGTGCCTCTTCTCAGGAGCCCCCTCTCTTGAGCAAGAACAGAGCGCACAAACCCGGGGAAGCAAACTGTCTCTGCAATCTGCCTTTCTGCCTACCCCAACCTAGCCTCCAAGACTCTAAGTTTCCCACAGCCGGTCAACTGCAAACTGGTCAACTGTCACTTCCCTGACAGCTCACTCATGTAATGCCCGGAAAGAAAGAAGTGTAAAGTCACAGCCACAGAGAACAACCAGAGCCCAACTTGGGGGAGAGCACTCGCCAAAAGGGTCCACGCTGGGCAGCTACCCATCACTACTTTGGTCATTGTCAGATCCTAGATCTACTCCTGGGCTTTCCAACCCTTAGAACATCAGGCCCTCCCATGAGGCTTCCATGGCAGGGCATGGGCTGAGGAGAGATGGGGTAGGGTGGGGGGCTGTGTCCCCCAGGCTGTGGCTCTGTGCTTTGTCTACCTCCTCTGTGGCCAAGTGAAGATGTCGTCTTCTCACAGGCAAAGCTCGGGGTGGCTGGAGCTTGCTGGTGATCCTCCTCTGAGGTCCAGCCTGATTCGGAGGCTGGGAGGTCCTTGACTCCCCTGGCAGTGGCTGAGAGCAGCAGGACAGAACCTGGGTGCTCTGGGTCTGAACGGGGCCAGCTGGGACAGGGGAACTGAGCAAGGCCGGAGCAGTCTGCGGCTGGGGCTCCCCCAAGAGAGGCTGTACCCCTGAAGATGGCAGGCAGAATGTCTCTCTTTTAAGGGACATGGGGCTTTTCTCTATCTCGTGTTCTTTTTGAAAGAGGCTTATTTTTAACTGTGAGTCCTGCACAAATCTTTCCACTTCCTGGTTCACAGGCTGTTTGGGCTTGGCAGCCTGGGCCACCTCCCTTCGGCCATGGCTTTCTATCCGTAAGGCCAATAAGTGAGCTTCTTTGTACACCTCTACGAACTTATCCCCGGTGAGCGGGCTCCAGGTACTCCAGGTACAAGGGCTTCCAGAAGCTGCCTCAAGAGTCTGCTCAGGAACCTGGCTGCTTAAGTCCAAGCTGGCAGCAATGCATCGCTCTTTATGCCCAACAGGCCCAAAAAAGACTTCTTCTTCTTCATTTGCACTGTGTTTAAACAAAAGGATGATCAGTGATGAGTGACACCAGCATCCAGATGAAGGGCTTTTATGACTGTGTCTGCCCACAGAAGGGAAGAAAATTTATTTGTTTACCTTGAGGAAGACAACGAAAGATCGAAGTCAAATTTTTCATCTTCCAAAAGAAGAATGTCTAGGTAGGGAAAGGAAAAGTCCACTGTTATTTTAGGGCTAGGAGAGAGCAGGAGAATATTACCTGTCTGTGTTGGCTTTATACCTGCTATTGTTTCAGTCTCAGAAAAGAAACAAGTTGTTGCTTTAACTAGACCAGTTTGGATGGGGAACTCAGGTCCATCTTCTCCATTCCCACACTCAAGTTCCAGGAGCCATTCTGAGTGTTCATCCTTGCTTCTGGGATAGAATCTACATACATCATTCCAAGGGTGTCCGAGAGGGTTAGTTCACCTTTGGGTAAAGGACATTTTCTAAAGACCACCTATTTCAGCTGCCCTGGAATTAAATTATGAGACACCTATCCATCCATCAATAGTGAGTCCAAGGGTGAGTCACACTCACAGCAGAGATTCAGTAAGAACCTGTGCCCCTTGGATCCCTTCTCAGGTCACTCTGCTTCCACTAGCATAGACTTGGTTGGCCCAACTGCTTCTTTGTTCAGCTCCCTCAAACAGACCAGCAATTTCCCAATTGTATTTAAGGTCTGCTCCACTACAGGGAACCTATGTGTGGTACTGTAACTCAAAAACTTATGGCTGAGGGTGGTCATAGGCTTCAGTGGGGACTCTACTGCTGCTGTTCTGCTAAATGAACATGATACTCCTAGTTAGTTGCCTTCTAAACATTTATGTTTACACCCATAGATTACTGGGCTGCCAGCCTTGGTTGGGGAAGTTTTTTGTAGGGGGCATCAGTTACTGTCTCATAAGCAGTCTCATAAGGAGTCAAAGTGAAGAGAATATGTAACCTGACAGGTCACAGAGGCTCGGTGCTCAGCCCTAAAAGGAAGAAAATAATTATAAACCTGCATCAGCCCTCCAAGACTCAGGGAGCAAAGTTAGTGTTTACCAAGTCTGATTCCTTGAGTTCAAAGCCCTGGGACCCACAAGACAAAAGGAGAGTTCTTTCCTGCAAGTTGTCTTCTGAACATCAGGGTGGGTGTACCATGACACCCTCCTCCAAAAATTAAATGTAAGTTTTTCATCTCTCTCTCTCTCTCTCTCTCTCTCTCTCTCTCTCTCTCTCTCTCTCTCTCTCTCTCTCTCTCTCTCTCATACACACACACACACACACACACACACACACACACACACACACACACACACACACACACACACGTTTCTCTGTGTAGCCCTGGCTTTCCAGGAACTCACTCTGTAGACCAGGCTGGCCTTGAACTCAGACATTCGCTTGCCCAGTGAATTTCTTTTCAAAGAAAGAATTTGCCAGCAGTCATGAAGCAGACGCAGGTGGATCTCTGTGCAGTCAAAGCCAGACAGGTCTGCATAGTGAGTTCCAGGCTACAAAGTGAGATCCTGTCCAAAAAGAAAGAAAAGGAAAAGGTGAAGAAGGAGGAGAAAAGAATAGATGTAAAGGCCAAAGGAAGGGGTGGAGTGCTGTGGTATTCTCTCTCTGCAGGAGGAAGCTGTCATTTTAATACAATTAACTGTGATTACCCACAGAGACTCTTAACAAGGTTGAGCCAGTCAGTAATGCCCTACTGGGAGTCCGGTGAGGGCTCGCCGACTCAAGGGGCACAGGAGGTCCCTCAGATGATATATAAGTGGTTTACAATTGCTGGGGGTGGGGGTGGGGACTCCTTCTTTGGTGGTATTGCACTAAGTTGCTAATGTCCTTGTAAGTAACCCCAGTTAAATTCACTGGCTTCCCAAGCCAGACTTGTTCGTTTCTTCGGTCTGTTGTAGTCCTCTATTCTTTTTGGGGTGATTAAGAATACACTCCAGGAACAGCCACCCAACATGCCCGAACTCCACAGTCGCACGAACAGAAAGGACCTACCTTCCTTCTTACTACCAGCATCCATCTTCAACTCTCTCGTCTGGCTGGCCGAAGGCTCGTCGCCGCCGTCTCCACCTTTCATAAAGTTCTCTGCAGGAAGCCAGGGGACCAGATGGTGAGGTTGCTCCAGGCTTGCTCCCTGTCTCCCAGAGACACTGCACCCCGAGGCGGGGTAACGGCAGAGTAGGCCCGGCAGCCCGTCCCTCCTCGGCCTCTGCTGCGCGAGGCCCGGTTCCCTATTATCTCCCACTCCGTGCCCACCCCACCCCAGCCTTTCACTCGGAGGTCCGAAAACGCAGCTGATACTCAGCCACGGGTTTAAATACGGCCGCCGGCCGCCGATTGGCGGGTTTGAACAGGGAGATGCTCTCGGTGCACCTTGGGAATTGTAGTCAGAGTGCTGATGCGCTAGACCGATGCGCATTCACAGAGACTCCACGCCACTGATTGGCTCCGCTCGGCGCTGGATACTCCCACCGGAAGTGCCTGAGTCTCCTTCCCAGCATACACTGGGAAGGTATTTGCGTTCTGCCCGTAGCTGTGCTAGCAACGGTGCTGATGCGGTGGGGGTGAGGTTTGGAGGATAGTCAAGCAGCTTGGAAGGAGTTCGTCCTGACCGCTACTCTCTTCGGTGCTTATCTTGGCATCCGTGGTGTTTCTCTTGCGTCCGGGGACTGACTCCCTGCAGCCTGAGGCCTCGCTGATGTCCTGGCTCTCCCTGCTCTTCCCCCACCCTTCAGATCTTCTGCTTTTGAGCTCCGTGTTTCATTAAACTGGAGAAAAGTGACGATGACCGAGTCAGCCACAGCACTTCCTAGCGGCCAGAATCAGGAGCCTTTGGGCAGCAATTAAACTTTACTTCAGGACTGTTGGCTCAAGGAAGTCTAGGAGTACCCTGGATGAAGGGAGGCTCAAGGAAGCCATCAAATCAGGATGTCTTCTAGGCAGGTTTTGCTCACCAGTAGGCAAACTTGCTTTGTTCGACCCAAACTTTCCCACCTGCCAGGGATGGTGTCCAGTTCAGTTCGACCTGCAATCTTTCTAGAATTGTAAGAGCCAGGCTTTCCCGACTCATCCAGAGGAAGGGCAGGACCAGGGTAGCAGGTGATGATCTATGGTCCATGCCTCCAGAGTTCTTGGCCCCTCTCCTTCTGTGCCCTCTAGTCCCAGCATCTGCAAGTACACCAGTACTCTATATCATATCAGTTCATAGTAGATGCTCAGTAAAGCATACCCTTAAATTAATAATTCACTTTTCACTTTCTCTTGGTTTTAAGATACACTTTTATTCCCTTTATTGTCCATGTGTGAATATGTACGTGTATGCAGGTGCCTACAGAGGCCAGAAAAGGGTGTCAGGTCCCCTGCGGCTGGAGGTACAGGCTGTTGTGAGCAGCTACATGAATGCTGGGAACTGAACTCTGGTCCTCTAGAAGAACAGCAAATGCTCTTAACCACGGAACACACACACACTTACTTTGTCTTTAAAACAGTATTCTGTCCCTGGGAGATTCATACCCTTCTTCATTAAAGCCTACACTGCGGCGCGCTACCTCTGGCAAGCAGAGTGAAGCACGACCACACGCAGAGGTTCTTCTTAATCACACTTTATTGAAGTTCAGCTTGGTTGATAGGAGAGATGGAGAGAAGGACCCCGAGAGCCTAAGAGGCAGCTATTTAATATTAAAAATTGGTGGGATGTGCTGCGACGTGATAGGCTACTGCCCCAAATAAGTATGCCAGAGCTGGTTGGAGCAAAGTCAGATGCCTATTAGCAAATCTGACATGCGCAGTGTAATGCCAGTAAAATGCCAGGTCAGGATGACTCAGCAAGAACCACACCGCTCCTAACATCTCCCCCTTCTGTATAAAATATCATACTGCAATCTTCGACCTGTACAAATCGTCACCTCATGATGTGCTGACTGCTCGAAGGTCATTGCAGGTATGACAAAGAAATCATAGACCACCCCATCAAGTGCAATGCTCATCAATGAGTCGTCGACGTGCAGGGGCTGGTCTAGTGAGGTAGGACACCTTAACGGTGCAATGGCAGCAAGGCCTCCTGGTGCAAAGGCCATCTTACCTAATGAAATTAGATGCCTTGACAGGGTGCAATGGCAACAAGGCCTCCTGGTGCAAAGGCCATCTTACAAATTATTAAGGGCAGAGAGCCAGACTTGCGGTGATTCTTTTGTAAGGCAGCTAAGGCTCGGGTGACCAACACCTTTTCCCGTTTAGCCCTGAGTCGTATACGGCAGACCAACCAGAGGCACAACACAAACCCAGCAAAACAGCAAGCCGCAAAAATCCACACCCCCACCCACTCTTTAAAGAAGGAAAAAGCAGAGGATAGCTATTCAGAAAATTCTCCCAGGTTAACAGGACTGATCTTAGTAGCATTTAATCTGGCAAATTGAAACTTTTGTTTCTTGATGAGTCTCTCTGTTTCTATGGACCAGTTTCCTCGGAGAAATTCACTCAGCACTTTGCTGTGATTGAGAGATTCGGAATTGCCATGTTCAGGGGGAGCCACAGCAGCCATGTCACCATCCGCTTCCATTTCATCCTTTATGGTCCGTGTCAAGCGTTGTGGCACCCAGTGTGGTTCTTTGCTCTCCTGCGGATAAACACAAAGAGCTCCCCTGGATCTTGATACAACAGGATCCGGGCCATGCCAAATATTTGTTAAGACATCTTTCCACATAACCTTTTCATAGGAAACAGGTATCCCTGTGTTATGTTTTATGGCAGCGTTCCGGCCATCATCCAAATTTAAAAAATTAATAGTAAATAAGGCTAGGGAAAGTCTTTGCTTGGGTATAGAACAAATCCCAGCAATTCCCCCTTTTTGTTTATTTAATGTTTCCTTGAGAGTGTGATTGGCACGTTCAACTATGCCTTGACCTTGTGGATTATAAGGCAATCCAGTGATGTGTTGAACTCCCATAGATGGCAAAACTTTGTAAAACTTTTAGAGGTATATGCAGGGCCGTTATCTGTTTTAAGCTGCTGAGGTTTGCCCCAAGCTGCCCAGGCTTCTAGACAGTGAGTAATCACATGGTGCACTTTTTCACCAGATAATGTCAAGGCATGCATGATGCCTGAGCAGGTATCCACAGAAACATGAATATATTTCATCTTACCAAATTCTGGAACATGAGTGACATCCATTTGCCAAATGGAGCAAGGGCAAAGTCCCCTAGGATTGACTTCCACCTTTGGGGGGTGTATATAGGGTGCACAAGAAGTGCAATTTTTTACAATATCTCTAGCCTTGTCTCTGGTGAGTGCAAAGCGTCTGTGCAGGGTATTAGCAGAGACATGATATAGAGAATGAAATTCTTTAGCTAAGGTAACTGAGTCTAGGGCAACCAAGGCCAAGTGGCAAGATCTACTTGTGCATTATTATCTGCCATAGGACCTGGTAACAAAGTATGAGCTCTAATATGTGTAATATAGAAAGGGGATTTTCTACGCCAAATTTGTTTTCTGATCTGCAAAAATACAGATCCAACAGTACTGGTCAACTTTATAAAAGATACAGATTCTAAAATTTTTACGGCATTTACTACATATTGAGAGTCAGAGATCAAATTGAAAGGTTCAGAAAAATTTTTAAACACTTCTAATACTATTTTGCATTCTATCACTTGTGGGGAATCGGGTTCAAATTGAATTACAGTCGGGGAAGCACCTTGAACCATATAAGCTCTGTGCCCAGTCTTTGATCTATCTGTATAAATAGTTAAAGCTTGATAAAGAGGCTTGGGTGAGGTAATTTTTGAAAAATGTATGTAATTATCTATCATGAATTTTAATAATTTAGCCTGAGGATAATGATTATCAATAAGACCAGAAAATCCACATAACAAAATAGGCCCTGTACTAGTAGTGGCTGACAACACTTCAATTTGCTGTTTGGTATATGGAAGAATTAAAGTTGCAGGAGATACACCAAAATATTCTAAGCTTTGTTTTAAACCAAGGATGGCTACTTGTGCAACCATATCAGGATAATATCCCAGTGTTTTTGTGCCAGTAGAATTTAGATGCACCCATAATAAAGGTCCGTTTTGCCATAATACTCCAGTTGTGAATGTCTTAGTGGGTAAGACACACAGTAGTAACTTTATTTCAGGGTTATACCGTGACAATTTAGCCTTACTGATGGCTTGTTCAACCTTTCGTAACGCAATTTTTGCTTCATTTGTCAATTGCCTGGGTGAATTAATATCTGGATCTCCTTCTAAAATGGAGAATAAGGGTAAGAGCTCAGATTTTGGAAGGGCTAAATATGTTCTTAGCCAATTAATGTCTCCTAACAACTTTTGAAAATCATTAAGTGTCTTTAGATGATCTGTTCTAATTGTAATCTTTTGAGGCTTAATACATTTAGGATAAATGATTGCTCCCCAAAATTGAGAAACTTCACCCTTTTGAACCTTATCAGGTGCCAGGTGCAGTCCTTTTTTTGCCAAATGAGACACTGTTGTAGCAAAGGCTGCCTCAAGTTGAATTATAGAAGAGGCTGCAAGTAAAATATCATCCATATAATGGATCATTTTTACTTTAGGAAATTTAGTGTGAACAGGTTCTAATGCAAGATCAACAAACAACTGACACATAGTGGGACTATTGGCCATGCCCTGTGGCAAGACACACCATTGAAATCGTTGATCAGGTTTCTCATGGTTAACTGATAGAAGGGTAAAGGCAAATTTCTGTCTATCATTAGGATGAAGAGGTATTGAGAAAAAGCAATCCTTAATATCTAAGACAAAAATAGGCCAAGAATCCGGTAAGGCAGTTAATGCTGGCAATCCTCTCTATACTGGCCCCATAAGTTGCATCTGTTGATTAACAGCTCTAAGATCATGTAACAACCTCCATTTTCCAGATTTCTTTTTTATAACAAAAATTGGAGTATTCCAAGGTGATTGGGTTGGTTCCAAATGTCCCATATCTAATTGTTCTTTAACTAGAACTTGGGCGGCCTCAAGTTTTTCAAGAGATAATGGCCACTGAGGTATCCACGTGGGTTTAGATGTGATCCACAGAATGGTCAACGGTTCCTCAGTGGCCTCTACGAAAAATCCAGCCCCTGTCTATTAGGGTATGGGGTAGGCTGAAGAGGCTCAACAATGCCTTGTTGGCGCTTGCCCAATCCTTTTCCTGGAATGTAGCCTGCTTTCATCATAATACTTTGGCTAACTGGAGAGTATTCGTTGGTAAGTTTTAATTGCATCTGAGCCTGTATATCTCTTCCCCAAAGATTAAGAGGAAGGCCTTCTACTATAAAGGGTTGAAATCTTCCTGACTGTCCCTCACATCTCCAAGTTAATTCTTTGGCACTAATTTTGGGAGTCTGCATATATCCAAGCCCCTGGAGGGTTTGAGCAGATTCTTGCAGTGGCCAGCGAGATGGCCAGGAGGACTGCTGTATAATACTTCGATCCGATCCAGTGTCAACAATTCCTGAGAACCTTTTTCCCTCAATTTCTAATTCTAAAATAGGCCGTTTATCCAATTCTAGGGAGAGACATGTTAAATCTACTCCCGAGGAACCAAAACCTTGCTCTCCACGTTCTTGTAGCTTTGCTGGAAAATGTTGATGCAGTGAGGGTAAGATTAAGAGTTGAGCAATTTTATCTCCAGGAGAGATAGAAATACCTCTAGTGACATGACACATAACTTTAATTGTTCCAGTATAATCAGGATCAATTACTCCTGGGGAAACTCTCTGAGTGTAGAGGAAGATCGACCCAGGACTAATCCTACTGTGCCTTTTTGTAAGGGACCTGTCATGTCAGTATCTATTGGCTGAATTCCCATACTTACTGTTAGTACCAGTCTGGTGGTGGCACGGAGGTCCAGCCCTGCGGAGCCTGACATGGCTCTTCTGGCTTGTTAGGTGGAATCAGGGTTGGTTCTGTGTGAGCCCCAAATATTTTCGGGCCCTGGGACTTGGGGCCCACATTCCCATTTTTTGACTGTTGATTAGGACCCAATGGTTGCCCACTAATGTCTTTTACAGACCAACATTCACTGGCCCAATGTTTACCCTTTTTGCAACGTGGACAGGTACCAGGTTGCCTGACCATATATTGTGTGCTAGAGTCTCTCTGCATTTTGGGACATTGTTTCTTAAAATGTCCAGGCTTACCACATTGAAAACACCCTTTTTTATTGTAAGTAACTTTTCCTGCCCGAGCAGCTGCCATAACAGCCGCTGCTAGACCAGCATTAGTTAAAGGACCTCCAACTTCTCGACAGGCTTTCATCCATGCTTCTAATCCTTTATCTTTCCAGGGTGCTATGGCCCTCTTACAATCTTTAGTAGATTGATCATACACTAATTGTTGCACTAGAGGCATTGCTTGTTCTGCATCTCCGAATATTCTCCCTGCAGCCTCCATCATACGGGCCACAAAATCAGAGAATGGCTCAGTAGGTCCCTGTATAATTTTTGTTAAGTTTCCAGAGACTTCTCCTTTATTTGGCAAGGCACGCCATGCCTTCAAGTGTATATTGTTTATCTGAGTATAAACTTCAACAGGGTAGGCTGATTGTTAGCCCATTGTCCTTGACCTAATAACATTTTTACTCCCCAATGTGGCTGATTGTTTCGAGCATTCTCTCTAGTCTGACTTTGAGCTAAATCTGTTACTATGGATTTGAAATCTAAGTATTGGCCCATGGATAAGCAAGCTTTTGCTACATCCATCCAATCTGTAGGTGTTAATGCCTTATAAGTCAAGCGCTGCAGTAGCATTAGAGTATAGCTAGCGGTAATTCCATAAGCACGTGCTGCTTCTGCCAGATCCTTCATAAACTTATAGTCTATGGGTTCATAGAATCTAGCCCTAGTGGCTGGGTCTTCAAAAACTGGGAATGCTCCGGTAAATTCTTTCCAAGTTTTTCTGGGGATGAATGTACATCTTGACTCTCGATTAGGAGGCGGTGGAGCACTAGCCTCTTTCAGGGAAAGATTAAGCGGAGGCGGTTTTGCAAAGGGGCCATAACGATAAACTTCATAAGTTGCAGCTGCCTCCTCTAAATCTTCTTCCTCTTCAGGATTAAGTTCATCCTGGGATAAGTCTAAATCTTTAAATTCATCTAACAAAGGGTATAATCCTCGAGGTTTTTGATCTGTTTCTTGCTTTTTAATCCTTTTTCTTTTTTGTTTCTTTTCTACTGCCCCGCCAGTCTCATTTTCTTGGTGAGCTCTCAAGGCTTTCTGTCCAGCTGTTATAAGATTTGTATCCTTGCCTTGTTGCAAACAGGAATGTACCATCCTCCACAGCAGGAGAGTGCCCTTGGATAGAGTGTGCTTCTCATCTACCCTCTGTAAATCTTTTCCTAGTTTTTCCCAACATGGAATGTTAAGGTCTCCTGACACGGCAAACCACGGTGCCGTCTGATCGATATCCACTAGCATTCGACCAAAAGTATCAGATGAAACTTTTAGGCCACGTTCTTTTAATAAGGCTTGTACCTTTAATAAGGGGCATGAAACTCAGAAGTGCTGGCCGATACTGAATTTCCCATGCTGCGCACTTATCTACGAGCGACTTATGCAATGAGAAAACTTACTTTCGTTTTAGATAGGTCCGATGTCAGACCGATCTATTGGCCAACACAGGCACTCTTTTCCACGTTGGTGGCAACGAAGCCAAATACAGACAAGGATGGTTATAACAATCAGTACAGGAAGTCCAAGAGCACCTTACAGGGGATCTATCCCCACAAAGACTGGCATACCTAATGGGGATCAGTGCTTACCGACGCCGTCAACTCCGTGTGTTAAGTTCTGAACCTATCCTTCCTTCTGCGATGCACGAGTTTCCCGGGTTTCGGCACCAAATGCGGTGCTCGACCTCTGGCCAGCAGAGTGAAGCACGACCACACGCAGAGGTTATTCTTAATCACACTTTATTGGAGTTCAGCTTGGTTGATAGGAGAGATGGAGAGAAGGACCCCGAGAGCCTAAGAGGCGGCTATTAAATATTAAAAATTGGTGGGATGTGCTGCGACGTGATAGGCTACTGCCTGGGTAGAGCTCACAGGGCACTATAGGATTGGTGTGTACCACAAGCCCAAATAAGCATGCCAGAGCTGGTTGGAGCAAAGTCAGATGCCTATTAGCAAATCTGACATGCACAGTGTAATGCCAGTAAAATGCCAGGTCAGGATGACTCAGCAAGAACCACACCGCGCCTAACATCTCCCCCTTCTGTATAAAATATCATACTGCAATCTTCGACCCGTACAAGTCGTCACCTCATGATGTGCTGACTGCTCGAAGGTCATTGCAGGTATGACAAAGAAATCATAGACCACCCCGTCGAGTGCAATGCTCATCAATGAGTCGTCGACGTGCAGGGGCTGGTCTAGTGAGGTAGGACGCCTTAACAGGGTGCAATGGCAGCAAGGCCTCCTGGTGCAAAGGCCATCTTACCTAATGAAATTAGATGCCTTGACAGGGTGCAATGGCAACAAGGCCTCCTGGTGCAAAGGCCATCTTACAAATTATTAAGGGCAGAGAGCCAGACTTGCGGTGATTCTCCCTTTTGTAAGGCAGCTAAGGCTCGGGTGACCAACACCTTTTCCCGTTTAGCCCGTCACAGAAGCAGGAGATGCGTTTTAATATTGTGGGAGCCATGTCAGTATTCTGGTTACTTGCCACAGTACAGCAGCTCCAGGCTCAGGTCTCAGATATGGGCAGAATCAGAGTTGGTCAAGGAAGCCATATCCCTCAAGCTTCATTCCCATGTGCAATTTAGAGAGAGGCTCCAGTTGGAACCACCCCCACACCAGCGAGGAAAAAGCCATCCTTCCCTTTATCTTTGGGGATGGTGACAGATGCAACAGCCGGGGGCGGACACCAAAGCCAATGAAGCAGAGAACCCTCCCAGCCAAAAAGAAAAGCTTCTGTTGGCTGGGACCACAGGCAGCTCAGTGGAACTTTCCCCAGGGAAATGCGACCACAGGACCTGTGTAAAATATAAGGAACATCGAGTAAAAGGTTTCACTGGTGCTGGGTGTATGTGGGAGGCACTGCTAGACCTCCCAGCTGAGTTGGCTACAGCTCTGCCCTGCCACCAGCCCCAGAACAAGAAAATACAATGTCTAGGCATCTGAAAATAATAGTACTGCTTTGGTTCTAAAGGGTTAAAAGTGCACACTGGCCCTGAAAGGAATTCTGATTATCACTCAAAAGTAACTTGTGTCCCCTATTTCTACCAGACTACTGATTTGGAGAATTCTGCTCAGGACTGAACCTTATCCTCTGACAAGCAAGCCCAGCTGTTTGCTAACCCAAACCCAATCAGACAGTCAACCTAAGCCAGGAGGTCAGTGCTGAGTTGTAGGCCAAGGACCTGGCCTGGGTCACTGCATAAGATGGACAGTGGCTGCCTTGCGGATGAGCCGCTCAGTCAGGGGTGAGTTGGGTTTCAAGGCATCACGCTCCATCAGAAGGCTCCTGTGAAAACACAGAGAGGTTTTGTTATAGAATCTTCTAGAAGATGTTGGAGCGTAACTGGCAGGAGCAAATGGGTACAGCCAGCTGGATAGTATTTAGATGTCTCCTTAGAGACAAACACTGGAAATAAGGACTCCAGTGTAGGGCTCTCGCTGTGGTTCTGCCTGTCTTAGGGGAAGCCATGGCTCAAGACCTCATGGTTCATGCTCCTGTCAGTCTAATGCAGAGGACCAGAGAGACAAGAGACATGGTGTCTGGCAGGAAGCCACATTTAAGCCCAGTCCAGGAAAAGCAAACATAGATCAGAAGTAAAGCCTCTGCTGTGCCGGAATGTTGACACCCTTGATACCTTTGTCATCAGCATGATTTAGGAAGTAGGGCCTTTGGGTAGGATACCCACAGTGGGATTAGTGTCCCAATGAGAAACATAAAAGAGAATCTGTTCTCTAAGTGCTCAGGGGAAGCAAGACAGCAGGAAGCCTTGAAGCCAGGAAGAGGAGCATGCCAGAAACTGAACCTTGCTAGACCCTGATCCAGGACATTTCAGCTTTCAGAATTACAAGATGAAACAAGTCTGGTGTATGAAGGAACCACCACTATGTTTGGTTTGTTTTGGTAACACCCTGAGGAGATTAAGATAGTGACAGATTAACACTGGTCTCTGGGGAGTCAGTGAGGTTAAGGCTTGATAAAATACCACAGCCAGGATAGAAATGTATCAGCCTACTTTCTGCTGCTATGACAAAAATATCTGAGGCTGGGTACTTTGCAGATTAAAGGCTTTATTTAGCTAGATTTCAAATACTGGAAGTCCAAGATGGAGGCCTTTATTTGGCTCCAGATGGGGTTGCTTGGCTGGGTGAGCAAAACAGAGAGGCAGAAAGGCAATGGCAGTATGCAGAAGAGGCCAAGCAAACCCTATAAAATTCTCCTGTGGAGAGTACTAATTAGGGATCCTCAAGAACTACTTTACTATTTTCTGATGACAGAGCCCCAGGACCCCAATCCGGGGATCCTCATCTCTCAACTCTCTTCCCTTTCTCAACACTTCCAAACTGGGAAACACAAGTCAAGCACATGGAACCCAGGGGGCCATATGTAAACATCCCAAACCACAGCAGAGGCCTTTTGCCTGTGAACGGAATGGCCTGCAAAGGGAGGTGGGCACTTGGAAGGAGTGCTCCACATGTGCAGTGTTTTCCTTGTGCTATTTGACCTCTCCTGGGTAGGACCTAGGCTGTGTCACATCTACTCTAGTGCACCCTAAAATCAGCCTTAACTGGACCTTCAGTCTGCTCCTCTGTCCACACAACCCATATCCTCCTTGCTGTGATCACAGGCCCCACCTTTTACTCACAGCAGGTACCCCAGGGGACCAACCACTACAGCACCAAGTGTGGCTTTTTGTATATGGCCAGAGAGTGACAAAAACAGGGACATGTGTCCATGGCATTTGTGAGTTCAGAGTAGTTCAAATGTTCCCAGCCATCATATGCACTGAGGGGTCTGGCCGGATGGTCAGGACACCTGCATAGACCTCTTCTCACAGGACAGGGACTCAGGCTCCCCCTCTCCTTGGCAGGGTGGGTGGTAAGCCAGGGAGAGGAAGGATAATAAATAAGCTGTAAGTTTCTTTACTAGGTGTCCCAGACACCCATAGCTTCTAGGTCTACAGCTTTCTCTCTTAGCCAGGCCGACTGGCTAATGCACTGGGTATTTAGTCTTCCTCCACACTTCATGGGACATCCCTATGCCACCTCACCCCCTAACCAGATCTGCCATCATCCTCTCCTTCTGGCTACAATTATGTGACTGTCCAGATTTTTGTGTGATGAACTGATTTTTCCCACAGGATCCACATATCCACCTACTCAGTACTGTGTCCCACACCTAGCAGATGAAGGTAAAAGACTGTAAGCTGAGGGCTAAAGGAGCACACAAAATGGGACAGGGTGTTTCAGGCGGAGGGCACAGCACATGCAAGGACCTGAGAGCAGGCGTACTGGCTATCTGTGTAGTTCAGTATGACTAAAATGGGAAGTAAGCTGGGGAGGCAGGAGGCTGGGAAAAAGGGTGGCACTGGCTACGCCCTGTAGTGGGATTATGTTATTACACTGTAAATAACTGTCCTGCCTACTAGTTTAATAAAAACACTGATTGGCTGACAGGAAGTGTGGGCGGGGCTACCAGACTGGGAAAAAACTCTGGGAACAGGAAGAACAGAGCAGAGAAGCCAGGGAGACACAGAGGAAAGAAGTTGAAATGCTGCTGAGGAAAGGCACGAAGCCGCATGGCTGAACAAGATAAAAATCATGGGTTAGTGTAAGAGTGAAGAGTTACCAAGTCATGTGCCTGGGCCCCAGATCAATCAACAAGCAGAGAGAGTGTAATTAATACAAGCATATGCATGTTTCTGTGGGACTGCGGGTCTGCAGGTCTAGGCCACAGGGCCAGGCGGGAAAGTCCAGGCCAGAAACATAATACAACAGTGCCCCTCTGTCAAATTGAGCATGCTAACAAATGAGAACCTCCTTTTGCCTCTGCTTTCTAAATCCCAGCACGTGCCAAGGCAGGTGCTTGCATAGGGAGATCGTGTGTAGGGGACCAGCTCATGCCTGCTTGTAGAAAGGGCAAGGTGCTCACCGGGCCACATTCTTATGGACGCTGGATGTGCAGTTGATGGCCGCATGAATCAGAAGCTGGTTGAAGACATCTCTCTATGAAATCAGTTTAGGCAATTAAGGCACTTATAGCGCGGACCACGGATGGGCACTCAACCCAAAGGACCCACTGAGACAAACACCACCCTCATCACATACCCTGGTGTCAGCCTGAAACAAGAGTACTCCTACCCCACCCACGAGTACTGACGACACAGGAGACACCTGGTTGCTGGGCCATGCACATGAACCTCTGGTTTCCTATATACAGATGGCTCACCTGGGCATTGCTGCCCCCAATCTGGACAATTCGGTAGCGGATTGGCAAGAGAAGTTCTAGGACTCGGTCAGGGTTTCCATTCTCAGCCTCCACAAGGGCCTGGCACAGAGGCAGCCCCACAGCTTGTGCCAACTGGTGCTGGCAATTTTCTCCTGGGGACCTGTCACCAAGACCAAAGTTCAGCATCCATATCTACAAAGTCCAACCCTGGGAAGAGACGCAAAGTTAAGACTTTTCACAAAAGCCTATGGCACTCTTTTGGGAGCAGGAGACATAAGCATCTGTCCAATGTAGGGATAGGACAGGGCTCCCTGTCCCCAGTCTCAGCTTGCCCGTTTAGAAAGTGGCTAAACAGCACAGCCCTTCGGAGAGATCAGGACTGCAGACATTGCAGGCGAAGCCTAGGCACCAATAGCCAGCACTACCATGGTTACTAAAAAATGTGTCTGCGGCAACCTGTTCTCCAAGACCACCCTTGACATCCCAGAAAACACCAACAGAAAAAGAAACTCAGGCTCAGAGCAAAGAGGATACCAAATGGTCCCCTGGAAGTGAGACACCTATACATGCCTGCACAGGTGCCCACCTTAGGAGGCAGGTACCCACCTACAAGCATGGGTATCTTCAAAGCCTTGTTCACCACCAGAACCTCACCCCAAGAAAACAGGGTGACCCCCTAGGAGGCCTTTGCTTGGCTCTTGCACCCTCTCAGCTGATATACTTCATGGTCTTGGGGCCTCACATACTTGCTGGCCTCCTGTAGGGTGGTCATCAGCTCCTGTGTGGTCTGGAGGTCTCGTGCACCCAGGGAGGCCATCAGGAAGTGAGCGTCATTGAATAGAAGGATGTGGTCTCGGGTATGCTTCTTAGTCACAGGTAGGACAGCCTGCCACCGCTGGCCAAGGGACACCCCTGGGGACAAAATAAAAAGGAGCCAAGAGATTGGTACAAGGCAGCAGTGTGTCTTATACTTGGTTCTGCACCCATGTCCCTCAGAAGCCCATCCAATCGTGTCCCGGTGAGAGGTTGAGAGGTTGGAGGTGGGGGACTACCAAGGCCTATGCTTTCCTAAAAATATCAACAAACCCATGGGGAAAAAACAAATTTGAAAAACTGTCACAAGTTATCAAAATATCTCTAGCCCCCTTACAGACCCCTCAAAAACAAGCTTTAATATTTCCCTATGTAATCACAAGTCTAGCACCTGTGGAGAGATGGCTCGGTGATTAAGAGCACCGGCTGCTCTTCCAGAGACCTGGGTTTGGTTCCCAGTACCTGCATGGCGGCTCACAGCCTTTTATAATTCCATTTCCATTGGCCGCCCTCTTCTGGTCACCATAGGCACCAGGAACACAAACAGTCCATAGGCATACGTGCAAAATACTCACATACAAAATAGAATGTTTTAAAGTCTAGTACCAGGTACACAATGGGCATTCATTAAAAGCCAGTGGCATCAGTAAGAAACATCCTTCTCTTTAGTTTGAATTTTCTGGCTCAAGATGGTCCCCACCTCTGCCCCAGCCCCCAGCCTCCTACCTCCTTTACTTCCCTCTCATTGCAGAATGCTAGATTCAGCTTTCTTCTCTAGGGCATCTCCATTCATCCAGAGGGCCCCGGACATCTATTTCTCAGACTATCAAACTGAATAGTTAGGGTCAGGCAGTGGTGGCACACACCTTTAATCCCAGCACTCAGGAGGCAGAAGCAGGTGGATCTCTGTGAGTGCGAGGTCAGCCTAGACTACAGCATGAGTTCCAGGAAAGCCAAAGCTACAGAGAAATCCTGTCTCACCCCCCCCAACCACCCCCACCCTCGCAAAAAAAAAAAACTGAATAGTGATCCTTGTTTCACAACAGCGAGGAAATAAGAGGCCTTTCCCAGCCTGCCAGCCACTCAGAACCCCACCTCATGCCTCATACTGGGATTCTGAAGCTTCCGCCTTCCTCAGCATCTCTTTGTGTGGGACGTCATCTGGCCCTCCAGCCATGGGCAGGAAGCCAGCCCTGTCAGGGAAAGTGTGAAGCCTAGGGTGACAGGCTGAGAAGCCTCTGCAATGTCAGAGTTGGGAAATTATCACCTCCCGTGATCTAGGAAAAGAGGAATTAGCCAGTAGCTAGGTGGCACCTATGCACTGAAAGCCTACCAGGCAGGCCATGGGGATGGCAAGGTTCAGAGCCTATGGCCACTACACCAAGAAGGGGTTGAGAACAGAATAAAGGGCAGCTGAGGCTAAGCCATTGCCTTGGACTGGCATGGAGACAGCTGAAGAAGCTTACAAACATAGCTATAACCAGGCCCATTCATTCCAAGGTCTGTAGTTCAGGACCGCCAATCACACGTTCTCTCGTTGTATAGGGAGAGGGAAGAGACTTGGCTACCTTCCATCTGAAGACGGTAGAGCATGGAACAGCTGTCCACCACATCCAGCATGGTACCACTGGCCTGCAGGCTGGGGAGGATCTGGAAGATAAGCACAAGAGAAGGCCAGGCTCAGAGGGCCGAATAATGACAGGGACATGGGTACAGCCAGGGTTGCCACCTGAGCCATGAGTATGGCCTCCACAGGGAAGCCATGTTTAAGCCAGATGACGCTTATAGCTTTGGGTTCAGCATCATCCCTAGCATCCCAGCCATCAGGACCATCATCCTCATCATTTTTTAGCCTTCAGGCTAAGATCAAGTGCAGGACCACAGACCCCACGAGGGGATATTCAGCTGTGGGTGCCAGAAAGACTGTATCTTTCTTGAGGTATTAAGTACTCTTGCTGATTGCATACATGAATCTTTTGTGGGATTTCTCCAGGACTCTAACAAAAGGAAAATTTGAGTTTGGGGAAATGGCACGGTTCTGGAAGTGAGACGGGGCCTAGTAAGGTCAATATGTTAATACTGCAATGCTTCTCAATTTATCATCATCATTTTATGTGTATGAATGTTTTGTTAGTACGTCTGTCTGTGCACCACATGTGTTCCTGATGCCCACTGAGGCCAGAAGTGGGCATCTGGTCTCCTAAAACTGAAATTACAGATAATTGTGAGCTACCATGTAGGACCTGGGAATTGAACCTGGGTCCCCTGGAACAATAGTCAGTACTCTTAAACATGACCCACCTCTCTAGCCCTACAACTTTTATTTTTCTTCCTTTTTTAATGTAATGCTGGGGTTGTATCTAGGATCCCAAGCATGCTAAGGAAGCGCTCTAACACTGATAGCCCCAGGCCTCTTTTTTAAAACTTTGAATCTGAGACAGTTTCACTTGGTAGCCCAGACAGACCTTGAGTTTAGAATCCTCCTGCCTCAGTCTCCTGAGTAGCTAGGATTTCAGGTCTGTACCACCATGACGAGATTAATTTTTTGTGGCACAGATTTTAAAGCAGTAAAACAGACAGGGGTCCAGAGAGAAGGCTCAAAGGTTAAGAGCACTGGCTGTCTTCCAGATGATCAGGGTTCAATCGTCAGCACTCATATATGGCGGCTTGAATAGGTATAATGGCCCCCATAGAATCATGTGTTTGAATGCATGGCCCATAGAGAATGACACTATTAGGAGATGTGGCCGTGTTGGAGGAAGTGCATCACTGTGGGGGTGGGCTTCAAGGTTTTATATGTTCAAGGTAGGCCTAGTGGGGCAGTCTCCTTGTCTTGCCTATGGGATCAGCTCCTTCCCCAGCACCATGTTTGCCAGCATGCCGCCATGTTTTCCACCGTGGCAATAATGCACGAACCCTCTGAAACTATAAGCCAGCCCCAATTAGATGTTTTCCCTTATAAGAAATGCCATGGTTATAGTGTCTCTTCACAGCAATCTAAGACAACATGGTAGCTTACAAGCCATCCATAACTCCAGTTTTAGAGGATCTGTCCCTCTCTCATGACCTCTGCAGGCACCAGACAAGTATGCAGTGCATATACATACATGCAGGCAAAACATATAAAGAACTCTTTAAAAAATTAAAACACACACTCAAATGTCTACATAAGTGGCCATACGGCTCAGTAAAGGCACTTGTGACACCAAGCCTGATTTGATGCCTGGGACTCACACAGGAGAAAGAGAAACCAGTTCCTACAAATTGTTCTCTGACTTTCACATATATTTCATGACATGCATCCACATAGAAAATAAATAAATGTGATTTTTTTTGAGATAGGGTCTCACTATGTATCTTCAGCTGTCCTAGAATTCATTATGTAGATCATTCTGACCTCAAACTCAAAGAGATCCATTTGTCTCTGCCTTCTGAGTTCTGGGATCAAGGCGTATGTCACAAGGCCTGACTCTGATTTTTTTTTTTAAAAGTATTATTAAAAGCAAGTGAACAAGCTGTGAAGTGGTGGTGCATGCCTTTAATCCCAACACTCAGGAGGCAGAGGCAGGCAATCTCTTGAGTCCAAGGCCAGCCTGATCTACATAAGGAGTTCCAGGACAGCCAGGGCTACACACAGAGAAATTCTGTCTTAAAAAACAACAAAAGTGAACAAACCTACTGGACAGGTGGACAGATGAATGACCTCATTAAGAATACCCATCTGAAATGACAATAACAGTCAGAGACTGCCTTAGACATGTCAATTTCCAAACACCATGGGTGAACATTCAGTAGAGGCTTCATGGTACACCGAGTCAGAACATGGCTCTCGACAACAGCCAATCCCACGAAGTCTGGAGGCATTCTCCCACCACTCACTCTGGCTGGGACAATGCCAACAGGCCCAAAGGCTATGAGAGGAAAAGGCCTAATTGCAGCAATAAGCCATAAACATTGTGTGCACTTACATGGCTATCATAGATGCTTAGCGCAGCCTCATATTCTCCCTGCAAAGGTGAAATTGCTGTGGTTAACATCTGGAGAAGTCAAAAGACAATGCTTGGAAATACACTAGGAATAGCAACCAAGGTCCCCACTAAGGGAGATAAACAGGGCTCAATGGCCACCCAGTGTGGAGAAGGGAGAAGGTGAACCCAACCCTTGTGTCATGAGAGCCTCACCTTGCATACATTTTTCTCTCTGGACAACTCGGATCTTCCCTGTCTTCCTATATGGTAACGGTGCTATAAGAAGCACCCTGACAAGTAGGTTGCTGCCCATCATCTGTCCCTGTCCCCCCTCATCTTAGAATTATTTCCAATCTGAGACCCTCCCTGTATCACAAGCATAAAGAGGCACTTGGTTCCAAATCACCTGTGGTGGTGTGAAAGTGTCCCCTAAGGGCCAGATGTCTGAATACTTGATCCCCAGTTTCTGGCACTGTTTGTGCAGGCTTAGGAGGCATGGCCTTGCTGGAGGAAGTGTGTCTCTTAGGGGTGGGCTTTGAGAGTTTAAGGGCTCACCCTATTCTCAATCCATGCTGCTTTGTGCCTGAATGATGTGAGGTCTCAGAATCCCATTCCTGCAACCATGTCTGCAGCCTGTGGCCATTCTTTCTCACCATGATGGAGGCTCTTATGCCTCTGGAGCTGTTAGCCAAATAAACCCTTCCCTCTTCAAGTTGCCTTGGTCACAGTGTTTTATCATCGCATTAAGAAAGTAGCTAATAAGCCACACGAGTACCAATTCCCAAGAGTGAAAAATGTCTTTGAAGAGCTCAGTCTGCAAAGTTCTTGGAACGGGAATGCTGTATTGCTTTAGGCATCAACTGTGCTGGACAGTCTTATGTCAACCCAACACAAGCTAGATTCATCTGAGGAACCTCAATTTAAGATATGTCTCCATAAGTCTGAGTTGAGGCAAGCCTGTAGGACATTTTCTTAATTAGTGATGGATGTGGGAGGGTCTAGCCCATTGTGCGTGGTGCCATCCATGGGTTGGTGGTCCCAGGTTCTATAAGAAAGCAGACTGAGCAAGCTGTGATGAGCAAGCCAGGAAGCTAGCTCCACCATGGCTTCTGCATCAGCTCCTGCCTCCAGAATCCTTCTTGCCCTGTTTGAGTTCCTGTCCCGATTCTTTCAGTGATGGACCTCAATGTGGGAACATAAGCCAAATAAATCCATTCCTCCCCAACTTGTTTTTGCTCATGGTTTTCATTGCATCAATAGAAACCATAAGACACCCCCCTTTGTACCAACACACGAAGGTGCAGCGTGGAAGTCAGACATGTAATGGGGACTAGGGCTTTTCTCTGGATATCCATCTGTACTGGGTGAGACAAGCCAAAGAGACAAGCATCCTACCTTTTCAATCAAGTATAGGGCCCAGTGCCAATAATTATGGCAAGCGAGCATATCAGAGTCCTGCAGAAACAATGAGAAAAAGTCTGAGTACCTGTGGGCTGGGCCTAGGAGTTGGTATAATACATGAATCCCTGAGTTCAGTCGGTAACATTGGATAAACTAGGTATGGTGGACCACACCTGCGATCCCAGCACACACTGTGATCCCAGGGAGGTAGAAACAGAGGATCAGAAGTTCAAGTTTGGACTGGAAGATGCTCAGTTGGTACGATGTTTGCTGTGTATGCATTGAAGAGCTGAGTCTGACTCCTTGAACCTCCTTAAAAACTGGACATAATGGTGTACGCCTGTAATCACAGGGGAAGCCTGTGTGTTTTCTAGCCAGCCAGTCTTGCCTAATCAATCAGTAAGCTCCAGGTGCTAGGGAAGCAACTTTGCTCAAAAAACAAGGTGGCTGACACTTGAAAAATGACAATGTGGCTTCCACATATATACATACTTACTTACACTCACATACATGTACGAACATATAGGTATACATGCACACACACAAGTGGGGCAGGGGAGTGTGTGTGTTCTGGGGCAGGAATGTGAAGGATGGGAGTCAGGCCAACTGGAGGACAAAGTCAACTAGCATTTCCCACTACCCACAAAACCTTGCAGTATCTGCCTGGGAAACCCCAGGAAAAAGTAACCTCTCTGGCTTTATGTTCCTGGTGTCCCCTAGAATTAATCTGGAATCTGAGCATTTTCAGAATGGGCTGCATGTTCATAAACCTCCCTGTAAACCAGCTGCACCTAGAACTGTGCCTGGAGATGCTGAGAATTGGCCCGGTACCAATCACAGTCCTAGCCCAGGCAACTGCTCAAGAGGGATACTGGTGGCCACTGCATCCTGCCTGGTCTCTGAAGCACTGAGCATCTACTACTCAGTGACAGGCTCTGGAAAGAACTTGCTTCCCTAGCTGGTGCCCTTGGAGCCTACTGTGGCACAAAAGGATAAGGTATCAAGAACAGCCGGATAGGTGGCCAAGTCGGGTGCCAGAGGAAAATCCAGAGAAAACAGGCACACACAGAGGAAGAAGAACCACCCACAGCTAGTGAGCAAGGCAGAAATGGCCCCAGAGGGTGCACCAGCCAGTCAAGAGCAGGGATGAGTAAAACTGGGAATAGGGACTAGGGACAATGAGACCATAAAGTGTTCAGGCCATGAAAAGGGTCAGATTAGGCACCAGGGATCTGAAACACCCTAACCCCCATACGCCAGCTCTACATCCATGGACCATCACCTCATTGGCCTGCTTCTCTCCCACCCACTACATCATGTGGTCCAGAAGAGCACTCCATCATCCCATGTGGAGGCTGCTGGCAGCAGCAGAAGCATATGCAACTCAGGGCCCTAAGCATGCCCACTTGTGTATTTCCCTAGCATCCTTTGTAGGCAGACCTCATCTTAGGGATTCCTCCAAGCTGAACCTCTAAGCTCCTGGGGAACAAAGGCACAACTGAAAAACCCTCCCAGTAAGCCTAGGTGGAATTCCAGGTAATCATGGATCAGCCAGCAGATAACCACCAAGACTCAACTCATACCTTCCAGTGGTTTTCGGAATACTTCATGAATTCCAGCCCGTCTTTGATCTCTGCTCTCATTTCATGTATGTGGGCAATAGTGTGCACTGACCATGCATCTGTCGGCTCAATAGATAAAGCCTACATGAGGGAGGACATAGGAGGAAAAAAAATGGGGGTTACCTTGGCTACCAGGATTCAAATAGTGCAAGGGTAGGACTGGGCTCTAATTCAGAATGATTACAGTTCCAACACCAGGCCCATTTCCTATGTGTCCGGGAGGTTACAGTGTGTGCCTTACCCAACACAGCAGGCTGCTGAGGAGGGCATCACTGACAGCCTCACAGATGAGGAAACTGGGGTCTAGGAAGGCCTACACTTACTTCCTGGGTACATCTGGAGTCATCTGCAATATGCTACCCAGGATATTGTGCCTCAGTTTCCCAAGATGGCCTCTAGGACTGCCTTGCTTTTGAGACTATTAGAATAGTGTAGACTGTCATCCTTTGCTGGTGAGTGACAGGAGGCTGTCCCTTTCGTTTATACTTAGGAGATGGTTATACAGGTGGCTTCTTGAGTTTGAAGCAGCTGGCTTTAGCAGCATTGTTGTTAATGACAAAATCTACATGAACCTTAAGCTCCACAGTGAGGCAGAGGGACATTTGAACTGGCTCTTACTTCCTTATTTATCTATTCACCAGGTCAGTTTATGTTTACTGAGTACCTTCTAAGTGCTGGACATGAAGCAATGAATTGGGGCTCACTATAACTCCATCACTGGCTTGCTGTACCCTTGTAAGATCGTTGTAGTTCTGGGGAGCCTGGTGCTGTCCACCCTTGCCTTGTGTAAACCTGGGGGACACCGCTATAGCTTGTCTTCATTTCTAGCAACTGTCTGTGTGGTCTGGGGCGAAGGTCAGTGTGGCCTATAGCACCAGGAGAGCTGGAGCAAGGGGCAGGGAAGAGCAATGGGCAGGATGCTACTCTGCCACATCTTGTTTCTTGTAAGACTTGAGTCTGCATCTTTCTTTGGAATCAGCTTTTCAGAATGTCACTCAGAGCTCCTTCAACTGCCCTGCTGTCCTCCAGGTGCCTAGATGGTTCCCCCAACCAGAGGAATGTTTCTGTGGTTTAGTCACAGATGGGGTATCTGGATACCCTGATCATAGAGCTTAGTTGGCCAAGAAGCTACCTGGAGCCTTCAAGGCTGACTCAGAACAAAAAAACAATCAAAAAATCATCACCTGATTCCTGAATCTAGATTGGTCTGATTCAAGCAACTGTCAGACACCTTAAAGATGCTGTTCTGAGGAGGGGGACTTCAGGCCAACTGAGGCAATGCCTGGTTCAGGAACCCCAGAAGGGATGCAAGGAAGCTAAAACCTAGTCCAGTCTGTTTAAAGAACAGTCATCTTGTCAGATGGCCTAGGTGACAATCTGATCCCTAAGCTTTACCACCACGGGAGGGCTTTCTGCCTAGCCTCTCTCTGAGCTGCAGCTCTCTTGTCTGGGCAGAGACCATTGGCAGGGACAGGAATACACAGGTGCCAGTTGTGAAGCTGGACCAAGAGCATATGGAAATGCCCCCTTCACCTTAGTTTCTACTCCTGGAAGGACAAGAATGGCAGAGAAGGACTTCCAGTGCTTGAGCTACTTTATACCCAAGCCTCTCACTTGACCCTGGTTTCAGGCCACAGAGGAGTCCCTGGAGCTCTAGATCAGCCAGCACATCCCAGTAGAATACAGAAAACAGGGCCTGAGGCAGAAGCATGTAGCAGGCCCACACTGGCTCCACCCCTCCCATTGGTAAGCACCCTGAGTGATGAGAGATGGCTAAGAGACAAGCCTGTGGGCAGAAGGAAGACACTCCCTCCCTACTCAGAAAGAGCCCTGACCTTTGAAATCTCCACCCACCTCTAACCTCATGGGTCATGGCTAAGCCCATTGGAAAGGTAAGATTCAAGGAGGAAGAACCAAGGTTGACATGGCTTTCCTGTAGTGTTCTGGTCCCAATTGGCCCTGCAGCTCTAGAGCCAACTGAGACTTACAGAAGCACAGAATATAAGAGCCAACACCTCCCTGACTCTCACTGCTTAACCTGCTCAAGGGACCTTGGGAGGCTTAGAGGAGTGATGGATAGGCAGCTATTTGCCCTAAGAACAGCCCCTCCCAATAGGACAAAGGGGGGGAGGGGGCTGCTTGGTCTTCACGTGGGAGGCCATACCCTGAAGGGATTCACACTTCAAGAAGGGCCCACTCACCTCTTTGGCAAGCTTTAGTGCCTGGTCATAGAAGTTGGTTTCCATCAGTCCAAAAGAATAGATGCCTTTCACGTAGCTGAAAAAAGAGAAAAGACTTCAGTCCCCAGGAAGCCGAAAAGGAGCAGATGGGATGAGGTCCCCCAGCAGGACTGGCTGGAGTCCACACATCAGGGCTTATATGTGGCTGTGTTTGGACACAGAGACTTCACGGAAGAAACCAAGGTAAGATATAGTGGGTGGCAATCTGGTCACTGTCATCTGCTTCATAAGAAGGCCATGTAGAGCTGGTGGTGTCAAGGAAAAAGGACTTGTGACATCCTGATTCTGCTCAGGCCTTCAGCAAGGGGAAACATTGAAAGAATGACTCATGCCCTCAACCCAGAGAGGAGCTGAGCCCAGAAATCTATGTTTTGAAATCCCTCTACTGTTAGATAAAGTGACATTCAACATGCTGGTCACTGCCCCAGAGCCCTATGCCGTCCACATAGCCCGCCCACTCCTCAACGTGATCCACTTCCTCAGACATCAATGCAGAATCTCTCCACAGAGGACGACAAAGTCTAGAGGCACCTCCCTGGGAAGCCTGGCACTATGAGTAATTCCTCTCAGACTTCAGTTGTATCATCCTTCACCCAGCCTGGAAGCATCCACTGACCAGCCTGATGCTCCCCAGAACCAATTCCAGACACTGAACCCTAAGATGGTTGGTCACAGGTGACAGAGGGGCTCTATCCTAATTGAGCAAAGACAGAAGCTTCTAAGACTCAGGAATCATTTTTACTGTCCAGCACAGGGGCAAATGCCAGCTATTACTGGAGAGCAGTGGCTTCCAAGTTACTTAAAAAAAAAATTACCACTAGGGCAGCAGAGGCAAGCTGAACCCTGCGGAGCTAATTCCAGGCCAGCCAGGGTTACACAGAGAAACCCTGCCTTGGAAAACAAACAAAAAAAAATTTACCAAGGGCTTACTGTAGGTCAGGTACTATTAGCTCATTAATTATTTAATCATTAATTTGGATGAACCATGATACTTGGACCTGTGGTCAGGCGCCATCCTAAGGGTATTTTTATTAGACGTGAGTGCTTTTAAATCAGTAGACTTAGAGACAAGATTCTTAATGATGTGGGTGGGTCTCATCCAATCAAGTAACAGTCATAGAGATAAAGTCTCAGAAAGATAAAGACATTCTACCTTCTGGGTTCCTTTAGATACAAAGACAAGAAGTTGACTTTTGTGGGGATTTCTAGCCTGTCACCTTGCCCTACAGGTTCTGAATTTCCCAGATACTGCCTAAGCTGCTCTCTGGAGAGCACACCTTTCTCTTGTAGCAACTGGTGTATCCACAGGTCATTGTTCTAACCATCTTGAAAATACACAAGGATGTGGCCACAGAACTCCTGGCTCCGTACAGATGACCAGGCATGTAATCCTAATACCCAAGAGGATAAGCATAAGACTGGCATCAATTTGAGGCCAACTTGGGTTATAGAGTCAAACCCTATCTTTAAAAAATAAAACTAATGATGACCATGAAGTATGGGTGTCAAGCTTCGGCGAATATGATCTTGGGGATGCTTGTTACAACAACAACAAAAAATCCTATCTGACTGACACACAGTGGTGCTACCTCATTCACAGGAAGGGATAAAGATCAAATAAAGAAAAAGAAGTTCTTTAGATTAGCAACAGGAGTCTCATTGTATTTAAGCTGGGTCCAGTAGAGTTTCTAAGCCTTTAGGGCAGAGGAAAGAAACTAAAGAATAAGATGTTGTGACTTCTTGCTGGCATGTACCTGTTAAGGGGTGTGTCAGGGGTCCAAAAGGGATAAACTCGAGCCACAGAATCCCGCATCTGCTCCTGTTGGCCCAGGTAAAAGTAGGCATCATGGGAAAACTTCAGGGCCAACAGGTCTGTTGGGTGGTCCCGGAGGATCTGTTCCCAGAGATCACAAGCTTTGGGAAAGTTCCTGCAAGCCAAGAACACACTAAGTGTGAGGTCCACAACCATAAGGTGGGAGTAGGGGTGGAGTGGGGGTGGAAAGCCATCTTATGTTACTATCTGCCTAGAGTTGCTTTAATCAATTAGATCTGGGACTGGGGAAACAGCACAGTGCGTAAGAATGTTTACTTCACAAGCATGAGGACCTGAGTTCAAATCCCCAGCAGCAGAGTAAAATTCAGGCATGGCCAGTAATGAAGAAAGTAGGGTTTCTGGAACTTCCTGCCTCTCCCACCCCTCCACCCCCGGTCTAGATGAAAGACCACGAACCCTAGGATCAGTGAGAGATCCCGTCTCAAGGGACTAAGATAGGCTGGGAAAGCTGACATCCTCCTCTGGCCTCTGAGCACAAGGACATATCACTAACACAGACATGTATACACACACCATAGCACAGCCCTGCACACAAAATAAATTTACATATATATATGAAGAAATATAAATAAATATAAATAATATCTAAAGAAAGGAGGAAATAGGAAAGGCAATGGGCTATGTGTGACATGAAAGCAGAGAGACATTCTTTTGGGGGGGGGGAGGAAGAAAATAATCCAGAATGGGGCAGAGGGTTGGGGACAGACAGTAGGGTGCTGAAGGAGAACAAGGTATAATAATACTCATTGATTTGTATACTAGTAGCAATTCATAAAAAGAGAAAATGTTTCCAACTAAGGGAGAAAAAAGCTGGAGCATGCTTAGCAGGCAGGGCTCTGGAGTCTATATCCAACACTGCACAGAAAAAAACTGTTACAGACATATATGTGTACACATTTTCTATGTTAGGTTATACCTCATTAAATTCAAAAGCCGGTGAGAAATTTTACCCTTCTCTCCCTTTCTCATTCAACTCCAAGAAGAAAATCAAGGGAGCTGGAGAGACGGCTTGGTGGTTAACAGCACTTGTTGCCCAGGTTCAGTTCCCGGCACCCCTAATGCAGCTTAAAACCGTCTACAACTCCAATTGTGGGAGTTCCGGTGCCTTCTCCAGGTCTCCTTGGGCATCAGGCACACATGTGATTCACAGACATACATATAAGGAAAGTACTCAAGACACATAATATAAAAATAAATAAATCTTTAGAAGAAAATAAATAAATTAATAAATCTTTAAAAAGGGTTGTGTGTATGTGCGCACACACGTGCATGGGAAGGCAAGAGATCAATGTCAGGTGGCCCCTTCAATTGATTTCCCCCTTATTTCCATAGTCTGTCATTGAACCTGGACTTTACCAATCAGCCAGTAGGTACCAGAGATCTATCTATCTCTACCTCCCCTGGGGTTACAAGACACATCACCATGCCTGGCTTTTTGCTTGGGTGCAGATCCTTAAGCCTGTGCAGACAGCATCCTAACAGCTGAGCCATCTCTTCAGCCCAAGGAGGCTTAACCAATTGCCAAGGACAATTTGCTCTAACACCATGAAGCACTCAGAGGACCCCACATCTACACTGAATCACCAGAAACTGGTGGGACTTTCTTGATTTAAGTTCCCGAGACTCCACATAATCAGCTTGAGGTGTCTGTTCTAAGGGACATCTCACCTGTCTTGCAGACAGAGGGACACCCTGGAGGACTGTGAGAATGGAGATGGGAAACTATCTGGAAGGTAGAGGGCTGATGCACAGTGTTAGAATCCCAAACATACCCTAAAGATCTGTATGTTGAAGACTGGGTGTCTCAGCCTGTGGTGCTGTTGGGAACTGATCAACCTTCCAGGTTTTGGGCCTGGTGATATTTAATTAAATATGCCCTTGATGGAACATTAGGTCATTGGTCCCATCTTGACTTTCCTGGCTACTATGAGGTGAGCAGCCTCCTCTAATACCTATTACTACCACAAGCACAAGCAACAGAGTAAGTGCCCAAGGACTGAGGCCTCTGAAACCATATGCCAAAATAAACCTTTCTTCCTTATAAATGGGTATTTTGTTACCACAATAGAAAGCTGACAAATACAGCCTTATGGCAAGAAGCAAAAGGTCAACTGTTTCCTTCTCTCTCCTAGATGTTGTGATTAAAACAATAACCATGTGAATGAACCATAGCTATTCTGAACCCAAAATGGGAACACACACACACACCCACACCCACATACACGCACATGCACACACACGCACGCACATGTGCAAACTAGTTCTTCATTCAGCATTCAATTCTTCAGAGCAGGCTAGTAAGATTCTCAACCTCTGTGGCATCACCTTGCACAAGCTTGGAGTCCCAACCCCACCCCAGGGATTAGCCCCCTCACCCCTTGGCAAACATCTCCACCGCAGACACATGCAGCTGCTCCCGAGGTGTCAGAGTCTGAGTTCGGGAAACCTCCACCATCGTCTTCACAGCCAGGTCCAGATCTTTGTCCAGCTTCACAGAGCTTCCCGTGCCAATGAGCACAAGACCATTAGAGATAACATGGCCCATGGCTGACAGAAGATTGGAAAACAGCTAGTTACTCAGCCTAGCCCAGCCCCACATTCTCTGAGGTATGAGCATGCTGGGTATAGGTTTGCTGTGTGTGAAGCCCCTATCAAAACCTAGACTTCAGCTCTGGACTTCAGCAGGCAATGGATGATGCAGCAGCACCTTCTAAATAACTGAGATTATTTTTTCACTGGGCTTTCTGTTAAACCTCAAGGTCTGAAGTACTTCCCTCTACCCGCATGAGCCTGGAAGAAGCTGCTAACCAGCTCATTGGCTGGTATTATTGCTATAACCAGCCCAGACCTCCCGGGATGCTCAATGGATACTGTTCAGGGAGCTGAATCACAAAGGCCTTGGGGTACAGACTATGATCCTATTTTGCTGCCCTCACACATAATGGTGGGGATGGTGGTCCTTACTGAAAGTGTGATGTCCCAGGCTTCCCAGCCCCATCTCCAGAAAGGCAGGGTGTCTCCTGGTTTGCAGAACTCAACCACTGACACTGGCCTGAAATAAACCATAGTACTAGGATACCCTATAGATCAGCTACTGGATCCTGCTCACGGCCTGAGTCCACTCTGACCATCAGCTGTCTCTAAAGCTTGTCTGCTTCTCTCTGGGTCTCTCTGTCCTTGCCAGGTTAACAAGATCCTTGGCTTTAGCTAGGCTAGGCTGCCATACATATTAAGAATGTCTCTAACATCCATCTTCATTTTATAAGTCTTCTCAAATGCCAGGAACCTCACCCAACACTTGGGCTACCCATCTTGGATTCTGAAATGTACTGGACTGACATCCTCCAGCCCACTACACACAAGACTTGCTCATGAGCCAGGCTGTTCCTCCATCTCTACCCAGCTCTAGTGGTTCTGGAGATGTCCCGAGTCCTGAGATCCCTGACAAAGTTTTCAGGAGCCACCTCGTGTGTTCTAAGATTCTGGGCTTTAGAGCCTCCTAAAGAGATAGCATCCTCATGGGAGCATGATTGTTCCAAAAACATAAGTACTTGTCATCATCCCTGTTTGTGAGACTGTCAGCCCAGTTACTACGCTCAATGTGTCCCCTGGCCAAGTGAGTCCTGACAGTCAGGCTGTGTGAACGGCTCTACTTTACCTAAGGAGAGCTTTACTCACCAAAGCCTGGATCTGCTGCCATGAGCTTTGACAGGCAGCCCTCGATGCCACCAAGACTCTTGTCATTGGTCCACTTGGCATACTAGAAGGAGAGATGCAAAACAAGTCTGTCCTCATGGAGCCCTAAGGCCATATCGATGAAAGCATATGTCTAAACTCAGATTTATTATTTATTTACTAACTATTTGGTCAGGGTGCTGAAGATCAAACTTGGGATCTCGCATAAGCCCCACTGATGAGAGTGTTCTGGATCTGACTCATTTTTCTTTCTAGAACGGTGAGCATTTTCTGCACTCTAATTCAAAGAAAGATCCCTGACAGAGGTTTCAGGAGCCACCTCATGTGTTCTAAGATTCTGGGCTTTAGAAAGTAACTCTTTCACTTTCACTGATGTAAGATAAGAGATCTAGAGCCTCCTAAAGAGATGGCATCCTCATGGGAGCATAATTGTTCCAAACACATAAGTACTTGTCATCATCCCTGTCTGTGAGACTGTCAGCTTTGACAGGCAGCCTTCAATGCCACCAAGACTCTTGGTCTTTTAGGACTTAATTGGTCTTTTAGGATAAGATTAAATACACATGATTGGGCAACACCTTCTAGGGTGGGGATGCCCACTGCCAGAAAATAATTATGGAAAAGCAGGTCCTTCCCAAGAGATGAGGTGCAGCATGTCCCCTTCCTTGGCACCAAGAGCCTTGGAGTCACTTACCTGGTCCCTGCTTGATTTCTTTCTAAAATAACCACAGTAAGCGAGGTATGGTGGCTCATATCTATAATCCCAACCATAGGGGAACTGAGTCAGAAGGCTTGCTGTAAATTCTAGGCCAGTCTGGGCTACAGTGTGAGACCCAAACGAACAAAAAGACCATGGCCTGTGTTCGTTACAGTTAGAAACACAAAGGCTAGAAGATAGAAAAGTCAGCTTTTGCTTTTTATCTGTGTCTTCAGACTCAGGTACACTTTGGCTCTGCCTCGGATGTACTGGATGACATTAGACTCAAGCCAGTTCAATTTTCTGAGCCTCCATTATCTCACTTGGAAAAAAAGCTGCTTGGACTTGCCTTCCAAGACCTTGTTCCCTCTCCCATAAGCTCCCAAGTCCCTGAACTACATGATCCATCACTGGTGTTGGAAGTGCCTGGAATGCATGAAAAGTTCTTGGTCCAGCTAACTTGAGATGAGCTTCAGGACAAGACCCCATGCCTTCATGGCAGAGCTCACAACAGACTCTCAGCAGGATACAGTGCGACACCAGTGGAGGCTTAGCATTTTCAGGACCCCTCAGGCATCCATTGCTATCCACCCTTGAGCTGGGACCCTTGGAATAGGGCTCCTGAGGCTGGTAAAGACACTTCCCATGTTTTAGGACCTCTGTGGCAAAGTGCAGATCTTTACAGACTATTCACCAATCAAAAGCCCTCCTCAGAACCCTTCAAGGAGGACATGAATCTCTTGGTGGACATACCTGGGTCAAGGTGGCATCAAACAGCTTACAGGCTTCATTGCTTGTGGTTGAGAGCGGGAGACTAGCATCCTTCCATGCCTACACAATAGGGAAGGTACACCAGAGGTTTACCGGGCTGAGCCCCCTAACCCTTGGTTAAACCTCTGTAAAATATCTAAGAAAGCCTAGTGAGGTAAGTTCAAGTATCAGCCAGTAAATAGGAGCCCCATTATCAGAAGTGATGGGAAGCCTGGCCCCGGGTGTGTACCTTGAAAGTCTGTATCACCTGCCTAGCAAGGTGTGTACTCCCTGCGAACACCTAACAGTTCCTCTCCCACTGCGTGGGAGGAGTCTGAGAAGCTGGATATCCTTTTCCAATTATAGTAGCTGCCCTCGGTAACCTGATGGTCGGGGTGCACAATGCCAGTGTCTTCCTAGGGCATGGGACATGGCCTTTTGTCCTGGTTAGCAAAGGGCTGCACCTCCCAGGATTTGGAAATTAAGTGGTTGTGCTGCTTCCAACTTTCATCTTCTGAAAAATGGGCTCAGGGTCCCACCCTGGGTGGCTTCATATGAACCACTTCCTGGAGCCAAGCCCAGTGCTGGTGACCCTGACTGGGAACCACTCGATACTCCCCTCCACCCTCAGCTGCAGAGGCACAAAGTGCTCAGGACCAAGTACCCTGTCTGACTGTGGTGACCTGCAGGTTTGCTCCGGACTGCTCGGCGCTGGGCCAACTCCCGGACGTAGGACGACCCAGGAAGGGGTGAGCGTACCTGGCAGTCTCGCAGTGACATGGCTGTGGTTTTGGTCTGCAGAGTAAGGGCCACTGGGTCAAGGCTCCTGGAAGTCACTGAGGCCTTCCTGGGAGGTGAGGGTTTTGTTGATTGCGGAAGGGGGCGGGGCGAGGGCGGCCGCGCTCCCCCAATAGCTCATTGGTGGCTTCGGACGCACGTGTCTAGCTCAGGCCCAGAACTGCCCGCCCATGAAGCCGGGGGTGGGGGTGGGAGGTGTGGGTGTAGACGTGAGTTGGACAGGGAAAGGGGAGGGGCTTGCAGGGAGCGGGGGTGGGAACGGGGGGGGGGCACGCCTGGGGACCCTGGCCAGTATTCCCCCAACTGGGGTGTTCAGACTAGCCTGGTGGCTCGTCTTTGCTACCAAAACCCACCTGGCTAGAGGTGCCCAGCTCAGGTTTGAGCTTAAAAGTCCTCCTTGCCATCTGGGTGCCCGCTGGCCAGCCTCTCTAAGCCAGAAGCCCTTAGGAGGCATGGGAGCACTGGGCCAGTACCTGAAGCCTTATGCACCTCAGTCAAGAGCTGTACCACTGAGATACATTCTCCCCGTCCCCCCACCACCCCGTTTGTTTGTTTTCCAGTTTTGAGTTAGAATCTCACTAAATTGTCCAAGCTGGTCTGAGATCAACTTTGTAGCTTAGGTGGGCTTTGAACTTGAGATCCTCTTGCTTAGAGCTCTTACAGTACTTGCCTATAATGCCTGACAAGTTAGACCTGTCCCACCAGGCCTGCCTGTTACTTGCAAATTCTAGGTAGCCTTCCTCAGGCACTCAGCTCAGTTTTTGAATAATATCTCATGATAAGTTTCACCTATCACTCCTCTGCTGCCTTGGGACAGTCTCCCTTCCATCTCTGGGGCTTCGAGTATATATAATACAGTTCCTCTTTCTCCCTGAAGGACTTTCAAGCTATTGTGAGTTGGGTGAGCAGCGTGAGTTCAGAACCAGATCCTGTCTCTGTTTAAATGTTGATATTTTGTCATAGATTTTTTTTGTTACTGTTGATTTTCAGAAATAAATTACAGCACTTATGTAAGTGCTGAAGAGATATTAGCACCGCTCCCCCCTTTTTTTCTTGAAGACAATCTCACCATATAGATCAAGATGGCCTGGAACTCACAGCAATCCACCTGCCTCTGCATCCAGAGTGCAGGAATTAAAGTTGTGTGCCACCCCAGCTGGCATCAATACCATACTTAACAGCAAACAATGGAGGTAATTCTAATGTCTTTGGATTTGGCAGTGGATTACTAGATATAGCACTGAAACATCCACCACTAACAGAATTTTCCTGAATTAAAGAGCACTGTCAGGAAAAGAAAGGATAAAATGTAGAATGGGAGAAAATGCTTGCAAATTATATATTAGATAAGGGCCTAGAATACAGGATCTATAAAGAAATCTTGGGACTGGAGAGATGGTTCTTGATAGTTACAGCACTTGCTGCTCTTGCAGAGGACCCAAACTTGGTCCCCAGCACCTACATTAAGTGCTTAAAACTGTAAGTCTAACCTGGAGATCTGATGCTGTTTGGCTTCTGCATGCATGTGGTACACATAAACTTATGCAGATACACACACACATATATAAATAATAAATCTTTAAGACTAATTCTCACAACAACAGGAAAATATTAGACAGCCAAGTTAGAAACTGGCAAAGGAAGAAAAAACAAGAACCAAGCAGAGGATTTGAATGGACGTTTCCCCAAAGAAGACACACACTTAGCTCCCGGAAAGGTTGGAAGGGTCACAGTGTCATAGCTAGTGAAAGAAATCACCACCACCATCATCAGGTCTATGTCAAATGTCCAGAATGCAGATGGGTAAAGAAAGAAGGCAGACTGCTGGGTACCAGGGCAGGGGAGGATAAGAGACAATTACCAGCGGTGGTAGTGTTCTTTGAGGGTACAAACCTTGAATATGTACTTAATACCACTTAGCTTCCTCCTTCCAGATGGGTCACTTCATAATACTGTCCTGATGAATGAGGTCTTTGTGCCACGTCCGTCCCCTTGAATCTTGCACCTGAGTTAGGTTCTTGGTCCCTTCACAGTCTCCACAGGCTGGTGTCAACCTGATCATCACTTTAGAGAAGAATCTGGAGACTGCTGGCCTCCAGTGAAGCTGGAGTGACCCAGAACCCACATCATCAGCATTCCATTCCTGAACAATCAGGAAGCATCAAAGTACCATGAACAAACCAATGGGGTGAGGAAGGGAGCTCTGTGGGTAGGGAGCTTGCTGTCAAGCCACACAAACTGAATTTGATTCTTAGAATCCAGCAAGCTGTCCTTAGAGTTCCACGTATGAATGTATTTGCTTGCCCCCTCCCCACCAAACAAACAAATATATGTAAAAAAAAAAAAAAGAGTATTGTTTTTAACTAAATCTCAATCCTTTGGTTTTTACCAATAAAGCCAAATGCTGTGGTGAAAGCCTGCTAGTTCAGAGAGGCACAGACAGCAAACACCCATCTGACCTTCCTTCTCAGCCAATATCCCAGGAGGAGGGGAAGAGGGAGACTCCCTCTCTCCTCTGATGTCTCAAACAAACAAAAAAATCTCAAACTGAATGTCTCTCCCTTATACTTTCTGTACATCTCTCCATCATCCGTCTTCCTGACCCCCTTATTCTTTATTGCTTTTTTCTTATTCATTTCCTGTCAACTGGCTGCATGCTCCACCACTTGACCTATGATAACTGTTTACAATAAGCAGAAAGCTCTTGAATTAAAGGTCTGTGCTAGAGTGGAGCCACACCATAACTAGAAACAGGTTTTTCCAGTAAATAATGCAATCTCCAGGTTCACAATGAGATCAAATGTCCTGCAACAGATGAGGGTCAAGGAAGCCTGTACAGAGGTCATCGAGGGCTTTGATCTCCTTGTTTCAGGCTCAGAAGCTGAAGACACAGCAGAAGGTGTCTTCAGACCACCGGAAATGTCAGCATTTCCCTCTCTCAGTAGGGCAGAATACAAAGGGTGATCATGTGTACTCTAGCCTTGATACAGCCTTGACCTTGAGGGTAGACTGGCAAAAACTGTACAAACCCTTGGCTAAAGAATATCTAGGGAAGTCCTGGTTAATTGAGGGACCCCAGGTGAGAAGACCCTTGGAAGTAACAAAAAACCAAGTCCTCAGGGAAGAACCAGGTTCAAGGATGTGCAGCCAAGTGGCATCGGTACCCTCCCAATTCACTTTCACTTTGCTGAAACTTAAGGAACCAGCAAAGGCCAGAGCAGGGGCAAAAAGAAAGTTATGTTGAATAAAGACAGAGTTTCACTATTTGTTTCTTGTCAGTTACTGGGAAGAAAAAAAAAATACGAAGCACTTAATCTAGGGCTCCAAGTTTGCCAGAGCAGGGGCAAAAAGAAAGTTATGTTGAATAAAGACAGAGTTTCACTATTTGTTTCTTGTCAGTTACTGGGAAGAAAAAAAAAAATACGAAGCACTTAATCTAGGGCTCCAAGTTTTATTCCTCACATCCTGAAGGCAGGAAATCTGAGAGCCACAGCATGGTCACAGTCTTGGTGAGAGCCTACTTCGGAGTTGGCCGATGGTCACTGAGAATGAAACAGGGATAATCTTTTTAAACACCACCAACCTCATCATGAGCCCCCCCTCGAGTTAATTAAAAAACACAGCTCTAACTTCTGAGAGAATAAGATAGTGTGATCACAGATGTGTGTGTGTGTGATCATGACCCAATACACAGATTTCAGGTTGTCTCAAAAGACATGTTCTTATGTGGGGGTGTGGTGGTTTGAAAGAAAATGGCTTTCATAGGGAGTGGCAGCTATTAGAAGATGTGGCTTTGTTGGAATAGATATGGCCTTTGTACAGAAAACCCTGAGTCAGAAGTTGGTGAACCTGGGTATTGCTGTGATGGGCTTGGCTGTGATGTTCTTTGGAGGAATTTGGACTTTGGTACTTTGGGTTAGGAAAGCAGTAAACAGCTTTTAGCACTGCTTAATGTGCCAATTAGTAGAAGCATGGAAGTCAATAATGCTGAGAATGATTTGGACTATGGGAATCAAGAGGTTTCAGAGGAGAATATTAGTATGTGGCCTAGAGACTGGTCTTGTGATAGTTGGTGAAGAAAGTGGCTCCCTTGTCCAAACTCACATGCCCGAGGCTAAAGTGAAGAGTTTTGAATTAATTCCATGAGAAGAGAAAAACCTCAAAAGCCTAGTATCAACTGTGTTGTATAGTCATTAGTGTTAACTCTGATGAAAACTTATAATGAAAAGGAGCAAGCTCAGCAAATATAAATACAAACTGTACAGATTGAGAAACATATAGCTAAATTCTGTGTTCAAGCAGATAAAAAAATTAAGAAATGTAATAAGGGGAGTGGTAACCTCAGGGCAAAATCCCACCCAGCTAAATTTCCAAATTGTTAAAAGGAATTAAAAGTTGGGTGTGGTGGTGTGTGCCTTTAATCCTAGCACTCCAGAGTTAGAGAAAGGCAGATCTCTGAGTTTAAGGCCAGCCTGGTCTACAGATCCAGTTCAGAACAGCCAAGCTTAGGCAGTGAAGGTAACGATCAAAAGCAGAAAGCTGGAGATTGTGGAACTAATGAGGAGCCACATTCCTGCTCAAGCAAGCAGCAGTCCTTGTCAGCTTCAGCCACCTGGTTCTGACTTTAGAGTCAGGGATCAAAGAAAGGGGTTATGGAATCTTCCTCTACCTCTAAGGCAGCTGGTGAGGCCAGGCATGTGCCAGGGGTGTCCCTGAATGGAGGCCTAGAGAGGCCATTTTTGTGAAGTTGTGAAGGTGGAGCCTGGATGGCCTTGGGGACCCCAAGATGTTGGAGATACCAGAGCCTGGGTATGGACACCTGCCAAGGAGAGCTGCCAACAGGGAGTGGAACCAGCCCAAGAGAGAGAAGGGTGTTGCAGTCAACAAGGCTGAAAGGAGCTGGAGATCTGAAGAGCGTTCTGACATGGAGATGCAGAGTTCCGAGTTTGCGTGGCTGGTTTTGGGTCTTGCTTTGGCCCAGTATTTTCTAGCGATGTTCCCTTCCCTACATTTTGGAATAATAATATAAGTCCTGTGCTATTGTGTGCTGGAAGTATGGGATCTGTTTTTTATTTTGGTTTTTACTGGGGATTGCAGTTGAGAGATTTGCATAAATCTCAGAGGAGACTTTGAACTTTGGACTTTTAAGCATTGTTGAGACTGTGGTCGTCTATGGTGACCTTTGAAGTTGCACTAAATGCATTTTTCCATTAGGATATTGTTACAAGCTTATGGGGGTCAGGGAGTGGAATGTGGTGGTTTGACTGTAACTGGCCCTTAGAAACTCATAGGGAGTGGCACTATTAGAAGGTGTGGCCTCGTAAGAGTAGGTGTGGCCTGGTTAGAGGAAGCAAGCCTATGGGTGCGGCTTTGAGGTGTCCTATGCTCAAGCTAAGCCCAGTGTCACAGTCTACTTCCTGCAGATCCTCTCGGCTCCTTCTCCAGCACCCTGTCTGCCTACATGCCACCATGTCCCACCATGATGATAATGGACTAAACCTCTGAAACTATAAACCACTTCAGTTAAATGTTTTCCTTCATAAGAATTAGTGTGGTCATAGTGTTTCTCTACAGAAAAAAAAAACCTAACTAAGACACCTACATACACATATGTGCATATAAATATGAATACACATGTACACTCCTTAAAAAATCCAAACCCAGGGGCTAGAGAGGTGGCTCAGCAGCCAAGGATGCTTGTTGCTCTTGCAGAGACCCTAGCTTTGATTCCCAGCACCCACATGATGATTCACAACATCTATGACTCCAGTTCCAGAGAATCTGATGTCCTCTTCTTGTTATCAGCCAAAACAAAGAAGACCCCAGACCCAGATTTCTTGCAAGATAAAAAAAAAAATTATTACATTCACGAATGGGCTCAAGGCAAGAAGATAGCCAAGAGCTCCGAATGTTCTCAGGGTAGAATTTTTATACAGCACTTTAGGTAGGGGAGGGGGATACAGCACTCTGGTAAGGGGAGGGGGAGTTCTCATGGTTACTCAGGGTGGTCTCGCCTGAGTTACTACATGCAGATCAGGCTGACCGGGCAATGTGTCTCAAGAGTGCAAGAAGCAAGCTTTGTTTAGACTGGACATCCTACATGCAGCTGAGAAATCCTATAAACAAAGCTCTGAGTCCTTGAGCAGACAGTCACTGAAACTCTGCCAACCTCAGTCAGCTTCAGGGGCCTCAGGGAGGGGCAAGGGGGGTTTTGGCTTGGTGGGCAAACAGCTATCCTGACACTAGTGAGTTAAGGGGGATAGTTAAACGGGATTTCTCTATCATTTCATTCTTATTTCCATAGGCGTAGCACACACATGTACCCAGAACACTCACATAAAATAAAATGAAAGTTTTTAAATCTAAAGTACAGTTTGGATGATAACCAAGCCATAAAATATCTGTATATTCATCCCTAATCATTACCAGGGTCATGATATTTAGAAGATAGTTAGGTTTTGAATGTTGCATACTAATTTTCTAACAGAACAGAAAAGCTGTGCAGACTGAAGAGCGGTGGTTCTCAACCTCCCTAATACTGTGCCTCATGCTGTAACTCATTATTTCATTGATGCTTCACAACTCCAATTTTGATACTCGCTCTGGTATACATAAGTAGAGTGTTACTCGTCTTGGCATTTCAGGATTGGATAAAGGGATAGAGATAGAGTAATTCTTGGAAACTATTGGTTAAAGTCAAAATCAAGTTTTGAATCTTTTGTTTGTCAGGCACATTACTGAGATTTTTCCTAGATTCTTCTTAGACCTGGGCCCTGCCCTCAGACACTAGATGTTCTAGAAAAATGGTCTTTCCATGAGATAAAGTTTTATAAAAGTAAATCTATGCCTTCACAGTAATAACTCTAATTCCTTAAGATAAATGTTTCAGAAATCAAATAATTAGTACAGACTTGATTTATACCAAAATTCCTTCTGAAAACCAAGTGACTTGCCAAATGGTTTCTAGAAACAACACAGTAAGAATTCCTGTTTGGTTGACAAACACTAACAACATCTCAGTTTCCTTTTATCTCTAAACAGTTATAGACCTTCTATGTATTATCCCCCTCCCCTTTTTTGGGTTTTTTTCTGTGTAACAGCCTGTCCTGGAACTCACTCTATAGACCAGGCTGACCTCAAACTCACTGACATCCACCAGCCTTTGCCTACCAAGTGTTAGGATTAAAAGCACGCACTACCACAGTGCATCACACTTCTTACAAAGTAAACAGAGTTGGATGCTTCGAATTTAGGAGATCGCTCAGATAATGTCTCAGATTTTACTCTCTCTCTCTCTCTCTTTCTCGTCTTCTCTTTTTTCTCTTGGTTTTTGGTTTTTAGAGACGGGGTTTATGTGGGTAATTGCTCTGTCTGTCCTGGAACTTGTTTTGTAGGCCAGGCTGGCCTGGAACTCTCAGAGATCCACTTGCCTCTGCCTCCCAAGTGCTGGAATGAAAGGCATGAGCTACCACCTCCCAGCTAGCTTTACTGTCTCTTGTGGCAAGCAAGTTTTAGATAAGCAATAAAACACTACAAGTTTCAGAAGAGCATATTCAGAATGACTAGTTTACAAAAAGAGGTCTCATTATATGGACTATATTCATAAATTAAGTGGAATGCCTTGGGAATTTTCCCAGAATGAACTTTTCCAGTGTAGGGCAAATGCCCACAGTTATGCCTATTCTTGGCAGCATAATATAGCTCACAAGACATAATATAGTCTCTAAAACTGTTGGCAGCAATCTGGAACCAACAGAAAGTCATATGACCCCCTCAGGCACCTGAAATCTCTCCACAGCTGGCTTCTTCCATGCAATTTCCCAGCACTTAGGAAGCAGAGGTAGAAGGGTCCAGTGTTCAAGAGCCTAATTAATTTTCCTCACCCTCATTGTCATGGAAGCTCCCTGAGAACTGGATTCAGGGCTAGCGCCTAGGAAAATGTCGGTGCCCAAAGGTTATTCCAGACAGTGTTAAATGAATTAATGGAGCACAAAAGAAAAGAGCAGGCTGGTGATGAGGCTCAGCAGTTAACAGTGCTCATTACTGACCCTGATAATCTGAGTTTGATCCTCTGGACCATATCGTGGAGAGAGAGACTCCTGCAAGTCCTCTGATGCCTTATGTACACTGTGCTGTGTACCCCCCCCACACACACACCAATAAAGTATGTAAAGAAAAAAGGGGGGGAACATTAATAGTCCATAGTGACCTTTATCAAAACAAACAAAAAAACAAACTTCAACTATAAGCCAACAGTGACTGAGTACACAGACAAACATCTATTAATCATTGAAGCAAAATGAGAGATGCCCACATAAGACGTAAGAGGGCTTGTTGATTACTTAGATACAACAGATCCAAGACAAAGCTTGTTACCAGATAAACACATTGCGTAGCGACAGGAGGAGCAATCTATGAGGAAGACATCAGCCCAAAGACACATACACTCACCAACCAACAGTCCCCAAGATGAGAAATGTCAGAAGGAAAGTTTGAGACAGTAAGTTCCACTGCCAAGGTGGGAAATCAACTTCACCTAGAAATGACAGCATTGTCCAAAGCCTCGGAAGGACTTCAGAGATGGGTGGACCACTACCAACCACCTGCCTCTAATCAGTCTCTCTAAATTATGGTATTATCATTTAAGCTGGGCCTGGTAGTGCAAGCTAGCTACTTAGCTAAGGCACATCACAGGTTCAAGGCCAGCCTGTGAAACTTAGCAAGCTCCTGTCTCAAAATAAAGAAGGGCTTGTTTTTAAGGACTGGAAACATAGATTAGTTGTAAAGGGCCTGGGGAGCATGAATGAGATTCTAGGTTCAATCCTAACAACACAATACACATTCATTTATAAGTTCACATGGAACATAAACCAAGTGGGACCTCAGAGTGGCTCTTAAGGCAAGTCCTAAATTTGAAAGACTAAAAATCATTCTGAATCTAGTCTCTAATTATAGTAGAGTTCATTAGAAACTAATAAGCATAAGATTGCTGCAGAAACTCCCAATGTTTGCAACTAATAGCACCCTTCAGAATAATTCATGGTTACAAATAAAACCCTAGAGGAATTAGAAATATTTTAACAGAAAGATGACAAAATACAATAAGCATGTAGGATGTACTTAAATGCTGCATAAAAGGAAATTTATAGTTTTAAACCCTTTTGAAGAAGATGTAGAAGAGAAGAAGAGATGGATTAGAGAGAGCAGAGGAAGGAGAAAGAAGAGAAAAAGGAGGAGGAAGAGGAAGAAGAGGAAGAAGAACTACTTCTGAGTCTTCCCGAAGGCCCTACGTTTTATCTCCAGTAACCTCCCCCTCCTAAATCACAGTTATTTTCAGTTTGATGATCCTAGCACTGAGGAGCTGAGGCAGGAGGATCTCCAGTTGGTTCCTGGGAAGACGCTGTCTAAACCGAACAAGCAAACAAGTAAATAAACAATACATTTAAAAGTAGAGGGGGAAAAACAGAAACAGTGTCAGATGACCCTGGGCTGAGGCGCTGGCAAAGCCCTGCTGGTTACATTATTTTGAAACTGGTTTTCCCATGGGAAGGGAATTTCTGCTAAGAAGTTTTTTGGTATGTGCAGTTTTAAAAAGAAAACAGGGATCCGGGTGGGGAGCCCGACTAATCTCATTTAGCAAACTCTAATCCCCGGAACCTACACCAGTGTGAGAATAAAAGGAACAGCGACCCAGGGAAGCAATCTTGAGCCAGGCTGTTGCCCAGAGTGGAGTGACCTACCTTGCCTTTGCCTTTCTGGAGATGTCACTGTCTTTAATGCCCTAGTGCCCTATGATCGCCTGGTCCCAGCTGCTCTACGATCCACTTTGAGACCCACTTGCCCTGGAAACCCACTGATCTGTGACTTCCCATGCGGCAGTGTTCTGTGGTTCTCCTTGGTCGTGAGACCTCTGATGAACCTGAGGAACCCCCCCCCCCCCCCCCCCCCCGTTCCTGGGAACCCACTGCCTTTTGGGATTCACCGTCCCTGGGAACACACAGTTCCTGAACCCCAGTAAGCCCTGGAAATCCTGAAAACCCAGAGTCCATGAGAATCCACTGCTTCTGGGAATTCATTTCCCTGAGGCGTCCGAGCCCCAGATGCTCGGTGGATCGCCTTACTACTGAGTGGCGGAGCAAGCTGCCCCGCGGTCGCCTGCGCGCCCAGCTCCTCCCGGTGCGCTCGCGGCCCAGCCCAGCGTCACGGCCGGCCGTTGCGCCCCGCGGCCCCGCAGCTCCAGGGGGGAACCATGTGGCCGGGCCCCGCGCTGCTGCTCCTGGGCCTGGGCCTGGGTCTGGGCCGCCTGTCGCCATCCCCTGGTCCTCGCGGGCCGCCGGGCGTGCTCAGGGGCGCCCCGGGGTTGGGGCAGGGCGCGGAGAGCAGGGTCCGGGGCAGTGGCACCGGTGGCTTGTCCCCGCGCACAGCCCCGCGCCGCGCCGGCCCTACGCTGCCCCGTAGATGTCCCTCGGGCCCAGCTGCGCGCGTCCTCCTGAAAGTCAACTCCTCGGACCCCGCAGCTGCCACGGCTACAGTGTCCTGCCAGGTGGCCCCCTGTACCATGCAGCCGGTGAAGATTAACAGGAACAATCAGCACGCTCCCCTTATCCTGAGCAGAAATGAGGAGGTCACCCTCAACGTCACCATGGTCTGGGACTGCCCTGATGCCATGGTCATTCGTAAGAGCTGGCTGTACTTTCTGGTGGCCTCTGTGAACGACACGCCTGACTGGACCCGACCTGTGCATCTGCCACAGGTGCGGGTGATGAAGTTTTCCTCCATCCACATCCCCAAATTTTCCCTACCTTACGGGGTATATGTGTTTAATTTTACGTTGTCCATCATCAGGTGGGACCCCACCATGCCCCCGCTGACAGACTCGGATATTATCTACATTTGGGTTATAAAACTTCCCCTAAAAGCGATTCTTCTTCCTAGAGGTGCCAACGTGACTATGAATTTCTCTGATGAACTGATTCTGAATGGAACCTTGTCCTATGACCCAGAGGCAGACATCCCCACAGAGGGGCTCCATTTTTTTTGGTACTGTACCACAAATCCTAGATACTATGATGGCAACTACGTACCAGTGACCAACCAGGATATCTGTCACCCAGAGCAGGATACATTGAACTGGCCTTGGGCAGTGGGCCCTGTACTAACCATTCCACCGGAAACTCTTAGGGGCAACGAAGTGTATTATTTCAGAATGGTAGTAAGGAAACAAAACAGAACTGCATTTTCTGATAAGACTGTACAGGTACTCAAAGGCCTTCCGCCTAAGGCACGCATTTCATGCATTGAAAACTGTGGCCCCACTTTAATTGTATCAGATAGATTCTCTCTGTTTCTGGATTGCACAAATTGTGGCAGCCTGGATTTCTACAGCTGGTCCATTTTGTCTCGATCAGGCCATGAAGTGATGTTTGACTGGGCAGGGCAGGCTGTCACCAAGAGGAACGGGACTTATTTATCTATAAAAGCATTTGCCTTTAGGCATTTTTTGGAAAATGGGTTTTGGGTTACTGTGTCTCTAATATCTTGGAGTGGTGCAATCTTGACTTTGAGACATCCCTTTTTCATTAACCACGGCCCCCAAGTTGGCAAGTGCAAGATCAGTCCAGCTAAAGGGATTTCAATGGTTACTAAATTTGTTGTTGAATGTAGTGATTTTAAGGATAAGAACCTCCCCCTTAAGTATAAAATAATCGTAGCTGAGTTGGACAGCACTGGCGAAATCAGTTCAGTAGAAGAGAATACACTAGGAAGCATTGCGTATTTAGGGACACAGTCCACAACACCTGCCTTATTTCTCCCTGTTGGCGTGATGGCAAATCACTACAGTTTGAAGCTGTATGCTCAGGTCTATGACTCACTGGGAACTTTTTCTCAGGTGACTTTGCAAGCCACGGTACAGGCGCCTACTATCAGGGACTCCTCAAAGATGGTCTTACAGCAGCTGCTCAATTTCACTGGGGAACCAACGTCGCCACTGTCTACTTTGCTTCAAAAGAAGGACTGGCTACCGGCAGGCTACTTAATGTATGTGGTGGCTTCTGTCATGAATAACATAAAAAGAGAGTGGGAGCTCCAAAATGACAGAGCTCTTCTCCTGGAACACCTTGTCAATCAGTCTTTTGTGCCCGCCATGAGCACTCTGGATGAGATCTGCCAGGTGGTGATGGTGATTACCAAATTAACCCAGAAAGCCTCTGGCTCCAGTCAAGCAGTTTCAGTAGGCGCCACATTACGGCTGCAGCAAGCAAACAAAGCCCTGCAAGCATACCAAGGCAGGAACAAATACATTTGCTCCCGGGACATTGAAATTGTGGGCACTGGCATCCTAGCCAGTCTGTCTAACATTCTTAAGCTGGTTAGTCCCTACTATATGTTCCAGGATCCTTTCTTTGTTGTTGAATCTTTATCAGACACGATACTGGCTAACAAGGTGCCAGGGAGCGAAATGACTGTACTGAGGACCAGCAACTTTAACATGTATGTGGAGAAAGCTGAGAGTTTACATGTTGCTAAGGCCTTCGGAAATGAGACACGCTGCCCAAACTGCCTGCAGGCGACACTAAATGCAAGCAGGGTTCCCGGTCTACCTTCAAAGGCTCCAGTTTCAATGATGTTTTGTGAGTTCATTGATGACCCCTTTCCTTGGTTAACTTACCCGGAAAACATTTCTGCAGATGTGGTAGGGTTCAGAATGACTGGAGCCACGGATAATGGTAGTGTCATAGAGATCACGCCGGATGTGGCGGAAGTCTACGTGGTCAGAAAAGATTTGACCTTTGCAAGTTTTAACCTCATGGTGGGACCAGGCATGGAGGGTACTGGGTTCTCAAAGATGACAACAGGTGGGATTAGCTTTGAGGTGGACAGCAGAGGAACTGGGGAGGTACTGATTCACATCGTCACAAAAGTGACAGTGTTGTTCAAGGCCTTGATATATGCGGGCAGTCAGGTCACCCCCACAAACCTGGTTGCCACTTTCCTCATACCTCATGACATCCCTCCCGTTGCCAAGTGGAGTGGCCTTTTTGACCCAACCTGTCCGGTCAGGGAGGCCCGTGTAATTTGTCTGCCAGCATCCCTGCTTCGAATCATAGCTCAGCACAGCCATTCATTCAAGTATAACATATCCATGGTCCTGCAGGCACCTCGCTTTGTTTTTAAGCCCACTAACAAGCTAGTGAGAATCGCTCTCTTCATGGTGCACTGTTTGGACATGTATGGGATCCAGCATGGTTGGCAAGAAGGTACCTGTGTGCTGGGTGAGAAGACCACATGGAAAAAAGTACACTGTGTTTGCAGGAACGTGGGGCGAAGCCGGAGGCACCTGGCCTCTATCAAGCTGACCTACCTTCATCTACACACCCACTTTGTGACTGCTAAGGTGATTGTGGTCCCTAACCCTGTCGATCTGCAGCTAAATGTCATTAGGAACCTTAACCAAAACCCTGCAACCTTCCTGGCTGTGCTTTTCATTATGATCCTGTATGTTATTCTGGCTTTCTGGGCCTTGCACAGGGATGTGATGGATCAGTATCTTCGGGACCATGTGGTAGTACTGCCGGATAATGATCCTTTTGATAGCATGTGCTATCTGGTTACCATCTTCACTGGGAGTCGCTTGGGATCTGGAACCAGAGCCAATGTCTTTATCCAGCTTATGGGAACAGAGAGTACCAGTGATGTGCATTGTTTAAGCCATCCACATTTTAGAACTCTCTACCGAGGAAGCATCAACACTTTCCTCATAACAACAAAAAATGACTTGGGGGACATTCACTCCATCCGAGTGTGGCATGACAACGAAGGCAAAGCACCTAGCTGGTACTTAAGTCGAATCAAAGTAGAAAATCTCTTCAGCAGACGCATCTGGCTGTTTGTGTGCCGAAGGTGGCTCTCTGTGGACACCACTTTGGAAGCAACATTTTCTGTCACCAATCCGGATAAGCCTCTGAAAAGGACAGACTTCTTCCTGATTGACCTGAGCCATAAGCTTGGGAAAAACCACATGTGGTTCTCCATTTTCACAGATGTTGTCCCCAAACCATTCAACAGGCTCCAGAGGCTGTCCTGCTGCTTAGCCATGTTGCTAAGCTCTCTTGTTTGTAATATCATGTTTTTTAATCTGAACAGAAAAGAGCAACCTGAATCCAGAGAGGGGCGTATCATCAGGTCAATGATGATAGGAATCGAAAGTGTCTTGATCACAATCCCCGTGCAATTATTGATAACCTTCTTCTTCACCTATTCCCAGAAGAAACCTCGAGTGAATGTAGACAAGGTGGTACCTCAGAAGCACCCTCTGATGTCAGAGGAAGGTCTTTCCTGGAAAGAGCGATTGGACAAATGGCATGAGTATGAACTAAAGGCTCTCTCCAACAAAGATGACAAGTCCACCTCTGCTACCAGGGGCAAGTCTTTAAAGAGGGACTTTAAGACCTCACAGAAGAGTGTGAAAGCAGGTAGCAAGCGCCCAGACACCCAAAAGTCCAATAGGAACTTCAGTAACAATAATGTAGAAGGCAGTGAAGACACCTCTTTGAAAGGCTCCTCTACCCGGTTGGATGCTACTGTGCCTGTTAAAACCAAGACCCAGATTATCCTGCCCCGGTGGTGTGTTTATATAGCTTGGTTTTTAGTGTTTATCACTTGTGGCCTCTCATCATTCCTCATTGTATTTTATGGCCTGACTTACGGCTATGACAAGTCGGTAGAGTGGCTCTTTGCATCTTTCTGCTCCTTCTGTCAGTCTGTGTTCCTTGTACAGCCATGCAAGATTCTCCTGATGTCAGGAACCAGGACAAAAAAGCCCAAGTACTGTAAAAACCTTTCGTGGTCCAGCAAGTACCATTACACAGAAATCAGGTTGCAGGAGGCAAAGATGTCGCCAGAGGAGATGCAGCAGCTCCATGAGAACATGGACTACCTCCGAGGCTCGAGCATATACCAGCCCATCACCAAGGATAAGATACAAATACTCAGGAGGAAGAAGAGGATCAGGAGGAGGTCCCTCTTGTTTCTGAGCTACCTTGTGACCCACTTCATATTCCTGACCCTTCTCCTTCTGCTCATTGTCTCACTGCACCATAACGGCAGTTTCTACTATAACCAGTTCATTCGTCATCAATTCTCCATGGATCTCGCCACGGTGATGAAGCTGGGAGATATCTATACATGGCTCAACAGGGTACTCCTGCCTTTGTTACACAATGACATGAACCCAACATTCCTCCCAGACAGCTCATCTAAAATCCTTGGTCTTCCACTTATGAGGCAAGTAAGGGCCAAACCGAGCCACAAAACATGTCTGTCGGCCAAGAAATTTGTGCAGAGAAGCATTTCAGGAGAAATCCGTTGCCACCCGCAATATGGCATTGACCCAGAAGACACAACAAACTATTCCAGTGTTTGGAATAAGGCCGGCAAGCGATCTACAGACAAAAGCAGCAATGGGTTTACTTACAAGCCTCCCAGGAAGAAATGGGTGTACCATTCCTATGGCGCGTTAAACACCTATGGATCTGGAGGGTATGCCTTCTATTTCTTTCCAGAACAGCAGATGTTTAATTCCACACTGAGGCTCAAGGAACTTGAGGGAAAGAATTGGCTTGATGAGATGACTTGGGCAGTGATTGTGGAGTTAACCACCCTGAATCCAGATGCCAGCCTGATGTGCAGCATTTCAGTTGTTTTTGAGATCTCACCCTTAGGTATCGTCAACTCCAGCCTCTCTGTGTACTCCTTCTCACTTTCTGACTTCAACAGAGAAATCTCATCAGAAATATACCTGTATGTAGCAATTCTCATTTTCTTTTGTGCTTATATTGTGGACGAGGGTTACATCATCATGCAAGAGAGATATTCCTACTTCAGAAGTTTGTACAACTTGCTCAACTTGGCTCTGAAGTGCATGTTTACTCTGCTGATAGTGCTGTTCTTCCAGAAGCACTTCCTGGCCACCAGCATGGTCCAGCTTTACCTGACCGACCCTGAAACCTTCATCCCCTTCCACGCCGTTTCTCGGGTCGATCATTTCATGAGGATCATCTTGGCTTTCTTGTTGTTTCTGACCATACTTAAGACACTCAGGTATTCCAGATTCTTTTATGATGTACGCCTGGCTCAGAAGGCCATCCAGGCCGCCCTTCCTGGCATCTGCCACATGGCTTTGGTGGTATTTATGTATTCCTTCATGTACGTAGCTTTTGGGTACCTGGTGTTCGGTCAGCATGAATGGAATTACAGCAACATGATTCATGCCACCCAAACCATTTTCTCCTACTGTGTATCAGCCTTTCAGAACACAGAATTTTCCAGCAACAGGGTTCTTGGGGTCCTGTTTCTATCATCTTTTATGTTGGTGATGATTTGCATTCTCATCAACCTGTTTCAGGCAGTGATTCTGTCTGCCTATGATGAGATGAAGCAGCCTGTGTATGAGGAGCCATCAGATGAGGCAGAGGCAATAACCTATCTGTGTGATATGCTAAGATCTGGCTTTGACTTTCTCACCTCCCGGTCTAGGGACAAAGACCAATCCGAATTCTTTGTCGACATGATGTATGGGCAGCCAGAGAAAACCAGTCGCAGGTTCCTTGGGCTGAAGACCAGAGACATCCATGGGAAGAAAATGGTTTACCTTGTTGTCTGACTGGGTAGGATTGGAAGGGCCATAAGCAAGAGTTTCCCCGAACATTAAGTATGTTTGTTAAGGAGACTAAAGAACGGCTGGTGGCTCGGTCATGCACATCTCCACATCCCCATTCTGGGCTCTGCTCTTGGGAATACGAACATATGAACATAGGGGAATACTGGAGACAGGAGAGAATGGCAAAGTGGGATTCCCTCGGATGGGGTTCGATGACTCCTTTTGTAGGAGCCTGTAGCAGTAGAGGAGTGACAGTCACTGATTTTGAGACCCAGCCTGGAGGGAAAGAGCTGGGTGAGTCCCATTGTGGATTTCGCCTCAGGCCAGCAGCCTCTAAGCAGAAGCAAATTGGCCAGCCTCCCTGGGAGTCTCCTTTGCAGACCACACCTGGGAAGGCTCTCTCATCCAGCCTTCCTGCACGGTAGGGCTAGTGGCATCCTGTGGGGGAGTTCCAGGACTGGCTTTAGAGTTGAGAATGCAGTGAGGAGAGACGGGCAGGGTTCTGAAGCTCTCCACTTAATTTCCTCAGGCTAAGCATTTCTAGTGCACCTGGAACATTCCCTGACCAAGACGAGGCTGCTGCCAACAAAGGCACACAAAAGGTCCATGTGGAAATATGACATGCGTTCTATGTATTAAATGTAACAATATATGTCTGATGAAGTGGGCATTTGGCTATTATATTTCTGACTTGGTGGATGATTTAGGAGTGAGGAAATGCACTTTTTCTGTTCAAGAAAAATGAGGGCTAACAGCTGTTATATTGTTACTCAGAAGCATGTGCCTTTATGTTGATGCCACTTTAAGTTTTATATGGATTAAATTTGAGATTTCTTCTGTGACCTGTGCAGTGATTTCTGCGAAAGGGATCAAGGCATATGCGTGGCTTCCTTCAAAGGTGAAGGCTGGAAAGGAAACACTAATGAGGCTACGGCCGCACCAAACTCACATCAGTGTCCTGTGACTTTTAAGACTCAGTTGTATGACACACTATTCTTTTTTGGAGACAGGACCTCACTACATAGCTCTGGCTGTCCTGGAACTAGATCAGGGTGACATTAAACTCACAGAGATCTGCCTGCCTCTGCTTCCCCAGGGCTGGGATTAAAGGCTTATATAACCGTATTCGGTTTTATTTTAAAATTTCCTCTTACACATACAAGTATATACTATGCCTTGAATCTATCCACTCCTTCTGTCTCTCCCAGCACGACCTCTTTCCAACTTCCTGCTGCCAGCCCCATCACCATCCAGAGTCCTTCCTACTCTGGATGGGTTTAGGACCATGATCAATCTCTCAGTGGCCACACTCCCAAAACACGACTTCTCTTTGTTCAACAGCAATGAGCTGCCAGTAACTCTCCAGGCAGGGTGGAGCCTCATGAGTCTTTCCTGCATCCATGATGAAATGGTAATTGGCTTGGTCTTATGTAGGTTTGTACAGGTAACTACAGCTGCTGTGAATTATGAGGCCGACAGCTAGGTCATGCCCAGAAGACAGCATTTCACAATGCCCTTCCCATTGCTCTTATGCTCCTTCTGGCCCCTCTTCTGAGATGCTGGCTGAGCCTTGTTGGGGGTGGGGGTGATACAGATGTCCCATTGAGGGCTGAGTAATCAATAGTCCAGTTTTGTGCTGTACTGTACACCGCCAATGGCTTTGTTATAGACCCCCTTCTGCTGCTTAATCTCAAACTCAACTGGCACTTGCTTGAATGGCAGGTGCTCAGGTGTAAAAGGGCAGTGTTTACAACAAAAAGAATGCATTGCTAGCCATCAAGTGTCTTGGAGATGCATCTGGAAGAACAATAAAAGAACAGAAAAGAAAGCACCTTGCACGGGTAGAAAAACATTCCCAGGAGCTGTAGGATTGTTGAGAGAAAACCTTTTAAGTCCCAGAAACTCACTAATGTTGGTTGTCTGTCAAAATTAGATGTAAACACTCATCATTTCAAGACATGGAGAAATCAGGGAGCTACACTGCTGAGGGAGTTATTGCCAACAGTCCTATGTGGTTATGGGTTCCATTACATGACCATCTTAGGCGATGCATGTCTGCTGGTGCAATAGCGGCAAACTGGTATGAATGTAGACAATACCTTTTGATTAGATTTAAGACTCCCCAGGAGGGAACCCACGTTTGGCTCTATAAACCTGGGCAAAAACTTGTGGCTGTTGGTCTTAGTCGCCAACGGGGAGAGTACTACTATTGTTTTGCTAAATGAACAGACATGCCTGAGAATGCCTTTTAAACACTTGTATTTCTTGGGCTGGAGAGATGGCTCAGAGGTGAAGAGCACAGGATGCTCTTCCAGATGGTCCTGAGTGCGATCTGGTGCTCTTTTCTGGCGTCCGGATGTAGAAACTCATACATATGAGATAAATAAATACACCCCCCTTCAAAAAAATAAACCACTTGCATTTCTTACCCAGAGATTGCTGCTGCTGCTGTTTTTTGCAGACAGTGGTAGTTACTGAAGAGGTTTAAAACCAGCCAACAATTGTAAATAAATACCTATGGCATAGTAGTCCAATGCAAGAAAGTATGAGACTTCTATGTAACCCCTTCCAAGGTTCAGAGAAGAACCTAAGAGGTGCAGAAATAAGATCCACAGAAAGAAGTGAAGTGTTATACAGCCCTTTCCTCAAGATGGCAACATTCTCTCTCAGAGGCTGAGGAGATATACAAAGAATTAGAAAGCTCACTAAACTTTTAATTTAAGAATATCCAGCTGGGCCTGGTGGCCCACGCCTTCAAATCCCAGCACTCAAGAGGTAGAGACAGGATTATCTCTGTTAGATTGAGGCCAGTCTGGTCTACAAAGCGAGTTCCAGGACAGCCAGGGCTCTGTTACACACAGAAACTCTGTCTCGAAATACCAAAACCAAAACGAAAAAAAAAAAAAAAAAATCCACAAAGCCTCTCCCCAAAGAAACGGAATTGCAGCGGAAGGCAGGTGAAAGTCGTGCAGGCAAGTCATCACCCCCATTAGATAGGCTTTTCAATGCTGCAGTTACTTAAGTAGCTTTTAGCCCTGTAAATAACCCCAATAAATTCACTAGTTCACCAAGCAAGACTTAGAATCGGTTTTTGTCTGTCATCAGTTCGTTTTGTCCAGAAGAAGCCCAGACAACCCTCAAGCAGCGATCCGCAGCCTTTAGACTTCGGCTTCGGAAACGGAAGCGGTGGCTGAAGCTTCCCCGACAAGACGCTCTTTAGATTTAATCTTGGGTTCGGAGGCGGGGACCGGGTGGAGTTGGGTAGGAAAGCCGGGACCAAGGATACTGCAAGGGTGAAGCTTAATCGGGCTCACACCAGCTCTACAGGGCCACGCAGACCATATGGACCAAGGGAGGGGCCTCGGCGGATCTAGGGCGGGGCCGCGCAGGCGCCGTAGAGCAGAGCTAGGATTTGGGCGGACCACGCAGGCGCTGTGGGACTTTCCGTCGGGGAGGCGGTGAGTGCGCGCGGTAGCGTGTTGCGGGGACGCGCGTGGTCACCCGGACGGTGTTTGGCTGTGCTCGCTGGGTCTAGTCTCGGCGCTGCTAGAAACGGAAAGGGTGTTGTTAGACGTAACACCCGGCCCAGAGCACTGGGAGGGCTGAGCGCGGGTGGCTGGTGGGGGGATCCGAGCTGTAGGTGTTTTCGGCCGCCAGGCGGAGCCCTGCTGACCCGGGGAGACTGAGCGGGAGGTTAAGGCTCTGGCGGAGTCGCGCTATCCTGGGACTGTCTCCTGACTGTCACCTGCTGCAAGGGCAGCGCGCCCAGCAGCTTCAGCGAAGGCCCGCGACGTGCCAGTTAAGATATGAAGCAGAACTAGTTAGGTTCGCGCACACCCAAAATAGGATTTTCATTTTTAGATATTTGGAACCCCTGCCAATTTCCAAGGCTTGTTCCTTCTGGCTCCAAATCTCGTTCTTCAGGACCCAAAGGGTTAGAGGAGAGCCCAGCTGGGGCCCGGGGCTGTGTGGAAACTTTGAAAGGCATGGTAGGAATTCCAATACAACCCTGTAAAAGTCTATGAATCGTGTTTTACTTGAACTCATCCGACAGCTGCAGTTGCCGGTGGACCACTCAGCCAGCAATCTACAGAGAGGCAGGGCCTCCAAGACCTTAGATGCACATGATTATAAGAGTGCTATCCAAACAGATAAGGATGCAGCCATACCAAGTGGAGCAGAATTCGAACCAGGGGAGCCACAGAATCAAGGGACTTGGCATTCACCCTAGGCCCAGCATGCACTGGGTGCTGCTGGGAAACGCTGGGGGCAGAGCAGAAAGTCTAAAAGCTTTCCTGTAAGCCTACCCAGGGAATGCTCTGGTTGCTGTAAATTTATCTGTCTGGATATTCCAAGGGAACAAGAGTTTCAGACTAGTTGGGTAGGCCAGGAAAGTATGCTCTAGGACAAGTGAAGATTCTTGCATCCAGTGAAGGGAAGGTGCAGGAGACACATGCATCTGTCCTTAAATAGTATCTGAGAGGCCAATAAATCTCACACCTAAGCACAAGTAATGCTAGAGAAATTTGAAGCCAGTACAGAAGGACAACCAGGAAAGCCAAACCCCATCACAGTTACTCACTGGATTGAGTCAGCATCAAACTGCGCTGACCTGGCATACATGCCCCCTCTGGGTCCTAAATACCATTCTTTAACTCTACCACTTTACAGATCAGATTGAGACACAAGAAAGAGCATGGAGACAGCCTTGCTGCCAAGGAGCAAAATAATCAACAGGTGCAGAACCAGACCTGGCTCAGCTCTTAGAGCAAGCATGGTTATCATGTTAAATGTGCCAGTGGAAAGGATGTATACATGCATACACAGATGGGGATTTCAGCAGAGGAGGAGTTGGTAGTGAAATAGTTGGTAGAGAAGAATGCCTTCAGGGGCCTGTCATTGATGTGAATAATGCCTGTGAATGTTAAGGAGGTCTATAGAGATTATCCAAATAGGGACTGGTGGCATGGCTTGGCAGATGAAGGTGCCTTGCTGCCAAGCCTGATTTGAATGGAATCTGCGGATCCCATGTAGTGAAAGGGGAGAATTGACCCCACGTTGGGTCTGTGGCACACTGTGGTGACTATTCTTGGTTGTCTACTTGACTGTATCGGGAATGAACTATAATCCATAAATGGAGGGTACACTTGTGATCCAGATCTTGAGACAGGAACACAACATGCCTTTGATTCAGATCTTGAGGCTGGGATACACACCTTTAATCCAGATCTTAAAGTAGGAAGAGTATGGGTCATACCTTCTGCTGGGAGCCTATATAAGGACAGAGGAAGAAGGAAGGGTCGTTTGGTCTTCGCCTGCCTTCCCTCACCTTGTCAGCACATCCATCCTTCATTGGAGTTGGAATCTACTTTATGATTCTAGAATATTCAGAAGACCAGCTGAGGCACCCAGCCTCATGGGACTGAGCAACTACTAGATTTTTGGTCTTTCCATTTGTAGCTTGTTCCATATATATGGAGAGATCCGTTCCATAAGTTTTGTGACTCTTGAGAACCCTAATACACAATACAAAATCAGTCCATGAAAATATAGTTAAGAATTATGGCTGGTGAGATGACTCATGGGTAAAGACATTTGCTGCCAAGGCTCCTGACCCAAGGTCAATCCCCAGGACCTATACTGTAGAAGGAAGAGAATTTCTCCAAGTTTTCCTCTGACCTCTTCATCTGTGGATGCACAATCCCCTCCCATAGACAAATGTAAATAAAAAGTAAATTATCCAGTTTGAGGATGTGGGATGGAAACCATACTCTTTGATTGCATTTGGTTTTGTAGCCCAAGTTAGTCACAGTCCGTCTTACACATGACAATCCTGGGTGACATTGTGCTGGTGTTACTTGCCCTGAATTGGAGTTTACTTATCAAGGAGGATTGCATTTTGTGGATAAGCTATGCCCAGCAGGCAGAGCAGATTTGGAGTGTGGTGGGTCTTGGTTTCAATGGTGATTCCTCTATCTCTTGGTCTTACAGATGACATCTGAGGCAGAGCCCCGCCCCCTGGGCATGTTTGAGTGCCAGCTCTGTGCCTTAACAGTTCCTTACAGCTACGTGGGGCAGAAGCCCCCAGATACCCAGGCTGTTGTGTGAGTATGCCCTCTGGGCCAGTGATTAAGAAGCTCTGTACAGCATCACTTGGCAGGTGGTATGTGGAGTGTGACTCCTAGTGACTTTAGATCCGTCCTTGCCCTTGTTCTGGATGCTTTAGGCTTAGCCAGAGGCTGGAAAGCTTTTATAAAACTCTGCCAGGACATCCTGCCCTCCCTGTAGGTCCAACTGACAGACAGGCACTTGCTCTGTCTATGAGCTGGAAGCCTTGTGGCCCAGGCCACACAGCAGTGGAGGTGCATGGTGGCTTTTTCATATGGGGCTGTGTGCCCTCTGCTGTCCCTTCTGGTGGTATTCTGGAATGGGTGGGAGCCCAGCGGTTTTTAAGAGTCAGATTCCTGAGGGTCTGCTTCATGCAGGTTGAGAACAGAGATGATTCCAAGCTTGTTGGATTGTGGCGCATCCTTCATCAAGCACCAAGTGAGAAAGCTGGCTAGTGCTGGACCTGTGACAATGCATCAGGGGTCTGGGCTCAGCTCCTTTGCTTCCCTGGATTATCATGCCACTCGGTTGCTCTCATTCTGATGTGTGTGGGACAGAGAAGTGTGGGCCCCATGCTGACCTCACAAGCCCGCCTAGTGAATCATACTTGCTCTGGGGTGCATTGAGAGGCTTCCACTGCGGCTCTCAGAGCCAAGGCTGTCACATATCAGCCCCCACCTGTCCTCCAGCTGCCAGCCTTTCTGCCACTACCCTTCTGCACAGGTAGACTCATTGCTGCTTGCTGAGGCTCGTGCTGTTGCTGGACAGCTGTGCCATGGCTTACAGTGGAGTGTCCCCTTTCCTCGCAGCCTCCTGGAGGAGTGCTACATCATGAAGGATCCCTTCTCTTCAGACAAGGCCAGGTTTCTGGTCCTCGGCTCCAAGTGCAGTGTGTGCAGCAGGCTGGTGTGTGTGGGCCCGGTAGGTGCACCTGGGGACTTGCCAATTCTGCCACACAGATCTGAGGACCTCCTGATCACCAGGTAGAGAAAGGGTGGGGGTTCTTAGATGACAGTTAGCCCATCCCTTGGGACACAAGAGCAAAGGGAAGGGGCCAGTGAGGGCAGGTAGAGTGTCTCAGCCTGGGCTGAGTAGAGGAATTCCACTTCCAGTATTCCTGGGGTCCGGGAACCCCAGGGTACCTGATGCAGGTTCAGTGTAGGAGACTTGCCACAGGTCGTGCCCAACAACTGCCTCCTCTTTTTGCTGTTGGTTGATGTATGGGATGATGGCAGGAGCTTCTCAGGTCCACAGTCTTGGAAGAAAGACTGTGGAGGGAGTGTTCGAGATCAACAGACTGGAAAAGTGGGCTGGGGTCAAACTCTGGGGAGCCTCAAGTGCCACTCCTTGGCTTTGGGCTGTACTTGGGGGTTGCCCCAAGAATGTCACACATCTTCCTTGGATTAAACAAGACATTGTTAGTAAGGTGATCTCCATTGCAAAGGATTGTTCCTCAGAACTTGAGGCAGGATGGCCACCCTGCCAGCCCTTGGTGCTTCTTTCTGTTGCTCAGGTTGCTGCCTCTCCCTGTGCTTTATGGGGGTGGGGGTGGGGTTGCCTGGGAGAGGGAGCACTCTCGATGTTCTAGCCCTGCTCCCTCCCACAGGACTGTAGCCTGTTCTACTCCAAGAGGGTGTGCCTCCCCTGTGTTCAGGAGAATATCAGTGCTTTCCCTCAGGAAATCCAGCAGGATGTGGTGAAGAGAAAAGGTGCCTCCAAGAAGCCTTCCAGCCATCCCTGACTGGCAGGTGCATAATGCTGGGTTGGCTCTGCCAGGGTTCTGACTGTATCTGGCCTTCTCTGGACGGTGGAGTACCTGCAGCCCTGGGGACCAAGACTGAGAGGACAGGTATTAAGAGTGAATTCCGCTGGAGCTCCAAGACTGGCCCCTTGTGGAGGCTAAGGGAGCCTCCTTCAATGGACAGTCGGTCGACACTTCTTGTAGAGGTACCTGTGGGAGACACCTAGCTTCTCTCCAGGACTTCCAAGTAACATGATGTCATCTGCCCGTAGGGAAATCAGCCTGTGAGATCCAGTGGCAAGGCTGGAGGGTATGCAAGGGTAACATCACATCCTGTGGAATGCCTAGGATGATTTGTTTATTGTGTTTATAATTAAAAACCTGACGGATAAGCTAGTGGTTTAACCTTTTTACTGGCCCGCTTGGACACTCAGTGCATCCCATCAGGGCCAGTCTGTGGGGCTTGGTGCTTGTAAACAAGCCACGTCCCAGCATCATTCAAAATGAACCAACTAATCTTTAAAAATAGTTTATTTTTTTTAAAAACCATTAAGGCAAAAACTGTACCCTGAAATTAACTCTTTACATTCATCAGTCTTACAGTAGGATATCCCAAACATACAGCTTCCCATAAACTCAGGATATAAATCAATGAGTACAGTCAGTTCAGTCTCCTATGGAGAAAATAAAGAGAACTCATTTTTTTTTTTTTAAAAAAAAATTAAGGTTAAGTTATAGCCATTTTTTTAATTGCCTGGAACCAATCAATTCATGTGACTAGAAAATTCTCTTTACCCATCCTGGATTCCTGATGTCCTGGGTAGCCGTGTATCCACAAAGAGCTGGGAGGTATGAGAGGCCCTTGGCACCAGCTCAACAATACCTGTTTAGTTCTGTTCTTTATCACAGAGGTGAAGGGCTGCAAGCCCCCAGGTCTGAGAGAATGGCACTAAGGATAGTAGTGAGCAGGTGGCAGAGAGCCAGCCTCAGACCTTTGTCTGTGTGTCTGTCTGACCCCTCCCCCTGGGCTCTAGGGTTATGGCATTGTGGATCCTGGAGGGTTTTACAAAGAAATGCGGCCAGGACACTGGAAATGACATGGAGAGACAGTGGATGAGGTTAGATTGCCACAGTTCTTTGGTAATTCACAGGTAACATTCCCTGAATAGTGGACAGCTGTTAACCCGACAAGCCTACTCAGCGGCCTTGAGAGAAACACTGCCGGGGTTCAGGAAGGCCTGGCTGGCAGAGATGGATACAAACAGATTGGCTTGCACTTGTTGATGGGGGGTGGTGGTGGTGAGGGGGTGGGGATGGGAAGAAAAATAAATGACTACAGGAGCAGATTCACACATTGGGAAGAGATGGTGCACAGCTCGGGTGTGCACTCGTGGGCAGCAGTTCTGTTGTTTGTTTGAGCCTCTGTGTCCAGCAGGTTCAAGAGCCAGGCCTTGAACATAAACCCTGATTAGAAGATTCCAGGTGTTGGTGATTAGACACACTCACAAGCTAGTTATCTACTTGTATCAGAGTGTTTAAAACACAAAAACAGAAGTCACAGTATTTAAGATACAGCTATGAAGATAATTCTTTTTCATTCAGTGCAGAAAACACAGTGACAGCTAACACAGGCTGTCCTGACATCGTCCCAGAACGGCACTAGGTAGCATTCATCTGTTGTGAGGTACACTTAGTTTCAGGCCTGACAAAAGATCTGGCTGTGCCTTTCTTTTAAAGTGAATTTTTCCTGGTGACAACTTCACCAGGGCAGCCACTCTCTGGTCTTCAGGGCTGGAATCCAAGCTCTATGTGACCTGATGCACACTGAGTCCCAGGGGCCTGGGAAAGACGTCCTCTGCAGGAAGGAGCCCAGGCATCCACGTGCCTCTGATATGGCCTCATCACTGTCAAGGTGACCTGTGCCCCAGGGATAAAGTATGTTTCACTTTAATTCAATAAATGAATTTGAAGCTTGGTAAGGGGTGTGTGTGAGAAGAGGAGACCATTATCTCCCCTCGATAGACAACTCCAGGGTTTTTATATTTGACATCTACTGGAAATCTTTTAAATAAAAAGAAAATGAAATTGAGCCTGGTTACTGTCTATGACATAAAACTTATTGTTTCTCATTTCCTCTTGCCAACAATGACACCTGGGAAGTCACCAAGGTGCCAGGTACTGCCACTTGCTTGGCCAAGACATGACACTAACTATGGATGCAGTTTGGTCCATCCTGGTTTGCACAGGATTCCCCAAGAGATTCACCTCACTGCACCGCTCTGATGAAACACATTCTCCTGGGGGAGCAAAGCAACGGCTCTTATTTCTCATGTCTCAGATTGAGATTCCAAATGGATGCGACAGCTGTTGGCTAGGGTCTGATGCTGAGAAAATGTCCTCGAGGTCCCAGGCTGGTGACAGGCCAGGTGGCAGCAGCCTTTCACACTCTGCCCTGATAAGGGGCCTCATTATCTTTTCCTGATGAGCCTGAAGCCCACTCCAGTGAGGTAAAACCACAGACAGCAACACATTCATCAGAGGAGGCTCATTGAGGAACATAACCCACTTATTTAGACCCAAACCTGTCTTGATGCAGATTTTAGTGTGTGCTCTGTTTTTAGAGAAAGACAAAGGTCATTTCTGTTCTGAGTAGGGATGTTTCTCTAATATTCTTTATTATCCACTCTGTTCATGGATGCCAGTCGTGCAAATGTGGACTGGGAACAACTTAGTGCCTGGTGAGCCAAGAAACCAGGCTGGCCCTCCAGATGTCAGGCTGGTGGTGTCTACTTGAAGATTGATTCAGGTTCCTGTTCTTACCCCTCCAGAGGCTGTTGGGACACTGGGACCCACTCTGTATGCTGGGTGAGCAGTTGTAGGCAGTGGCTTCGTTTTCCTAGTGGGATCGTCATCTTGAAAGGCCACACAGGTTAAAGAGAGATTCTGTGAAGGTGGCTTTCCGTAGGCCAAAGGGCTAGTCAGTCTCAGAGGACACCAGAAAGACTTTAAGCTGAAGTTCAGCAAGACATTTTCAAAACACATGGCCAATGAAACAGGACAAAAATCCCTTTCCACCATGCATCAGGCTGGTGACTGTGTGGGTGTGATGTGTTGGATAAAGGCTCAAGGTGTTTGGAATCAGACAGATGCAAGTTCAGTATAGAGGAGGTCAAGGGCCATGTTTTTCTGAAGGTCTGCTTCAAGGAATCTCCCGGGGAAGGGCCTACAAGACCAGAAAGATGTGGTGCAGAGGGAGAGGCTGGTGGAGTGGCCCCTGCCGACTGGATCATAGAGGACGTCACCATTGAGCTCAGTTCAGTAGATATCAGCCACTTTGTACCCGCTCCCTTTAACAGCAAGTGTTTCTTCAGAGTCACACAGCCTCCTAAACGACACCAGGAGCTGAGGAAGAGGGACAGCCAGGATACTTGGTCCCCATTGGTCTTCAAGCAGTCTGGCACCAGGAGAGTTTTGCCATCAGTGCTGGGAAGTGGCACACCCACACCCCTGTTCTAGGAGCCAAGGTGGCATCTCTTACTGGGCTGTTGGCTGATGCCGCTGACACCCTGCAGACCATAGCTGCCCACTTTCTCATTCCTGAATGCACCACAGTATTTGACCTGGCATATGTTGGGTTACTGTCACCTTGATAAATTTGACAAGGTGACCTGAAAGATCCTAGAGTTATGTGGTCACATTGCAAATATCCCTCCCATTAATGAGCGTGCAGAAGTCAGTGACTTTCAAGTCGAGGGCACTGTGGTCCCTCCTGGCTTCACTGAGGATAACTTCCTGGGGTTCTAAGAGAACCAAACCTTCACAAACACCATTGAGCATCGGCTCAGATGCAAACCAACACAGAACTTGTCAGTCGGTTTTGTGGTCCACGCTGAAAGCATACAGCAAGGGGCTACTTTTCATAAGTTTTATGAACATTTAAAGAGAATGCATGACTACTCCAACAACTCATGACTCAAAACTCATTTTCCAAGATCACCTACCCTGGTTGGGGGGCGGACTTTGAACTGGAATCCAACTTTGACCCTCTAAACATAGGACCAGCTCTAAAAATGTAGAAAGGACCAAGGACTGGATAGGCCATGTGCCACAAAGGTGGCCTTCTTCTTGAATGAGCTCAGCCCCCACTGGGATCTTATATCGAAATGATTTGCTCACAAGCCTGGGAGGAACTGCTGCCCAACAGCCTTTGACCGGCAGCAAGAAGGGAGGGAGAGAGGAGAGAAGACAGGGAGGAAGGGGAGAAAGACAGAGGAGGGTATTGTGGGATATTTGTACGCTGTGTGAAAGAAAATGAATCACTGTGATTGGTGTAATAAAAAGCGAAACAGCCATTAGCTAAGCAGGAGGTATGGGCGGGGTTTCTGGGGAGAGAGGAAGAGGAGGGGAAATCTAAGCGTATAGGAGACTCAAGGAGACATGGAAAAAAAATGGGGGGTACAGGATAGAAGAGAGGTAATGAATGGCACATGATAGAACATGGGTTATTAGAAATGGGTTAAGTTATAAGAGCTAGTTAGGAATAAGTCTAAGCTATAGGCTGAACTTACATAATTAAGAAAAACTCTATGTGTCATTATTTGGGAGCTGGTAGGACAGAGAAGACTCATTCCAGGGGAGGAAGGGAGGAAGCCAGTAAGTGTGCAAATCTTCGTGTTTTGTTTGTTTGTTTGTTTGTTTGTTTTTGAGACAGAGTTTCTTTGTATAGTCTTGACTGTCCTAAAACTAGCTCTGTAGACCAGGCTGGTCCTACCAGGCTGGCCCCAAACCCACACAAGTCAACCCGCCTCTGTCTTTCAAGTGCTGGGGTTAAATATAAGCACCACTACCACCTGGCCATGAGTGTCCAAAGCTTAAAGCATGTTTTGATCCCAATTTTGCAGTTTTCCTACGTGAAATGTCATGGCCATATCATTTCTTTTACTGTTTTCATAATAGTGATAGGAACATCTTATCAGCATCAATCTTTTTTTTTTTTTTTTTTTTTTTTTTAAAGACAAACAGGGTCTCATGCAGCATAGACTTAAACGTCTGTTGAGGCTACAAGCACAGACCACCATGCCCAAGATAAAGCAGCACTAGGAATCAGCAAAGCCCTCACCAACTGGGAGCTACATCCTCAACTCCTTGGCAGTACCTATCTTGACCATCCTTTAATAACAAATCATGATGACTTCAGACAAGAGCATAAAAGATATACCCTGATCTGAAATATGCAGCCACCCTCTTGGAGGGCAGGCACTGGCAGGGCCCTGAGGTCTGAGAATTCTTTGTGCAAACTGTTTCTCTCACAGGTAATCAGCATTGCTTTCCTGGTGGGACCGAGGAAGAGGACTTTACCATCCGATTCATTGAAACAACAACAACAACAAAACCAGCCAAGTGTTGTGAGAGCTTCGATTGGGTACAAATAAAAAGGGGAAGAACAGCATACTCCTGCATCTCTAGGATGATCAGATCCCAGCCTAGGTAGTAAAATCACTTTTGCCTTCTCTACTACAGGGAGCATCTTCCCACCAGTAGTTTTTTGCTTGTTTGATTTTCAAAGCCATAAATTGTCATTATTAAAGGAGCTGCCAGAGGGGGCCTGGAGGATTGTTTACAAATCTTCCGTCAATTCATCTCTGGAATTGCTGTCATGCCCACATGCTGTGGGGTTAACGGGAACAGGATTGCAGAACTAGTCGCTAGGGGCTCGTCCTGTGTTGGTGTATCAGACATTAGCTCAAGTCTCCTGAGGAGACTTCTTGAGGTTGTAGCTTTCTGGGAACTTCTCTACAAAGCCAAAATGATTTTTTCCCCTCCAAAACAGTGAATTGACAAAGAAAATGATGGGGCTGCATTCTAACCATTCTTGAATGTTCTCAGAAGCCAGCTTTCTTTCTTAGAGCCAGAAAAAAGAGAAGCTTTCCCAATAAACATTTTGCTATGTTTAAATAGCTAACCTTGGGCCTTATCTTGACTTGTAGGTTTTAAAGGTTAAAAAGTGCAGATTAGTTTTTGTGATTTACAAGGGCACACGCAGCCAGAAAGACGGTAAGCAAAGAACACTTGGACTTTGAGGTTACATGTAAATTAATGGCAAATTATAAATGTGATATAGAGAAATGTGCGTTGATTAACATTGGACCAGTTAAGATCAGGCTGGGGATTGCCATTCTCTGTGATTGTCTGAATCCTATTAGCCTCCATTCATCAATCAGCATTTCTGTAACAGGCATTCTCAGAAGTGCCCATTCCAAAAGGAAAGATGTAGGAAGAGCCTGTATTACCTAGGCTTTGCCCTCTTCATTTTCAAGGGTAGGAGGGTGGCTGGCTGTGCAAATCCCTGCTCTCCTGTGTGGGGCTGAAGACCTCAGAGGTCCCTGGACAGTGGTAATGGCCACCATCTCAGGAAAAAATCAGTACATGTCCCTGTAGATCTCCTGCAGTAGTGGGTGCAGTGCTGCATCCGACTCAGTCTTCTTAATGACCTGCACGAGCTGTGCATGCTCTGTGACCAGCTGCCGAAGGTCCACCAATTTTTGAAGAAGTTTTGGGAAGAGGAAGGTATCGTCTGGATGGTTGCTCTGCAGGTGGAGTTTGAGCACATGCAGGATACCCTCCTGCATCTTCTCAATGTATCCTATGTTTAGAAGGCCAGGCCGATCTATGCTCAAAAGAAGAAAGAGAGTGTGACCATCCAAGAGCCACTGGTCAGTGGAGGAACCATGTGTTGCTGCTTCACGTGACCCTATGGAGAAGGTTCTGAGTGACCTTCACATGGTAGCCTGACCAGAGATGTCAGACAGACTTTTCCAGTCACTGGCTCTGATGGGGACAGATGATGACTAATACTATTTATAGACCAGCACACAGTGCTACCTCCATCCCCGTTATGGTACAGCCCCTACTTTTGAATTTTCCTGACAAGCCTCAAACCATGCCTCATCTCTGTGTAGTGTAGGAAATAAAGTACTTTTTCATTGGTGAAAGCTGTGTATTCAGCCCTCCCACCATCACTTAAGGAAGGTTACAGGACTAGGCTCTGCCTTGAAGCGACATTATCGATACCTCCAGTGAGGCTGAGATGGAGAGCAGAGTAGGGTGACAGAGCTGGGAAGGATCCAAGGAGCTCCTGGAGTTGGGAGAGGACACACAGGAAGCACCATTGCTCACACCAGGTGGCCTTCCTGGTACAGTCTCAGGTCCTAGCCCATCTGAACAGCTGTGCCTTTTAAGCCTCATCCATCCATGACTAGGGCTTAGAAGCAGCTACTGATGTAGTGCTTATATATATATTTGCATATATATAGGGATAGAAGCCAAAATTTTATTTACAATATAGAATTATTTATTTCCTATTCATGTTTGCTATTGAGAGTTGATTTTCTCTTTCTACCTTTATGTAGCTCCAGAGATCAAATTTAGCAGTCAGACTTGCAAAGGCTTAACCCACTGGACCAGCTCATTGGCCCTAGTTTATGTTTGGAACATCTTACTGATAACATGTGCTTATTTTATATGTTGTTTCCTATTTCCAGAGTGTAATGACATTTCTAAGTTATATTATCAATAGCTATGCCATTTGCATAAATTTTTCCTCTACAAAAAATTCAGAAATTTAGTCTTAATATTTAAAAGTAAAGCAGACATCATGATAATCAAAGTGTACAGTCTATACAATTATAATATTTAGTATGGAATTTAAAATGTATCTTTTAATAAATTTATCTTGCTTTTAAAAGTGGTTTTATTTTATATATTTCTTTTAATTATGTGTATCTATGTGTGTGTGTTGGGAGGGTAGGGGATGCCTGTGAGTACAGCTTTCCAGAAGGCTAGAAGTGGCATTAGATCTCCTGGAACTGGAGTTGTGGGCAACTGTGAGCTGTCTGACACGGACTCTGAGAACTGAAGTCAAGTTCTCTGCAAGAATAGCATTTACTCTTAACCACTTCCTCCAGCCCCTGACATAGGTATTAATCTTCATTGTTTTAGCAGTATAATAAACATAATAACTAAGGTTTTTGTGTATGCATAGATTTGAGGGCCATGTGTGTAGAGGTCAGAAGTCAACTTTAGATGACCTTCCTCAGGCGCCATCCCCTGGGTTGTTTGAGAGTCTCTCATCAGCCTAAAACTCTTCAGCAAGTAGTCTACTAGTCTGGCTGTTCAGACAGCCTCAGGATCTGTGTGTGTCTACCTTCACAGCATTGGGATTACAAGAGCATTCCAACACACCTAGCTTTTTTTGTTTTTTGTTTTAAATGAGGGTTTTGGGTTTGAACTCAGGCCCTCATGCTTGTGTGGCAAGCACGTTACTGGCAGCCATCTCCCAACCCACGACTATGTCTTACAATGGTATAGTCTTTATAGTTTTAACTCCACTGTGACAGTGTTCCTAGTTTCCATATAGGGCAGTTTCTATATCCACAGGGTCAGTGCAGGCCTGCAGTCATGAAGGCTGTGTATGTGTACCTCTGCATTAGCTTCCTACCCTCCCCACCACATCCAATCATGCAAAGGACCCCAACAGACTCTATAGATCTGTGGAGTTTTATGCTTTGCAGGATGAACGGCGCTTCTTCCCTCATCTAGTCACCAGCCAGACGGTGACTGTGAAGGACAGGGTGGCTTCTGGCAGTTGGGAAGAGTTGTCACCCATAGGTCTATGCCAAGGCCAGGCAAGGTCAGCTGGGTTACAGTAGATGGATGTCCTTTCTAGACTAGAGACAAGGCTATTTAAAGAAGTACAATGCTGAGCCAAAGATCACGGACTATAGGGCCAGTTTCCCCAGTGAGGCCTGAATCTTCCTTCACTGGGATCATTCCTCTGGCAGCGCAGACCTGGCAGCTGTTTCCAGTTAGCATGATAATTTTCAGCAAGAATTAACATTAGTATTAACCACAACAGCACTGTACCTACACCTGTGCTATACTTTATAGACTATTATCCACTACAATAATTCTAATAGTAATAGTTTAGATTTTCTCCACATATTATATGTATCTAAGACACTTATATTAGATATAACTGTATTATCATATATTTAATTTAGGCATATAATATGCCAATATGCATTAATGAATACTATAATAATGCAAATACATCAAATAATAGGTATATTCTCAACTCTACCTGGCAGTAAGTTGGATGCTATCCCACCCTGCCAGGGCCCACGTCATTGTATCAGAGCCCAGGCTGGCACCATGTTGACAACCACTGAGTTCCTCCAGAGGGGAAACCTGCAAGTACTCAACAGAGGCATATCAACTTACCTCCACAGCAAATTATAGCAGCCACAAAAAGGGAAATATCACTGTCATCCAGTTCTAGGGCATTGAACTTCATAGCAAAATCAAACTTGGGTTCCATGATATCACAGAACGGCTTCCTCAGGTTCTTCAGGAACTCTCGTGTGATGAAGCCATTGCCATACGCTATCAGCATCCCATCTTTGTTCATCAAGGAGGACAGCATTGTGAATATGGCTTCATACACACCGTACTTTAGCAAGGTAACTTGGTCATTCAAGTCCAAGTTTGCGAAGCCTGGGATGGCCTTGGCGAATTCTGTGAGCTCGGTGACCGTCTCCACAGACATGCACTGGCAGCAGTGAAAGATTCGGACTTCTGCCTCCTTGTTTTGGATGCCATTGGCCACCATCTTGGCCACAAGTGTCTTCTCAGCCATACACAAGGTCTCCATGTCATGTATGACGAAAGGCTACAAAGGAAATTGCTAAGGTCAATCAAGTGACAAATTCTGCAGTCCCTTGAAACATTAATGAACTAATGATAAGCTACTGTGTCTACATCTCCAAGCTTGGTGTCTGGTTGATTCAAAAATACATGTGCAGTGCAGTTTTGAAATTGGGCAACTTCAAAATCAGACAATATAAGACTTTACCGAAAACCAACAAAGTAAGTCAGTAAGACGATAATTTTCAGGGCCGGAAAAATGATTCAGAGGATAAGACCGCTTGCTGTCCCTGCAGAGGACATGGGTTTGATTTGCAGCTCACAACTGTTCCTAACTTTAGTTTCAGAGAATTTAATGCCTTCCTCTTCCTGTGCAGCACCAGGCAGGACAGAAGTGCACAGACATAAATGCAGACACGTAAATATATGTTAAGCTTTGTGTAGAAATAAAGAGACAGGTCTTGTTCAGCCCTGTAGAGTGGGAACACTTCCCAGAGTGCCTTTCAGTGTAGAAGACACAGGCCTCATGTCAGTGGACTATCCTGGAACAAGGGTCAAATCCCAGCCTGTCTCCCTTTCTGCTGTAGCACCATGACATCCACACCTGCAGCTCTTGCCTCTTTATAAAGTCTAGTAAACAGTCCAGCCTTGCTGCTACTGTGTAAGGATGCGATGGTTAATCTGGATTGTCAAATTGATGGGATTCAGAATTATCTGTGAGACAAACTCTAAGCACATTGCTAGAGAGGCTTAACTGAAGTAGAAGACCAATCCTGAATGTGGGCAACACCATCCCCTAGGCTCCTGAATTTAAGGAGAATCAGCACTGCTCATCTCTCCTTCCTGACTGTGGCCACAACGTGACCAGCTGCCTTATGCTCCATCAAGCCTTCCCTATCGGGAAGGACAAGACCCCCAAACTGTGAGCTAAATCTACCCAGCATTTATGTTTCATAGATATTTCATCATGGCAACTGGACAGGAACAAATAAAGTGACCAAAGGAAATTAGCTATGAGATGCCGAATCTTTATAGTTACAGCCACACCATTACCAAGAGACAAATGTGGGATCAACAAGGATGTCACTGAGGAATGAATATGACACAGTCATTGTGAGCAGATGGATGAAACTGGAGGACACAAAGACCATGTATTGTCACTCACGTAGGTACTAAAAACACTGGCCTCACAGAAGAGAGTAGGGAAGAGACTCTAGAGAGAGGGTAGAGGGGATAGAGAGGAGTCTGGTAATGCCATTGACTTTCTCATTTCCCATAAGGAATTTAGAGGGAGTTTGAACTTTGTGTACACATGACAATGATAAATATTTAAGGAGGTGGATATACTGCTCTGATTTTATCAGCACACATTCTGTACTTGTATTGAAACTATATGGTATAAGTGTGAATAATTTAAAAATATAAACTGTTTAAAAAATTGCTTGCTTCTGGAACATACAATTGTTTGCAGTCACTGTGCTCAGAGGGATCCCTGCCACTGGCCAGAATTCATATTTGCCAAGCAGAAGTAACAGCATCAAAGACTCTAAATTTTGTGACCATCTATAACACACACACACACACACACACACACACACACACACACACACACACACACACACACACACACACACACACGATGTCTATACTGAGTGAATAAGATCACTAATGAGGTGGCCAGGTATTGCTGTAATCGTCTTGGTATATATCTAAGAGTACAGTGGAAGCATTCCAGCTACCAAAGAGGAGCTTAACACCTTCCCCCACCCCCATGCTGGGCTGTCAAGAGCATCTTCAGGAACCTCAGAATAGAGGCACAGTCAAGGCACCTGAAATGTGCCTAGTACAGAGGCAGGAGGATGTGTGGAGAAGAAGGACTGTCTGCACAGAGTTTAAGTAGAGCCTGAACTTGCAATATAACACTAGACCAAAAAAAAATCTGATTCTGTGTTGATGAAAGGAGATATATTAAAAATGACTCACAGTGGGGCTAGAGAATGAAGTGCACTGACTGCCTTCCTGAGTATCTGGTGCCATGGATCACCCACATGGTGGCTTACAACAATCTGTAATTCTAGTCCCAGGGAATCAGAACCTCTCTTCTATCTCCAAGGGCCCTGCACACATATGGTGCACAGATGTACATGCAGGCAAAAATACCCACACACATAAAATAATTTTTAAAATGACTTGTGGACATTCTGTGGGCTAAACTCAGAGCCAAGCTGCTGAGTATCTCAAGTCAGAACAAGATAGACAATAAAAATAAATAAAATAGAATAAATAAAATAAAAGTGTTCCTCTAAAGGTCTTAACAAGAGGCCATATTCCCCAACCACTCTTGGGGAATAATTTGGTGACAGTGGCTTCAGAAAAAAAAACCCATCAACATAAAAACTCTGATTTAAAGGGACTCCAGAAATACCAATCTTGGTGGGCATTATTAGGCAGGTGGAGCAGCTTGGCAGGTTGAGGTATTTGTTTTCAAGCTTGGAAACCTGAGTTTTTAGTCTTGGGACCCACATAATAGATGAAGACTGATTCTGTGGTTCTCTGACCTCCACACACATACCCAGACTGAATTTAATATGATTTTTTAATGATGAAAATTAAATGTCCATACTGAATGAGTACCAATTTGCAATTCTGGAGATTATATAGGGTGGGAACACTTCTTTATCACAGAGTTAGACCCCTTTGTCCCTGAGGCTTTTTCCCCTTGTTATTATTGCCTAAACACTATAGTATGATGATCATTTCCACATTACATCAGGTATTACAAGGCAACAGAATGAGTTAAGAGCTTAGAGCAGAAGTGCTTATGATTCTCTGTGATTGCTGTGGTATCTTAAAAAAGCATCTTGAAGGCTGGAGAGATGGTGGCTCACAGCCCCCTGTAGTGGGATCTGATGACTTCTTCTGGAATAAAGGAGTACATGCAGATGGAGTACTCATATAGTTAAAATAAATACATTTTTTAAAAGGTCTTGAGCATGAAAATCTGTAAGCAAGATACTTGGGAGCTTGGCTCTAAGTTTAGCCCATAGAATATCTGTGAGTCATTTAAAAATTATTTTATGTGTATGGGTATTTTTGCCTGCATGCATATCTTTGCACCACATGTGTGCAGTGCCCTTGGAGGAGGAAGAGGGGTTCCTTCTGGGACTATAGTTAAATGCTTTCCTTCATAAGAGCTGCTGTGGCCATGCAGTCTCTTCTCAGCAACAGAACACTGACGGAGACAGTACCGTTACCTTCATTCTGAACACCGTCTTTTCCTAACGCACATTCAGCAGAAATAGAAGTGGAAAGCAAGCAAATACATAGTCAAGATTTAGAGAAACATAGTGAGCAGGGCTGGAACCTCCCGGAGTCTTTGACATGACAAATGTACACTGTGACTCTTCTAAAAGGGAGCTGTGGGGAATGGTGGGTCCCAGGGGGCTTGATGATTATCATGGGAGGGCATCTCCAAGGACTACACAGCTACACAGCTCACAGGGTGATGCAAAATGAACAAGTGATCCCTTGCTAAAAAGACATTTAAGAATTCTGAGTTAGGGGGCTGGAAATATGACTGACCCAGGTAAAAACCAAGCACTGTTCTTGCAGAGAACCTGAGTTCAGTTCCCAGTACCACACTGGGCAGCTCACAATGTCTGTAACTCCAGCTCCAGTGCCTTCTTTTGACCTCTGTAGGCAGGCGCGCGCGCGCACACACACACACACACACACACACACACACACACATACACCTACACACGATTAAGAACACAATAACTCTTTAAAAATTCTAAGTGTGTTGGGAATAGAGGCACATGCTTATTATGTTAGTACTCGGAAGGGTGAGAGGTAGAAGGTCCCCTGAGTTGAAAAGCAGCCTGGGATAGTGAGACATTGTCTCTCACACAAAAAGCTAGATGCAGTGGCACAGGCCCTTAATTGCAGCAGCAGGGAGGCAGGAGGGTCTATGTGAGAGTTCAAGGCTGTTCTGATCTACGTATCAAGTTCTATGCCAGTCAAAGCTACATAGGGACGCCCAGAGGACAGGTCAATATGGTGACTAGACTATTTTTATGATTTATTTAATTATAGATGGTGTGTGTGTGTGTGTGTGTGTGAGAGAGAGAGAGAGAGAGAGAGAGAGAGAGAGAGAGAGAGAGAGAGAGAGAGAGAGAGAGAGAGAGAGAGAGAGAATATTTATGTGAACCATATGCGTGTATGCAGGTGCCCAAGTAGGCTGGAAGAGGCCAGCAGACACTCTGTAACTGGAGTTATAGGCAGTTACAAGCTACTGAGACATGTCTCTGGCCCTAACATCTAGACATCTATGAAGCTGTTGAAAGGCTTTGGAAGCTAGGTTCATGGGGTCCAACTATTTCCAATTCTACTATTTCCAACTCAAGAGGGAACAAGTCCCTCCCAAGACGTGTTTTAGTCTGGTCTCCAAGGGTCCTGGCCATTTTCTGGCCCGTGTGTCTGAAATCACAGGGCCCAAATCATTCAGGGTCCAGCAGGAAACCAGTGGTTTCATCTGTCCCCTCAGCCCTTCCCTCAGCTAGACTCACCTTTCCCCCACAGTTGCCTTCAGACCTCAAAATCCCGCCTCCAGGTCCCCCTACCCCAGCCAGTTCTAGGTTGGCTCTGGGCCCCCACTTCTGCTGACCGGTCTTTTACAAGGAGGTACCTGACCTCTACCTTTAGGGAGCTCGAGACTGCCTGGATGTCCCATCATGCAAGCTTTTGTGTTCCCCAGTATGGTGTGTAGTCTGTGACTGTTCCTGCCCTCGTTGGCTTGCAGGGCAGCAAGACTGCTCTGCACTACTGGCGTGAATGCCCATCTCCCTATCTGACAAGTTCATGTTCATCACATCCATGCACCCTAAACTGCTGACCAGATGAAACACTGTTTTTCTGTCTCACCGATGTTCTACTGGGACGTTGCTGTGACTGTCACCCCAGCCTGGAACCTGACATCACTGAGGACTGTGTCACGGGACACAGGTCAAGCTGGGTGCATCAGGGAAATCGCCTGATCTCCCTAAAGAAACACCCACCTTTAAAGCTGATTGCCTTCTAAATATTATAAAATATGGAACTCGAAAGATGGCTCAGAGCTTAAGAGCACTTGCTGCTCTTGAAGACTGGGCTTCAGTTTCCAGCACCCACACAGTGGTTTACAACCACCTGTAACTCTAGTACTAGGAGATCCAATGACTTCCACAGGCTTCTGCATATGTGTGACACACAGATAAACACTCAGCGTGCACGCGCGTGCACACGTGCACACACACACACACACACACACACACACACACACACACACTAAATATTTTAAATCTTGTAAGGCACACAGACTACAGTCTCCCAATGCCACTGTGGCAACAAGACCAGAGTAGTGCAGAGATATTAGGGCAGCAAAGCTGGTAGCAGGCACTCTGCCACCTGGCCACTTCCCAGGCTGGGCACAGATGGAAGAGGAAAGATGGGGTCTCACTCTGGACCAGCAAGTTCTGGGAAGTTGGCCAGCAGGCTGGGCAGGAAGGGAAGAAGGCCAGGCCTCTGAAAATGACATGAGACCTGGAGGTGGGAGGTGCTACTGGCCAACAGTGTGGTCAAAAGCAGTTGGCTATTGCTTCTAAAGCTGGTCCTTGCATAGAGATTTGTGGCTGAAGCAGGCAGTTAGCTGTCAAAAGCCATTAGTGTGTGTGTGTGTATGTGTGTGTGTGTGGTGTGTATGTATGTGTGGTGTGTGTGTGTATGTGTGTGGTATGTGTATAGTATGTGCGTGTGGTGTGCGTGTATATGTGTGCATTTATGTGTGTGGTGTGTGTGTGTATGTGTGGTGTATGTGTGTGGTGTGTGTGTGTGTATGTGTGTGGTGTGTGTATAAGTTTGTATGGTGTGTGAGGGCATAGGTGGTGGCCAAAGATATATGTCGGTTGTCTTTCTGATCAGTCTGTAATTTTGAGAGAAGGTTGCTCATTGAACTTAGAGCTCACTGATGTAGCCCAATGTCTAGAAAGTTCCAGGATCCTCTTGTCTCTGCCTCCATAGTATTGGGATTACAGATATGCATGACCACATCTGACTTTTGAATGTATGAGCTGGGGATCCAAATATCAGGTCTCTAGGCACTGAAATCTCTGAGCCAGTTCCCAAACCCCTCTCCCCCTTCTGTCTTTCTAATGTAGCAGCCCACAGCCCTGGATCATTACTCTATCTTTCATTTCCACATGAGTCTTAATTCTCAAGACAGAGGACAGTGGAACCCTCCTAAGAACCTTATGTAACTTGGTCAAGGAAACAGACACAACTCAGCAAGAATCAAACCAATATTCAAGCAGAGTGTTTGGGTATGACTAAAGTTGACTCTTAAGTTTGTTATAAATCTCAAAGTTTGAGGGAGAAATAGAAGGTCTTCTGATTTCCCTTATTTGGGGTCATCATCACAGAAATGCAAATCTTATCTTGAGATCCAGAAAGGTTCTAATTCAGGGGTTCTCAACCTGTAGGTCATGACCCCCTTTAGGTGTGTGTGGGGGGGGTGTCAGATGCCAGATATCCTACATATCAGATATTTACATTGCAATTCACAACAGTAGCAACATTACAGTTGTTAAGTGGTAGCAAAATAAGTCTATGGCTGGGGGTCACCATGACATAGAGGACTGTGTTAAAAGATAATAACACTAGGCAGGGTGAGAACCACTCCTCTAATTGGAAAGGGGCCTCCGGGGCCACCTGGTGTGGAGTTTGCTGGAACCTTCTAAAATGTCTCAGCTCCTTTTATTGAAGAATTCACAGAATTAAAAGACTCAGTAAAAGAGAGGTTGGGCTTGTTCATTAAAGTATGTGGCTTGTGAAATCCTTCACTTTCCTGTGACTAAAAACTCCAGCTTGTAATTCCCAATGAGGAAGGCCCTAAGCTATTCATTAGCACAAATTAAACCTGTCATACCAGGCACATATTAAAAAGGCAAGAGTCCTTCTGTGCCAAATGAGGGCTGGTCCCTCTGTGGAAATGGCTCTTGACACCCTTCTGCAGTGCGCACAGGCTTATCCATCTGTGTGATGAGCCAGGCAAGTGTTCTAGGAGTTCCAGGCACAGGGGCAAGCCGTATATGAGGTGTTTCCTGTCACCAAAGGAATCTTCCCAAGACCTGAGCCATCACAGTGAAGGAATAGCAAGGTGCTGAGGAAGGCAGGCAGAGCTTTAGCAGAAAGAACGGCAGTGTTTTGAGTGGGGAAGGAATAGGTTTTATTTCTGGCCTTAAAAAATAGGGATTAAAATGCACTTAAGAAACACCCTGATACTAGGTAAGGAATTAACTAGATTATTTTTGGCATATCAGTTACACAGCCTTTATAATGCATTGGTTGCTAGGAGCTGAGGCGAGCCCAGGCAGGAAGGCAGCTGTTGGTGTCAAGCTACATCTCAGAGCCTCAGAATGACCCTGTGTATTTCCACGGCCCCTCCTTGGACTGTGGGATAAATTCTATGTTCTGCATTGGACAATGCTCTCTCAGTCATTCTCTATGATTCTAGTTGACATATCAACAAGGGATACTTTACAGTACCAAGGGCAGCAGGGGCACCTACTGGGTTATTGCTGGTCTTTCCTGCGAGGATGACCCTAGCCTTGACCTTGTTCATGTTGAAATTCTTCAGGTAGGCCTCATGGATCCTCCTGGCTAGAGATTTGAGGTCCGCAGTCTCTGAATCTTCCAGATCGTGATCACAGGTAAGAATTTCTGCTTTCAGCTTTGCTTTCTCAGATCTTGGCATTCGTCCAAAACGAATTGCTGGAGTTGGGATGGGGATGAGACAAGGGGAGATGCAGAAATGATCAAGGCACTTGTTGACTAAGGCAGAGGTGAAAGGTAGAAGAATGGACAGCTCATACCAGGAATGGTGAGCTAAACCCATTCCCTATTACGACTGAACTTCCTACCAGGCAGACTGAAAACCATCACAGCTTATAAGTGGGGTAGCCTACTGTCTGGAAGGGCATCAACCAAGGTGAAAGGTATGAAAGTGAACTATCACTTATCTGTATACTACCTATCATCTGACTATCAATCATCTGTCCATTTATATATCACGTCTATCAATCATCTACCTGTCTGCTTATCTTCTGCCTATTAATCATCTATCTATATAGCTATCTATGTAATTATCTATCATCTATCAGCTATCTATATTATCTATCATCTCTCTATATCTCTTATCTATCTATCTATATGTCTATCTATCTATCATCTCTATCTTTCTACCATCCTTCTATTTATTCATCCATCCATCTATCTATTCATCTCCCCATCCATCCATCAATCCATCTATCCATCCATCACGTTCTTTTTTGAGACAGGGTCTCATATAGTGTCTCATACTGGCCTCCAACTAACTATATAATAACCAAGGCTTATCTTGAACTCTTGAGATTCTTGCCTCCATCCCTTCAAGACCTCAGTTACAAAATTCTTCTTGCCTCAGCCTTCTGAATGCTGCGATTATAAGCATGTACCACTATGTCCCTAGCTCCAGTACTCCTTGGAGGCAGAGGAAGGGGATCTCTGTGACTTCAAGGCCAGCCCGGTTTACACATCGATTTTCATACTAGTCAGGCCTAGACAGTGAGTCCCCCATCTCAAAAATACATATTTTTTTTGATTGATTGATTTGCATTTACTGGGAACCATGTTCTAAGTTAGAGTATGGCTGAGAAAACAAAACTCAAAAGTCATACTGCTGTAAAATGTTTGAACCAACAACGTTTAACACAAGTGGCGTGACATCTTGCCACTCCAGTGACCCCCCCAAGTCAACAGCAAAGTCTTACCATGATATTCTGAAGTGCTCTGCCAAATACCAGCTGCTGGAGCTATCTACATGTTACAGCACACCCATTCAAAGATAGAGCCATTCTGACAAAAAGGATAAACTGAGTCAAGGACTGACACAGTGTGTCCAGCAGCCTTACCTACCGTTGTGTGACATCCCAACAGACAGGCACTTGTGGAACCGGCAGTACTGGCACTTATTCCTGTTCTTTTTCTGAATCTTGCAGTTTCGTTCACATTTGTCATACACCAGCTTTAGCCGAATAGTTCGCCGAAAGAAGCCCTGTGACATCAACATAAAATCTCCGTAAAGAACATGGGCTCTGGGTAAGTCACCACACTGGCATCACTCAGCCTTCTTGTATTTGACTGATCAATTTGTTTTGAGACAGGGAGGGTCTCGTGTAGCACATCCTGGCAAAGAGCTTGCTCTGTGGCCAAGGATAACCTTGAACTCTGGATCTTTCTGTTTCCACTTCTCAAGGTCTGGGACCACAGGGCCAAGCACCATCCATGCCGGGCTTATGGGGTGCTGGGGTCTAACCCAGGGCTCCCTGAATACTAGGCAAACAAAATACCAGGATGGAGAGGAAGCGTGAGCAGCAAGGGCTGTGAATGGCAGGACCACCAGGCCCTGGATCTTTGTTGATTGTTCCCAGGTACCACGCCTCTAACAGCAGGCCCATGTAAAGACAGAGGATAGTGCTTTAAGAATGATGGAACAGAAAGGCCTGTGATATTCCCTCAGAGCCTGAATACTTCCAGAAGGTTCTAGGAAGGGAACCTTTGGGTTAATCTGTCAATTTTTCATATATGGTGTCCATGAAGTAACATGAGATTGCTCATGTAGCAGAAGGGGACTCACCCCATGTATGTGGGGCCTAGGCCATGCCTATATAGAGGCCAAGTTGATTCTCAGGAGGAAAAAGGTACTCAGAAGGGTGCAGGTGGCTAGGAGGATGGGAGTGTGTGCCAGAAGTGACTGGTGGGGGTCAGTCACAGTAGCAGGAGAGGTAAATACTGTGGACTCTGAGCAAGGGGCAAGACACATCTGATGGCCATCCCCTTGCTCAATGCATGGTAACCTCTGCCCTAACTGGCTCCTGGATAGATCCCGAGGTAGTAGGTAAACACACTCTACCACATGGTCACCTCTTCTCTAGCTGGCCTCTGCAGTGGTCCTGAGATAAAGTATGTAGTCTATATTCTTGCCATGGGAAGAGTCATTTTTAAAGCCACTGCACACTGCTTCCTTTTCTGTTTTCTCTTAAAAGAGAGCTTCTCTAGAGTATTTACAATAAATACTACAGCAAAGCAACCCGTCCTAGACTCTCAAAAGAAGTCAAGCTGTCACCGAGGCCAGTTTTCTGCTCTTTCTGTAGGTCTCAGAGGGGGTGGATATCTTATCTATACAAAGTCATCAAGCCATGTGGCCACCTCACCCTCCACCAGGGCTCTCTACCTTGCAGCCTTCACATGCGTGGACTCCATAGTGGTAGCCTGAGGCCTTGTCCCCACATATTCGACACTCAATGTTCAGTGCACTGCCAGGGGACTCATCTGAGCTGGCAGGGATCACAGGGCAGCTGACTGAGGAGGGACTGGAAGCTGGAGAGAGGGTGTCTGCAAAGAAGAGGAAAGTGTGTGAGACTTGAGGTGCCACCACTCCCACATCAGGACCAGATCCCTGGGAAGATGACTTGGAATAGTAGGGGGACCTGGGATATGGGCAGGTGCCCCTCTTAAATCAGGCCTGCCCCTGGACCACACACTGCCCATCGATACAATGGTACCACCATTCTTGAAGTTCACGTGCACTAGCCTGCCTCCTCACTGGTACCCTACCTTCAGCTCTTTAGAGACCATGCTACGAGACATGTGGGCCTCCCGTGCCACATGCCCAAAATAGGGTTGGCTGCCGTCCGGTTTTATCGTCACTCTTACTCAGTGACACCAGAATATGGCCTGGTTATTCATGTGGGTCAGGTGTGGTGACATGTACCTAACCCTAAAATTCAGAAGTAAAGGCAAGAAGATCCTGAGTTCAACACCAGGTTGGGCTCCATAGTGAGACAGAGACAGAAGAGGGAGAGAAAATGTGGAGGGGACGAGGAGGGAGTTGGGAGAGGAGAAAAGCTCCTGAGGAGATAAGGCAGAGAAAAAAAAACAAGAGAGAAGGGAGACAGAAAGGACAGGCGAATGAAAAGCTAAGTCAGAGCCTGGACGAAAACGCTTCTAAAACTCACTCAATAAAAGTCTTGCATCCCAAAGATTCAAAGAAGTCTTCAAATGAAACAATAGAAAATGATGCATATAAAAAACATCAATAGACCTGAATAAGTACTTCACCCAAGAAGACAGACGGATGGGGCGTGGATGCACAGACACGCAGTGTCACTGTCATTAGCCAACTGTGAATTAAAACCCTAGGGACTCTCGCTGCACACCCATTAAACTAAACGTCTTCAAAACTGGCAACGGAAGTCCTGGCAGGGTTGTGGAGTGGTTACTGTCACCCATGGCCAGTGCCCATGTAGAGAGGGACAGCATTTTTAAAGCAAAACAGTCACAGATGAGAAAAATCGCATCTCTGGTTACTTACTCAACGGACTTGGAATCGGGTCCACACAAAAATCAACAATAGCAGCTTTGTTCTTTATATATATATATATGATGATGTGTATGCATGTGTGCATTGTTACCTGTGTGGGTGCTGCTGTGTGCATGCTATGGCATACATGTGGAGGTCAGAGGACAACTTAGGTTTCAGCCATCAACTTCCACTTTGAACAGAACCCTTTTCCTGTTGTTCACACCTCTTTGTACACCAGGGTAGCTGGCTTGTGAGCTCCTGAGGGAGGCTTTTGTCTCTGCCCATCTTTACTGCATGTAGTACTGGGATTGTGGATCCAGGCTACTGCATTTGGATTCCCATTCCCCAATATGTTTTTAGGTTTTGAACTCAGGTCCTCATGCTTAAATGGCAAACACTTTTACCTGGAGAACCATCTCCCCAGCCCTGGTAGCTTTGTATTTAATTGCTAAGAATTGCAAGTAGCCAAGATTAGTGTGCGAGAGTTTGAGGCCAGCCTGAACTATACAATGAATTCCAGGACAACCTGGGCTACAGGTAAGAACCTAGATCAAGAAATCAACAGAAAACAGGGTTGGTGGGTTGGTTCAATGCTATGATAGCCTGATATCCTGCATTCTGATCCAGGAGCCCCCAGTGGAAATAGAGAACTAATACATGAAGGTTGTCCTCTGTTATACACACACACACCACACACATACCACACATACACACAAATCAAAAAAAAAAAACTATCAAAAGACACCCAACAACAACTGATCCCAGAGAACTTCCCTGGCAGGGCACATATATTCCTATTCTTGCCCTGCACAGTGGATGCTCCTGACTATGTGGGGCATCAGGCTCAGCACTCAGAGGTACTTTCTGCTTTGGCAGTGAGGAAATCACCTGTCGAATAAAATCTACATGGTTCCATCTAACAAAGCTAGAAGCAAGGCCTGAAAGGCTCAAACATTTCACAGTCACTTAACCGCATCTCTGAACAAAGCCTGGGCACACTTAGAGGAATGCAAACTTTGCCACACAGCAGTGCTCACAGTATGTGCCAGTCATTTAAAAAATTACAAGGTCTGCAAACAGAGCTTCTCGTTGTGAAGAGAAATGGATAAAAGAGACCCAGAAGTGACGAAGATGATAGAATTTGCAGCCAAGACATTAAGTTATTCTGATCCTTCCCTAGCAAGATAGGAGACTGGGTATGTTCAATAGAAGTGAGAGTGCATAGAACAGATTCTGGTGCTGGTTATAAAAACTACAATATCTGGTATGGTCAATAAACCAGGTAGGTTAGACACTGCAAAAGAAAAGATTAGCAAACTGGAAACACAGCAATTGAAACTAGCCAAAGTGAAGTGCACACACAGACACACACACACACACACACACACACACACACACACACACACAGAGAGAGAGAGAGAGACAGACAGACACAGAGAGACAGACAGACAGACAGACAGACACAGAGAGGGACACACACACACAGAGAGACAGAGAGACAGACAGACAGACACAGAGAGAGACAGACAGACACACACAGAGAGAGAGACAGACAGACAGACACAGAGAGGGACACACACACACACACACACACACACACACACACAGAGAGAGAGAGAGAGAGAGAGAGAGAGAGAGAGAGAGAGAGAGAGAGAGAGAAACAGACAGACACAGAGAATGCACAACAACTTAGCAGTAGCTTAAGAAAGAGTGAAGCTGTTAGTTAGTGAAACTCCAGGCCCAAATGACCTCATCTATAAAATCCAGTAAGTATTCAAGGGAACTCAAGTATCAATTCCCCAGAAAATGTTTCAGGAAACCAAAGAAGAGAGAACAGTTCCTCATTTCACAAGGCAAGAATAAATCTAAGACTAAAGCCAGGTAGGGATATTCTAAAAACCAAAATGAATACTCCCTTAATAAAATTTTAGACAATAAAAACTATATACCAAGAGGGAGACATTAGGTAAAAGTAATGTTTTTACTGGAATGCAAGGTTAGCTTAACCTTTGACATACTCAATTCACCATATTAATAAACTAAAAGGGATCGGGTGGCATAGTGCACACCTTTAGTCCCAGCACTTGGAAGGCAGAGGCAGGTGGAGCTCTGTGAGCAGGCCAGCCTGGTCTACAGAGTAAATTCCATGACAGCCAAGGTTACAAAGAAAAAACCCTGTCTCAAAAGAACCCCAATAAATAAATAACTAGAACAAATAAACTAACTAAAAGGAAGCTTTTTGATCATTATCCAAGATGCATAAAAATAATTTTCCAAACCTAACAGCAATGCCTAATAAAAATTCACAGCAAACTGGGACAAGAAGATGACTCCATCAGCCCCAAAGAATGCTGTTAGAAGGCATCTAAGGGAAACTGTAGCCAGTACACTCTATGGCAAAATACTAGGCGGTTTTGCCATGGATCAAAAGAGGCATTACCAATCCTATTTAACATCATGCTAGAAGTTCTAACCAGTGTTTCAACATAAAAAAGGAAAATATTGAAAAGGAAGAAGTCAAACTGTCTTTGTGGCAGATGACAATATTATTAAATGGACATCTTAAAGAAGCTATTAAACAAAGTCACCTAAAGAACGTTAGGAATTAGCATTCAAAAGTGATCATACTTCTATATATGTAGCACCGAGTAACCAGAAATTTTAATGCAATACCATTTATAGTCATGTGAAAAGTATAAAATACTTCCATATAAATCTGACACAAAATGTGAAAAGCCTCCACACAAGATAGAATACCACGTGCGTGAAGAACTCAAAAAGGACCCAGACACAGGAGAAACACGATTGTCTGGGATCAATCAGAAAACCCACAAACTGACCATTTATGTAACTTGAAAAGCTCAGCTGCCTGTTTTTTTTTTTAATTGTCCAACTAGAGTAATTAGGGCTGGAGAGATGGCTCAGTGAGTAGGAGCATTTGCTGTTCTTCCAGAGGACCTGAAATTGGTTCCCAGCACATATTTCAGATAGTACACATCTATCTCTAACTCCAGCTCCAGAGGAATATGATGCCTCTGGCCTCCACAGCACCTGAACTCACATATATATATAACCACGCACACCACACACACACACACACACACACACACACACACACACACACACACACACACACACACACAAACTGACCATATGACTCTAAAGTACATACAACGTGCACAAAATAGGAAAGACCTAGGCTATCCAAAAGAATAGAACCAGAGAATTTATCTAGTGGACACTAGGCAACTGTGCAAAGGTCTACAATGAACAGTGGCACAGGCTCTGTCCAGACATCTGCATTCTTCTCTGGGGTAAATACACAGGAGTGGAAAGTCTGGAGCATGGAGCAGATGTTTGTGGAGTTTCCAGGAAATGCCAACACCATGGGATTGGTGTTCAATGACAGAAGTGGATGGAGTTGAGCATAAGCCTAGATATGAACCTTCAATGTCCACTGGCTTCAGAGACACAAAGACAATAGAGCGGTCTTGTCAGTGAGCCATGCCTGAACAACCACAAACACAAGAGAAAGCTAGAAAAACTTTGACCTGGATATAAAAATTAAGCCAATGAAAACCGGACTTCACTGTAAAACTTAAAACTTCTAGAGGATGTTCAAGCAAAGACTGCTTAAATATGACACAAGAAGGGTGGCTGATATAGTGGACTTGGTCCACCAGGAACTGATTTTTACTGAATGGCACAGCTAATGAAGCCGACAGACTACAGACTGGGAGGAAGCATTCACAGACCATCTATCTGATGAAGCCCTTGTAACCAGAATACACACAGAAGTTTCTACCATCAGTGGTAAGAAAACACACAACCCAAGTACAACGTGGGTAAATGTTTTCAACAGAAACTTTACCCCCCTCCAAAAGAATCATCACACACACACTCACAGATTCAGCTTTAGAGACATGCAAACTAAAACTACTCCACTGAGCACTGCGTCTCATCCACAAGAATGGCTAAAGTGTGAAAGACCGGCATACCTTCCGCAGATGAGCCTGCGAGGAACTGAACTCCCACACTGAACGTGGGGACAGCGTGTTGGAAAGGGTTTTGGCATGTCCTAAAAACTCAAACTGACATTTACCCCGCTAGTTCAATCTTTCCTATGTATATAAGAACACAGATGTCTAGACAAAACCTTGCATATAACTATTCATAGTGGTTTTATAAGCAATAGCTGGGAACTGCCCACAACCTCAGCGTTCACAGGCAGAGGTGTGGAGATGGAAACAATGGCATGTCAGGCAGTGCACAGCAGTGAGTGAAGTACACATACACAGCACCATGAAGAGGCATCATAACAGACCCCAGGGAGTGTGGAAGCCTGTCTAGAAAGACTCATGCCATTTAGAGAAAGTTCCACGAAACACAAACTAGCCAACACAAAACATGCAAAAAGTCTACAATGCTAGAAAGCTTGGCTGAAGTCATGTGATAAAGGGGAAGGAAGGCATTGTGGGGGAGCACAGAGCTGTGGACTTTGATGGGTGTGGTCATTACATTGGTTGTAATGAGAGAGGGAGGGAGAGGGAGGGAGGGAGGGAGGGATAGACATTCTTTTTTAAAATTCTTATTTTCTCTGAGGAAAAAATACACATCTAGTAAGATCTTTCTAGAAAGCAGAACTTACCTGTGATGACAGAGCCCTCAGAGCCTGGACAGCTTCCTAAATACTGATAGTCTGTGAAAGTAAAGCTTCCAGAACTCTCCTCCCCAAGGGACTGAGAAATCTCTTGGATGTTTCCCATTTCTTGAAGGAATTCTTCTGATAAGGGGCTCTCCAGGTCATCCGTCTCAAGTGGGGAGAGGGGACAGATGGGGCTCTCTGTGTCCATCATGTTGACTGGAAGTGGCCAGGCAGGCCACAGAGCACCAATCTGTGGGGTGAAACAGTCAGAAGAGCATTTACTTTCCGTTCTGAAATGAACACATCACTCATCCTTGAAGACCTATCTAAGTTCAAATCTCATAAGTGGCAGCACTGACTCTCCACCCTTGACTCTTAAATGTTTAGTTTGTTTCATTCTCTGGGACTGTATTGGTCTTTTCCTTATTTCTTAAATTCATTTATTGATTGTTATTTTATGTGCATTGGTGTTTTGCCTGCATGTATGTCTATGTGAGAGTGTCAGGTACCCTGGAACTGGAGTTACAGACAGTTGTGAGTTGCCAACTGTAGGTGCTGAGAATTGAACCCAGATCCTCTGGAAGAACAGTCAATGCACTTAACCACTGAGCCATCTCTCCAATAATCTCTCCAGCACACTAATAAAATTATCCAGTCAGGGTCTGGAGAGATGGCTGAGCAGTTGGGAGCTCTTGTTGCTCTTGCAGAGGATCTGGGTTCAATTCCCAGCACCCATATGGCAGCTCACAACTATCTGTAGCTCTGGTTCCAGGGAACTCTGACATCAGGCACATGTTCAGCGCACAAATATTCTAAATTCTCAAACATATAAAATAAATACATATTTTAAAATATCTAAACAATACAACAGAAAGAACTGGACTGTGTGCAGTAACCCTTAATTGCTTTCTAACTATTCACTACACACGAGCTCAGCTTTCCCACCATGGACAAAAACAAAGTCTACATTTCCTAGAACATGCCTTCAGATGGGGACACAGGTGGGGTCCACTGAATGGGATGTCTGGTGGGGATGAAAGGACATTTCAAAACAGGTGAATAACAGGTGCCTTGCATGGGGAAGCCTGAGAAGGATGGGCTGTGCTGGAGAAGAATGTTCCAGCAGAAAGAACACCAAGTGCTGGTGCATGCCAGCACATTCTAGGATCAGCAGGGAGAGCATACGGCTCAGTTGAGGGGCACCAGGAGGGAAGGGCCAAGCAGTTAGCAAGGGTGTAGGATTTGCTCTTGGATGTTCTTCTGACACATGAAGGTCAGTCTATTATAGATAATCTAAGAAAAATTACACAGTAATAAATGCTTTGTGGAGTTTTTAGAACATCTGAAGTAAGTCCCAGGCAATGCCAAACTCCACTTACAGCAAGCAAAAAAGTGTTCATATGGGAAATACACTTTCTCCATAATATTATATGACTCCCTATGACCTCCAGTCCAAAGCCCAATACCATTACTTAGCATGTCAGTCCAGCCCATGACAATATAGCACACCAGGCCTCTACTATTTCACTGTCCACTGCTGCCTTCAGTAGGCCCTGCTCCCAACCCACCTCCCTAAGCATGACAGGGTCACCAAGCACCCAGACAGACTGACTGGATGACATTTAGTGTCCTGAACTATTTTCCCAGCTAGAAGTAGTCAGAAAAAGCCACGGCTGATGTCACTGAGAAAGCCAGAGTTGCTGTGACGAGCTCAGCTGTGGGTTCCAAACCACATAACTCTGTCACACTGAGACCACAGAGAGCCAAGTGTCTTCTGAAGAGCATTTCCCAGGGCACTGAATGAATACGTATCATTTGCCAAACGTCAACAAACTTTTCAAGTGCAAAGAGGAAGGGGTGCTTGAGCTTCCTCAAGAAACAAGAACAAAAATTGGGTATAATTACGTGTGTTTGTGAAAAATTCACAGGGGAGTAACAGTGAAGAATCATCATGGAGCGTTGTTGGTAAAGCTCTTGCTATGGGAGGATTCATTCCCCATTGCTGACATACAAAGCTAGGCAAGGCAGTGTGCACCTGCAATTCCAGCACTGAATGGGCAGAGGCAGGAGGACTACCTATCATTAGTAGGGGCTCACTGGCCATCTAATCCTACCTGAATCCAAGTTCAGTGAGACTCTGTCTCAAAAGAGGAGGTGGAGAACGGTGTCAGGAAGACAACGGATGTTGACCTACACACACACACACACACACACACACACACACACACACACACACACACACACAACCATTAACCTTTGTAGGATAAAGACCACCTTTATTTTCTGTCTGTGTATGACATACCACGAGTCTGTCCCTACTTTTGGAGATGCTGTGCTGAGGATGGAACCCAGGGCTCAGCCATGCTCAGCACACTCTACTACTGAACTGACTCAAGCCCATCTACACACTTTATTTTGTATTGCATTAAAAAGACTAGTTCTCCATTTGGCAAGCCAGATATTGGAATGATAAGTATTACATAAGTTATTTTTCATCATGAACAAAAAGTTCAAAAGCAATCATGAGGTCAGACATATAAAAGTTCATCACCACAAAAAGTCCAAAGTTGATCAGAGTCTGTGCTAAGGAAGGGCTGCTTGCGTGTTTTCCTTTTTTCTATCTCCGATACCAACATTAGTCTTTATTCCCACAAATCAGGAACACTGGGCTAAGGTCTTGAACTGGTTTCCTTCTTCAGGGAGCACCAGTGTTTGAGAATCATGTCATTTGACTCCTTGGTTCCTTGTAAAGAATAACGGGACTTACCTAGAGAAACATCAGTCTCGCCATTCATGAGATAGATGGCATAAATACCTCTTCATGAGTGGGGCAATCCTGATGTGAACTCTGGCCACTGAGCCTGGCACCACGCAGAACACATCAGCCCTTCTTGATTCCAACCAGGGCAGATAAGAGTCTTTCCCTTTCAATGAGTCCCCCAGATAGATAACAGAGGTCATATGGGCACACCCCAACATGCTCACCCTGAGGCATCCTTGCAGACTCTGGCTAGGAGCAAAAACATCAGGGCAGTCCTACAACTGTGTCCAACACTCACAGTTTACTATCATTGATGGTTCACTGAGAAGAGCAGCCAGGCCAGCCAGTGACGGTGCCCCATGTCCCAGATGTACCAGGAAGATAGAAGAATGGAAAATAATCCCCAATCTCAGCACTGCCCACATGGCTTGGGGATTTTTTTTTTTAAAGAGGGTTATTACTTGAATTAAGTAACGAAAACATTCCTTTGGGAGTTAGGAAGTTGACTATTTGAAAACTCTAGAAAATTCAATAAAAAGGAAATAGAAGAAACAGATATAAGGTTTCATGTTGGGACAGGACAAAGCACATGATAATTTGGGTATTATCCATTGACAGCCTTTGATGCTGAGGCATCTTACATGTTACCACTCTAGGACATCAGATGATTAGGCTAACATGAGCAAGTGCTCATCAACAATGAGCACTTATTGTGTGAGGCCAAGTGGGCCTCAGCTCATTCACTTCTGAGGTCCATCACACCTGGGTCCTAATTCTGGCATGCCTTATTAACATATGGTTATGTAACTAACTCATTATGCCCGTCTCTCCTATTAGGACTGTATGTCTCGATAGAGCAAGGGATGCATGCTTACATCCAAAACAATCTCTACCATGGAGCAGGTGTTCAAAAGTCATTTCTACCGCTTGGCACAGAATAAGCACTCATACCATTGCCTGTGCCAGGTGGGGTTCACCTTGGCTCTGGTTGAGTCGCTACTATAGGCATCGCTCAGAAAAGTACACACAGCATCCAGAGACATCATCTGTGTAGTGAATATGGAGAACAGAAGTCAAGGAGAATTCTGCACTGGATATGTGACCGGCAGTTTTCAGAGTGAAATATGCTTACAGGGACTGAAAAAGTTTATGAGAAGAGGGGAAAAAAATCTCAGCAGAGTAATGAACAGAGAGGTTCCCAGTCATAAAGCGAGAGCTGAGGGCAATACGGATACCACACATCAACCCCTCAGTTGAAAGCAAAGGACTTGGCCAGGCTGGTTCAGCATGTTTGCTGGCTTTGTGGTGAGAACCAGCAACTAGCAGACAGTAAACATGAAGAGGCAAAGGAATGGAGGCTTGCCACTCTGACTTTCCCCTTAGACCTACAAAGGGCGACCTTTGGATATGTTCTATGAGTGTGCCAAGGGAGAGTCCAGAGGTTCATCGGCCAGCAAAGGAGCCAGGTGTGGTGAAGCACACCTTAATTCCACAACTTGGAAAGTAGAGGCAGGCTTGGAAGGTAGAGATCAGTCTTTTCTATGCAGTGGGTTCCAGGCCAGCCAGAATTCCACGGTGATACCTTGTCTCTAAACAAACAAACAACTAAAAACAACCACCCACCCCCAAACGTCAGCAAAGCGACATTCACATGGAATCCTAGCTCCTTGGAAGGCTGAGGTAGGAGAATTGTGAGTTCTAGGCTAGTCTGGGTCACATAGAAAGAGCCTGTAAAGAAAGGAAGGGGGGAAAAAGGAAGGAAAAGAGGAAAGGCTAGAGGGAGGGATGAAGGAAAGAGAGGATGAGGAGATTGCATCCCCTGGCTGGAATAAAAGACTGGGGCTAGGACATAGCTCTGTGTGGCCTAGCTTGGTTCAATGCCCCCACCCCTAAAAAAAAAACCTACACATATAAACAAAGAGTAACAAGAAAAGAGAACACAGGAGAGGCACTCCAGGCTCCCCAGAGTTAGCCACTGCCCCTGACCCATCATCAAATCTGTGTATTACTAACAGAGGTTTCTTGGATCAGCAAGTCACTGCCTACATATCTTCTAGAATTATGTATTAAATATTAGGGAGCACGACACTGTCCCAGCCACAGAAACAGTCTGATGCCCTCCATGAACAAAGGAACCTGTCACAAAGACATCCAGACAGCAGCAGACTAGCTTATCCAAGGTGTCTCCTCTATTCGTTCCTCCCTTTACTGTATCACAGAACACCCTCAGCTCATTGTCTCCCAGTGCTAAGTTTAACACCAGGTTAAACCTAGAGAGACAGGTTTAACCCTTGCACGGCTAGAGGAAGCATGGCTAGGTTTAAGGGAGCAGTTGAAAGGCCAAAGAGGAAGTCTAACCAAGGGACCATTGACGCTACAGGCAGTTCTTGGATGGAGGCATTCTCCCCACCAGGTCTACTTCCCAAGCTAGTCATAGCCTGAGGATTCCTTTTACATAATATAGTCATATTTACAAGTCTTTGGGTTCAGTTTGTTGGGCAAAGACCTAAAATAACATTTCGGAATAAACAAACAAAACACCACAGAAATCCTTTTTGTACCTTCACCTATGACCCAGAGGTTCAGCAAAATAGGTTAATCATTACCAACCACACAGAGATCAACCTGCCAATGGTCAGTGTAGATGATGCCAGCAAAACATACAGAGAAAACCAAGGCCAAGGTTAGCATGTAGCATTGGTAAAGAAAGATGGGGCATATTTTTAACAAATCAGGTCCAACACAGTCCCAATCATTTCCTCATCACCTAGATCTTGCCCAATGATACTGAAGGCATGAGATTGAAACCCTGAGATCACAAGAAACAGTTGGCATGAGAGATAGGATGGTAAGCCCGATGTGGCACAAGACAGTAGCTTTGGGCCTCTACAGCCCTTCTTTGACAGCATAAGATGAATGTTCCCAGCTGATTCTAAAGAACAGGTCCCCACTACATATGAGGCTTATTACTTCCAACTGAAATCCAGCATGACTTTTCAATTTTCTGAAATTTTTCTGATGCAATCCTATCTGTGTAGATAATGTCAAAATAATAAAAGAAAGGATACAAGCTTAAACACATTCTGTGTCTGATGCAATCAAAGGTGAGTGAGCCCAGAAGTCTGTTATAAGGATCAAAAGTCAACTAACACGGTATTTGAATTTGTCACTCAGAGGCTTCAATCCTGCACAGACAGAACGTACAGCAGGGACAGTACTGTGATGTTTAGTAGCCAGGTTACAGAAGCCACAGATCGATAACCCTGCCACGTGTAAAGCAGATAGTGCCACAGAGCAATGCCATCACTCCAGAATGAGGAAAGGCCACAGTCAGTTGGCACAAAAACCCAATAAGTGAAGACTCCTAAGAAGGCATCTCTGCTTCTAGACGTAGCCTGATGGTCCTTTTGGGAAGAGAGACCATATTTTATGAATTCCACAAGACACAATACAAGTATCTGCTGAAGCTAATGCTTATGCTCAACACTAGAAACCACAGTCTGGAGCCTGTGAGCCAGGGCATTGACATGAGGAGTTGGGATTAGGCAGAAAGGAGGGCCGAGGGGAAAGTAAACTCTTACTAAGCAACCCACTGTTCAGGTCCTCAATAAAAATGACTTTAATTTTTCCAGTGCCAAGATGCAGTGGGAGCTATGGATCCCACTCTCAGAATAGAAAAAGGGTCAGAGACCAAAGCCATTTGCCCAGCAAGTACATAAGAGGCACACATCAGCAAACAGTTGGAGATACAAGGTTCTGTGTGGGAACCATAACCATGGCAGAACATTAGACATGAAGCATAAAAGATGACCAGAAATTCAACAGAAAATGGCAAAGGACATCTCACAAATAAGGGTACAGCACACCTGCATGAATGACCTAACACATTACTGAAAATATAACCAACAAAGGCCAAGCTATGCCAAGAGTTGTATCAGTTACGTGTGACTGTGTAACAAATAGCTCCAAACATAAGGCTTAAAAGCATCACTACTTGTTCCCTAGTCTGAGTCAACAAATAGAGCTGGGCTCAGCAAGGCAGGTTTTCTGCTGGTCAGAAAGGCTCTGTCATTGAGCCACAGCTCTTGGGAGCCTCACTCACAGCTGGGAGGTTCAACATAGGCTCAATCACATACTCAGAAATTGGCTATGGTTTCTGATTGGTTCCTTCCCATCAGGTCTTTCTTCTTCACTGGGGCTGGGAGCTGCTGGGCTTCCTCAGAGGGCAGCACCATCTTGAGAGGGCGAGGTCTCTTGGGTTAGGCCAGCTCTCACTTCTAAGTTGTGCAACATCACTCTAGTCATGTTCTGTGTTTCAGATCAAATTGCAAAGCCAACCCAAACCCAAGGTGGAGAAATAAACCCTAATGTTGGATGGAAGAAACCATGAAAGATTTGTGATCATTTGTGGCTTCTCATGTTGGGGAAGTGGTTAGAAATGACTCAGGAGATGCAGAAGACGATGTCAAGCCTTCGAGGACTCACCAAGTTTAGGAGTTTGGATGTTACCCTTAAAGCAATAAGGAGCGGGCTGTGAAGCAGGAACTCCAGATATCAAGAGCTACATGTGGACCGCCCTGGCAGCAAGGTAGGATCTGTAGTCACAGAATAATAGAGCAACACGGGTCCTCATGAGACTCATCCTGTCCCTCTACGTTTAGAGGCTGCATCTGAGAGCTGGGATGGGAGGCAGGGGGCTAGAAACTAAAGATGGCTGCGTCAGGGATTTGGAGCAGAGTCTAGAACTGGCAAGGACCCTGTCTTAGCTAACTGGCAGATGTGGTGGCATCGGTGACACCCAGAATATAAAGAGAAACAGGTTTTTGGGGGGTGTAGAGCCATGGGAGGTAAACTGCTGTTTTTAAGGCCTACGAGGAAGACGAAGACCAGGCCCCTACATACTTCCCAGAAATAACAAGTGTGATGGTGCTCACCACTAGGCTCTTAGTGTCTGTGGGGGCACAGGTTTCATTCTCAGGGCAGGAGCACTAGAACACTATAAACTTGCCCACACTTCTTGGAATCTCAGTCTCAACCAATTCAGTTGGGCTGAGAGGTTGTTTTGGCTACACACAGAACAATGGATGCTCAATGAGTGTCTTTTTTTTTTTTTTTTGCCCTACCAACTCATCTCCATACCCCACCTTTAAAGATTTATTTATTTATTATGCATACAGCATTCTATCTACATATGTCTCTCAGGTTAGAAGAGGGCACCAGATCTCATTATAGACAGTTGTAAACCATTATGTGGTTTCTAGGAATTGAACTAGGAACCTCTGGAAGAACAGTCAGTGCTCTTAACCTCTAAGCCATCTCTCTAGCCTCCATACCCCACCTTTTAACTGAGATCTCCTCCCTGCCAAGCAGGTCTTCCCCAAGCATAACATCTGCCAAGGCAGGACCCAGTCTTATTGAAGCTGCAACATGATATGTCTTTGAATGAAACAAGTCTGGACACACTGAGCTGATGCAGGAAAAGGAGCTATATATGACTTAGAATCTATAGAGTCCAAGGTCAAACATCAAACACACAGAAGGACTTCAATTACCCAAACAAAGTGATATGACCTGAGGGAAATGATTCAAGGAGGTGAGGCTCCCCACTGAGGTGGGGCTGTGTGGCCAATCCTGTGGTATACATTCACAGAGTAGGGTGCAATGTGCATGCATAGTGGAGGAAAAATAACAACCTTTCTCTTGTGTGCAGAGGTCAACTCATGGAAGACCAACTTTTCTCAAGACCAAACTGTGGTGATATAGTTTATATTTAATAAAATCAGCCTGGAACATCAGAGAACGGAATCACCCACAGTCAAGCCATGAGGGTCAGAGAGTGGTAGGTAACTCACGCCTTTAATCCCATCACCAAACTGATTGTATAGACCAGTGGTTCTCAACCTTCCTAATGCTGCGACCCTTTGATACAGTTCCTCACACTGTGATGACCCCCAACCATAAAATTATTTTTGTTGCTACTTCATAACTGTAATTTTGTGATTGTTATGAACTGTATTATAAATATTTGACATGCACAATATCTGATATGTGACCCCTATGAAAGGATTTTTTTGACACCCCACCAAAAGGATCACAACACACTGTATTTTGCTAGAGCAGATGTGCTCTGAAGGTGCAGGAGGAGAGGCCCACAGGTGAGTCCTGAGGTTACACTCCCAGTTCTATGAAGACACCAGCAAGGCTCTGAAAGTGGCAGCCCAGAGACACCCATTTGGGACAAAAGCCTGCTCTACAATAAAATCTTTCTCATAAACTTCACCGAAGGCTAAGAGCAGATGGACCAGACAGGTGGAAATGTAAGAAGAACAAGAGAAGCCCTGGGGAGTCACGGGGGCCAAGTGTCAGACATACAAGCACGAGGACCCAAGTTTGAGTCCCCCAAACCCATGTGAAAACCAGCATGGTGGCAGGCATCTGCATCTTCAGCAATGGGAGAAGAGATGAAAGGATCCCAGAGGAAGACTGACCAGCCAGTTTATCCCCTAGTCAGTGAGTGCTAGCTTCAGTGGGAGGCTGTCTCATAAATTAAGGCAGGAGCAGTGAAGGTAGAAGAAGAGGGTGAAGCAACAGGTAAAATCCACCAACAGCAGCAGGAGGATGCTGAGAACAGAGCAGAGGGAACACTCCCTGTGCATTCAAGAAAGCCCCTTAGAAAGGAAAATCATGAATGAATTCACAGGTGCCGGGGCCCAATAGGGTCCAGATAGCATGAGGAAGATACACAGGTCGGTTGCTGGAAAGCTCCTAGCACACCAGGGACTAAGTGATGCTCTCCAGCAGTCAGAAGAGGCAGATTGTGGCGCTATTTTGTGAATCAAATAAAGATCGCCTGAAAGATCAGAAGACAGAGTCAGCCACAGAGTTAGCCATAGAGGTCACGCAGTGGTGGCACATGCCTTTAATCTTAGCACCCAGGAAGCAGAGACAGAGATCTGCCTGGATCTCTGTGAGTTCAAGGCCAAACAGAACCAGACAGTGGTGACACACACCTTGAATCCCAACACTAGGGATTACACACCTTTAATCCTAGTATTTGGGAACACATGCCTTCAATCTCAGCACTAGGAAGGTTGAGACAGGAAGTGATATGGCTGAGCAGAGAAAGGAATAGAAAACGGGATGAGGGTCCATGGAGACAGCATCTACCCCTTTGGGTCTGAAGAGTTATTGAGGTGAGAAGTGGCTGTGGCTTGATCTGTCTCTCTGATCTTTCACTTTCCCCCCCTCTATCTGGCTCCAGGCTTTTACTATAAGATCAATTAGGATTCCTGTAATAGCAGATGACATCACTTGCAAGGTGTCAAGTATGAGAAAGTTTTTGAGTTTCTCAACGGCAACCACAGGAAAGGACAAATGGAGCTGATAGCACCAAAATGCTGAAGGGAAATCATTTCCGGCTGGTAACCACACGTTCAGAATGCTATTCAAAGGGTGCAAAGGTGCAGAGCTACTGCTCACTATTTCTCCAAGATTCTAGAATGCCTTCTTCACCAATACGTGGTACTCACCTCTCTTTGGTGAATCTGGTTTTCATCAGAGGGACTTAGCAGCACCCCTTTCTAGATATCCAACTTCCAGTGGCGTGCTAAGTTCTTATGTTTCTTCCTCATGAGTTTTGTTATAGCCTTATGGACTTTTAATCCCCTCATTGAGGAAGTTGCCATCATTAGGTGTCTGTCTGTCAGACACAACACCGTTGTAAATCAGAGATGTGGCCTATCATATTGGTGGTGATGGCGATGGTGGCAGTGTTAACAGTGCTTATCATGAGCCATGCACTGAGTCCTAAGTACTTAATATCTAAGATACCAGCTTCTGTCATCTTTGCCCAACCCCACGAGATAGGCGCTGTTATTGCATTCACTTTACAGATAAGGAAACTAAGGTACAAAAGGTCTCAGCACGCCGAGGGTCACAGCCCATGAACTGTAGTAAACCTGGGCTCCTGACCTCTGCCTCTCATTTCCCACCACGACTCCCAGTCAGTGCTTACACTTTCCTTCCTGGTTTGTATATCTCAAGAGTACAAAGACCAGGGAGATGGTTAGGTCAGTAAATACTGGCCTTATAAGCATGAGAAACGTTCGATCCCTAGAAACCACTTAATAAACCGTGTGTGGTGGTAAGCACTTGTAACCACAACACTGAGGATGTAGAGACAGTTGGAGCCCTGGGGCCTGCTGGCTGGCAAGCTCACCCCCAAGGCTGGTGAGAGAACACGTCTGAAAAATCAAGGTGAAGGAATGACACCTGAGGTTGACCTCTGGCAACCACATCCACACCCACTCCTGTGCATGAAGATGTGTGTGCATGCACATAGGCAATGTGCACACCAGAGTGCATGTTCCATTGAGTAGTATGGTTCTATGTGTGGGATTTTTGTTTGTTTGTTTGGTTGGTTTGTGTGCTTGCGTGTGCGTGTGTGTGTTGGAGGAAATAGGGTCTCACTATGCAACCATGGTTAGCCTGGAACTTGTTATGTAGACCAAGCTGGCCTTTAACTCACAGAAATCCACCTTCCTCTGCCTCATGGGTTCTGGGATTGAAGGTGTGCACCACATCATACATGGCTGAGTTGTATAATTCTGTGTTTGGTGTTCTTGATAGACTTTGAGGAAGAATGTGGATTCACTTGACTCTTGAGGAAAGGCTCATGCTGCTGAATGCTGTGTGGTTATGCACATCTATTCATCTACTCATTTAGCCAATGGAGTCATTGTAGGTATCACTACCTAGGGCCACTTGAGTCTGGGTCTCAGATGAGACCCACCCGGGCCAAGGCCTTAGTTCCCCTATATATTAATATTCCAACTATTTTTCCTTTTCACTTAAAAAAGAAGCTTCAGGGGCTGAAGAGATGAGTCAGTGCTTAAGAACATATATATACTGCTCTTCCAGCTGACCCAAGTTTTATTCCCAACATCCTTGTCAGACAGATTTGAACTTCCTATAACACAGAAGTCCCAGCTGATACCTCTGACTTCTTTAGGCAACTGCACTTATGTGCTTATACTTATGCGTAGATACACACATACACATGATCAAAAATAAAAATAAATCTTAAGGAAAAGTTTCACTGATATGTAACAGTCTACACATCAATAGTGTGCAAAGCTGACAGGCTATGATGTCACACATACCTATGACAGCATTGTCACCAAGCTGACAGCATGTCCATCACCTCGTGAGATCCCCCATACACTCTTGCCAAGCATGCTGCCATATTCACCTGTCAGCGTTTGTTGCTATAGAACTGTGCACAAAGAATCACGTTAGATATGCTTTGGTCCCATTCACTTAACATCAATATTTTGAGATTCATTCCTGCCCTGGGTTGTATTACTTATCCAGTTCTCCAAGTCACAGCTATGGTGTGGGTAACCAGTCTGGCCATCTATTCACCTGCTGATGGACATTTGAGCAGTTTCCATGTTCTTGCTACTACACACAAAGTAGTAGAAGGCATTTGGAAGTCAGGGTATACATAAAAATTTGTGAATTTCTTTTCTCTTGGCTGATAAACCAAGGGCTGGGAATTCTGGGTGGGGTATGTATCTTTTTCAATGTTTTAAAAAAGATCTATTTATGTGTATGTATGAGTACCTGCATGCATGTGTGTCTCCATAGACGCCAGGCATGTACATGCTGGGAGGTTGAAGAACAGAGTAGAAATGCCAGGAGATGCAGAGGAAAGAAAAGGTATTTGCTTTCAAGCTATGTAGACTTTGCTAAAAAAAAAAAAAAAAAAAAGCGACAGAGCTTTCCTCCCATTTCTCCTAAAGCTCTACTGCTTTAGACTTTGTATTTGAACCTCTGATCTATTTTGGGTTACTTTGGGGTATCTGGTGTGTGGTATAGACTGACATTCATGTACATAGTAATCAAGCATACACACATGGCACCGTGTGTTAAAAAGAGTTCTGTAGTGGGACCATGTTCTGGATATTGTAAAGAGTTGTCCCTCCTATTGGTTTAATAAAAATGCTGATCAGCCAAAAGCAGACAGGAAGTATGGGTGGGCCTACCAGACTAAGAAAACTCTGGAAACAGAAAAGGCAGAGCAGAGAGAAGCCAGAGAGACACCATGGAGACACCATGATGAGATGCCAGCAGATGCAGAGGAAATGCTGCTCTGAGAAAATGTACTGAGTCTCACGGCTGAACAAGATAAGAGTCATGGGTTGGTTAGTTTACGAGTAAAGAGTTAGCTTGTTATATGCCTGGGCCCCAGGTCCGTGTGATTTCAAATGCTTTTTCTGAGGCTATTGAGATGATCATATCTGAATCCTGTTGAGATAGTGATTCATCTTTTTTTTTTTTTTAAGCTGTCGAGCCATCCTTGCATTCCTAAGATCATGGTTTTTGTTGTTGTTTTTGTAGACTCTTGAATCCTACATTATAAAATTTTTAGTAGAATTTTTTGCTTCTAGGTTCACCAGGGACATTGATCTTTAGTTTTATTTGCTTGTATTTCCCTTGTCTAATTTTATTATTAGATTAATGCTGGATCCACATACTGAACTGGGAACTGTTTCTGCTTCTTTGATTTTCACTGAGCATCTGGAAGGATGTATAGAGCCAGTATTATTTCTTCCTGAGATATTTGGTCAAATCCTCCAGCAGAATCATTTGATCTTGAAATTCTCTGGGAGAAGGCTTTCAGAAAAATCTTTATTTAATAGAATTAGGAATAGTTGGGTGATTACTGCTTCTGGATATGGGTTCTCAAAGGCCATGTAGTTCAAGAAATTTGTCCCTTTCATCTTCGCTGTCAAATTTATTGATGTAAATGTGTTCCTAATACTCCCTTATTGCCTGTTTATGGCTGTAAAACTTGTGATGTCTCAACTCACGCCAGATGTTGGTACCTTGATCCCCAAAGTTCCAATCAGCCAGGCTAGAGGTCTCTTAATTGTTCATTAATTTTCTCTCTCTCTCTCCACCTGGTATTCTAACAATTTCTTTTCCACTCCGATTCCTCTTTTTTCCTGATTCACATGAATTTGCTTATCCTTTTCTCTTTTTAAAAAAAATATTGTTATTTTGTGTGTTTGTGTATGCGTATGTACAAAGGAGTGTGCACACAGACATACATGATGTCAGGTGGTTTCCTCATTTTTTTTTAACAAATTTTTTAACTATTGATAATATTATATGCTGTATTTTGATCATACCCACCCTAACTTCTCCATACAATTCTTCTCAAATCCACTCCATCCCATTATTCCTATAACTTATGCTCTCTCTCTCTCTCTCTCTCTCTCTCTCTCTCTCTCTCTCTCTCTCTCTCTCTCTCTCTCTCTCTCATTCAACAATCCATTAAATCCAGCTTACGTTGTCCATATACTCCTGGGTGTGTGGCCACCCACTGAAGCATGGTCAACCCACCAGGGGCCACTTAAAGAAAACCTACTCTTCCTCTCCTATAAGCTACTGATTGTCTTCAGCTCATCAGTTAGGGGTGGGGGCTCATGAACCTCTCCCCACTCCTTGATGGAATGTTGACCCTCTTGATGTGTACAGGCAACCACAGCTCCTGAGAGTTCATGAGTCCAGCAGTCTCATCATCCCCAACCTCTAGCCTTACAGACTTCCCACCCACCACCCCCTCCATCACTGCGGTCCTTGAGCCAGCTTATATTTGGAGACTGGGTCTTTCACTGGATCTAGAGCTCACTGATTGGGTAGACCGAGTGGCTAACAAGGTCTAGAGACTAGCTTGTTCCCGTCTCTCAAGCACTAGGATTACTGGTACCTGTTGCCATGTTCAACTTTTTACGTGGATGCTGGGGGTATGAACTCAGATCCTCATATTTACATGGCAAATATCTTACCAACTGAGCCATTCTTCCAGACCTTTATTCTGGTTTAAGGTCGCTTACTGGAGTTCTTTCTCTTTTCCCCTAATATATGTTTTTAGTGCTATAAATTTCCACCCAAGTCATGGCAGTTTCCCACAAGCTTCTAACATGTTGTCTGGTCCAAACACTTCATAATTTCTTTTTGTATTTCCTTATTGATTTACTTTGTCATTTAGTTTCTATATGTTTGCTAATTTTCCAGACATCTTTTATGTGACTGATTTCTAATTTAATCCCATTATGACCAGAGAACTTACTTTATGTGAATTGCATCTCTTTAAACTTATTGACAATTGTACAATCAAAACATGTTTCGTATTGAATTATGCATTTTAACCAGTACTGTATGCCCTGTATGTCCTGCTGTTGGTGGGGAAGTATTTTACAGAAATGTTAGTTAGATCAACTTGGTTGGCAATGCTGTTCAATCCACTTTATCTTTGCTGATGTCTGTATTTGTCTTCTGCATCTTATTAATGTTGTGTTTTAAATATTTCTCCTTGCAGTGATATCATTCCTTGTGTGGTTTGTTTTGCTTGTTTTTGTTTTGTTCTGTTTTGGAGCTTTGGTTTTTTGACACAGAGTTCCTGTATGTCCTGGAACTTACACTGTAGACCGGGCTGGCTTTGAACTCATGGAGATCTACCTGCCTCTGCCTCCCAAGTGCTGAGATTAAAGGCGTGCCTTATTACTGCCCTGCAAAACAATTGGTTTGTTTGTGTGCTTGGCTTGTTTTTGAGACAGGATTTCTATGTATAGCCCTGGCTGTTTTGGAATTCTCTCTGTAGATCAGGCTGGCCTCAAACTCCAGAGATCTACCTGCCTCAGCCTCCTGAGTGCTGGGATTAAAAGAGTGAGCCACCACCACCTGGCCTGTTTTGTACATTTTAAAGCTTTGTTATTAGATTTTAAAAAAATGTTAAGGATAATTAATTCTTCCCGATAAATCAACTCAATCATTTCCTTAAAAAACTTTGTCTGCTCTAGCTGCTTTACTTGTCTACTTGACACAGCACAGAGCCACCTGAGAAGAGTGTCTCAATTGTGGAATTGCTTGGATCAGATTGACCTGTGGGCATGTTTGAGGTGGACGTGTCTTGATTATTAATTGATGCAGAAGGGCCCAGCCCACTATGGGCAACATCATTCCCTGGGTAGGTGGTCCTAGGTTGTATATAAAATAAAGCTAGCTAGGCAACCAAGCTGGAAAGGACCTTTCCCTCCACGGCCTTTGTTTCGGTCTCCTGAACTTCCTGACCTCAGTAATGGACTGTGACCTGGAAGGGAAAGCCAGATAAAACACTTCTTCCCCTAAGTTGCCTTTGATCAGGTTGGTGACAGCAACAGAAAGGGAATTAGAACCCTGTTCCTCCTTTAATCTCTGGGGTTTCCAATTATACGCACATTAGATGTTAAAATCATATCACTATCACTGATGCTATTTTCATTTTTTAATGTCTTTTTCCTGTGTGTTTCATTTTCAATGGCACTTTGACTAGGCTCAACCTCACCAGTTTTTCTTCTGCAATGTCTAATCTGTCACCAATTCCACTCAGTGTGTTTTGTATCTCGGCTCTTTCAATCTCCACTGAGAACTTCAAATTTTGCTATAATATCATCCATGATTCCACTTGACTTGCTGAACCTCTGAAATTCAATCATAATGACTTTGTACTTGGTTACAGTACATTAGGTGGGGAATCAGAATAGGTAGGAAAAGAAGGGCAGAGTCAGAGATAGATCGAGCCAGATGCCCAAAGAAGAAACATGTAAGGAACACAGGTGAGCCACGGGCTACATGGCAGACAGATTAATGGAAATGAGCTGAGTTAAGATGAAGGAGCTAGCTAACAATCTGCCTGAAGCCAAACAGCATGAAGCTAATATAAGTGTATGAGTCATTTTGGGGGACTTAAGCAGCGGCAGGCAGCTAAGGGGTCTGGGGCTGCAGGTTAGTGGGTCTGAACCTCTGGCTGGCCAGGGCCAGAAACCTCATTGTAAGACCAAAACCCCAAAGAATCCAATTAAAAAATGGGGTTCAGAGCTAAAAAGAGAATTCTCAACAGAAGAATTACAAATAGCATAAAGACACTTAAAGAATTGCTCAACATCCTTAGCCATCAGAGAATGCAAATCAAAACAACTCTGAGATACCACCTTACACCTCTCAGAATGACTAAGATCAAAAACACAGATAACAACCTATGCTGGACGGGATGTGGAGCAAGTGGAACACTCCTCCACTGCCGGTGGGAATGTAAACTTGTACAGCCACTTTGGAAAACAGTATGACGGTTCCTCAGGAATCTGGGAATCAATCTCCCCAAGGATCTAGAAATACCACTATTGGGCATAGACCCAAAGGACACACATTCTTACCCCAAAGGCATTAGCTCAGCTATGTTCATAACAGCATTATTAGTAATAGCCTGAACCTGGATACAACCTAGAAAACCCTCAAGTGAAGAATGGATTAACAAATTGTGGTACATATACACAATGGAGTATACTCAGCAGTAAAAAAAAAAAATAATAATAAAATATGACATCCTAAAATTTTCAGGCAAATGGATAGATTTGGAGAGTATCATCTTGAGTGAGGTAACACAAGCCCAGAAAGACAGACATGGTGTGTACTCACTCACAAGTGGATTTTAGACATAAAGCAAAGAATAACTAGGTTGCAAATCACAATCCCCGAGCAGCTGGTTAACAGAAGGAACTTAAGAGAGGCATCCAGGGATCCCCCTGGGAAGGGAAAATAGAGAAGATCTCCTGAGTAAATTGGGATCATAACGGGGAGCAAGCAAGGAGAGGTATGGACAAATCATGAGAGAAGGAGATGGTTGAGCGAGAGGAGCAACAGAGAGGGAGAAAAGAGAAATGGGTACCTTGATAGAGGGAACCACTGTGGGCTTAGAAAGATACCCAGTGCTAAGGAAACCTCCAAGAACACACAGATGTCCCTGGCTAGGACTCCCAGCAATAGTAGAGAGGGGACCTAAAGAGGACTTCCCTATAATCAAATGAATGACCACCCTAATTGTTATTGTAGAACCTTCATACAGCAATGGATGGAGGAGGCAGAAGCATTAGGTCGAGCTTCTGGTCCAGGCAGAGACAGAGAGAGAAAGAGACAGAGACAGAGAGAGAGAGAGAGAGAGAGAGAGAGAGAGAGAGAGAGAGAGAGAGAGAGAGAGAGAGAAGAGTATATGAACAAAAGGGGACCAGGATCGTGAGGGGGAGACTCACAGACGGCTGACCTGAACTATTGGGCCCTCACTGACTCAGAAACAACAACTGAGGAACCTTCAGGGAAAGGAACTAAACCCTCCAAAGGTAGATGACTGTCAAATGGCCTGAGCAGTTTGTGGAGCCTCTTGCAGTAGGATCAGACTATGTTCCTGGAGTATGAACTGCCATCTTGGAGCCCATTCCCTACAGAGGAACACCTAACCCAGCCTTAATGCTAGGATGAGAGACTCGGACCTACCTCGACTGGATATGCCAAACTGAACTGACTCACCTTGGGACTCCTTGCCCTTTTTGGGGAATGGATGGGGGAGGGGTTGGGGGAGGCTGAGGGAGAACTGGGACAGACTGAGAGGAGGGTAGGGAGGGGAGCATAGGTAGATATGGATAAAACCCTTTTAAAATAAAATAATAAAAGCTAAGGACGTCTGGTTGGTATTTCTTGATACTTTATAAATTTCTTTTAAAAATTGTGCGTGTGTTTATGTGTATGTGTGAGTGTCCATGTTCCCAAATGCACATCTGTAGGCCAGAGCAGGACACTAGCATATTGGTCTATCATGTCCCACATTATTGTTTGAGACAATCTCTCATTGGGCCAGAAGCTCACTGTTTGAGCTAGGCTGGCTGGCAAGCACGCATCCACGAGCCTCCCATCTACCAGCCCATGCCCATGGGTTGAGTGAATGGCATTTAAACTCAGATTCTTATTTCACAGGAAGCACACTTAGACCTGCTAGGCCATGTTCTCAGCTCCTTCAATGTTTTAAAATCTATACTCTCTTCTGAAGAGAAGCATCTCCGATTCACTAACATTGCTTACACAATTTCAAATTAAATCAACCATTACCCTTAAAGATTATGGTATACTCCTTGGGTATACACCTGAGATTCTTGTTTAATTTTAAAAATTTCTGTGTGTATGAATGTCTTGTCTGCATGTGGGTTTATGTGCCACATGCAACATGCATGGCTTGTAGTCACAGACTCCAGAAGAGGACAATGCATCCTGTGGACCTGGGGTTACATACTGTTGTGAGCCACTATGGGTGCTGGCAACCCAACCGTGGTCTACTGTTAGAGATGCAAGTACTCTCAATCATGAAGCAATCTCTCCAGCCTCCAAACCCAAGGCTTTATATAGCTCTTTAGGTGTATATGTGACATTGTGATATATAGGTCCTTATATATAGACCCAAGAATCTGACACACCGCTTTCTTCATATTTACTCAAAATGTTGCTTCCTAGAGCCATTCCCAAATCTGCACTTAGATATCATTTTGAGTCTTAGAAAATACAAAACTATAAAATCATCTGATAACATATCATTGTTCATTCCTGACATTAGGATTAATGAAGTCTCAATAAAATGAGGCTATCACAGAATTCTTTTTAAAAGTGTGATACTGAATGGACTACTGTAAAAGGATTCACCTACCAGGAAGAAGTGATAAGCAAACCGAGGGCCTCCAAACACAGGAAGCAAAATCTGGTGAGGCTGAAAGGAGATCAGGATGAGCCCACAGTCACTGCTGAAGACTTCAGCACCTTCCACATAGGAACCAATAGAGTTAGAAGGGCAGAAAGTAAGCCTGGTTATGGAGACTTGGGCAACACAATCAATCAACTGGTTGTAACCAAAACAAATAGAACAATGCATCTGTGGTATTCCAGGAGCTCGATGGTCTGAGTCCCTCCAACAGCTCCCATGTTGAAATTCTCACCCTCAAGGCAATGGTATAAGGAAATGGGTCATTTGGGAGGTGTTTAGCTCAAGAGGGTGGAGGGGAATAGAGTCCTCAGGACAGGGCCCGGTGAGCTGCCTCCTCTCACTCCCTGCTAAAGACAAAGAAGGGGACATCTCTGCGGTAGGAAACAGCTTATCAGCCACAGAGCCCACACCTGGGATTTCAGCTGTGAGACATAAACTCACATTGTTTATATATAACTCAGCTCGTGATAACTTTTTTCCCCATTTGTGTGTGTGTGTGTGTGTGTGTTTACAGGTGCATATCTATATGTGTACATGTCTGTATAGGTGCATATGTGTGTACATATGTGTCCATGGGTGTACTGATGCATATGTGTGAGGATGTGCATGGAGGCTGGAGGCTGACATCAGGAAACATCCTCAGTTGCTTTTCTGCTTTATTCATCGAGGAAGGGTCTCTCAAAGAGTTTGCTGATATGTCTACTCTTGCCAGCCATGTTGTTTCAGAAATTTTGTTTCCACTGATTCTGGAATTTCAGGAGGACCAAGACACATATCCTGGGACATTAAGTAAATTTCAATAATTTTAAAATAATCAAAACTGTGACAACTGTGTTTTCTGATAACAGAATCAGATTAGAAATTAACAAGAGAAAGATGACAGGAATATTTCTAAATGTTAGAAAATTAAAGTGTATACCTCAAAACAACCCACAAGTCAAGAGGAAGTCTCAAAACAAATTTGGAATATACAGAACTAAATGAAAACACAACAAAATCACAATGGAATCATGAGGAGCTGCAGGAATAAGACTGGAGAAAATTCCTATCCCTAGACCACCCACAGCAGGGGACAGAGGAGAGGGCTGAAAACAATAATCCACGAGTCTTCCTTAGGAAGCCACCAAGATAATAGCAAGGAAAATGCAAAGCAAGTGAAGGAAGGAAATAAGGAAACAGGAATAGTGACCAATGAAGTTCAAATCTTTAAAAAGTAATAAAACAATAATGAAACAAAAAGTTGGATCTTCAGAGAAAACCATCAAATTGACAAACCTCAGTTAGATGGATAAATACAAGATACAGACCCCCAGTGTCTGGAAATAAACAGATGAGCAGAAATGGACAAATCCTTCAAAAGTTACTGCCAGACCTTCACCAATAGCTTGATGGTCACATTGTGACTTAAAATATCCCAACAAAGAAATTCTCTGATTCAGCTGTTTTAACTGGAGGATTCTAGTCTACCACATATCTAAAGAAGAATCCATAAGCAATCTTATAAAATCTCTCTCTTTTTTTTAAATGAAGTATTCCTGTCTTGCTTCTGTCACAAAACAACTTGTAAAGGAAAGGTTTGTTGGGGTTACACTTTCAGGTCACAGTGCATCACTGAGGGAAGTCAGGGCAAGAGCTCAAGCAGGAACTTGAAGCAGAAATCACAGAAGAACAGTACCTGATGCTCACAGATCCATGAAGAGCTAGCCTAGCCTAAGACCCTCTGCCTGGGGAATGGTGCTGCCCTGAGTGGGCTGTGCCCTCCTACGTCAATTACTAATCAACAATGCCCAGCAGACATGGCCACAGGCCAAACCTGATTAAGACAAGAGCGCCCAAACTAGAAAATACAGGGTTGCTTTTGTTTTTGAGCCCCTTCCCCAGAGGTGATTCTAAGCTATGTTAAGTCCTCAGTTAACTTTACTAGGACCAGAAGGAAATGCTTTTCTGTGCATTTTCATGAAGGTAGAACCACTCAAAAAAACCCAGCAAAGCCTGTCAAAAGAAGGAAAGCTACAGATGCACATGAGTTTCAACATAAAGGTCTTTAGCAAAATATTAGCAAATAAAACAAAAAATTGAAAAAAAACCAGTTTATATATATAAAAAAAACCCCAACAACTAATATGCCATAGTCATGTGAGAGTGATTCCAGGTATTCAACACAGGTAAACGCATGCTGTCATATAAACAGCTAAAGAAGAGACACTGAGGAAAACATGACAAGACCTTAATGAGTTCAGAACAGGGAAGATCAAACCAACTCCATAAAGGACATCCATAAAGCAAACTCTAAGATTAATGATGAGATTAAGGGTATTTGTGCCATGGTCGGCAGCAAGGCCAAGGATGCCCAGTTACTGCTTACTAAACAGTGCTGGGCTTCCAGCTATTCTCATAAGTAATAAGGGGAGAGAGGAAAGGGGGAGAAGTAAATATGTGATCCAAATAAATTTCTATGTATATAAAATTCTCAAAGAGTAAATAAAAATTACACTTAAAAAAGAAATGTAAAAAAAAAATGGAAGGCCATATATTTAAAAAAATTAGAAAATAAAGAAAAAATGTAAATTACAAGTTTAGGATTAATTCAAATGAAGGAATTTATGTATTCATTGAATAAAGTTGAAGCTATCAGGAATTTATGATTGTACATTACTTTGTTTTCTGAAAGAAGGTCTCAACTATATAATCCTGTCTGGCCTCAAACTCGTTGTGAGGACCATGGTTGGCCTTGATTGATAGAGATCTGCCTGCCTCTGCTTCCCTGATGCTGAGAATAAAGATGTGTGCTCTCCATGCCTGCCTTCCAGAAACTTCTTTGCAAAAGAATTAAAATAACTAAATCATTAAAAAGCAGACAGATAAAAGACAGAAAACTATTTGCAATCTGGGCCTGGTGTCCCATGCCTTTAATCCCAGCACTTGGGAGGCAGAGGTGGGCAAATCTCTGAGTTTGGAGTCAGCCTGGTCTACAGAGTGAGTTCCATGACAGCCAGGGCTACACAGAGAAACCCTGTTCAACCCTTTTGAAAAAACCAGAATAAAAGTTTCCATGCAAACATTAGGACCTGAGTTTGATCTGTAGCACCCATATATAATCCAGATACAACAACATACACCTGTAACTCTAGCACAGGGGCTTAAGGTATGTGGATTCCTGAAGCCATTAGGCCAGGAATCAAGCTGAATTAATGAGCTCTAGGTTCAGTGAGGGACTGTCTTACAAAATAAGTAAAAAGACCTGGCAGTGTCCTCTGGTCTCCACATGCATGTGTTTACACAAACACCATATGCAAAAAAATAAAAATAAAAAAGCAAGCAAGCAAGTATGTCAAACATTGACATACCGTTTTCCTAAAGAAGACAGCCAAATGACCAGCAGGCACATGGGAAGGTGGAAGGAAAATGTCAATCAAAACCAAGGGGAGCTGCCACTTTGCACCCACTAGGCTATGGTGACAAAGAGACCAGTGAGATATCTCAGTAGGTAAGAACACCTGCTAGGCAAGTCTGATAGCCCGAGTTCAGTCCCTGGGACTCACAGTCAATGAGAACAGACTGCCAAATGTTGTCTTCTAACTTCCATATTTGAACTGTGGCATCTGCATGGCTGCAAATATATCATACACAAACACATGCATGATTTTTAAAAAGACACAGAAAGAGATGGTCACTGCAACCCTATTCACAGTAACAAAAACTCAGATACCAAATGTCTGCAAAACTATAGTTAAATAAAATGCAGTCTGCCCATACAAGGGAATATTTTGGCATTAAGAGGGAACAGGCATATGTGTTCCAGCGCACTTCCTATGTTGGAAAAGTTATCCCAGAGACTATATAGTGTCTGATTCCAGAAGAGGCCAATAGGATGCGGTTTAGTGGTTATCAAGGGAGGAGCTGGGATACCTGGAGACAATGGATGATGATGGTTAATTGTGTAAGAGTTACACACCACTGAGTGAGTCAACTCAGCATCTTGGAATGACACACTGAACCAGTGTGAATTGTATCTCAAGAAAGCCTAAAAATAAAAATGAAAAAAAAGAGCCTGGAGATATGGCTCAGCAGTTAACAGGAAGTACTGCTCTTACAGCAGACCTAGGTTCCCAGCGTCCACATCGGGTAGTTCACAATGCATCTAAGTCTAGTTTTAGGGGATTGGATGCCCTCTTCTGGCCTTCACAGGCACCACACACATGTAATGCACATAAAGTCATGCAGGTACACACACATAACACATAAAAATAAATACATCTTCTAAAGTGTGGGGGTGCTGGCACACAAATGTCAAAAGCATCTCTACCAACAGTAACCCCAAGCTGGAAGCAGCCTAGATGTGGTTTTGTGGGTGAATAGTTTTGTACACTGGTTTACCCACAATGCAATGCAGAATGGGACTCAACAACAAACAGTAGGGATCTACTAAGAAACTCAACAATGCAGATGCCTCTCAAGGAATCACACTAAGTGAAAAAAGCCATGCCTAGGACAGCAGGCCAGGTATCAGGCCCAGAGAAAGTACTTTCCTAGTGTAATTACCATTGTCTCTATGGGCATGCATGTGAACACAGGTGTGTGTGTGTGTGTGTGTGTGTGTATGATTGGAGGGTGAGTCATGGCCGCATCCCCTAAGTACTAAACTTTGTGTTTGCTATGAACAGTGGTGTTCTTTACACCCCAGGGCACACTTACTGCTTTCAGCAAATTTTAACAGAGACACAATTCCTTAATCTAAGATTCACACTCAGCTCTTGTGAGGTAATCTAGTTCTCTGCAGTGAAGGACCCAGTTTAGGTTTAGGCATTGCATTTTGTTACCATCTCTCCTGGCCCGTGGCTTTTCATTGCTGACTGCGTTGATGCTATCAAGGGCTACCATTGGCAGCTCTCCTCTTTTTAAACAGAATGTAAAAACTGTTTTATTGCCTCCCAGGAGTCCTTCTGGGAGCTGTCTGCACAGCTGGGCCCACACAGATTGAGAATTTCAAGCCCCAGCTATCTTGTGTCTCCTCAAGCTGGTTCTTAAATAGGCTCCAGGCCTCTGTTCACTTGCACACCCTCAGTCTTGTGCCTCTGCCAGCTGGAAGTGTGTACAAGGCTTTCCTGTTTGGAATGAGAGGTCCCCAGAGCTACATAGCTTCCATTCTTATCCAACACAACCAATAAAAGAAACCTGGGAGCATAATTATTCTGTCCATCTCCAAGTAAGAGAGTAGAGGGCCCCAGTGTCCACTCCATGACACCGACTTGAATCTATCAGGGATTTAAACTCTTAGTAGACATGAAGGCCCATAAGTCAGATACCTCCTGGAATAACAGGTTGAGGGGAAATAAGGAGAAATATGATTGGAAATGGTGGAAAAACTAGGGCAATCCATTTTAGAGGGAAATGGGATTTTCTGCTTTAAAGTTCTGAATAAAATTAAGAGTCAGAGAATATAAGAAATGGGTGTGGTGGCATGTACCTGTAATCCCCAACACTTGGGAGGCAGAGGTAGGAAGATATTTGGGCTTCCAGACCAGCCATCTTAACTGAATTGGTGAGGTACAGGCTCTGTGAGAGTCTGTGTCTCAAAAGATGGAAGCGTAATAGAGGAAGAGAGCAGACACTGATCTCTAGCCTCTACAGGTCTATGCACATGTGTCCATGTGCACCTACACACATCCATACACAACACGTATATAACCATACACATAAAATCAAAACCATGCAATGACAAAAAGCCCACTACGGATTTCTAATGAGACCTCAAGGGGACAAGATGTGTGTTTGGGGTAGATAATCATGGAATTGTCCAGGGTCCAATGCAGAAGCATGCTGAGCAGTTTGTGAACTCAAGATGCTTCTGCAGAATTCTGTGCAGCTACTCTACCTATAAGAGGGTATACCTGAGGCTGGGTACAGCTGTCCACAAGCCTTGAACCCAGCATGCCCATATGTAAATGCCCCTATGTGAACTTGCTCTTTTATTTGTGCACAAAATTACAGCTGGTACCCTTTGAACTGTCTGCTTTCCTTCACGCTGTTTTGAAATTATTTTCCCTTCAATTGTTTTTCATTCAACCCTACAGCCCCATACCCTCCAAACTCTGGCCTGGTGCTCCATCTACTCCACAACACAAGGGTCACATACAGTAGGACGGGTTCATGGTCCTGGAGGTGAGTCCTTAACATTCTACTCCTTCAGAGGACAGCATGGCTCCCAACTACCTGGGTTTGCGCTGCAGAGCCAGAGCAAGGCTTGGTCTCACCTAAGGTCATGAAGCTCCCTAGGTCTTGGATCTAAGTCAAGGTCTCCTTGACCTCAAATGGTGCAAAGTCTTCCCATGTAGCCCCTTGCTCGTCAGGGCTACCCAACCAGGCCCTCTGTAATCACTCCCAATCATCTTCAGCTCTGCCCTCAGCCTGACACCAGCCACTGGGAGCCTCTTAACAGATGAGTAGAGCATATCCCAGCCTCACTCAGAAGCCCCATGCCACTCACACAGAGTTTCAAACGGGCCTCATGATGGCCACATGGTGACCTGCACCCACCTCTCTCCTAGGATCTCACGTTCTACTCTCTGAGACATGACACTGCCTGTTGCTCTTAGCAAGAGCCTAGCTGGCCATCTGAACTGCCAGGACAGTCTCTGATCCAGACTGCTCAGCAGGTTCTGAGTTCAGCCTCCCCCATCATAGTTCATTTTCTCCAGGTCAAACAGGGCTATCTCACAATGTTCCAGACCCAGATGACCCAAGCTAAGTTTGCTTTTCCCAATGCATTTGCCCTTTCTTCACCTTCCAAGGTCCCAGACTCAGCCAGGGTGCCCACAGTCCCACTTCCTTTGTATTAGAGATGGGATTTTGTGTTTGGGGCTTACCGATGTACCCCTGAGCGCAGAAGGATGCCTGTCAGAAACTCAATGAATATTTGAATGTATTACATCCCCCCTTTTCATTTTCCTTTGCAAAATCAATCCTCTGGTCAATCAATGTAAGACACTCAGAGCTTGCCAGACCTATCACTTGCTTTCAGTCTCCACACTTCTCCCAATTCCTTTGGCCTGAAACATCACTCATTCTTACACATTTGAGGGCACTCAAATATTTCTCCTCTCAAAAGCCTCCTGATGATGCCCAAGTTGGAAGATCCACTCCCTGAATTACCATAGCTCCATTCTTAGGTCCTGATTGATGACTTACCTATGACCTGCCCACATGAGCAGTAGCAGCTCATTAAGCAGACTTGTCTGCCTCTTCCCACTCCTACACAACGGCGTCATTTTATAGCTATTGATGAATAGCTATGAAATGACTTGCATACTGGTGCTAATGTCTGAACAATGCTCCCTGACGTGCTAATATGGGAGGGGCCTGGCCAAAGATAACACCAGTTTTGAAAGGACAGAACTGACTTCAGGGCAAAGCCTTTCTTAAAGAAACAAATGACTGTCACCTAAAGTGATGAGAACACTATGGGAACAGAAGCAGCTGCTTAAGAAAAGCATGAAACTAGAGTGTGGTGCACACGCCTTTGATCCCAGCACCTCAGGAAGCAGAGGAAGGAGGATCTCTTGAGTTTGTGGCTAGACTGATCTACATAGAAAGTTCCAGGCTACCCAGGGCTACATAGTGAGACCTTGTCTAAACAAAAGATAGATATATAGAAAGAAAGAAAGAAAGAAAGAAGGAAGGAAGGAAGGAAGGAAGGAAGGAAGGAAGGAAGGAAGGAAGGAAAGGCATAATGATACTTTCTGCTACAAGATTCTTGATAGGTACTATATTAGTCAGGGTTCTCTAAAAGAACACAATTGATAGTATCTATCTATCTATCTATCTATCTATCTATCTATCTATCTATCTATCAACACATACCTACCTATCTTAAAGGGGACTTAGAAGAATGGCTTACAGGCATGATCTGAGTAGTCCAACAAGTCTGTCTCCAGACAAAAAGGCCAGGAATCTGGTTGCTGTTCAGTCCACAAGACTCAGTGTCTCGACAGTACCAATATGGTGCTGTAGTCCCAGGGATTTCCTAGAGAGCTTAGTCTTCACTCTGTCTGGCAAGTTCATTTATCCTGTTACTAAGGCATTTCTTTGTAGTTATTAGAACCTGCTTCTTCAGGATTCTAACGTAGACTGAAGACTAAGAGGCACAAATCAAAGGCTTCTTTCTTCCATGTGTTGTTTTGTGGGCTGCCACTAGAAGGTGTGGCCCAGGTTAGGACAGGTCTTCCTGATTCAAATAATCTAATCAAGAAAATACCTCACATCTAGTATGCCCAGATGCTTGGGTTTTAGTTAACTCCAGAGTTAGTCAGTTGACAACCAAGAATAGCCATAACAGGCATCCTGGAACTTCCTGGAAAGAGACATGCTTAAGGTGTCCCTGGCCATTGAAAGCATAAACAACCAATTGTGTAGGAGCCACACTACTTAACTAAACAAGGATAAGGTTGATGGTCAATGTTAGTATCCCAGTATATTACATGGGGCTTTTGTTAAGGGGATAGTATCTTTCCAAAGCCAACTGGCCCTTTCCATGAATATAGTATATCTGTCTATTTACTTGGTTTATGGTATGGTTTGCTTTTCTGTTGCTGTAATAAACATCACAGCCAAAAGCAACTTGGGAAAGAAAAAGGTTTATTTCATCACTTCCAAGTCACACAGTCCATCACAAGGGAAGTCAGTCAGAATCTGAAGCAGAAACCATGGAGGAATGTAGCTTGCTAATCTAGCTTTCTTATATATTCTAAACTCACCTGCCTAGGGATGATGCCACTCACAGTGGGCTGGACCCTTCCACATCAATCATTAATTAAGACAATCTCTCATACATTCCAATAGTCCAACTTGATCAAGGCAGATTGTTCAATTAAGTTCCCCTTTTCCCAAGTGACTTAGGGTTGTGTGAAGTTGACAATAAAAACTGACCAGGATAAACCATACTTAATTTCTCCTAATAATATCATTAATTTTCTTAGCAAAGGCCTCAGATGTCTTTCCCAAATTTATTCCTAGGTATATTATAGATGCATTCAGTTTTTAATTCATTACTGCCATGTGTTTTAAGGTTTATAGAAAACTTGTGCAAAACATGTTTTCCATACACTGATTCAGTTATTACCAGTTCTCCTATCACTAAGGTCTTGCAATGGGGAGACAGAGTGGTTACCTCACTGATGAGCCAATATCAGCATACTATTAACTGAAATCCCTAGTTACTATGGGCAGTTACTCTCTGTAGGACTGAACATATTTTGTAGCTTTTGGTAGCTGTTTTGGAATGACATCAGCATTATATAACACAGTGCAGTCTCACTGCCCCCAAAGTGTCCCATCCATGTTCACTGACACACTTCTTCATCCCCTCTCAGGTCACTGTGGGATATTGCTCTTGTACCCTGTAAAGATTTGTGGCTTGTATTGGTTTAATAAAATGCTGATTGGTCAATAGCCAGGCAGGAAGTATAGGTGGGGTAACCAGACTAGGAGAATTCTGGGAAGAGGAGAGGCAGAGAAGCAGATGCCAGCCAAATGCAGAGGAAGAAAGATGAGAACGCTGCACTGAATAAAGGTACCAAGCCACGTGGCTAAACATAAACAGAAATATGGGTTAACTTAAAGTGTAAGAGTTAGCAAGTAATAAGCCTGAGTCATAGGTCAAACAGCTTGTAATTAATATTAAGCTTCTGAGTCAATCATATGGCAAGTGGCTACAGGGTATTTGAGAGTTTCTGGTAGGACAGAAACTTCAGACTACAAATGGCTTTATGGTACATATACATCTATATAAAGCCCGAGAAAGCTTAAAAAGGGGTTCTAGAACACAGAAATTGAGCCAAAAACAGCTTCCTAGTTGTATTTCTCACGTGGGCCACGGTACAGAGATGCTGTACCATTCAAGCCTGAGCTAAAACATGGAAGGCTTGTGGCACACAGCTTGAGCTGCAACACAGCAGGTTCCTGACTCTCGCAGGAGCCTCAGTACAAGCATGAACAGCATATAACCAATTTAAGGTTACAGCTCATACAGACAAAAAGGTAACAGAGTCAAGCATGCCTTCTTGGTAGCAGCATTTTCTCAGGTGGGTTCTGTTTACTGATGGCAAGCAGAGGAGCAGCTGGCTTCATTTAGAGAGGCTTCCTGACAGTGTTAGTGGCAAAAAAAGAGAGGCTCTTTTAAAAGGCCCTGCTGCCAAACTCTTAAATGAGGTTTATGAACAACAGGTATAGATGGTCTACTTAGTGGCAGTGTGGACCCCTTCACCACAAATTCCCCATAGACGGAGTAGTAAATGAGGCTCTTAGCAGTACCTCTGTCATGATGCTAAACTCTCACAGACCAAGGAGCTGGGTGGAGCCAGCTGCCATAGCCAAGGCTTTAATCCTAGCCACATAGTTTTAAACCTAGCCATACCATTTAGTAGATTAAAGGTGTAGTCAGAAAAAGAGAGGGATGTACAGTAAAGACAGATTCAGATGGGAAAAAAACCTCTAAATGGTTTACAATGTGTTTAATAATATACACAGGCTTGGGGGAGAAAGGAAAAGGGATAAAGAAAGTCTGAAAAAAGGGGAAAAAAATAAGCCATGTAAAGACGGAAATTACATAGAGAATCTGGATACTGTATGTTATTATGTTGTATTTGAGGTTTTTTTTGACTGCAGAAAAAGAAACAAGAACTGATAAGAGACATTTGATTTTAAAAAGCTGCTGGATTAATTCAACCTATATATTTTGAAAATGCCTTGACTTCAAATTTTAAGTCAAAAGACGTATTACTTTAGAGAGAAGGTTATGCTTTTATTTCCACAGAAAATGAGAGGCTGTGGATTCATTTTGGTTAAGAAAAACCAGGTTTGATCAAGGAATATCCCCTGAAAAAAAATCTCCGATGGGAACAGATGACCCAGATGATCCAATGTTTCAGTGCATCTCTGTTGTAGTTTCCTCTGAGTTTTGTACCTAGAACTCAGCTCCAAGGCTGCTGGATAAGATAATCTAGCCTCACAGACTTCTCCACTCAGGACCTGTCCATAATCCTAAATATTCTTTGGGTCCTCATGAGATTACCAGGGTCCCCAATCAACAGGAAGTAGTCTAGAGAACTATGCTCACATTTCCCCCTAAACGGATTATGAATGATTGTCTTTGTTTAGAGTGTTAGTTACAAGTTGCTATGAAAAATGGTCAGAAAAAAGCTAAACAAAGGAGATTAGACTCAGGGTTCTTGTTTTAAAAAGAAAAATGGGGAAATGTGGGATAATGTTCTTGCACCTGTAAAGATTTGTTACTTGTATTGGTTTAATAAAACACTGATCGGTCAATAGCCAAGCAGGAAGTATAGGCAAGGCAACAAAACTAGGAGAATTCTGGGAGGAGGAGAGGTGAAGAAGCTAAAGCAGGTGTCAGCCAGATGCAGAGGAACCAAGATGAGAATGCTGCACTGGGCAAAGGTACCAAGCCATGTGAATAAACACAGATAAGAATTACAGGTTAATTTAAGTGTAAGAGCTAAATAGTAATATACTTGAGCTACAGGATGAGAAGTTACTATATTAGGCCTTCAAGTCAATTATTTGGGAATCAGTTGCTGGATATTGAGTATTTGAGAGTTTCTGGTGGGACTGAAGTTGCTGACTATAGGCCACTGTGCTTTTTCACTGGCTCTATAATCTTGACTTTTTCATCATGCCATTGTAATCATATAATACACCACCAGTTCAGGGATACAACATGTATGACTGTAGTCTAAGAGATGCCACTGTCTACAGTGCTGTCTAAAGGGACTGTCCTTCTTCATTGACACCAGCAATGAATGAGATTCTCCCCCCACACACACCACACACACACACACACATTTGGCCAGTCTACCTAGTGCTACCTGGTCCAGTAGGAGAGTCATGGTCCATCTCTCCTTGGTGAAAGCTGGTACAACTCACTAGCTTTCCCCAACAGTCTAAGGATGCAAGACACCTCCCTTATGCCTTCTTCCCATCTTTTTAAGAACATGTCCTTTGTTCATGAATTAGTCAACTCTTTGCCCATTTAAAATTGGACTTTCCTCTTACTGGATTACAAGAGTTCTTTGTATATTTCTGGGGGAAGTTTTTTTTTCTCATACATGCTCTATAATTTTGTTCTCCAAGTCTGGGGCTTTACTTTTCATTGTGTCTTTTGATAAACAAAAGTTGACAATATTTTCCCAGCATGTATAACTTTTATTTTTCTTGTCCTATTGCATTGTCTAATGCTTATATCACAAAGCTTAAGGCAACTACATAATAAATCTGTGGCTAATTTTAAAGAGCATTGAGCATTCACTGTTAGGTGGGAGGTATTTCAGATGTCTTTTTTCAGATTTCTCTTTCCATTTTTTTTCCTTTGAAATTTTGTTCAATGCTTTAACTGTAATACAACTTTTTTTCCTTTTCTGATCAATATTATGAATTGTAATTATCTTTCTCCTTCATTCCATCAATTCTGTGAAATTCATAGATCAAATTTTTACTTGTTTTTTTCAAATATTTTACAAATATCTAATTGGTCAACTTGTATTCTCATTGGCTCCTTGATCATGTGGTTAAAACATATTGTACTTCTGCATACTGGTACATTTAATTTGCTAATACTTGGATATAATTTCTACCTCCTTACTCTTGTTTCTTTTTTAAAGAAGATAGTTTATTTATTTTCGTTTTATGTGTATGGACATTTTGCCTGCATGTATGTCTGTGCATCATATGCATGCAGCATTATATAGGCCAGAACAGTGTATTAGATCATCCAGAAATGGTGCTAAAAGATAGTTGTGAGCCACCATATGGGTATTGGGAACAAAACCTGAGTCTTCTGGAAGAACAGCCAATGCTCATAACCACTGATTGATTCATCTATCCAGACCCACTCTCCTTAAAAACAAAACAAACAAAACAAAAACACTGGTAATTGGAAGTGTGAAGTGGCTGCCTTCTCATTGAGTGAGCATTTTAACCCATGTAAACCACCAAACTCATTTAATACACTATCCTTTGCACTACCCCCCTTTCCACTTTCATGTGTGTGTGGTGTGTACGTGCATACATGTGTATTATGCTTTTGCATGCATGCTGGTCCATGTGTGTGCATGCATGTGTGTGCATGCATGTGTGTGTTTTTTGCATATGTGTGGGTCCACATGTGTGCTGTTGAAAATCATCCTCAATTGCTGCTCCACCTTGTTCACTGAAGCAAGGTCTCTCAATCAAACTCAGAACTCACTAATATGGTCAGCCTTACTAGCTGGCTTACTTTCTACTATCTGAGTCTAGAATGACAGGTGGGCTGCCACACACACTGGGCACTGATGTGGGTCCAGGGGCCAGTGTTCCAGTCCTCATGTATGCAGGGCAAGTACTTTAACCACCGGGCACCTCCTCAGCCTCTACCCTTTGCTCTTTTGAGGTCACGAATAGCTTTGTGAATCCCTTTAATGTGTGGATGTTGCTTCCCCAGGCTTCACATCTCAGTCACGTTCTCAGTGTGTGAGAGAAGGGGACCACAGCACATCTTCATTGTGGCTGGCTGGTTTTCCACTGTTCCTTCCATGGTCCACACTGGCATCAACACTGGCTTCCTCTCTTCTCATTCACTTGTGGTACATACACCTCCCTGGGATACCTCCTACATTGTCTATTTTATTATCATATTTAGTTAGTGTACAAAATATTGGGCTTCATTACCACTTTTAGCCACGTATAATTATTCCTTATTTTCTTCTCACTACACTTCCCCACTCACTTGCCTCCTGCCCCAAATATCCCTTCCTCTGTTTCATGTCACATATGTGCTTAAATCCTGAATCCTCCCATGAGGGGAAACCTGGGGTATTTTTTATATCTACCCTCTCATTAATTTCTCTTGCCCTTCGCCATTCATTTTCAACCTCATCCTCTCCCTCAGAGTCCCCCTAACTTCCAGGTCGTGCATACACACATATTTTTAAGACTAGGCCACTCACAAGAGAAACATGCAGTGCCTGCCTTCCTGTGTCCCATTTCATCGACACAATGTTCCATACATTTTCCAACAAATGACACCCATCTTTATAAATGAAACATCTAAATCAAACTCCTCTGTCTGTATGCCCCACGTTTCTTTATCTACCCATTGTGGCCACTTGATTCCTTATCTTGGCTGCTGTAAATAGTACCAAAGTAAATATGGCTGTCAAAATGTCTCTGAGGTATATTGCCTGAGAGTCCTTCTGGTGTTTAGCTGGACCATGCAGTAGTTCTATTTTTAGCTTTGGAGACACCTCCAGACTGGCTCCCTCAATGGCTGACTTTTGCTTTCCTCACAACTTTTGCTAATATTTATTGTTTTCCTTCCTGAAGCCACTTGACTGAGACAAGACAAAAACTCAGTGCAATTCTGATTTACGCTTCTCTGATGGCTAAGGATGATGGACAGGTTTTGTATATTTATGGCCAGTTCCTCTTTCACTTTTCCAGTTTTATAAAGCATCATGTGCATGTATCACTAAGACATGAAACAACCACGCAGCCGAATGTTTGCTGTCTGTGCATGATCTCAAGGAGAGGGGCCCAGATCCAGTCACAGGGTGACTTTGAAACTGGACAGGAATCATGAGCATAACCACACTATAACTCTTTCCTCTCTTCAGAGGACAGGAGTTGTGACATCCCCGAATGATCCCCTGCCTCTGTGTGCCATGCCTTCTCCACATATTCACACTCTAAGCAAAGAGAATGATAGCTTTCTCCTCACACCAGCCTCATTCAGAGAAGGGGCAGCCACACTGGGACATCACATCAACCTTAAACCTCTCATCTCTGTCCTGTGTGAGGCCACTGTGGTCAGCACTACATCAGTTTCCAGCCCACAGCATGACCAGTCACAGCCTGTCACCTTGGCCATCACTAGCTCCTCCTGCCAGGTCAAGTCCACATTTAAAGATGAACAATTGAGAGGCTTCAATGTTCCACACCTCCTTGAGAGAGGGTTGGCTACCAAAACACTGTGGGCTTGAAGGCAGGAGCCATGAGTGGCCATGGAATGGCAGCTTCAGAGCTGCCTGGGTCCTGAGCCCATGTGGTACAACTTGTGCTCTCCCATGACAAAGGGTTCTGCAGTGAGCTTGGGAGGTCTTGTGATCAGTTGATCTGTGCTCCTTATAGAATTCTCTATTTCAACTCACCATGCCTCAGAGATAGAGGCTATTTGTAGATGGGTCACCAACGATAAAGTCAAAGTGAGTTTACAGTGGTGGTGTAGGTTAGGCCCAAGGCAAGGTGACGGACATCTTCATCAGAAAGGGGAAACAAGGGTCTGGGAAGATAGCTCAGCAGGTAGACAGGCTAACTGTACAAGCCCAGAAGCGCAATCCTCAGAACTGACATAAAAAGCTGGATGCAGTGAGCATGTCACTCATGCCAGCACTTCTATGGTAAAGGAGGTGGAGACAAGAGCCTCTGGAGAGCTTTGAGGCCAGCTAGTTTGGAGTATAGGGCATAGAGATACCAACAAGGGAAACTCTGTCTCCACAAAGTAGGAGGCCAGAATTGATTCCCCAGAAGCTGTCCTCTGACCTTGACATGTACATCCTCATACTTATTAATGTGCACATACACAGACACGCAGGCACACTAAATAACATTAAAGCAGAGCTGTGACCACAGACAGATATGAGAGAAGATGCACTGTGAAGCCAAAGCAGACACAGCAGGGCCACAACCATGGGCTGTGGAAAGCAAGGGCTGTGGCCATCATAGACACTAGAAAGACAAGGCTGGGTTCTGGCCAGAATCTCTACAGGCATGCAGCTCTGCCGGCTGATACAGACTTCTGCCTCCAAAGCCAGGAGAAATGCCTGTCCTTGTCACTTAGGTTTAGCACCTAGGGAAAGCACCATGGGGACTCTGCTGGTGGACCATCCTGAGACCAAGCGTGGGACCAAGGGGTCCACTTGAACTCTCCCAACAGAGAATTCTAACTTCTGCTGGCTGGAATCAGAGATGCTGGGGGGGGGGGCTGGTGTCAATGACCACAGCAGAGGGGTCATAAAGAACAAATAACAAACATTAGCTGACATCTAGCAAGAAAACAGAGATCTGACAGGTTTTTCATACCTCACAGAACCATAGACTGCAGACAGGTGGATTTCACTGTATGTAAATGATATGCAGTGATTTATTTGGTATAGGGGTGGGGTGTTTTTTAGACAGAGTTTCTCTATGTAGCCCTGGCTGTCCTGGAGCTCAGTCTGTAGACCAGGCTGACCTCAAACTCAGAGATCCACCTGCCTCTGCCTCCAAGGACATATGACAATTTAAAAAGCCTGACTTTAGAAGAAAAACTAAACCCCTCAGACCCATCTCAGTATCTGGGTTCCCATGCATAACAGAGGCTGGATAGGGTTCCCTATTCAGAAGCATCAAGGGCCAGTTTGGCTTCCACCTAATGGGCTCACACCCCCCAGGTGTCCTCCCCATCCCTCAAACCCACTAGGCGAATCAAGGAGAAACTTGGGCTCACACTCATTTTAGATTCTTCTAGCAAACAGGCTCGGATGAGAGGCTTATATTTGTCTAGGGAACAATTTACCTCATGCAGGCCAATTGAGCTGAATAGTGTGGTGCCCACTGCACCCCAAAGCCTGCTCTTACCCTCTCAGGCTCCAGCTCAGGAAGTCATTGACCTGCTGGCCCGGTGAAGATCATCACTGCTCCGAGGCTGCTGAACCCATCCTCGACAGGAAGGGGATAGGCAGGCGTGGTGGTTAAATGGGCAAGGCTTCCTGAATATCAGTCATTAGATTCCTGATTAGAGTTAATAATCACCTAAGATTAGATTCCGCCAGCCGATGTGGGTCAAGAGGAGTTTAACTCAGCACTTAATGCCACAAGATCACAATGAAAAGAACTGAAAAGTTTCTGTGGATTCATGGGTTTTAGCGAGTCTTATATTTCTTTCAACTTATTTCCATTAGCAAAGGGAAATTCTGAATTCTTAAGAACAAAATGTGCTCTAAGATGCATGTTGAAGTTACTGTTGAGCCCTGTGCATACACCTTGGAGGGCACTGGATGTTCTATGCAAGGTCCTTTCACACCACAGGTCATACTTCATGACCTGTCTGCCTTGTAGCCTGGGGGAGAGGCTACAAAAGAGAAGCTATGAAAGGGAAGAGTGGGGGTCCCTGGGGTTTCTTGCTGCTTGTAGCCACACTCAGGACAGAGCCTGGCACCCACTGGGATGCAATAAATATCTGTTGAGTAAATGAATGTGCCTAGGAACGAGTGGCTAGTAGACTTGAAGAGCAGGCAGAATGAGCAGAAGTGGAGAATTCAAATTGTCTCTGGGCATGTGGTGGGCAAAAGTCTTTTATATCCAGAGCTGGGAGAAGGCTTGGGCAATAAAGTGCCTGTCACACAGGAATGAGGACTGGAATTTGGATGTGTAGCTCAGGATACACAACAAATCTAGGCACAGAGGTATGTATCTGCAGCCCAGTCCTGGAAGGCCAGAAACAGATGGATTCCTAAGGCACACTGGTTTTGTAGCCTTGTCAAATCAATAAGCTCTGGATACAGAGAGACCTGATCTCAAAAAGTAAGGTAGAGAGGACTAAAGGCTGGCTTAGCAGTTCAGAGTGTTTCCCAGCACCCACATTAGACAGCTTGCAACTACCCATAAAATCTAGCTCCAGGGAATTAAGTGCCTCTGGCCTCTGGATGTACCTGCACATGGATGGTGTGTATGCGCACGCGCATGTGTATCTGTGTGTGTGTGTGTGTGTGTATGTTATTAAAAGCAAAATAAATCCTTTTAAAGAAAAGAAGGAAGGTGGAAAACAATATTAGATGTTGAACTCTGGCTTCCACATGTATGCACACACATGTGCATACACACAAACAACCCCCCCCCCCACACACACACTTGTACGTTGTTTCAGGGAGAATTGTAAAGACTTCATGAAGGAAGTAGCATTGGATGCCACCTTGAAGAAATCTCAGAGTGTACCTGCTGCTACCAAGCTGCAAGTGGAGTGTAAGCAAGGTGTACAAGGCTTCTTGAGAATGCTGGGTCTTAGGGAGAGTCACTTTCAAATCCTATGTGAATGGACATATCACACATATGCATGCATCGACAGGAAAGCACCCAGCATTCTGTTGGTACCCATGTCAGAAAGCTCCAACCAAGGCAAGCTCAGGGAGGAACCTAAGAAGGAAGTCTTCAGCTGAGATCTGACTGGGAGAGACTATAGGGCAGGAGAAGACCTGGGTCAGGAGAAGGGTACATGTCATCTACATCTGTGGAAGAAGTAAAGAGTAGGGAAATAACTATAAGATACCAGGGTGGAAAATGTCAGCCCTGGGGAGTTGGGCTGTGCCTTTCTGGTCACCACTGAAACTCATGAGCATCAGACATATGAGCTGATGGACAGTGGGAGAGCGTTAATAAGGCAATCATCTCCAGAGCTCTTACAGCCTGCCAGGCAGTCTATGGAAAGCACTGGTATTCATCCCATTTATGGTCAAGGAAACTGAAGCACAGGCCAGTAAAAAACCTGAATCTGAGGGCTGCTAAGGGGTGGGCAAGGACTCTGTTGCTTGTCCTGCCCCAAGGTCCCTCAATCTAGTCCTTGTGGAGGGTCAGTGAGACTGGAGGATAGAGAAGAGGAAGCAGTGCAGGGTGGCTCAGAATAAGACACACAGAACTTGAAAGTCATGGCAAGGTCACAGGTGATGTGTAGACTTGGAGTTCAGAGACAGATGGAAAAGTGCAGGGACCTGGCAGGAGGTGGAGGGGCTGGCTGGGTCTAGGGTACTGGCTCTGAGGATTCTGAGAATCAGGAAGTCCATCTTAACTGGCCCTTTGGTAATTTGCCTTCATGTGTCTAAATACAAAGGTCTCAAAATAACTGGGGTGTAGATACGTTCCCTTTATGTTACAATGCATGTTACCACCTTTTGAAGTCTAATTTTCAATGACTTTAGCTGAGTTCTCTCTTAAATCTCTATCAAACCTCCTTTCAAACAAGGGAAGGTAGCATTTTTGAAATATCTACTAGAAATTGTTGTCTCATACCAGGAAAACCCCTTCTAAATTTATTCCTTTCTCCAAAGGGTTCCAGTTCATTGTAGGCTTGTGCTCACTTAGGGAAAGCCTAGCTGAAGTTTTCCTTTGGGCTCCCATTTTTCCAAGCCTGTGCCTCTACTGCTTTTGAGATTATCAGCTGCCCTTGAGTGTGGTTAAACATTCACCTCCCTTAGACTTCTGCCCTAGACACTAAAAGCTACCTTTATTAGATTCATCCAAGTAGAGAACTGGGCAAAGGAAAAGCCGATAATGTTTGGTCTCCAGAGTAAAAGAAAGCCGCTCACTCTTCCTTCTGAATCCTGATAAGTTCCCCACCCACTCTACCTACAGGACCCTGCAAAGAGGCTTTACTGCTCCTGGTAGGGAGCTGTCCACCAGAGGCTTTCTCCCTCCCCACCGCTGTCCCATTGGCTGAGAACTGCAACCTTCTTGCTGGCCTCCACATACCAGCCCAGATGCACATTCTCCACTCCTTTCTCATGGTCTCATCAGGATTCCAGGTTCAGTGGCAAGGGTGGGTGCCCTTTGTCCACCATCTTTAATCTACCCTCCCTCTAGTCACTGTCCCCAGTGATTCTTTTCCATGTCTCCACTTTTTTCATGATGCCTTCACTCATCTAAAATCCTCTCTGCTTCAGAAAAAGGCACCAGCTTCCAACCTCACGGCTCCACGTTCCCTCCGGTGCTGTTGTTGGGCCCAGGCTCTTCTAGAACTTGGGACAATTCTTCTGCCTTGGATTCCCAAGTGTGAATGATAGGCATGTGCCACCATACCTGGCTTCATCCCACATTCATGACCAACATTGTCACATGAGCCCCCCAAACTCTGTATTTCAAGGAGCCCTGTCTTGGCATGAAGACCCCTTTCTTTGCTGTACACTTTTCAAGTCTCTTTCCTTACAAATCACTTCCTGTGCCATGCACACCTGCACATCTTTGCATATTTAACCTCCTTTGAAAAAACTGACTTTCCTATGTCAATACTCCACACTGAGTATAGCAGGTCAGGCTTGCTTTTTATGATTTCAAATCAACAGTAATAGAATGTTTTTCCTAATGGGAAACTCATTGGTCAAAGTGACTTTTTTGAAGGAGAGATCATGGAGGTCACACTGTGTAATTTCAAGTACTTTAGGTTCCTGCTTACAAAGCAGCAAGCAGGAAAGGTAAACCAAGCCTTCCCTGCCTGCATCTGGTGACATCTGCAGTATTTTTCAAAGTGAAGAACGAGGCAATGCTAACACTTGAGCAAAATGCTTCCCTAAAAGTCCAAGGGCACAGCAACCACACACTGCTGGGCTTATTTTCATTGTCAATAACTTTCACCTGCTCAGACATGACCCCATTGCAGCCAAAGTTCAAAGTTTTCAGAACAGGTCTTTCTTTGTAGCATCAGTCTTTATACACAGGAATAGAAAGTGAGTGGATGGTGAATAAAACCCTCCCCCAGTTACCACACGATGCCTTAAAGCAGGCTGATCTGTGACTAGAGCCTGGAATGCATCAGAGCAGCTCGGCTTGTGATTCTAGACAGAGGGGAGCAGGGCTCTGTTCTTGGCAAACCATAGATATCACTTTGACCAACCAGAAAAGCCATCTGGAGAAAAAAAAAGGCAGCTAAAACTTTTTCCAGTAAAAAAACCGTCTTCATTTAGCATGGAGAGAACACAGAAACACCTGCTTTGGGGCTACTAAGGTCTGTCTCCTGCTGCATGACTTAATCTTGCGTCTTTACAAAGTCTTGTTTCACCGTGAATACTCACAGAAAGCTGGCTGCTAAGGCCTTGGTATGCTTCAGAATGGGCACATCCACCCATCCATCTCTAATTACCAGGTCTTTCCCCTTGATACTTATTGCTTGTCACCTCAGAGTAGTTATCACATAACCACAGACTTGTTCAGTTACAAATGGCTGTCGAGAGCCCAGGGGCCCCCTAACTCTTGACCTTACCCTAATCTTGAATTGTTCATAACAAGTTTCAATAACCTTTGGGGCAATTAACCATTCTGTGCTCTACCCCCTGACTTTTAGGATTCAGGCTGATGCTTTTTCAAAGGCTTCCTTGTGTTCTCCAAGCAGAAAGTGTCAAGTAAGTGGATCCAATTAGAAATGCTCACTCCTTTATGATTTCCAAATCTCTTAAATCCAGCAGAATAAAAGCATCCTGAGGGGTGATACCTGCAGAGGCATTTAATTTCTCCTAAGAACATATATCCCATGCAAGACCCTTAGCCCATTAAATACTTCAAGGCTTGAGAAACGGCTTGGTAGTTAAAGAACTGGCTGCTCGTCCAGAGGACTTGGATTTGATTCCCAGGACCCACAAGGCAGCTCACAACCTTTCAGGAGATCCAATGCTCTTTTCTGGCCTCTATGGACACTAGGCATGCATGTGGTGCACAGACACACATTCAGGGAAAACACTCACACATTTAAAACTTTTTAAGTTAACGCTACATGTTTCAACTCACAAAACTTTAACCACATTTCTTTCTCTGGCAAGTATTTGGCATTTGAGTCCAAGGTCTTGCAGAAAAAAATAGCATTTTGTTTAAATAGATCTTCAGGGTTTGTAGTGTTGTAAAAATGTCTATTTCATATAACTCCCACATCTAGTGATAATTACAAACACATTGATTTGCCTGCAACCACCACACTTTAACCCCACTGCCACAGGAACTACATCCTGGGCATAAGGAGAGCTGCTAACTGCCAACAGGTGCCCCACAGTGGAAATCAGAGTGTAGTACTTGCCAGTTCAGAGATACCTGCCCTTTCACACACACATGTTCCTATGCACAAGGGGATTATACAGCAGTGAGTTCTTGCTGATCTCAACTCTGCCAATCATTTACATATTCAACGAGATTCTACAAGTTACTACAAAATCTATGGTGCTAGCAGGTCAATAGTGAACAGATCCCAAACCCTCAACCCTTCATCCCCAACATCTCACCCCCACCCCCAGTCTCAGAGATCTAGACTCAGTAGGAATAGGCAGAATCTCCAGAACCATGGTGCCAGGTGACACCTACACATGGGTCCCAGTAAGCTGTAGGAGGCTGCCTTTTAGGAGGTCCCCAGTAATGGTGTGGTCTAATGGGCATCTGACCTTTTGACATTGCACTGTTATATCATCTACAAATGCACTGGGTCACACTCACAGCTAGCCTGGGACACACATATCCTGCTGGCCATTAGTTGGACACCTCTGGAGATGCAATGGAGTGAGGACACATGCAGGACTTGTCTGTCACTTGCCAAAACCTGGAGTCCCACTCACATTCTAAGCTAACAGGAACCATTTAGAGGATACTACTGTGCTCCTTCTAATAGAGGCCTCTGCTCTCTGCTTTACCTGTTTCAAACTGAAATCTGATGAGAGAGTATGGGAGGGTAGTGAGAAAATCTCTTTCTCTCTCTCTCAAAGTCTCTGAGAGTTCAAAAAGCTGTTACGGCAACAAATTAGCTCGGGGGAGTAGGTGAGCAACACAGGTGGCCCAGAGCCTGAACTGCCCCAACAGCTACTTGATGGGCACGGTTGTTTTTGGCTGCTGTTTCTCGATGTCACAACCCTTCAAAGTGATCTAGAGAAGAAATGTATTTTCTGTTGAGAAACAGCAGCTCAGGGAGGTGGACAGAAGTCTGTGGCCTAGCAGGTGGTAGCTGAGAGGCCGGGACCCAAATCATAATGAATGTCATTACACCTGCCACATCCAGGTGCTTCTCCAATGCAATATCTCCATTGCCCTTTCCTTTACATTGTGCAGACCCCAAACCGGCTCAGCTCAACTAGGAAGACTTCATCCAAGAGCAAGGGGTGACATGCACAAACTCTTCTAGGACACCGCTGCCACCACCTCTTGAGGCTCAGCCATTGAAGGCTGCAGAGACAAAGTGAGTGTACACACCCACACCCACACACACCTTTTGAAGAACAAATAAATCCATAGAACAGTCTGGTAAGCCACGTGCCTGGTGTGCCTCTCCACTGGAAGCCCAATGCACATATGAAACATATGCACATATGAAATGCTCTCAAGGGCTAAGCAAGCTCTAATAAACATCACATGCTTCTCTCAGAAAAAACTCCTACCCAAGACCCAACTCTTTCTGGGGGATGTACTTCAGCATAGCACATGCTGTGAACTTGCAACTTCGGGCTTGATGTTTAACAACCAAAACCAAAAACAGAAACCTTACAAAACCCCAAAACAATAACAAAAATCCTCTTATCACCAAGTTGGAGATTTAAATTCTGTGCCTAATTTTCTCTAAGCCCATGGCCATAGATGATATAGTTTATTTTGTGCATTAAAAAGGCCAAAGACACAGAGATAGCAAATGTTTGTCCCATACACAGAAACTATAGCTTGTTTGTTTGTGTATTTATTTGTTTGTTTGTTTATTTATTTATAAGAAGGGGGTCTTTCTGTATAACCCTAGTTAGTCTAGAACTCACTATATAGATCAGGCCCTGGAACTCACAGAGCTCTGCCTGTCATTGCCTCCCATGTGGTGAGATTAAAGGCATGCACTACCACACCACTGAAACTATATCTGTTAAAACAGTGCCCACCAAGCTGACAAAATCAAAAATAAAAACAGGGCCTCTATCCCTTATGCCTCCCAAAGCAGATATTCAACAGGTCACAACCTTGGCTGCAATGCCACAAAGTTAGAACAAACACTGGCCACCAAGAACATCACCATCCCACACAGAGGTGCAAGAGTAAACAGGAAGAAGGGAACTCATTGTAGTTAAAATGTGTTTATCTCAAGCAAAGAGACATTTCATTTGATGCCTTAATAAAACCTTTTCAAACAATATTATAAAACCACAAATAATCATAACATTTAAAAGAGGCACAAAAGACTAAGATATCCATTCTCTCACTACCTTCCAGTTTCTTTACATTTTAACCATTATGATGATAGTTATAAATTTATTTTGTTTGTCTGACTGTTGTCTTGGTTATTATTATTTGCTTATCTTAATTTTTTCGAGCGGGTCTTACTGTATGGCACTGGCTGGTCTAAAACTGTGTGTAGATCAAGCTGGCCTTGAACTCACAGAGATCCTCCTGCCTCTGCCTGAGTACAGGGGTTAAAGAAATGTGCCACAAGGTCTGATTATTTATTTGTTTTTGAAATAAGGTCCTATATAGCCCAGGCTAGCCTCAAATTTATCATACATTGTTGATACTCCTGCCTGTATGTCCTTAGTGTTGGTATTACAAGCATGCGCCACCACATCTGGTTTATGTGGTACTGAGTCTCAAACCAAGAGCCTGGGGCATGCCAGGCAAGCACCACACCAACTGAGCTCCATCCATCATTTCCTTATGTTCTGGCACGAAAATCAGTTTCATAAACAAGCCCATGGCTGTCTTGTTCATGAATGACACAGTAGCCCTCAGAAGCAACACAGCAAGCATGAATAAAAAGAATGAATGATATATACTCATACATATTAATATATGCATTGGCTAAATACTGTATCTAAACCTAGTGACATATTATACAGACACTTTAAATGCAACAAAAATACATTTATTCACATGAAAATATTTTTCTCAACCTAATAGTTAATAAAGCAAATTATTTTTAAAAAAATCAATGTAGAAGCATGTTTTCTCTTCTCTCACTTTCCACCCCTTACACACACACAGACACACACACACACACACACACACACACACACACACAAGTTTTAGAACTCTGTTTCTAGGCTTGGCAAACATAAGTTACAAAGAACAACTTCAGCTTTCAGAACTTGGGAGACTGAGGCAGGAATAGAAAGAATTCAAGGATAGCCTCTGCTACATAGCAAGATCCAGGCAAGTACACACTACATAGCAGGATACTGCCCTACAAGCAAACACTGTGAGTCTGGTGCTTCCATACATATTTAAGAGGCAGGAAAAGAAACATTTTTCATTTATCACCAGGCCCCACTCTCTCTGGGCTCTTATATGGCCAGTAAGGAACGTTCATCTGATTGTTTCTTGAGGCCATCCCTGATGGTGAAACTCGCTTACCATGTAGTCAAATTTAATCTAAAAACAGCTAGAAAACAGCAGGTCAGTCTTACTAGTCAGTTTTTATAACCAGTCAGTAAGACCACTTCTAAAGCAATACCACCTCCTTGTAATTAGCACCAAATCAGCCTGCCAAAAAGAAATGAAATTCCCAGGAAACAGACACACTCAGAAATGAGACACAACTCCATCCATTTGCCTGGCTTTATAAGCCCTGAAAAAGCATTTACTATTTCACCGCAAGATAATCTACCCTACCTCCTGGCCCCCTGCTATCCTGAAATGCAACCAAGGACAGCATTTACAACATTCCAGTCTGGAAGCTCCATGAACTCTCTTTACCTGTGATGACAACGTCTTGCTCCTGAGCTTGACTTGCCCCACTGGGAAGACAGGGCCTTGAACTTCAGCCTTGGCTGTAGGACATTAAGGAAGGAACCAGTTACAATATGTTCTCTGGATCACCCCCAACTCTCCACCACCTTGGAAAAGTCACTGTGACCCTGCTGCCTGCAACCACTACAGTGCTCCAGGGTCGCCCAAGAAAGTTCTGAGTGTTCCTCTCTCAAGAAATGCTAGGAGGGGAGGGGCCATTCTGGTTTCCTTAGAAGAAAGAAGTGAGCCGGGATAGGTGTGGGTGAGCAACCCCCATAGTAGCAGAGTGCCTCTCAAAGACTAAGGCATTATAATTCCATGAATTTTCTTAAAGAATCTTAACTTTGGAGAAACACTTTCCTTTCCTTAGAGAGTGAGGAGAGAGAGAGGAGAGAGAGAGAAAGTTTGGGAAAAGGAGGGGTGCAGTGATTCCAGGCTAGTTGGAGTGGGCTCCCGGCCCCCTTCATTCCTTGCAGACCAGCTGCGCAGCCAGTTTCGCAGAGGAAACTTAAGTTGTCCCCACAGAGGGCCTGCTGTGGCACTGGGCTCTGGAGAGGCAGGAATATAGGGTGGCTTTGGCAGAGCCTCTACCCTACTGCTGGGGCCTGTCCTACATCTCCCCACTATGGTCAGGCGCAATGTGGGTACTGGTGCTCAGAGAAGGTCGACTGCTGGTGACACGGACCCACCGGCGTTTCTCCAGATTCACAGGAGTGGCTGGGCTCAGTGATCCAGGATCAGTCTGTGCGGTCCTCAGGTTACCTCGCCACTGAGATCCTTGAGGGTCTCAGGAAACGCCCCCCGGTGGGTGACGCCCAAATGCACAGCGCCGTAGAAAGGGCGCGCCCCGATGTCCCCGCCCGTGGGCCCTCCCCTCCAGGGGACAACCAGAAGACCCAGCGTCGTTCCAACTCAAGGACTCCAACGAAGCCCCCAGCCCCACTACCAGCTGCGAACACCAGAGTTCGGAGCCGGCGCTCGGCGCTTGCGGGGACCCGAAGTAGCTGACGGTCCCGCGGGCCCCGAGAGTCGCACGCGTTCCCAGTCTGTGCCCTCGCTGGTGCCTGTGGGTCTCCAGACCCGCGCCCCTGGTTCGCGCGCATGCGCCAGCGAGCCCCTCCTCTCCCTGTCCACCCACTTCACTGTCCCAGGACAGGGGACGCCTGGCTCCCGCCCTCGCGCGCGCCCTCCCGCTCCCGGGCACCTGAGGCTGCGCTCCGCCTGCGGGTTCGCGGGACCAGCGCGCCCGGGGAGGAGGCGCCAGGCGGGACGTGAGCGGCTGCCTCCGCCCCCGTCACCCCTGTCGTGGGGCCGCCGTGTCCCGGGCCCCGGCCCGGCACCGCCTCCGTGCACCCGTGCCAGCCGCGCCCCCACGACACGCGCCGCCCCTCGGACGTCCCCTGCGGGGTCCCGTGGCGAGGTGACCGCCCCGGAAACCCCGCCCCCTAGGCCTGGGCCACGGCTCCGGACGAGACACACCCCCCAGAGAATAGCTCTTGATTGGCTGCTGCGGGGCGGGGCGGGGCTAAAGAAGCCCGGGGCAGCTCTCCCCGACGCCCATTTAGTGTCTGCCCCCCCACCCCCACCCCGCGTCCGTTGGTAAACTGAGGCTGGTTAGGTGTAGGAACTGCCCAAGGTCACCCGACCGGCGAGAAAGCCCTGCGGAAAGGGTCCACCCCGACGCGCACGTGCTCCAGCTCTCAGCCTGGCGCACTAGCCCGGACTGAAGTTCAAGGCTGAGGGCTGGGTACAGCTTCAGGCCGTGTGCCCTCAGTGAGCTGGTCTAGACCACCGTGCGCACCCCTAGAGTCCCGGGAGTTCGTGGCTGGCGGGAAAGATCTGATCGTTAGGGCCTCAGGATGAGAAAATGGGGAGAAGGGAAGAACGAGCCGGGGCACGCGGCAACAGGTGGCCAAGGTGCTAGGGTGGGTGTGACGGGCGGGGGAACTAGGAGGCTGAAGGGCAACAGGGGACAGCGGCAGGGAGGCGCGGTCGCTCCGACCCTCCGCCCCCGCCCCGCCCCGGGCTGCGCCCCCTCTGCGTACGCTGGGGGATTGAGGGGCTGACTGTACCCAGCTGAGGCGCTGGGGCTCTGCCAGCTGCCGGTGCGGGGGGTAAGGGGGAGGCGGCGCCTCAGCCGCTTTGTTTGTGTCGCCTCTGGATCTCCGCTCACGGAATGCACACGGTCCCCCACACGGTCCCCCGGGTGCCAACGCATCAGGCTACCGCTCCTTTGGGAACGAAATGTGTGCTATGCCAGCCCTCCTCTCTATCCTCACTCTGTGCCTGCCACTATGCTATTTGTGGCGATGAGCACCGGGCAGGATCTACTCGGGAAAGGAAACTTTAAGCACACATCTCTCTTGACTCGGGGACCTCGGGACCTGACCAAACTGGCACATTCAGGAACTTGTTTTAAACTCACCCCTTGCTGATTAGCCTCATACCTGTGGCGAACTTTGCCCCATCCTCCAGACACCCACAGAACATTCCCTACTCGTCTACTGGCAAGCCCTCCTTTTCTTGCTCACACTGGCCAAGGAAATTGCTACTATTTGTATAATGCTTCACAGCTTGCAAAATTGGGACTCTGGAGATGGCTGAGTGGGTAAAGGTGCTTGCCACCAATCCTGATGACTTGAATTTGAACCTGGGGACCCACATGGTAGAAGGGAAGTTGTCCTCTGACCTCCATATGCACGGGTGCGCGCGCGCACACACACACACACACACACACACACACACACACACACACACCAGCCACCCTGCCACATACAATAAATAAATGGAAAATATTAAAAGAGCTTGCAAAGTGACCTGCCTATATAATTATGATTTTATGAACTACCCAAGAGACAAACAGAGGCAGCATTAAGGAATCACCCCACCAGTGGCAGCATTATGCTAGGTGACATGCTGATAACAGTGAGCAAGAATGGCCAGAAGCTACTCATGGGGTTGCATCTCTGAAGGACATCCTCCCTAGTGTACCAGGTGGCCAGGGTGACCATTGTAAAAAGAGATCTTGGTTACCAGGTGTACAGCAAACTCCAAGGACCAGAGTCCGCATGCAGAGATGTTGCCTCTTTCCCCCCCCCCCCCCCAGAATGTTCTGCCATAAACCTAGGTGTTTGGAATGATCTGGAAAGAATGGTTAGGAATGAGAAGTAAGGATGTGGGAGAGGGCAGTAGACTCACTATGAACACAGAACACAAACAATTAACATTTGGGGTCCTTGGAGCTTCCAAGGTTTTAAGAAAAGAAAACTTGTTTCTTTGCTTGTTTGTTTTTTAATTACATGTCCAGAGGAATCATACTTTTGAACAAAAGGCTCCCATCTGGCTTCCCTTAGACATCTGGAACATCTCCTCCTCTGTCACTTGTCCCAGAGGACAGTGAATTTTGTTTGGGAGAGTGCTGAGAGAGAGAGAGAGAGAGAGAGAGAGAGAGAGAGAGAGAGAGAGAGAGAGAGATTGAGATTTATTCAAGGGCTTGTCCTACACCCACCATGAGAGAGGCTGTCTCAGAGGGTGCACATTTGGCTCTGGGATGCCTCTGCAGACTCTCTCCTTGCTTCCTAGGATTTTGGTGGGTGTGCAGACACTGCCTGTGCAGGGCTCAGTAGACACCCATAATCAGTGCCCTAGTTGGCACATTAATGACCCCATTGGGAGTTTTTGGGACATGCGTCTCAGTTCACTTGGAGATGTCTTTTGAGACTGCAATGTGCACATGTGTTATGCCACATTTATAGCTATCCTGGGACATGTGTGGTCCACAGGATGCAGCTTAAACACACTTGTCCCTTCCATGTTGATATCTCCTGACTAGTTGCAGGTCCAGGAGAGAAAGTCAGTCTGTGACGCTCCTACAGCACACACCCACCTGAAGGTGGATGGAAGACATCCCTGCAGGGAGGTTCCTGCAGCAAGCATACAGACAGTAGGCTAGAGTCCAATGCAGGAAGCATAAGAGTCCCATTAGCTGCCATGCTCCAGCACTTGGAGATTCTCCCATGGGTCTATGGTCTAGACCCATCTGTATTTACCTTGCAGCTTATGTAAGTTCTTTCCAGGAACCACCCCCAGGCCTCTGAGGGTCACTGGTTTGCCCTCTGCTGATCTGCAAAGCCCTCCTGTCATATGTCATCTGCCAGGACAATGGCCTCTGATCTCCTGGAAGCCTGCCTTCAATCAGGTGGTGGAAATCCACCAGGGCAGAAGAAGTAGGTATTTGCTGATGGAAAATAGGAAGTTGCAGGTGGCCAGAGGTGGACTTCAGTGGAGATCAACCCTGGTTTATACTTGGATGCCACCCTAGGACTGGCACTCACCATCCAGGAAACAAAGTATGTTCACCTTAGACATGAGACTCCTCACAGTAGCCCTGGAAGGTAGTTCCACCTACTCCCAACTTTACAGGTGGGGAAATCAAGGGCAGAAGTCACCTAGGGGAGTGGGTATGCTCTAAGACCTCAAGTCTTTTCTGCCATCTTCACTTATCCGGTACAGAGGTCACCTGCTGGTTTTGACACTCCAGACTCTGGCAAATATTGGAGACTGGTGCTCTGGACAGTCAGTCCTGGCTCCGGTACTCTTGGGGTTAGCATCAGACAATTCAAAAGGGAAAATGGCTTAAACCAGAAGAGTGTAGAAGTGATCAAAGGTGGGCAGAGGTGATGGGGTCCTATCCAGGAAGGGCCTGCTAGCTGGGGAGGGTAAGGGGAGTATGGAGTTCTGGCATTTGTCCTTAGGTTTGTGGGAAGTTGGCCATGGGTGGTTTTACGTGGGGCTGCAATCCCATCCAATCAACAGATTAGAAGAAAACTATGCCAGCTATAGTAGTTACGCAGGCAGTGGAGGTAGGTAAAGTTATGCACTCACTGGAGGGCTGCAGGATCTGGAACTTTCTGCCCATAAATTGCTACATCATGGACACTCTACCCTTTATGACAATTAACCCATTTCCAGCCTTAGTTTACAGACTGCCTTTGCTCATCATGAGTCAGATGTCTGTATTTGTAAATCTTGGAAGGTCAAAACAGCCTGCCCACAGTAATTCTGCTCTTTGCCCCTCTCCCCTGCCAGGGCATCCAGACACTCTCCTTGTGGACACATGCAACTACATCCCCAGTGGGCTATGTCTTGGAACACTGGGTCATAGGTGCCTTTTATCCAATCCAGAGTACAGACTTGCAGACTGACCTACTGTGAATTGAATCTCAGTGCAGAGTCAAGTAGACAGATATAGTTCCAAAAGGATATCTGTTCTGACCTGGACAGGAGGTAGGACCATGAGCTACATTTCTGTGAGGGGGCAAGGGTCAGGAGAGTAGAGATAAGGCATAGTGTGATAATCACAAATGCATGCCAGGTGTGGTAGCTTGTGCACGTGGCAGGCAGAAGAAGGTGGATTTCTGTGAGTTTGAAGCCATCCTGGTCCACAAGCAAGTTCCAGGACAGCCAGGGCTGCATAATAGAAGAGACCCAGTTTCAAACAAACAAACTGAATGTGCTTTCTTTGTTTTCAAGAACTTGTAGTCAAATTCAGTCTGAAAGTACTAAAAGTAAATAAACATCTTACATATTTTAAATAATGTTTACTACAGTGTACTATTCACCATTCTGTTTGTTTTCTGATCTCTTACTGTGCCTGCTATGTAAATTAAACTTTATCCTGGGCCTGCCTGAATGATTAGGAAAATTCGAGGTTTTCCTAAATTTTCTCCTTAGCGTCTGGTACTGCGTTTCAACATCAACTGGGGCTTGGGAGTGTGCATGCTGCCTCTTCTGGGGATACACTCCCTCAGTCCCCTAATGCAGAGTCTGCTCTATCCGTCACTCTGTAACTCCCGCAGGAGCTGCCCCATCTAGCAAGCAGGGCTGTTGTTTTTTTCCTGGAGTCCTAGTGAGAATGAGAAAATCACTTGTATGACCTCTCTGAACGGAAGGTCACAATCTTCTTGGCATCTGTCACATGACCAAGCTGCCCTGTGTTCCAGTCCCTCCTTCCATATAACATGTAGCTAGCTCAGTTGCCTACTATCTGGCCATTTCTCGTTGCCCTGTTATGGCTACCATTCAGCATAGATGATCGGAGTCCTCACTCCTGCGACACCTTGGCTACATGCCTCCTCCTTCTAGTCCCTGCTCCGCTCTGTTGCCTTCTATAGAAGCATCTCTCCTGTCCAGAGAAGCCTGCAGGCCCTGGGCTCCAGAACACTCTGTATAAGGGGCTGCAGCATGTCCCCAGAGCTCAGGAAGGCTGCCCTTGTAGATAAGACCAGCTGGGTGGCCCTGGGTTTTACCAAAATGGGGAATTGGACTGTGTCCCACACCTGGATCCCTAGAAGAGGACAGGTCATATTTAACAAATCTTTTCTTTTGTTTTGCTTTTTAAATCTTCAGCAAAGTGGAGGGAAAGCATGGGTTTCAGTTTGTTATTAGTTGATTTAAAGAAACACACTTTTCTTTCCTGAGTGTCCTTTGTAATCTATTATGGTTGAAAATACCCTTCCTTGATGAAAAATCCCTAAGTAATACGCTGGTGTTATGAAGAAGGGATGAATTTGTTCTGACTTGGTCTCACCAAGGGCTGGCAACCACATGATGAGTCTCCAAGAGGGTTAAAAAACAGCTCTCTGCTGCAGCTTCCCACCTCTGGCCTGAAAGGCTGTTTACAGATCCACACAAGGTGAGTGGCAAAGGCTTCTTGACATGGTTCTGGACTTTCCATGCCCTGCCCTTTCCCCCACGGCCTTATTTGTGATATTTATTTTTCAAGTCAACACACTGGCTTATGTTGAGACTTGCAGCGTGAAATACAAGATTCTATGTGAGGGCTTGATTCTGATCTTGCAGGAGGCCAAGGAGCAGGGTGTGGGCGGTACAGCCTGCAGGAGTTGTGCACACATGGGGCTCTGGCACAAGGCACTGGGCACCCTCCCAGGGCTCAGATTGGAGAGGCATGTTCCCTCTGCTAGAAGCCTCGGATGGTCCCCTGGAGACAAGGACAGGAGCATCATGCCTCATGGTATAAGAGGCAGCCCATATCTCTGGAAAAGGCCTGGGGCAGTAAGGGACATGGGGCCAGGCCCTATCAGAATGGCAGATTTATGGTTAGCTGGTAGGAGGGCCTTGGGATCTGGAGCTCCATCCTCACATTCCCCGGATGGAAGACTGGAATGAATTGAGGTCTCTTGTCAAGGACTAGTGCTGAGTTCCACTTTTAAAACAGTCCTAAACCTATGTGGCAGTGCTAAGTGGAAGCCAAGGGCTAAGTTGGTGCTTTACAAGCACGATTCCCATCTCCTGCCCAGCAACCACAGCGCCGACAGACAGAAAGCTGGGCTCTGGGATCTTACCCAGATGCTGAACCACATCTCAGTACTCCCTCATTATCTTGGGCTACAATGTCCTAAGCTGGCCATGCACTGTCTAGCCTAATTACTGTCCCTGGCACCTGTCTTTACAGTCCCCTAGTGCCTTGGGAAAACCTCAGTCTACTGCTTACTGGGTCATTTTCTGGCTTTCATCCCTCTTCAGTTGGGGAAGAGTCTATGTGGTCTTGGCACCCAAAGGGCTTCCACACAAGGCTGCAGGCTGACTCATGGTTTCTCTTGCTGTTGGATGGAATGGTGCCAGCTACATGTTGTCCACCTGGGAGCAAGTGATAGCTCTCTAACTCCTCCGTCCAGAGGTATGGCTGCAAAATCATCCTGCCAAGACACAGAGAGTCTTGGAATATAGGCAAAGGGGTGTTTGGTCTTATAGGCGATGGGCAGCCAAGAGGGGCGCCAAGCACCTGTAGACTCAAGCACAGGGACTTTCCTGACTACTTGTCCTAACCTGCCCCCACCCATGTCCAGGAGAAGTAGAGGCCACTATGCAGAGATGGCACACACAAGGAACAATGGATCTCTGCTGTTGAGCTGGCCAGAGGTTCTTCTGTCTTGACATAGAGAAGCAGCTGTCCTGGTGTGGGGGGCGGGGTAGAGGATTCATTGCTGCAATTAACAGAAGCAGGCAGGTCCAAGTGGTGAATCCTAAAATTCAACAGTAAGTGTGCTGCTTACAGGGGTGACTTAAATGACTTTGGAGATTTGAATCCCAAGCTCATTAGCATTTCCCAGGTAGGTCTGGGAAATTGCAAGCAAAATTAGAAAGAAAACAATCCTGAAAAAAAGCCAGTTTATTCAGAGTGGAGGGACTTTGTTTCACCCTCCATATAGAAATGACCCTTGAATAGATCTGTTTCCAGTGTTTGTCTGAGTGCATGTGGTGTGTGGTATGTTTCTGTGGGCATGGGTGCAAATGTATGTGTGCAGATGGACATCCCGAGGTATTATGCCTCAGGCATTATCCACTTTTTTCCTGCTGAGACAGAGTCTCTCACTGGCCTAGAACTTGAGCTCCAGGGGTATGCCTGTCTCTGCAACCTCAGGACTGGGATTACAAGTATGTACTTCAGTGTCTGATTTCTTTTACATGGGTTCCGGGGCTTGAACTCAGTTTTTAATGCTTATAAGGCATTACTGACTGAAATATCTGTCATACTTGCTTACACTTAAACAACTTCATTTTGCATTAAAAAAAAATTATTTGGGGGAGGTGCACACCATGACCCACATGTGGAAAACAGAGAAAAACTCATGAGAGTTGTCTCTCCTACCACATGGGCTCCAAGGATCCAAGTCAGGTCATCCGGCTTGGGAGTAAGTGCCTTTGTCCTTTGAGCCAGCCTTCCAGCCCCTTGTTTATACTTAATTTATTAAGAGCAAATCTGTCTCTTCCTGTCTACCATACACTGAGGTGGAAGACACAGTTAGGATATACCATCTCCCTGCCTCTGCCCTAGCCACCTGCACACCTGTGACTCCCTGGACAGGACAGTCCTCTGCAGGATTCTTGAGGAGAGCTGAGGTGCACCATGTGCTAGGCCTGAATGTAGTCATTTCTCTATCATAGTTAAAATGTGATCTCTAGTAGAGCCTGGAGAGCATGGCATCCAAAGGCCATGTAGGTGGCTGCTGCTCAGTCTGCAGTTCTTGGGTTGAGGCTGAGTCTTGCTCTACAGCGCAGGTTTGCCTAGAACTCTTGATAATCTGCCCAGGCTCAGCCTCCTAAGTGCTGGGATAACAGGCATACCGCTTCTTCTGTCTGGGTGCTTCCTGGTGGAGTCTTAATTACGTTTTTACTATTAGTTTTGTGTATGTGCGTGTGTGTGTGTGTGTGTGTGTGTGTGTGTGTGTGTGTGTGTGTGTGTGTGTGTGAGTGTGTGTGTGGTGTGCCTCACACTGCATCTCGGGCCTTTGAGTCAATCTTTGCTGGGTTTCATGAGACTGTAGATGGAAGGTCCTTATAACAACAATTTCTGTTTACTTACCACACTTACCACCTCAGATCATTTGAAGCCGAATGCATGTCCCAAAGTCCTCTGGGCCACCTAGTGATAAGACTCAGGATGCCAAACCTGCAGGCCATAAACTTCATGATTTTCTATTATTCTTTCCCCTTTTCTTCCTTTGGATGCTAAGAAAGTCTTCCTTCAGGATTGATAGAAGCTGAAGTAAGAATCCAATTTTTTACCTGCTAACGAGGCATTGGACCCCTGCTGCTGACTGGGGGTCCTTAATCTCTGTCTGCATACCCACTCCCCACTTCAAGGCAGAAGCCTGACTTCTCCAGACTGGTAGGTGCCTCAGAGCAAAAGGATGTGACATGCTCATCTGGGTCTTTCTCCCTTGTACAGGGCCTGAATTCCCCTTGGTTCTGGCATATTTTCCACACTTTCAACAAAATCTTGAAGATCATTTTACTCACAGCTTATATATTCTCAACTCCCAGAGTAGGAGTTGATCTGAGTACCTAGCATGGTACTGCACACACACAGCTATGCCTTTTATTTTATAGTGTGGTGTGTGGGGTAGATGTAGACTTGTGCATGCAGGGGTGCATGCATACATGTTCATGTGGAGGCCAGAAGTTTAGGTTAGTAGACACTCTATTTCTCCTCATCTTGTTTTTTAGGCAAGGTCTCTCCTTGAACCTGGAACTCATAGATTCAGGTAGGCTGGCTGGCTCACTGGCTGGCTGGCAGGCAAGCACCTGGACCTTTTCCTCCACTTCTCCCACTAAAACTGAGGTCACAGCCTTGTATAGCCATATCTAACTTTTATGTGGGTGTTGAGTCCCCAGTCTTTGGAGGCCTTATTTAAGTCACGAGTATCACTGACTCCATGTGCCAGATGTTAAGTAACTGAAGATGGTACCTGCCCTTTTACATGTGATTCATGACTTCCCTGGTACAGGAAGGTAGTCACTAGGAAGAGATTCTGACCACAGTTCTGAAGGATGTCACTGATCCAGAAGAGAGTCAAACAGCTCGGAGCTAACCCCGCAGCTTCACGGCTTAGAGAGTCAAGGGTGATACCTCAAGGCACTGAACATCCTGACATGCTCATCTCTGTTTCCAGGTGGAAACTGAAGCAGAAAGGCTTAAAAAAAAAAAAAAAAAAGCACTGGCCTGACCCAGATGCCTGGAGGCCCTGCTCACACGTCCTCATTTTTTCAACTGTTTCCCATGCTTCCTTCTGGGCTCTGTGACCTTGGCCTCCTGGCAGCCTGTTTCTAGCTGTAAGACGAGAGGCTAGGTTAGCTGATCAGAAATGCCCCTGCCAGCCTGGGATCTTGTGTAGTATCTGGAGGTGTGATTGTGACAGGCCTCAGAAGGAGAGTGCCAGGGAGGTGTGTCCTGACTGGGGAGGGCGGGGGAGGGGGGGGGATAGGCAACCACATGACCTTCCAGACTGAGCCTCATAGTGAATTCCATCAGTGTCTCATGCTCTGTGCTTTGGAAATGCATTCAGGACTAGCCTTGGCTTAGAATTAACCCCAAGCCCGTGGCCCTGGGGACTTGATTCCCTTCAGTGAATCCAGCCAGGCCAAAGCAGACCAGCTGAAGGTCACAACTCAAGTCCATCCTGGGGCAAGGGTGATCTGTGTTTCTACCCTTGTGAATAGCTGGTTGTCCTCAGACCTCTCTGAGGCCAGACTCGGTCTCACGCTCTGGCTTTGGTCTGTAAATGAACAGCGACACATCGTGCTGGGTGCCGGAAGAGATGCCAGGGGCACTTGCTCTGGCAAATTCTCAAAATAGTAGACCCAAAGCCTGACTCCTAGGCATGCTTGGCTCCTCTCAGTCCGAGACAAGGATACTCAGAGCTCAAAGCTAAGAGAAGCGAAGGCCAGGGCTGCATCTCTTTGCCTGGTCACCCTTGCCTCTTTTGGGAGGAAGCCCAACAAGTTGGCTAGGACAGACCTGGCAGGACCCAAGGTCACCAAGAACTCTCTAAGCTGAGTGGGTGGGCCCCGTGGAGTATTCCCTGGGTCTAGGGGAGGTGCAGGCTCTAGGAGGAGGGCATTTCCACTGAAGGAAGGCTCTCTCTCTCTCTCTCTCTCTCTCTCTCTCTCTCTCTCTCTCTCTCTCTCTCAACCCATTTGTTCTGAGTTCCAACACTAATTCTCACTTGCTCCTCACGGTGACTTTGGTCTCACCTCTTTGAGACTTCAAACTCACAGAGCCCTGCTTGCCTCTGCCTCCTGAGTTAAAGGCGTGTGCCTCCACAGCACAGTGGAACTTGGTTTTTCAGGCCCTGAGAGGTGCTTCAGGAGCCTGCTAATTTTTCCTTCTCTAGGGCTCCTCTGTTACTTACGGCGGCTTTTCCTTTAAAGTCTTACTTCAGATACCAGCTCCTCCAGGAAGCCCTCCCTGATCTCACCTCCCCATGTCCTACTATATACTGCCTCCATTCCTGTGCCCCCCCCCCACTGTTACTGCTGTACTGTGTTGTCCACGTCTTAGCTATCTTTCTCACTAGACTAGAAACCCCTTAGGAATTAGAATCTGAGGTAAACTACAAAAAGTAATAAAATGGAATGAAAAAAAAATCTAACTATTGTGACAATGGAAAAGAGAGAGAAAAAAAATCACCTATGGACACTAGGGTAAGTAGGTGAAATTTTAACCCAGGATTTATGGTCTCAAAGTTTCTCCTCACGAGAACACAAGAACACGTAGTAATGAATGTAGCAAGGCAAGTACAAAAGGAAATCTGTAACTTTTGAGAGCATTCAGCTGACTCCACACTACTCTAGGGGTTTCTGGCTTGGGAGACATGGATAAGGACATGGATTCCCGGGGCCTCCTGCTAGGGAGGGGTAGCTTGGGTCTTATTATGACAGACATCGTATCAAATCAGCGGGGCGTGTTCTTCAAGCACACCAGTGGTATGAAATAACCACACACTTGGGCAAAGGTGTCATTCCAGATGAAAAACAGTACATGTACGTGTGAGCATGCCTGCATTCATCCTTTTATGGACATGTACTGGTTTGTTGGCTTGCTCCTGTTCAGGTGGGTGCATCTGTGTGAACTTGTGTTTGGATCTATACATACATTTTTTGTTTGCTCTCTTGAGTAACTAGGAGTACAAAAACAGTGGCTTTCCTGAACTTAGTCCTATGACCCCCAGCCAGAAAAGCCTTGAGACCTTGAACTCCACCAAGCCAAGGTCGGTAGGTAGGGGCAGGCTGCTTGCTCCTTTGGATGCAGCTGACAACAGCTTTAATACTGACTGTCTCAATTTCTCCCCTCCAAAGCAAGTAGCCTCTTCTGACTGAAGGTCATTCAGCTGAGATGCCCTTGTGGCTGCTCCCTCTTCCTGCTGAGTCCCCCCTCCCCCATAATGGAGGGGGTGCAGCCTGGCCTGGATCTTCTAGTTAAGGCTCCACAGAAATTTGAAGGGCTGTTTTTTTCTCCAGTATTTGCTTCATTAGAGGAACAAAGATAGAATTGTAATAGCTTACAAAGGGCTACAAAGAATTTATTTCTTTCTTTCTTGATTTGAGCTTGGGAATTTAGGCATAGCTTTTGGAAATGGGGCAGGCAGTATGGATGGCCGTCTGGTCAGAGCACCCCAGGCTGTCTAATCTGTCCTGCATTGGTCACACTGGGCCCATGTGTGTGCTTGGGACAATCTTTTCTTTTGTTTTGTTTTTCTTTTTTATTTTTTGAGACAGATTTTCTATGTATAGTTCTGGCCGTCCCAGAACTCACTCTGTAGACCAGGCTGGCCTCAGACTTGAGATCTGCCCGCCTCTGTCTCCTGAGTGCTGGGATGAAAGGCATGCACCACCACCTCTGGGCTTCTTGGAACAATCTTAGCCTCTCCTTCCCCTACATCAGGATCTCCAGCCCTGACACTCCAGGGTTCCACACTGGTGTTCCTGGGTTCTGCTCTCACCTGTCCTCTCTCCCTGTTTTCTTCCCAGGCTCTTCATCCCTAGGAACCTGTGTTTCCTTCACCTTGTTTCCCTCTGAAGCTGACATCTGGAATGCTTCATCTCATCACTGCTATTTAAAATGCTAGAGCACCCTTGTCCCCTCTTTTATAAGGGTCAATAAGGTTTCTGCGCCCATAGAGTGAAGCATTGAGTTTTGCATGCAGAACCCCAAAATAGCCACCTGGCTGTGGTGATATATTTATATTTAATAAAACTCAGGCTGGAATATCAGAGAACAGAGCCATCCTTCAGCCTTTTACTGTTTTGTTTGTTTTGAGACAGGGTTTTATATGTAATAATCCTGGCTGTCCAGGAGCTTGCTTTGTAGACCGGGCTGGCCTTGAACTCACCAAGATCCTGAGGGTTTTTTTTTTTTTTGACTATCAGCAAACAGATCCACCCACAGTCAAGTGTGAGGGCCAGAGAGTGTGACTCATGCCTTTAATGTCAACATGAGAAAGACTGGGAGTGGTGACTGATGCCTTTAATCCTATAACTCCAGAGACAGAGATCTTTCTGTGTTTCTGTGAGTTCAGCTGCCTGACTACCAAACAGTAGTAGCTCACACCTATAATCCTAACTCTGGGATTATGATGCAGAGTTGATCGGGAAGTGAAACATCTGGGAAGAAGGTATTTAAGGCAGGTGTAGGAAGACAGAAATTTATTCTGTAGAAGTGACAAGGAGCCAGGCCAAGGTGGTACATGCCATTAGTTCTAGCCTTTGGGAGGCAGAGGCAGGAAGATTTCTGTGAGTTCAAGGCCAGCTTGGTCTACAAAACAAGTTCCAGGACAGCCAGGACTGTTACACAGAAAACCCTGTCTCAAAAACATCAAACAAACAAAGACGGCTGAAGAGATGGCTCTGTCCTCCGATATTTCAGGCTGATTTTATTAAATATAAAACATATCACCACACCTGGCAAGGCTCTGTGCTCCATCCTTTTCTGCCCCAATGGTATCCCCCGCTGCTAAGGGTTTCTCCCAGAGTCCTTTGCCCTAGACATGACCAAGCCTACATGCTCCAGTGTTTGGGAGGAGGGGTAATATTTATATTCACAGATTAGGGCCACAAATTTTATCTCTCCAGAAGCCACAGTCTTAGATTCTTGAAGACTCCTCTTACGTCATGAATGAAGAAGCAAGGACTGGCTTCAGAAAGGGCCGGTACCAGGACTGCTCAGAGCTAGGTTTGTCCTGGGTGCAAAGGAACTCTACAACTGGCTTACAGTCGCAGGCCCATGAGGTCACTCCCAGGTGTGCGGCCAACTTCTCTCAAAGTGACAGGGATAGGGATAAAGAATTATGGGGTGACCCATTTCTCCCCTAAATCCAGGCCAGCAGAGAAAACCCCTGCAGGCCAGAACTTCCCATTAGAACCCCTGTTTGTTGGACACTCCATCTACAAATCACACCCCAAGCCCCAGTACATCCCATCATCCGGCGACTTCGGCAACTACCTCAGACCCACAGTGTGGCAGCACCTATTGGACCCAGGCCAGCCAGAGAGCCTGGTCTCTGTGACCTAGGCCTCAGGGCACAGCCCTTGGAACACCGATCATTGCTCCCAGCAGACCAGAACTCCTCATTAACACAACTCTTTTTATGAGGCTCCAGTCATGCTGACATCCAAACCACACAAAGATGCAATAAGGAAAAAGAGTAACAGACCAATCTTCCTCATGAACACTAATGCAAAAATACTCAATAAAATACTGGCAAATTCAATCCAAGAACATATGAAAAAAAAAAAAGTCCACCATGATCAAGTAGGCTTCATTCCAGAGATGTAGGGATGGTTCAACATATGAAAAACTGTGAATGTCATCCATCATATAAACAGCCTGAAAAAAATCACATGATCATCTCATTAGATGCTGAAAAAGTCTTTGACAAAATTCAACACTCCTTCCTGATAAAAAGTCTTGGAGAGATGAGGAATACAGAGAAAATACCAAAATATAATAAAGGCAATATACAGCAAGCCAAAAGCCAACATCAAACTGAACAGAGAGAAACCCAAAGCATTCCCACTAAAATCAGGAACAAGACAAGGCTGTCCACTTTCTCCATTATTCAATATAGTTCTCAAAGTTTTAGCTAAAGCAATGAGAGAACGAAAGGAGATTAAGGGGATACAAATTGGAAAGGAAGAAGTCAAACTATCATTTTTTCCAGATAATATGATATAGTATACATAAGTGACCCCAAAAATTCTACCAGGGAACTCCTACAGCTGATAAATACCTACAGCAATGTAGCAGAGTACAAGATTAACTCAAAAAAAATCAATAGCCCTCCAATACACTGAACATAAAAGGGCTGAAAAAGAACTCAGGGAAACATCACCCTTTACAATAGCTGCAAATAACATTAAATATCTTGGGGGTAACACTAAACAAAAAAGTGACAGACCTGTATGACAAGAATTTTAAGTCACTGAAGAAAGAAACTGAAGAAAATATCAGAAAATAGAAAGATCTCCCATGTTCCTAGATAGGTAGGAGCAACATAGTAAAAAGACAATCTTACCAAAAGCAATCTACAGATTCAATGCAATTCCCATCAAAATCCCAACACAGTTCTTTACAGACCTTGAAAGAACAATACTCAACTTCATAAGGAACAACAGGAAACCCAGGATTTCCAAAACAATCCTGTTCAATAACAGAACTTCGGGAGGCATCATCATTCCTGATTTTAAGCTCTACTATAGAGCTACAGTAATAAAAACAGCCTGGTACTGGCATAAAAACAGACATGTGGATCAATGGAATCGAATTGAAGACCCTGACATTAACCCACATACCTTATGAACACCTGATTTTTGGCAAAGAGGCCAAAAATATGCAATGGAAAAAGGATGGCACCTTCAGCAAATGGCGTTGGCATAACTAGATGGTAACATGTAGAAGAATGCAAATAAATCCAAACCTATCACCCTGCACAAAACTAAAACCCAAGTGGATCAAAGACCTCAACACAAACTCAGTTACACTTAACCTGATAGAAAAAAAAGTGGGAAGAACCCCTGAATGCATTGGCACAGGAGACTACTTTCTAAATATAACATCAGTAGCACAGACACTGAGTGCAACAATTAATAAATGGGAACTCCTGAAATGGAGAAGCTTCTGTAAGGCAAAGGACACAGTCAATAAGGCAAAACAATAGCCTACAGAATGGAAAAATATCTTCACCAACACTACATTGGATAGAGAACTGATCTCTGAAATATACAGAGAACTCAAGAAACTGGAGGTCAAAAATACCAAAGAACCCAATTATAAAGTGGGGTACAGAGCTAAGTAGGGAATTCTCAACAGAAGAACTTCAAATGGCTGAAGGACACTTAAAGAATTACTCAACATTCTTAGCCAGCAGATAAATGCAAATCAAAACAACTCTGAGATACCATCTTACAGCTGTCATAATGGTTATGATAAAGAACACAGACGACAATCTATGCTGGAGGGGATGTGGAGCAAGGGGAACACTCCTCCATTGCTAGTGGGAATGGAAACTTGAAAAGTCAGTTTGGAAATCAGTACGATGGTTCCTCAGAAAACTGGGAATCAATCTCCTCAATGATCCAGCAATACCACTATTGGGCATATACCCAAAAGATACACATTCTTACCCTAAGGGCATTAGCTCCACTGTAGTATGAGGTTTCTGGCCCGGACTTTCGGGCCTAACCTCAAGGTATAGACCTGCAGACCCACAGACCCACCAACTCACAGAGACACACAGATGCTTTCAATAGTTTTTGGCTGATCAGCCTCAGGCCCAGGCATATCACTTGCTAGCTCTCTATCCTTCATCTAACCCATGACTCATCCTGTTCAGCCATGCGGCTGGGTACCTTTTCTTAGAGCAGCATAGTTGTCCTTTGCTTCTTCCGGCTTCTCTCTGGCGTTCTGCCTGTGCTTCCTGTTCTCAGAGTTTTTAGTCTGGTAGCCCCACCCACACTTCCTGCCTGCCTTTGGCCCATCAGCGCTTTTTATTAAACCAGTGTGTGGGACAATTATTTACCATGAAACAACACAATACCCTACACTCCACTATGTTCATAACAGCATTATTTATAATATCCAGAACCTGGAACCAACCTAGATGCCCCTCAATGGAAGAATGAATTAAAAAATTGTGGTATATTTACACAATGGAGTACTATACAGTAGTAAATAAAAATGACATCCTGAAATTTGCAGGCAAATGGATGGATCCAGAGAGTATCATCCTGAGTGAGGTAACATAGACCCAGAAAGACAGACATGGTATGTACCCACTCACATGTGGATTTTAGACATAAAGCAAAGGATAACCAGGCTACAATCCACAATCCCACCACCCCACCCCTAAGCAGCAAGGTAACGAGAGGGAGTTAAGAAAGGCATTCATAGATCCTCTGGGAAGGGGAAATGGAGATCTCCTGAGTAAATTGGGATCATGGGGGTGGGGGAGGGGGAAGAAAACGCGAGAGAATGGGATGGTGTGGGGGAGCAACAGAAAGAGAGAGCAAAGAAGTGGACATCCTGAGAGAGGGAGCCATTGTTTAGAGAGAAATTTGGTGCTAGGGAAACACCCCAGAACCCACTAGATGAGCAGCTAGGACTCTGAAGCAGTAATGGAGAGGGTGCCTAAACTGGCTTTTCCTATTGTCATATGAATGGCTACCCCAAATGCCATTATAGAACTTTCACCCAGCACATACATGGAGGCAGATGCAGAGATCCATAGCTAAACACCAGGCTGAGCAATGTCCAGCTGAAGAGAAGGGGAGAGATTGCATGAGCACAGGGATCCGGATTGGGATCGTGATGGGGAGACCCATAGAGTAGGCCACCCTGTGATGTTGAGGGCTTGCAGACTCTGAAATGACATGGAATAGATCTGGACCCTCTGAGTATGGACGACAGTTGAAAGGCGTGGGCAGTGTATGGAGTCTCTTACAGTTGGACCAGAGTGTTACATTAAGGTTTCCTGGCTCGGTCCAGTAAAGGTCCAGACCCACAGACCTTCTGCCCCAGAGCACCCAGCCGCCCAACACTATTTAGGCCCCCAAAAATAATTCAGTCACTTATATTAACTTCATGCGGTTTGGCCTATAGCTTAGGCATATTGCTGGCTAGTTCTCTATCTTAACTCAACCCATTTCCATTAATCTGTCTGCCACGTGGCCCGTGGCTCACATGTGTTCCTTACATGTTTCTTCTTGGGCGGCTGGTTCGATCTGATCTGACTCCGCCTTGCTTCTCCTACCTATGCTGTGATTTCCCCTCCTACTTTTTTTGTGGTGCATGTCATGGACCAAAACAGCTCCTTTATTTAAAGATTGATATTCACAGCACGCAGAAAGACATTCCCACATCACCAGAGTTTATTCCTGGTACAAGAACTGACATCTCAGAGCCCATTCCCTGCAGAGGAACACCTTTCACAGCCTTGATACTGGGGAAGAGACTCGGCCCTACCTCAACTGGAAATGCTAGACTGAACTGACTCACTTTGGGAATCCTTTCCCCCTCTGAGAAGTAAATGGTGTGTGGGGAATAAGCTGGGAGAGGGCTGGGAGGAGTGGGAGGGAGAGCAGTGGTGGGTATGAATAAAATATAGTTTTAATCTAAAAAAAAGAATTATGGGTTAGGGACAACAGATGCAGAGGCCAAGGACTTAGGGCCCAGGACAGAGTGTGGAGCCAGGCCAGGGTCCATGGAGGAGACTTCCACCATATGGACCATTTTGCAGAGGTTCGCAGCATCCACAAAGCCAGTAGGCAGCTATGGGTAGAGGGGGGAGAGCAAGAGTGATACACTGAACAGGGTGTGGCCAGGAAGTTTTGAGTCTTAGACATTTGAGATGAAGGTTGTAGGGGAGGCTTCAGAGTCTTGGGCTTGACAGATAGGTGGTCCTTCATCTCAGGCAGGGGTCGCACCTAGCATAGGCTTGAGGGCTGTGACTGTCTCAAAAGAACAGGAATAGGGTGAGGCCTGTGTCAAGATCGGTAAGAACAAATATCTTCAATCTCCATGCTGGTCTTCTGGCAGATAAAATAATCTCTATTCTGGAGATAAAAAGGAGGGATCAATTAGCCAGGATAGGAACTGAACTCTTCCTGTGATCTGTCTGATATAAGGCAGAGCCAGAGAATGGGTAGACAGGCCACAGGCAAACAGGGGTACAGAGGTGTCCAGGCTGGGCCAGGGTCTTGGCTTTGGGTCCTGCAGTCACCTATAGGATCTTGGAAGAAGAATGAAGACAGAGATCTGAGATGAATAGACTAGCAGAGGTTCAACCATAGCAAGAGACAGGGAGGCAGAAGCCTAGCTGGTGTTCACAGAGACTCCAGGACTAATGAGTTCATGTGATCTGGACCCTTGTCACCACACTACCTTTGGGCAGGAAGCCTGAACTGACTGCTAAGTGAATAGCATGCTCTTCCAAAGACCAAGCAATCAGATACTTTAGCTAGCTCCCCAGTGGCCCTGTAAGACAAGCTACACTAGAAAGAACAAAGATGGGGTGCCACAACATGCTGGCCATTTATCCCCTGACTCATGGTCACCTGATAAAGCTGACAGTGTCAGCAGGCTTGCAAGAAGCCCCAGGTCACCTCTCTATAATTCCACATCCCATTAGACCCCAGGCCCAGAAACTGATATATCCTGAAATTGGCTATTCAAGGATAGAAGGAAATCATAGCCCATTCATCCTCGTCCTGAGTACCACAGAGAAAAGAGCTCAACCTGGGAGCTGAAGACTTGACTGCCATCTTGGACACCTGGCTGTGGTATGACCCTGGCCTGGTCTTTGGATTCTTGGGGCCATGTCACACTGTCTTAGGTTTCTATTGCTGAGACAAAACACTGTGACCAAAAAGCAAGCTTGGGAGGAAAGGGTTTATTAGGCTTACATTTCAGCATTGCTGTTCATCCTCATCCCTGAAGGAAGCTGGGACAGGAACTCAAACAGGACAGGATCTCAGACGCAGGAGCTGATGCAGAGGCCATGGAGGCCTGTTGCTTACTGGCTTGCTTCCCATGACTTGCTCAGGCCACCTTCTTAGAGAACTCAGGACCAACAGTCCAGAAATGGCCCTCCCACCATGGACTTGGCCCTTCCCCATTGATCACTAATTAAGAAAATGCCTTATAACTGAATTTCAAGGGGACATTTCCTCAGCTGAGGCTCCTTCCTCTGATGACTCTAACTTGTGTCAAGTTAACACACAAAACTACCCAGTACACACAGAGACACTGAAGAGGGTCTGTCTTAGGGTTTTTATTGCTGTGAAGAGACACCATGACCACAGAAACTTTTATAAAGGAAAACATTTCATTAGGTTGGCTTATAATTTCGGAATTTTAGTCCATTATCATCATGGCAGGCCATGGCAGTGGGCAGGCAGACATGGTGCTGGAGAAGGAGCTGAGAGTTATACATCTTAATCCACAGGCAACAGGAAGTGAACTGTCAAACTGGGTGTAGCTTGAACATACAAGACCTCAAAGCCCACCCACACAGAGACACACTTCCTCTAAAAGTCCACACCTCCTAATAGTGCCATCCCTTTTGTGGACCATTTTCTTTCAAACTACCACATTCCACTCCCTAGCCCCTCAAAGCTTGTAGCCATATCATAATGAAAAAATTCATTCAGTCAACTTCCAAAGTCCCCATGGTCTATTGCAGTTTCAAACTTTCTTTTAAGTCTCAAGTTCAAAGTCTCTTCTGAGATTCATTCAATCTCTTAACTGTAATCCCCTGTAAAATCAAAATCAAAATCAAAATCAGATCATATACTTCCAACATATGGTGACACATAAGGAAGGGAGCACAGTGAGAAAATACTGGACCAAAGTAAGGCTGAAAACCAGCTGGGCAAACTCCAAACTCTGCATCTCCATGTCTGATGTCAAAATGCTTTTCAGATCTCTAACTCCATCCAGCTTTGTTGACTGCAACTTCTTTTGGGCTGGTTCCACTCTCTGTTAGCAGCTCTTCTTGGCAGGTATCCCAAGGCTCTGGCATCTCCAACATCTTGGGGTCTCCAAAGCCATCTAGGCTTCAATTTCACAGCTTTACACAGTGGCCTCTCTAAGCCTTCCTTCAGGGACATCCCTGACACATACATGCCTGGCCTCAGTGGCTTTCTTTAGTTGTTTCTTGACTCTAAATCCAGAAGTGTGTGGCTGAAGCTACAAAGTTATGCTGCTTACTGGGACTAGCACACGGCCCCTTGTTCAACTCCATCCTCACCAGTTTTCTGTTTTCCGTGGTTTCCTTCTACAGTTGCCTCAGCTTGGCTGTTCTAGAACTTTCTCTGTAGACCAGGCTGATGTCAAACTTGAAGATCCATTAGCTTCTGCCTTCCAAGTGCTTGAATTAAAGGTGTGTACCATCACCTGGCTCTAAACTTTAAATCCTTTTTCTAAGTTAGAAACTTAGCCGGGTGGGATCTCAACCTTAGGTCACCCCTCCCTTTATTCCATTTCTTAATGTGTTTATCTCCTTGAACATAGGACTTAGCTCTATTCCACTTCCTGGTGTTCCTTTTCTCCTTAAATTATACATTTTGTATTTTTATTTGCTTGGCTTGCTCCATTTATTATAAATCGTCATTATAGTTAACACTAGTAACCATACAGCAGAGTCTATACTAGGGTGTTTGAGATTCCTCTGCCAATGGCATTAATCTAAAACCTTTCAATTTAGCCACAGGCAGACTTTTCAGGCAAGGTCAAAAAGCAGTCACAGTCTTCACCAAAATATCCTAAGAATCTCTAGGCAACATGTTAAAATTCTTCTCCTCTGAAACCTGTTGAGCCAGGCTCCCACAGTTCATCAAATCACACTCAGCATCACTGTCTTCCATGCTCCTACTAGATGGCCCATCAAGCAGCACTTAAAGCATCCACTGCTCTTTTAATCCACAATCCCAAGGTCCGTATTCCTTTAAACAAAAGCGTGGTCAGGTCTGTCACAGCAATACTTAGTTCCTGGTACCAACTTCTATCGTAGTTAGGGTTTCTGTTGCTGTGAAGACACCATGACCACAGAAACTCTTGTAAAAGAAAACATTTAATTGGGGCAGCTTACAATTTCAGAGGGTTAGTCCATTATCATTATGGAGGGACATGACAGCATGAAGGCAGCCACGATTCTGGAGAAGGAGCTGAGGTGCTGTATCTTGATCTGCAGGCAGCAGGAAGTGAACTGTAACACTGAGCATAACTTGAGCATAGGAGACCCCAAAGCCCTCTCTACAGTGACATGTTTCTTCCAACAAGGCTTTACTTCCTAATAGTGCTACTGGCTCCCAGGACACTTATCATTCCACCTTCCCTGCCATTGCTTCCTCCCAGCATCCCCAGACCACCAAAGGAAAGAGCTACCCAGTACTGAAGGCAAAGGATAACCATCCAGCTGGGAATTGTGCCATAGCTGGACCGGGATATTGCTGTGGAGCCCACAGTGGCTCTCCACTCCCAGGGCTTCCATATGCCACAAGCATCCATCCCCCCAGATGCAGCAAACAGATGGCTGATGTCATTGCACTGCCTATCAGCACATTAATACATAGACAGTATTAATGGTCGTTTTAGCTGAAACTTCCTGGAAGGCATCATAGAACACTAGATCCACTCATACAATTCCATAGGTGACGTGATGACCAAAAGGTCAGCATGAGGATGTGCAATCATACTGTGTGCTGGGGCCTGGAGTCAGGAAGGGCACAGCAAATGTGGGTGCCGACAATGAGTTAGGAGTTCACATTGAACATAGCTCCCTGTCCCTGTCCTCACATCCACCTGTGGACCCTGCCTCGACCCTCATCCTTGATATCAGCAAAGGCTCTATCCTAACCTTCACCCCTGACTCCAGCAGAGGAACCTGCCAAAAGCTCCTGAGAGCCCTTGGCCAAGCCACAGCTGGTAAATAAGGATTACTGGGGGAGGGTGACAGCCTTGTATGGCCAAGTCAGCACCTGCCGACAACAGGCATATCACTTCCTATCTCTGTCCTCCAGACCCTCTCCACAGTCACTCCTTGGCCCCAGCCGTATTCTAAGGACCCCATCAGCTGCCAGAACAAGCCAATTTCTGCTAAGGTAACAAAGTCCTTGATGCTTTCTGGAGACTAGAAACTGAGTCAGTTCCACAGAAAGGGGCTTGGGGCCAACGTGACAACTTCTATTGAGCTTTGGTATCTCTGCAGTTTTTGGCTACTCGCTGAGGCCAGCATATCTCTCTCTCTCTCTCTCTCTCTCTCTCTCTCTCTCTCTCTCGTGTGTGTGTGTGTGTGTGTGTGTGTGTGTGTGTGTGTGTGTGTGTGTGTGTGTGTGTGGTGTAAATACACAGCCCGGCTTCAGTGGCCCACTGGCCTCACAGCCTCAAGAGCTCTGATTCTCCATAGATGTTTAGCCCTGACTACACACAGCATGAAGCTGCCCACTGCCTATATCCCCTCTCCCATCACACAGACTTGAGCTACTAGGAAAGCCAGTGGGGCGCCAAGGGGGAACAGCCTATGAGCACAGCCTCCCAAGCCCATGATTAGCATTTCAGCCTGATCACAGGGGTAGGGATATGTAAGGGTACTCCTGAGTGGCCTCAGGTCACCACATAAGATAGCAGGTCATTACTAGAAGGTTGGGCAGTTGGGTGTTCTGCTTCCAGTGCCTGTTTGAGCCCAGTCCTGTGCACATCTGAGTTCCAACATGAGACAGCTTCTCAAGAAGCTGCCCAGGTCTGTTAGAGAGAAGGATGGAAGACAGAGACCAGAGAGAAAGGATTGCATCCTAGCAAGGTGGGTGATGGTGAGGACATGGCGAGGTGGTCAGACACCCAAAAGAAAAGGGAGGGGCCAGTTAGAGGGAGGCGCAGGGTGTGGGGAAGAGGAGAAGCTTCGTGAACAACAGGGACAGAGAATCCTGAGAAAGGGTAACAGGGCTAGGTTAGGGAGGCATGGGATGCTCGGGGGTATGTAGTTGGGCTACCTGCTCACAAATAATGACATAGGGACTTATTATTAATTATGAAATCTTGGCCTTAGTTCTTATAATTTAAATTAATCCATTTATTTGTCACATGGCTCATTACCTCATCTCCTCATACTGCCCATGACCATGATGCTTCCTCCACATCTGATTGGTGACCCCACCTTTCCTCTTCCCAGAATTCTCTCTCTCTCTGCCCGGAAGTCCCGCCTATACCTCCTACCTAGCCATTGGCCATTCAACTTTTATTACACCAATCTCAGCGATACATTTTCACACAGTGTACAAATATCCCACAACAGAGGCAGTGGACAATGCCAGTAGCCAGATGTGGTCAAGGCGTGGAGATGTGTGTGTGTGTGTGTGTGTGTGTGTGTGTGTGTGTGTGTGTGTGTGTGATGGGGAGTAACTCGGCAAGGCCCCTCACAGAAGCCTGACAGAGGGAATAGTATCAGTGAAAATATGGCAATGAGTGATCCCGTTTTCCTTACAAAGGACCTTGTTGTGGAGAGTCCTCAACATATATGAGATGAGTGAGGCTGCTGGGCTGGGGATGGGTAGGATAGACCTTACCCATGCAGCTGCAGCCCTGACTGGTCTCCATCCCAAGATTGGCCTCAGGACAGGGATGGAGATTTCCCACCTGACCCATTCCAGGTTTGCTCCAGGTGGGGGTTAGGAGGTGGTTACCACTTTGACATCTTTCTGGGCCTTGGTGTCCTTTTCGGTCTAATAAGCATTGTCCAGCTGGCCGATAGAGGTGGAGGTGGGGTGCGAAGTGTTCCGGTGCTCAGGAGGGTCGAGGCCGAGGCTGATGGGAGACAGACAGAGAGGAGGTAGAGCAGGGACAGGCCATAGACAGAGTGGCTCCAGACAGACCAGGATCCATTTTCCCCTCCTGATAGATCAGCCTCAATCCCTCTACCTGTCCCGTGTGCCCTTCCCCTCCCTCATAATACTTCCTGTCTTCATTCAGGCCTTTGCTTCTCTGCCCTCTATACAAGACATCTCTTCTCCCTCAGAGGCTAAGGTTGAGCTCTCTTACCTGGGCTCACTTGGTGTCAACTCTACCCCAAGTGGGGGTTGGGGCAGAGAAGGAGGGAGAGCATGAAAAGAGTTCCAGCCAGTCTCTACTGCAGGCACCTCCCCCACAGCATGGGTATCTCCTTGGCTCTTGCCACCTATGTCCTTGTGGGTCTCACTGTCCAAACAGGCCTCCTCTGAGACTGTTTGGCACATGGCTTGTGACAACACTGGATCCACCCAGAAGGTGGGGGGAGGAGAGACCTGAAGCTTTCAGTGCCAGGTTCTGTCCTCCAGGGTAGGTGGTACCATCCGCTTTCTCCTGGGGTGGTGGCGAGGGCATACGGCTGTACCCTCACCCTATGAGTTACAGATGTGTGTCCTGTCTATGGCTGGCTCTCCTCTGTCCCAGTAACCCACAAGTATCCTAGGTGCCAGGGCTTGTGGACATCTGGGTATAAGAGCTGGGGCAGAGAGGAGAGATGGAGTCCAGGAAAGCTCCCTGGAGATGAGAAGTCTCCCAAGGCAGGTGGTGACAAAGCCAGGGTTTGTGTAATACTAGGCTACAAGTGCTTTTGACAGGAGTCTTCCAGGCCATAGACTCACACCCCGCACCCCTCAGCATCCCAGGGATCTCATCCTTAAACTAGAAGAGAGTAAGCATCGGGATGTGGAGACACATGTGGTACTCAAGAGCTCCCCTAAAATCAGATTAGGTTAGTGTTCCCAAAGGCTGGGGATAGAGGCTGGTCAGAGAATGGCCTGGTACCGCGTCCGGTTTCTTTGGTGGGCCGAGTTTTGTCCAGGCGAGGGGCGTCAAGATTAAAACAATCTGCACTCAGGAGTCGTTTAGGTTCCATCATTCGGGCTCTCCACACACTGAGAGACCCAAGCTTTATTCAGTACATCTTATATCTTAGACCTGTCTGTCTCTTAGCCATTCTTCTGTCTTGTCACTGCATCTTGCCTAGCTTTTTCCCCTCTTGCTTCCCGCCATGCTGGATTCCCTCTGCTCCTTCCACTCACACTGACTCTAATCCATGCTTGTCCCCAGCTTCTGCCGCTTCTGCCTGTGTGTCTCTCCTCGTGTGTCCCCTTTGTCTCCGCTCTCTAGCTCTCTATCACCTTAACTCTCTTTCACACCCTGCCCCCTCATCCGGGCACGCCCAAGGTCATAGAGTCTCCCAAGAGGCTAGCACTCAGCAGGTGGCAGCGTCTATAGCACAGGAAAACAGGTTTTTTCCTTTTTCCCTTATTAACATAGGGTTTTAGTAGGATGGGCCATTAAAGGCCAGAATGGCAGCCTGGTGTGAGCTGAGGCTGGACACTTGTGCTCTTGAGGGCCAAGCAGCCCCCTGTGGTGGGGAAGGCCATGGAGGGTCGCTCTGGCCCCAGGAGTGAGAACTTCAATGGGAGAGATTGAATTGAGCAAGGAAGGGCGTCAAGGACACACAGCGCTGTTACTCTCTCTAACCCTAGTTGTTTTCCTGGGCATAGGACCCTGTCTTCCTCAGAACAGCAAATGGCACTGCTCATTGCTCTAGACAAAGCATGCTGTCTGAAATTCACCCCAGCCAGCAAGGTCTGGAACCTGGTTCCTGTACCCACCAGGTCCCTCAGTGCTGGGCCAGCAGCTACTTTTGTCCATGTCTATGGGGAGAATTCACCTGCTGGCCACCAGCTCCTCGGTGCAATAGGGTCCAGCCAGGTTGCATAAGCTGCCAGGACTTCCTGTATGTGTCACATGGCTGTCCCTGAATTGCCTCCCTCCCCATGACAATATCCCTGTGGGTCCATAATTGGAGCCTGCATTTGGTGCCTAGTGACCCTCTAGTAGATCAGCACCCATGAATTCATCATAATAACATATCCAGGGTTACCCATGGTGACCACTCATGTTAACAGCCACAACCCTCCTGATTGAGCTCAAGATCAGAAATCATATAATGAACACCTCTATATGACCCTTAAAGTGACAGTGGATTCTCTGTATTGATGGCCTCATCTGGGTAAAGCAGATGAGAGCCAGCCTCTACCTCTGTGCTGCGACCACCTCCCACCCACTACGGGCAGTGGTTTACAACCTTCCTGATGCTACAACCCTCTAATACCTCATGTTGTGGTGACCCCCCCAACCATAAAATTATCCCACTGCTACTTCATAACTGTAATTTTGCTGCTGTTATGAATCATAATGTAACTACCTGTGTTTTCCAATGGTCTTAGGCGACCCCTGTGAAGGGATCATTCACCCCCCAAGGGGGCTGCAAAGGACAGCTTGAGAACCATTGCCTTACTGGTACCAGGGGGTTCCCCCTGCTTACTGTTTCACCTCCTGCTGAGTGTGACCTTGGGCCAAATGACCTGTAGGCAGCCTAAGCCAGGCAGCACTCTCCACTTTTCAGGACATCGCTATCTGTAGGGGCTGGCTGGTGATTAGGGGAGGAGATGGTGCCCGATAGAGAAGATAGACAGGCTTTCTTTTGGGCAATGACCAGTCTTAATGAGCCAGAGAAGACTGGGATCTATTTACAATTCAGAGAGGCAGAGCACTATGGTGAACTCGGGGGACATGGGGTTGGAGCCCTGTGAACCTACAAAAGAGATTTGGAGGCAGGGTTTTCCCTCACACCAGGCTGGCCCTGAGGCTCTTCTGCCCAAGCCTCCATTTCCGTACTCTTGTCAGAGGCTCCCACATCTGGAGACCTTAACACCATGATCTACAGTGAAGCAGCCGAGGACAGCACCCACACTGCCAGCCTTTTACTATGGGCGTATTCACCAGTGCAGAGCGCCATCTGGTGGACAGGCTAGAAACTGCCTAGGTGGGAGCTGCACATCCTGTTCATCTGCCAAGAGGGAGCCTCAACTGAGAAATGCTTCCATCAGACTGGCCTGGAGGCAAGTCTGTAGGACATTTTCCTGACTAATGATTAGTGTAGGAGGGCCCAGCCAACTGAATAATATCACCTCTGGGCAGGTGGTTACCGGTTGTATAAGAAAAGTCGGTTTGAGCAAGCCATAGGGAACAAGGGAGTAAGCAGCATCCTCCATGACCTCTACTTCAGTTTCTATCTCCAGGTTCCTTCCCTGGCCTCCCTATGTGATGGAATGTCACTTAGAAACACAAGACAAAAAGAATCCTTTTCCTCCTCAAGTGGCTTTTGGTCATGGTGTTGAGCACAGCAATAGAAAGTACCTCTGCATCTCTTTGTTGTACACTTGGGGAGACGGAAGCTGTTAGAAGGGCTGGGAGCTTTCCAAACTCCTGAAGCTAATGATGTCCCTTCAGCTCATGCTTGGCTGGGTGACCAGGTAAAGTGCCTTGAGGATAAAGAGGCCATTGGCTCAACCACCAAGGGCTGCATAGTCTTGGCTTCCAGGCCTGATCAAACTGTAGCTGAGAAACACACTATTCCCAGCATCCTTAGCAAAGCCAGTCAGGACCAGGGGCAGATGGGCCACACCTGGGCCTCAGGCTCTGCACCTCCGAATTTCCATGTGCAAGAAGACAGGGCAGCATTGATAGTCAAGGGCCTTACCTGAAACGGGAAATGTATAGGACCATATCTCACCTTCTGTCCCTGGAGTTCCCGCCTTGGGGTCTAACTTAGGACACTTAGTGCCTCCCTGACTCTGAGCCAATCCCGGTGTTCTGTGGGCCCAGGTATGCACGTGTCCAGTTGCTATTCCCTCGGCTACTCCTGAGCTTACCCAAGACTGGATTCCTACAGGATAGATTGCCACCTAGGGCCAGGCAGCCTGAGATTCTCCCTGGATAGCCAAGTAAGGTGGGGAGGGTGAGGGCTGCAGCCCCACAGATGACATATACCATCTCACTGGTGGGCTACTCTGTAATGCTTTGCACAGGCCTGCCTTGTTTGAGACCCAATGGCTATCACTGTCTTGGCCAACCCTCTCACTTGAGGCTTCTGCTGGCGAAAGCCACTGACATGGTTCCTGCTCTGTGGAAGAGCCACCAACTTGAGTGAACCAAACTAGGTGGGCCTACTTCCTCTTTCACAGACCTTGTCAGAGCCTCTGGTGGGTCACTAATGCACAACTCCAAAAGAGGATATAGGGGCAGAGCTGTAGACCTTAGGAAGGTCGTATTGCTTTCCTGTACCGCCAGGAATCCTCAATAAAGCTATTACAAGAGCCAGCAGTACCTCCTCTGTCCTGTTCCAGGTTCCCATCAACCTGCAGCAGCCTCTCCTGAATTCTCCCCTGGCTCTAGGCTCATTTGACCCTGACACATTCACTTTAATTTCCTCGCTGTTCTAATTTGGTTTCTTGCTGTGATGAAACACTGACCACAGCTAACTTGGAGAGGAAAAATATTATAGTGGAGCATTTGTTTAATGATGCAAAAATGTGTTGCATTCTTTTATGCTGTATTTGCTTAACTCTGTCTAAATAAAGAGCAGACTGGTCAGTAGTGAGGCAGGAGAAAGGATGGGCGGGGCTGGCAGGCAGAGAGGATAAATAGGAGGAGGATAGGGAGGATTGAGTGAAAGAGAAGATACCAGGGGCCAGCCACCGGGCCACCCAGCCACTCAGCCACCCAGCCATCCAGCCACCGGGCCACCCAGCCACCCAGTCACCCGGCCACCCAGCCACCGGGCCACCCAGCCACCCAGCCACCCGGCCATCCAGCCACCCGGCCACCCAGCCACTCGGCCACCCACCCGGCCACCCGGCCACCCACCCAGCCAGCCAGCCGGCCAGCCAGTCAGCTATGGAGTAAGAAGTAAAGAAAAGTATATAGAATAGAGAACGATAAAAACCCAGAAGCAAAAGGTAGATGGGATAATTTAAGAAAAGATGGTGAGAAATGCCAAGCTAAGTTTGATTATGTGGGAGCTGGGTGGTGGGCCCCCCAAAGACCTAAGAGTAAAAAAAACAATCCCAACTATAGATAAAGCTTGTTTTTATCTTAAGAGGTTAGAGTCGGTTATTGGGAGAAGCCAGGGCAGGGTCAAGGTAGGAACCTGGAGGCAGGAACTGAAGCCAAGGCCACGGAGGAGCACTCTGCTAACTTGCTTTTCATAACGTATTCAGCCTGTTTCCTGACACGATCCAGGCCCAACTGTCCACGGGAGGCAGTACCCTCAGTAAGCCCTGTCTTCTCCCAGCAATCATTAATCAAGGACATGCCCTAAGTTTGCTCACAGGCATTTTCTCAGTTGAGGTTCCCTCTTCCCAGGTGGCTATTTTGTATCAGGTTGACAAAAATTATCACTTATTCACTTAATTCCAAGCAGAGGGACAGATGTGAAAGACCCCAGAGCTCTAGGAGGCTTTTGAGGGGTGGAGCACTGACTAGGGGCACAGGACAAATTGGGGTGGGCATCTGAGGACTAATGAGGAGGCATTGCAGCAGCTGGGTGTGGCTGAGCAACAAGGTAGCCTGTGCGTCCACTTAAAACCCTAGAGGTCTCAGACAAGGATCCTCTGAGACCTTAATGAGTCAGGATAAGTCAATACCTACAAGCTCAGCCTGAACACAGACAGCATCATGAAAAATATCCATGCCTTGGAATGCTCCCCGACACCTGAGCAGCCAGGAGATGCCCACAGCTGGCCTTACTCTAGGCAGCTAGCCTCTTGAATCCCACCTCCCAAGGGGCTGCTCTGAGCAGAACCCTCCTTCCTCAGACCCTTTCCATGCCTGTTTTTCTGATACTCCTGTAGGGCCACATGGGTTCCTAAGCTAGAGGACTTTGCCAGTATTATACGCTCGGAGTATATCCAGTCCACAGGACAGGGGCTCTGTCAACTCCACCTGACTCCTCGAAGGTTCCTCCACATTCTCTGGGCACCTCCCTTGGGGCCTCCTCCCACACCACCCTGCTCAATCCAGTGCTGTTGGCTGTCCTCTTCGGGGTCTCTGTGACTGTGCCTGTCTTCAAACCCACATGACCTCAATCCTTCCTCCTGTGAAGGCACTTCCCAGGCTTCAGGGCCTCACACATTCCCTGGTATCCCCCTCCCCAACCTCCAGCATCTTCACACTCCAGAGTCCTGCTCGGCTGCGGCTGCAGGCCGGCCAATTGCAGTTTAACAGACCCAGAAGCAAGCAGTGTCTCCTGAGAAGGCCCAGTTCTTGTCGTGACCCTGAATTCAGGCTGAGCTGACCCAGGCAATGAGCAGAATACAGGACCAAGAGAGAGGATGCCCAGGGTGAGGGCAGACATGGTGAGTGAGGCTCAGTAGGAAGAGAGGAGGAAAAAGGAGGGGGGAGAGGAGAAGGGAGGAGAGAGGGGGAGAGGGGAAGAGGGGAGGAGAAGCACTTGGCTTCCAGAGACCACAAGAAGATAACCTCACACTGACAAGTTATCACACACACCAGTGCGTTCATGGCTAGGGGCATGTCTGATGCCTAGAGCTGTGGGGCCAGAACCTCCAAGACGGGCCACCTCGTCATCCCAGCTCAAAACCAGGACAGTTGTTCGTTCTTGGGAAGTCAGACCGGTGACCACTGGCCACTTTCCTCTTGCCAAGGAGGGCAGCTGTGGGCAGTACAGAAAGGGCTCTATGAGATTCCTTAGTCCCTCCCCCTGCCCGCCCCTTTCACAGTCTCCAGTGGCTGGGAAGGCAAGCCAGTTACACATAGACATGGATGGACATGGCCTCCTACACCTGCTCTACTTAGTCTGCTGTGCAGTCTTGAGAAAGTTGCTCCACCTCTCTGTTCCACGTCCATGAAGTTGGCTCAGGAAGAGAGCCTCTAGAGCTTATATTGAAGACTGAAATCAGACAGAGTGTCACCAGAATTCCTGTGCACCCCGCCCCGGCCCCGCCCCGGCCCCAGGGAGCTACCCCTACAGAATAGAGCTCTTTGGAGCAGAGTTAGTTGGGGTTCTAGGTTGGATCCTGGCTAGTCAGAAAGAGGCTGGGCTGGCAAGGGTATGCATAACGAACTTGGGCATCTGGCTGCAACAAATGGGAAAGAAGCATGGGGTGACTGGTGGCCCCACCTGCCTTTGGACTGAGGCTTGAGCTCATGTGCAAACCAGACCCAAAGGCACTCTGTGTCCTGACCTATCTCAGTCTTAGGGCATCCCTGACGTGTGTGTTTTAACTGTTTCCATCTTGTCCCGTTCCTGAGAAAGTAGTCAGCTGCATTCACCGGCGGGCAAAGGGACTTCTTCAGTTCATAGTCCATCTCGGCAGGTGACACCAGAGACACATTCACTGAATGTCACGGGACAGGTCTGCATCTGCCAGAGAGTCATGGGCACACATGCATGTGCAAACACCCAAGGATCAGCCATTAAGAGCTACCTCCCAGGCTGGGGCCTCCTCCCAGCCATCTCTCTTGTCTACATGACCCCCATCCTCAGGCCTCTAAAAGACTCGGGCATCTCCTCCCCACATCTCCACCTCCCCTTAGGATGATCCCTTCTCTGTTAGACTGGCTTCATGGTGCCCATTGAAGAGGTGTTTGAATAGTGTTACTGGCTCACAGGGGGCAAACAGGCCTAATCAGGATGCTGACAGATGTTCCCTGGGCTCATCACTCTCCCCTGTGTCTGAGAAGGACTCCTGGACAGCCCATTATGTAGCTGTATCATACAAAGCAAGTGGAGACAGGTAGAGCAAGGTAGGGCACCGGTAAAGCATGCTCTGGGGCATCAGAAAGGGCTCCAGCTCCATGTAGACCTTCCCTGAATTACCCTTGAGCCCAGTGTTGGTATAGCCCAGTACAGCACCCCCACCCCCATTCCTCTCCATATCACCTCCTCAGTGGAGCTGAGGGTGGACGAGGCTTGGCGATCTCAGTTCACAATTGCCATTGTCTCCTGTGACCACAAGGTGTCGCTGCTGGGAAGCACACTACCCAGTGGATGAAGTGGATCAGCCCAGTCAGCCCCTCTCACAAGCTGGTCAGGAGGGTGGCTGTATGGGATGAACAGGCAGAGAGACTCAAACAGGGCTCCCTTTCCAGGACAGACCCCAGAAATAGACCCTTGGCCCTAAGCACCTGACCATCCTATAGCCTTCTGTATAATAGTCCCCAGTGCATGCCTGACAGAGTATAGACAGATGTATATAACCTCAGATGGACTCATGCTGAGTCACACTGAATAGGATTGTGTATCTTCCTTTTGTAAAATGGTGAATGAGTACTTGTATTAATTCTATGTAATACCTTCTGAATCATTATACTATGTCCAGCATTCATTATGTATTATATATCTGATTTTTTTGTTCAATTTTGCTTTTTATTTTTAAAGGAAGTCAAACTGTTTGGGGAGCATTAACAGCCTTGTGGGTCTCAGTTCCAAGCCCCTGGCCTATGGCTCTGTGACTCCTGAGCCCCCGCAGTATTGCTGGCTCCTCTGATAGAGCTGTGTCTGTCACACCCAGGAGACACTCCCCTCCCCCCCTCCAATCCATGGTGAATCATCCCAGGAGGAGCAAGGATGTGTGGGTCTTGTTCCTGTATGACTCAGCCGTGTTTCTTCATACTGCCTGGGCTTTGAATGGCTATGTAGAGCCTGGTTTCCTTGCATCGAGGACACCCCAGTTCCAATCTGCTTTCTTCCCTGGTCTTGAGCTAGCTTTTCATCGAGGTCACTTACCTATATCCTGATTACAGTCCCATCCTGCCCAGGTGGCTGTATCCTAGGACCTCCAGCCTGCTGAATCCCCTTGGCTCCTCAACAACATCCCATGCCCTCAGCCCATCGCATACCCAGGTACAAGGGCCAGTCCAGAATTCACTTCTTAGATTGGCCAGCAGGTGGCAGCAGGTGTCAAGCGAGGGACCAAGACCTTCTTGTGTTCCCTGAGGTACTGTCATCTAGGGTGTCTTGATACTGAGTGCACCCTTTTGAGTGGGGCTGTTTTGCTGCCTCAGTATGATGTGGAAGCAGGGGAGTGAGTACAGGATCTCCCTGAGTTGAAGCCCCTAGACCTTCTACTCTGCAGAGTGCTCACTCCTACATGCACCCCCATCTCTAGTGACAGCCAGTCATCAGAGAAGAGCCAATAGAATGTAGAGCGGGCCACGTGACAGGGCAGATGTTATCTCCCAGGAAGCTACCCTGGCTGCAGAGCTCCTGAGGGGGCTCTCAGATGCCTCCCTTCATAGGTGGCTGTTGTGTGTCCTTGTCTGTGTCCTGAACAGGGCACGGGACATCTCCCGCTGGAGTGTAGGAGTCAGGAGGTGGACGTGACTTGCCTACATGTCAATCTGCTTACAAGACATAGCTGGCTGTGGTAGCCAGAGGTTGGGCCTGTGTGAGGATGAGGGGTGGAGTGCTGGGCTGAGCAGGAGAGTATGGAGGGTGAGCAAGGGATGGTGAAGATGGTGGACAGAGCTATGCTCAGAGAAGGGCAGATCACTCCAGATCCTGAGGTCTAGCAAGGGTGGGTGGACCGAAGTGACATTCAGAGGACAAGAATGGACAGACTTGACCAATCACCCAAACCACAGGGTGAAGAGAGTCAAAAAAAAGTGACAGTTTATATTGTCTACTATGGCCCCTAAAAATAGTGGGGAGGGGATAAGACACTCCATCGACTGTTGAGTGTCTAGCTGCCAACTCCTACACAGCCATCAAAACCCAGCTCAGACAACCCCTACTTTGGGAATTCATGCCTATTGCTTAGGTTCCTCTGGGTACTCTCAGCCCTGGGTCCTGCATAGTATCAGAACTTCAGGAGTGGCAGGCTATGTTTGAGTGTCCTGGTAGCTGAGGATGGATGTAGATGAGTATTAAGGTTGGTCTGCCCAGGTGTGCCCATGCAGATATATGGGTCTCCAGAGCGGAGGCAAGTCAGCACTCAGGGTAGAAGCTGGGACTAGGAGCATTTATCATAAAGAGAAAGTGAGGACACCAGGGTCAAGGTATCAACCCAGTCACGCCAACACCCACAAGAGAGGGCTTTTGGCATCTGGTCAGGTGAGAATAAAACAGGACCCTACATTCCTAAGCTATGCCTAGCTGAGGACTAATTTCCCCCCAGCAGTTGCCTGAACGAAGGCTTAGGGCCCCTGGTAGAAAAAAAAGGATAGAAAGGTACATTCAGGACCACCCCAATACTGTCCCGAGGGAGGCAGGCCCAAAAGGACAGGAATTTCTTAGATCTGGTCAGGACCGTGGATTGAGGTACACTGGAAGCCAGCCTGGGGTGCATCCCAAGTACTGACCTGGAGTCACAGGGTCTGTTGCTCCAATGGTATAGAAGCCAAGTGCAATGTGAGGTCACAGAGGGACATGTACAATGTGAGGGATAGTCCCTACCCTGAGGAGCTCTTACTGGCCACGCTCTGTCCACACAAACATGCCAGTGCTGTGGCCAGTGCTCCCACGCCCTCTCCACCAATCCCCACACTTCCAGAATGACTAAGGACCAGTTGTAAATTCATGTCAAAACAGCCTTTATTTTTACACAGGTCCCATGTGCAGTCCCCACCCAAACTGCAACAGAGGCTCTTCATGTGGCTTTCTGAGCGGGGGCCTCCATAGGGATGTGTCTGGGCTCCTCAGGGAAGGCAGTAGGTTGTATAGTTATCTTCTAAGGGGCAACATCACTGCCCTGAAACCACACAACCTACTACCTCACCCTGCGGTGTCCACGTTCTGGAGGAGGCCCAGCCGCTCCCCACCCACCCTGGCCACAGGCCACCAGAGCCATAGGGCACAGCTGGCACAGGGCAGGGAGGGAGGGAGGTGAAGACAGTCCCTCAGCAAGAAAGGCCTGTGCCCACCAAATGGATCAAGGAACCTTCCGTGTCTGAACCCGTCACCAGAGATGGTGGCCTGCACGGTCTGGTTGCATGGTTGCGTTCATAGGGTGCCCAGGCATGCTAAGGACCCTGTTTCACTTCTTCATGGAAAAGACACTCTGTCTCTCTGTAGATGGAGATGCTATCATTCATCAGAGGCCTGACTCTGAGCTGGGAATCCTGGCATATGCCTGGTCTGGAGGGTGTAGCAACTCTGGAACAGAACTGAAGGTCCAGTCCAGACCCTTTCCTCAGGGAGGTCTGTAAGCCCAGGTCTAATGTGATGAGGTCAAGGGGAGAAAAGCCCCTTCTGTGTGGCCACGGGAGAGGAGATACCCTGGAAATGCCACTTCTGCTTTCACCACCACACCCCAAACCTTATGTAGGTAACAGACCAGAGAGGTCAAGGGACTGTCCAAAGTCCCTGTCAGACTTTCTTTGCACATGGCAGATACCATACCCTGTATCTCCCTCAGCCTCCCAAGCCAGGGCTGGCGTATCCACTGCAGATATTGCGGCCACTTCAGGAAAGACAGTAGATTGTATAGTTACCGCAGAGCGGGGCAGAGCCCAAAACCATACAACCTACTACCTCACCCCAAAGGCCGTCAGTCAGTCTCGGTGTAGAACTGGATGTTATGGCTTCTCTGGATGCCTCCTGGAGGAAGAAGAAGAGCTGGGAACATAATGAGGGGCCCAACATGGCCAGCTTGGTGCTAAGGTTATCAGCCAGCCACAGACCAGGATTCCCCCAAAGTGGGCCAGGACACTTAAACAAAAACACCAAGCAGAAAGAATGAAGTAGGGAGACAGGGGTGGGGGAGTGAGGGAGAGGATGGGGGGTAGAGGGGTTGGGAGCTGATTAGTCACTAGGCAGGAATGGCCACAATGGGGAAAAGGCCAGCCAAGTCTAGCGAGCATCTAGTGCCCACCTAGCTGAGCCCCAGCCTCTACACTCAGCTCCAACACAAGCCGAGTTGGAGACACCAGGACACCAGCTAGGCAGCAGCCTTGGGCATGCGCCCTTCTCCCCTTACACAGGAAGAGCCCCCCCCCCAGTTCTCCCGGGGTGGCCTGAGCTGACCTTGCTGCAGAAGGCTCAAAACCATTTTTTTCCTTGTGGGAGGTGGCCAGCTGGGCGGAAGTGCAGACCCTGGCTGGACACTGATGGCCAGTCTGTTCTTGGCAACTAGCCCTTCCTGAAGCCAGCAGGGGCTCTGTGCTTAGCTCTGAGCTTGGGCCTCCCAGAGCCTTGGAAAGATTCCAGGAGGAGGATGCCCTGGTAAGGACAGGCAGCCTGGTGTGCTCCCCACTGTGTAGTGGGACAGGTAGAGCCCACTCTGGGGCAACAGTCAACCTGTACACACTGCTTGTAGCCACTAGCCTGCTAAAGAAACTTGGGTAAGTGTATTGTAAGCCTGTATTACAAGCATTGCCTACAGTATCCACTGTTGAGCAGTAGCAGGGTACTGGAACATTCTTCCCACCTTGTAAGACACTTCTGTAGCTCTCTGCTCCTTGGTACCAATGTAGACTGGGAGGCTCCACTGCAGACCTCTTTCCAGTTTTCCTAGGCAGGCACCAGGCTAGGCAGTCATCTAGTCCTCCAGCTGTGAGGTGAGGTCATTGTGAAGAAGCTGAGGCCCAGAAGTTCAAGGCTCTCCCTTGGTAGAGTAAGGTGGCTCTGCTCTAAGAAAGGAAGAGGCTGCTTCTCTCAGGCCACAGACAAGTTTGCCCAGCAATGCAGAGAGAAGCTTTGTGCCCAGTTCCAGGAAGCCAGGTAGCTTTTGCTTTCTGCATGAGCCCTGGCATCTGATGCCACGCCTCCCTCCCTGCCTGCCAAGGGTCACAGGACTGAAGTCCTAAGACCCTGAGTCAAAATAGAGCCATTAGGCCTAAGTCCACACTGTGTACCCAGATCTGGAGTCTACGAGGCAGAGTGGATTGGGAAGGAGGCCTCAGAGTGCTAGTGTGGCCTGGCCCTCAGTGTGCAGGCACTGTCCAGCCCCAAAAGGACATCTGTATGAACAACTGGAGTGCCATCCCCTGCCTCAAGCCCGGACCCTTTCACTAACAGGTCAAATATCCCCAAGGATGGTCCAAGCAGAGCCAGCAAGGCAGGAAGACACATGGGAAGAGAGTGATTCAGGGCCCTTTAATATTCCCATCTATAATGAGTGGACCAGGTGATGAGATAGAGGGTGTCACTGACTGGCCATAGTTAACCTTGTCAGTTCCCAAGATGCATTTGGATGTGGTAAAATGATTAGAGGCCACTCTGGCTACCTCCATCTGAGTTCCTCAAAAGTATCTTGAAGGAGAGAAGGCACACCTTGACACGGGCCTCTCAACACTTTGGGTTCTGCCCCTGGCTGGCAGGATACAGTATTGTGAGCAGGGATGCCTGAAAGATCTAGGCCGAGAAGACAGTTATCTTTGGGGTCCCAAGAAAGCTATCAAGACTGGGTGACCTGGAGGGTGTGAGCCTACAGAGTATCCTCAGGGTAGGGAGGCTGCACTTTGTCCCATCAGAGCCAGTAATGAATGGAACCGCAGCTCAGTTAAAACATATCCAGCCTAGGTAGGCCAATTTGGGGTCAAAGATCATCACATTACGGGGTATCACGGGGTATCATGGGTAGATGAGCTGAACCATCTGGGGTAGTCTGCTCATGCAAGGCACAGTCCTGGGGAAACACAGGCCTCCAGGGAAAGGCATCTGAGCAGAGGTGCTGGAGCAGGTGGCACATATGTGGTTCTGACCCTAGCCTTTCTTACTCTGAGGTGTCCCATGGCTCCCTACTTTCTCGAGGAAGGACAGTGGGACCCCACTTACCACAGAGGAATCAGCTGCATGCTGAAGCTCTTGCTTGTCACCACTTCCTGACCTGCTTGGGTTTAGGAACAAAAGCAATGATCCTCAGCTTCCGAAGGGAGAAAGCCTGGGCCCTGGATGCTTATCCTGGTTGTACCCTGATAGCCCCATAGCACAATGACATTTTCATCCAGTTTATCTACTGCCTGGTGACACTCTGCATGCAAAGTCCTAGATGGAATGGCCTCTAAAACCAGCCCGGTGCTGGACATGTTGGTCACTGACTATGACTCAAACTTCATTGATGGTGGCCTAGTATGTCTATGTGGGTGGCCATTGGCTCATTTGGCCACTGGCTGTGAGGCCCGAGGGAGGGGCAAAGCATAGGGCTCATGCTCTCCATCATATACACTGTGGTAGTTAACTGGACCCCAGACCTCATTTAGAGGTTATCAGCGAGATGCAGTTTACTTAGGACAAGTGATGCCTGAACTCTCTCTTCCTCACTGGACCACAGGCTTGCTTCACGAATCAAGTCAATATCTTTGCCCCATAGGCTCATTCTGGCCAAGGCCTCATGTCAGAGCCAGAAGAAAGATGGAAGGCCAGGCAGGGACATGGTGGTAGTGAGGGAGAAGCCTGGCCTGCTGAAGGGCTCTGGAGCTGGGCCTGCGGTGTGAAATACAGAGACAAGCCCTGCCTGGGATCTGCTCAGCTCTGTCCATCACGCTAGAGTGGTTTGTTACAAGCCTTGTTATTCCCACACAGCTCGAGTAAAGGAAGATGAGACCATTGGCCAGTGAGGGTCTGGTGAGGACACAGGGTGGGAGAGCCCTCTCCCTGACTACCAGCCTTGCCTGTACCCCCAAGACAGCCAAGCTATCCATCACACCGACACCCTCTCTGTGCCCATCAGCCCCACCCCCAACCCACAAAGCAGCAAAATGCCCTGGGCAAGCCTCCTCTGCCCTCCTTGGCCATCTCCCAGGCCCTCCCCGCCTCCTGGCTTTTGCCCTGGTCTGTCCCTCTGCCAGGAACCACTGACCTGTTCTTCCTGTTTCTTTCCACAAGGCTCCTACTCTTGGGGGGGGGGGGAGGTGGCGGGGGGGGGGGGGGGCTCGCTCTGCCCAGGGCTTGAGTCTGGTGAGGCTGAGGCTGACCCACAAGTGCCTGTCTTGGATCCATTTCTCTCAGGTGTCTCTCCATGCTCTGATAGCAGGCATGGCAAGCAGGGTCTCCTTGGTTCTTAGCTTTGCCCTACACAGGGGGCTTACACTGGTTCCACAAGACGTAGGAAGGGTCACCCTTCCTTGATCTGCGGTCACCTTTTCTCGGTCTCCAAAGCCATTTGAGAATGAGTGAGGGAAAAAATTCCACACTTGAGGAGTTTTTAGATGTGCCAGGCTTACCTGTGCAACAGCCAGGCTTTTGGCCTCAGCCCTGGGGGTTGGGACTCACATATATGCCTCCTTTCTCAAGGGGTAACAGAGAACAGGGTCCTGAAAAAAACCAAAGGGACCCAGTGGGGTGAGGCTGGAGGAGGGCCAGCAGCAGGGCGGGCAGCGCCTATGAATGGCGATCCTAAACAGGTCGCCAGGGAGTGAGCAGTCAGCAGACACCCTGCCATCTGCCAGCTGCCACCTCCCAGCCTCGCCCCAGTCCTTCAGTGTCTACCCATGGGCAGGGTGCCTGGGGGAGGAGCCAGGCTGGCTAGGACAGGTGCGCTGAAGGTCTAGGCAGGCAGGTGGTCCTTTCAGGACTGGGCGGATGTCTGGAGGGAGGCAGACAGACAGTGTCACCCTGAAGTCACCTCAGGCTTGGCTTGGGGCCACCAAGAGCCAGACCCCCTCAAGACAACCCCCCCTCTCCTGGCCTCCCTGATTAGGTTTCTCCCATAAAGCGACCAGTGTCTCTGCTCAGTAGGCCGTGCCAACAGCAAGTCTGGGAACGATGGGAGGGGTGGCATCCGGCTGGGCAGAAGGCGGGTCTCCTTGTGAACACAGCCCATAAAGTTAACAAGATGCATGCTCACTGACTAGGCTTGGGTCGGTGTGTCCAGAGGCAGGCCATGCCCACTGAGAACCATTTTGGGTCTGGCTAAGACAGGCATGTTAAGGGTGACTAAAATCTGAGAGTCACCAAGATAAGTAATGTCTTTGCGTGAAATGACTAATGTAAACATCCTAAGACATTACAAGATCATATTGAAGTGAAGATGACCCAGGTTGGCTCAGTGTCCCCTGGCTTTAGACTGGACTGCTCTTGCACGTATGTGGGGAAGTGTCCTATAGGCCTGAATATCCTCTTCTAAAAGTGTACCACAGGGATGCAAGGTCAAACCTGAAAGTAGCGTCTAAATGCCTTGGACCTGGCTATCTCTAGCCCTACATACCTCATGTTGATCCCAAGATGGGTCTGACCTACAGTGGGCTTTGGGTAGACTTGAGGCCTGTAGTACCTGGTACCATGCCCGCCCCTAGAACTGAGGTAATGAACACTGTGACCATAGCAAGCATCAGGAGAATAAAAGGAGAGATTCAGAGTCTGGAGCTGGCTGGGGAGGCCCAGATCGGAGCCTAGCTCTCTTCAGCTAGAAATACGGTCTGAGACTAAGTCAACTGGCTGGAGAGTTAGAGAGTTATCTGTCTGGTGTGAACAGTAGTGGGAATCATGAGGAAGCTGGAAGCTGCTGGCTCAGGCCTAGGGCACAGCACAGATGGCCTGCTGTACACTGGGAACAGGCCATTGTGTGGGGCCCTCCTAATCCCTGGGCTCAGGCCGGAACAGGACATTGAGGTTATAGGTTACCACCTTTATACACTCATCTGCACATATACTCCACTCAAGTACCGGCCGAGTCATAGGAAGGTGCGTGGAAAAAATGACCACAGATGCCACATTGTGGAGCATGTGCTCTACCCTCTCATTGACAGCCCCCTCTATCAACTCCCTCTGGGCCTGGCCCTTCCTTGAGAAATGTTTCCTGTTCTAGGAAGCCTATACTCCAGGATCCCGTAGGTTCTATCCTGGCCTGGCACATGGGAAGGCATTGGTCTGGGCAGGTGGGTTTAGGACATTCTGCCAGATCTCCTTCAATGGAGGGCATGGCCCTGAGCAAGAACTCACTTCAGCATGACAGAACGTTCTTTCTTGGAGCTGTGGGAAAGAAGTCTGGGGCTAGTATCCAGCTAGCTTCCTAGATGAGACTGTGTGGCCCTGCCGTCTATACATGGATTCTTTCTATCCTGGCAGAGAGCTCTAGGAGAAGTAGGGCCACAGAGCAACCCCCATGCTTCCCAGGAAGATTCAAAGGCATTTTATCCCACACCCTTCCCTATTTCATGGGGAACTACCTCCCAACTTCTTTTATGGACCACCCCCCCCCCATCAGAAGGGTGGAAGGGCTGTCTGGCCACTCCCAGCTCCTAGAGTTTGCTCTGTTTGTCCTACCATGGGAAGCTGGAATGCATTGATGATGGCCCAGTGCTACTGGAGATGCTGTGGGCCTGGATGGAATCACTCTGGGATGTGTTGCTTCTGATCTCTGGGAAGGCAGAGGAACAGTGTGATAGGGAAAAGCTTCATGTATTGCAGAACCTCAGTGGCCTGGTGGATGGCCTTGTTCTGGGAGCCAAGCAGTCTCCTCTAGTAAGCACTGGAACTCCTTGGTGACATCATACACTACCCAGGCTAGGAGATGGTCTGGCTACCATGAAACTCGGGTATTCTATATCACACTCAGCCAGAGAGCCCCATGGTCCCTGGGCAGGTCAGGGGTATGAGGGATATTTGGAGGCTGGAGGTGTTCCTTTCCAGGGGACCTAACTCAAATCTACACTTGTTGACGGCTCCACTCAGGAACCTAGTACCCGTGTGGACATTATTTCCAAAACCATCCATGCTGGACCCCTACCTGCCATGGACTCCCTCTAAAAGTACAGTGTTGGTGGCAGGCTTTCTGGATTCTGATGTGCAGCCTCCTTCTCTGTTTGCTTGGTGGGTAGCAATAAGTGGAGCTGGGTAAGGGGCCAGGACTCCCAGGCTGCCTTGCCAAGCAGCTGGCTATGCCAAGCCCAGGGCAGCCATGACCAAAGCCAAGTAGAGTGGGGGCTGGTCCTGGGCTCTGTCCAGGCCATTCAGGGCAGATAGAAAGCAGGGGTCTCCTCTTCTCCAAGGCTACTGCTTGTTCCAACTACAAAATGGCGGAGGACTGTGTCGGCCATTTTGTGGCATCCTTGGAGACAAAGGCCATGAAAGCCAGAGGGTGGGACCAGTGGATGCCTGGCAGACAGGAGGAAGAACAAGCTAATATAACAAGGCTCTGGCCTGTGCTGAGGCCTGAGACAGTCTGGTGGGAGAAAGTGGGTCAAGCAGTCTCCTTCCAGAGCTTTCCTCCTGCCCACCCACACTCCAAAGCACGCTCAGGCTTTCAGCAATTTCCATACTTCTCTTCAAGAGGCTTCGAGTGACCCACGGTGTGCCTATCAAAATGCACTCAAATTCTCCCACGTTATTGTGTCAGTTGATCCTATAGACCACGAGGCTTCCCCAGCCCTGAGATCTCCTGGATCACAATTATCTGCCCTAGAGTTGCTGCAGGACATGTCCTTATCTGCCCAGGTTGGGGAGGTCCCAAGCTAGGAGACTCAAGTGCCAACCTGTGCTCCAGGAATTAGTAGGCTAGACAGCTCCTTCGTGTTTCAAGGGATCAGTCGCTAAAGTGGTCATCAACAGGATCCCAGCAGGTCTTTCTTCAGGAGCATATGGCTATGTCCTATCCCTACTTTTTACGGATCCAGCTAGGACGGCCCTTGCTTCCTCATCTTAAACAAGAGACCAACATCTGTTCACATCCCCCTTTCTGACCTCTGGCCAAAGGTCCCACTGCTCCCTCACCATGGCTGGTCTCCAAGTCTTTCTAGGTAGAGGATACTCAGCGACAAGAGTCAGAGCCCCCACAGAGAGATGGATCCAGATGTTGTAGGGTTGCTTTGTGCCTCTCTCCCTCATTCTACTCTTTGCTTGATTCAGAATCCAGTTACAAACTAGGGGCAAAGAGATCCTAGCTCTGGGAGCACAGGTCCCACCTCAGGCTGCCCCCCCCCTTTTGACCCGTGCAGAGCAAAAGTCTGTGTGAGAACACTCCCACTTCACAGATAGCTAGCCTGAGGCCCAGGGGGCAGGGATGCTACGGTCACAGAAGCCCATCTTACAGGCTGGCCAGGTCATAGGAAAGATGAACTCACACAGCCACGGGCTCAGGCCTCTGACGGGGACCGGTCAACATGAATCCAAGGCAGGGCCTGTGGTAAAACAAAAGAAACATCCAAGAGTGTGGAATCGAGGAGTCTGCATCATCTTCACAGGGTAGAACTGCCATAGTGACACCAGGCATCACTGTACAATCACAGCAGTCCTGGTAACTCTAGAGCATTAGGGGGCTCTCACTCAGGGACTCCCCGCATCCACTCAAGAGTAAACTCATGAGTCAGTGCTGGATATACACTAAGAACCCAAAGATATGAACACAGTTTGAGGGGGAAAGGGGTGGTACTCGGGACTGAACCCAGGCCTCTACCACTAAGTGACATCTCTAACCCTTCAGAAATTTTATTTTGAGGGGCTTGCTAGATTTCCCCGGCTGACCTTGAATCCACTCAGGTCAGCTCAGGCTCAGGCTGGCCTCAAATTTTAAGTCTTCCTAAGTAACTAGGACCCCAGGCCTTTGCCACAGGGCTCAGGAAGTGTGAGTGTTTTGTACCTTCGGTGTGCCAGGCACTAGTAAGTCCCTGACATGTAGGGTTCACTTTGCCCTGTTGGTAACATGATCCTTAGCTAACCAGCTAACCGGTGAGGCTAGAAATGGTGTGATTCTGCCCTCCACCCTCATCCTCATCTCCAGTCACACAGCATTGTTTAAGGGATGAGGGAATAAAACCCAGTTATATTACGAGAGCTCACAAAGTTGTTCAAAGGAATCTTAACCTCTCTGAGAGCTCAAAGAAACTCCATCTCATGGAAAGGCCAACTGTGCCTTCCTAGGGCCTTTTAGATGCCCAGGAACATTCCTCCAGAATCATCCTTTCTGGACCTGGCAGGGCATCCCTGGGAGATAGAGGCTGGAGTACCACATGGAGACGGAGCTGGTACTGGACCAAGGCTGGGCCTGTGTGGGTTAGGTTACCAACTGCACTGGGGCCAATGACCGAATGCGGTATTTGTAAGACTAAATAAAAGGTATCCTGGGGCTAGAGCAATGACTCAGCAGTTAAAAGCACTTTTTGCTCTTTCAGAGGACCCCAGTTCTATTCCCAGTATTGTGTGGTGGTTCACAACCATTGTTAATTCCAGTTCCAGGAGATCCACTGCCCTCTTCCAGGCTCCGTGGCCACCAGGCACAAATGTGGCGCACACACATAATGAGGCAAAACACTGATACACTTTTTTTTTTTTAAATCTTCTTTCTGTTTGTTTGTTTTCAAGACAGAGTTTCTCTGTACAGCCTTAGCTGTCCTAGAACTTGCTCTGTCGACCAGGCTGGCCTTGAACTCACAGAGATCCACCTGCCTCCGCCTTCCTGGGATTAAAAACATGTGCCAAACATGTGCCACCGCCACCTGGCTAAAAATCCTTTTACATTCTTTTAAAGAGATCTAGAGCTGGAGTCCAGACAGTAGAATTCCTGCCTAGCAAGCCTCCAACCCTGGGTTTGATCCCATCACTATATACAATGGGTGTAAAAGGCTCATCCCTATAATCCGAGCATTCAAGAGGTTAAGACGGGAAGATCAAGAGTTCAAGGTCACCTTCAAACAATACAAAATTCAAGGTTAGCCTAGGCTAGAGACTTTATCGACAAAAATACAGCAGTATCTGACTATCACATAAATCTGTGTCCTTCCTCACCCTCCAGAGGACCGTGGGGCAGCTGGTCTCTGGTTTGGACTCTGAGTACCTGGGAATCTGAAAACCCCATCTATAACTTCCAGTGTGCTTCTACCATGGCTGTCCAGTCCACTGCCCCCAAGCCTCAGCTTCCCACAGAGACTGAGCAAGGTCATGTGACCACCACTTGCTAGGTTGGTGACTGGCTGTGGTTGGCTATTTGGCAACTTTCTGGGGCCAACACTACTAGCATGGTGGGGGCTCATGGCTGACTCAAAATGCATGGGTAAGGCCCAAGGCCAGGGGCTTGTCTGTGCTGAGACCACGCAAATGTAGTCTGGCAGATTTCACAAGGTGCAATTCTAACCTTCCCCATGGAATCCTAGAGTCCCAAACTTTCCATGCCCCCCTCCACCCCAGTCTAAGCAGGTGTCTCAAAGACCACATGTCCCAATGTCCCCAGGCCACAGGTGAGATGGGGCTAACTCTCTCTACCCATAGAGGTCCCTGGAAAGGAGAATGGGATGGTAAGTTCCATATTGTGTATTGGGGGTTGTCTCTGAAACTAACCCTTATTAACACCAGCATTGAGTAAGTACGTACTGTATACATCCAGTGCATCTTGTGAGCATGGTGCTAAATAGGGGCTGGATCATGGGCCAGGACAGGCCACTTTCTCCAACCCTCCCCCCATCCTTTTCTGTTCTGGACCCTTCCTCATATGTCTTAGCCCAGGACTCCTCTGGGACTCCCACCTTTGCTCCTGGAACCCTGAACCCACAGTCTCCTGTATACATTAGGCCTCAGAGACTCAGGGGCACATTCTAGGCCTCAGCCCTTGTAAAAGGTGCACCCCATACATACCCATAAGACACTGGAAGGATTGTGTGTACTGGAGGCTGCCTGTGGCTGAGATGGGGTATCTCAGACAGGTCTGGCTTACGGTGAGTACCCAGGATCTGTGAATCAGAGCCCCTTAGCCAAGAGCTATTATGTCCCCAGGGATACCTGGACCAGCTGCATTCTTGAGGTATGTCCAAGTATTCTGCATAGTCTCCCTTCCATCTCTGCCTATGCTCTCCCACTCTGTCTTGTCCCATCTACTAAGTCCTGGAGCCATCGGCCCTCCCTACCCCCAGCCATCTATTTGCTCTACTCTCAGCATTGGCTAACTAACATCCCTGACCCCAAGTGCAGACACGGAGACCAGGGTAGTGTGTGTGGCAGCTCATACACACCAATGTACAGATAGCAGAGGGGTCCAAGGCCCAAACACAGGTTACTCTGGCTTATACAAGATGGTGTGGGGCCCTGCCTATAGCCTGAGAGATGAGACTGCCCCTAACCTTGGCCATACCAATTCCATGGATCTAGATTCATCTGGGTGGGTCCAAAGCTGTACTTGGTGTCTGTTTTCTTGGGGACAGGGACAAATGTGAGCACAGCTCCCAGGCTGGCTGCTACTTCTGAGCACAAGAGACCCCCAACGCGCAGGTTCCCAGTTATACCTGCAAGGTTATCCATTGTAGAGGAAGCAAGGACCTTTACCACTGAGCCTTGAGTGATACCGCAGGTAGTACTCGTCCTGAGGTCATCTCATTTTTCTCCCATCTCCCTCTTGATGGCTGGGACAGAAAGACAGCCCAGTCCAGTGTCCTTCTACACCTGGATATGCCCAGACATACTAGAGTCCCAGAAAGAGGCTAGCAGGAGTTGAGACTGCCCAGCCAAGACCCAGCAATGCAAACCTCCAGGTCTACATGGCTGCATGAACCCATAGGAGTGTCCAGGAGAGTTGGGGTAAGTAGCTTCATAAACAATCAAAATGTTGCACTGACCTGGGTTGGACACAGCCCTTGAGCTTCAGAAGTCACCTGGTAGAACTGTCAAGAAGAGGCTGAAACCTAGAAAGAAAGAGACACCAGAGTGAGATGTTGGGGTACATCCATGAGCACTCTCTTTGCATTTATACTGTTTCCTATGAACACCAACCAGAAAGGGACCCCAAAAGGCCTCAGTACAGCTTAGGAGCTATCTGGAACTCAGGGTAGCTTGGAACTCAGGTCAAGAGACTATCCATGTGGCCCCAAGGCCAAATTTTGGAGCTCAGATCTCGTGAAGTTCTGAATCTATTACTCCTTCAAGGGCCTAGTCACCAAGGACCTAGAGGCTGCAACAAAGATGAGTCATATACAAAAATCGTCCCTGGAGGTAATGGCACTGCTAGTGACCCAGCAGCTCCGGCCAGACTGCTGCCACTGAACGTCTGGTGGGTGACCTGCCCTACCTAGGTGATGTATTATAGCAGGTCCAGATCTCCAAGTGGTTACATCATCCCAATTGACGAGGCCTTCTTGCACACTCTACTGGAGAGTAACTTGAAGCCATGGAGCCCTACAGGTCTAGGCTCCTAGATACAGGGCCCTTCTCAGCCATACCATGAGAGAAGTCATCACAGCTTCACCCACTGGACAGAGGCAGACACAATGCTGCCACCTACCTTCCTGAGTAGCATGCATAGACTCCAGCTGGATGGCTTTGAGTAATGGATAGCTGATTCTGAGCATACTGAGGCTGGCTGAGGGGAGGCTAGAGAGAGTTAGGACAGGGACCACACTCTGAGCCAGTGTATTAACACAGTCTGCAACCTCAGAGATCCTACAGTTTCCAAAGACTGTCTAAATCCCTGGATCTTTCCCCGGAGCTACGGGTGTTCAGCGGCCACTGTTACAGTTCCTGATCTAGGCATCCCTGCTCATTTTGTGGACCAATACACTGAGGTTTAAACACTGATGGAGTCTGTCCAGATGGAGGACAGGTAGCAAGAGGACTAGAGGATAGGGCTGGGTATGCCTGCTGCATGACTAGGCTGCAAGAAGCTGCCTCAGAGCTAATTCTGCCCTCCACCATAGGCAATCTGTCCCTGCCGGATTCCATCTGCTTCAAGAGGACAAGTAAGGCCATCACAGCCTGCAGGGCAGAAGGCAGGGCTGCAGCAGGCACCCGGAATCCCTGGCACTGTCCCCTGTCCTGTCCTGGGCAAGGATCTCTCATACTGGTTGGAGGCCAAGCCAAGCCCCTGAGGGGCTGGGAGCAGAGCTGGCCTGGCATCAGGTAAAGCCTCTGTGGAGAGGGCTGATCCTGGCTTCTCTGAAAGAGCAACTGTGGACTCTTGTCTGCAAGTACACTATCATCCCCAGCCCTATTTCTGATGGCATGAGACCTCTGCCCAAGGGGGGCAGGCAGGCAGCTACCTGTGTATGAGGTCCTACTGGATCTTCCGAGACGCATGACAGGCTTTCACTTTCCTGGGGGGGCGGGTGTCTCCCGAGCAGCCATGTTCTGCAAGACATAAGGAAACCAAGACAGAGGTGTCAGCTTGGCAGGTCATTTGGCTAGGACACAGTGTGGCTTTCCCTTCCTTGGTCACGCCCACAGCCATCTCTAGATAAGAAGACCCACACACTATTCACTGTGGCCTTGGCACTGGAGGTCTGGAATTTCAGGTCACAAGAGACAGAGAATAGCACAGAAAGCCATGCCTGGCTTTAACCAGTTCTAGCCAGCCAGTCGCCACATTTCAAACCAACTTCCTGCCATGGCTCCAAGGCAGCCAAATCACAGAGAAGACCTAACCCCTACCCTAGAGTCTTCTGTGACCATAGGGGAAGGGCTCATGGGGTTGGCTTCCTGTGCCTGGCTCAGACTGTCCCTTTGCTTCAGCCCCACTGGGGCACCCACAATTCCAGATTGTTCTCCTGCCACCATGAACACTCATCATAGTTCACCTCTGCCTACACTGTCAGCACTATCATGGGGGAGTCCCTCCAGTTCACCTCTACTGCCCCTGTAGATTTCGGATCTGTGACACAGGATGTCCTTCAATTAGTATTTATCCCTGGGCCTAGCCGCACCTGGCATCACAAGTGTCTCATCATTTGCCTTACTCTGGGAATGACATTTGATACCTGGGGTTATGAGACAAACAGGACTTTGCAGCATTATAAGAAGTAACTTCAGCAGGAACCGGGACAGGCCAAGACTGATAACGGGACACAAGACCAGGAGTCAGTCCTGGCCAGAATGACTCCCAGGCTCTCCCCTCCTCCCTATAAATCTTGGGTGTTTTGACCTGGGGTAGAATTGCCTACTTCTTTCCTGCCCTCCTGAGCCCACCATGGTCCAGACATTCACAGGTCCATGAGCTCTTAGTTGTAAGAAGGCTTGGAGTATCCTCTTAGGATTGTGGCCTCTCCGGGATATGTCACCATAGGACCAGGGGTTATTCCCCTGTGGACAAACCAAAAGCAGTGAGAGTTGTCACATCACCTCGCTAACAGTACCATCTGCAGAGAGTGGGTTTTCATTACACTCTTGAGGACCCAGACACTAGAGGGACTCTGTAGTAAGAGGTTTCTGGCCTGGACTTTCGGGCTTGGCCTCAAGGTTTAGACCCGCAGACCCACAGACCCGCAGAGCCACACAGACACTTACACTAATTTTATGCTGATCGGCCTAAGGCCCAGGCATATAACTTGCTAACTCTTTATCCTTAAACTAATCCATGATGCTTATCCTGTTCAGCCATGGGGCTCGGTACCTTTTCTCAGTGCAGTATAGTTGACCTCTGCATTTTCTAGCAACTCTGGAGTCTCTGTGGCATTTCTGCTCTGTTCTTCCTGTCCAGAGTTTTCTTAGTCTGGTAGCCCCAGCCATACTTCCTGTCTGCCTTTGGCCAATCAGCGCTTTTTATTAAACTCATAGGCGGGACAATTATTTACAATGTAATATCATAAATCCACTACAGGATTCGCTCCTTACTGGATGTGCTAGATCCTGAGGCCCATGAGGGACCGCTTGTCTCCTTCCATCTCCCAAAACTGCTAGTATCTGCAAGTGGGACTGGATACCCACAAGAGCTTCATCCACATGCTCTTCATCACACAGGGCTGTGAAGGTCCTAGAGAAGCTAGTGGGCAAGAGAGAAGACCCCAGGGCTGGGCTGCTAAGTCCAACAATCTGACCCTCGCTCTTGAGAAGGGAATGTCCCATGTCCATTCCATCCTTACCTGACAACTGGACCCCTCCCTTCTCTTCTTTTGGACTGGGCTGAAAGAACCCCCCCCCCCAGCTTCTGCGTCCGTGGTATACAGATTGCCCAATTTCATGATATTAGGGCAGCTGCCTGCTGCTCACACTTACTGCAGCCTGAATAGGAAATCCTGCGTCCAAACCTCACTAGGGAGACATGGGTTGGACCCATTTCTTGGGCTCTAAGGCCTCCCTAGGAAAAGAACCTTAGTGGCATTGAAACCAGTAAAGCTTGTATCTGCTTTGGCTCTAAGAGAGGCATTTCTATAAGCAAGATGCCCGGGTACCCACAGAGCCAGAAGAAGAACCTCCTGCTCTCTAAATAACACAACTTCATGTTGCTAAACATGGTCACTGGTTTAGAGCCAGGTGACACAGACTGATGAAATTCAGCTATGGAAAACAGAAATGCTGACCAGACCCTTGATAGGGCTAAGCACAGCCCTATGGAGTCACCTTGGGCCCACTCTGGACACAGGAAAGCACACAATTTCATGCTAACAGTACAGCTCCTGTCTGCAGTCTAAGAATGGTTCTGAGGGCCCTGGATCCACTCTTAGAAACACAAGAATGCACCTGGCTGTACATAGCTGGCAAGCTCTGATGGCCGCCCAAGGGGGACCCCAGCTGTAGAGGGCTCTGCTGAGCTCCCTCTAACTTCAAGCATTGGCCCTATGTTTTTTTCATCCACTCTGACCATGGCAATAATAAAATAGCAAAGCTGAGTGATCTCCAGGGACCTGGACAAGAGAACCCTACTGGGATCCAAGGCTGGACAGGTACTAATATTATCTGCCATAAGGACCTCTGGATAAATTACAGAGGTACACTGTTCCCTCTCAGGCTGATGAGCCTCCCAAAGCTTTCCCGTTGAGCTTATGACTGTGGCATAGTTACTGGTATGATGAGACCATCTTAGGCCATTTTCCTAGTCCATGGTCCATCAAGGTAGTGCTAAATTTGTCAGACCAAACACCAGGCAGAAGGTCCTAGAAGCTCTGTTTATCCCTACCCCAGTCTCATTCCTATCCAGACTCAGAATCAACAATTATATGTATCTGCAGTGTCCAGCAGGGCCCTAACATCCATCTAGGTTGGCAGAATAGTTGCTCCTGGGAGAGGTCTGGCTCTATCCAAAAGCCAAGTAGCCAAGCAGAATCTCCCATGTTGTATGATCTTCAGGAACCTGTTTTCTTTGGCCACACTTTTGTATCTAAGAGCAGCCACTTATATCTACTATATAAATGGATTTCCTAAGTGAGTGAGAAAGCACCGGGTATGAACTTCCTATTCATCCACCAGGAACTCTCAATGGAGTCTCTCACTAGCAACCTCTAGCTCCCACTAATGTTCAGTCATTTCTAAAAATCAAGCCACCACCAAACACAAGGCCATCTGTACTCCCACCTGGAATGCTTAGGTAAGTTTCACAAATGATGCCAGTGTCTGTGACATCAACATAATAGACCTCGGTTCTAGGGAAAACCAGTCCTGGTTTCTTTCCAGATGCTGTTTTCAGATAAAAGACTCAGAACATTCTAGCACACAAGGGTCGGTCCTAAAGTGGTACCATTGTTGTGGTCATTAGCTCTCTGGATAAGGGGGATCCTGTCCTGGCCTACAGCCCCTAGCCCCCTTCATGCTGGTGGAAGATGCTATCTTCTTCCACATCACACACATTTTGGGAATGTCTCTGTTTGGGGGCTGAACCCGCAGGGTCAGTGTCTCTCTCTGGACAGATGGCTAATTTTGTCACTTCAATTCCCAGTACAAAAGGAATGGCATTGATGAACCGAAACATCTAGGACAAAAAGGAAAAGAGAAATAAGAAGCCATATCTGGCTTGGCATACAACCCAGCTTCCTCTGTGTGTGTGTGTCCGTGTGTGTCCACCTGCCCCCATAGTGGTTACTATGTACCAGGAACCTTGTGGGCTGGGCTAGGCTGGGCACTGCACGAGTGTTCACCGGGTGACTGGACCATACACAGCACCTGGCCTAAGGAAGGTGCTTGCTCCTAGAGTCTGGCCTACAGTCGATACCTACAACTTTGTGGGTCAGTCCTCCAGGTCTCCAGGGAGACTTTAGAAGCAGGGTTCCAGGTTGAAACCCAGGATTGCTTTCAAGACAGCGGCTTCAAACCTGGACTCTAGAACCTTCCAGTCACCCACCAATATTAAAGCTAAAGTGAGGCATATAGAGACACTGTGGCCCAAGGCTGATGAGAAATGGGCCCCTGGATACACAGCTCTCACCACTGGCCGATAATAAGCTCCACGGCACACTTGTTATATAGCTATAACCAAGTCACAGTACACCCGCTTCGCTGGACAATGACATACTGTATATGTTCATCACAGGCCCCAGAAGGTAAATGATGAACAGGAAAAGGGCAAGATATGGTGGGACTGTCCTCCCTGCAGGAACACTCAGGCCTGTTTGAGTGTTTGCAAACTACCTTTATTGTGCTATAGTTTCATATGTGTAGATCAGCTCTAGAGGGCACTATGCTTCACAGCATTGGAAAAAAGTCCCTGAGAGAAGCCCCAGTAAGATGTCATACATGGAGGCATGAGGGATCTTCCTTCCAGTTCCTTCACTCAGAATGTTCTCCTGAGCCAGGTGTAAGATCACGACTGGTTATGATCACCCTGCCCAAGGAGCTCCCAGTAGACACAGGGGGGGAAAGGACCATCGGGTTCGAAGTTCACACAGTATAGGTGGTGAGTAGAGGGTAAGGGAGGCTTCTAGGTGGTGGCACAGGGTCCTAATAAAATGAAAAAGGTCATGGAGATACAAGGCTTGTCAAGAGTTCCACCAAGACTTGGACATAGTAGCACATGCTCTTAATCCCGGGACTGCAGGAGCTGCGGGATCTCTCTGGGTGTTCAAGGCCCACCTGGTCTACACAGAAAGTACCAGACTAGCTAAGACTACACTGTGAGACCCTGTCTCAAAACAAACCACAACAATCAATGTTCAACTAAGGAGAATGGCCTTCAACTGACAATAGATAGGAGCCCTCTTTCAGATGGAAGAGACAGTTGTGATCTGCTTTTTAGCCGTTTACAAAGGTCCCTGCAACTGTGAACAGAGGTACAGGCTAGGGTGTTGTCTGTGAGCATCTGATCTCATAGCCCTTTTTCATCAGTCTATAGAAAGAGGCCGGGTCAGGTCGGAGTTCTCTGAGGCCACCCGGATGCCAGATGTCTGAGCTCAGTACAGAGTGAAGCTTAGTCCCTTCTACGGTGCCTCCTGCAAGAGCCTACTTAGAACCTCACACCAGGAGACAATATGGAAGCTGGGCATGGGGGAGTGCCCACTGCCTCTCTGCCTCCCTGTGGCTGGCCTCTAGGGCATGGGGGGCCCAGAAGGACAGGCAATGGAGGCAGCCAGAGGAGCCAGCCCGCCTGGCGGTAAATCATCAGGCCATGCTTTGTAATTATCCGGGCACTTAAGCTCCTCTATCTTGTCTCTCCCTTCCCTGGGGAAATTTCCTTCATTTCCTAATGCTTTCCTAGTCTCCTGGATGTCTAAATCAGTCCAGGCCAGGCCCAACATGCTGCTTTCTCCAGCTCTTTTGGCCTACAGCTATCAGGTTGTATGTCTGCATGCAGGACAGTAGCCACCAGTGGCCACCGTCCCCATCTACATTTCCTTCCTGCACAGGGAAGAATACTAAAAATGCCATCACACCTGCCCTTGGAAGTATAGAGACAGTATCCTCACGGGCTACTTTCCCTCCATTAAGGAGGGTAAGATGCTACCGTGACAGCAGTATAAAGACCAGCCAGACTGAGCTACCATAGACACACACAGCCAGCCCTTGGGCGAACTTTACAAAGCCACATGTGTGGATCCCTTTCACAGGCCTCCCCACCTTCCTAGGGATGAACCCACCGAGTTCTTAAAAGCTGGACCTCATTTTCAGCCTGCATTTCTGATCTCTGGAAACCTCTCCAGTGGTTTGCAGAACCCTCTGGCAGAACTGATGCCTCTTGTCGCTATGTTCATAGCCAGGTCACTAGGTGCCAAACAGATGCTGAGAGCCCCAGCTGGCTCACGGCCTCTCCAACCAGCGTCTGGTACAGTCCATGACTGGCTTCCCTAAAAACCCTTTCTGAAAGCAAACAGAACGCAAGCCTGAGGACCTAGACCATCCAGCATCGGCGTGGATTCATTTTCTTTCTCTTCCTTCATCTCTCCCTCCCTCCATCCCTCCCTCTTTTCTTCATTTTTAAGTACATCTACAAGGGTCTCAGGGAAAGCTGCTGGCCCGCTCATGTTTTGGATGGGTAAACCAAGGCCCAGAGACAGGAAAGGGGTTCAAGGTCCCATAGGTTCTATGGTTGGATGGGAGTTCTGAGATCCAAGGAGGACTGACTCAGACACACAGGTTCTCTGGGCCATAAAATCTCTGTAGTGATAGTCTTCGGTGAGGACAGACTAAGTACTGATACCATAACTTGCCAAGACCCAAAACATCCCCAGTGTTTGCCAGGGCCCTGAACCCACCTGATATTCCCCTGATGTAAGCCAGCTAGTGTGGGCAAGGCTGAGACCCTTGGGCTCCCTGGCACAGACTGAGTGGTGCTCAGCAAATGCAAGAAGTCGTCTCTGGGGAGGCCTTGAAGCTCAGGGGCAGGGCTCCAGAAAAGCAGGCTGCTCTAATGGAAACCAGTCAGTGGCTAACCCCCCCTCCTTTGGTTTCCATGGGGACAGGATAGGAGGTGGAGCTCTGGCGTGGCTGCTGCAGCAGATGTGGCCTGTACAGGGCTGGGGTGGGGGGGTGGCGCCTGGCAGGGAGCCCTGGGACGTGGCAGGAGAAGGCCTGGGCGTGGGGCCCTGCAACCATAGTCCTGATGGTCAGCTTTAGGAAAGAGACCAGGGCTGTGGGTCCACCACCTCCGGGAAGTCTCCTGGATTCCTCAAGTGTTCCAAGCTCATAACCTGAGCCTCCTCAGAAGAGATTGGACCCATGGCATCTTGGTGAGATCTTGACCCTCCTAAAGATATCTACATTTGCCATGCCAGCCATGTTGGTGCTGTGTGTGCCTCAGGCCTGCTGGTACTTGTAGAACAGAGGGCAGAGCATTCCTAGAGCACCACATAGTCCTCTCCATTGTACTCTGGATGGTACTAGTGGGTTTCCTCCCACAGGCACACTTGGCCTGGTGTGTTGCAGGGCCTAAAACCTGTGTGACATGGCCCTGAGAAGGAAGGAAGCTTAGCACCAGTCTGATAGGCAAGAGACTCTGGGGGCTTGGTTTGGGTGGGATTCTCAGAAGGCTTTCTTGCTCCCTATATTGACACAGTCCCTATTCACCATAAAGAACTGACCTTTTATGAGCCCACCATGACCTGGCTCACAGTTCCAAGTAGCTCCTTTCTTCAGGGCCATGGAGAACAATGGTGACACCATGTTCTCTCCTCTCCAGGTGCCACTCTGAGTGTAGTTCACAGCGCATCAGACCATGAAGGTATGGAGACCGTGAACTACAGCAAGGTCCTAGAGACTCTTCAGACCTGCAGGTGCCAGTATAGGGGTAATGGTAGCTCCGTCAGAGAGAGGTCTTTAGCACCCTCAAACCTACATGGCCTGGAGCCCCAGGACAATTCCTTTCTGTAACAGAACTCCAGGCCAAAGGAAAGATCCTTACTGGAGTCGGGTGTCTGAGGAGAACCAAGGTCAGCTTCCAATAGGCAGAAAATAAACAGGAGTCCAATGCCAGGCTGTTTAGCATGGCCATGAGGATGATGTAGGTTAGGGTTCTGGTGTCCAAGCTGTGTGACCACGGAAAAGTTCCCCCGCCTCTTTGCACCTCTATTTTCTTCTATAGAAAAGTTGACGTTCACCCCTCAATAGACCGGCACTTCATCCAATGCAGGAACTATGTTCTGCTTATTCATACTCTAATGAGTTCAGCATGGGCTCTGGTTAGATGTTGAGATGAAATAGAATCGATTGACCGAAGTTAAAAATGAACACTGTTTTTTTAAAAAACGAATATGGCTTTTAAAAACGCATAAAAAAATCTCAATCTGGGCCTATCACTTAGTAGGTACTCTGTAAAATCAGTTCTCCTAGTCACACAGAGTAAAAGATATGTTTGTGATATCCAACTGCTCTGGTGCTCTCTGAGAAGGGCCTACTGTGGCCAAGCTCTCATCTGGGCCAAGGCAGGGGCTTTCAGCTGTGGAGGTTTCCAATGGGGCCTGCCCACCTGGTCTTATCCCCGCTTGTCAATTAGACTCTGACTACAGTGACCATGCCTTTGCTACCCTGGTACCTAGGTGAGGTCTTAGTTGCATGCTTGCCTAGAGAGTGCAACTCTCTTTAGGTACCTGGCATTGACCCCTCAGCTGAATAGCCCAGGGGGTCATCTGTTTGAGAGTGACCACTTCTCAGGAACAGAGCTTTCCCAGGGTGCTAGAGTACTCTGGATGCAGGCCTGAGATCCCCATGCTTTAGCCCACAGGTGCTGCTGAGTCTCCCAATGTACTGGCATTGGGTAACTCACTTTATGCTCACAGAAAAGGCCTGGGCTGGATAGAGTGTGTCTCTCTGACACTAAGACCTGATAGCAGTCATGATGGACTCTGAAGAGGCTTATCAGAAGGTCACATGTACTAGCACCTGGCAGATGGAATAGGATACTAACAGGGACTTTGAAAGCCCAGGCCAGTGAGGTTCATCCCATGAGCCCTGGCAAGGCGAGAGCAGGCAGGATCCCAGGATCCCTCCACCCACGCCTGAGCCAGAAGCATAGGCACACCCACCCCAGGAATCCCAGGCAGGGCTTGGCACCCAGGAAACTGGGGCAGAGGTTCCTGCACATACTAGTGTGGCCAGGCTACCTCTTGAGCACCCTGGCTCCAGCCTGCGTCCCCTACCCAAAAACAAAGTTCAGAAACTTAGTGCGTCATAAGGCCCAATGATAAGGACTCTTTTTCATGGTCCACCCATAACTGCCACCTATCAACAACCCTGCATCTGGCCAAATGTCTGTCACATCACAAATATTTAATTTCACAAGAAGCCTGTGTGTCTGATGCTCTCCCATTTAGAGGGGGGAACACGGAGGCTAAGGTGTCACGTACCTCACTTAAAAACCCAGGCTTCCTAGATCTTCCTACTAGGACACAGTAAGTTTAATAAAAACAACTTGTGAGCAACCCAGTAACGAACTCATATGAGCTTTCTCTGGGGCCTGAGATTGGTGATACAACCCTCTTTTTAAAAATCAAGCTCCAAGACCTATCAGAAGGTGTACTGGGCTTCTGTTCCATCTCATCCAACCCCTTGGGTTGTGCAGTGTTCCTGACAGGCAAGCCCTGCTCTGGGCCCAGCATGCATTTAGGCATACACAGACCTGCCTGGAAAGGCCCAGCCCTGTGGGTGGCTCCTTGGAAGAAGGCCCCAAGCAGCTGACCAGCAGCAGTAGCAGAACTTCCGGGCAGCTCCCCGCCCTCAGACCCGCCTTCCTAGATTTCCCGCTCTGGGCCGCCATTTCCTCTGCTGGACCCATTCTTCTAGGTCTGCAAATGGCCGGCGCCTGAAACTGTCCATCTACGTAAGGAGAAGGCAGTTTGGGCCTTGCCTGGACCTGATGACTACCTCTGACTGTCTCTGTTCTGGGACTGACTGCACTCCACCCTCTGCTACCTCAACTTCTCCCAGCCTAGGGATAAAGGTTCATCTCAGGCCCCTAGGGATAGTGATGAGCTGTGTACTGCAGTTATTGCAAGGATATGCAAAGGGCTCTACAATACCGAAAAGACATTGCCTACCTTGGTGGAAATGCCCATCTATCACAGGGACCTGGGCCAGGTCTGAATGCTAGCCACTTGAAAATACAGACACTCATGTATGTATGTGCATGTCATACACACATACCTCTGTGCACATTTCTCTGCAAAGGCATCATTGCACATCCATGTTCTAATCTGTATATGTATGGGGCACATGTCAATGAAAAATTGTAGCTGACCCGTAGGGATTTTAGAGGAAGGCCCAGTGGATCCTGATTCTTGACCTAACTGTTCAGCTGGCTGAATCTCTCTGATTTCTCTACCTCTCTGGGATAAGAGGAGAGGGGAGTTCCTGCTTTGGGAATGTTTTGAGGCTCCAAAATACAGCAAGGAAGCAATGATTGATTCAGGACATGCTCCATTAACTAAGATTTCTGGTATTAGATAGGCCTCTACTTCCTGTTCCCATTATGTAGACAAGGAAACTGAGGCTGGGGAAGTGAAATAACGTATAGTCAGCATACAAAGGCGGCCCAGCTCATCTCAGTCTCCTAAGTATGTGCTCTTCAAAGAGTGAAAGACCACTGTACCCCCGGTCCACGCAGTGTTGAGGCCATACCCATGATTGACACAGCACTGTCGCCACCTTCTTGCTCTGCGTTTGCCTTCAGAGTGCCCAGTCCAGGGACACACATTCCCCTGACTCTGAAGCAGCAGCTGCAGACTGACAGACCCCAGGAAAAGTATGAAACTCAGACTCACCACTCCTAGACAGCTGTGGGGGATGTCATCCGAGTTCCAGTTTCCACTGTTCTCTACCATCTCCACCAAGAGGTACAAGCCTTCAAATAAACAAGCCACAACAAAGTACTTCTATTAACAAATGGCTGCGGGGGCTGGAGCTCGCAGGGATGGGGGTGGTGGAGCAGTAAGGCCTTTCTCTTCCTCTCTCCCAAAACAGGAGCCTCAGATGCTCTCTACATGCAGGAACACAGCATTTGACTCCAGAAGTACAGAGGTCAGCGCTTAACACAAGGAGAAAGGGGCAAAAGTACAGCTTTGAGCTGGTTACATCATCACATGTACACAATTCCCAAAATAAGCAGTTATCATCATCTGCAAATTATTGTGGCTGTAAAAGTGCTCTGGCCTCTAGTGCATTGATACAGCTGAATAAATTCTGCATTTCTTTATCTTGAAGACACTTCTTTTTCTTTAATTTTTTTACCTACTCTATGCAATTGGCTCACTAATTTTTTTTTCAGGTTTAGACTTAAATGTACTTTTTGACCATTTGAAAATTTTGGGTCTTTTTTTTCCCATGCAGGTCTCAAAATAATTCCACGTATGTTGTCTAGGAATAGCCATAGGCTGAATCTCCTTATAGTTAATAAGATATATTAATAATTTCATGCCCCACAAGTTGGGATTTAAGAGCAGTGCTACAGTGTTCACATAGCAAAATGAGATAAAAATTGGTAATTAATTAAAATATGGAAGGACCTTTGACACAGGGCTTTTGGAGTCTTAAAAGATGGGGACAGAATTGGCAAGCTGGCTCTGCAGGTAAACCGTACTGCCTACAAAGCCTGACAACCTGAGTTCAATTCTTGGAATCCACACAATGGAAGGAGAGAACCGACACCTGTAAGTTGTGCTCTGACCTCCACATGCATGCTATGGTACGAAAATGCCTCCACACACACACAGACCAAAAATTTAATAAAGCAGTGGTACTCCATCAGCCTTCCAGAAGACCATGGAACAAGTTGGCTTCTCAGCACAAATGCGGCTTGTTTATTTTGACCTCAGTTCTTCGAAATTGTTGACTCCACAATTAAAATATGCCGTGTGTTCCAACAAGTATCAAGCAGTAGAAATGAAAGACCAGCCCATCTGTGCCTCGAGAATGTATAATTTCTGTCTATAGTAGAATTTATATAGAAGCAATGATGTGGAAAGTGCTAATTTTTTTTTTTTGAATACTGTCAAAAAGCAATGGGTGCCGTGGAAAGAGCTGAGATTTTTTTTTCCTATTTTCTTTTTAAACAGAGTATGGTATTTTACATCTGGGGGACAGGGGGTCTGATGCTAATGGAGTTCAAAACTTAAGGTGGCAAATGGAAACTTACAATCTTTCCCAGGTTCACAAGGACAGTGTGGCAAATAGACACTAAAAGCAATGGGTAAATTTACCCAGACTGGAAGATACTAGGTACTAATCTGGGTGAAAATACTTATATGAATTATTTTTCTACTACTTTCTCCTATCTTTTCCAAAAATATAAATTAACACTCAAGAAATTCTACCCCATATCCACCTAGAACTTATAACTGGAGCCATATTCACCTACCTTAACTATTAAAAACAACAGGTGAGGGGTGAGCAGCTAATAGCATGCTGACTCTTTCAGCCGGCTCACCTCCCTCTTCTTCCTTCCCTAATTCTCTCTGCCATGCTTTTGCCTTTGAAATATACTACACTGTTTCTCCCCCTATTTCTTTTAGTTTGCCACTAGTGTTTTATCCGATGCTTGCTAAATATTTGGGTGGAATGAATCCTCCAGCTTGCAGCAGCAGAATGTGGCTGTCATAATCATGAAAATGTTTTAATTATCTCAGCTATATATGCCTGTCTCCGCAGCCCCAAACCCTTCGGTATCGACTGCTGCCTAGCGTCAGAACAAAAGCAGCCGGGCAGGGCTTCGTTTTCATCTTTGGTGGAGTCTGCTCCGAGTGGCTGCTGCAGCCGAGCCCCTGGACACAGAACCCATGTGCCTCTGGACTAGGGAAACAAAAATGTCTGTACTTGGGAATTTTCCTCTTCCTGCACAGTGGAACTTTCTGTGTAGGATTTTCCAGTTCCCATAAATCAAGACCCCAGCTACCCTCAAACACAGGGACCAGGCTGTGGTGGAGGGTGCTTTTGTCAGCATGCCAGAAGGGTGGAGGTGAGCAGGCAGCTTGAGCTTTGCAAATGTCACCTTTTTATAAAGGATGGGACCTGAGACTAAACTCAGACAGCCACTATAGTACCCTGCTCACGGGCAGCATTGGCATGGCGGGTTACACAAAGGTCTTCGGGGGCTCCTTTGCCCCATCGGCCATAGTTTAGGCTCTGTGTGGCCTGGCACAACTTGGTTGATGAGGAGGAACTAGTATGGGACAGGGTCTAGACAGGTCTGGACACCACTTGGTGCTTTCTTCAAAGATCTGCCCGGTGGCTGGTACCTATGGGCACTTCTCGCCGAGCCTGGCATGGTGGTTACATGCTGAGCACATTACTGTGATGTAGATTCTCCCCTCAAAATTAAAAACTAATAAACACCCCCCCAAAAAAAAAACCTTCAAAACAAGTGCTTAAAAAGCAGAGTGCAAAACCCCTGGTTTTCCCCACACTTAGCTGTCAGCCAAGAAAAGCTTTCTTCTTTAAAAAAGATAAATAAATAAAACTAAACTAAAGGCAGAAAGAACTAAATCCCTAAAGTGTGGAAATGGTGGCATTAGGGACTCAGGACAGAATAAAAGAACCTCTGTTTCTGAACGCGAAAGTGCTCCTTCCTGTGTACAGCCAGCCCTGCCTGCGCCCTTTGCTAGAGGACCCAATGATGGGTCTGGGTTTTCCCCCCTCTGTTATTCCCGGTACTGCCAAAGTTAAAAAAAAAAAAAAAAAGAAGAATAACAATGAAATAATAAGACCCCCTTCAACAACAAAGCAACACAAGCAAGGAAGGGTAGCTTGCCGGCGGATCCCTCCTCCGGTCCTCTTTCAGCTCCTCACGAACATGCAGCCACTGTGAAATACCGAACGTGTGTTTTCATTATCATTTTGAAAGCCATAGCTTTGGATCTTAAAAATAAATGGCTTGGTTTCTGTCTCTTCCTTGCAGTGTTTGGCAGGGCCTGCTTCACTTAAGACCGGAGGGGATGGGGGGGGGGGGGCTCTGAAATAGAATTTGGGGTTTGGGTTAAGCCAATTAGAGGAAAGGAGACGTAACAGGCATGGAACACAAGATGGCAGGGCCCTCCACTCATCCCCAGCAGGAGAAGGGGAGAAGGTCACTTACCAAGGAACTGAAGGACAGGGTCACTTTCTCAAAAGCCAGGAAGTAAAACCGATGTCCCCTGCCCTGGCTGGGTAAGAGGGCTCCCGCCAGCCAAAAGGCTGTCCCCTAGGTGCCAGTCTCTGCCGGACAGGCTCTTGGGCTTCCTGGCATCCATCAGTCCGTAGGTCCTGGCCTGGGTCTTGGCTACTCTGGCACCCGGGGTTAGGACTGCCAGGAGCAAGTGGCGCTGGGGAAAGGCCCTGCTGCCAGCCTAGGAGGATGAGAAAAATGCTACTTTTGTCTCCTGCTCTCTCTCATCTGGCACTGGCTCCCAGGGAGGGGGGGCAGAGGCGGCCGCTACAGCTCAGCCCCGCCCACCGGGAATTTTCGAAAGATGCTCGTGGGTGCCTTGGAGGATGGCAGACGTGGCAGAGGCGGGTGGGCCGGGCCCCCAAACCCACCACCAAAAAAAAGGAGGAGGGAGGATAGCACAGTGCCTGACCACTCAGCAGCTAGCCTGAGGATGCCTGGAACACCAGCCCGGCCCTAGCCCAGGCGACAGCCAGCCTTCTAGATGGGCAGGGTGGCCCTGGCGCCATGTTGCGACTGCCTGGCTAGCCAAGCCGTTCGGAGAGGCCTGGAGTCTAGGCTGCCCGAATTGCTCCAGATAGAGGCCGCATTGTTCCTATGCTGGGCTCTACAGAGTAGCAGGAGGTGACCGGCACTCAGCTGTTGTCCTTTGGGAGAGACAGGGCCCCCATTCCAGCTAGCCCCTCACCAGGCAGGCCTCTTTGAGTGACCATCCTAATCTTGGAGGCTAGGGCTGCCTCAGCCAGGAGTCTGGACTGTCGGTTTGAATTTAGCTAAGTGTCCACAAAACTGCTCTCAGCCTCGGTTTGCTTACCTATGTCAGTCAGGGGGTTATATCTCCTACCTGACATAGCTGATCCAGAATGCAGAAAGTACGCCTAGCGCTGAGCACTGTGCTAAGTACCCAATGCCTGTGGGAGCCCAGAGGGTCCCAGAGCGACCAAACAGCCAAGAAGAAACGGTATCAGGGTGGAGCTGAGATACACCACCTCTGTCCTCTGAGATTCTTCATTGTAACTAAAGCCACTCCTTGTCAATGCCTCGGGGACACAATCCTATGCTGTAGCCCTCTGAAACACTCAGAGGGGCCTAAGGGTCCGATATGGGCGACTTTGCTAAAATTTATCAGATTCTGCTATCCCTACCTACGGGTGCCTGCCCCTGCTAGATCTGCTTGACTGTCCTCTCGGGCAGCTTCATGTCACTTTGGGCCCTTTATAAGACATCAGAGGTATGCAATGAGTCTGGAGTATGGGAAGGGGCTCACGAGCAGGCTGTGCCACCTCTCCTCGACATCTGGGCACCTCCAGGCCAGCTTAGCCATGAGGATGGCGGAGGGAACCACTGCCCATGGGCCTAACTCCTTACTATGTGGGACATGTTAAGGGCCTTTGTGTCCATGATGATTCGGGTAAAGGGTGCTGAAGCAAACCATGTAAATCTGGCCTTTCCTGGGCAGCCTGCTTGCTTTAAGGCTGTTTTCTTCCTGTTCAGACAGTCTTGTGGAAGGCCAAAAAGAGGACAGGCAGAGTGTGTTAGGACTGCCTGGAAGGAGCCTCTGGTCTCTAGCTCTGGCCTCACGCATATGGCCACGTGACTGCCAGCTGACGCCAGAGACAAAGCAGGTAGCATTCCGATGCCATGCGCTCGACCAAGAACGCTGGGAATCCATGCCAGCAATGGCTTGGCATGGCTGCCAAGAGCCTGGCCCTGGGAGGAGAAGGGTCCCTGTGCCGTGTGAAATGGGACCTGTTCTGCCAGTCTACAATGCAGAGAAGCCACAGAAGCTCTATTGGTAGCTATTTAGGGGTCCTGCTGAGACAGGGAAAGAGGCAGAACCTGGATCACATGGCCATAAGAGGAGGTGGTCCCCTCCCCCAGATATACCCAGTGACTACTGTTGTGCTCCACTTGCCATCCAGGAGACAGAAGCCTCACTACAGCTACAGGAGGCCCACTGAGGCCTTGGGACACCAAGGAGGGCAGTGGGTCCTTATTGGATGCAAGTGCATGCCACAGGCCCTATCAACAAGCATTTCTCTAGGTGTGAAGGTTCAGCCGTTGACATGCATGGACTGTGATGTGCTCAAGAGTTCTTCCAGGTCAGAACCAGCCCTGTCAGGTCCAAGTGCTATGCAATCCAGGCTGGTATTGGCTATGGTTTTTCTTACTACTCAAAGGTGTGGGGAAAGGGGGCTGCAGTGCTGGTATGGTTTATAATAATTTAAGATATAATTATAAAAGCCTAATTTATATGTAAGTACCATCCTTAAATATGTCAAAGGAAATTCTAATTTTAAGATATTTCTGCTGAATGCTACTCTGGCCAGAAATCCCAGTAGTAAAGAAGGGTGGATCACAGAAAAACCCAGCCGGGTATCAGAAAGCCAGAGCACCTGGGCAGCATTCTCCTTTAATCTGAAGGGAAAACTTACCCAGCCTCAAAAAATATACCATGAGGCTATCGGCCTCATGTGTACATTTTTACAAGCACAAGGGCAAGTCCTAACCCTCAATCCTACCCAAGCCTGATACTCATCACTATTCACAGCCCCTGCCCACCTCCCCCATTGTCTGAACCGTGAATTCCAGATACCTGGGCGCATACATCTGCATCACAAGGAGGAGACTCCAGCTTCCAGACTCCAATTAGAAGATGCTAGAATCTGATGGCAAGACTACACTGCATTTTGTGCCCACTTCCTCCAACAAGTGACTATGAACCATGTTTGCTTGGTTGTTTCTGCCCAGGACACACAATTTCATTCTTTCCTATGATTTTAGCTTTTCTATACCTACACTCATAAACTTAGAGAATGTCTGGACATCCCTAAAAGCCTCTTAGGTTGGCATTTGGAGGTGCAGATTAATCTAGAAAATGGGAGTGCTATGAATAAACTTTCAGCTTTCAAAATAAATAAAACGAACCAAAGAAATTTAAAAAAAAAAAAAAAAAACCCTACTCAGAAGACAAATATCATTTAGCAAAAAAAAAAATAAAATAAAATAAAAAAATCAAGTAATGAGTAGGTGTTCCCTGCCAGGACCAATCCCTTGTCTGTCTTTCTCCACTGACCCTGGCAGAAGTATCTTAACTAACGGTCACTTGAAGTAACAGGTGTCCTCTGACTGAGGCTTCCCCTTGGAATTCCCAGAGTTGCATAATGCTGGCCCCCTCTGTCACTCTCTATACAAACCTGGCCACAGCAAGGCCACTCTGAATCCTCAAGGTTTTGGCCACTAACCTCACTTAGGTATCCCACCATCCCACTTAGCCTGGGTTACATCAGTCCTTGGAGGGTAGGCTACTCCTTGGCATAGGGGCCTCGGGGATAAATTCAGTGCATCTGACAAATTCAAAAGACAGTCCTCATGGTTCCACATACGGGGTTTATCACAGAATACTTTCGATAGTCGGGAATATAGAGGAGGGCCTCTATACAAGACTCCCACAACCTACGGGCCACTCCCAAGTTCATCTGAGAACAGGATGTGAGGAGGCGGGAAGATGACATTGGAAAGCCACAAATATGGGCCTGCAGTGTCTGATGAAGCCCCTGGGAAGTGATTCTGCCTCTTATAGTCCATTTTATTCATATCCATTCTGAAACCCAGCTAGGCTGACCAGACTTGGCCTAAGAGAAACCTCAGCGGGCCTCTAACCTAAAACCTGGCCACATGTTCAGGGACTGCAGAGTGCCGCTTACAGCCTTAAGAAAGAAATCACAGGAGAACAATATATTAATGAAAGTTTAAATTGCATTCCACAAAGAAAGATGGGCATACCTGTTGAAATTTCCCAAGAACCACAGCTCAAGGGACTTTTGTGCCCCACCCCTAACCTCTGCCCTTGACTATGAGGCCAAGGCCCACAGTACTCAAATTCTTGAACTCTAAGGCTGTTCAGTTCCCCAAAATAAATGCCCCATATAAAAGATCCATTGTCTTTGCTTGGAGACAATTGTTGCTTTTTATGTGTATCATCCCTATAATATCAGAAAGTGTGGCTAATGTTCTTGAGGTTTCTTTTTGTTTCAACAAGGTGCTTTGGGGGGGGGGGGTAATCTTGCTGTATCTTTCTGAACAAACAGCCCAGAGGAAAATTTCTCCAAAAAAAGCTATTTGGTAAATGTACCCTTCATTTGTCAGAGTGGCAAAACTCTTCTATCAAATCCCTAACTACATCTCTAGCAAGGATGCTGGAATTTGCCACAACCACTCTGGACCACCATCGGGAACAAAGTTCAGAGCTGGACCATCAACATGAAGTTGTTTTCTAGGAAGATTTCATCCTGCTCTGTGAAGCGGTGGAACATTCCAAGTTCCTAGGGAAAAACCTCTGTCTTATCTCCTGTTCCTAATACAAGATCCATAATGCACATAATAGTGACATTCACACAAAATCCCCTGGGACATGACAAGTTCTGGCTTTGCAAGTTCCCACCAGCCACCCTGAGGCACCGGGGAGTCAACCTCTTGGCGTTCTTTCTGGATAAACCAGAATATAATACACCTAAAATATAAAATATCATATATAATACAATGCACAAGGTATTAAATGATAAATATAATTTTAGCAATTTCATTTACAGTAATGACTATAGAACAGCCATTGGATGCTTCCAGACCACATGCTGCCAATAGTACCTTATGGAAATAACGTCTGCATCCTCTGAGATGGGCATCTCTTTGGAATGAATGTTCAGGTTACAGGCTTGGGGAGGCAACAGGACTTGCCTGGGTCACATGGCGAGCCAGGGACAAGGACAAACTAGAACCTGGGATGCTCCAACTCCACACCCCAATGCGAGCTTGGACACTCTAGCCTCCTGATCAGTACCAGTATCCTCTTTTCTCTCCACATATGCAAATACAACCCTGAAAATCCAACCGCAGCAGTAAAAACAACACATGAAAGTTGTAAGATCTTACTTGCCTGGCCGGAAGGCCTGACCCTTCCCTGAGCAATGTTCCTCTTTCAAGACCCTTTTGAGGTTCTCCTGGATAGAAAGTAGCACCCGCACAGCAGGGTGCCCATCTGAATGGGCAAAGTCCTCCATACCCCTCTCCGCCTGCCTTCCAGTAGGACCTTGTCTATGATGAGCTGGAGAGTAGCCTATGTGTCCTGCTGGGGACTAGATAGAGGCAGAAAGACACATTTACACAGAGGTTATCAGCCAGATGCTAGCCATACTGCTACAAAGCCTGGAGCATGCTGCATGGTAGAAGGTACGGTGGGCCTTGCTACCACGCATGCCTGGTGCTTAACCCAGCCGGCATCTGCCCTGGAGATTACTTGCCCAGGACAATGTGTGGAATTGTGAGGCAGTCCTGGGCATGGCCTTAATTTAATATCAGAAACAGCCTCGTGCCCCCAGGGAGTCCACATAGCCATCCATTCCAGCAGGGCTCACTTACCTGTTCCTTACTATAGATCCAACAGGGAGAAAACCAAATAGGTACATGTTTCCTCTTTTGAGTATGTGTATCTCTCCGCCACCCCAAATGCTACCAAAACAAGCTTTTTGAGGATGGGAAGATGTCTTAGACAGCCTCGAGGAAAACAAATACACTTAATCCTGTTACTTCCCAGGTACCAGGGTATGCTCTGGCAATACATAGGACTCTTGATGCTTGTCAAAATAGTGCCCTTGGTTCAAGGCTCTGCAATCACCTCTTCCAATACTCTGGTCTTTCCTGCTTGCCTTGGATTCCACACAATGGCTGTGGGAATAGTAGAGATGTCCACTTGTTTGGGGTTCTGCTGTAGTCCTAAACATAACGAAGAACCTCAACTAACCACTATGCAATCTCCAACCTTCCAAACCTGTGCCATGGGTCTTCTGTGGACAACCGACAGCATTTTTCCGGCAAGGAGAGGGAGCTTCTGCTAAGGACCCCGTCATGGCCAATGCTAAGCCAATCAGCTCCGAGCAGCATACCTTCCACAGACGTACTTCTACAGATGAGATGGCTCCCAAATGTCTCACCCAGGTTTTTCTGTTTGCTAAATGCCTCTGATTAAGTAATAAAGGCTCAAAACAGGGGTGGTGAGCAGAATAAAGCAGACTAGTTTAAAAACAAAAAAACCAAATAAAAGATGGTCAAGGTTAGTCTTTGATTCAGACTCTGCTAAAAGAAACTCCCTACTCTTTGAGGCTCGGACCTGGGATCAACTAGAGCAGGAAGCCCAAGAACGTAGGAGTAAGGCAGGCCTAATCCACATTCCCGGAAACAAGGCCTCAGGTGCTACCAGCTCATGGCTCTGGGGCGTTATAGAAATAGGTGTCCCCCACTGTGTCTGATTTGAGGTGAATAGCCCCAACAAGGCTATCCAAACCACATCTAAAACATAGAGAAAGGATCAGTGTATTCACACCTGCGGCACCACTATATGAAAGCAGGCTTGATCCTCGATCGGTGGTGGTAGTTTAGTTTTAACCCAAACTAGATACACACAGAGACACAGTTTTATTTCCCAGATAGCCAGAACCTATGTGTTCAAATAAAACGAAACTATTGCTCGCCTGGTGAGACCACCTAGGCTTTTGAAATCCAATTTTGAAAAAAATAACTTTAATGTTACCTAAAAACCCTGTAATTATGTCAAAAACAAATTCTTTCACCCCTTTTTTAACTCCCAAAAACCTTCTCAGGCCTGCTAGCTGGGCTGTGTTAGACACTTATGAATGCACTTATTTCAGGAGGTTATGAACTGGATTTTTTTGTTTGGTTGGTTGGTTGGCTGATTGGTTGGTTTTGCTTTGCTTTATTTAACTGCCCCATAAGCAAGAACTTCCACACTAGGACCTTCCACTGCACCCCGGATCTTGGCTGCTACACTTAAACCAGCTCTCTGAAAACGTCCATCCTGAATCAAAATAATATTTTTAAAGTAGTAAGGGTTTAGTAATAAAATAATTCAAATTTTAAAGAAAGGACTTTAGCTTCCAAATAATATTTCAAAAAAACCTCTCAATAGATATTTTCTATTGTTTAAAATTTGTGCTATAATATTTCATATGCTCGATAAAATTCCTACGTATCTAGCAGCCCCCACACCTGAGATCAGAAGCTGTGTTTCACAAATCCCAAGTTCTGGATAGAGGACAGCTCGGTGTTCTTTGCAAGCTGGCTGGCTTCGGGTTCAAGAGCAACCTACCTCGGATATGTTCCGGCTGTGAAAGGCAGTCCCTGCAGAAGGACCCCTCTTAAAAATCTGTCCATTAAATATTTAAATGCCAAGATACTAAAGTGAAAAAAGCTTACCTCTCCAACCTTGTTCATGCCTGCGGCACACAGATCCACAGCCCTGCCAGATCACCTCTTGGCCACAGCTAGCGCTACGCTGGCTGGCGTGCCTGCGGCCGCTGCCTAAAGTCCGTAGTGACTTGCGCTGGACTCCTGGGCTCTCAGAACAGCCGAAGGCAGCGCGGAGCAGCTCCCCGCAACTCTTCTCAGGGTGGAACGACCGCTGGCGAACGCTCAGTGAGGCCCCGTATCCCGGACCCATGGCTCCTGCTCACCAGGCTTCTGCAGTCCTGCATCCAACGACCCACCACGCTAAAGACTGGCCCGAAGGACCAAGTCACGCGTCCACGACTAGCGCCACTGAAGACCTTTGTCCCGGACCCAAACGAAAGCATGCCGGCCCGCGTGTACCCACGCCCTGCCGCGGAGACCGGGCCGGCGTGCCCCGTGACTTTCTCCAAGTTCACGTGCATCCCAGAGCGGCCAGGCGGGCGCAGCGGGCCCGGACGCTCAGAGAGAGCCTCGCCGTCGGGCGGGCTCGGCATCCAGCGGCCCAGGGTGCGCGCGGGGCTACAGTGCGGGCCATCGGGGGAGGCCAGAGGGCATCGGGATAGTGTGGGCCACTAGTCTGGCGCTGCCCCGGCTCCGAATACAGCGACGACTTGGCACAGACGCGCCGCGCGCCCGGTGCATGCTAATGGCCGGCGGGCGCGCTATGAATTATTCAGCAGCGGCGCGGAGAGGACGAGCGCGGCACGGAGGGCGGCCTGGGCCGTGAGTCCCCCGCCGCTGCAGAGCGGCCGCACCGACTTCCCAAACTTTCCCCGGCCCGCACCGAGGATGCGGCCCCCACTGAGCCGCGGTCCCCGCCCGAGCGCGCTGGCCGCGCTTCCCCCGTTGCCGCCTATTTTATGTCTTTTGTCTCGGAGTTGGCACCTGTCCCAGAGAGCGCGTTTCCCTGCCCACCCCTTCGCCGCCGGATCGGGGCGGGGGAGGGAGTATGAGGGACCCGGGAGGAGGGGACCGGGAAAGAGGCGCCCTCGCGCCCTGCGTCCTGGGGAGACCGCCCGGGGGCGGCGGCGGCCGTGTCGGAGCACCCGGGCACCCCTGCTCCGCGTGGAGGTCAGGGCTGCGAACGCGCTCGGAATACCAACGAGGCCGCCGTGCCCGCTGCGGGCCGGTGCGTCCAGACACCGCCCCTCCCGGGCAGCCCCCACCCGGACGGGCACGCTCGGGCTGGGCGGGCGGCGGGAGCTGCGGATTCGCTGCCACGGCCCTGCTTCTGGCCCCGCAGCTCCGCGTGCGCGCCCCCGCGGGCACGCCGCCCCGGGCGCTCCCCGCCAGCGCGCGCCCGCCCCGCGGCCCCGCCCGTCGCCCTCGAGCACCCACCCCACTGGGCACCGCACGGCGGAGACCCACCCGTAGAGCCCCGAGGCCAACGCAGAGGGGAGGGTTGAACAGGAGCGCGTCCCCTGCCCGCGCCGCCTTGGCACGGAGGCGGCTGCCGGGGCGCGCTCCGCGGCTGCGCTCCAAGGCGCCGGCTGCCATGATTGCGGGCAACACCGGGACGCGCGCGCACGCTCGGGGCCGATTGGGACCCTCGGCTGACAGCAGTCCCCTCTGCCTGCCCGCAGTCCAGTGCACGCTAAGGACAGCCGCCAGGGTCGCCGAGATCTAGACTGGATATTGAATCAACGTGGTGGGCCGGACAGCGGCAGTGGCTTCTCGAAGGAAGGGGAGCGCGCACGGGCGACCCTGCCAGTCCAACGGAGCAAGGGGCGCGGCGCGGTGCCCAGCGGGGGAGCAGCGCGGAGGGCACACTGAATCTTGCGAGTGGGCGTGGGGAGTAATGCACAGAACTGAGCAGGCAAAGGGGGCGCGCAAGGTGTCTGGGGAGGCATGGTATTCGTGCAGGCATGGTGCCCAGAGCCGGTGCCCAGCTCTAGGCTCGCCCTCTTCCTGCTGGAAACAACTTCCTGCTACTAGGTAGGACTAGGGCACAGGAGCTTCAGGGGTAGTTCAAGGCCATGTCTTTGCTCTCAGCCCAACTGCGACACTGCTGGCTCTAGGCCACACCGGGCCCCTAAAAGGGGGAATGGGACGGCTGGGCTCCAGGGCCTGGTTACTGGTTAGAATGCCAAGGAAGCCTCGGCGTCTTCCAGATCGCTTCACTGGCGCGCCCAAGCGTTTTTCCAAACAGAGGCTGGCCTGGGCCTCAGGCTCTCAGAGACACATGTGAACACAGGGTCCCTAGACTTGGATTCCCTCCTCCTGTCCAGACATGCTCTGGATCACAGCCACTTGGACCTGGCTGGTTCTGGAGGTGCATGATAGCCCGTTGACGACCAGGGCCAGGGAGAACAAGGCCTCCAGGGCCCATCCCACAGTCTCTGTGCCTGTCTCCCTCCTCCCCCTCCCCACTGGCCTTGGCATTCTAACCAGTGTCCTTTGACGTCATATCTCGCCATTTCTGTCAACCAATTGAAACTTGCCCGTTGTAATAAAAAATATAATTTTTTATGCCATTGGTAAATTCAAAAGTTCCTTGTGCGTCCCGCTTCCCAGGAAACTTCACTCCACGTTGTACTGGACTGCCACGAGGGAGGTCCTGGGCACCCTGGGTAAAGCCTGAGTTGGCCCGCTCTGCCAGAGCCTTTAACTACCAGTGACTTGTTTTATAAGTTCTGTAGACCACCGTGACCCTGACCTGGGCCTGTGTTAGGGCCACAACACATCAGTACAGGCAACCCTGTTACATAGAGTTTAGGGGAAAGGGAAAAAAAAAAAAAAAATCCAGGACATGTCATGTTCTGATCAACTTTCATTTTCTACAACTTCCAATAACTGAAGATAGACACCACAAACAGTGAGTTTCGCTTTTTGGCCCCAGCTCCCAAAGCTAGGGTCCCAGGGCCAGAATGGCAGGATCCCTATTGCTTTATGCCCATGTGGCTAAAAAGCAGTATTTGTGTCCTAGCCACAGGGCAGGTGAAACATATCTTTTCTGCCACTGTATGGACCTTTCTAACTCTCCTTACTACTGAAACTCCCAGCCTTGATCAGGAAGCGTGGGGCAGGGGTGACCCTGTGCTCTGCAGTCCCCTAACACAACAGAGATCCTTAGGAAGCTGCTACTACTCCAGCCACGGTTGGAGAGTGAGGTATCTCTCCAGCAGTGTTTCTTGCTGTATGGTTCAGAAAAGACTAAAGACATTTTGTGGTCCAGCAAGTTTCGAGGCTCCAGAAGGCTGGCCACAGAGATCCTGGCATTCTAAATATCAGGCCCTTCTAAATGCCGAATCTGGTTTTTCTAAAATAATGAGCAAGCTCAGGAACAACCAAAGAGGGATTCTGAACACAAATATATGGTGCCTATTTTCACATAAAACTACTCTCGAGTGTAAATTCTAAAATGGCTGCATACCTTTGAGATAGGTTTAGAGAAGAAAAAAAAAAAAACCCTGCATCCAACCACAACACTATAATCTATTTCTAATCATGCTTCTAAACACTATAAATATTATAAGTAATGTGATATATGTTTTGTGATTAAATGGGTGGATTAAAACACTGAATTTTTTTTAAGCCACAAAGAAAAAGAGATTATCTTCCATTATGCCATTTACAAGTTTTGTCCTCATTGGTACAAACACAAATTTGACAAGTGTATCATTATGGAGCACGTGGACTAAATGCCAGGATATTAGCTTTGTAATTTTCACCTGGAATCATTGTGTAATCACGCTGGGCTGCTAACCTTCTTTTTATTAGCTGCTTTTTTCCCCCTTGCCTTCATATTGTAATAAATTAATTTAATGCCTTCTCCCCTTTCCCAATTTTTTATTTGGTAACATAAGAAACTGGGTGAGTCAGAGCAATATTCAAGAACACATACTTTTTAAAATTCTCCCTGTACTTGGCAAGGATTTATATGTAATTTGGTTGCAAATTCAGAAATCAAATTCTGCCTAATTTAGGGGAAATAATGGCCTTTAGGTAATTCTATTGAGCGTTATTCAGTTTGACTAGCTTTGGGTTTTTTGTTGTGTGTGTGCGTTTTATTTTTAATTTTGTATCTACTTGCTATCAAATTATATTATTCAAAGTAAAAACTTAAACTATGCTCCAATGATTAAAATAAGGCTACCTGAAAATTTTATATTGTCGATGAGCATTTTCTAGACAAGTTTGTGGTAAGAAACCCTGGCTGTCCCTCTGGGCCACAGCCATGTCCGAGGTCAGCTATTTGAAAATAAGTCCTTGGAAGCCTGTCCCTGGATCAGGATGTTTATAATATTGGCCTTATATAGTTATTTTTTCCTGATTTCTCCCAAGATCTGCTTGATGGGAATTCAGCCAGCAACTTCCTGCCATGCCCTTTCTTGAGCCCTGGCTTTTTCTGCTCAGCCCCTGGCCCACAGTCCCGTCTCAGAAAGCCCGTGGGGCTGAACTTTCAATTCACTTTTCTCCACAAAGACATGTTTAATGGTGTTAAATTCTCAGTATCCAGGACATTACGAGGACTTAGTAAACAGATGCACTTAATCTAGTTAAAACAAGATGAGTGTGAGGAGGAAATCAGATTTTCACTCCGGTTCTGATCGTACAATTCGAATGTCCAAGAATAATGGTGTTTACAAAGCTGGCCCGGGAGCCCTGGCAGTGTGAGTCCACAGCCGCTCCTGGCTAAGATGCCACTTCAATCATTGCTGACAATGTGCCCTTCAGAAGAGCTGTGAGCCAGCTTTGAGTATTCTGTGAAAAGGCAAACCAGGCTTAGGATTTCTTTCTTTCTTTCTTTTTTCTCTCGTCTCTGTCTTGAAGTGGAGTACAGGTTTGAGAGCCCATTTTACTACGCCTGTATCATACGAACGTGTGCTTCTATCTTGGGAAGGCAACGTTCTTACTCAATTATTTCTGCACAGAACCTATCAGCACCTGTGTCCCTTGAGTATATATGTGCATCAATATATACTGATATGTGTGTGTGTTGATTATGGAGGAAAATGGGACCGAAAAGAAGCTTTCTGATTTGCATACAGATAAAACAGTAAAATTCCGAGCTGTTAGACCAAATGCAAGCAAGCGAGCGTAGAAAGGATTCTTTCCTTCCAGACATAATGAAGCCATTTTCAGAATCCTTTGCTTTGGTTCCCTCCGTTCTATGTCAAACTTGGCATTCGTTTGTTACCAACTGAAATGAAATGCTGGCTTTAGTATAAGACTGTCTGAGGACAAAAGCAGATGCAGAACACCACAGGACAACCACCTCCACCAAGCCAGCCTCCTGATCCCTGCACTACATTTTCTTTCCTGTCCTTTTTCTTTTTAATATAAAGTGTGCCTGCAGCTGACGGTGATGAGGCTGTCCGCTCCATTAGCTGGTGGGGACTTAACTCTATCTCTGTGCAATCACTTGTGCTTAGAGGGCCTCCCCGAGTCATTACGTGGCATCTTTCATGTACTTTGGAATTCTCTTTTTCAGTTATCAAGGACTGTCATCTAAGAGTGGAACCACCCCCAAAACATCCTGAAGTGGTTATTATCTCTCAAATAGAAGGGGAGCATAACAACTGGGAATCTGTGATAAATGTGTTTGATCATAAATATATGTATTTTTATCTGTAATGTTTGCGTACTAGGAGGAAGATTTTGCCTTGATTTAGATGATGAATTATAATTGATATTTTTCAACCCAAAGTAGCAACAATAAAAATTAAAAAGTATAAACTGGGATGAAGATGTATTACCCCTGATGGTCAATGCCATAGCTAGATTCTTGGCTTTATGCGTGGAATACGAAAAGACCAAGTTCAAGTTAGATTTTTTTTTAAAATAAAAATTACCTTTCAATGGGAAGTGGGTGCTGAGTTAATTTTAGTTGCTCAATTCTACAATTTCTAAAATGGAACCATCATAAACTGGGAAGCTAACATTCTTCTAAAGAATTTCCTGTGCTCCTCATAACATTTTATCAGCAATTTAAAATGTATTAGAATTGGTAATTTTACAGATTCTGGTAGGTGGTACCAATTTCCAAGAAAATGAAAATGCACTCAAAAGTTTGGAAAGTATTTCCCTCCCACAAAAGGCCAAAGGGTTGCCTTCCTTCTTCATCGGGGCACCTCGATTTCTTGGGAGCATTTCTGGATCTTGTCCATCCTTTATGGGGGTCTTGAAAAGCCGTTCTTCTGCTGACCACACACTCTCTTTGCAGCACATGTAAGCAGAATTCAGCTTTGTGAGTCTAAACCTCAGAAACTACTGAGCACTTATGTCTGTACTCCAGATTTTAAAATAATGCTAACATGAGAATAAAGTCAGTGGAAAATGTGTCTTTCCCACAGCTGAAAAAGGACCTCACTAGGCACTTCTATAATATACAGTCAAGGCAAGTGAGAAGCCCTCTGGAGTAAAGATTTTAAAGTAAAGGGGGGTTGAAGCTGATGTGGAACTTAAATGGCTCATTGTTATATTGCTAGTGATTGCGGGAACTGTTTTAAAACTTAAGACTTCACTTTTTTTTTTTTTTTTTTTTTTTTTTTAAGGGTTGAGACAGGACTTAGTTGTCTGCAGATCATGCACAGGCTGAATGCGGAAATTGGAGGGGGAGGCAGTTAATTACAAGGTGCTTGGATTTTGACCACTGGTCTTATTTATTGAAATGCTTTTATTATTTGAGAAGTCAAATATTTCACAAGGTGAAGTTTACTCTGTAGATTGCTTCATTTTCCTAATTATATCCAATGTTAACTTCAGAGTTAAAAATCTAATTCTTTGTACATGTCCTTCATGCAAGAAGTGAGAAAATACTGTAACTAAGTCCCCTGCCCCAAGGAAGGAGAATATTTAACTGCTTCAAAAGAAAGATTCTGAAAGAGGAAAAAAAAATCAAAAACAACAAAAAATTGTGTTTTCATTTTGTTTCTGGGTATTTATAGAGCAACTTTTGACCAGATTTCTCATTTCAAAAGAATACGAAGTTTCTTTTCTTTAACCAAAAGAAAGTCATTATATAGGCCATTGAACAAGAAGAGGTACTGGCCTTGTGTACACACACACACACACACACACACACACACACACACACACACACACACACACACACACGCGCATATATAATTTTAATCACAAATGCAGGTTTTGAAAATATAGTTTGACATAACCAGAAATGCGGGCATTTCACTACTACACTGTGTAGAGGCTTGGACTTAAGTCCGTGTTAAAAGAATTTTCCCTTTTGTGATTGCCTAACCCATGAACCAGTTTTTCAACTCAGTATTCTAAATTCGGCAACAAGGTTCAGCCTCCCAAGTACACTCTGCCCAGAATATTTTCTGTCTCGGCGAGGCAGTGGTCACAGGTACTGCCGGCTCCTTCTCTCCCTCTTAAAATTTCAAACTTGGAAATCTGTCTTGGGTTGAGCACCGGATTTACAGCAGGACCCCAAGGTTCACAAGGGAACTTCACGAGCTGGGAAAAGCCTGTCAGCGTACACCTGGGGCCACAGATTCAGAAAAATTAAACCAAAACATTCAGCCCTGAAAAACAGTCTGCAAGAAACACAGAGTTCTTTGATGTGACAAGAAGAATTATAAATAAAACTGCTCCACGGCAGACAGGCTGAGAGAGATTTTTAAGACAGCCTGTTGGTGCCTCAAACTTTAATACTGGGAACATGAAGTGTTAGATTTATAAAGGTAATGTCTTGGGGGGGGGGTGCGCAACCACACGTGTGTGTGCATGTGCAGTAATTACACTCATGTTTCCTCTGGGGCCCACAGGCCAACCTGAAGTCCCTCTGGAGGGCCCTCAGCCAGGTGCAGGGTAGGCCCTATCTGTAGCCTCCTGAGCTATACCCTTTCTCATTACACCTGTGCCAACACCCAAAAAGTCAGAAAAATACGACCTCTCAGACAGATTCTGATACAGTAGAGCTATCCTCGAAATAAAAGTCGTGCTTTGTGAATGGGAGAAGGGTTTCTGGCTCAGCCACTCTGAAAGCTTCAAGGGCTCCAAGCCATGTTGGTAGAGCCAAAAGGTGCAGACTAGGCTGAGGCTCACATCTAAGATAATATCCTCTGCCAGGTTAGACAGAGAAATGGGCTAGCTGGTACCACCCATAGGACTACCAGCTACCGTCTCCCAAATTGGGGCCATCTTGTTATCATGTTTAAAGGAAAAGGTTGGAATATTCTATCTGTCCTATGGTCAGTCTGCACCTCTATTCCAGCCAGCACAGAAGGGTTTGATATGGTTCAAGTCAACGACAGCATTGATATCCCTTAGACACCAAGCACAATATGAAATGCTTAAGCGTTTTAACCATAAATGGTTGCCTCACTATGGAGGAGGTTTTGGAAGGCAGAGTGACAGCATCATGCATGCTTACAGCAAGCGCTTCACAACTTACACAACATGCTTCGACCTTATCTCATATGATCCTCCCAATCTGAGAGGAACAACGAAACTGATCATACCTCTTGAAAGACCAAGGCCCAGCAGGCAGAGAATACTGACTTGGTTCAATATTACACAGACCCAGGCCCCTAACCCCTGTACACACATGGGCACTTTTTTTTTTCTTTTTTAAAAAAGGAAGACATCCTCGTTCATTTCTTTCCAGATAGGCTTACTTCACAGGTAAAAGGAATCTCTAGGAAAAATAAACAAAAACAAACAGCAAAACATAAACAGAGCTTCTTTGAAATCTCAGGCAGAATTGCCTTAAGCTGGTTCAGTTTAGTGAACCTTCCCCTGAAGCCAGCTTTGGCCATCCGAGAGTATCTCTCTCTCTTCCCTGAAAAGTGTACCCTAGTCACTTCTTCAAAACTAGACTTGAGGTATAAAATCACAGACACGTGCTCCCCACTGAGGCTGTCCTCATAAGAAAGCCACCTAGCCTGAACTGCGGATCATATCTCCAGGGCTCTGCCCTCAATTTCCGAGCGCCAGCACCCTGAAACTGGAGCCTTCTTAGCCAGGCAACCAGACTGATTCCTATGCCTGCTAATGGCCACTCTGGGGCGGTGGCAGATACTTGCCCCATGGTCTCAGTATCAAAAGCCAAGTAGTTGATGAAAATGGCTGGGAAAAACCTGAAGGTCTCCTCTGACCAGCAAGGTTACAGATTACTCATTCTTGTGGTCCCCTCCTTCTAGGGAAGGCATTCAGGATCCTCAGCATCCCACCAACGCAACCATCTACTACAGATCTCTGTCTCAGAAAAGAGAAGGCTAGGTTGATGTCAAAGTCATGAGTGGAACTAAAGCTTAGGGAAGGCCTAAAGAAAGAAAATAATTTGGCAAGCCAACTTATGAAGACCCAAACAAAAGCAAGAGCTGTCTCCACATGATGGTACTTCCAAGCCACAGTGCAATGCACATAGACAAGGTTATAATGTATCTGCCTCCTCCACTCCTGGTCACGGCAGGACCCTGTTCCAGAGCCATCCTTGCAATGTTAAGGCATGCCCTGGCAACTCTAGAGTGCCAGGCTTTCCCAGAGGCAGTTTTTATCCTGCAAACAACACATTCAGAAACAAACCCCACATCTTGAAAGTCTTCCTGGCAAAGCCTGGCAACAGTTTAAGCTAGGAACAAAATGAAATAGCTGAATATCAGGCCAGAGGACCTTGCCCAGAAGGGCCAGAGGCTGAAGGCCTCTCTGCCATCTTCAAAGGCAAAGGCTTCTAAGAGTCCTTTCCTGGTTTCCTTTCTGCACCTAATTACAAGAAAGTGCCTTTTATAAAAATAGATAAAGCCCATTTTCAAACTAGGAGGAGTTAAGTTTTAAAGGCTTCTTGGGATAAAAATTATAGCCTTGTCCAATATGGGTGAAGGAACAAAGACAGCAGAGCACAGAGCGATCCGGCCCAAATTCAAGGCCTGCTGTGTGCATGGCATCCACTACTGGCATTACCTTCCACTGGAAATCTGGACAGAGGAGTCCTGCACCATGAACAGACTTCAAAACCTGCATCTAACAGTCTTAGATCCTTTATGGCTCCTGGGCAAGTGACAAATCTAGGAAGACCAATGTCTCACCTGGCAGAAGGCCAGTTTAGAACCCTTAAGCTGAATGCGGGAGCACCTACCCATTGGGTGGCGAGGATCTGGCCTGGCGCGCCTCCTGCAGGCAGTCCCGGGACTAGCAGCGCAGGGAAGAGGGCTTCTTGCCGGCAGAGCCATGAGCCAAACCGGCTAGGCACCTGGTCCAAGATTCTGGGCTCAAGGTGTGACATTGAATCCCGAGACAGCCCAGTGTGCAACCTCTGGTCAGGCTGGGTGCTGCTTGGATACTGGGACTAAAAATAAGAGAAGCGGCAGGGCACGCGTCTGTCCTGCAAGAACCAGGTCCAAGTCTGTGGCCTGGGTCTGGGTCTGAATCCGGTGTCTGTGTGAGTGTTGGGCATGGAGTCTGCAGTCCCGACTGGGTCTGTGGCAATGTTCAGGTTTGATCTTTGCCCTGGACACGCTCCAGGGTCCAAGTAGGGGTACGCGTCAGTGTCCAAGAGTGTCAGGAGCTGGGTCCCCGTCTGAGCCCAGGGTCAGTGTCCAGGATCTTGGTCTGATCTTCGCTCTGCTCTGCACAGGCTCCAGGGTCCACGTGGGTGCCCGAAGCTTGATGCCTGTCTGTGCCCAGGATAGGTGTCCAGATTGGGGTCTCCGTCGGTGTCCAGGTCCAGGCCAGCCGTGTACGGGCACGGGCGGCAAAGGCTGCACGCGCCCCAATTAGCCGCGGGCGAGGCGGCGGGCGGCCCCATTGAGGGTGAACAAAGGGCGCGACCCCGGGGTCAGGAGTCGCGGGCCGCCGGCCGCTGCTTTGTTCCAGTGTTTGCTCCGCCGAGCAGAGAGCACACTATATTGACTAAAGCGGATTAGAGGGTCGCGCCCTGGCGGTGGCGCAGACCCGTGGCCCGGACCTCCCAGGGGCATCGGCCCTTTCCAGGCCGCAGCTCGCTCGCGCGCAGCCGGGTAAACTGAGGCTGGGGCTACACCCTTGGAGCTCAGATTCGCGTTTTCACAGCCCTGGTGTCCCTGCCCGCGCAGGGGTCACTCCAGGGAGCCTAACCAAGCCTTTCACGTAAAAGGAACACTAATAGACGTCCCTAGTTCGACATGTGACAGAATTCTGCCTTTTTTATTTTGTTTTTTTTTTAAATTATTATTATTATTTGTTGTTTTTTTTTTTTTTTTCCAATCCTTCAGAACCTTGGCCTTTTTTGTTTTTTTTCAGAGAATACCCTACCTGAAGGCTAAGAAATTCTTTAGCTAGAAACATGGGCAGCTTTCCTTCATATCACAAAATCATCTCTGCAACATTACTGACATAAACAGAACAACACAAAACAAATTTAGGCCTCTTGTCTCGAAACCAGCCCTGTGCTCCAGATGTGAATCAAAGTGGCTTACATGTGAAAGAAAAATTTTGAGGTATAGAAGTTCTTGTAAACATAAGCTTAAAATATATGTTTTTAAAGGAATTAATGATTATAAACTACCCAAAGGCTACCATTTATCATTTGGCATCATGAATTAGGATTTATTTACTTCTCCACTACCCAGAAATGTCTGCACCTTTAAATTGACTTTAAACTCAAAACAAAGCCACAGGAAACACTGCAATTCAAAAGCCCAAGAAAGAATGTCTCTTTCCCCTACCTGCTAAACTTTAGGGGACACAATCACTTTCCTTTAAGTCCCCATAAAATTGTAATTGTGATTTTTGCACTCTACTTATGTAAGCACTTATATTGACTAGGAACCCCATGAAGTATTTGATTGATAACCTATCAATGTAAGCATCATCTACAGAGGAACAAATAATATTTACTCACTGTAGGGTATATGTTAGCCTAACGAATATTTCTGCTGCCTGCCATCTATTCCCAACAACTAAAGAAAAACATGCCAATTGTCTATATTTCTATCCCTAAGCCTTTAAAAATAATCATCCTGATTATGAAAATATCACGTGTTTAAGGAATGTAGGAAAAAGTTTAAAGTAAGCAACTTGAGACTAAAAAATAAACATGTTACAATATAGTCAAGTCAAGTCGACAGTAAAAAAGGGTTGTGCAGAGTTAAATACAAAATGCACAGAGAAAGAAATCTGGGTACAGGACCTAATATTTGGGTACTTCCTCCTCCACTAGAGTTCAGTGAACATATGCACACAATTACACAATTTACATATGTACTTACTGCTAGGGAACGATGACATTTTGTACTTCCCCAAGCTACCACAAACTTGACACCATTTTAAGGGTGACACTGTGTATTACTATTTTATTCTATTTTATTTTATTACTGCTGTGTCCTTCATATTGCATTTTTATCCTTTTGCTATTATTCTTCCGCTGTAATTAATACAGCAACCCATGATCCTTACTGTAAAGTCTGTGGGCAGTATGACCTACTAAGAAATCTCTGTAGGGTGGGAGAGGTGGTTTGGTGGTTAACAGCATGAGTTGCTCTTGCAGAAGATTCAGGTTTGATTCCCACTACCCACCATGTGGCTCACAACCATCTTAATTTCAGTTCTAGGGAATCTGATGCCTTCTTCTGACCTCCAAGAACACTAGGAATGCAGGTGGTGCACGTTCATATACATAAAATAAATAAATCTTTTAAAAAGTTAAACCAAGAAAGAAATCTCTAGTTCTCACCAAGGAACTTAGCAATTAGCAATTCTGAAATTTCTTTTGAATCCAAGTGACTCCAGTCTGTTGGTCTCTTGGTTCCCCTTCTAAAGGCCTGGTTCTGAGGAAGTATTTTCTTATCTGTATGACTGGCTGTGCCTGGCGTTTGGAGACTATATTCTTACACTAACCATTCTGGTGTATCCCTGCCTGCAAGCCCCTTGATGCTCTTAACCATCCTCCACTTGGTCAATTTAAGTCAAGGCCATAAAGTGGACACCTTGGAAACAACTATCCCAACAGCTCTAATAAACACTCCATATCTAACAAGAGGCCTGTTTCACTGGACTCAAATGTCTTGCTTTGCCCAGGATCCAAACACCAACACTGCTGTCTACTGTATCACTACATTGCTAGTCCCTGTGGCTAACATCCATGTTCCTCGCCTACCCCCACCCCAAGGAAAGCTTCACCTGCCCTCCATTTCATGACAGGGTCTGGGCCCCTAGACACACATGCACCCAGAGCTTGCCTAAATCCTTGGCTTCGTAGTGCAACTATACAGCTGTACTGATTGTGGTCTGCCTGCCAGTGCTGAGCTTCCCAAACCCAGGGGGGGGGGCTGGTGCCAGGGAGTGCATGGCCTTGTCCCTGAACACCTAAGACCTGAGCTGATGACTTGGAGGAGACAGCTCCGATTCACCTGGACAGAAGAACTGCCTCTGGAACAGAAGGGCAAAGAAACCAGGACAACAGAGCAGAAAGGCAGCGTCACATTATCTGAAAACATTTAGTGAGTCAACAAGAAGAAAGCCTAGGGAGATGTGAGCAAAGCTTGTCTCCTCATGGAAAGTACAAACCATCACCCTCATGTTCATTCTATACCTTCTAAACTGTCTACAATTTAAACTGTCTATGATACATTCAGAGGCCTGTCATCTATGTTCTATTAAAAAGATACAATTCATATGAAGAATAAAATGTATGATTGCTACTATTTATGAATTTAATATGAGCATTGATTATCACATTGCCTTAAAAAAAAATGTTAGTTTTCTGATGGGGATTCACATATCTCCAGTTCTTGACCCTGTGGAGAAACCTTCTCAAATAGAAACTGAAACTAAGGGATCTGCCAATGCTGGCTACTGCTGTCACTGTCCTGCAGCAGCCCTGACAGTGAGCAGGCTCCAGTTTACACCAGAAATGAAGAGCTCCAAGGCTTCAGGAAGTCCTCTCCTACATCTCCCCAGCAGCTTCCAGGGCATTTTCCTTGGAGATCCAACGTATTTCCTACTGTTCCCTGTCCTTTTTTCCTGTCTGTCTGCTCTTTTCCCATGGTCAGAAGTAGTTCCTGAAGCAGAGCTACAATGAACAAAGACCATCTACGTTTGCCTTAAAGTAATGATATTTGCACGGCTCCCTTCATCACTTGAGAGGCATGCTCCAGCTTGTGGGTCACGCTGGCTAATGGCCCTGTGGAGCGTGACAGTGTCTCGGCTAGGTGGGGATTCTCCCACATGATAACATTACAGCTCTAGCAGGAAGAACTGTGCACAAGACCACGGCTCAGTACTTGTCTGAATGTACTCCTACCCTGGGACCCTTGGCCCCTCTTTAAATCTTTGTTTTTAACTTGTTATTAACAGTGGGCTGTTTCTAGACTCCAGCTGAAGGGATGGACCCAATGAGGATGGTTTAAATATCTTTCTTTAAAAGTGGGTTAAAGGGTGTGTGTGTGTGTGTGTGTGTGTGTGTGTGTGTGTGTGTGTGTGTGTGCTGTTTTCTACTCTAAAAGGCAACTCCTAAATTTGGATTGAAAAAAAAAAATGTACTTGAGCTTGAAAAATCCAATGGTTCTCAGAATGTGAGTGAGATCCGCCACTCTTCCTGCTAAAAGCATCTTAAGTGGCCTAAAATAAATCAGAACAAAATGCTGTGTGCCCAGCATATGTCTTCTATCATTGGCTTTCTGAAGGCAGTTTGAGCTGCCACACATGAACATGCACTGACCCAGGATCCGATGGCCCAGACTCTGTGAGGCACCAACCTCTCACAGACCATGCAGCCCTGGCCTTGCTATATGCCAAAGACAGACTTGGTGCTCAGTGGTGATTAACAAAAATACAATCCACAGGTGAGTTGCACAAATCATCCACATCTATTTCCTCAGAGTGGTGGTAGGTAGTAGTGAGAGAACATGGAGTACCCGGAATTTCAAGCCATGAATGGATGGGCACACTTTCTAAAGATTTCCTTCCTCTCCTCACACTGGGCATAGCATTAAAAAAAAAAATCCTTGCTTTCTAGAAACAAAAACACATGGCATTTTAATTTAGCAAACAAAAGCCAGGATGCAAAAATCTCTGCTGAGATGATTTTTTTTTTTTTAATTAAAAGGCAGAAAGGAGCTATTAGTGTGCTTTCTACCTTTTGGGGAGGATTACCTTATGCAGTCATCAATAATTTAACTGTCAAATCACAGCAAAATGCCAACTCCATCTGAGGCCTTGGGACCAAGGCCTAGGGGAGACTTGACTTGTAACTGCCAACTAGCCAATGCCGAGGCTAACAGCAAGAGTGCTTTAGGGAGTCTCCAGACAGGGCGGGGTCATAATTAATTTATTTTATCTTATCCATCTATCTACACACAGGATTAAAATATTCACATCAGTCTGCTCGCTTTGAAACCTACACCCACTCCAGGGCTACTCCCTCATCTTTCACCATTCTGGTGTTTCTCTTTCCTATCCTTGGACGATACCTACTTTCCAATTTAGCTGGGCTCTTTTAAGTTGGGAACCTGGCACACTGCATTCTCTAAATTGAAAAATCCAGTGATGGTGAGCACACAGTGACAGAGCCTTGCCAATGGTTTTTACCCAGAGAGGCCAATGAAATCTTATAGGTCTGAACCCGGCTTCTAGGAGGAGTATGTTATTTGGCTAAGGTAGCTGATGGCAACCAAAGCCTGGCAAGAATGTGCTATCAGGCTTCCAGGTAGGCAATGGGTAGCAGAGGGTTAACTCAGGGCTCAGGGTGGGGTGCAAACAAAGCACACAGGCAGGGATAGGATGGAACACAAGCAGGGGATCTGGAGCTATAGGGCCCAGCCTGAAAGGCACAGACACAGGGGGCTCTGTCTGCCTGCCTGCTGCCCTGGCACAGTGACTAACCGCCCCACCATTGTAAGCTTGAAGCCAGCCCTTTGTGTGGTCCCCTGGTGTCTGGGAGGATAGTGGAAGAACCCTTTCCAGCAGTTCTCCTTTGCCCTGGAAACCTGCAACCCAAGTCTCCCTTTATCCGTTCTCAGGGTTCCTGGGGGCCTGACAATCCAATAGAGGAGTCCTCTGCCCTAGCCAGGAAAGGACACCCCGGCAAGAGAAAGCTCCCAGCTCTAAGTCTGGACACAGAAACTAGTTCAACCTCACTTGCCCACCACTGCAGGCTGCCTCTTCCAAGTCCTTGAGATATGGGAAATCCAAGTTTGGACCCTTGCATAAAATATGCTTAGAGTGTTGAAGATTTAGTGTGTGTGTGTGTGTGTGTGTGTGTGTGTGTGTGTGTGTGTGTGTGTGTGTGTGTGTGTGTGTGTCAGGGCGGGGGGGGGGGGGGGTAAGGTGTCTTTCATTACTAATTCTGTGTGTCTTGTTGAGATTACTATTTGGGATCTATGTTGTTGTTGAAGTTGCTTCTCTTGCTTCTGCTTTTTCAAACTGTGGCTGTGAGGACCTGTGAGAATTGATGAGAGGCCTGTGACTGGAGCTTATGCTATGTTTCTACTGTATAAGGCTGGGCCAGGAGAGGGCCTGAGGTCCAGAAGGAGACCATGAAAACTGCTTTCTCTTAAGGAGACAGACAAGGGCTCTCCCGCCCAGAACGACTCCTCACTTAGGATCTGGGAAAATCAGGCACAAATGGCTACACTGTTCTTTGCCTCAGTTTGGTATTTCCCTGTATTGGGGATTGAAATTATTATTCCTCCAGGTGTTGGGGAACCTTTTGTGAAACACACATGAGTAAACAGGAGCATGCCTGCACACACACACACATACACACACACACACACACACACACACAGCCACCAGGTCATGGCTCTTCTCCATGTCAAACAGAGTCAACCTGTCCTGCCAACCATCAGAGAAGCCAGATTCACAGAGGCCCAGATGGCTTCCAAAGCACCCCCAGAGCCAGACATCAGACCCTCAGACCTTGGAAAAACAAGACCAGCCCAGGACCAGCTCATTTTTTCCTGAATCCAATCACTGTTGCCTTTCCAGGCCTCTCCTCCAGAAATATTGAGAATTCTATTTTATGGATGCACCAGAGATTTATATAACACAGCAGGGCTCAATACTACATGTTCATTATTTCATACTCATTTTTTCTTTTAATTATAGGAGGTATCGAAATTTAAACATGTTGTGGGGCTTTGGTGGGGTATCTCTCTGTCACAGGGAACCAAGCCATCCTGGGGTCCTTACAGCCTACCATCCAGGCGTAGACCTCCTCTCCTGGGATTGTACCTACCACTTTCCTCTGACCACGGTCCTCTACAGCTCATTCCCTTTCTCCCTAGACAGAAAGTGGGAGAGGCCCCCACCAGTCACCAGAAAGCATTCCAGATTTTTAAAAACACAAAAATCAGCTAGGAGAAAGACTCGGGATACTACTGAGGACCCAAGTCAAGTAGGAACCCCTGATTCCTTTCAATCAGGTTGCCAAGAGGACCTGGCCAATACTTTCAACCCCAAGAGCAAAGCCCAGGCATGGCAATAGGCAATAACAGGGCCAATAACTGGCACCCTGCCACCACCCATGATGCACCAGGTCTGTGCAGGAACCAGACACTATGCCCCCAAGCTGGCACCCTTCAGCGGCTGCTTCGGGCCCTGGCTCTGGGAGGGATGCTGAGGAAACCTTGATTTCCCAGCATCTCACAGAAAAGGCAAGTGGGCTCTTGACATCCCCTTTTCCATGGTGCCACTGTCTACCCCGGGCAAACTTTGCAGGGGAGGCCTGGTTGATGTAGGAGATGGTTAAAATTCTGCATCCGTTTGCATCCGCCTCCAGAGGAAGCGCTGCTTTTTTTTTTTCACCCCCAGCAGGAGGGGGGGGGGTGAAAGCTGAGGGCAGCAATTTGCAGGCCTTGGGATGTTTTTCTCTTTGACAGCCCTGGGCCCCGCCTGCCTAGCTTGGCCTTCCTCCTCTGGGCTGCACAGGCTGGCCCTGCAGCCGAGGTTCAACTCCGTGGCTGCTGCTCCTGAGGAGGCCCCATGCACACGCATACGGCCCCCCTCCCCCGCCGCCCATCCCCGGATCCCAGGCTGCAGCCCCCCCCACCCCGGTTTGGGTGAGCAGGCCATGCTCCATGCTGGCGGCCTGGTACTGCCATGCTTTGTGCCTGCTTCTTCCGCCAGCCAGCCTCTTCCCACGAGGCCTGATGCAGGCCGGGCTACACTGCCTGCCCACCCCCAAAGCTCACCCTGCTCCCACCCGGAGTGCCCTCACCTTCTGGGGCCCTGGCCCCCGGCCTCGGGTCCTGCTCGTGCCCAGGGCGCCCAGCCACGTCCTCCGCGCCTCTGCCGCTCGCCCCACCCTGCTGCCCGCGCTCTGCGGCGAGCCTGGCACTGTGCCAGGCTGCCTGGGAGCCCAGCCCAAGCAGGGCGAACTTTCCAGTGGAGTGTGTGTAGGGGGTTGCTGGAGTGAAGCTGGTGCCAGGGGAGGGAGCGAGCCCCAGGTGCCCGGCGGCCACCCCCCTTCCAGCCCTGGCCACCCCCATCCCACCCCCTGTCTCCTGAGTCCCATAAAGGCACAGACAACACGAGTGGTTTAGTCAAAACAGTCATGTGCAGGAGCCCGCAAACAAACAAAAGCCCTTATTTATTTATTTAGTTCACACACCCAGATAAGAAGCCGCCTTTGTGCACATAATTTCACAGAAAGGAGGCGAAGCCACGATGCTCCCCGCAGCCCAAGAGCCTGGACAGCAGGCCTGGCTTCATGAATAATTGCAGAGCCTCAGCCTGGGTATTTCCATATTTAAATTGGGCAGCAGCATATGATTAATTAAGAAAGAAAAAGGCAAAAAGGAAGAAAAGTGGCGGGGGTGGGGAGCCGGACATTCTGGCCAGTACGATGTGCCAAGGTGCCCACTGCGGCTTAACTCCTCCCATGCCAGGCCCGGGGGGGGGGGGCACTACTGCAGATGGTTTGAAGAGACCCTGATGGTGCCCACATTGTCCACCTTCCTGTGTCCAGGGCCACCTGACTCCAGATGCTTCCCAGAAAGATTCTTTTATGTTCCAATAGGGCTCACACAAAAATGTGCTCTGCCCAAAGCACCCAGTGGGACACTTCAAGCTGAGAAAGCCTTCTCTATTTGTCTGTCTACCTTCACTTGTAAGCTGCAGTGGGCTCTGAGGTCCATACCCCAACACACACAAGGCCCTTTCAAATCCAGAAGCTGCTCTACAGCCTGGCCATGAAAGCAGGCAGCCTGTTCTGTCGATGGGACAGGAGGCCTGTGGCCCTTCTGGAAAAGTCTAGGGCTTCTGGCTAAGGGAGAGAGGGAAGCCCACAGCCCTGGGTTTGGGACCCAGCCATTACTGAGAGTCAGCCCTGACCTTACCAGCAGTTTGGCTTGAGGCAAGTTATCTGGCTTTGGCCTCACTCTGTCCATCTATAAAAAGGAAAGGGTACCACCACCCATATCTGCCTCCATGGAGTTGAGACAAGATAGGACAGCTCCTGGCTGAGCAGGGAGCCTGTTTGAGGTCTTGGGTCATTTGTTTTTGTGATGAGTAACCATGGGGTCAGGGAAGCCTCCAGCAGGAGCAAGTCTGGTAGACCCAACACAGCAGTCAGATCGCTGAGAAATCAGCCTGAATCCTGTGGCCACGGACTCAAGTGAGTCCGTATAGATTGTCCTTGGGCAAGGGCCTCCTGGGGGTCCCTTTGGGGTCTATCTCATTATTACCATTCCCAATTTGCTGATAGGTTAAGTAAGTATAAAAAGATCAATCACCCCAAAATAGGGACACTAGATTTGAACTCGGAGCAGCCCCACCCCACACTCTGGCTCATAATCACCAACCCATACTGTAGGCTGGTGCCTGCCCGGAAGATATTGATGCTAGAGAAGCATCCTTCAAAGAGAGGCAGCAAAGCATCCTCATAGAGGGACCACCTAGCCTCTATTAGACTGCCTACCCCTCAGAGTCTAGAGCTAGAGAGTGCACATGTGCAGTGTGTCTGTAGGAAAGGAAAGGAAACGGGGAGGGGGGCAAGGCAGATGAAAGTCTGGGCCGAGCAATCTAGGTAATTGTGTCTTTGGGAAAATCAATACACCTCTCTGAGCCTGTTTCTCAGAATCACGAGGGGGTGATCTGGGTTCTCTTAGCCAGAGAAGACAGGTTCAGCTGGGGGATTCAGAGGTTCTTACCCTGCCACTCATGGGACAGCTGCAGCCATATCAGGACCCTCTACAGAAGATGAGGCTCCTCTATGGACAAGCTGCTGCTTTCTGTGAGCCTGTGTTTCTTGCCTGCAAGTTGAAGGGGCCATCCTTTCCATCCCACAGAGGCTGGGGAGATGAAGGGGGACCTGATACACATTAGTCACTGCATACAGTCCCCTGCCCCAGATCCATTCTGATGATACAGGGAAAGTCTTGAAGCTTGTATTCCTGCAGGCGGGGCATAAGAGTAGGGAAGGACAGGTTCTGGCTTCCCTGACCATATAGAAGTTCGTGCTCAAAGCAGGGAAGAAGAGAAGGACCAGGGGACGGGAGGAGAAGACGAAGAGGGAGAGAAGGAGAGAGATGCCCCTTAGTGCTCCAGGAAACCTCAGGTTATTCCCGCTATCACTCTTGCTGGGCAGGATAATGGCCCTGAGGTACTTGGAGCCCAGTCCCTAGAAACTACAGATGTATTGACACCTTCCAAGACAATGTATACTGAAGGTATGATGAAGTTAAGAACCTGGAGTTGGCCTGAGATACCCACAAGCCTTTTAGTCAGAAAGAATCACTGGCATTGAAGACGACAGGAAGGGACAAAGGAGCAAAAGAATGCAGGCAGCCATCAGAGGTTGAAAAAAAAACAAAAACCCAAAAAAGGGAAAGCCCTGGATTCACTCTTTCCAACCCATAGGGGTTGGGGTCATGAAGGGCCTGACACACAGTAGTCACTCCATAAATGTTCCTCTACACCCTCAATGTGGGGAAATGTCTCTCCCCTGCAGAACAACCATCCCTGATACCTTGCTTTTGGCCCAGTGAGATCCCCACTGAATTTCTAACCTTTTGTATAGAAAGAAAATGATTCTGCCTTGTTATGGCTATAGTATCAGTGGCCCTGAGGGTGAAGGGCAATGGGAGGACCCAGATAGGGTGGGCACTCTACAGGCAGAGCTCATCTGTAGAGGTGCTGTGGGGCTGGGCTTGGAGACCCCTGGCAGTAGCTGAAGTTCAGGTTCTTAGAAGCCTTTGGTCAGGTAGACTGATGCCTGGAAAAGCCTTCTCTTCCTGGGTGGCCCTCATCTGCCATGAGATTGCTGCTCTGCCCCTCCCTCCCTCCTCCCCTCCCTCCCTCCCTCCTCCCCTCCCTCCTCCTTCATCCCTCTTCTTCCTCTTGGCCATTTACTGAGCATTGTCCATGAGTGGCCATCACGCTATTTAATTCCACCTCTATCCAACAAGCCCAGGCATCCGGGCAGCCTACTTCACCACACAGGTCTCTCATGTTCCCTCCACAGCTTAGGTATATGGGGGCCACTGTCAGCTCTGTAACTATTCCTGTGTCTGCCTACCATAAGAGCAACAGGATATTCTGTGGTTGGCATGGGATTCCCATGACACTTGGATAAAAGGACCACTGTAGATGCCAGGGCTATGGCATCAGTATGTTATCACCCACTATGTCACCCAAAAGTCTGGTAGCTGAGACACTTGGGCCAGGTGAAATTTCAGATAGTTTCAAGAAGCTCCCCAAACCAGAAATTCTCCTTTAGCCAACTGACCAGGGGCTCTTGAATGGGCTCATAGCCTTGGGAAGCAGCATATGCACATGTGTGTTCTCTGTGCTATGGTTACCAGCAAAGGTGTTTGGGAAGAATCTTCATGTTCAGTAATGAGGGACCAGTTGAGGAAGTCCATCCAGGGATTTCTGCTTAGCTAGTCATGACAATCACTTTCTAGGCCTGTGCCATTTGACATAGGCAAAGTAACTGCGATCAATTACTTACTTAATGAGACACACAGGAGCTACAGTGTGACACACACAAAAATTAATGTGTTTTGTACTTGTGGAAAATGGGTGGGCTGTTCCCAGTGAGTGCACTAAGTATGAATTTAAAGGTAATTAAAAGATAATTTTTTTCTTTTTTTTGGGGGGGGGGAACCAAATGATCTAAGCTTACCATAGAATACCCACAATACACCACACACACACCCCCCACAAACACACTGAGAAATGGTTAGCCTTCAGTGTGGCTGCCTATTGTCACAGAATAAACAGGTACAAGGAAAGGGCCCTGATTCAGTAGCTTTGGACTTCTGATGTCACACACAAGCCCAGTGCTCAGCAAGCACCTAAGTTCAGAAGGGCCCTACATTCTGTTAAATCCTCCACTGTCACCATCTTGAAATTCTTAACCCACCTTTGAACTAGGAAGGCCACACATTTCCATTCTCAGCTGAGGTCAACAGTCTACAGAAGCTGAGACAAAGCACCTGGAGCTGCAGAGAGCTGGACCTCCACGTCCTACGTCTTCGGACAGCTACAGATTTGCTGTTCTGCCACTCAGTGATTCCCTTTCTACTTTTCATCCAGATTTTCCAAAATTGGGATTGTAACTCCATAAAACTAGAGTGTATAAATGCTGTCCCCAGGGAAAGAGATATACTTGTTAGAAAGTAGATGGGGGTCACCAACATAGACCTGGTATTACCAAATTACAGAGTGCTGGCAACAAATGGGGAATGGGGCTCAGGTATGTAAATAATTACAACAATAACAAAAATCATTCCCTGATGATTTGTAGCAATTTTTCCCCCTAGAGATGGAGAGGAGTCCATGTTCTCAGGACCTTCTTAGGAGGGCTTTCTCTAGCAAAACCAGATGCCTCGGGCACAGAGCTATCACTTGCCTCTCTGGTCCCCCTCAAGTAATTCTGAAGGGTGCCCAGAAGGCTTCTCAGCAACTACAACAGCACCCACAGCGAAGGAGATAGCTGCCTTCTGTACAGGCATTCAAAAAATGATAGGGTAAGCGGCCTGGGCACTGTGCAGGAAACAGAGCCTCTCATTGGGATGTGGTTTAGAGAATCTCACTGACAAAGGCATAGCCCAGGGCAGCTTCTCTCTGCCTTTCAGTTCCCACTGGGAGGGGCTCAGTTTCTTTAAGGACAAGGAAAGAAACAGTAAAAGTGAAGGGAAAGACTGTGATGCTGGAGAGGACTTTCTGAGGTGCCTGGAAGGCAGATGATCCAAGAGAGGAAGGAGGAGCCTGGTCTCTTGACCGCAGTTCCCAGCTGTGAGCTAGCAGGGAACTCATAAGAAGTTGAGAAAAGGATGCAAATATCATCTTGATTGGTCCAGAGAGACACCTCTGCAGCCAGTGAGGACACCAAGGCAAGTGATGTCATTCCACTAGAATGGGGTAGTGTCAGGATGCACAGGCAGGCTCTGTGTCCAGTGCTGGCCCTGCCTCTGAGTAGGACACAAATGTCCGGGTATTCAACATCCTGCCTCTGACTACCTGGAACATGAACCAGAGTTCAAGTTCAGACCGGCTTCCTGCATCCTGTTGCTCTTGTGAATTCTGGCTGCTGTCTGATCAGAGCTCTGAGGCCAAGACAGATCTGGATCTTAAATATATATATTTAATATATATATAATGTGTATTTGTGTGTGTGTGTATGTGTGTGTGTGTGTGTTAATAAGTGGATATGTGCCTATGGAGGCCAGAAGAGGTCATCGGATCCCCTGGAGCTGGAATTATAGGTAATTATGAGCCACCAAAAGTGGATGATAGGGACCCAAAGCTGGCATTCTTCCTCTGGGAGAGCAATAAGCCCTCTTTTGTTTGTTTGTTTGTTTTGAGACAGGGTCTCTCTACATAACCCTGGATGTCCTAGAACTCACCATATAAACCAGGCTGGCCTTGAACTCACAGAGATCCACTTGCCTTTGTCTCCTGAACCCTAGGATTAAAGACATGCCTAGCCAGCAAGCACTATAAACTGATGACCCATCCCTCCAGTGCTGGGAATCTTGATTTGGGGGGAGATTTTTTTTTTTAAACTTTGGAATCATCTCACTCAGTCAAATTTAGTTTTAAAGGGCCGGCCACTCACCTTCTCCAAGAGGTATAGTGAATGAGCATAAACTATCTTCCAATCCAGGTGGCTTCCTCCTCAAGGCTCTGGCTAAGTCAGTCCCCAAGGCACTAGGAAGCCTGCCTTTTAACATGAGTCTATGATCACTTCACATGTACAAGAGGCTCACAACCTTGGGAGTTTGCAAAAGCCTGGGCCTCTTTCCCTGTCCCATAATACTTTCAATTTTATGAAAGTCTGGCATTCTTCTCTCTAGACTCTTGGATGAGAACCTGCTGGGGGGGGGGGATTGGGGTACTGAGGGCAGTTAGCTTGCTGGGACCCAGGGACCCAGACCTCTAGCTCATACCTAGGTTTTCTTCCCAAAGTCTCTATAGTTTCTAGGGTTCCAAGTGCCCAAGGAACAGAGATGTAGGTTAGGTCTGGGAACCTGGCCAACATTGGCAGCAGGAGCTAGCCAGTGGTCCCTGAAATGGCCGGGGTACCCAGTTATATGCTTGTTGGCTCAGGAAAGAACTCTGGGAAGTTGCCACTGCCTTGTGGGTTGGGAAGGGAAGCTCAACTTCAAGAGGATCTGTGTGTGTGTGTGTGTGTGTGTGTGTGTGTGTGTCTGTCTGTCTGTCTGTCTGTCTGTCTGTCTCTGTCTCTGTCTCTCTCTCTCACACACACACGCACACGCACACGCACACGCACACGCACACACACCATTCTCTAGGCCAGTATTTATTTCAGGTAAAGGGGGTTGGTGTTGAGAAGTGGCCTGCACAAGCAGTCTTAGGGACTAAAAACCCAGAAACCAGGGCTTCCGGAGACTCACTCCGACTCCTCCCCAGACCACAGCTGCCTTGTGTTTCCAGCACTGCCCATGCCCATTTACAGCCTGCACCATTGAGTGTATGTACTGCCGCTGGGCAGCCCAGTCTAGGAAGCTAACACCTCCTTCCTGCCCTGCATCCCGAAAAGGAGCCTGCCGCGTGCAACAAAAAACCACTTTTTTTCCTCTTTAAGAGCCCCCTACTGCAACTCTAACTGAGGAAGTAAACTGTCTCAGTGAAGCATTCCCGGCCTAACGCTGTAGCCTTCTTTTGTGCGAGGCTGGGCTGCATGGGCTGGGGCCCAGACTGCACCCCAGGACCGCCCTCCCATGCATGCCCCAGCCGCTCCCTCTAGCTGCAGCAGCTAACACCATCCCAGACCTGGCCTGGGCCGAGCAGAGGGTGGAGCACTTACCATCAGGGCGGGAGAAGCACGGAGTCAAGTTCACAACCACCGCTGGGACTGTCCGAGACCCCTGAGGAGCAGGCTCTGCTGTAGCCCGGGTCACGACCCAGGAAAGCTCCGAGTGCTAATGCCCATCTCTCTGACCTGGCCACCCCAACTACGTGCACAGCTGCTGAACTCGAAGTTTCCGGGCTTCACTGAAGCTGGGCTGGGTTTCAGGAGCGACGTCTGAGCTTGGCAACAAAGACAGAAAACAGACCGGCCCCGGAGACAGGAGGGAAAAAAGAGAGAGAGAGACAGCAACCCGGAGAGGGGCAGCTTAGAAAGCCCCAGTGACACCCGAGAGCGTTTTTGTTTTGTCTTTTTCCTAGGAAAAAAAAAAAAAAAAAAAAAGAAAGGGCCAGATCCCAGTCTGGCAGTAGGTGAAGGCGGGTAGGAAGGATATTTTCTTTTCTTCCACAAAAGTGGATTCCCCTCTCTGCTAAGTATCTTCATTTTAGGGGCTCAAAGAAGAGCTCAGCCGTTGGAGCATGTGATGACACTGTCCACCTTCCTGGAACAGAGGGGTGGAGCAACTTTATGGCATGTCTAGGGACACAGAGGTTAGCTGAGAAAGCTGTGGCACCCATTCTGACAGCCATAGACGCTTGTCATCCACAAGCTGACAGCGTGTTCCCAGCATTCCCACAGGCTTCATGGTGTTGGAGAAGAGGTTAGATTTGCCTGCCAGGGAAGCTGGAGATCCTTTCTTAAGAGTACGGGATGATACTTTCCACTGTGTTTTCAAAGTAACTAGCAAATCCACGAGCCCTGGGACAGTCAACCTCAACCACTCCACTATAGAACCGTGGGAATTTCATCAAGGCAGGGTGGTCCTTTCAAGAAAACCGAGTCTAAATCACACTACTTTTCAAGAGGGGAGTCTGCCTGCGTTCCCAACTGTTGTCCTTGGCAGGAACTCTACCTGTTCTTTTCTTTTTTATTTATTTAGTTAGTTTTTATTCATAATTATAAATATAGCATTGTAATCTATCTAGACTTGGACAGGAATGACGAAAATATGGAACCCAAAACACTTGGGTGAGAGTGGAGGTTAGAGGGTATTGCTGGAAGGTGGGGTAGGGGTGCTCTCCCGAGCTACAGAAGGAATGGTCTGGTGGGTAAGCTGCCCACATGTCGGAAGAATTAATTAGATTGTCCACAGTTGACAATGGTGATTTTCATGTTGGTCTCACCGTTCCTGGATCCGAAACACTCAATGGCATCCACAACGATCCTGCCTTCCTACACCTTCCCAAAGCCCACAGGTTTACCAGCCGGCCCCTCAGTCCTTGCAGTGTGGATGAAGAACTGGGAACTATGTGTGTTTGGCCCAGTGTTTGTCATGGACAAGGATACAGTTCTCATCCTCAAATTTTTCCCTTTAGACGGACCTGCTGCCAGTGCTATTGTGGTATATTATGGAGAGTGAAGAGGTCACTCTGTCACGTGAATCCTGGAATAATTCTCTAAAGGGAGGAACTCACGTTCGAATGCTTTCTCTCCAGTTTCAAATCATGAAAGCTTTCTGTTGTCTTTGGAACTCTGTCCCGTGAAGAGCTTGAGGGAGACCAGCCTAAGGCTCACCATCGGCTGTCCTGTGGGATTGACCGCAGCTTCAGCAAGCAGTAACGGAGAGCAGTGGCTGCAAAGCCCACTTTTTATTCTCAGTGTACCCAAAACGTTTGTCTTCCTGGAGCATGACCTCCTTTGCCTCTGCGCTCCTTGTCTTCAGAGTTCAGACTGTCCCAAAGGAGCGAGGTGTGGAGTTCACACCTGTAATTCCAGCACTCAGAATCCAAAGTAGAAAAGATGTGAAATTGAGGCAGTCTGGGCTGCAGAGTGAGAAGCTGTGTCAAAAACAAAGGGGGCTGGAGAAATAAATGGGTAAAAAGCCTGAGCTGCTTTTCCAGAGGACCCATGTTTGGCCCAACATTCACATCAGGTTGCTCATAACTGCCTCTAACTCCAGCTCTAGGGAATCTGACATTCTTTCTGTCCTTATCAGGTACACACACACATGCATACACACACACACTGAGGCCAGCCTGGTCTACATAGTAAATTTCAGGTCAGCCAAGGCTACTGCCTTTTAAAAAGATTAAAATCTTGAGGCTGTAGTGATGCATCAGCCTTTATGAGCACTGGCTGCTGCTCTTCCAGAAATAAAGAATCTTAAAACTTCTTTAAAAACAAACAAGAGAGAAACATGGAAGGGGGAAAAAGAAATAATGGAGAGAGCAGTGACTGTGCTCAGTTAGCAGAGTGTTTGTTCAGCGTTCATGAAGCCCCCGAATTTGATTCCCCAGCACTGCATAAACCAGAGTGGTAGTCCACACTGATACCCATAAAAAAAAAAAAAAAAAAAAAAAAAAAAGGTAGGGTCAGGAAGAGACAATGGAGATGGAAAATAATATCACAGTATTTACCCAGAGTAAATTTCATAGGTGTGTGGTATGTTAAGTACCACAGGGGCATGTGTGCAAAAGGACCCCCTACTTGTCAGCCATTACCTGCCTGAATATCTGAGTCATTTTTGAGCCCAAAGCTATATTTTCATCCTGTTCTGGGCTCCAAGAGCTAAGTAACCAATCCAGACTGTGGTCATAGGTTTACAATGCCACAAGGCAAGTGTCTTATCACTGGTGATTCTATTATTGAATTCTGCCTACAGAAATAATGTCAAACTCTGGGTGGATGAGAAAAAAAACTGATGGCAATTTATTATGTATGTCTTAAAGAGAAAGAGAGACCCTGGTGTCAATAATCAGACTATAAAGACTGGAGCCATCGGTTCATTCCTGGCTTTCCTGTGTGGGTGGTAGTGGTGGTGTTCCCCGCCTGCAGGTAACCTTAGAAACCAGTGGCTAGGAGGGTTTGATAATACATCAGTGGGCAATGGGCGCTCGGTAAGTAAGCAGCACCCTTGACTCTCATGGTTATGATTTGATACTAGGACCCAGGAACGGCTTCACTCTTTTCTATTTTTATTTTTAACATATGGTCTCACTATGCAACCCAAATTAATCTAGATCTGTGGTCCTCCTGACACAGCCTGAGTGCCGGGACTGGAGACACATGCTCCCATACCTCTCTTCAGTACTTTCTTTTTTAAATTTTATTTTTTTTCCAAGACAGGGTTTATTTATCTTGGAACTCACTCTGTAGACCAGGCTGGCCTTGAACATGGAGAACCTCTGGCCCCCTAGTGCTGGGATTAAAGGTGCATGCCATCACCTCCCAGCATGCTTCATTCATTATTTTCAATGAAAGTGTATTCACCTCCCCCATCCCTTGCCATCCAGACAGAGTCTTAGTAAATCAGACTGGCCTCAGATGCAGTAATCTTCCAGCTTTGGCCTCCTATGTGCTGACATTACAAGCATAAGCCAAAATGTCCAGTCACCCCTTGTTCTGAAATGAAAGCACGAGAATGGGGACTCCGGATGGCTGAGCAGGTGAAGGTGCTTGCTGCCACTTGAAGCCTGTGGTTCTGAGCTTGACCCTTGGGATCTACATATATCAAGAAGAGATGTCTATCATTTTTCGTCTGACCTCCACACATGGTGTGACATGAATGTGCCTATACACAGACACATACTTAGACTAAGTGAGTTAATTAATATAAACACACACCAATGAGAGGCTAACTCAGTGGGTTTGTTTGCCATATGAGCATGAGGACCTGAGTTCAAATCCCCACATCCAACGTAAAAGCAGGTCAGAATAAAAGTGTTTGTAACCCCATTGCTCCTAAGGGGAGACAGGAGGCAGAGAATCCTGGGAAGCTTGTGGGCCAGCTAGTACACAGAGGAAAGGAGGTAGGGGGAGAGAGAGAGAGAGAGAGAGAGAGAGAGAGAGAGAGAGAGAGAGAGAGAGAGAGAGAGAGAGAGAGAGAGAGAGAGAGAGAGAGAGAGAGAGAGCACAGTAATACTTCACTGAAGACTTTGAGTAGAATCAATGTCCTCCATACTCCCTGCAGAGACACCCAGGTGACCACACCATGGGCTGCCTTCACATCAGGCATAAACCTGGCCTCTGTGGCAGTTGTTCTCCAAGATGAGGCACTATGACATTGGCCGCTGATTACAACAAGTTCTGTATCACACTGCGTCCTTAACCTTCTGTGCCTCAGCTTTTCCATTGGAGACTTGCTTTAAAAATTATTTTTAACAGTCTCAGGCTCTTATTTATACCCACAGGCTGCTGCAGAATCTGCTCCATCAATCAGAGAGAGGAAAGGAACCAGAGCCACCAGGCATCTCCCTTAGCACCCCTGTGAGACCGCAGGCAGGAGAGACAGGTGGTGAGCACTGGGCCCTGGCAGCTTCTGATAAAAACAAAATCCTGTTCCCTGAGAAGATCACAGTCAACTCCAAAGCCTAGCCACAGAACTCAAAAGAATCCAGGCCCTAAACCCACACCACCCTAATCAGCTACTGGGTCCAGAGACTCATGGGAACTAAAATCTTAAGAATAAGAAGCCCAGGCAAGGGGTTAAGTTCAACTAACTACTAGTCAAGGTTTTCTGGACAAGTTGCTCCTTATCTAAAGCTTTGATTGCCCCAAAGAATAGCCCTAAGATTTCAGGGTTACAAGTGGATGAGTTTATATTCAGAGAGGGACACAGGCTCTGCCCACCAATGTTAGACTCCCACTAGGCCTTGAGGAAGCGGGTGCAAAGGGATCTGAACCCCAGATCCTATGCTGGGCAGGGCAACACAGAAGGCAGCTGTACCCAGAGAGGTGCACATGATCCCAGGCCAGCCCTCTAATCAGAAAGGTCTGCCAGGGACAGGGTTTTCATGGCTCCCCTTGCCCACACAGCACAGCAGCTCAGGCTAGGCTACATGGGCACATAGGCCTTCAGAGTGACCAGCACAGAAACAGAATCAAGGGCAGATAGTTGGGTGTTCAAGACCAAAGCCATTTTCCCTGTAGCCACCTCACTGGGCAGTGCCTTTTGATAGAAATGGGCTCTCTGAGTCCTACCTGGGAGTCCAGTTCCACCTTCTGGATCTGCTATATTGGGGGGGAAGAGATCGGAGATATGCTTGGTTTTATTTAACATAAAATTTTTTAATAAATATAAATGTGTTAATTAAGAAACATCTGGAAATATAGAAAAGCATTTTTAAAAAGAACTGAAATTACTACAAGATAATTACTAGGTTATGTGGTAAATTACACATATCTACATGTAGTTAGATCACAGTATATATAGATCATTTTAAATTTTTGTTCAATATGTTGTAGAATTTTATGGCACTCAGTATTATTCTCTGGTATTTGAAAAATCAATATTATTAGGGTGGGGGTATGGCTAAATTAGTGGAATGCTTGCTAAACATGCACAAAGCCCTGGGTTCAATACCCAGCACCACAGTAGGAGTAGTGGTAATGTAAGTCTGCAGGAGGATTGAGAGTTCAAGGTTATCATCAGCTACTAAGCAAGTTGGAATTCAGCATGGAATACATGAGACCCTATCTCGATAAACAACAAAGCAAATACAGGCAGCTTTGTGAAGTCGTGAGTTCTGGTGTAGCATAGTATCACTACCGCCCACACCAAGAAAGTATTTGCATCCACATACCTAATGTTCCTTGGAGCCTCTGGTAGGAATATGATTCCCAGGCCCTAGAGTCACATCTCTGAAGCCTGTCACTGCACACTGTTTTTACCTTTGCCTAACTTCATATAAAGGAACCATAGAGTAAAAACTCTTGCTTGGCACACCTGCATTCTCCTCTGTTGCTTAGTTGGCCACGGCTTGTTGCTTTTCATTAGTCTGTAATATTCTACCGTGTGTTGACTGAAGTTTATCTGTTGGTCTACGGATGGACCACCAGGTTGTTTCTAATGATTTGTGTTTGTTACTGTGAACAGAACTTCGTGATTTTTTCTAAAGTTTATAAATAAGCTGTGTCACCCACAAGTATAGGTTCAGCCTATGTCTTCCTCCTTGGAGCATTCGAGATGGGGAAATTGAGGACTGGAGAGATACATGAGTGAACCAGAAATCCTGGAGTGCGTCAGGGTGGGCTGGGAGAAAACCAGTTTCAAACATTTCAAAATCCCACCATCAATGGAATAGATGCCTCCTCTCAGATGATGGTCAGAAATGCTCCAAGATTTTCCTCCAAGGACAAAATCCTTCGAAAATATAACTGTACAGTACACATAAGGGCAGCCTCAAGTTAATCAGGCTGCTTTGGTGGATCCCTCCACAAGTTTGAAATTTCATGTGAACAATTAGATATGAACGCACTCTAATCAACACCAGTTCAGACTTGTAGGATACACTGTCCTTCTGTAGAGCGAGGAGTCTGGAAACGTCCTGGCATTCAGTCTCAGCACAGCCTGGCCCTGAACAGGAGGCCTGCACTTGGCTGCTGCAAAACCATTCAGTAGACCCAGCCCAGAAATGACTAATGGCTTCCTAAAAGCCAGTCTGCCCATGAGGACACAGATGAGGCTTCTGGGGACTTCCTGAAGGATGATGAGTCTCTGAAGTGACTGCTTCTAAAGAGAGTACCTCAGCTAATGTGGGGATAATAGAACCCAGCCAAGGACAGAGAGGTGGTCACTAGAATTCTAGGTGTATCTAGACTCCAGAGGCTCCCGGATTCCTCCACAAATTCCTGGAAAGCATAAAGAACTCAGCATTAAAACTGGGACCAATTTTGTGTTTTGCTCCTGAATGAATTAGCTTAGTTGCAAGTCTGATAGAGCTGCCTGTGTTTTTATCTTTAATGATCTGCTTTATTTTCTATTATGTATATGTGTATGTGACTGTGTATATATGACCATGTATGTGCAAGTGCATTCAGGTACCTGTGGAGATCAGAAGAGAGTGTTAGATCCCCTGGAGCTGGAGTTACAGGCAGTGGTGAGCAGCTGGATTTGGGTGCTGGGAACTGAATTCAAGTCCTCTGGACAAACAGCAAGTGCTCATAACTAGTAAGCAACATCTCCAGACCCCCTTTATATTTTCAAAATAACACTTTATATTTTTTTTTAAAAAATGCATACAAGTATATGCTGAATTTTGGTCCTATCCCATTATCTTATTTAACCTGCTACAACCAAATATGGCTACCCACATTTAAGAGATGAGACACCTGAGGCCCAGAGAAGTTAAGACACTAGAGCTGGGCAGATTCCTCAGACAGTAAAGTGCTTGCTGTGTAATCATGAGAACCTGAGTTGGAGCCCAGGAACCTTTAAAAAGAAGCTTGGCACTGTGGTAGCCCCTCATTCCCAGCACTGGGCTGTCAGGGACAGGAGGTTTCCCTGGGTCTTGCCGGACAACCAGCCTAGCCAGATCTCCAAGTTCTAGTTGGCTGAGAGAATCTGCCTAAGAAAACAAAGTGGAGGGCCTGGAGAGACACTTCAGTGGTTTAGAGTACTTGTTGCTCTGGTAGAGAGCTCTGGTTCAGTTCCCAGCACCCACATAATGGCTCAGATCCATCTGTAACTCCAGTTCTAGAGGATGTGATGGTCACTGTGGATCTCTGTGGGAACCAGGTATGCACACGGTATATATACCTACATACACAAGTCATACATACATATACATGCAAGCAAAATACGTGTACACATAAAACAAGATTTTGAAACTTTTTAAAAGAATAAGAGCAAGATTGAGGAAGACGCTGAACACTAACCGATCTTTGGCCTCCACCCACACACATATATGTATACACACACTTGTAACCCCCAGAAACACACGCATGCATATGAAAAGAAAGAACCAGGGCATTAAGAGAAGGCTTGGCAGTTAAAAAAACATGGTGCTTTTCCAGATGACCTAGGCTTTGTTCTCAGCACCCAAATCAAGTGGCTCACACCATCTAAAACTGTAGCTCTGGGGGACCCAAGGCTTCTGGCCTCCTTGGGCACCTACAATCATATGTACACTCACCTGCAGACACACACGTATGCATAATTAAAAGTAAATCTTTAACAAGGAAGGAAGGAAGAAGAGGAAGAGGAGGGAAGGCTTTCCTGAGGCCTCAGAGTAGTTTGAACTCCAGGGAACCTGTTCCTAACAGATTTGTAGCCAAAGGTTCTTCTGAATCAGAGAGGTGTCTCTGCATGTGTGGCTAAAAGACCCCAAGGGACACCTAGTCATGTGAAACTAGCTCAGGTGGAATCCAGAACAATTCTCTGAGCACAGATGTGTTCTATACTCTCCAAGTCCTGTTCAGCTCCAAAAGGCTTTTCTCCTTGGCCCACACCCTAAACCCACCCCAATCCATCCTCTTCATTAAAAAGGGGGCTGTTGGTCTCTTATCTGACTATACCCAGTCCCAGATTCCCTGGGCTCAAAGTGGCCCACAATTGGTGGAACCAAGAAATGAAGAAACCATACTCTTGGAAAATGTGTTTTCTGTTTACAGAGGTGCCTATTCAGTTCCCAAGTTTTGTTTTTAATATGGAGTTAAAAAAAAAAAAATCAACCCACCATCCAGCTGTCTCTTCAAAGCATACTTTAGTCTAGAAAATCTACTGTTGCAGACAAGCTAGGCTGAGCCTCAAGCCTAGGGCCAAGCATCCTGTGTACCTGCTGCTGCCAACACACAGTACATAAGACTTCAGGGATGGAGAGATGGCTCAGAGGTTAAGAGCACTGGTTGTCCTTCCAGAGGTCCTGGGTTCAATTTCCAGCAACCACATGGTGGCTCACAACCATCTAGAATGAGATCTGGCACCCTCTTCCAGTATGCAGACAGAACATTATATACATAGTAAATAAATCTTAAAAAAAAAATACTTCAAAAGACCATGGAACTATAAGATACCTCAAGACATCCCAGGGAGAGCAGTAGGTACAGATGAGAGAGGCAGCTTCAATGCACTATAAGGCTGATTTCTTCAACACTAATGAGAACAGAGGAGTGATCTCTCATACATATTTTGTCCATGAGAGTGTCCTGGCAAGTTTGATCCAACAAACTGGGTGCTTGGAAATCACCTACTTTTCCATGTCCTTTTTCAAAGGCTTCATGGAGACCATCTTCCCCAACCCACCGCCCCCACTCCTGTACAAAGAGAGATAGTGCACACACAGATGGTTCATAATCTACAGTGGTTCATTTGAGGGTTGATTCTGCAGTGGTGCAGATGTGACAGGAGCCAGCAAAAGCAGTACTTGGGATTTTGGATTTGATCTTTCTCATGCTGGTAATAATGTGATAGAAAAAAACACCCCTTCTCAATACCTGTCATTACCAGGGGGAAACCACATACTTTCTGTGTGCTGCGTTGATAAGCCAGGACATTTGCATTAGGTGCACCTGATGATGTCTTCAAGCCACAATGGGTTGTCAGTATGAGCCATCGTTAAAGAGCCTCTATATTTGATGATCTTGGTCAACAGGTGAGTGGGACATCAGGCACCTCCAGAGTGCTTAAGGAAGGTCTCCCAGCTAGGGATGAAACAGCGAGCTGGCATGGGAGGGAATTAAGTTTACAGGCTCCAGTTGAGCAAAACGAGTTAAAGCAGACATTCAAAATCATGGTGGAGCTCACACCCAAGCAGGACTCCAGCTCTCTGTGGAGGGACAGTACGGGCCTCCCTTGCTAGGAGAAGCATCGTTACAGTACAGGATGAGTACGTGCAGGCCTGCCTTGCAAGTGACTGTCACAAACAGCTGCTCCCATCCCTGGACCTGCAGACCTCCGAAAGAGATGGTCACACTGAGGGGCTAGCCTCTGCTCTGCATTTCTTGGACCTAGGCTGAGCGCCCAGCAGGACCACCTCGCTCCTAGTAAAAGGAGGTTACGGCGCAAACTAGGAGGGGCCTCGGGCTCCGGATGACCACAACCGTGTCGGCGTCACAGTGCCCTGAACTGCCTTCCCTAAGGGCTTAGAAGGCACGGCGTTCACAGCTGGGGGCTGGGGGGCACAGAGGGAGCGGAAAAGGTGAAGATCGCCTACGGTGAAGACAACACCTAGGCATTACTTATTAGCCTCACGCCCCACCCCGGAAGCTGACTCGCGGTAGACGTAGGGCGGGGCCTCTCGCGCCTTGGGGCGTGACTTCTAAGAGGCCTGCGCCGGAAATGAAGTCCCGGGTGCGGCAGGCCGGGCAGCTGCGGCTTCCAGTTGAGGGATAGGGAGTGGGGGGAGCTGGGGGGTGGGGAGGGTGTCTGGAGGTGGAGCCACTGGGCCACCGACCGATTTCCCGGGTCGTGGGCGGTGCGGGCGGAATGGGGCATAGAGTGGGCGGGCCCGGAGCCGGCCTCCTCTAAAAGCAAAGGACAGGCTGGGCAAGGCAGCGGTTCGGGGGCGAGGCCTGCGTGAGTAGGGCGGGGCCTAGGCTTGTGGGCGGGGCCTCGGCGGACCGTTCAAATGAGTTTGCGTCGTCTCCAGGCCAGGCTTCTTCCTCCTGCAGAAGACTGGAGGTCGCTGGAGAAAATTTGGGAATCTGAAGAAGATAGTTTAAAAAAAAAAAAAAGTTAAAGAAAGAAAGAAAAAAGTAAAAGAGTACTTGATCAGCCAGTTCTAGGCATACTGGCTGGCCCATGTGGATCTTTGTGTTTGAGGCCAACCTGGTCTACAAAGTAAGTTCCAGGACTGTTACACAATGAAACAATGTCTCTAAAAACCAAAACAAAACAGAAGCCTGATCATTTAAGATCACCAGTGTTAACATTTTGACATGTTTCAATTTTTACAGTTCTATTTGAAACAGAATTGGGAGTGCATTTAAAGTACTGCCTCGCAGCTGGTGTTGCTGAAGTCCGATGGCAGCCCTATTTGTGGCTACACAGTCTTGGATGGGGACCCCCTTTGATATTTAACCCACGGCTCATTATTGGGCCTTGGCTTTACCACTTTCGTCTCTTCCTTTCATGGAGTCTGTGACATGCCTAGAAGGGACTAGACCTTCTTGTTCCCATCCTTTTAAGATGAAGTTTCTAAATTTAAAAGGTAACAAAGATTTCAACATGTGATAAGTAACTTGTATCCCAAAATAGATACCTTGGGTCCAGGTTATATAAAAAACTAAAACAATAAAATACCTGATTTAATTATGGACAAGATGCTTGAGTTTTTCCAAGGACTCCATAGCGAAGATTCACACAATCAACAAGACGGTCATTGTGGCCAATTAATTAACGAGGAAAAAACAAACCACATTTACAAAGTAACATTTCACAGTAAGGTTCCAAGTACAGAAATTAAAAATAAATGTTGAGGTGAAAAATCACTAAAATTCATTATATAAATGTATGGAGCACAATTTGAAAAAGAGGAAAAATTTTAAAGTGTTGGCAGGTATATGGAGAGCCTGGAACCTTTTCATGTTGCTAGTAGGAGTTCAAAATGACACCGGTGCTATGAAAAACTTGTGTCTCAAAAGATAGAACTACCAAGTGACCCAGCAATTCTACTTGTCAGAATATCCAAAGACTTGATGGTGGGAATATGGACAGACCAACTGCTATTCACTCCTGCTGAGAGAAAATGAAAGGGAGAAATGGAAACATCCCCCCCAAAGTCATGGAGAGATGAGTGGGTAAAGCTTGATGTCCTAAGTACATTCAAAGGGACATTATCAAGCTTAGAAAGGAATGACCTTCTCAAATCCAGCTACAGCAGAACTGAACCTGGAAAACATGTGATGTGAAGAAAGCCAAACACAAAGTATCCAGTCATGAGATACTACAACAGGCAAGTTCACAGACAAGGGAATGAGGTCACCAGGGGTTATTACATAGTAACCAGCTCTGGGGGCAGGAGAAGGTGTGGAGTTCTTATTGAACTGATCAGTTTCAGTCTGGGATAAGGGGGTATGGGAATGGATGATGATGGCTGCCCAGCAAGGTGAGTGTGCCTAATGCTGCAGAAAAACTACGCTTTTAAAAAGCTTATTAATATTCACGAGGAAATCAGATGACAGATAAGGATTAGGAGTCTCTCCTTCCTCCTTGTTGATATAGGGCCTCTCATTTCTGCAGTACGGTATATTCCAGACAAACTGACCCAGGTACTTCCCGCTGATTCTTCTGTTTCTGACCCCCATCTCACAGTAGGAGTGCTGAGGTTAGTCACACAACACCACATCAGACTTTTTATGTGGGTTTGGGGAATCAAGCTCAGATAGTCAGGTTTGTGTGGCAAGCACCTTTACCTGTTGAGTTATTTAGCCAGCCTCTCTAATAATATTGGTACAAATATTTTAACACTTCCTAAAGACATTGTATACATATCTGTGTATACGTGGAGGCCACAGGTAGACCCTCAGGTGTGTCCCTCAATTATTCTCTACTTTATTTTTCCCAACTTAGTTTTTGAGACAGGGTCTCTCATTAAACCTGAATCTTAACTTCTGGACTCTCAGGAATCTTCCTGTCTCTGCCTCCACAGTACTAGAATTACATGCTAAACCATCTCTCCAAACCCGGGGGAGGGATAGGATCGCTTTCTAGGACGCAAATCCCTGTACATGAATCAAGCTCATTCGGGTGCCCTTCCAAATGGCCGAAGATGAATTCATTCAGCCTTCTTTGTAATAATTTCCAAGCAAGAAAGAGAAGTCTGCTTTGGAAAAGGGCTACATCATTGGTGATCTTTATTGATCTTTTCTGTCTGACCCACCAACACACACACACACACACACACACACACACACACACACACACATGCCAACACACACATACACTAACACACACACCAGCCATACACAGGCCAACATACACACATACACCAATACACAAACACAAAGACACACATATTTTTCTGTAAATGCTATACATGTTCATTGCTGACAATTTTGCAAACATGGATATGAGAAAATAACAAACAGAACCTTATTAAGTCAGAGAAGCCACCATTGTCAAGACCTCCTTCCCTATTCATGACATATACTTAAACCACAGTGACCATATGTCATATTTATCTTTATCTCTACAACAGGCAATGGAAAGTCTCGTGTTTCCCTGTTTCTGCAGCACTTTTTAATGACTTTGTGCCATTCATTGTTTGGATGTCCCTTATGTACCTTCCATACCTAATTCTTCACTGTTGGCTGTGTGAGTGATTGACATTCAGGCTACAGTGAGCATCCTTAATGCTTCCTGTAAAGTGCCCCTACAGCATTTGTAACTTCACAGAGAATCAGCACTTTTAAAACTCTCAAGTGCATCCCTAGTTGGTGCCCAGGAAGGGCAAAAACTATTTTAGTAGCATAGCATGTGACAGTAGATTTTGTTTTTAAATTAAATTTAATTTTATGTGTATGGGTGTTTTGCCTGTATGTGTCTGTGCACAGCATGTGTGCCTGGTGCCCCATGGAGGTGGTCAGAAGAGGGTATTGGATCCCCTGTAACTGGAATTACATATGGTTGTAAGCTGCTGTGTGGGTGCTGAAAATTGAACCCATGTCCTCTAAAAGAGCAGCCAATGCTCTTAACCATTGAGCCATCCCTCCAGCCCATTTTGCTTTTGAGACAGATTCTTGCTGTGTAGCCTTGGTTGACCTGGAAATCTCTGTGTGGAACAGTCCGGCCTGTGGAGAGTCCCCTCCCTCTGCCTCCTCAGTACTGGGCTTCCATGTCAGCTAAGAATGTGTGGAGCATCTCACTTTGGGGACTGGAGTAGTGTGTTGTGGAATGGTCCTGCTTGAGCCTGTGGTTCACCAAGGACCTCTGCAGTTTTACCTCTGCTGAGCAATCCTGAAGGCAGGTAGCCTGGGAGAATTGGGGCTCCAAGCTTCAAAGGACTTGGATCCACTCCTAGCTACCCCCAAGGCTACTGCGCCTGTCACTGCTTGTCCCTGTTGCTGTCAGTCAGGGCTGGGCTGGTTCTCAGGTCTGGCTTATGCAATGCTCTCCTACACTCCCAGGCCCATCCTCTTCTTTCACTTGGAGGGTGACAGAGGCAACTCTTGGCTATATCTTGGCTGGTAGGCAAGACCCCTAAAAGAGTGTGTGTGGCCAGAAGGCATCTTTCTTCATCTTGACACAAGGAGCCCTGTGAGACAGTTCATATGCACCTTGACTTGTAATATCTGTCCAACCTGACCACAGACAAGGCCCTGGGCACCCTTAAGAACAAAGTGTGGCCAGTCTTCTTCTGCCTCTGCTGGGGCACCCTCTACTCTTGTACAGTCTCCTCCGAGGAACGGACTGGAGGATCCTCCCCCCCAAACCTTGGTCCCTGCCTGTCCTAAGATCCTCTGGTTTAGGATTTTGAAGCAGGCTGATCTCTATCTACTTCTTCCTCTGGACTCTTCACCACCAACATTTCCCAGACCCAGAACAAGTCCCCCCAAAATGGAGAATCGACTAGAGAAATGCAGGTCTTTCCTCCCTGTTCCTTTTGGGAATGTTCTTCCTTCCTAGAGGTCAGAATCCCAGCTCCTCCTCCTTCTAACTGCTTCCTCAGCTGCCATGTCCTCTGGGAAAACATCGGTGATGGATCCCTCAGCCGTGAGATATCCATGGACATTGCTGGCTCTTTCTGCCTTTGCCACAGCCCATCTTTGTATTGAGTCCTACACGGCTGTGAGTTTTCTGGGAATAACGACTGTCCTCAGTGTCCTGAGTGCCCAGCACAGGGCCTACTGTAGATGCCCTGCTGTGGTCTAGGGCCAGTCTGCTAAAGCAAGAGACTGAATATAGACAGCTAAAGCAAAATGGCTCACAAACTAATGCTGACCTCCCAGTTTCAAATTCATTTGGAAACAGCTTGAAATTTGGGATGCCATGGAGAGTGACATACATGCACATGTATGTCAACGGTTGTTCTTCAGGCAGCATCCTCTACACACACCTTTTTATTTTTTTGGCAGGGTCTCTCACTGACCTGGAACTCACCCACTGGCTTAGGCTGGCTGGCCAGCAGGCCCCAGGGATTTGCTTAGTTTCCACTTCTTAGATTACAGTTGGACACTCCCACACTCAGGGTTTTTGTTTGTTTGAAACAAGGTCTCACTCATTATGTAGCCTTGTCTTGCCTGGAACTCGCTCTGTAGACCAGGCTGTTCTCAAACTCAGAGCTATCCACCTGCCTCTGCCTGAGACATGTGCCACCAGGCTCAGCTAACACCCAGCTCTGTGTGTGCGTTTTGAAGCTTGAATTCATGTATTTGTGCTTACAAAGCAAGCATTTTACTGACTGAGTCATCACCTAACCCTCTGAGATTGTGTTTGTTAGTCTGGTTTGAGTAGTGGCACACTCTTTTTGCGAAAAGAAATTGCCTGGTCACTTCTTCTTTATGTGTTTCCCTGAGAAAACGTCTTTCCAACAGTCAGAGGCCACAAGCTTGTGATATGAGAGATCCATGCTCATGATGAGCATGTGGGATACAGATACACATCACAGGCACACACACACACACACACACACACACACACACACACACACACATGCACACACACACCTTTCAACATCTGGTACAGACAGCCAGGTCACAAGAATTCAGATTTTGACCTTCTGGTTCTCACATATACCTTCCTTCTTACAGGCCTTCATCCTCTGCTGCCTTGCTCACTCACAAAGCACAGTCATGTTCTCACCTGGGTCATTCTCTGAGAATGGCCATATGGGAAGGCACAGTGGATACAGAGGACAGTCAGAAAATTCACTTGCTCTGCCAGTGATCTGGAAGCCAGTGCACCAGGTAGAAAGAGACCCCAAAAGGATCCACCCTCTGATGAGTGCTTTTCACAAACACGCCATGGAGTCACTGCTTCCTGCCTAGAGTCTGTGGTGGCTCCCTGTTGTTCTTGAGTAGAACCCAATCCTTAGTATGGCTGCAAAGACACAGGCTAGAAGGACGGAGGTCATATACAAAGCCTGGGCTAGGAAGAGGGATAGGATGGGAGTTGATACCATCTGAGCCCTTGGCAAAGGGTGGGTGGGTATGAGGAAGCCCATCTAGAGGGCAGTGGTGGTTTGAGTAAGAAAAGTCCCTTCCTCCACAGTGTCAGGCATTTGAACACTTGGTTCCTGGCTAGTAGTGCTGTTTAAAGGAAATTTAGGCCATTCACCCTAACTGGAGGATCCATGTCACTCACTGGGAGAGTGATTTGAGATTAAAGGCCTGGAGCTACTCCCAGCTCGCTCTTGCTCTTGCTCTCTCTCTCTCTCTCTCTCTCTCTCTCTCTCTCTCTCTCTCTCTCTCTCTCTCTCTCTCTCTCTCTCCCCCCACCCACTGTTCATGCGAGTTGTTTCTGCTCTTACCAGCCTCTCATGCTTCTCCATCATGATAGACTCTTCCACTTCTAGAATCTTCAGCCCAGCCCAAATAAATTCTTCCTCTTACATTTTGCTTTTGTTTTTTTATCACAGCAACAGAAACATCCGTAATTCAAAGGCGCTCTATTTTCAGGGACCAGGAAGGAGGTAGGACATTTTTAAAATGAACTGAGTACAACGTCCAGGTTCCAGAGTATGTACTTTATGGGCAAGGCTCCAATATGTAGACCGCCCCCCATACTCAAGTCACATAGAGAGGAGTAGGGGGAAGGGGCTGGGGGGAAAAAACAAAACAAAACTTGATCTTAGATCTGATTCTAAGGCTGGACTCTCTGCCATCCAAATTCTGGAGCTGGGTGGTGGCTCTGTAATGCCCTTTCTCACCTTGTCTCTTCCTCCAGAGCCTGGCCCTGGTCCTGGCTGTAGCAGCAAGTCCGTGGACATCATCCCAGAGCATGTTGCTCTGGATGCACAGAAGGATACTGCAGACACCTGGGATCACTAGCATCAATCAGGTGGGTATCACCCACCCATCCATCCAGAACTTCCCTTTCCTGGCACCTCCAGAGGCTAAAGAGGTGGGCATCTTCCTCAGGATAAAAGGGAACCCAAAGGCACCATCCAGGAAGAAGCCCACCTTCACCCCCATCTCCTGCCCCAGAAAGGCTCAGTCTCTTTCCAAGTATTAGAAAAACCTAATGTCATGGTCTGTCCCCATCTGCTACCACCCAGCATGACCAGCCCCGTCTGGCATTCCACCCATCCAATTATGAAAACAGCAATTTTGTCCCTGAGTTCTGCTGAGCCCCAGGGAATCATAAGTTCCTGACCTAAAGAGGAAGTGGGAAGGGTTTCCAGGACAGTGAGGATGATCACAACACACTGGGACCAGAGCAGGAGCAGGAGGTAAGATGATGGTGGTGACCAAGATGATCTGGGGCTGCTCTCACCCGAAACACTTGCTCAGCACAGTAGGACCTCAACACAACTCCACCTACAGCAAGCCATTTTTTTGTCCCTGTTCCTGGGGCTCCTCCTGTTCCAGGCTGGAGGTCCTCTGTTGGAGGGCAGACTAGATCCAGAAATGAGCCTCTGGAGACTGGAGGGCAAGCTGCCTCAGGGTTTAACAGAAAGTGAGGCTCAGGTTCATCCCGGGCCCCATGGGAGTGATGTCAGACCCCCTCTGCTCCCAGGCCAGCCGCTCCCCCGTCGTGGGCCTGCCTTTCCCACGGGGCCGGGGCACTCCTGGCAGCCCAGAGGTCTCCTGGCACAGGCGTGGAGGAGGAGTGCGGTGGAAGGCATCTGGCAGCTAGGGGTGCGGGGGGCTCCTGGCAGCAGGGGGACCCTGGGGGAGGGGGCCTGGCAGGAGACGCAAGGGGCTCCCGGCGGCGGGCCGCCCGCCCAGACGCGCTGCCAGGCTGATTAGCATGGGCGAGGGGCGCTGGCGCGGGGGCGCCGCCGGCCGAGCTGGCACGTCCCGCGCGGGCCCAGCTGGCCGGGCCGAGACACAAAGCGCCTCAGACGGCGGCGCTCGGCCATTCACGCGCTGGGGCGGCCGGGCGAGGGGTTCCCGCCGCCTGGGTGAAGAATAGCTCCTGGGCCAGGCGGGGCTTGGCCGCCCCGCGCTCCTGACCTTGAACCTTTGTGACTGGAGCGCATGCAAATCGCGGAGGGGCCGCGCCAAACCCCGAGGGCGCTGCGCCTCCCGGGGTGTCCCCGGGAACAATGCACGGCTGTCCCCGCGCGGCACCTAGGGCTGGGAACTGCTCGGGCGGTGCCGCGGGGAATGCGGATGCCGACCCGCGCTGTGTCCGCGTGTGCGTGGCCAGCCGAGTGGGCACAGAGCGGGAACTCCGAGCCCACTCCGCCCGGTTGAGCGCCTCGCTCCCTTGCGCGCATTGCGCGGGATCATGAGCGAATCCAAAAGTTTGAAACCAGGTCCCGCTCCTGTCCTGCCCACTTTTCTTTAATAAGAATGATATTTTAAACCCTCCAGTGATGAATAAGAAGATAAAGACTGGTTCCAGAGAGATGGCCTAGCTAGTTAAGGCATTATCCACCAAGCCTGGTTCGATCCCCAGAACCCACGGGATGATCTGGAAGTTGTTTTCTGACCTCCACACACTATGAACACGTGTGCGCACACACTTAATAATCGTGAAAAATAACAACTGCTGTCCACCTCACACAGAGGGGTCTTGCTTGGGTTCTGCCCATATTTTCTCCTCAGGGCCTTCACTCTCTTTGCACTTGGGTTTGAGGCCCAGGTTAAAGTTGTGTTGAGCTGTGCCCTACATAAAGTGATGGGAGAGGTCCCCATTTACAGAAGTAACAGCTTGTTAACAGGCTCTTCCCAGTCCTTAATGTGGCTGCACAGAGAGGCTGTACCCAGGTCGCCTACAAACACAATGGTAGTTTCCAGGCAGACAATTGTAGTCATGTGACTACCTGGAGGATGCCTCTCCTGAAGTTCACTTACATTCCTGGTCAAGAGATTCCAGCAAGTTCCACTGATTTGAGACAGAGCCTCAGCCCAGCTCATCCTGCAACTGACTGGTGACCTGTCACTTGTCCTTTAGACAAGTCATTGTCTAGTAAGGGTTTGTGAGCCCTGCCTGCCTGACTTGCACAGACATGATATAAGGGCAGTTTCTCTAGATCTATCAGATTGATTTTGGAGTAAGGAGGTCTTGGTGTGCCTTTAGACATGCGTGGGAGTATGTTCTGGGGAGCTCTGCTCTGCTCTGCCATATCCAGGACCCAGGATACAAGCAAGAGATGATCAGTGTTCTTGAGCAGGCCTCAGTTTCCCCCAGTATTGAGTGGAGGGTTGTGTAAAAAGTCTGAGAACCCTATTAGCATTCTTTTCAGGGTATATATGGTTAACTTTCTATGGCTGTGATAAATCAGCATGGCTAAGGCAACTTATAGAAGAGTTTATTATTTGGGGCTTATGTCTTCAGAGGGCTAAAGTCCATGATGATGGGTGAGGGTATGGCAGCAGGCACAGCTGAAAGTTCATATCTCAAAACTCCAAACAGCAGGCATAGAGCACACTGGGAATAGCAAGAGGCTTTTGAAACCTTATGCCCTCCTCCATGTGACATGCCTCCTCCAACAAGGCCATACCTTCCAATCCTTCCCAAAGAGGTCCACCAACTAGGGACCAAGTATTCAAATATATGAGCCTATTGGGACCACCCTCATTCAAACTGCCACACAGGGTCTTACTGTCTGGCCCTAGCTGGCCTGAGAATATATGTAAACCAAACTGGCCTTAAACTCAGAGATCTGCCTGCTTCTCCTACACAAGTGCTGGGATTAAAGGCATGTTCCACCATGTGTGGGGATATGTTTCAAATTTAATAAAAACCAGTCTGAGATATCAGAGGGATCTACCTACAGTCAGTCTAGGAGGATCAGACACTGGTAATTCATACCTTTAATCCCAGCACAGGGAATATCCTGGAGTGGTGACCTATGCCCTTAATCCCAGCAGATCTGAGTTTGAGGCCAGTTTAGTTTACAAGGCAGTTCCAGGCTCCCAAGCAGGCAGTGGTGGTGCCACACATTTAATCTTAACCTGGATGAGAAACAACTGGGTGAAGAGGGTATTTAAGGCAGGCATAGAAAGACAGAGCAGGCAGTAGAAGCCTCGAGGAGGAGGCTGAGGAAGCTGGAAGACAGCTGGGTGAGATTTGACTGTGGTGTTTACTCTCTTTGATCCTTTCTCTGAGATCTGGCTCTGAGTTTCCCTTATTTATGTAACAACCACGCATGGCCCTACTAGCTTCCTTAGGGACAAATGACAATGAAGGATCTCTTTTGATAAGAACAGAACAGGGCTGAACATGCCAGGTCACTCTGGTGAAGGCATTGTGTCATTGGCTTCCTGTAGATGATTTGCTGAGGTATCCATGGACCCTGTTGGTCCTTGTGGAGTTCAGACTTTGTGAAGAAGCAGAAGAGGTAGAGAGGAACAGATGGGGACAGCTAGTAACCCCGGTGAGTGAGGAAGTGTGATGCAGTGGGGGAGCATGACCAGCAATGGATGGTTCAGGAGTTTTCTGCAATGATGTGTAGATTCTACCAAGATTTGAGAGAGCTGAGAATACTCCATCTGAGGGGAACCTGTAAGGGAGGCACAGAGCATTCCAGAGGAAGGAGCACTTGTAAAAAGAGGATCTTGAAGTGGGAAGTTTCTGACTTGCAAATAACTCCCAAATACCCAGCAGTCACTTCCCAAATAATTGACTTGGAGCCTTAATAATATAGTAAATGCTGGGCCAGTAGCTCAAGCATATTACTAACTATTTCTTATACTTAAATTAACCCATAATGCTTTTTAAATGTGTGTGTGTTTATTTATTTATTATGTATACAGCATTCTGTCTGTATGTTTGCCTGCACACTAGAAGAGGGCATCAAGTTCTCATCTAGATGGTTGTGAGCTACCATGTGTTGAACTCAGGGCCTGTGGAAGACCAGTCAGTGCTCTTAACCTCTGAGCCATCTCTCGAGCCCAACCTATAATTTTTATCTATGTTGTTACGTGGCTTGGTACCTTTTCTCGGTAAGGCAGTCTCATCCTGCTTCCTCTGCATCTGGCTGGTGACTGTGTCTCTGCTTTTCCTCTTCCCAGAATTTGGGAAGTCTGATCACCTTGCCAATACTTCCTGTCTGGCTACTGGACAATCAACATTTTATTAAGCCAACACGAGTGGCAAATCTTTACAGTGTATAAGAGCATTATCCCACAGCAGGATCTGTAGGAAAGAGAGTACTATACAACCTCAATCCCAAGTCTAAACTTACCCCTAACACTAGCCAAAACTGTAACCCAATCCTACATCTAGCCCAAGCAGTAAAACTAGAACTAAAACTAACTATAAATTAATTTCTAACCAACTGTACCTCATACCCTGATGTTGCGTCAGGCTCTATTCCTAAATCCAGTCCTAAGCCTAATCTTAGCTCTTAACCATAATCATAACCCCTGAGCTCTAGGTGTAAGTTTAGACCCAATGCTAATTCTTACTCAACCTCTAACCACCTACCACTAATCATACTACCATCCCAGTTATAACCCTAGCCCAGGCACTAACCATAACCCTAACTCTAGTGCTAACCATAACCATTACATAAACCTAGCCCTAATACTATCCATAATCTTAACCCCAGCACAAAACAAAGCTCCACACATGACCCAAACACTGGCTCTAACCCTAGTCTTATTTCTAAACAGACTCTAAATGTAGCCCTACCTCTAAACCCAGCCCTAACCCTACCTCTAACCCCGGCACAGGGATCAAATGTCTGAATGTCACATGGTGGAAGAGCTGGGTTATGCGACCTGGATGCTAAGGACTCCTAAGTTCTGTGAATGCTTAGGATTCCTGTGGTGCTAATACTATGGATGGAGCCTGTGTGGAGTCAGCACTGGCTCTGGTAAGGCCCTGACTTCTATCTCCAGGAGTGCTAACAAGGGTCCTTGAGGCCCAGGGAAAGGACAAGTTTGGGACAGGAAATAGGAAGCAAAAGAAACAGGTGTGTGGTTTGCTTCTCTAGAGACACACATTCAGTCTTAGGATTCTCAGCTTTGAGGAGCATTCAGCCTCTTTACAGACAGGCAGCATGACTCTGATTCCCAAAGCTGGAGGCCAGTAGCCTCACAGCACTTTGTGATCATGACTCTGTGTCCCTGTGCCAACCAGCCTAGATGGTATACAGAGCACATTTTGTGTGGGGGACTGCTTTGTGCCCGCTTACTTCAAGTACCAGGGTGAGTGTTCACAGTAAGCATGACCACAAGGCAACAGGAAGCCCCAATGTGGCTAGATACATAGTGTAGCCTGTCCAGAACTGGAAAGCATATCCCAGGCCTGGTTAGAGGGTTGTCTCTCATGCCCTCAATGTGTTGACAGTCTGGTTCATTTGGAAGGTAGCTGGGGAGTGGAGGTCAGCTTTAGATTCTTAAGTCCTTTGTCATATTAATAAAAATGAAACGTGCAGCCCACAAAGACATTCACTATAAAGCCACCCCATAAAAGGCTGAGCCCTCACTATCGTGACAGCTGCCTCGATGCTCCTTAGTCTAATGACTCTTAAGTTTTCATAAAACAGAACTGGATGGACCCTCGGCATTGCAACCTCCAGTTTTCAGCAGATAGAAGTGGCAGCCACAGCCCTGGTGGGTTACTCTAAAGCCAGGACAGGCCAACATGAGAACCAAGCCTCCCGCCTTCTAGATCTTTCCACTACTTCATCGGATTCCTCAGAAATTAGCAATGGAAAAGCCATCCCACACTCCTGCTCCAAGACAGTCAATCTTTCCATGCTGGCTGTTTGTGAGCACCTGGGGTGTGGGGGGGGGGACCCTGCAGATCTCATGCAAGAGCTGTGTTATGTCACCTGGGCCAGTTCACAGGACACTTTGGGCTCTGGTGTTGTTGACACCAAGGGTAGAGCCTGTGTGTAGTCAGCAGCATGACATTCCCTTAGCTGCCACATCATAGGCCTGGGTCTCTGGCTCAAATGCCCCAGGGGCAACAGCAGCAAGGCCTGGGTGCCTATGCTACCTAGGAAAGAAGGCAGGAAGCAAGGACACACAGCTGTGCCCAAGGCCATATTCTGCCCTTGCCAGGAAAGACTAAGAAACCAGTGTTGTAGCTAGTGGGCTGCACTTAGTCCTAGCAAACTGTCACCTCACCAGATTCCATTTACTCCTATGTAGATTCAGATAACAACCATAGGGTAGTGAGGAATTAGCAGACAGCACAGGGTGAGGGTCTGGGATGGTACCAGCAAATTCCAGCAGCCACCTGACAGTTGGATGCCAGTCTCTCCTCTCCAATACTTCTTCCTATTCTCTGTACTTCCTGTCTGGCATCTGTGCCACTTGCAGGGGACAGAGAGTCAAACTGGACAGATAGTGGCTCTAGCTTGTGCAGTCTAGCATAAAGCAGCAGGTACTGGTCTGAGCAGTCGAGTGCACTTTGTCCAAAACAGTGTTCTGTGATGACCCAAATGCCCTTTTGCTGTCCTCAAAGTAGCCACTATTAGTTTGTATGACTGCTGAGCCCATAAAATGTGTGTCCAGGGAAATTAATTTTTTATCTTATTCTATTTCACTTTTAATAAAATTTATTTGTGGGTGTGGGGGAAGGGGGAGGGGTAGAAAATGGTAATGGTACATGTGTTTACTTGTGGGCCACAGTGCACATGTAGAAGTCAGAAGACAATGAACATTTCAGAGCTGACTGAGGCAGGGTCTCTCCGTCTTTCTGCTGCTTTGCCACACTCCAGGCTGGCTGGCACCGGAGCTTCCAGTTTACTCTCTATCTCTGCCTCCCAGCTTACCTTACCGCAGGGGTGCTGGGATTCCAGATGCAAGTCACCAAGGCATGCAGCTTTTTGCATGGGTTCCAGGGATCGATCTCAAGTCATCAGGCTTGAAGTGATTTCCTGCTCCCTTTACCCTCATTTTACCTGGATGTCAGATACCACCAAATATAAGTGCACCTATGCTAGCCTTCGACTGGACCGGCAGATACAGAGCCAAGACAATTCCTTTACAACACTGAAGACAGTTTCCTAAAGTCACCAGGTGATTTTCTGTCATTTCTTTCTTGGATGGGACATACTTTAAACATCTTTCTTTGAGAGCAGAGACTGAGACTGGTAGGGAGGAGAGTCCAAGGAAAACCAGCTCAAGGTTGCTCAAGGTCAGTCCCCGAGGCAGGAGAGTTACCCCTTAAGTTGGTTATTTTTCTCATCTCTCTGTCCAAAAACCCAACAAGGACCTGAATTCAGAGCCCCAGAACCTGGGTAAAAAGCTGGGGACAGCGGTGGAGAAACAGACCAGAAGTAAGAAGGTCCTCCGGGAAACCCAAGTCTGTTTCCCAACACTTATACTTGTCCAGCAGCTCATGGCTGACTCTCACTCCAGCTTCAGGGGATCCAACACCTTCTTCCAAGCTCTCCACATACCCCCACACATATATTCACATGCAACGCAAACAAACAAATATCAATGGGACATGGTAGTTCATGCCTGCAATTCTAGCCCTGAAGAGGCAGACATAGGAGGATACCAGTTAATTTAACTAAAAACTAATCATCTGGGGGCTCAGTAGATGTTGTCTCAAAGAAAAAGTCGGTGGAGAAAGGATTGAATAATTTACTGGTGTTGACATCCGGTCTCCGCAAGCATGCACACATACATGAACACATACATATATGTGCACACACGTATTTACATCCCTACAGTTCCAGGCTGGGTGGGTACCGTGCAGACTCTACCGGCATCTCAGTGTCTTTAAGAGGCACCAGGTATGATGCTGGAAATGGCCACCATAGGTCCAAGGGAAGAACAGTCTAGTTACCCAGGTCTTCAGCTAGCCAGTCACTGTGAGACCAGCTGTGGAGGCTGTAGCTGGGTTGGAATTAAAAAGGCCTAAGTGAACATGAGCTGTTCACTGCAGGCCACTTCATCAATTTCATCTGCTTGTGCCTCTGGGAAGGAACTGTACCACAAAGTCTGTGCCACCATGGAGGTGGTGACCAGCAGCTACAGTTACCATGATGACATCAAACCTGAGGCCACGATGGACACTAACCACTTTTTTTCTCCCCGCATATTTCAGATGAGCAGCTTGGCTGGACAGGGGGGAGACAGGGTGGGAGCCCGTCCCTTTATCCCAGGAGGATCCAATGTGATGGTTGAGCTATGGGGCCCTGGCCCTTTCTCACACAGGGATCATGTCTGGTGACTGTGCTGTGGGGCCCAATCCTTTGTCTTAGGGATTCTGAGCTGCCTCATTACTTTGGCTGGCCATGGTCACTGCCACTGGCTGCTCATACCTATCACCGTCTTGAAAATGCCCAGAGGTGCTGGTGTGAGTTAACGGTTTTGAGCCTGACGCTTCCTGAGAATAAGGCTCAACGACTTATGTGTTGGCTTGTTTATCTGTCTCTTGCTTAATGAGAACAAGGCAGCCAGAATGGTCAAGAGCCAGTGTGGACTGACACCCCCGCCACATCACAGTGTGTTCTCTCTTCATGACACTTACGCCTATCTAAATTCAGAGCTTGTCTCCTGTCCTCTCTAGCGGAATTGAGCACACAAGATACCTCTGCATGGCTGTCACAGGGTCTTAGATGGCTGGACTGTAACCTACCTCCTGGTAGATGAATCTCCCTGCAAGACCTGGGGCCTCACATTCAACAGAGCCTAGAGCTATTGTGATACTGAGAAAAGCCTGCGTATTAACTCCCTGACCTAAATAACTCTCTTGGTCCTCCTAATGGTTTGAATGTGAACGGCCCGCCATAGGCTCATATATTTTGAATACTTGATTCTCAGTTGGTGAGTTTCGGGGAAGGACTAGGAGGTGTGGCCTTGGAGGTATGTCACTGGGGATGGGTTTTGAGGCTCATGCCATTTTCAATATGCTTTCTGCTTCCTGCTCGTGGTTCCCACCATGCCTTTTCTCCATCATCATGGATTCTGGCCCTCTGAAACTGTAAGCCTAATTAAACACTTTCTTTTATAAGTTGCCTTGGTCATGGCATTTTGTCACTGCATTAGAAAATTAACTAATCCAGTCCCTTCACACAAGGACAGTTTCTCAGATCAAAGCTTACTTCCCACACTTTGGCAACCACAGCATTGGCTGACGGTCACTGTTCACTGAAGTTTGAAGAGAGGAACCAGCCAAGTCTAAACACACTGAAGTTCCACAGAAACAGTGCTGACAGATGTCCACCTTGTCCATTGCTGGCCCTCCAGCCTCAGAAGATGAGTTTGATATCTACTAGGCTAAGAAAGAAGTCATGCCACAAAGGATGTGTTGCCAAATAATAAAGTGAATTTTAAAGTAATCTTTAAAAAAAAAAAAAGCATTGGGCTGTCACTGAAAGAGGTGGTTCCATAACCAGAATGGAGAACTATGAAGAGGTGAAGCTACGGGTAATATTGAGAAATATCTGGTTAAGTAATGAAGCTTCCCCGGGGTCTATAGAAGAAATAGGGAGTAATATACATGTAGGGTTACTTTCCCCTGGGGAGATTGTATAAGCAGAATCAAAAGACAGGGGTGGGGTGGGAGATGGGGGTGGGGTAAAGCCACGTGACCGGATATGCAAGAATGCCTCTGCTAGCCAGCAAGATGTTTTCAGAGGCCACAGGATGGAAATGAATGAAAGGAGACTCCAATTGCCAATATAGTTATGATAAAGTCTGCTTACAAGGAATCAAAATAAGAATAAAGATGGACACTGAAACCTCTTCATGAGGAAAGACAACAATGTAGAAGTCTGGAGGAAAAGATGTCACAGACCTGGAAATGGCCTTGGCGGCTGTCCTGTTGGGGGCATGGGCAATCTGTCCAGCAGTCTCTCTGGAAATGTGCCAGTCGTGGGCGTGTTCTCACTCTACATCATTGGTAAGGCAGTTCCACAGCTCTGCAGAAAATGGAGCTCTGAAAGACTGAGGCAGCCATCTTGGCCAGAAGAGAAAGTGAGGGTTTCCCCTAGAATCAGAACCCTGTTCTCTTCTGTGTCAGACGCAGCATCCTTGACAGCGAAGCTTCTCTCCCCCTGGGAAAGTAACAGTGTTCCAGCTGTGCATCAGAGTCGCCTATACACTGTCTTTCCAATGCCCCTATGCACTGGTTCCAGCATCTCCCTTATTGATTAATGAATTAAATCAAATCTTAGGTGGATTTATTTTCTATTTGCATGAGAATCACGATTTGACCTCTAAAATCACTCGGAGTCTGTAAGAATTTACATTCACAGCATGTGGTATAGAAATGGAAAAAGACAAAAAACCCCCAATTAAACACGAGCCCAATTTCTAAACCAAAAAGAGGGCTGCCCGAAGAGGAGAGAAGGGAAATCTAATCTACACTAGTATGGCTCACTCTCTACAGGTCCCTACTGGCTCAGACTGTGGTCTCGGCTCCCAAGGAGTTGGGGAAGGGGGCACACAGATTTGTGCCCCTCCCCCAAATGGCTTTGTCCTAGAAGGATCTCTAGACTGGTTTGGGAACTAAAGAAGGCTGTGTGGGATACTGGCAGGGGGTAGGAACTGGTGATGAAGGCTGAGGTCTGGGTGTTACTGGGCTCACCATTGGGGTGGGAGCGGGGGTAGGTGATGATTTGAATATCTGGAAGTGGTGTCCCTGGGTGCCATTTAGGCCTGTAACTCAGTCTCTGTGTCACCAAATGAATCAAAGACCAGAGATCACTAGGAAATCCTTAGTTTAGAGTTTCAGTCACTCAGAACTCCATGAACCCCTCGTGACAGGGAGGGGGACACTATGGGGGGAGCATATTCTCCATCCTAGATGTGTGACAGCTACAACCCCAGGATGCTGGAGGCTGCGTGGATCCAGGTCTGATGGAGCCAGCATGAGGCACTCTTGGTATCTCATAATAACAGGGATCTGGGAGTTCAGGCCTCTTGTGACTCTTCCCACATTACAGGGGACTGACTGTGAGGGATTGAGCATCATAAGGCAAGCTTTCCAAGAACTATGTGACCCATAGTGTGAGGTTGAGTCCATCAAGGATAAAAGCAGGGGCACACATTAGGCCGGTTTCAGCAGGTTGGAGCTCGCTGCTGACCTTGACTAAAGCCATTCTGTGTAGAGTAACAACTATCCCAAATTGAAGTGGTCTGAAATGCAGGTTGGGGATTGCCAGCTTAGACAGGTCCTGGGCTGCTGGGTGGTGGCAGCATGGGGAGTGGCTAGGATTGGAGGGAGGCACCGCCTCAGGGGTGTGTCCCTTACTAGGGAGATTGGCTGCTGAGGAAAGAAAGGTTGAGGTAGCAGATGCTAGGGAAGGAAGGTGGAAGGAGGAACGGCAGAGGCCCTAGAGTGGGTGGGAACGCACAGAGGAGGGGCACAGGCTAGGAGGTAAGTGCGGGAAGAAGCTGCCTTGAGGCTGGCAAGCCACACAGAGACTTGGAGACCTAGGGACAACCCCCCCCCCCCCCCCCATGACTCATCTGCGTGACAATCTGATGGGCAGTGGCAGCCATGGGAAGACATCTAGAAGGACACCTGAGTTCCCCACATGACAAGTTCCAACAAGGCTCAGTGGAGCTGTTTCCTGACCTGCAGTGGCTGCTGGTCGCTGCTGGGACAGAAGCACGCCCAGGGCTGACTCAGGCGCACCCTCCTGGAGACAGACAAAGACCTGCAGGGTGCTACCTGCCCAGGTCCGCCCCAGGGTTCCTTTACTGCTCTGGAGTAGTTCTTACTACTTTAGGGGCTTTACTGTCTCCAGAGTGCAAAGGCGTTCTGAACTGATGCTTTGGCCTCAGAGCACAGGATTCTCCCTGGTGGAATGCTAAGTACAGGGTATAGAAAGACCTGTGTTAGCCCACTCATTCCCACATCTGCATGCTCTTTCCAAGTGTGCTGGGACCCCACCTACCCTCAGCCCTGGAACAGTAAATGCAGGATGACAAATCTACAAAGCCCGAAAGGCAACAGAACAGGTGGCAAGGTGAATCCTAAATGGGAAAGCCTAGACTGACCTGGGCGGTACCCTGGGACAACTGGACAGGATTTGGGAGTGGGCGGGGTCATGACTGGGTAGAACCTAGAGCTGAACTGGACTGACGGGACTCTGAACAAGGTAAGAGAGGCCTAAGATGGTTGAAGCCCTGAGCTGAACTGGGCAGAACCTTGGGCTAGGTGTGACCTGAGTTGGGCAGAGCCCTGTCTGGGTTGAACCTTGTGGTTTGAGTTGGGAGGAGCCTTGAGAAAGCTGGATAGAATCTGGGGAGGCTAGGTTGAAGGCTATCGAGGAGGCCCAGGTGTGAAAGTGGAGAAGAGCTTATTGGTAATGCAGAGGATGCATAAAGGGGTGGGCATTAGTGGAAGGGACCAAAGTGACCACAGAGACTCAAGGCCAAGATGAGGGAAGTTTCTAGTAAGCTGGGGTGAAGGGAGGAGATTGTGGCCCTCTGCATTTCGGTCTGAGCAAATGGGCACATCAGACAGTGCAAAGAGATTCAGCAGAGGGCCATGAGCCTCCCAACCTCACCACAAGTCTTCCTCTAGCCTATAGCCCTAACTGTGGACACTGCAAGGTGGGCCTCCAGCTGTAGAAGCTGACCTGGGCACCAGGCCATGGTCCTGGATTAGGCCGCTCCATGACTGATACTACAGCAATGAAGTCAGGGTCTTCTCTGGCAGGCTGAGGAGTGCTCTAGGGTCACTTCAGAGGGTCAGTTCCAAGATGTCCACCCAGCATCTATTCTTCTGCTCCTATCCCCAATAATGCCCGCTGGTATTGCTGACTATCTCCCTGCTCAGGAAATCATCGGCTTTCTCAGTCACACTAGGGCTGGGGTCACTAGGCCACATTGTAGTCACTAGGCTACATTGTAGCTGTATCCACTGCAGCTCCAGCTGTCCTGTTGGGTAGTCTAACCCTGAGTGGGGAAGGTACCAGAAGCTCTTGAATCTTGGAGCCTATGGGGACATAGGCAAGGGACAGAAAGTGCCTTTTATGGGGCTTAGGAGCTCTGAGGACTTCTGTTTGATGGTACCCCTTGTTATGGTCACCCTTTTAGCTCCTCAAATAATGACCCCCTTTCCCATAGGCCCAGTCCGGCCCCTACTTTTGTATATTTTCTAGAAACAACTGGCCCTGGTGTTCTTCTACAGGGTCCCTGCTGAGATGAGATGGCATGGGGTCAATCTTTCTGAACTCCAGGAAGGCTTTGGTTACCTATAGACCAGCCTGCTGCAGAGACCCTTCCATGAATGAGCCTCTTCCTGCTCCCATCTCCCTACAAGTTGGCCCTGAAGCATAGGTACCCACCCAGGTGTAAGTTGGGCTCTCTCATGGGAGGGGATTCCAGCAGGCGGGAGAAGGGAGGTTCTGGCCGGTGTCTATCCAGGGGCAGCTGTGCACAGTATCACAGGATGCTGGGAGGGCTGTCTCAGCTAAGGGTGCTTTCTTCTAGCTCAGTTGGCTTGAGGCCAAAGATGCATCTGTCCCAGTGGCAGTGAAAAGTGCACTTCCCACACTTTGTGAGATGCCCCTGGGGGTGGGGGGAACTCGTGTTGCTACAGGGCCGTTAGCGCCTCACCCAGGGACATAGCACTACTGTTTTTAGTGTCTTGAAAGGCCAGAAGAATGACAGAACCCCCAAAATGCAGATCTAGGGTCCTGCCTGGCCCCTTTCTTCTCTCCTCCTCCAGCCCACAGCTTCTGCTTGCACCTCAGAGGTTAAGAGACAGGCCATTACAGGGTGTGGCAGCTGACTGGCCTAGTCTAAACTGATGTTCTGCCAAGGAGGCCCTTTGGCTGCCATGAGCACCTAAACAGCCCAGCCTTTGTCCTAGTGGCCACAGGCACTGTTTGCTCAGTGCCCAGCTTGTTTTTCCCAGGCTGAGCTGGGCAGGCAGAAGCCTGGGAGCCATGGAAACAGCACAGGCCACCTGTCCTGCCCAGCCCCGCTTTCTGCCCAGTTGCTTTCTCAATCTCTTCAGACCTCCTGCCGCACTGGCCCTGCCCCAGCTGCCCTGTTTCATTCCCACCCTCACCCCTGTCCCACCCCCTCACTAGCTGGGCTGGGCATAGAGACAGCCAAGGGGTCAGCTCGAGCATCCTCAGCACCCACGACTTCTGCCTGCAAGGCAACTCAGGACTCCAGCACAGAAGAAGCTGCGTCTCATGCCTGACAGCTCTATCCTGCTCTGGGGCTCGAAATTCACTAAGGTTTCCTGTACTCAGGAAGAAGGCTATCAAGTCCATCTATGGCTCCACAGCTTTATTAAAACTGCTACAGCAGGGGCTGGAGAAATGACTCAACAATTAAAAGCACTAGTTGCTGCTCCAGAGGACCCGGGTTCAATTCCCAGCCCCTACATGGTAGCTCACAATTGTCTGTAACTCAGCCCCGGGGGTTTTGATGCCCTCTTCTGGCTTCTACAGGCACTGCACAGACATACATACGGACAAAAATCTTTCAACTAAACAAACAAGCAAACAAAACCCCTTCTACCTCTAGCTACTAATTTTCTCCTGTTGTCTTGGAATGTTCAACCATTCATTAAGGTCACTATGAAACTCCAGGCATAAAACATATAATTCTTGTCCCCAACAACACCTCCTGCCCACTAGTGTACCTACCCTAGGTTATTGTCTAATAAGTAACCAGGGCAGCTACAAATGTGATGGGGCCTGACCTTGAACCTGTGTCCACATCTTCCTTCTGCCTGCACCTCATTGGTTCTCAATATAGCACGGACAGGACGGGTCTCCTCCAGAGTTTTTGCAGGGCGCTTAGGCTCTTTTCAGGCAGGGTTTGGGGAAAGGTGTCGTGTTCAGGAAACACTATGGTTGGGTGGGGTTAGAAGAGTTTCACTCCCCCTGAGGCAAGGAGAGAAGTTTGTGTTCATTTTAGGAAGTCCCCTGCCCACGCAGGGAAGGTCTACCCCTGTGCCTCCTTAAGCAACAGTCTGCCAGAGCTTGTATTCTCAGACATCTTTCAGCTGTTAGGGCAGGAAGCATATTTGCTCCATTCTCCAGATGAGAAAAATCAAGGCTCTAAGAGCTTTCTCTGGTACTGCCACTGGGCCAGGGGCTAGGGAGCTTTCCTAGCTACCTTCACCTCCCCATGCTAACTTCCAGCTGCTCCTGCAGTTCTCTCCCCAGCCCTGATCATGTGCCTGGCTGCAGTGCTGGGCTTTGGATGTTATCATTAGACAGCAGGGCATAGTCACCAGCTCACTGTGCCTAATGCTTCTGTACTTTGTAGGAGGGTTCATAGGTTGGAAAGGGTCAAGGCTTGGCAATTATACCCTTCATTTGTCCCTGGATCCTCTCGTGTCTGGCCATTTGGTTCAAAAGCTCTTGAAATATATTCTCTGCCTACCTGGAACCTGCTAGCTTCAGGTAGGGCAGTCCCTTCTGCCTGCTCAGTCCCACCCAGCCTGGTCACCTTCCTGCAGTGGTCACTGGCAAACACCCGGGATATGTTGGATATTCTTGGGGCTCATCAGCTCCTTTCTGGAATGGCTTCCTGATAAAGTAATGCTGTCAGCAGACTGGAAGAACTGCTGGAGAGTAGAAGCCAGTGGTCTTCTTGCCTGGGCGATCTGCCCCAAGCACAAAATAAACAATATTTTGTGGCTGAAAGGAAAATCAGGCCCAAGATGCCAGACCTCCATTCACCTCCCATCCTTAATCTGGGACTATCCCCACCATTCTAGCCTGCAGCCCTGTGGTTCTCCTGGGGCAGAGCCTGCAGCCTTGCAGTTCTTCTCAGAACCTCTGCTATGCACACACAGCAGCTGTCGAACACATGGGGAAATTGAGGCCTGAAGGGGGAGGGTGTCACACTCAAAGCCCCAGCAACAGTCCACAGCTGTTCCCACTTGACTCTGTGGAGGCCAAGGAAAGCCTCCTGGCCCGCCCTCTTGGATCTGAGAGAGATAGAGGACTTTGCTCCCACCTGCCAGACTTCATTCTCCCAGAACTCAGGCTGAACTTAAGGCTGTTATTCTCTGTATTGGAGCTGGGGGGGTGGTGGCCCAGAGGACAACTGCTGGGCTATCTTGCCACCCTTCATCCTGGGGAGAGAAGCTGCAGAGAGAGACTATGCTGGAAAAGTCCCAAGGAGGCTTGCTCCCTCACCCACTCTCTCACCCCATGGCTGCCTGCATTGGTGATGAGGTCCCGGATACCCTCACAGCCCAGAAGCACCCACATCTTAGGCCTAGAAAACAATGAGATCTTTAGCTTCTGGGACTGGTGGCCACAGTGCCTTGCACCTTGAGGCTGATGCAGAAAGACCTTCAGGGCTGGATTACAGCTCTCGTCTCCGGTCTTACAGGACCCATGTCCTACAGGACTCAAACCTTTGGCAGGATTAGGGCATAGGCTGGGAGGTGACTCTGTGAAGTAGACAGGCCCAGATTTGAATGTATTGTACAATGTCATTCAAGCTCCCCTACCCTGGCTGGATCTCAGTTCCCCATTTGCAGACAGGAGGAGGGCCGGAGAGGCCTCAGCTGGACTCCAGGGCTCCCCAGATCTGGCAGTCCAGACCTGCAGCTGTGTGGGCGCAGCCTCTCTGGACAGGAAGTTAATTTCCGTGTTGGAGGCAATGCCTTATGCAGCCCAGTGCTCTTTGCATGTTCAGATGAGGGCCGAGCTGGTGAAGTCATGTAGGAGGTAGCAGCAGAGCTAGGATCCCAGCCAGAATTTCTCTGCTGGCCTGGAGTGACCTTGCTCAGCCTTCTTTGCTCACTCCTAACTCCCCAGCCCCTTTGCCTGCACAAAGCCCTGACTCTACAAGGGAAGACAGGTTGCCTTGGAAGGTGGGCCTGCTCCCTCTTCTGCCCCCTAGTGGCTATGAAGACATATGACAGTTCAGTCAGGGCTTTGGACTCTACAGGAACATTGTCCACCCAACGACACCCATGTGACCACCATCATCCCACACACAAGGCCAAACACCTACAGGGTCACAAGAACATACAGGGCCACAGACACCCACAGAACCACCATAACTAACAGGGCTGGGAACCTACAGGGTTATTGAAACAATCACAACCATCTCCAGGACCCTGGGCATCCTTAGGGCTGGGGTACTATCTCCAGGAGCTTTGGTTGTAAGTGACACCCTCATACAAGAGGATGTTGCTGCCACCTATATCTGAGGAATGTGAAACTTTGGTCAGGAGTGGGTAGGGCCTGCAGGAAACTACACAATGTTGGAGCAACATAGAAAGAAAAGTGCTGTCTCAGCAGACAGCAGCCCTCTAGTACTTCAGGCTGTAGTGCTAGGGGATGGAGAGAGAAGGCCCAAGGCTCACGTCTTTAAATTCCTAACAGTGACAGTGAATTGAAAGGTTCAGTTTATTGGTTCTCTCCAGTGTCTGGGGACAGATATGATGCTTTGTGTCCCCTGGGCCATCAGCAATTGACCACACACTAGCCTTGACGTGATCACGCAGCAGCAGGCTTTCAGAATGGAGGACATCTTCCCTGAGGCCTAGCAAGTGCTGAAGCCTGGACTACAGTAAGGCTACAAGCTAGGTCAGCCAGCTCAGCCTGGCCCCTAGGGACCCAGCACAATGCCTCCAATATCATCACCAGGGTTGGGGTGTACTGGTAAGTCTTTAGGATGTGCCAGAGGGCTGAAGAGATGGCTCAGTGGCTAAAAGCTTCTTTCCCAGAGGACCTGGGTTCAATTTCCAGCACCCCTGTGGTGGCTCACAACTATCTGTAACTCCAATCTCAAGAGATCTGACACCTTCTTCTAACATTTGCAGGCACTAAATACACGCGGTGCAAAGGTATACATACAGAAAAATTATGCATGCACATTTAAAAAATTTCACTAGGATCTGTCAGGTGCTTCTCCAGAGTGATCCCCTCGCTAGCAGCCCTTTTCTTCTCACTTCTCACCCTCCAGAATCTTGCCTGGGCCCTATGGCCAAACTTCTTCCCCACCTCTGACCCTTACTAAGACACCTGGTTCAAGGAATAATAGAGTCCCACAGAGTGCCATCACATTAGAACTAGAAGTGTTATCATCCATGGGGACCAAGCATCGGCTGCACTGAAAAGGTAAACTGAGTCTGTAATAGATGACCCGGCAAGGTCCAGGGCTAGCCAGTCCAGAGTCTGTGCACTGAATCTCAGAGGGAGGTTTGACACCCCACCAGCCTGGGACATCAACATGCCCCTGATCCTGGAGGCAGGGGAGGAGAGACTCTATTATGCTGGCCTAACTGAAGAGACAGAGGGCCAGGTTGGTGGAAGGAGACCCAGAACTTTCCATGGACAGATCCCAGAAGGACACGAATCTTTATATCACTCCCCTGTCTGATGTCCCTTCTTCTCAACCTTCTGAAGAAAGAGATACTTGGGGGATAATAATGTCATGAGGTGGATTTACGGGGGGAAGCTATGACCCCAAGATGCTCTGTTGCAAAAAGACAACACAGTATGACCAACAGAAGGAATATGTCTACATGATTGGTGGCCCGTTGTACCAGGGCAAGGTGCATCACAGTAACAGGAGATAATTGTCCACTTTCTCCAGGCCTCTGTCCTATCTCAGCTGTGCAGGTTCAACTTCTCTGCCCTTACTTCCCAGGTGACAATGAATTAACACATACAGAGGACAGTCTAGCAATCCTAGATGCTATGGTTATTGATGCTAACATTACAGCTGAAGATAGGGAGTCGAGGGGAATGAGATATTGCCCAAGCTTTTGGAATTGACTGAGCTGAAGGACTTCCTCCTGGGAAGACTGGTGTAGAAAGTGACTTACATTACGAGCTTTGGGGACAGACCTTCTAGATAGGATCTAGAAGATCCCTCGACATTCATGGCATTACCAATGGGAACTCTCTTTATTAGAGTGCACCAGAGACCCATCATAGGCTGTATCCGGCAGGAGATGCACCGAGTAGACTAAGGACTAATGGGTGAGAGGGACCATATCTCTGTGAGCTTTGCTCCATGTGCCAGATGCAGATAGGTGTCTGGGCTCCAGGCAGCCTGTGGAGTATTTATTACCATATTATAGCCTGTATTCTCTAACCAGCCCAGAGCACCCAATGAAATAGGAGCTGCCTAGCTGTCAAAGGTCCTGAGATACTAGATACAATTCCAAAAGTCCAGTTATTGTTTGGAGGTTAAATTAAAACTCAGAATTCTAAGATGAAGATTGGGCCCCCGTGACAGGCTTTGGGGTGCAGATCCTTGAGCACCAAGCATTGGCATCCCCATGTTCTGCAAACTGAAGTGAGGGATTGTGAAGACTCCCTTCCTTTACCTACCTTGGATGTCTATTTCATTCGCCTCCTATTGAGTTGGTCAATGCCCTGCTGATGGGTAGCCCATGCCCTGCCTGCCCTTACTCTAGGCTCCTTTCCCAGGCTCTGCATTTTCCACTCTGCCATCAGTGGAGAGATAGCTGTTTATTTATTTGTCCTGAGACAGGGTCTGTCCTAGTTGGCTCCTCTGTTGTGATAAAACGTTGTGGGGGGGGGGGTGGTGGAATAGACTCTAGGAGGAAAGAGTTTGATTCATCTTAGAGGTCACAATCCATCAGAGAGGGAAGTCAGGGTAAGAGCTTAGAGCAGAAACTGAAATGTAAACCGTGGAGGGCTGCCGCTTACTGGCTTACTCCTCATGGCTTGCTTAGACAGCTCTCATATAGACCAGGACCTCCTGTTTAGGGGTGGCACCTCCCATAGGTGGGCTGCTCCCCCCTCCCCTCGTCAATCACTAATCAAGAAAATGCTTCAGACTCCTCTACAGTCCAACCCAATGGAGGCAATGCCCCATTTGTGAGTCCTTCTTTCCAGATGACTCCAGCTGGTATCAAAGTGAGAGCAGATGACCAGCACAAGGTCTCAGTATGTAGCCCAAGCTGGCCTCAAACTCAGAATTCTCCTGTTGAGGCCTGCCAAGCACCAGGATTACAGTTATGGCCTCCACACTTGATAAGAAATAATCCTTTTAATTTTTCTGATTTTTACATTTTATTGTGTGCATGAGTGTTTTGCCTAAATGCATATGTGTGCACCATGTTCATGCGTGGTGCCCGCAGAGGTCACAAGAGGACATCAGTTGTCCCAGAACTGGAGGTATAGAAAGTTCTGAGCCATCGTGTGCTTCTGGGGACAAACTTAAATCTTCTACAAAAGTAACAAGTGCTTTTAATGGGTGAACTATTTCTCTAATGCTGTTTATATTATTAAGTTTTTGTTTGTTTGTTATCTTTGAGACAGGGTTTCTTTGTGTAACAGTCCTAGGTGTCTTAGAGCTCACTTTGTAAATCAGGCTGATCTTGAACTCACAGAGATCTTCCTGCCTCTACTTCTCAAGTGCTGGGATTAAAGGTGTGCACCACCACTGCCTGACTTCCATTTATTATTTTTAATTAATTTTTAAAATAGAATTTTTTGAGTGTTGTCTTTTAAAAATTTTTTTAATGTGCATGAGTATTTCATTTCCCGCATGTATGTGTGTGTACCACACACATGCCTGATGTCTGGGGAGGCAAGAAGAGGGTTTTGGAACTTCTGGAATTGGAGTACAGGCATTGGGGAGCCACCTTTTGGGTGCTGGCAGCTGAACCTGGTTCCTCTGGAAGAGCAGCAAATGAGGTGTCAACTCTCTAGCCTAAGTGTTCTTAACTATACATGGCACACTCTTGGACATGGGAGTGGCCAAGCCTTCATGGAGCTTCTGGGACTCCATCAGCCTGGTCCCTCACTGCTGCCAACTGCCTTGTTTGTTCTTAGGACAAAAAAGGGTGTTATTTCATTCTATAATTGGAAATTCTGATGGACATGGAGAAGGTCTCAAGGCAACAAGGCTGAAGCTGGGTCTGAATGGGTCATAAGGGCAGCTAACCCCTCAACTGTGTGCCTGGTAGAGACTATGGCTGTGGAACCTAGGAGCAGAACTGGAAAGTTAAGGGGGAGGGAATTGTCATCTTCACAGAGGAACATGCTATCCTTGGCTTTGTGGGGCCTCCAGGCCATTATATAGCCAGACTGTGAGGGGAGAGGTGTGAAGGACCAGCACTGTTCAGAATGGTTCTCACCAGGGAGAGCAGGCATTGTGGTTATTCTTCACAAAGCCAGGGGCACAACATCACTGAAGCCACACCGGGGGATCTACTCCACCATTCACCTTTTGACCCCTGAGTCTTCTGACACTGTCATATACATCAAGGGTAGTGTCTAAGCCCTTGCTTCCAGGTAGGGCTATGGCAGCTTCATGGTGCCACAGAGGTGCCACATGGGTACAGGGCTAGGCTGGAGGAGCTTCTGGCTTCAGTTTGGTACTGTGGGAATCCGGCTTGTGTGTAATCATCACTTTGGGGCTATTACCTTTCCAATCCCAAGTAAGAGCGCCCCCAAACTTCAGCCCTGCAGCTGGAGGCCCTCATTCAGGAAGACCAGAGGCTGAGGATTTCCACTGCAACTCATAGGGGCCATACATGTTAAAAGTGTGGCTGTTAGAGTAGGGTAAAGTGCTTGGCACATACTAGAACCCATGTAAAAAGCCAGGTACTGTGGCTGGAGCTTGAAATCTCAGTAGTGGAGAGGTGGGGGCAGAAGGATCCTTGGAGCCTGTTGGCCAGTCAGCCTTGCCTACTTGGAGATCTCCAGGCTAATGAGAACACTTGCTCAAAAAGTGAGGTGCGTAGTTCCTGAAGAACAACTCCTAGGATTGACCATTGACCTCTACACATATGCATATGGACATACATATTGCCTGTATTCTTCCTCTCTCTCTCTCTCTCTCTCTCTCTCTCTCTCTCTCTCTCTCTCTCTCTCTCTCTCTCTCTCACACACACACACACACACATACACACATACACATATACACATATACACACACATACACACACACGCACACACACATACACACACACACATACACACACACATACACACACACACACACGCACACACACACATACACACATACACACACACATACACACACACACATACACACACACACACACGCACACACATACACACACACACGCACACACACATACACACACACACACATACACACACACATACACACACACACACAAACTGGCTATAGTAAAGGTCTGTTTAGGGGTTCCCTCTTACATGACAGGCACAGTACCTGGAGCAGACCCTGTGGTACAGACTGGTTCCAGGTGTCTTGGCCACTATGGAGAGAGATGTAGTTGCTGCTGTGAACTCAGCTTCAGTGAATACAGTGGGTAGACTAGATGCCTATCTTGTGTGCCATGCTCCAGGGAGAGCCCAGGGCCCTAAACTTTAATGCTGCCAGTGTCCTGGTTCCTAGGCCGCATGGAGCCATCTCCTTTAAGGGAAAAAGGACAAGGTCACCAAGAGGTAAGGTGGGGGCGTTGAGGCATCTTTATTGGTAGCCGTGGGAGAGGCTCTTCCGGCAATGTTAGGGCCACTGAGTAGGTGGGGACAACCTCACTGAGTGAGGCTTTCAGGGCCTCATGTGTCAGCTACCTGGAACACAGCAAGGATGGGAGCAGAGGTGGCTGTGGCAGGGGCTTGGGGGGACAGAGGTGGTGGTACCTGAACAGAGGGTTAAATTTCCCAACATAAGCTCAAGAGATATCCGGTTGAAGTTGTGGATGTGACAAAGATGTGTTCCAGGGCCGCACGTCCAGAGGCACAATCCCCAGCCAGAATATGGGGACAGATGGCACAGCCATTCTCTACCAGAGTTCGATGCATCTCCATGCTTAGTCTGTCGGCTAGAAGAACAGCAACTGAAGCTCCAGTCCTCACACAGGTGCCCAGGTGGTTATGTGATGGGATGAGGCTTTGTGACAGGTATGGGCTGAGGGCCTGGCAAGCCTGATTTAGGGTTTTACCTGGAGTGCCCCAGGCTAGCCCCATAAGCCCATGCTGCTTCCCTAGAGGAACAGAAAGCACAGACAGACAGATAGATGAATGACAGATTTTTTTAAAAGGCTTTCTGTGGTTATACATGCAGTTAATGCTTTCTGGGAGAGGGAGAGAGACATTTTCTTTGGTGGTGTGGAATATTAGTTTAATTATTATAATTACTGAATTATACTTGTTTATGCTGCAGAATATTACCTTAACTGTGCAGAGGTGTGTTACATTTGTTTATGCTGCCTTTGTTGAACAATGTAAGGATGTGTGTTTAATTATAAAAAAGATGTGTTGCTGTTTCAGCTTGCCTGCCTAAGGCATCTGATTGGTCTAATAAAGAGCCGAAAGGCCAATAGCTATTCAGAAAGAGGGTAGGCGGGGCTGACCAACAGAGAAGGAATAAACAGGAGGAAAATAACCTGGACTCAAGAGGGAGAAAAAAGAGAGAGAGAATGAGAACAGATATGAGGGACACACCGGAGGCCAGCCTCCAGGAAAAACAGAGAAAGGAAGATGTACGGGATGGAAAAGTTAAAAGCCCCAAGGCCAAAGATAGGTAAAGAGAAGCAGGTTAATATAAGTTAAAAGAGGTAGCAGAAACAAGCCTGAGCTAGACAGAGCACTCAGAACTAAGTCATGATTTGGGAGCCGGTCAGTGACCTAAAAGACAGTGCAGTCACTGGTGAGTTATGTTCCTGGAAACAATCTCTATGAAACTCATTAATTTTCATGAAAGAAAGGAAGCAGAGGGAGGTTAGCTGAGAAGAGAGGGGCCCAGTGGGCATGGAAGCGGAGAGGGTAGCAGGAGGTGCGTGTCATCAAAATATATACATGTATGAAGATATCAAAACGGAACCCATTACATTATAATGAACATATGCTAATAAACCATTTTAGAAAGCGAAGTATTGGATTGGCTTACACTAGAGGGGCTGGGTAGCCCAACAGTGGCCTCCTACACTCTGGAGAAAACTCAGTCTCAGCAGCAGAACTCCTGAGCAGATGGAACATAAGGCTAAAAGCTTGGGTCTTCCCCCTTCCAGGACTGCTGCTGTGTGGTGCACAGTGAAGAACTGAGGAAGCCGGAGTCGGATGGCAGCAGGTAACAGCAGCGATTCATGAATTCCTCAGGACAGAGAGAGACTTCATCAGACTTCATCAGCTCACACCTTCCTCACCTAAGCCCTTTCATAGCTTGAAGGTCTCACCCCTGTTCAAGGCAGGGCACCCTTCAAATCCTCATCATGGTCCCGAACGTCAGTCTTCTCTAAAGACAAATACACAGGTATTAGCCACAAGTCTTAAGCCAGTCTCCCAGCCTTTTTTTTTTTTTAAAGTATGAGTGTTTGTTTAGACGTATATATATTTAACACATGTATCCTGTGCCAAAAGAGGCCAGAAAAGGATGCTGGATCCCCTGGAACTGGAGTTACAGAAGGTTGTGAGCTGCTGTGTGAGTGCTGGAAGCAGAACCCTGGTTCTCAGCAAGTGCTTTTAACCCTGAGACATTGCTCCAGTACCCTAAGGATATCGTAACTCAGTCTGGTTGACAGCCAGAGAAATTGCAAGGAAGGGATCCATGTCACCCTTGTGATATCCCCAGATGGAGGTGACAGAAAAAAAAAAAAAAAAAACAATGCAAGGATAGGAATCCATAAGCTGCCACCACCTCCCCCTTTGACTGCTACAGTTCTGACTCAAACCTGTGACTCTTTGGTCTAGCTCTCTTTCCTCTTTCCCCTGGCTTCTGTTTTAAATACTCATCCCACATCTTTGTTGCTTCCAAATCTTTCTTGGCCAAAATAACCTTGACTCCTTCCCTTTGGATTGTCTGTCCCTCCGACTTTTCTGTGCCCTGTTCCTGTAATATTGCAGAATTCCACCTCCTTCCAGAAGCCAATTGCATGTGCCCAGGACCACCCAACTCCAAGCTCAGAGCCCCTGCTCCTGTTCATCTTGGGGTCAGGGTCCTCTGCAGTCAAAGCATCGTGTGAGGCCAAGAAAAATGAAGGAACTTCACACAGCAAACACCTGTTCCCTGCAGGATTTGCATGGCAGGAACAGCATCATTTCTGTAATCTCTGTCTCTTTCTCAGGTGTGCATGGGTGTGCACATTCATGCGTGGGCACACGTATGTAGAGGCTAAGGTTGACGTCAACACTGGTCATGTTCCTACGTTATTCTTCACCTTTTCTGAGACAAATTCCCTCTGTGGACCTAGAGCTCAATGATTTGCCTAGCCTAACTCTCGTTTTGTTTAGATGGGGTCTCATTTAGCCCAGGTTGGCCTCAAACTTTTTACATAGTTTAAAATGACCATGATCTCAGGGTAATTCGGCCTCCATTGCCCTAGCATGGGGATTCCAGATGCTGTGCTTAGCCTGTTCATTGATGGTCATCTTATCTTTTCTAGAAGCCTGGACCCTCATGTTCAGTGGCCCCTCGAATAGGGTAGTACCCTGTGTTCTGGGGTGTTGAGGGATGTGAAGGGTTATAGAGAAGGAGCTTCCAGGCTCACTGGTGCCCACAGTGATTACACAGGGGACCATTCAGGGAACCAATGGCCTCTTTACCAGCTGGGTGTGGCCATAAGTGCACTTTATGTGGAGGATGGCCTTTGTATCCAGGACTGGTGCCGTAACCACCCTTGCTGCAGAGTTCCACGTGCTTGAGGAGGCAAAGCAGACAATGTGGTCTGTCTTTCCCTAAAAAAAAAAAAAAAAAAAAAAAAAAACAGGACCTTGTCCATTCCAAGCGAGTACTCTGCCACTGAGGCACACACCCAAGACCTTTTTAAAAGATTCAGTTCTGAGGTAGTGCCTGACTTCTTGCTTTGGGATTCTAAATGTTGGGATTCCAGACATGTACCACCACAGGCAACTGCAGTCAGCTTTTAATCTAGATGCTACTTTGAAAAGTGAGACAGACAACATCTGAAGGGAAATTAACAGAAGAGAAACAAGGTCCCTAGCAAGAGTGAGTCTGTACCCCGAATAATGGCTGCATATGGAGGTAAGGAGCCAGTGCCTACCCTGGTACTATAAGATGGGGTTCAGGCCCTCAGGGAAGAACGACAGCATGCTGAGGATCAGGCAGGGGTTGCCAGGACTTCATGCCTGAGGACTCTAGGGGGTGGGTGCCCTGTGTAATCCAGTGAGGGGCAGGGGAGAAGGACACCCACAGAAGCAATAATCATGAGTCTGAGACCAGAGTGCCCTGGCCCCTTAACAGGCCTGGTGGCCAAACTGGGGTCCCAGAGCACCCCTGCTAGAACAGGTACATCCAGGCCAAACACCCATATTAATGCATAGACAGTACTTTATCTTATGAGGTCATACAGTCAGAGTGGACAGATGAATACAGCTTCCAACTGAGGCCCATCATTTTTCTTTATAATTGTCCACACAGGAAGTGTTCTTTGAAGTTAGCTCATGGAGTAGGGAGGGAGGGAAGGATGAGAGATGGGGGCAGAAAGGACCTGACTCAGGGCAGGAACCATGGAACAAAAAGACCTGTGAGTTCCCAGGCTGGACATCTGCACCCTACCATCCTCACCCCAAGGTATAGCATCCAAATTGCTATGGGACCAGCGGCTGGACATGTTCCTTTCAGATGAGCTGTCCAGGACTGGAGTCATTTCTCCTTAGATTAGGGCTTGGCTGCTCCCCTTCATTTTCTCTGCTGTATCCGTGCTGAGAAGTGACCAAAATCCTCTGATTGGTTATTAACAGACTCGGTGGCAGGGTGGTGCCTAGGGCAAATGGATAGATGGAAGAACAGGACAGCAGTCAGCACCCTCTCCCTGCACCCAGCTTCTCCATCCTAGACTTTGTGCATGGCTGGCTGACTGAAGAGAGCAGACTCTGGGCTCCGGCTTCCTCTGCAGCCCTACAACCTCCCAGTCCATGGTCCCCGCAGGCCCCGCCTGCCCCAGGCAGCAGCTGCTTCCGGCCAGACAAGCAGACAATGTGCTGGCGGGTGGCCCAGGGCCAGGACCATCCATCCCCCAGCAACACAGGAAGACAGAGCACACAGGAGGAGCCACTGTGTCCCCGAGTGAACCCACTGCCCAGGCACTATGATTTAGAATTTCAGATTCCAGTAGGAGGAGCCTCAGGGTGAATCAAACTGATCTCTCCCTCCCGTCTTGAACCCATCAAGACCCTGGAACTGTGCCTGGGAAACGGGAGGGAGTAGTGTAGGTCAGTGCTTTGTCTTTCCTCTCTTTTGGTAGCCACAGCCTCAGACTGGGCAAGCCTTCCCTACCACAGGGCTCTTGCATGTCCATGCCCTCTATCAAGGTTTGTTGAGATTGCCCCCACCCAGGTCTGTCTACTTCAGTGGCCTCACTATGACCCGCATTCTTCTCCCTGCGTGAGCCCCTTCTGTCCAGGCATTCTTGTTCAAGTGCTGCCCATCCCTTCCACTGGGCCCTGCCTGACACAGTCACTTCCTGAGGCCACATAGCCCATCACGGAGCTTGCTTGTTTGTTGGTCTCCTCATTAATCAGAAACACCTGGAACGACCGAACCTGTCCAGGCAGGTCTTATCATAAAACCCATGCACTTAGTAGGTCCCCACAGAGGGATGACAGACTACTGAATAAATGCACTTAGTAGGTCCTCACAGAGGGACAATAGACTACTGAATGAATGACCTTGGTAGGTCCTCACAGAGAGCTGATAGGCTGCTGAATAAGTGCACTTAGTAGGTCCTCACAGAGGGCTGATAGACTGTTGAACATGTTGAGTCTAGCAACTTCCAGGATAAGCCGGGCTCTCTCTGCCAGGCCTGCCCTGCTCAGCGGGGGTCCATCTCTGCTATTTCTGCCATAGCCTTTTAGGTGTGAGGATGGCTGTAAGGTCTTCCCTCAGGTCCGGACTATAAACTGTCGAGGAAAGAATGCAGCCCACTTGCCTAGCCTTACAAAGGAGCGAAGCTCAGTGAGATACCACTTCTCACTTGGATGTTATAATAGTGATGATACAACAGTAATAAAACACAATAGAAAGAAGCCAGCAAGGGGGAGGGCAGAGAAGAGGACACTCGCATGTGGCTGCCAACTGTGAAATGACCACACTGTAAGCCCCTCAGAAAGGTCAACACAGAGCACTATTATGTAGCCAGAAGCCCACTTCCAGACAGAAGGGGCCCACACAGACGCTTGAGTATCAGGAGCTCACAGAAGCCAAAAGAGCCTGGATGAACCACATGTCCAGAGGAGAAGGCATGGGTGACCATTCTACACAGTCCCTAGGTAGCCAAATGGGGCCTTGGTTGGTCACTGCTGTTTCCATTCCAGCACCCTGAACCTCAGGGGCAGCACCATAGCTTGTAGACCCCTCAATTCCCCAGGACTGTAGCTTCACCCTACCATATTCAGGGGGATCCAGCCCTGTTCCTGAAATCACATCCCTACTTGAGTATTTACAGATCAGCACAAACCAGGTCCCCATGAGTCATTCATAGAGACCTCAGGTAGGTACCATGACAGAGAGGCAAGGCTCTTGAGAGTCCAGAATCTGCACCCTTTACCCTGTCTCCGGAGTGTGGGCTCCAGCTCCATGGCCTGCCTGTTCCACTGCCAGGCCCAAGTGTGCCTATTCCCTGCTGCAGAGTGCCCTCTTGTGGAGCTATTGGGAGTTTTCAAGTCATAGAATAGAAATCCGGAAGTCAGCTGATTTCATGAAGGTGAAGGACATTTGGAGGGTCACAGGGTAAAGGCTGGTCAGGAGCTCGAACTGCCTGCATCACCCAACTCTCTCCATGACTTCCAAGGAAAACAGGTCTAAGCTGTGGGTCTTTCCTAGGGACTGTGATGTGTGTGAGGACAGATCCAGCTTGCAAACTGGACACCACAGACACTGCCATCCATTCTGAAAAACACTACCTCTGCCAACAATATCTTCCCCGTCACCACATCATCACCACTACCATCTCCATAACACTTAACAGTACCTAAACTCATGTAGGAAGCAAACCTGTGGGTATGTTTATAATGGCATTTATGAAAAAGTTTTATGAGTTTTATGTGGGTGACACCATTCCATGAGGCTAGAGACCTAGACAGAATGTGACCATGTTCCTGTCATGCCTTCTTGCTATGATGGCTTATAGCTCTTCTTAAGCTACAAGCTTGTGGTGTTTTGGAAAGAATTAAATGCTTAGTCACTAGAGAGTGGACCTATTTGAAAAGATTAGAAGAATTAGGAGGGGTGGCCTTGCTTCAGGAAGTGTGTCCCTGGGAGCGAGCTTTGAGGCTTCAAAAGCCTATGACAGGCCAAGGTGCTCTCTCTCTTTCTCTCTCTCTTTCTGCTCTCAGCTATTGCTCCAGCACCTGCCTGCACACTGCCATGCTCCCCACCAATGGACTAAACCTCTGAAACTGAAAGCAAGCTCCTAATTATCTCTGAAAAGTAATATTAAGACACAGCCCAAAGAGACCCTTCACATTTACCACCTCTGCCATATGCCTCCATTGCCAAAATGTTCTGCTCATGTGTATGGAAGCAAGCAAGGACGAAACCCACTGAATCTGTGAGCAAAAATATTTCTTCCTCTTTTAAGATGTTTATATTAAGGTATTTTGTCACACTGATAAAAAAAAAGTGACAAATAAAACTGTCATTACTATCATCATCACAAACCATCACCCTCACATCACATGTCATCACCATCACACATCATCACATTTACATCATCACCAAAACACATCACCATTCACTGTCATATATCACTACGTTACACATCGTCATCATCACACATCACATACCATCACCATCACACATAATCACCAAAACACATCACCACATCACATATCATCACCATCACACATAATCACCATCACATATAATCACCACAACACATCATCACCTCCACCATCGCCATCACAATCACACATACACTCACTACACACACACACATATATACACTCACACACACATATATACACACATACACATACAATCACACATACACTTACCACACATACATACATACACATACACACAATCACACATATACTCACCACACACACAGACACACACACAATCACACATACACTTACCACACACAGACACTCATGTATACACACACACACATATACACATACATACACATACACACATATGAACACATACATACACACACAATCACACTTGACTGAAGAGGTGTGAAACACACAAGAGTCAACAGAGTCACAGAGAAAGAGAAGTGTAGCATTTGACCATGAGCTGTACCCCCAGCCCCACAAGGTCCATGCTGACAGCACTGACTCTGGTAGTCAGAGCTGACACCAGTAGGAAGCAGAGGCAGACAGACAGCATTACGTTTCTCTCAAACCTCTTCATATGTGGGCCACAGGTTCCCACTGTCTGGGGAGAGTCTTCTAATGCTCCCTGGAAATACCCTCCCAGACCTACCCCAAGACATATCTTAGTTTTCTATATTCAGTCATGTTGACAACTAAGATTCACCGCATACCTTCTTTAGCATACCTTCTTTAGCATCCAGCATCCTGGAAGGCAATGATGTGATGGGGAAACTCGCTTGTGGCCACTTTGAACTCTGAGGTGATTGACTCCATGTTCAGATGGCAACTGAGTCCTTGATGCTATGTGTGCCCCTTATACCAGCTCTGGTTTTTATCTGCGACTGAATTTCTCTTATGAGAAAGAAAACTCCATGCTCTCCATTTAACCTCTTCTGTTGTGAGCTGGGACTTACTCAGAAATGGTCTAATGAACACTAGCCAACAAGGGAACTTTGAGGGAGCCACAGGCGAGTCAGCTTGGGGAATGGTGTACAGACTGCCAGGCAGTCAACACAGAAGTGTTACACACAGGAGCTGGGACCAGGAGCTAAGAGGAGCCTGTGGGAACATGATAAAGAGCAGGAAAGGGTATCGGCAGCAGCGAGAGTACAGATGGCAGGCTGCCAGACTGTTGTGGAATATCAGTTAAAGATGTAAGATGCAAAGATGTGTTGCATTCTTTTATGCTGCATGTGTTTAACTCCGAAAAGCTGTGTTATTCTGTCTAAAACGTGATTGGTTTACTAAAGAGCTAAATGGTCAATAGCAGGGCAGAGGAGGGAAATGGGTGTGGTTGGCAGGCAGAGAGAATAAATAGGAGACGAAGAGTGGAGAGTGTGAAGAAGGAGAGGAAGACACCAGGAGCCAACCACACAGCCAGCCACACAGCCACACAGCTAGCCACACAGCCAGCAACCCAGCCAGCCACACAGCCACACAGCTAGCCACACAGTCAGCCTCACAGCCTCACAGCCAGCCTCACAGCCACTCAGCCAGCCACACAGCCACACAGCCACACAGCCACACTGCCATTCAGTCAGCCACCCAGCCACACAGCAAGCCAAACAGCCACACGGCCACATGGCCACATGGTCAGCCACCTAGCCACAACCACACAGCCACGCGGCCAGCCACACAGCTATACAGCAACCCAGCCAGCCAAACAGCCACACGTCCACACATCTACCTGGTCAGCCACTTAGCCACACAGCAACCCAGCCAGCCATGGAGTAAGAAGGTATATAGAAAGAAAGGAAGAAAGGAAGGAAGAAAGAAAAAAAGAAGAGAAACGCTGGACATTCATAAGAAAGAGTAAGTCTTCCTATACTTATTTGGGAGCTGGGCGGCAGGCCCTCAAAGAGTAAAAATACCCAACTACACCAGATAACCCCCAAAATCTTCCTCCCTGGGTCACCTAATGTAGCTGGTCCTAGCCAGCAGCTGAACCTAGGCTCCAGCTCCCAGCCTCCCTTGCAGCTAGGCATGGCCCTAACCTAGTTGGCACCAGTGGGAGGCCAGAGGTGCAAAGGGGTGTCACTTGCTTTCTTGGATGTCTGTGCTTCATGAAACTGAAAAGTTGGCTATGTCCAAGCCCTCGCATGAGTCTGGTTCCCAGGCTATGTGCTGGGCATACACAGTTGACCTGGGTTCCCCACCTCTAGAACACTGTGCTTTCTAGTTTAGCCCAGCGACAATCAACAGTCCAGTTTTGTCTCCCAGGAAGCTATTTGGCAATTTACAGACACTTTTGGTTGTCATGCCTCAGGAAGAGGAAGAAAAAAGGGGTCAGGGACCCTGGTGAATGACAGACACAAAACAACCTCCTCTTAACAAAGAACCATCCCGCAAAAATGTTCTGGGTGCTGTGAGCAATTCATCTTGAATAGGCAGCTGAAGGCTGTGTGGGTGCCCAGGCACTGGGCACTCAGGTCTTGATGACTAACCCAGTCCTGGTAAGATAGTATTTCTAGGTGGTTGACACCTCTGGGGGAGGGGTGTCTCCAGTTCTAGGTGGCAGGCATCCATGGGGGAGGGGTGTCTCCAGAATGCTCAGGTCTAGCCTTGCGTAGTCACTTCCTTTCTCAGAAAAACCATCTTCATCTGCTTCCCGCTGCTGTGATAAAGACCATGACCAAAAGCAACCTGGGAAGGAAAGGGTTTGTTTGATTTCCAGGTCACAGTCCATCCGTTGGGGGGAAATTGAGGCAGAAGCTCAAGCAGAGTAGAAACTTACAGGAAAGAACGGAAACACAGGCCACGGAGAGAGCTGCTTACTGACTTGCCCAGCTAACTTTTATAAATACAATGCAGGACCACAGCCCCCCCTCCTCCCAGGAGAGGCTCAGCCCACAGAGGGCGGGGCCCTCCCATATCTTATCATTAATCAAGAAAATGCCCCATGAGCTGACCCACAGTCCAATGTGATGGCGGCATTTTCCCAGGTGAGGTCCCCTCTTCCCAGATGACACTAGCTTGTGTCAGGCTGACAAACAACACAGGAGCCCAATAGGAGATTAAAAGCATGTTCTCCTGGGCTGGGAGGAGCTTTTGTTCCTTTGCACCCCGCCCCCACAACACACACACACACACACACACACACACACACACACACACACACACACACACACACACACACACGTGTCTTCCCGGCAGCCATCACCAGCAAGGGGAGGGAATGGAAGGGTGGGATCTAGTCACCTAGCCAAAGATGATAAAATTGAAGATGGGGTCTGAGCTGAGCATTGCTGAATTGAGCAAAGAGGTCAAGACAGGTCATGCCTGTGGACCTTGTGTCCTCATACTCAGAACAGTGCCCTGGTCTGAATACACTAGAAGAAAGAGGCCTCTCAATTCATGCCAGATCAGGGTAAACCAGGGTTCAGGATCAGGATACAGTAGACTGTGGCCTGCCCTCTGTTCTGGGCCCCCTGGGAGACTGTTGGAAACACAGGTCACCTGTTTTAAAGGAGCAGCAGATCTGTGCACAGGGCACCCTCTGGTGGCCACATTCACACAGTGCAGGAGACCTGGCTCCTGGAGATTACCATCCTGGCCAGGGGCTGGCTCCTTCTCCTGCTCTTGGTGGGTCAAACTGCTGGAGGCTCCATCACTTCTTAAGAATCAGTACCTCTGCCTGTGTATCCCGGGGAAGGCTCTCACACTTTCGCTTCCTATCTCTCCCTAGAGGGTCTGCCCTTCGCCTTACAGAGATAGGGCAGGACACAAATAAATCCAAGCACACATTGGACAGGGTACCCATACGAGCTGGCAGGAGCTAGAAAGTGACTGGGAAGCACCAGTCATTAATATCATGGCCCAGGATCCTTCCCAATCAAGTTCTTTTTGTCTCCAGAACTCCCCAGCATGCATATAGGACCCCCCCCCCCAACTTCTGATGCTTGATCCCAGAACCTGACCGGTCAGGTAAGCAGGGGGCATTATTTCATCCAGGGCCCACCTCTCTCTCTCTCTCTCTCTCTCTCTCTCTCTCTCTCTCTCTCTCTCTCTCTCTCTCTCTCTCTCTCTCTCTCTCTCTCTCTCTCTCTCTCTCTCTCTCTCTCGTAGCTTCCCTGTGCTCACTCCTCAGCCTGGCATGTGGGCCATGTCTGTGTTTGGCCTCTTTCCTAAGTCATGTCTCAAATTGTCCATGCCAGGGGCCATTGCTTACACCATCTTGGGGTTTGGGTTTCTGGTTTCTTCTGGTTCCTGATACTGTCCAGACCCTATCAGGAGTCCAGCCTGGCAAGACCGTGGTCTGGGGTATGGGGGTGGTGGTGGAAGGGGCTCTCTGGGCTAGTCCTGGTGGCAGGCACAGAACTCTGTTCATTGCTGTGGGAGGGCTGAGGTTCTCACTCCCTGCTGGTTTCCACCAGTTTTCAATCCCTAGAGGCCCTGAGCCTTCTCCCCAGGAGGTCACACCTCCTCAGGTCTGCATCAGAGGAGTTCTCAAGCTCTCCTGGTCTTTCTCACAGCCCCTCCAGCTACAGCGGCTGAAAACCAAGCTTTTATAGAGCTCAGAAACTCAGATCCAGCCTGAGAGGGTAAGCTCTTATGGGGTCAAAAGACTGTGACTTTACAAGCCTGTCTCACAAGCTACCACAGTCTTGGGCACTATTGGAGCTAGGGCAGGGCATCTCGAAGAATCTACCACATGTCCTCTCTTTCCTCCTGCCTCCATCTGCCTCAGTTCCTCTGGGATCACTTATCCCCTCCTCCCCCAGCACTTTACTATCGACCTCTGGCCATCCTTAGCAGCCCCTCCTCTCCCTGGACTGGGGTTCCCAGCAGTGGCTGCCAGCACCTCCCCTCTGTTTCTGCCCCATGAAGAGGTCGAGTGACGCAGTGACAAGAACCTAATTCTGTTTGGCAGGTGTGGGTGAGAATCCTATTTCCTGTCTTAGTTATGGTTTCGATGGCTGTGATAACACACCGTGACCAAAAGTAGCTTGGGGAGAAAAGGATTTATTTGGCTTACACAACCCGAACACATCTATCACTGAGGGAAGTCAGAGCAGGAACTCAAGGCAGGAACTGAAGTAGAGGCCATGGGAGAACTCTGTTTATTGGTTTGCTCCCCCATGGCTTCCTCAGCCCGCTTCTTATACCATCTGAGACCGTCTGCCCTCTTCCAAAATGGCTCTGACTTATGTCAATAGAATCAGCCAATATATCACCCCAGCAATGTGAGCTTGGTCCTACCCACCGATTCTCTGCTGCTCTTTCATCCACCTGGGCTTAGAGGCACCCAGTTGCTCCTTTAGGGCCAGAGCACATTCAGGGCACTTGGGGCTGGAGCTGCTGAATTTTAGGAAATGTCAGAGACCATGTCACTCACATGTCCCTCACAGGATGTCACCCAGAAGCAAGGGCGGGGGAGGTAATAACTGATGCTAGAGATGGAGTAATTAACCTCAGGGTTCAGGGGAGTTGGGTCAGGTTCCTCTCTTTTCAAATTGAAACACTGCAAAATCATTCATTCATTCATTCATTCAAATAATTACTTAATAGAACACTTACTTACTCTTTGCCTCCGGGAGAGAGCAGTACACAAGACATTGCAAGGATCCCTGTGAAGCCACTGGAAGCCAGACATAACAATGACATCTTTCTTCGAGATGACTATTTTATTAAATATACCACCTATTTTTATTAAATATGCTACCATATATCTCCTTTTGTGTCAAAAATAAAAAAGGTTATAACTAATATATGAAAAACTGTATATAATTGATACAATATTACACACAATATATACAAGCAATAATTACATCAGTAATGTCCAGTCAATTAACAACTGACAAACTCAAAGAAAATATTCCTTATTTACTCTATTTGGTGAGTCCAAAGGATTGTACCTAATTCACTTTCTATCTAACTTGTATTCCTAACTGAAAACTATCTTTTAATGTCTCTCAAACTTACACACTTTACACCTCTTAATGAGTTTCTCTTCTGAAATTGTAACTAGGAAACTGTAACTGTCTCATCTTCAACTCTCTGAGTGCCATATTAAAGAATACCGGTGGGCATATTTGGGGGGAAGAATGTGGGGAGCCCTCTGATATGGAGGACAAATGGAACTGGAAGAAGAACACTGTGGGAAAGGAACAGCATGTACAAAGGTCCTGGGGCAGAAACTAGTTTGGAGTGTCAAAGTCACACAAAGGACATAGCCATCAGGAGAGATGGGGCAGGCTTTTATTCACTTACTCTGTGTATCCATCTGCCTCTCTCTATTCCAGGTCTATGCCTGGCCTAGACTAGACTCAGGGTGCTCTGATACAGGAGACAAATGACTGCAGAGTGTGCGGATAAAGAAAATCTGTTCTGTGGAGTCTTGTGAGGATTCAGAAGAGCCGTGCAGACATGGAGCCCAGCACACAATGCTTGTCAACTAAATGTGAGCTGGTGTTACCTTTCATATTCCCTCACTCACACCACCCAGCCCCATGAAATCATTCCAAAACACTTCCTCCTAGGGTCCCAGAGATAATTACTTGAGGAGAATTCTCATTTCTTTTTATTTTAGGTCTCGGGTGGTTGTCCAGAACTAACGAGCTCCTGAGATGGGGAAATTTCATGGTGGCTCATGCCTTTAATCCCAGTACTCAGGAAGCAGTGGCAGGCAGATCACTGTGAATTCAAAGCCATCCTGGTACATCTTTCATGTTTAAGGACAGCCAGGGCTATGTAGAGAGACTCTGTCTAAAAAACACCCAGACAAAAACAAACAAACAAAAATATTGAAAATTTAACTCATCTCTGTAGCTCACACTGGTCTACAGGGGGACAGCTTGCTGCATCCTCTTACGACAAGTCCATCCATGAATTCATCCATCCATCCACTTACCTACTTAACCATTCATCCATCTATCCATCCATCCAATCACCCACCCACCCATACATTCCTCAATCAACACATTCATGTACCCATCCACTCGCCTATCTGCCCATTCAGTCATCCATCCTTGCATGCCCACATCCATGTCTTATATACCCATCCATCCATGTATTATATCATCTATCTATGCATGTACCCATTTGTTCATCTATCCCTTACTCATCTATGCTAGCTAGTTTTATGTCAGATTGACACAAGTTAAAGACATTTGAGAGAAGGGAAATTCAGTTGAGAAAATGTTGTTCCATGGAATGCTTTCTTGGCTGATGATTACTGTTAAAGAACCCAGCCCACTGTGAGCTGTGCCATCCCCGGGCTGGTGGTCCCCGTTGCTATAAATAGGCAGGATGATAAAGCCTTGGGGAGCAAGCTAGTCAGCACCATTATCCCATGCTTCTGTCTCTGCTTCTACTTCAGTTCCTGAATCTAGGTTCCTGCCCTGACTTCCTCTGACGATGATCTGTGATGTGGAACTGTAAGCTGAAATACATCCTCTGCTCTCCAAGTTGCTTTTAGTTATGGTGTTTTATCACAACAATAGAGACCCCACATAAGACAAAATTTGGTACCAGGAGTGGGGAATTGCTCTGACAAACCTGACTACATTGTTTTCGGAAGGATTTGTAGAAGTGTTTGAAAGTTTAGCTTGTAAAAGCCATTGAGTGCTCAGAGCTCAGTTGGGTGAGCTTAGAACACAATTCTGAGAGCAGAGCAAACAATGGAAGCCTGGCTTGTAAGGTTTCAGAGAGACAGTAAGACTCTATCAAGGCCCTTTATGTGATATTTTGGATTAAGAACCACTAAAGAGAAACTTTTTCTTTACTAGGACAATTGATGCTGGTTAGTTGGAGCTGAAGAATCAGTTGTGATTAAGAGATCAGTGTCATTGAGAATGAGTTTTTTGGGAAATGTTTCCTCAAAAACAGCACACAGTAGCTGCGGTCCAGAGAGAGCTAAAGCTGTACTTTGTGCTGGTAGCTGAACTTGATAATTATAATTGTCTCCCAAGTGGTACTAGTTTTGAAGGCATGAAGGGGTCTAGCACCATGAGAGACCAGGCAAGGCCATAAATTCATTCATATATGTATACCTGCCTATCATACACCAGTGCATGCCTCAGTTGAAATAAAACCCAAGAATTGAAGGTGTCGTGAAGAATTGATGCTTGGCATCATGTGGTAGGGTCACAGTCCCTGAAGAGAACCCAGGAAAGGCAATTAGTAAAATTTCAGCCCAGTTGTAGAAGAGACCCCAGAATTTTGGAGATACCACTATCAAGGGCATCTCCCAAGGACATCCAACAGCTGTGGAGTGGAGCTGGTCTGAGTTTAAGAGACCCAGAGAAGTGTTATTGGTCACCTGGCCTTTGGAGGCCATAAAATCATGAATGGATCCCAGATGTCAAGACTTTACACAGTTGGAGTTTGTTTTTATTATTATTACTATTTGATTGTGACTGTGCCCTGGTCCATTCCTCTTAGAGTAAGAACATGTTTAGCGTTTTGTTTTTTTCTAAACACAATTTACAGGAAACTATAGTTATGAGACCTTGGATTTTTTTAAACTTTGGAATTTTAGAGATATTTTATATATTTTAGAGACTTTGAACTTTTAAATAAACCCTGGATATTCTGAAGAGGCTCAACTTGTAGCATGTTTAAATTTTTAAGAACTGTGGAGGTTTTCAAAATTAAAATACTTACTAGGCATGGTGGTGCACAACTCTAATCCCAACACTCAGAATTCAGAGGCAGATAGATCTCTGTGAGTTCAAGGCAAGCCAGGGTTACATAAAGAGTCTCTGTCTCCAAAAAAAAAAAAAAAAAAAATGTTAGGGACAACTGAGAAAGGGGATGTTCTAGTCAGACAGTGATGTATTTTGTGTCAAGATGACAAGAAGCCAACTGGGCTGGCTTATTTTATGTTATCTTGGCACAAGTTAGAGTCATTTTGGAAGAGGAGACTGCAATTGAGAAAATGACCCCACCACCCACCACCATCAGACTGGCCTGTGGGCAAACCTCTTCTTGGTAATTGTGTTGGAGAGCCCCACTCACTGAGGGAAGTGCCTGCACACTCTGGGCTGGTGGTCCCGGGTACTATAAGAAAGCAGGGTGGGTGAGCCAATGGAGAAAGCCAGTGAGCAGAATTCCCTTTGCTTCAGTTTCTTCATGCCTTTAATTCCTGCCCTAATTTCCTTCCATGATTGACTGTAATGTGCTACTGTAAGCTGAAACAAACCCCACCAAGTTGCTTTTAGTTATGGTGTTTTATCACAATAGAAACCCCACCTATGACACTCTCCATCTATGTATACCCGCATAAACTATGAATATATGCATTCATCACTCCGATCTGCCTACCCACGCATCCATATATCTATTCATTCACCTACCTATCAGTCCATTCATCCATGCATTCATGTGCACATCCATTCATCACTCATCTCCCCATGCATCACCTACCCTCATACCCATTCATCCAGACATGCATCCGGCTATCACTGTCTACTCATTTGGGGTGGACACATCAGAATAAAAGCATGGAGTATAGGAGTGATGAGGAGGAGGAGGAAGAGGAGGAGAAAGAGAATGAATATTTGCAGGCTGGGGATGTTGAAGATTTTACCTGAAGTCATACAGGCAAGGATAGCTGAACCTGGTGAACCCACAGATAACCAAGCCCTCAAGCTATCCTGGCTCTGGAGACTTCGGTCTTCTTCATACCAATCCCAAATCCAGCCCTATGAAGAAAAGCTCCCCCCAGCAAAGTAAGTCTCCACCTTGTTCCACGAATAGTTGTGGGGGGTCTTGGAGCCAAATCTTAACATATCTTCTTCAAACTGCAAGGTCAAATGGTGACCTATCTGTGTTACAGGCCTTAGAATGCCTGGGCGATGTCGCCTCTCACCTGCTGCCGGCAGGGGGCAGAACGACTCTGTGCTTCAGATCCACCGCGCTATGTTTAGCAACCTTGCACTCTGTTTTGGGGAAACTAAGACATAAAAGCAGGTCTGGCTCCATCAATCAACAGACGCACCCACTTTTCTTGGTTACATACCTCCTGGAGAATCCCAGGGCCAAACTCTCTTGGGCCTCCGGATCTGACTAGGCTGGAGGTGTGGTGGGAATCCTAAAGCCCCAAGTGGAGGATACGTGGGGATGCTCTCGATATTCCAGTCCCTCGCGGCAGCCACATAAGTCCTTTTTCTGGCTAACTGACCCCAAGACCTAGGCGGTTAGGGGTGGAGTGGTCCCTAGACTCCTGGGTATTGCATCTCAAATCCAGCTGCGGCTGTAAGCGTCGCTCCCTGTAGCCACAGGGTGGCAGTATCCGCCTGCCAAGCTCCCGGGCTGTTCTGCTCGCTCCCGCCATAGGGGCCCAGCTCAGCTCCCTGCCCACGAAGTTGTGCGACGTCCAGAGTTACTGGTTTCAAGAGGCAGTGGTGTGGGACTGGTATTGCTGTTTTATGTCTGTGCCTCAGTTTCCCTGCTTGTGATGTCGAAATTCTCCTTTCTACAGAGTTCTCCCACCCAAAACGTTCTGCACAGCTGCACCTGCTAGCCTCTGAACCTAGGGCCCAGGAGCGGCTGCACCGCTGTCTCCCGGGTCATGGCAACAGTTCAGAGGATTTTTGAGAGATTAAAGGGGGATTAGGAACAGGGAAGATAGCTTCTGAGCTCGAGGTTCCTGGTTGAGCTGGGCTAGGTAAGCCTGAGGACAGATCCCCTCATACCCCTCCTTATTTCCACACCAGGCAACGGGGTACTGGCTAGTCCTTAAAGACTGACCACTCTCCTCGTCTATTCCCTTGTCATAGTGGCTCCATTTGATGCTGTCCAGGGCTGAAGACACTTGGGAACCTAGTTCCTCCCCCCCCTCCCCCCCCCCCACAGCAAGTATCTGGTCCCTGAGCTGGTACAAACCTAGCTTTGGCAGGCAGAGAGCCCCTGGCACCCACCTGTCCGGGATAGAATCAAGCCAGATCCACAAAGGATGTGCCGGGAGGCTTAATCTAACTTGCCACTGTAGCTGATCAACATGAATTAAATCCGAGGCCCTCATCAGACAACATTGCAGAGTGAGACAGAGAATCCTCAGACTCTGCAGGGATGCCTTCTGATACCCTTCTCTGAGTCTCTGTCATGGTGGACAGGCTAGTAGTGTGCCTACCAGTCTTTAAGTCCCACGCTCTGCGGTGCCTGGCGTGGATCTCCAACCTGAGTTTGCTGGGCAGGCAGCGATGCCTGATCCGGGGGTGTGGCCCTGGAAGCCCCTGCGTAGGTAATGTCTAGGGGGAGGATGTCTGCACTTAGAAAAGAGATAGACGGTGGTGGGTGGTCTCTCCCTCTTCGACTAGACTGAAAACCAAGTGACCACCAGGTCCTGCACAAGTAGTTTCTTAGCCCCCCACCCTTACCCCCACCCTCCCTGATATCAGAGGAGCGCAGGTGTCTCTTCAGAGTCGCACCCTCCCCCTCCCTCCCCCCTTCCCACGCAGTCCTGGGCGGGCGATCGGAAGGGAGCTGGCCTGGGGAGGGGGGGGCGCGGGGTTAGATGCGTTCCTGTGTCACGGGGGAGGGAGGAGAAAGGGAGGGGAAAGCCAGGGAGCGCGCGCGAGAGAGCGCGCTGTGAGCGAGGAGGGCGGGCGGGAGGCGGATCCTCCTACCTGGGGCGCGCTCGCCTGCCTGCAGCTCGCTTGCCGGGGCCGCGAGTCACCTGGGGAGGCGGACAAGTGCGGACACATTGGCCGCCGCGGCGCACCGCGAGGCGCGTACGGCCCCAGGCGGCTGAGCCCAGTGGAGGCAGCGCCCGCCCACCCACCCGTTGCGCTCGGCCCCGGCCTGAGCTTGCAGAGCCCCACGGTCACTCCGCTGGGCTCTGAGGTCGTGGTTCCCGGCCCGGGTCACTCCCCCGGGCGCACGGGGCGGCTGCGGCGCCCTGGGCTCACCATGGTGGCAACGCGTGCCGGGTGCCCGCGCGTCGCCCGCCGCCCGAGCCGAAGCGCCGGCTGAGTGTGGTCCTCCCACAGCCCCCTGGCCCCTGCCCGGTCCCTGCCCGCCCGCGCGTCCCCTCCGGCCGCAGCTGTCTATGGCGCAGCCCCCCTCCCTGGATCATGCACAGAAACTTTCGAAAGTGGATCTTTTACGTGTTTCTCTGCTTTGGCGTCCTCTACGTGAAGCTCGGGTGAGTATTCCTGTGGGCGGGGGCGGCAGAAGGGAGCCGGCAGCTTCCAGAGCCTCCTTCGGCGAATCGTGGGGACCCGAGTTGGGGGGAAGGGCGTTTCTCGGAGTGGCCGGTGTGTCCCGCCGTGGCCTCAGCCTCGCAGACTCATCCGAGCCCCCCGAGTGTGGAGTGCTCCCGAGGGGCGCGGAGTCCTGGACTCAGCAGGAACGGCGCGGCCCGCGGACGGCCGCAGCGGGGTTCGCGGGTAGCGGCGAGCATGCCGGGCGCGTACTTTCACCTGTTTGGGCTCCAAGCCCCGGGGGTGGGACGCGCCTTCCCTCCCCCGGGCTGCGCTGGGCGCCGAGCCCGGGCCGAGCGCTCGCAGCCCGGAGGGCGCGTCGGGCCGGGGGCGGGGGGCATCCCAGGCGGGGGAGATTCGGAGCGTGGACCCGCCGCGAGCGCGCAGGCCCCGCACCCGCCGCGGCCCTGCGTCTCTATCCATCACCCGGACATGTTGAAATTACCTTGACAACTGGTCCGGCTGGCTCAGGATGGGCCGCGGGGCTGGCGCAGCGGCCTCGGGCTCCGTCCAGGGCCCGCGCCCCCGCCCGCCCAGAGCCGTGCGTTCGGCCCCCTCTCGCCGTGCTCCCCCTGGCGCGGCCGGGCGGGCGGGCTCCAGGCGGGCCGCGCTCGCTGCTCGCCGCCGTAGCTGCTCCGAGTCGTATTTCCACATTCCTGAACCTAGCCGAGTCCTTACCTGTTGAGCCGCGATCTCCTTTAGACAGAATCTGTCTCGGCCTCCCTGAATTGGGGGTGGAGGGGCAGTGTGATCGAACGGAACGCAGTGCACCTCGCAGGCGTTGGTCATTCTTGGCGACCCGGTCCAGACCCCCACCCCCGAGCACCTGCGGGCATCTGCGCCCCGCCGCGTCCTGCGCTCCTACTATGTGCCGCCGGGCCTCGGAACCCAGCCTCATCGTGGCCCTGGAAAGGCCAGTGACCAGACCTGTAGTAGGGGCGGGTTCCGGTACCTGGGAGACTGGCTTTCCAGGCGAGAGATAGAAACAGTGGCTGAAGATCAGCACCCCTCCCAGCCCTTTGCACCTCCGCCATCTTACAGGTGAAGAAATCGAGGCCCAGAGAGGGGCAGGAACGAAGCCTGGTGGCTTCAGAGGCATGGTTGGAAGTCTCGTCCTAGCCCTCTTTATTCCTGCAGTCCTAGGCGGGAGTGTCTGCGGCTGCTGGTGGTTGTGTTTATTGTAGGTTTGTGTGGGTAGGCTGTGTCCCTGGGTGTTTGTTTATGAAAGTGAGGGGTGCCCGCTTTGAGCCTGCTGGGGGTGGGGGCGGGGTGGGCAGGCCAGAGCTTCCCGGATTCTCAACAGCCTGCTATGATCCTCCCAGGCCTGCGAAGGGACCCACGACTCATTGGGAGAAGGCTCCAGGCTGGTCCCAGCTACCTGTCTCTGGCATCGAGGCCTTAGAGTTGGGTGCCTCAATTCACTGGCTCTGGCTTCCACCGCTAGCCAGTCTTTCTTAGCACTAAGTTCTTCAACAAGAGCCCTCATATCCAGCAAATAAAAGAAGGTGTCAGAAGAAGGACCTGGGTTCCTGAGGTCGGGGGTATCCCCCTGGAGGGGTTCTGGGTCTCTGTACCTCTTCCTTCATCTTTTGGAAGTAGGATTTTGGCTCTGGCTAATCGGAACAGCATGGTAGTCAGTGTTGGGTAGAGAATGGATGAGTGAGGCCCTGAAGGTTCTCCTGGCCCAGCGAGGGGTGGGGGGGGGCTGCTCCTAGTGCGTGTAACCACTACCTTTTCCTCTGCATGGTCCCAGCTCTGCCCATGAGTCCAGGAGGGGAACTCTTTTTCCCTCCAGAAACTGCCCCTCCCCGGTTAAAAAAAAAATTCCAAAGACCTAATGGAATGGTCAACAGGGAAGGCAGAGGCTCACCCTGAGATCTGCAAAGGGGAGGCTTGGACCTCTTTGTAACCTCCCATCTCTCTCTCTCTCTCTCTCTCTCTCTCTCTCTCTCTCTCTCTCTCTCTCTCTCTGTGTGTGTGTGTGTGTGTGTGTGTGTGTCCTTTGGGTGGGCAGGAAAGGCAAGTGGGCCGACATGACATGTGATCTAAAGTGATAGGTGGTGAGGAAGCCTAGTAGATTGAGATCTCTTTGGAAGAGACATCTCATCTCACTTCTGGTAGGTGCCTCAGTGAACTCTTACCCCCAGGGCAGCCTCTTGCCATCATCTGAGAATAGTGGAGTGATAGTTAACCTCCTTTGGGGCTGCCGAGGCATTAATTCTGATGGCTTTTGCCCTGACTTTAAGTAATGGTGGTGAAATATTGTGACACCCTCCAATGATCATGAAATCAAAGGTGTAGAAGCCACCCTGAGGACCCCTCCAGATAGTTTATTCCGAGGAGAGGGTCTTTTGAAATCTCAGCCCCCCAGCCTGCCTCTGCTGCACAGTTCTGTACGTGCAGTGGGGGCTCCAGAAATCCCATCCGGTGCATTCATCCCACATGTGCACCTCATAATAGCAGCAACCAGATTCAGCCTTCAAAAATCTCAGATGTGCTTTGGATTTTCAGCAAGTTCCACGCACAATGGCATTAAGGACTCACAGAGCCTAACCTAAGGTCCCCATGGATGGCGGAGCTGCTGTCCTGGAGGAGGCCAAGGTGGGATAGGGAGCAGCCAAGGTCACTGAGATGCCAGAGCCAGCCCTACCCTAGGCTTGTTCATGCTGTTGTAGTCAGCAGAACCAGGGGAGCGAAGAACAGGGAGGTCTGAAGGTAAGGGTGGTTCCTGCTTCCTGGATGCCCAGGAATCTTCGTGCCAAGCCCAGGAGCCGAGGATCCACTCTTCAGGACCACGACTGTACCACACAGAGTCCTGATGCCCCCCTTTCTCTGAAACTTGTCACAGCTGACATATACCTATATGTGAGTACATCCCAATACAGCCAGGCTTAGCAGAAATAAGAAGCAGGACCCAAAATCTGTTTGTAGGCTCTAAAAAATATTTACTAGAAAGGGGATGGTTCTTTAGAAGAATCTCTCCGCACCCACCCCAACCATCTCCTCAAAGAACAGCAAAAAAGGTGAGAACCCTGTGTGATGAGAGCAGTAAGTGGGGGCCTTCCTCTCCAAAGAGGTGCATGAAGGGAGTGTTTTAGGTATCAGACTGTAGCGCCAGAGCAGGGCTGGCCCACGTATAATGAAAGAGACCCACACCCAGCCATCCCTAACCAGGCTGCATGCAGGCAAAGGGATAACACACACAGGGCATCTGTGCATACACACCTGTGGGCTCCTAGACCGCCCATGCTCCTGCAGGAACATGCAAGCACATGCATGCACACATGAGCACACGTTGCTGAGCACAGCCCCTGAGAGGCGCACACGCCTCCGCGCAGCGCCTCCCGGAGATGCGCTCTCAGTAGCGGTGTTTCTAGCCAAAGGTTGTGGCGAGGGTATCCCGGCCAAGGCAACTTGGGCAAACCCTGGGGGCGGCACCCGCTGCACACTCTGGTCAACCTCCCCTTAAAAAAAAAAAAAAAGGAAAGAAAGAAAAAGAAACCCGCCCGCAGAGGAGGCGGATGTAGGGGCGGCCTGTCCAATGGCAGCTGCGCGCCTCGGAAGAATTGGAGACTTGAGCCAGAGTGAGCGACAGAGCCCGTTCGCACCGACAGACGGACCGAGGACCAGACAGCCGCTAAGGCGCGCCCACTGTCCTCTGCTGGGCCCCCGCCTCGAACTCCAGCCCCAGCGCCCGCTGCTGCCCCAGATACAGCAAGATGTGCGGTCCTGGAGTAGAGACACGGGCGACCACTGTACCCCAGTCCCCGAGCCCTGGCCCCTAGCGCCCAGCGCTGCTGCCCTGCATCAGGGAGGGTCACAGAGACCCCAGCCTCGGTTGGCGCAGAAGCCCTGCGAGTGGGGCCTGTCCAGCCCAGCCAGGCGTGCCAGCCCATCATGTTCTTCTTGTCGCCGCGCAGCGCTCTGGTCTCCGTCTATTGCCCACAGATCTTTCTCCTTCTGTCCAGCGGCAGCTACCTGTGAGTGCCGCGGGTGGCGGGCGGGGTGGCCGGGAGGGGAGCTCCTAGCCACTATTGATGTAGGAGGGAGGGTGGGAATGGTGGCAAGAGAGTCCTGGGGTGGGACGTTGGGTGTCCTACATATACAGAAGCACACTGGGTCACATTGCTGGCTCCTCTCCTGGGAGAGGTAGAACACCTAGGGGGCAGCTATGGCAATGAGAATTTTAGTTTAGGGGTCAGAGAAAAGGTTGCTCTAGGGCGGTCCGACTGTCCTTGAAGATTAGGCTGTGTGCACCAAGCGCAAGGGCTAGTCAGTCAGCGCAAAGATTTCCTTCGTGCCCCAGTAAGATCCTGGATCAGCGGGAGACCTCCCTAGGCCATATTGACCCATGCACCGCGCACGGCTGTGCCATACTAAGAGCTACACGCACAAATCTGCGTCCCAGCGCACACACTGGTAGACACGTGCATGCTGTTCCAAGATTGCCCCCCCCCTCTGGTCACTCGCGCCTAGAGGCCTTGACCTCTGTTCTGCTTGACGGCTCTTCCCAGAGGCGAGGAGGACGCGCATTGTGCGCGCAGAGGTCGCGGAGCGCCTAGGTAGCAGGGCCGGGGGAGTGCGCAGCGCAGGGCGCACGAGCGAGAGGTTGGGCAGCGCCCACCAGACTACGGGAAGCTCGTGGCAGGGCCCAAGGCGGCCCTGCGAGCCGAGGGGGCGCGTCCGCACCGTGGTGGCTTCGCCCGATTCCTAATGGGACGCATATGCTCTGGCCTCCGATTTAAAAAGAAGTTTGATTTATGGAACCGCCGTTTGGAGGAATTGAAGCTGGATGCTACTGATTAAACCTCAGAGCCAGTGCTCCCTCTCCCTCGCCTCCCCTCCCCCGCCCCCTCCTTAACACGCGGGCCACGTCCGGGGTCGCCTAACGCGGCCAGAGGAGGCAGCCGCCTTCCCGCTCCCTGCACCACCCCCTCCCCGCCCAGCCGCCACAGTCCTGATAAATTGCCCCGCCCCCACCCCTTTTAATAAAGACGCGGCCAATTTCTCCTCCAGCTCCTAGGAAATTACTATCCTACCAGTTTTCCTTCTATAAATAGTCGCGCATCTTGAAACAAAAGTTCGCAACCGCAGCCAGATGCTGCGAGGCCCGCGGTTTCCCGGGCTGTGGAACATAATTACAAGGTCCAGGCAGAGAGAGTGCTCCAGGCCCGGCGGGCAGCCCTGGCTGCGGAGGCATCGCCTGGGGTGGGGAGTAGCAGGCCTCCCGGGGCAGGGCGCAGGGCCGATGGGCACCGTCTGATCAGTGGGGACCTGGCCAAGAGAATCCTGCTTCTGTTCTACTTCCTTGAAATGGATCAGCCAAGAACTCTAGGGCTCCTGATTCTGGGGCTCCCCAGGCTTCCCCTTCCCTAGATCCTGGCCATGTTAATCTTAAGCCTTGCTGAAGAGCCTGCAGCCAAGAAATCATTTGGAGAAGCTAGCAGCTGAAGTTTGGTGTTCCTGGTGAGGTGTCCAGGGGAGGAGGCCAGGAGTTGGGTCTGAGAAGAGAGGATGGCAAGAGTAATTTTCCCATCGCCATTGCAGGGCTCTCTACAGATGATAACTAGTGTACCTTTGAGGCTCCCAGTTTTCTCCTGGAGAGCCCACTCCACCTTTGTGGTGACCTCCATTGTCCGTAGCCATATAGGTTTGCCCCTGACTACATTGCCAACTCTGGGGGCTGAAACTCTTTCAAGGGAGCAGCTTTTCAAGTGTGTCCAGGCCAGAGCTGGGACCAATATGAGTGGTGGTAGTTGGGAGGGGTGGGTTAAGGCAGATCAGGTCCCTTCATCACTAATTCTGCCTGGTGTTCAGCCATGAGGAGTGGAGAGAAAAGGCTGGATCTTCCCTTCTTAAGCCCTGTTCCTAGGAAAGAGAGAGGGCTAAGATTGTAGTGCTGGGCCTTCCTCACCTTGCTGGGTATCAAGACAGGGTTGGCTGCCTAAGGTGCCGGGGAGGGAACAGCCCTCTAAAATTAAAAGGAAAGCATGGTATGTTAGCCGACCTGGGCTCAGGCACTCCTATGATAGAACCTGGTTAGACAGTCAGTGGAGAAGAAGCCTGCTAACAGTGGAGGTTAGTAGGGATCAGTATGAGACACCCCCTTCCTAGCTCTGCAGGAATGTCCTAAAGGATGCCACAGTGAGGAGGGGCTCCGAGCGGAGGCTGTGTTCTGTTCCAGAGAACTTTCCAGAAGGCATCCCATTGCTGGGATCAGTTGATCCTGCCCCTTTCAGCTGGGCTGTTCTCCCAGCTCTCCATGCTGGGCTCTCTGAATACAGTGAATCCCAGACACATGCCTGAGCCCCCGCTGTTGATCATGTTGGACGGGTGTGCTGGCCTGGAAGGGCCCTGAGCCCCCATCAGACTCCAAGTGTGACCCGGCTGGGAGAGCAGCTCTGGCTACCTCTACCCATGTTGCAGAGTGAGGGCCAAGTGGGAAAACAGAAGGGACCAAGAGAAGGCATATGGGAGCTGAGGCCACAATAAGGTTTATAGTGCTGGGTCAGCTGGTGTGAGGGCCTGGCCCAAGCCTGGAGCCAGAACCAGCCTGGGCTACTATAAGGGCAGGTCCCTTCCGTTCTTGGTCTCCCCCTCCTAGATGTGGTAGTTGACTGTGATGACCCCCCCCCCATGTCTTCCGGTATAGCCTGTCATGGTAACCGCCTGCTCTGGGGAGCCGAGTGAGTCATGGGTGACAGGATGGTTACTCACCGACCACCTGGCTTGGGGGTGCAGAGGGTGCTCACCACTGTCTTCCCCAGGCTCAGTCAAGCCTCTTCCTGGCTCCTGTTGTGGCTTTGCCGGTGGTGCTGACCACAGTCCTAAAAGCCCTGTGGGTATGACCCTTGGTGAGATGGGCGCTGAATCAGGCTGTTCCTGTGGCATCACAGTCCGGGAGACCGGGGGGGGGGGGGGGGAGAGGCAGTGTGGGTCACAGGACTTCACCATGGACAGGTCACCTGGAGGGTGGTGTCTGTCTGGACCTAGGTCTCCTCACAATTTATGGGAAGAAAGTCACAGGTCAGGCCCAGTTGTCTCTGGGTTTGAAATCATATGACACCCCATAGAATATTGGCACAAGGGTAGGGTTAGAACACCCGAGGACAGCTTAACTCCCAGAAAACTTGCCAGCTGGAGCCCCTGTAACCACAGAAAACTACCCCAAACCCACTGTGGTATGGTAAGACTCAACAGCTGAGAGGGGGCCAGCTAGAGTCTGGGATGGACTTTTCCCAGCCTCTGTGTGTGCAGAGGGCTTAGCCTCTCTGGGCTTTGGCTGTGGGGGGAAGCTGGAGGATGAGAGCCTCTCTAACCTGGTTTCCTTGGAGTCCTGGAGACCACGAGGCATGCCAAATCTGGGTTCTTACCCTAGTGCCACACCTCTTTCTGCCTGGCTGTATCCTAACGCCTCTGCTCAGGGAGACTCTATGGAGCTCACACAAATGTCACAGGGTGGCCTGGAGCATTCAGAGAAGATTCAGAACCAGTACTCAGTTCAGGTCCTGGTGGTAGGGATCGTTTAGGTGGCTCTTGGGTAGCAGGAGCTGGGGGGTGAGAGTGGGGGGGTTGGTCTGTAGTGACACAGGGGGAGTTATGGAGGGAATAGTCACTCAGGAAGGAATGGTGTGCTCTCTGGGTGTCTCAGAGGGCTTCCTGCAGGTGGATCTGAACAGGATTTTTTTTAAGGATGGAGAGGAGTTTGGGTCAGACTAAGTAAGATTATAGTAGAGACTCCTGAATGAGAGACCATGACTATCAAACGCACCCACCCAGGGGTCCCCATGGAGATGGAGAGGCAGATACAGTAATGGGGTCCCTGAGAGATAAAGCCCCCCAGATCTCATCTTGTCCTCCTGGTTCTAGTTCCCACATAATTCACCCTGCCGGTGATCCATCCCAGAGGATGATGGGATCTGACTGCCAGCTGCCACTAGTTCAGTGAGGCAGGTCATCACCATGAAGGGCAATGTCTAGAAATGATGCTTCTGCTCTCATTCTCTCCTACAGAGCTACTAGCCTTAGTAGACTGGCATGGAAGGGCGTGTGGACCAGGGTTATGTTGCTGCAGGTGTCTTGATGGACATGGATGCCCTGCTGGGGTTTAAGCCAGTGTTCTGAGCATGGTAGTGGAAGGAGGGCTGGGATGGAACTGAACTGTTTCAGACCTAGGCTGCCTGTCAGCAGAGGGTCAATGGGAAGTGTTCAGAGCAGGGCCCCTCTGTGCAGCCCATAGCCAGCCCACTAACCTCTCCATCTCCCAGGCAGGTGAAACAGCTTCAGCAGGCTCCCTGGAGGCCTCCATTTTGCACAGTCCTGAGTCCAGCTGGGATAGGGCTCAGCTCCCCTCCCAAGGGGACAAGAGGCTGGCGCCCTCCCTTGTCAGATGAAACCCCGGCCCAAGGCTCCCTCAGCCTGATGAAAGGGTCATTGTGTAGTACAGGCCGCCCGCTGGCCAAGGACAAAACAGCCGTTTGTCCGCTCTCCTTGGTGTGGGGCTGGGGGCCTCCCCTCAGGCTGGCCGATGGGTGGGGGTGGGTACAGGTGCACTCCAGGCTTCCTCTCTTTCCTTGTCTTCTAGTTCAGCCTGCCCCTCCCCCCAACCCCCTGCCCACTCAGAACCACCTTGCCCATGAATATGGGTTCCCCTGTCTGGGAGATAGTGAGCTTCCTGGTCCTGGAGTCATCCAAGTAGATATAAGCATGACACCAGGAATTCTGAAGAAGGGCTCTGCTGGACCAGGGAATCCAGTGCTCTGGGCATGCAGGGTAAGCAGTCAGGTGTGTGGCCGAGGTGACTAAGCCTGTGCAGGTATGCTGCAATCACAGGAGATGCTAAAGCTCTCTTAGCCAGGTTTGTCTTGCTGTGATAAACACCGGACCCAAAAGCAATTTGGGGAAGAAGGATTTATTGGGCTTACATATCCCAGATCAGTCTCTTGAGAGAAACCAAGGCAAGAACTGTGCTCAGGAACTGAAGCAGAAGCCATAAAGAGTACTGCTTACTGGCTAGTTCCTCGTGGCTTGCTCAGCCCTCTTTCTCATAGTACCTAAGTACATAGGACCCCCCTTATCAACCCTTAGTCAAGATCATACCTCACAGACTTGCCTATGGGCCAGTCTTATGGAGGCATTTTCGAATGACCCTAACCTGTATCAAATTGATATAAAAATTAACCACTACTGCAACTGATAGGTTGTGAAGCCTTCCAAGGACTGGAGTAGGGTTGGGGACGGCAGTGATCACCCAGGCATGTACATAGCACATACACAGATTCCCCCGGGAGCCCTATCAGTTGATACTTAAGGACCTCCTCCACTTTCCAGGACCCTCTCCTGATCTCTCTTTGTGTTCAGAAGGCCACCACCAAACCCAGGTGAAGCTGATTGCTACATGTGGCCAGGGCCCTGAGAGGAAGGGGACAGGTTGGATTCCAGATCGCTCCCAGTAGCTGACCATTGGGTGTAAAACAGATTTTGGGATTGGGCTTGGGGTTGCTCATCTTTATCCTAGGGCACAAGGCTGAGGCAGGAGAATCATGAGTTTAAAACCAGCCTGGGTTTTGTACTGAGGCCTGTCTCTGAAAGTCTTTAGAATGAGAATGGGCCAGCTGCCTTGTTGACTCCAGACTGGGAACACAGGCCTCAAGGGTCACATTTCCAGAAGGACCTGTCCTGTGGGCCTGGCATGCACAGCCTGTCTGGAGTCTGCTCTTTCCTTCCTGGCTACTGGCACAGGGGCTACACTGAGCCACCTCTGGCATAGGAATGTGAGGGTGGGGCTGTCAGAGTCAGGTGTGTCTCAGGTCAGGGCATCTGAGGCTGGATTTGAACCCAGGTTTGTATGACTCTGAAGTTCCTATTGCCTCTCTCACATTTGTTACATTTTATAAGGGTTGAGAACCCAACTGGGGAAGTTGGTTGCAATTATCTGTGGGCCAGGAGTCCCTTGGCCTCAAGCAAAGGCTTCCTCAACAACTTGGGGCTAGCTTTTGCTTTATCCCTGGGGATAGAGATGTGATGCTCCCAGAGGATGTGGAGAGTTCCCTGCTTATCTTGGCTCTGCTCCAGTAATGCTGAAGCCAGCTTTAACAGGAAGAAAAGTAGGTCCAGCAAGCCAGCCTGGGACTTGCTCGTAGGTTCAGTGTGTTCTTTATGATATGCTTTCAGATGTGCCTGAGCCTGGAATTGTAGTACCCTTGGCTTCTCTAGCTCTTGGAGGTTCTAGAGCCGCCCTGCCCCTCTAGCTAGTCCCACCATGTTCTTCACACCCCCTAATTTATCTCAGCCTCCTTCCTCTGAGTTCACACAGAACCCTATAGCTCCCACACAGTAGGGATCCTGACCACCTACAGAAGGGGTGAACCAGGAAAGATTTCAGGAATAGGGTGATGTGTGAATCACCAGAAGTCATCCCTACCAGGCTGAGGGGTACAAGTTGAGGGAGGGACTGAGGGATGGCTGAATAAGTACCTTCCAGGAGGGGATTCAGGTCTTCTGAGGGTGACTTCACCTCTGGCAGGGAGTCCTGAGACTTTCCAAGTGCTGCTGACCTCCCTCCCCCAAGCCAGACTTGCCACCCTGCTCTCTCCATCATCTCTGTTTCCCGGGACATGGTGTGTCCCTATAGACCAGATTGGCCTGTGGGGAGGGATGAATTTAAGCCACCATATATGCTCCTCTGGGCCAGTGTGCTGGTGTGACTTTCTTATGGACCAAGTAAGGCTGGTATTCCTTTTGGTGGCCCAGCCTCCCAGAGTGACCTTTAGGAACCTTGGACCATGGGATGGGCTGAGATGCATCTCCTAAGACTGAAGTGAGAGCCTGGGGCTAGTTGAACTAGTGTAGAAAGAGCACTAGCTAGGACCTGATAATTCTAGCTGTTCTTTACCTTGCCAGAGCTCTGGGACAGTGATGCATGGCATGAGAGACCCCGGGGACGCAGTCCTCAAGATGGCCATGAAGAAAAGTGCTTAGACTTCCATGCTATCCTGCCATGAGAGATCCTAGGGCTAGACAGCTTCCCTTCAGACTTGGGGCGGGGTGGGGGGCTCCTGGCTCTGCCTGAGGTTGTGTGTTGCTTTCCTGGGGTCTTTGCAGTAAAGTATGTGGCACTGACTCCACTTGAGGGAGGTCTTCCTTTTGAGCAATAGTCCTGCCTGAGAAGCAGCATAGATTGAGAGCCAGGTTTGCTGTCTGTCAGTTTGCAGTGTTTCCTTCTAGACCCCTTCACAGAGCAGTGCAGGAGCAGGGTGTACAGGCAAGAACAGGGTAGCCACAGTTGCAATGGAGGGTGTCAGGGAGGCAGAGGCAAAGCGCTTGACTTTATCTGTGCCAAGCTGCTGTTCAGGCTTAGACAGAGCCCTTCTTTGGACCTTTTGGAAAATGGAAGAATGGACTACTAGCCAGGCTGGCCACTAGGATTGAGTGGTTCCTCCTTACCCAGGGTGTTCAATCTGAGGCAGTTGGCTGGGGAGGCCATTAAGGTCATGGAGAAAGTCATAAGGTGAAGCCTGGAAGCAGGTACCCAGGATGCTTCTTGACTCAGGCAGGTCCCCAGCTGTGATAACAGCAGTTAGCAGGGATGGATCTGGTCCCTGACTAAGGCTCACACTGCTCCAGCATGTCTGTTCTCTTTAGGCTCTGTCTCTTACCTTATACTGGATAAGGGCTGACCCCTGACCTGAGGTCTGTAGAAAGATCATGACCCCCTAGCCTTTGTGTGGGGAAATTGGTCCTCAAACTTACAACTCTCTCAGGAAGTGCTGGCTCAGCCATCCAGTGTTTGGACTCCCAAACTGGCAGTAGGCCAGTGGGGCCTGCCAGCTCCCTCCCACCTTTTCCACCCACCTGTCCATCTGTTACTAGGTCTCAAGTTGGTGTCTTGGCCAGCCATGCCTTCAGGGTGCCTCTTATCACATAGGTTGTATATGCTGGGCTGACTCCAGTTGGTCTTCAGTCAGCCTCAGAGCCTTAGGGGTCTTGGCATCTCTGGATGTGGAAATCTTCCTCTGTACTGTGGGAAGCAAAGAGTAAAGCCAGGGATAAGGCCAGATAGATGCTACCTCACCCCTTGTGCCAGATTTGGCACACGTGGTTATGTTAACAATGAAAATGAAGCAGGATCAGACTGTCTTCCTGGAGGTGGAGGCAGTGAGCTGGGTATAGAGTCCTGTTTGACTGTTAGAGAGACAGGGTACCCTTCTCAGGGCAAAGATTTGGTCCATTAGGACCAGGACTTGGTATGTTACGGCAGGACTTGTGTGCCAGGAGAGGTCCTGAAATTTTTAAAGTTGGAGGTCAGTAGAATTACAATGACTCCTGTGAGGGCTCAGTGAATCCATCAAGCCTCTTGTCCCTTTTGCCCCTGTGTGCCACTCCGAGGCTGGGCTTACCCATCTCCAGCAGCCCCAACCTACCCAGGTCTCCTGCTCATTGCCTGCTTTCTCCCAGACGGCTTTCTTTCCCTCCAGGGTGGGGTCCTGGGATGCCTGGATGGAATGCCAGCTATGTGGAAGGGTGGGAAAGCCTTTAGCAAAATCTCAACTCTTTTGCCTGGGAACAGCAGGAGCAGCCGGGGTGGCAGGAAAGAGCAGTGGCCTGGAAAGATAGGAGGAAGTGACACTGGAGAGGGGGCTGCCTACAGGAGACTGTTCTCGCTCCTGACATGTGGGTAGACTGAGGCCCAGGTTAGTCAGAAAAATTCAGAGACTGAGCAGGACTGGAATTTAGTTCCCATAGTCACAGAGGCCCTCCCTCTTTAGGATCTAGCCTCAGGTATCCCGATATTCAAATGGGAAACTGAGGAAAGGGGCTTTGGGGTAGCTCAATTCCCAAGTAGAGCCGAGGCTGTATCTGTATCCACCCTCAGCCCTTTCCAGACCCTGGCTACCTCCAGACCCTTCTAGGTTTCTTTCAGTCTGTTTTCTTCTCTGTAATTTTAGGCTTCAAGATGTGCCATGAGAAGCCACTGTGGGGATGGGTAGAACGGGGAGGGAACTGAAGTGGGGTGGGGGGGGGGCTCTTTTGGCCCTCTGTCTCGGGGCATGCTAAAGAACCAGTTTGGATGGCCAGGCTAGACTTGCCCTTTGACACCCCCTCCAGGGCCTCACCTGGGACCAGGTACTTCCTTTTGAGATGGTGCATACCTGCAGCCCCAGAACACTGAGGTCTAAGCGGGAGGATTATAAGTTCATTGACACCCTTGTCTACTAGTAGTTTTGAGATTAGCCTGGGCTACATGAGACCTTGAAAGAGAGAGATGGGGTGGGGAGGGGGAGAAATGGAGAATGGTTCTGGAGCTGCATGCTCTGCCCATGTTTCTGAGCTGCAGTTACCAGCAGAGGAGAAAAGCCCAAAGGAGAACCAGAGAGAGGACAGGTGGCCACAGAGTGCTGTGTTGCACTCTGACCAGTTCTGTTCTAAAAACATGGCAAGGGGACCTGCTGTGCTCAGTTCTGGCCTGAATGATCTCTCTCTGGTGAGTCTTATCTAATTCTGAGTGTAGCTAATGTCTGTGTGTCAAGGGGACTCTGATTTGGGGACTCAGGCCAGTGTATACTAGGGAGACATTCCTATCCCCACTTACCTGGCAAGAACATTGGGGTTCTTATAGTCCCATCTCCCAACCAACCCCCTGAGTACCCCTCTGTGCTCCAGAGCTGGGAAGAGCCCTTGGGCCCCTCAGCGGCTGGAAAAGCCCTGGACACACCTTCCCACCCGAGGAAGATCAGCACCATCCTCTAGGGGATTTGCTGAGTTACTTCCTGGATGAGTGGATCCAGGGCTGCCTTCCTGGCCAATCATAGATAATGAGAACATTCCTTAAATATTTTGCCGGAGGATGCCCAAGAAGGAAGAATTACAAAGCGCCCTGGGCCAGGAGCGTGGGCTGGAGTTGCTGAGCAGCTGGGCAGATGGCCGGGCCAAGTCTGGGGGGCTCAGAGGGAAGCTAGACCCACCTGTCCCTATTTTCCATACTTGGGGCTGGAGCAAGAAAGCATGAGGAATGGATGTTTCGAACCCACTGCCATTTGAGGCATTACCTGGCAGTAATGGGGAAATACATGACCTGGGGACTCAGCAGCAGGCAAGAGGCAGAGCCTGCTGGAAATGGCCTTTGGACAGGACTGAGGGTCACACACTTAGTCCAGGGATTCCAAGGGGCTGGAAGATGTGATGCCTATGAGGAGGAATATCTGCAGTGGGAGAGCAGATCAGAAAGCAGAACACAGCAGGAAGGTGAAGAGAAGCCTAAGGCTGGTGTCACAGAGTAAGTAGGATGGAGCAAAGAAGGCTGTTCAAGAGGCTGTATCTGAGGCTGGAAGGGCTAGGCCAGGTCCTGAGATGGGGCAGGCTGAGTGCAGGGCAGACAGGGCCCTGGGCTAGGCCAGGAGCTTGTACAGATAGGATTAGTGGAACAGGAGAGTAAGGCCCCTGTCCTGAGGGAGTTCTTAAGAGGTACCTGCTTCTCAGAGAGCAGTGGCCAGGTCCCCGTGAGTCTCCAGGCCGGGATGGGCTATCCACTTCTAAACAGTCTTTGGATCCTGTGCTAGTATTTACATTCCACGACATCCCTCTGCGTGTTTGTCCCAGCCCAGCAGCCTGGGGGCAGCCTGGTCCCATGTGGAAAGGACTCAGGCCAGAGAGAAGAGCCCTGCAGAGGTCACTGCTATTATGGGTATTTGCTATTATTTGTTCTTGTGGTAGAGATCTAAAAGGTGTACTGGGGTGGAGATGCATGGCTCTGTGGACACCTTAGGACACATCCATGGATTTTGAAGGCGGCTAGAAGCTTACTCTGGGTGGAAGAGACTGTTCCTTGGTCACCTCTGCAGCTAGCAATAACACCATTTCTCTCCAGTCATTTAAGAGGAAGGGGACAAGGTAAATGCCATGGTGTTTACTAATCTGTCTCCTAGAATGAGGAGAGAGAAACTTGTACTTTCCTGTAGCTATCAATGCCCTGCCACACTAAGGGTGCCCCATGTTTCACACAGCTGGGTACATGAGCTATAAACCAGGTCATTATCCTTTGAGGGGCCTCTGCTGTGTGTCAGTACATCGGAGATGCTTGGTTGGAGGCCTTCATCCCTCCACAGATCCTTCATTCATTCATCCACTGAGGCATGAGGCAGTGGGGTGCATTTCCTGCTCCTTACCTGCGTGCCAGCCCAGGAAGCTGAGCCTCTCTGGGCCTCTGGGGGAAAAGAATAAGAATCTGTATCATACTTGGCCCCTGATGTTTTCATATAGAGACATCAAGTGGACTTTGAGGTCCTTCTGGCACACAGTAGGTCTTTTCTGACTCAAGTACTTTAAAACTCTAGCAGCATGAAGGATTTAGGTGAGATTCCAACCCCTCTCCAGGGCAGACTTTGAATGGCTTCCTTCCTGAAGGAAGCAGAGTTGTCCTCTACACCAAGTAAGGACAAGGTGACCTTAGTCCTGGGCCTAGGGAGCACCCTTCCCCCAGCCTTTAATGTGAGCTGGTGCTCTCTGGGGATGTTAGAGGAGAACTACTGGGAGGAGCCCCCAGGGTGAGACCTGGCCTGAAGAAGGGATCTTCTCCCTTTGCAAGGCCACAGCTCCTCATCTGGTGATTGGTCACTGTACTGGCTGGGGTCACTGATACAGTTTTCCCTTGGTTCTTAGACGGTGAGCGAGCTGGCTAAATTAAAAGAGAAAAGGCCTGAGAATGGCCTCTTGGGTGGGCATGGAGACCGCAGTGGACATTCACTGGTTCAGGGTCCCACTATTGGCACAGTGCCATGCTGGTCCTAGAGGAGCTGAAGGAGCCAGAAATGCCTCAAAAATGTGTCCAATGCAGGACCAGAGTGACCCCAGCCTCAGGCCTGGAGTGTAGCAATGACCCCCACACATGAAATGTCACCACATGCTAGCTGTTGTGTAGGTGCACATATGCCACAGAGAGTCTTCTTGACATCTGCTCTGTCATATGTCCAGGATACTCTCACATCCCTTTTACTGAGGAGAAAACTGAAGCATAGAGAGGTTATGGAATGTGCCTGAGCCTTCTTTGCTCGGCCGTGAAGAGGCATGTCCAGGGTTCCCACAGAGCTTGTCAGCACTGGACTGTGTGGCCTTAGCCACTGCATTAGAGGACTGAGTGTAGGCAGCCTGGTATCTATCTCTGGTCAGTGCCAGCGAAGTTGAGCTGTTTTTCTCTGCTCTTCACTCCCTCTCCAAGTTACTCGTCATGAAGGCAGTCCCATACCCTTAAGCATCTGGTAGGTAGAAAGGTCTTCTTGTTGTCCAGAGCAGTCCCCCTTGTGCCCAGCCTAAACCCAGAGCTGGGCATCCCAAAACTCAGGTCCCCCTGGCTTCTGCTGGTGAGAGTCTGGCGGTCTTATCTACAGCTCCTCTGAGCTCTTGCTAGGAGCCTGGTCTAGGCCAGAGGTGAGGAAGGTTTGTAGACTCAAAGTGTGGCCCACTGTTCCTGGCACTTTGCCCATGTCCTAAGGCCCCTGAACAGTTTGAGGGACAAGCCCAGAACAGAATTTTTCCATGGAAAAAGTCAACCACAAAGGTATACATCCCTGCCAGCGAGGCTTCTCTGCTCACAGGCCTCCCTGGTCTGGTCACTTAGACACCTGAGCAGAGAGCTGCTGGCTGGGAAGAGGGTTTTCCCAATGTGGGATGAGAGCTGGGGCCCACCCGCAGGGTGGCCTGCTGAGGGTGCCAGGCATGTTTCCATCCCACTGCCAACAGCCTCAGCAAGGCCCCACACGCCACTAGCCTTCTGCTGACACTAGTTGCTTAGTGTGTAGAATTTTAACCATGCATCCCACTCACGGGCTCTGCCTGCAGTCCACTCTCCTATCCCAAAGGCTTGGATTAGCCAGGGTCTAGCCTGCTCCAGGAACTTGAGATCGATCCGTTGGTGCCAGGGTATAGAGAACTGCAACCAGATTTCTCTACACCATAAGCCCAAGTGAATTAAGGAGGAAAGAAGGAAGGAAGGAGAAAAGGAGAGAGGGAGGGAGGGAAGGAGAAAGAGAGGGAGGGAGGGAGGGAGGAAAGGAAGGAAGAATTTTCAGCAACGAGATGGCTCAGATTGGGTTTTGAAAACAAAACTCAAGCAGGCCTAGGCCAATAGGGTGGCACTCTCTATAGCCCCAACTAAAGGGGCTAAAGCGGGATTATAGAGTGAGTTGAAGGGGCTTGAGTTACAGGGTGAGACCCTGACCCCCCCCCCAAACACACACACACACACATACCAAAGGATGGAAGGGTGGCTCAGTAGATAATGGTGATTCTACCAAACCCGACATGAGTTTGATCCTCAGGACCCATGTGATGCAAAGAGAAAACTGATTCTCCCGAGCTGACCTCTGACTTCCATACATGTTCTGTGGCACACCCATCCACATACAAACACTAAAAGCATAAGTAAAACCTTAGAAAAAAGAAAGGAAGGTGACCTGCTTCCTCCGTCTGTTCCCAGGCCTCTCTCCCAGGGCTTACTACCAGCTCTGCATGCTTTCCCAATGCACAGTTGAAGCACAACCCCTGAACCAGAAGTGAAGTGCTGGCTCTGAGTGGGACTGGGGGCCTCCCGATAGACCCAGCCTCTCTGAGGACTCACCCCCACCCCTGCAAAGCAGAGTCCTTGTGGGGTTGGGATGTAGGGAGACCCCCACCCATCGAAGCTGGCCTCAGAGGGGAATGTTGAGTGCTGCCGGTGGTGGAATTCCTGCTTAGGCACAGGAAGATGGGTTTGATGTCATCTTCCAACGGTGGCTGCCCCTGGTTACTTAGGACTCACACTCTGGTGAGAGTGTGTGGGCACAATCTGGGCTGAGGGGCCGGAATTTCCATCCTGGCAACCAACTCTAACACCCACATTGGGTGAAAGTCTGCCTCTGGTGGGTCCCTTACATGGAAGTATGTAGAGTCCTGTGATTTGCATTTGTTTTAAAAAGTGTGGTTGAGAGGCATATCAAATAAAATGTCCTGCTCTATCAATCTTAAAGCACAGAATGGTAGCATTTAACATTTTCATAGCACTACAAGGCCTTCAGCACCATCACCAAGATGGGAATTCCACAGTCAGTCTCTGTCCCCTTCTTCTCACATGTTTACTATCTCTGTGGGTTTGCCCATTCTGGATATTACCTTTAAATGGACTCAGGTGACATCTGAGATTCTGTGTTTGACTTCTTTCTCATGGCATAATGTTTTCAAACTTTTTCCGTATTGGGGCATGCTTCATTCCTTTTGACAGCTGAATAATATTCCATGGCATGGACATACCACGTTTTGTTTCCAGCCACTCATTCGTTGACGGAGAATTGGGTTATTTCCATCCTCTAGCTACTGTAAATAGTGTTGCTGGGAGCATTTGTACGGAAGATTTTGTTTCAACCCTGTCTTCAATTCTTTTTGGCTCTATGCCAAGAAATGGAATTTCCGGGCAGCTTTGTTGTATGACTTTTAACTCTCTGCCAAACTGCTGCCCACAGTGACTGTGGTGCAGGAGAACTCTGCTCCTCTGCCCTCTTTCCCCGCGGGGATCCTGGTGGGTATGCAGTGGCTTGCATTCCTGAAAGGATGGGTGAGGTTACATCTCACAGCACATGCTTCTCCTGAGTCTCTGGGGGAAACTGTCAAATCCTCTGCAAGACGAGGTTGTCGCCTGGCTGCTGAATTCTAAGTGATTTCCCCGTGTGCTTCTCAGGCATCTGGTCTACTTGTTTCTTTATCTGTGCGTTCTATGGGGGCTGAAAAGGGCTCTTCCTCTGCAGGGCCCCAAATTCAACTAGGACTCAGCATTGCTCTTGAAGCACCTATTTTTTGGAGGTGGCATAAGTACAATGACAGTGGACACAGAGGGACATAGAAGTGGGTAGTCATCAGAGCCAAACCCTAGGCTTATATTTCTAGGCAGAGGGCAATGGGAAGCTGTGAGTGTGTAGTGAGCAGGGAGAGTGATATGGTCAGATCTGGGTGGTAGGTGGGAAAGTAGCCCCGGGGGCCACTGCAATGATTCCTTGCTGCCTCTAGCTGTCTGTCCCTTAAGGTCCCCCACAGTTTAGCCTGTTGATCAGAGCTCTCTCCCAGGTGGGCAGTTGAGGTCCAAGCCTATTTGAGGAACTTGGAAAGAAGGAGCACCCCTGAGGTCTAGTCCCGAAGTGACTGCTTTGCCGTGGTGGTGCCTGGTGGAGTTCCCATCCATCTCGTTTCACCAGCTCAGTTTCCGAGGATTCTACAGTTACTTTGGGCTAGATTCTCCAGATTCCAACCCGCTCCCAGCCCTACCCGCCCAGATGCCCTTCCTCAACGCCAGCCTGGGGCGTGTTCACCCCATTGTGTCACAGGAGATCCAGGGGGGCTCTTGGCCAGATTAGCAGGTAGAGCAAGCGGGCGGGTCCCAGAGATTGGGTGTCACTGAGGTTGCAGCACATGCTGGGGGCTCAGGCCACATGGGAACTGCCCAGCTGCCTAGGGACTATGGTGGCCTGGAAAATCACAGAGTTCTCAAAGAGTTTCTGCACATAGCCCTGGCTATCCTGGAACTCGCTCTGTAGACCAGGCTGGCCTCGAACTTACAGAGATCCACCTGCTGAAATTAAAGGCATGCGCCACCACTACCTGGCTCAGTCTGTTGTTTTAAAGCTGGGGAAATTTTTGTTATTTTTGAGACAGGGTCTTCTGTAGCCCAGACCAACTTCAAATTTTAAGTAGCTGAGGATGATCTTGAACTCCTGATTTTCCCCTGCCTCCACTTCCAGTGTGCTGAGATTTATAGTGTAAGCCACCACATCTAGTTATGTATTTCTATGTTTTGAGCCTTCAGCTTTGTATGTGGAAGGATAGATCTCCACCAACAAGTCAAAGCCCTGGCTATTAACCTGAAGACTAGCTCTCTGCCCCTTCTTGATGTTCCTTCTCCAAGTACCTAAAACCAAATGATCAGTAAAATGGCTGTGGAAAACCTTGTAGCTATTTCTCAGGGGGTCAAAGGATTGCCAGATGACAGGAAGTCCATCCCCAGAGGTAGGTGCTCAAAAGATGGAATTCTCAATGATAGGCATGTGCACCTTCATAGCCATAGGTGAGAGGTAGGGCCAGGTGTCCCAGGTGTCTGTCCATGGGAAGCGGGCCAAGTGAGAGCCCACTGTAAAACGGAATATTATTCAGCCTTTAAAAGGAATGAGGTAATGAGGTATGCTGAGACCCAAATAAACTTTGAAAACATTTCACGGAGTGGAAGGAATCTGGCTCCAAAGACCACATGTATTGTAAGATTCCACAGACCGTCCGAGTGAGCGGCAGCCCCGTGGGAACAGAGGCAGATTAGTGGCTGCCAGGGGCTGGGAGTGCCTGCTTCTGAGTACAGAGTTTCCTTTTGGGATGTTGAGAAAAGCTTGGAACTTGATAGAGGCGGAGGTTGTACAAAACTGTGTGTGTGCTAAAGGCCACGGGGCTGTACATTTTTAAATGGTTAATGTAATGTGAATTTCCCCTCATTTCAAAAACAGACAACGGTGTTGATAATACTCTAGGCTCAGAGTGAACTTGGCAAGAGGCTTCCTCCTTAGGAGCTGCCAAGAGTCATTATAAAGCCTGCCGCAGGCTCTGAGCCCAGCCCAGCACACAGTAGGTGCTTACCTTGTGTCAGATCCTGTCTGCTCCCAGCACACCCACTCATCCGGAAGTGGGGGAAACGACCATTTCAGATGTGTCTGTTTGTATGCTGGGGGCATCAGGTGCCTCTACCCATTCCCTGAATGTAAAACTCATGCTCAGAGTGTTTGCTCAAGGCCACACACAAGTAGGAGCTGGAGGCTGTGTCCTTTGGGCTTAGAAGAAGATAGGAAATCCCAGTGGTCTGGGAGTTCGGAGTTTCACTCCAAAACATCTGGAGACTGTACCAAGGTTGTCAGATCCCAGGTGGGACATTGCTCTGGAGGATGTGTGTGTCTGACTCGAGGGGACTGGGATGGCTTCTGCAGGTGTGAATTAGCCTATGGCTCATTCTAATACTTTCGGGGCTGGTGGGGCTCAGTGACGGTGGGGGGTTCTCAACGCCTATCTTCTCTCTGCCTCCACAGAGCACTGTCATCCGTGGTGGCCCTAGGAGCCAATATCATCTGCAACAAGATTCCTGGCCTGGCCCCACGGCAGCGTGCCATCTGCCAGAGCCGACCCGATGCCATCATTGTGATCGGGGAGGGGGCGCAGATGGGCATCAATGAGTGCCAGCATCAGTTCCGATTTGGCCGCTGGAACTGCTCCGCCCTGGGCGAGAAGACCGTCTTCGGGCAAGAGCTCCGAGTAGGTAAGGGTGTCTCTGGGCCTGTGGGCTGGGGACCAGGTCACTCACCAGCCAACCTAAGTCCAAGCCAGACATCCCACATAGCCTGTGTGTAAGCATTCTAGCTCTGGGCTGTGGGGTTGGGCACAGTGACTCATGTAGGCAGGAGAAAAGGCTGGGGAGTCAATGCAGTGGGCAGGCCTATTATGTAGTGTCAATACAACAGGGCCCTGCTCTACTTACTGTGGCTGCCATTTGGAAAGCAGGGAGAATGTGTGAGGCTTTGGACACGAGAAAGCACCTGCAGCTCACCCAGAGAGAACCGTGACATGGCCCCTCCTCCTCCTTGCTGAGGGATTCCAGCAGACAGCCTGCAGGAGGCTCAGGTGTGATGACTCTGACCCTGTAGGAAGGATGCCAGGTGCAGGGGTAGATCTGGACAAAGCAGGGGTGATCTTCCATTTAAAGACAGTGATTATATCAGGTGGGGTGGCTGCTGATGGTACAGCCTTTGGAGGTGCATGGTGGTGCCTGCTCTTGAAGCGTGGCATGGGCTACATGGTACCCATTGCACAGATAAGGAGAATGAATCCAAGGGAGGACCCCATTCAAGGTTAAAAAGAGGCGAAAAGAAATTTCCAGAAAGTATCTAGATCTGAATCCAGCTGTGAGACCTTGGCGGTGTCTCTCAGGGCTACTCTGAACCTTGGCTTTTCATTTGTAGTATGAATTCTGAGCCAGTAGACACTTGTCTGGGCCTCGGTGCCTGAATTCAGTAGGTGGTCAATGGATGCTGTGAACTGAATGTGGGCAGGGACAGTGACTCTGGCAGCCCTGTTGACTATCTCTAGGTCAGTGGGAGAATGATACAGGCTTACTGGCTACCTAACTTTCAGATCCACAGTGTCCCCCATACCTCACAGGGTTGCAGCTGCCACAGGACCCAGGCAGGAGCCTGCTCTACAGGGCTGCAAATGCCAGCATGGGGCTGGGGGTGGTGTAGGGAAAACTCCTGAGGGCCCCTTTGTGGTGAGCAGCCTGTGGGTGGCACCTAGTGCAGCCAGGAGCATGGCACCACCCCCTCCCTGAGGCTCTGCCACCCAAGTGCAGATCACTCCCTCTAGGTGCCAGCTGGGGGGGATGATGGGGAGGGCAGTAGTGGGCAGAGGTACAAGCCTTGTGTGGCTTCCCACCCACTTCCCTAGGTGCCATGTATGGAGGCATCTGTAAGCACCCGACCCACAGGGAAGAAATTAATGATATAAGGTCACCTGCTGTCACTCAGTCTGCCTAGGGTGCAGACCCAGTCTGTCAACTCATCTGGCAATCAGGGGAAGCCTCAGATAATCAGGGGCTTAAACTTTGGGAGCACAAGACACAGGGAGAGAGACGTGACAGTCCTGAGCTGGTATCTGCAGTATTGCAGTGACTATATACTGCCAAGCTGTCGTTCAGGAGTAATGCTGGCCCACAGTTGTGGTGTCCCTGTTGGAAGAACATCATAGCTAGTTCTCGGGAAGCGGCCTTGGACTCATCAGCAACCAGGAGGGGTATAGCTCTGTGCACAGGAAAGGAGGCCACCGAGGGGTGCTGCCCTGTATGGCCCTCCTGCTCTTTGCTCCCTGGGGACCAGGCTACTAATGTGACTTTTCTTCAACAGTTCATACTTACCAGTGTTTGTTCTCCCCTGCTCCCGAGAGGCCTGTTCCTGCCTCAGGTGCTTCTCCTAGGGAGAACCTGGCACTTCATCCTGACTTCAAGAACATTTCAGGGTCCTTGGCAGACTCTTATACCCCAGTCCACAACTGCCAGCTTCCACAAAGCTTGACTGGGTCATTAGTGGCCTGTGTAGCTGACTGGCTTCCATCTTGACTCATGGGCTTGGGTTCTCTTCTGTCTCTAGCTGTCCCTTGCCTTGCCCTAGATAAGGTATGTCCTATCCCCAGGCACACATGGATGACTGACAGCTCATTGTCACCTCATGTTCTGAATCTCACTGACCCACAGATACTTTAGCTCTTTGTATTTGGGCTCCTCAAATGTGCTGTCCCCAGCTCCCTCTACCCACCTGACCACCTGATGTCATTTCCACTCTCCACCCCTCTACCCCTTCATTCCTGTTGGGCTCTCTTCTCTGGCTCTCTCCTGGAATCTGTGAATGTCTCCTGGCCTCCACAGCCCCAGTTACCGAGCCAGACAGAAGCCACCCTGTCTCCATTCCTTTCTGCTCTAGGTGGGTAGATGTCAAACCTAGTACACCAAAGGATTTGAGTTGGGTTCCCCAGCACCTCCTAAACCAGGGTACTGATATAGGGCTTTGTCACCCCCCACCTTTGCCAGATACTAGCCCACCTAGTGTGTATGAGACTGTTTCAAGTCAATTACTAACAACAAAAAAAGCAATGTTTAGTATGTATTCACAATAGCTCTCTGCTGCCCTAATGTAAGGTTAACTTCCTAGCCCAGAGACCTTCCCACTTTGCTTTTCTCCCAGAACCCCCGCCATATTTGGCTTTTTTTAATCTGTCCAAGTAAGCCAGACACCTTCTTGCCTCTTTCTCAACCTGAGAAGCCTCTTCCTCTGATATACCTCTTTGTAGCTCATCTCCCTGCCTTGGGGGAGGGGAGGTACTTTTCTCACCCTCCAGCTTGGATCAGCCTGTGCCAGTCCCTAGCCCTTTCTGTCCTGGGATGGGCAAGCTTTCCAGAGCCCAGCCTAGATCACTGCCCTGTCCTTGTCTTCTGTAGCTTCTTGCTGCCCTCAAAAAGGGCAGCTCTGGTCCCGGGTCGAGCTGATGGAGCAGCAGGCAGTGGTTGAGAGTCAAGAGCAGCAAGCAGGCTGTACTGTGAGCTGGCCACTTTGAGAAGCTTACTGGGTGCCTGGACACGCCCGGAAGCCTGGCTGGGAGCTGGCAGGCAGCCGGGGCACTCTCGTGGGAGCAACTTCTCAGGCAGGGCCAATTAATGATTGTCCCTGAGAGGGGCAATGGTGTGGAGGTGGGACAGCTCCCTTTAGACCTTGCCTGTGACCTTGGGCCAGTCCTAAAATTTAAATGACGAAGGGAAACCCCCTTAAGACAACAAAGCCCCTCTGCAAAGCTGTACTTTAACACCTTTGCATGTGTTGTATGCAGCTGTGGACGGGACGCTCAATACTCCCATGATGACCGCCACACCAGCCTTGCCTGGAACTCTGAGAGTTCCAGTGGCTTTGTTATCATGAGAAAGTCAAGACAGTCTTTAGATTCCCTGCTGCCAACATGGTATTCCATGCTTAGCACCCTCTGCTCTCTAGCCTGTCCAATACTGTCCCCACAATGTTCCAGGGAGGATGGAGACCAGTGCTCTTCTAACGGTTTCTTCAATTGATTGAGAATGAACTTGGCGGGGGTGGGGGGAGAGTGATGTATCTACCCTGAGATGAGGGGCGGGACAGAGGTGAGATGTGGAAGAGCATGTGTGGAGATATCTGTATATTCCAGGGAAACCTGATAGGAAATTTGGGTTCCCTTGCAAGTGTGGAAGCTACTAATGGCCACCATAACCAAGCTAGGACTTTCAGGAAAGTCTTTCCCAGAGGAGAAGGAGATGGAGAGAACAGGTGTGCCAAGGCTCTGAAGCCAGGAAGTAGAAAGTGGTTTTTTGTTTTTTGTTTTGTGTTTTTTTTGGAAGGGCAGGTGCCTTGTGGGGTAAGCTTTGTGGAAAGAGATAGAATGCCATGAGCCCCCCCACCCCCAAAGAGCTCAGAGCATCCAAAAGGTTATAAGCATGTATGAACCCCAGTTCCTCCTGAGCCCCAGAGCCCTGACCTACTAACCTGGCCTGGACTGTGCTTTGCACAATTCCCAGCTCTAGTATTCAGAATTCTGCCTATCATGTGCTGGTCTCAGACATGACTAGGCATAAGGGCCACCCCTAATCTGAGCTCACGTGAGCAGACCATGGCTGACTCCTGCTGGCTTTGTGAGTGAGTTTTGTTATGGGGACAGTATCCCTATAAGCCAGCCCCACCGGTGTCATGGCAAGAGGGCAGCTGAGGTCCCTGGGAATGGGGTCAGTTGACCCATTTTAGGTCATCTGAGAATAGAGGGCCCTTGGAGAGGGAGGGTGGCTCAGCACATTTACTTGTTCCTCTTCCAGGGCATTGCAAGCAGGCCCTTGTGGGGTAGGGAGCACTGTCCCCAGAAGGGCACTGACTGCCCTGACTTTCCTTATAGCTACAGGGCCTCTGTCGGCAGGTGTGTTCCCACAGAGTCTACAATAGTGAGACACAGCAGGGTTTAGACCCCCAGAAGAAAGTGTCACTTTGTCCTACAATACATTAGAATAATACTGTTTGGAGATGCTAAATACAAGATCACTCACATTGACATCCCATATTATTCATACTTTTTAAGAAAAAAGATGTGACCATTGGGAAACCTCAGAAGATACCCATGGCTCACTTGAAATTTCTGTTTGGTGACACTGTTCTCAAAAGGGATGGAAGTGACCTGGCTCACCTTGCCAGGGAAAAGGGAATATTTGGATTTGGATCTGATGGTCTTTTCCCAGGGCATTATGGGTTAAGGCCGTGTGAGGGAGAATGGTTGCCATATCACCTGTGGTGGGTCAGTGCGCTAGCATGGAATACCTGCAGTATGCTGGACCAGGACTCTGCCTATGGCATCCCGAGTAAACTGGGGGTGGGATGGGCAGGAGGTGGCAGAGCTAGAGGGACCATAGCCTTCAGGTTTTCAGATACCTGGTCTGAGAGTCTCATATTACTGTCCCATTGAGCCAGTACCAGGGCCAGCCAAGGCAGCAGAACAGACATTTCTTACGTTCAGGATCCTGGTTGCCAGAACTCTAGGGACAACCGAGCTTGAAAGTCAGTTGCTGGCTTGGAATGTGATGGCACCACAGACTACTGCTTGGACTCCATCTCTCCCAGAAGATACTGTCACAGTCACAGCTCAGCAGCCTTAAGTGCAATTGAGTGTGATGGCCTGGGCCATCCTTCAGGCCCTTAGAGGCCATCTGGAAATTGCCCAGGACTGCCATTTGTTGTACCTTATTGGCTGGCCCTGTCAAGAGTATAGTCAGGCAGGCCTGCAAGGGAGGGTGGGGGAGAGAGCTCTTTGGACCAGTGGCCTAGATTAACCAAGTGACTTTGAGTATAGCTTCATGTCCTTGGGGACTCAGTTTTCACTCCTGTGTCAGGATGGGCAGAGGTCAAAAGCCCACTTCTCCCTAGAGCACTGGGTGGTTTTGTCAGCAGCCCAGAGGGAGGGAGAAATGGAGCACTGTCCCAAGGCATCAGAGATGAGACACTTTGGCTGTCCAAGGGCCTTCTGCCTTCCCTCAGAAGCTCTACAGAACCCAAAAGAGACAAAGACCCCCCAGTGACTCTGACCTTATGCTCCCTTGTCATATAGCCAGGTCTTATCCTCTGGGCCCAATGCCCCCAGCTGGGGCACTATCTACAAGGCTGCACAGCAGCATGTGCAGGCCACCCTGGGTCGGAACAAAAGCCTGGGGCGCAGGCAGGCCTGCATGTTCGGACCTGGCAGGCCTTTCCCTGGTGCTCTGTTTATGACAACGGTAGTGAGAAGCTTAGAGTGGAGTGGAGACACTGACTCAGCCAAGCCGGGTGGGGCCGGGTGGGGTGGGAGCCAGAGGGGACAGAGGGACACAGAGAGATAGAGAAGGACAGATAGGCGCATGGAAGCACTCATACACACACACACACGCACACACACACCCCATATGTGTCTATACAAATACAACTGTACATGCCCAGATGTGTACATGTATAAACACACATTCCCAGACTTGCACACAGGTATATACCTACATGCTCATATATGCATGCACACAAACTTAATTTACATCTCTGTGCATATATACACATGTGCGCATATGCACACACACACACACCATATACATATACATACTTGTCACTCACATATGGGATATACAGCATCTTTGCAAGCCCAGAATCAGGCCCTCTCTGAGAGAGGTGGTACCTTTAGCAGTATTTCACCCATTTCCTTTGCCAGGCCCTGGCACATATAATGCCTCTCCAGCTATCTCTATCAGAGGCCTCTTCTAGGGGCTTTTGGTACCACCTCATTTTCCTGGGGCAGAAGTAGGCAATGGTACAAGGCAGCTCACTTAACCTGCCCCAGGCAGAGCCTGGAGACCTCTGTGGAATCAAAAGTATCTCTGTGTTGGCCCACCTCACTGTCTCTTTCTCCACCTCCTCCCTGTTACATACAGATGCCCCTAGCCTGAGGCTCTGTGTGCTAGAGTGCGGGCCTAAGACCCACTTAGGCAGAGTTTATATCTATACTCTGGTAACTGAGTCCATGCTGGGGTGGAGGGGCCAGGCTGGGGCATGAGCACCATAAGGGACATACTGGGCACTGCTCTAGTTCCCTAGATTTTCCCTTTCCAACTCCTGTGCCCAGAAGCCACTTGGGGCCCTGTCCAGACAAAGGTCCTCCTAAATGTAGTCACTGTACTCATTGGCTAGTAGAGCTACCCACAGGTCCAAGGACTTCCTTATTTGTGTGGGTCTCAACTTCTCAATGTGTAGATGATCCTGTTGAAGATGGTATACTTCCTGCTCAGTTTTAGACTGATGAAGATATTGGAGACCTGGTAGACAGGGTGAGGGAAGGGGTCTTGGGTGGGAGATCACCAGCCATATCTCACTGCCAGACCCACTATTTTATATCCCTGCACATTTCAGGGATATAAGGAATTCTTCTGGAGGGTTCAGAAGAGTACAGCTACCTTTTGAAGGAGATTTTAAAGGGGATCATTACACCCAGAACTACTGTGGTCTGAGAATAAAGGGTCCACCCCAGGTCACATAGTACAGACCCAGTGTTCCCTGGGGCTGGCTTTGATTGTGAGGGGTGAGCACAGCAGGGCTGTCTGCTTGAGACTAAGCCTGTATCCATTCCAGTCCTCAGACCCCTTAGAATACACACAGCTAAGGTTTCCTTTGATTCCCAATAGGCTCCATCTCTCCCTTGGTGATGGTCTCCAAAACCAACTACGAGGCCTTCAGGAATCTTCTATTTCCACCCCACTTCCCTGCTGATTCCATGGACTCACCCATAGACACCCTTGCACCTGTCTCTCCTGCTGCCTCTAAACCAGAGGGGTTCCCTTGAGCTTAGATCAGAGCCACACTCCTAAGGATGTCCTGTCTTCTCAGAAGAAGACCCTATACCTTTCTGATTCTTTCCCGGGAGCAATGGTGTGGGGACCCTGAGAACCATCACTGCTTTCTTGGGATAAACTCTGTGCCAGTCATTCCTCCTCTGGACTTCGGCATCAATGGTCCACCTGTCTGAAGCACCCTCTGTTCCCGTGTCTTTGCTTGCTTTTCTTTCCTATCATTTAAGGCTCCCCTTCAGCAGCATTTCCTATGTTTCTCTGCTAGTCCCTCCACTGTGCTCCAGCTGACCCCTGCACAGTCTGACTGCTGCACTCTGCCTCTGCAGCTAGGAGACGTGCCTAACCTATCTGCTCTGGGTCAGCATCCCCCGCCACCATACTTTCCTGCACTGTGGTTGGCCTTTGAAAAGCTTTGACAGATAGGGGTGCAATGTTTCCCCAGGGCTCTGGGCAGTCTGGCCAGGAGCACGGCTGAATTTGGTGGTGTGGGACAAACAGACTGTGACATAGTATATAATGGAGAGAGGGCGAGATGTTGGGTCAACACAGGTGTATGGGCTCCCAGGCAGGAGGCAGAGGGTGCTGGTTTTTCAGTTTGGTACTTAGGACCGGACATTGAGAACTCAGAGTTCCCAGGTTAGACTCCAGCTCAGTGGCCCGTTTGCTGTGTGCCCTCAGGTGAGCACCAGCTTCTTCTTTGCTCCATGTCTTAATGAAGAGCTGAGGACCTAGCAGATGCTGATGGAATCCCAGGAGGACTAGAAGAGAATAGAATCATTGATCAATGCACTTCCGGAACAGGCTGCAGCCATACAGCCCCATGAGTGGTACTGCAGTGTGGGGGCCTTTGTGTCTGGCTTCATTCACTTTGTATGTTTTCAAGGCCCAAGATTTTACATAAGTGTTTGCTTCTCTTTGAAGACTAAATAATAGTCTTCTATATGGATATACTGCATTTTCTTCTTTTATAAAGAAATTGTGTGTGTGTGTGTGTGTGTGTGTGTTTGTGCGTGCGTGTGCGTGCGTGCGTGCACAGGTGCCCAGGAAGGCCAGAGGTGTCTGATACCCTAGTGCTGGAGTTACAGACAGTTGTACCACCTAATATGGATACTGGGAAATGAACCTGGGTCCTCTTCAAGAGAGGTAATAGCTCTTAACCTCTGAGCCATCTCTCCAGCCCCAGTATGCCACATTTTCTTCACTCATCACTGATACATACTTGGGCACTTGGGCTGTTTCCACTCTGAGCTGCTATGACCGTTTGTGTGTGGGATTCTGTGGGTGTGACTCCATTTTTTAGCACATACCTAGCTATGCAGTTACTACACCAAGGATCTGCCATGGTGGATTCACATTTCACATCCCTAGAGGCCGTGTCCAGGGTTCTGAGGCTTCAGGCCCTCACTAGCATGTGATATTAGTGGTCTTTGACCTGGTGAGCATGAGCTGCATCTCATTGTGATTTAGATTTGCTAAGGACCCTAGACACTAGGAATCTTTTCACGTGCTTCTTGGCCATTTCATACTCCTTTTGAGAAATGTCTCTTCAGAATCTTTGCACACGCTCCCCTCTTTGCTGCCTTTTTTTTTTTTTTTTTCCAATTCTGGGAATGAAACCTAGAGCCTCCTGCGTGCCAGGTAAGGGCTCTCCACTGGGCCATGCCCATACCCCCTCTTTTGCCCATTTTTAACTATAAGTTGCTTTTCTGTTAGTGACTTGAAGACAACGTTTTTAAAGAGGAGGGAGCCAGGTTGGTAGGAGAAGGTGAGTGTACTGCGTTGGTCCTGAGTGCAGATCACACAGGCACCCACCTTTGCGTGCACTTCCAGGAGCGAGTTCAAACAGAAGCTCACACATACCCAAATAGATGTGTGTGGACACATGATCCACATATCACATGGGGTTGCTCAAGCATGTGCATACCACAGAGAACCTGTGTGTATAACATATGTGGGTACAAAGCTTAGACTAGTTTGTCTGGGGGACTGTGTGTGGCCACAGGGACTAAGAAAGGCCTCCTGGGCCAGCATCACCCAAGTCGCCAATTTTAGGATCTGGACTTCTAGGCCCTGGGTAACTCCAGACTTTGACCTCTGACCTCAGTGACTTTGGTCCATGAGCCCCAGCTCAGCCACATCCTAAGCTGCTATATGGTATTGGGCAGTATGCTATCCTCTGGGTCTCACTCGATCCCTTCGCTTGAGGTATGTTACTGGAAAGCCCTCAAGTCTCTTCCCAGAACTGGCTTCCTGATCCTCAACTCCTCTTCTGAGAGACAGCCAAGGGCTTTTGTAGTCTGGCCTCCCCAGTGTAGCTCATGGGGTCATTGTGAGCTCCATTCTGGCTTTTATAGCATTCTAAAAATAGTGTGTGCCCCATATATATGCCAGGAAGTGGCAGGTAACTCATCTGGGGGTAGGCTTAGCCCCAGCTCTGCCCTGAGGCAGGGGACCCTGTCCTGCCTCTGCTCTGGGCAGCAGGCCCATTGTCTCTGCCTAGTCATGTTCTCTGGGGGTCAGTATGAGAGGACACTATGGAGAGTCAGCTCTCGTCTGACACCGTAGGCATGTGGAAGGCAGGGGCTGTATCTGTTGTCCTGTGAACCCAGCCTGTGCCAGCTGGGTAGAGAGTCCATGTGCTGGATGAAGGCTAGAGTTTGAACAACCTAAAGAAGACACTGAACTTCACAGCCCCCCTCTCCCCCACCATAGCTGGACCAGCCTCTGCTCTACAGCTGTGGTCCACCTATGTGGCAGTGGTCTCAGAATCTGGGGCCTTGATAGTTTACTTAGGATGAAGATGGTGGGAACTGCTGGGAAGTTCTGAGGAGGGTGTTCCCAGCCAGTCTCACTGAACCCTGAGGAGTGCCCAGCCATCTCATGGTTCCTCTACTGACCTCAACTCTCTTCTCCCTCATAGTGATGGGGGTAGAGTTACTGGTTCTGTTTGCTCCCAGAGCTGACTCCAGGCAGAGGGTAACATTCTAGTCCCACAAAGCTAGTAAGGACACTGGCTTCCAGAGGGGCTGTGGTTTTCCTACCCCCCCCCCTCGTGTTCCTCTGTCTTTCCTACTCCAAGTCTCTCTGCATTCCTCTCTGCTTTCCCCTGTACTGGCCAGGGCCCCTCAGCTAATGGTGCCTTCTTTGATGTAGCCAAACACCATGGACGGGGGCTCTGTATCAGCTTGGCCCCCACCCCAAGGACTGTCAAGACTCAAATCCATCCAGGGACTCTGAAAGACCAGGAATAAGGGGTGGCCACTGTAAGGAATACTTATCTATGGTGTTTTCCAGGAAGATTGGGGGCTTCAGTGCTTAAGGGTGCAAACCTGTGTAGGAAGTTTTAGATGCCAAAGGGCAGCTAGGTCTCCGTGAGCAAGCATCCTCTCCGGACAGCTGGAGACTGCACAACAGATCACAGACGCTGTCATCGGTCACCCCATCCTTTTCCTCATCTGAAACAGCCTGAGCCTAGGCAGCAGCCACTGTCTAGAGCAAGTTGTTTACCACTGGGAGGCTCAGTTTTCTTATCTGAGAAATGTGTACAATTAAAATCACTTGGGGTTGAGATAAGATAAAATGAAATGTCCAAATCTACCCATATCCAAGGGTTTGGGAGTGGGCCTTGGTTGTGGGCTGCCTGAACAAACTGACCTCATTGCCCAAAGGAAGCTGTCCCTACCTCCAAGATACACTCTGGGACAGCGAGAGTCCCAAATGCATCCGTAGCCTGTGATGTGAGGACACAGAGTCACTAAGGCAGAGTGCTACTGTCTGCCAGGCAGGTGGCAGGGATCTGGGGGTTCCTTTCTTCAAAAATGGATCCTCTGAACTAAGGTGACTACACTTAGCCACAGATGGACCACCATTCACCCTGGCCATGTTGGGCTGGAGCTCACGATGGGAGAGGGTACGCTATTGGGCCTTGGAGACTAGAGACTAGGCCAGGACGCTGGACTTCACCTCAGAGATCTTGGGAGCTAGGGTTGGTTGTTGAACTAGGTCCTTGAGCCCAGGCTGTCTGCAGCTGAAAAGAACAGGCTCCTCTGAGTCAGTTCTCACACATCCTCTCATGGAGGAAGCAGACAAGGGCCCTGGGCAGCCCCAGCGAAGGCCCCGGGAGGGATGGGGAAGCCTAGTCATTCCTCCCTCCCTGCTCAACACCTGGGCATGTCACAGCCTGGGGCAAGTTATCAAGCCCACTGAGCCACCATCCAAGATTTGTTCAAGACTCAAAAATGAACACATTGCAGCAGGCTAGTAGGGACCCTCAGCTCACGGCAGCCCTTCCTTTTTGACTTCACATGGGTTCTTCTTCACCACAATCTATACCACTGGCCTCTTGTTCCCCCCTCTCTCTATCTCCATGGCAACAGACTGAGGGCTTGGCTCATTAAAACCAAATAAAAACGGCCCTAGCAGGAGTGGCAACCTGATGAGTAACCCCTGAATAACTGAGTCAGAGCAAGTGTGGGCACAAGCAAGTGAGAGCTGAGGCCCGAAGCGGGTTTCATGCAGGATGCCTTGGGTTGTCTTGAAACACACCTGCCAGCCAGGGCACCTGCCTGCTTGCCTGGGGCTTTCTTCAGGATAGGTTTCCTGGTTGGTCTGGAAGAGCTATCTCTGGTAGCTGTCTTGGCCTGGGTGGTGGTGGTGGTGATGGTGGTGGATGACATCCTCTGCTGTCTGCCCCATTGCAAAACTGCCCAATGGTATGAATATTCTAGACCCCGCCACTGAATGCTTGCAATCTGCGCATACTAGGAAGTCAGCTCGGCCTCCACAGAGCTGCTGTCCTGGGGTCAGTGACTATCTAGACCCCCTGTACTCTAAGATCCTACCTCCGTCATCCCTCAACAGTTGGTCAGCTAACTTTGCCAGGCCTGATCAGAGAGGAAAAGGGAAACTTCCAGGCACCCTTAGGGCCTTGGAGATCCAATTCAGATGCAGGGACATAGATTCCTGTACTTTCCAGTTTCTCCTTTGTCTGGAGCTCTGGTCAGCCTCCACCAGTACAGGGACAGGGCAGCTCAGGGTCTCTGAGAACAGCACTAACCACACAGGACTGTGCAGAGTCCACTGGCCCTGGGGGTTACCCCTCATCTCTCCTGTCTTAATCGGAGCTCAGAGCCCACAGACCCTGGGACTATGTTCTGGCAAGAAAGGTGATGTGTAGGGTGAGGACAGCCCAGAAGGGCAGCAGGGTGAAGTGAAGACTTCTGTAGGTCCAAGATAGTGGGCTCCACCCTGTCCTCACCTTGAGGGACCCAGTGAGCTCCTCCTAGGAAGGAAGGTGCCCTTGTGTACACCCCCGCTGGTTGATGGGCAGGTAGGTAGACTTAGGCCAGGCATAGAGTTAGTTCTTGATGTGGTTCATGGATCTTACTTGACTTAACACCATTATTTTGCAGTGGTGGGTCACAGCAGACAATCTACAGTAGCAGGGCCTGCAGCCAGGTACCAAGGACAGGTTGGGACATGCAAGTGCTGGCATGAGCCTTGCTAAGGCTGGGTCTTGGGTTTTCCACCACCTTAGCTATATTTGACCATTGGCCTTGCTGTCTGTAGATGAAATAGATGGTAAGGGGCCATCCCTTACTGGAGTTTACCCTCGGTTCCTGAGGTGGCCTTCATTAAGCCTGCTGGGCACCCACATACTGCCATGAGCTGGATACTGAAGGAAATAAGCGAGTGGGTGAACAGGGAAGGGCCTGAGAAAGGTGAGTTTAATGGGGAAGGCTTGCACAGTCCAGCCTGGAGCTGTGGTAGATAAAGAAGAAAACAGAGCAGATCTTGCCCACTTGAGGAACTTTTGAACCTACAAGGATCCAGAGAGCTGTAGGGGTAACCTAGTAGAAAGGGTCCTCATCTGAGCAGTGAGGATTTCATCTTGAGAAGGCTGCTTGAAAGAGAAGGCATTAGAGCCAGGCCTCAAGAGGAAAGGAAACATTACCCCCAAAGACCAGTAAATCTACAGGAGATGGGAGCCACACCCGGAGGGCTTGAGTCATCATCTCTGACAGAGGATGAGGAGACGGTGGCCAAGGAAGCCAGGTGTTAGCAGAGGTGGGAGAGGGTGGCTTCCCTTTTCAGCTGTGCCGGGCATAGGCTTGGCCCTGCAGCAGCCAGTAAAGATGTTAGGGTTCATGTAGGGGTACTCTGTCTAGACTACACCTGGCTGATAGCTAGTGATGAGTGGCTGCTGCCCAGAGGTTGGAAGGAGGCTAAGGCCTGAAATGAATTGAAGATGAACAGAGAGAAGGGTAGGCTCCAGGTTCTGTGGAATCCCTGACTAGAGGACTTACTTCCTCATGGCCCAGAATACCATCCTCTGCCCAGAACACAAATAACCTGTCCCTTGGGAACAGGGAGATAGAAAATGTGGGTGGTATGTGCCAGTGGGTCACTGAAGACACAAATGCCATTCAAATGCCCTGATTACCTCCCTTCAGGAGGGGCTCATCAGCTGTAGTTTAATGCATTGCAACTTCAGAGAAGGCAGGTACTGAGCCTAGGGTCATGCAGCACATCGTCTATCTCCCCTGTATCCACCTGCTTTGGAACTTTAAGGTCTTATCACCCATACCTGTTGTCTCCACAGGGAGTCGTGAGGCTGCCTTCACATATGCCATCACCGCTGCAGGCGTGGCCCATGCCGTCACTGCTGCCTGCAGCCAGGGCAACCTGAGCAACTGTGGCTGTGACCGTGAGAAGCAAGGCTACTACAATCAGGCAGAAGGCTGGAAGTGGGGAGGCTGCTCTGCTGATGTGCGCTATGGCATTGACTTTTCCCGACGCTTCGTGGATGCTCGTGAGATCAAAAAGAATGCCAGGCGTCTCATGAACCTCCATAACAATGAGGCAGGCAGAAAGGTAGCACATGGGCGTGGTGGGCATGGCGGCCATAGGGGGCATTATACCTGCCTGCAGAAATTCTTGGATCCTCTTCCTGTCATTTCTGTATCCCTTCGCAACCTCAGACAGTCCCTCTGGCTTATCTATAGGTGTGACACCTAGGATTTAGACACGTGGGACCCATTTCTATGCAAAGCATGAGATGGGCCTGGTTGGGGACCTGCAGATGGGCTAAAGGCCTCAGGCTGTAACAGTCCACATCCTGGCTCTAGGGGCCAATCAATCAATCAAACAAACCCCAAACCAAAAAACAAACAAAAAACCCGGATAGGGGTAGAAGGGAGATTACTGTCTTGGAATAGGCAGATACAGTCAGCTATGGGCTCTTCTGGAAGAGTCTGCATGTGGTTTGCATATGGGTGGGATAGCATGAGGCCTAGAGTAGAAAACAGTCAGGTCAGGACACACTAGGGAAGAAGTCAGAGTGAGCCTGGCTGCTACAGGGAGATGAGGGCCCCAGATACTGGGCTAGGAGGAGCAGCTACCACGGCGGCAAGATGGCCCGAGATAGGGCAGCCAACCGAGCAGAACATACACTGGATCTGGCTCCTCAGCTCTGGGGGCTGCACCCATCCCTGCAGGGCCTGGGGGCTTCTGGGATGAACTGGCCTTTCCAGGCAAAGAAGAGTCAATGAGTCTTCAGAGAATATGGCTGGGACCAGTATCTTATCTATTTATTCAGATAGCACTCTGCCTTTTTTCTGTGCCAGGAAATAGAGAGGAATCTAACTAGCTAGGGGCTCTGGGATCACCGAAGGGTATAAAGGGCCTAGGAGTCCAGGGGAAGGTACAGAAGCTCCGTGGAGGAGGTGACTTAGGAGTATGATCTTGAAGGGCATTCAGGGAAAAGGCAAGGCTGACCCTGGTGGCTGCGAGCACTTCCATCCAATAGGAGCAGGATAGGTGGATGAGTCAGGCCCAAGGAAGCAGGAGCTGTCATAGAGTAAGATGAGGGTTGACTTTGATGTGGGGAGGCCCCAGAGGGGGCTGTAAGACTGTGGTGACAAACAGATGAGGAAAGAATGGCCCTGTGGCCTCCAGTTCACTCACAGAGAGCCACATATCTCCAGACAAAGGCTGGTTCAGAGCACAGTCCTCCTGGCAGGGAGGCTGAAGAAGGGGCCTCTAACATGGAGGAGAGGCAAAGGGGACCCTCATAGGGGCCCCTTGAGTCTCTCCAATGGCTTGTTTCTGAGTAGACTTTTTTTTTTCCTCTTGAAAGGAAGATTTTACTATCCCCCATTTGCAGAAAAGGTTAGTAAGCCCCAGGGAAAGTTGCAGCAGAGCTGGCCAAGTGGCCCCTCAGGCCTGAGTTCTGGTCACTGTTCATAGGGATTCCAGGTGAAGGACCATCTGAGGACCAGCTAAGTATCTCCATTTTAGGGCTGGGATTGATCTGTAAAGAGGTGCAAGGGGTTAAGGCTGGAATGGCCCCTGGGGATATGGGAAACTGGAGGCTGGTAGTGAGCTAGGGACCAAAATGAAGGATAAGGGATGAGTCCTGGCAGCAGTTGGCTGAGAAGACAAGGGTGTAGGAACAGCCCAGACACCATACTAGGGGCTTGAAGGAAAGCAGAGTCATGAACCAAGGGAGAAGAGGCTGCAGGAGAGCAGGATAGGTGGCGGCTGGTTAGGAATAGGGAGGTCATAGGGAAAGGCTGTTAGAGGATCAGTGGTACCCAGGCATGACAGCACAATTCACTGAGGCTGGGATGGATTGTGAGTTTTAGGCTAGCCTGAGCTACATCACAAGACCCTGTTTCAAAAAGAAAAAAGAGCCAGATTTGGCGGTATATGCCTCTAATCCCAGAACTCAAGAGGCAGAAGCAGGCAGATCTCTGGTAGTTTGCGGCCAGCCTGGCCAACATAGTAAGTTCCAGACCAGCCACATACCCTCCCTCAATAGAAATAGTGATTAAAGGTCACAGTCCCCACACCACCTCAATCCTCAGTTGTTTAGGAATTGGCCCCATCTGCTGCTGACCTTTAGTTTGTTTCTCCATTGGCACAATGGATGCTGGATACTTTGATGGATGCTGGATACTTTGGCAGACTCTTCCACTTACTCCTCTAGTGTGTCGTGTTCCCCCCCTCCACCCCCGCCAGGGAGCTGTGAGCAGACTTTGGCCTAAACACCCAAAAGCCATCTGGTGGCTGCATGCAAGCCTTTTCTCCCAAGCAGCTCTAGCTGTGGTGTGTGTGCGTGTGCGTGTGTGTGCGTGTGTGTAAAGGGGGTGGGGGGAGCTGAGTTGTCAGGTGCTCCAGGGCTGGGACTGGACGTACCATAGAGTATCAGACAGATGTCTCAAAGCACCTCGGACTCACAGTAGAAACAGGACAGACTCGTGTGCTCTCATTGTATCATTGAAAGCTGACATCAAGGTGTGGTGGGGCCATGCTCTCTCCAAAGGCTCTGGGAGGTGGGGGTGGGATCCTGTTAACCTTGACTGATTTCTAGAGATCCCAGAATTTGTTGGCTTGTGAGTGTTGTTCCAGCCTCTGCTGCTGACTATGTGGCCTCTATTAAGCCATTTTCTCTTCTGTCTCATAGGAGGGCACTCACTGCTTTCTGGGACAGATGGACACAGTTCCATTTCACTTTTTTCTGGTCCCATTGATGTCACTTCTGACATGTCCTGTGATACGAGTCATGGGCAGCAGCCTCCACCTTCTCACCCCCCATTCTCCTCAGGCTGGAAGGTCTGGGATGAGATGAGATGGGCTCAGAGCGCAGCTCACCACAGCCACCAATCCAGCCCTTCTTCTCTTCTTCCAGAGACACCTCATGGGCTGTGCGGGTCACTAGAGAGAGGTCCCCCACCCAGTGTCTGAGCAGAAGGAGGCTGTTCCCAAAGAATACTCAGATGTGAGGGAGCCAGGTCAATAGTTTTGTCCCTTCGTGGACCCCACCCAAGTGTAGAGCAAGGGCAATAGGCAGATGGAGTGGATGCCTGAGAAGATGGAATCTATGTTTTTCCCCCCTCTATTCAGATATGGTGATGGCCAGGGTTGTTCCTGTGGGAGGGTCGGGTGCTGTGCTCAGGACAGAACTGGGATCATTCATTCCATTGATACCCACTAGTTTAGAAGCTGTTGCTCGGGGCTAGGGGATAGCAGCCTATCAGCTGGCTACAGGCCGTGTCTGACAAAGAAAAGTATTTGGCAGTGGTGCCAGGTGGACTTATTATTCCCATTGTGCAGATCTGATGGGGGAGGGGAACCCACGCCAAGCCCACTGTGTGGCTACTGCTCTGGGGCCAGCAAGACCCACAGCTATTCCTGGGCCCAGAGTCAGAAAAAACAGCAGGCAAACACCATGATCCTACAGTTCGGAGATCTCTGGAGAGGCCAGGCCACCCATCTGCTCAGGAAACTAACTCAACTGCTCCTAAGCTGAATGTGAGACACCTTCCCCATCCAAGCCTCCCCTGCTGGAATAGAGGGATGCTAGACTCCCCTGGGCTATCTATCCAACCTTCTCCTAAAGGACTTTGTCACCAGCCTCATGACTCCCCTAGCCTGGTCAAAAGGAGTTGCTATGCGAAAGGCCCTGGATCTTCCATGTCAACCCTTCCCCTGGGTGCAGTAGGCACCTCCATGTCAACCCTTCCCCTGGGTGCAGTAGGCACCACACTCCTGTGTGTTGGAGAAAACCACACCTACAGAGCAGTCAACCTCAGGCAGGAGACCCCTTCTGCAACCTGCAGGTGTCTCCTGAGCTCCTGGGCTGGTCTCAGTGTCCCAAGCTCCTGGCTGTCCCTGGCGCCACCGCTGCTGTCGCTCTAATGGCGAGGGCTCTGGAGAAGGAAACAGCACATTCTTGAATCCTGTGATCACTTTCCGGCGAGGCTCCAGCTCAGGGGACCCAGCCAAGCGAGGATTTGGCCCCTCATTCTGCAAACACCTGCCCAATCAACTCCATCTGTCCTTGTCACCAGCAAGGCAGTGCAGGAGCAGATGTCCTCAGGCAGGCAAGGTAGAAGAGAACAGTAGGCTACAGATCCATGATGAGTCTCAGGAGCAATGGCCTAGGCAGAGTGTCCAGCAGGCCACAGTGACATTGATAGCCAACTACTGGCCTGTATGGCCCCAATCTGGACCCCCTCTGGTCTCAGCCGTTGGAGGAGAGTTGTCAGGCCCTGAGTGAACCTGTTGCTCCTGCCTGGGACCTGGAAGGGCCAGACTAGCTAGTTGGTGGGCAGGGCACTTACCAGGTTTGAGGCAGACTAATAGAAGGGGACAGAGCCAAACAGAGCTGAACCAGAGACAGGAGAATCACCGAGATGGATGAAGGATGGAGGAATGTTAGGAAAAGGCATGAGACAGTGCTGGCCTGACTCTCAGGCCTTTCCGGCCCATCTACTCTACCCAGCTGGAATTCACACTTCCCCATTCCCTCTGCATGAAACCTGGGCCAGTCCTGCCTCAGTCTCTCCCTTCTGAGCCCAGCTTCTCTGGTCCTTGCTGCAGGCCATTATTGACTTAGCTGGAGAATAATCATGAGGATACCTGCCCAGGATGCATTTAGCAAGGGGAGATGTAGAGCCCCACCTTCCTCTGAATCTCAGCAGCATTTCCAGCTCCCTGCCTATCTAATGGGCTCCTACCCCTCCACCCACACCCACCATAAGCATCACCTTCTCCAGGAAGCCCCTTCAGTTACCAGTAGGTAATGGCACACACTTGGTTGCTTCTCACAGTTGTGGTCTGGATGAGAATGGCCCCTACAGGTTCATATGTTTGAATAATTGGTTGCCAGTTGGTGGAACTGTTTGGAAAGGATTGGGAGGTGTGGTTTTATTGAAGGAGATGCGTTACTGGGGACGGGCTTTGAGGTTTCAAAAGACTGTCTGTATTCCTCATTGTTCTCTTTGTCTCATGGTTAGGTATCAAGATAAGAGCCCTGCAAAGTTGTAAGCTCCCACAGGCCCTGGGACTTATGGGTCTGTTTCCTCCTGAGGTCCTCTGTGAGGTTCAGGGAAGGTGCCGAGGTGGAGGTTCTTCCTTTCACTCACTGTTTTCATCCATCCATCCATTCATTCACTCACTCACTCACTTGTGGAGACTTCTTGTCTAAGGCAGAGCTAGGGCTAACAACAGGTGCCCTTGACAGTGAGTTCTACCCTGGGGGTGGGGCTAGGGGCCATGTGCCGGAAGACGCAGGCTGTGAAGGTGAGGCCAGTGAAGCAGGGACAACTGACAAATGGCCCCTCGGGAGCCACAGGGCTGCAGCTAACAGTAATTCCCCATCTTTCATCAGGCCGTCTGGCAGGACTCTTTCGATCTGGGTAAATGAATACCTGGGGTCAGGGCTGGCTCTGGGAACTGGCTTTCCTGAGCGAGAGAGAGGCCCAAGGAAAACACAGGGTTGCACCCATCCTGGGCCCCATGCCTCTGGGAGAAAGAACAGCAACCGGCTAGGCCTGGCTGTTGGCTTCCCAGAGGATGGCACGACTGGGCCCCGCTGACCCGTGCCCTCACCCTCCCAGTTCCCTTCATCACTGGCACGCCAGGCTGTCATTAAGCAGCTGGCTGTTAAGCTCTGACTGCATGCCAGGCCCTGCACCAGGCATGAGGCGGTGGCAGAGAAATGGAGACACCGAGGACCTGTGCTTATTATTAATCACCTGCTGTTGCTGGGCCTCTCCCAGCACAACGTCCCTACTTGCTGCCCTGCATGTGGGCCCCTGTCCCACTTCCTCATCGGGGCTGGATTTAACCAAATAAGTTTGATCACCGGTACACCATACTTTACTGAGTACGCACATGGGAACTCATTTTTAGCAGCTTAAACGAATGTGCCTATAGAGGAGGCACAGGGAACTAGGGAACTCTGGGGAGCACCTTGCTTCTTCCATTCCCCGCTGAGCCTCTACTCTGTTGCTTGTAGGTTCTGGAGGACCGAATGAAGCTTGAATGTAAGTGTCACGGTGTGTCGGGCTCATGTACCACCAAAACCTGCTGGACCACGCTGCCCAAGTTCCGTGAGGTGGGCCACCTGCTCAAGGAAAAATACAACGCAGCCGTGCAAGTGGAGGTGGTGCGCGCCAGCCGCCTGCGCCAGCCCACCTTCCTGCGCATCAAACAGCTGCGCAGCTACCAGAAGCCCATGGAGACGGACCTGGTGTACATCGAAAAGTCGCCCAACTACTGTGAGGAGGATGCTGCCACGGGCAGCGTGGGCACACAGGGCCGCCTGTGCAACCGCACCTCTCCCGGCGCTGACGGCTGCGACACCATGTGCTGTGGCCGTGGCTACAACACGCACCAATACACCAAGGTGTGGCAGTGCAACTGTAAATTCCACTGGTGTTGCTTCGTCAAGTGCAACACATGCAGCGAGCGCACCGAGGTCTTCACCTGCAAGTGAGGCTGCCGTGCAGGCGCACACTGCGCCTGCCCACCCCGCGGCCCTCGCCATTTTGCACATCTCTCTTTGCTTCTGGAGCTGCCAGCTGTGGGCACAGGAGGGTAGAGTTGGGGGTGGGGAGTTCAGGGGTACACCAGGCTCCTTCCTACCAGCTCTGTCCCCTTTAGAGGCACGGCAGTGCCCTGACCTGTCCAGTATCAAAGACCAACTCAATGGTCTGGTACTCAATAGAGACAAATTCCTTTGGGACGTTGAACCTCAAAGTGACCACAAGACTCTCTGAGGGTCACCTCCCTGCCTGGTGGCTGGACAGAGAAAGGCCACACCCACCAGTCACACTCAAAACTGTTTTCTGGGCTGTGCCCTGCCAGCATCGGGCAGTGTAGATGGATCTTGACAAAATTATTTATGTTTTCTTAGCATCAGATGAGGACTCAGTACTAACGACCGGGTAGCCAGACCTAACTTTATTCAAGGTTGTCCCACCACCATCTTCTTTTACTCACTTTTCCCGCCCCCTCCCTTTAGGGTCCTCTGCTTCTTGCAAGATCCAGGGATGTCAGGGTTGGCACTGAGGCTAGCTGGTGTGGGGGGGGACTCCTCAGCAGCACCCTGGGAGGGGCTTGTTGGGTCTACAGGGCCTGAGATGGTCATCATCCATTCCATTTGGAAACTGTCATACAAATCAAATGTGGCTTGTGTCAGGTTCCAGGCATGCCTCTCCCCTTTCCTAGCCCTTCACCCTCCCAACCCACTGCCAGCCTCCAGTTTACAAATCCCTCTCTATTCTGGAGCCAACCTAATCCCCAAGATTGCCCCCACAGGTTCAGGAGAAGTCAGGGATGGTTGCCCCACGTGACTGATGGACAAAGAGTAATCTGAATATTTACTAGCAACCCCGTGGCTCTGTGAACTATTCCCCTACAGCCCCATCTAGCCCAAACGGCCAAAGTGATGGGAGGCTGTACCCTCTTCTAGTGCCTCGGGGTTTTTGTAGTTATTTTTTTTCCATTCTGACCCTGATGCCAGAGAATCGGCATTCAGAATTTACGGCTGTATCTGCCAGGCCCCTGCCTACTATTCACAGACCCCTGCTTGAGGGTCCTCACATCATGAGGACATGGGACCCTCAAGCAGAGGCCAGTGGGAGGTTTGATGCCCTCTTTCCTCAGGATCTTCCAGACAGGGATAAGAGCTCAGACCTGGGCATATCTCTTCCTCTCTTCCACAGCACATGGCAGGGGTAAGGAATTGCCAGGCCTGGCACAACTGCCCACAGCCTCCCTACACTAAGGTGTTTTCATAGCAGAAGTCCCTGGGAATGTGGGGTTTGGTGGCCACCAAGCCAGGTGGCCTAAACATTGACCTAAGGGAAAGTGACTCCTCTTTGCTCTGGCCTTGCATCCAGCTGTGTGATCCTGTCATGTCAGGATGTTCCAAGCCTCTGGGCTGCTGGAGATATCCCACCCTGATCCCAGCCCCATCTCCTCACCCCAAGTCCTGGGATGCCCAAGTCCATAGCTCCCTGTGAGGAGCCTGGTTAACTTATATTGTTATATAGCGTCCCCGTTTGTCATGTCTCTTAAGTTATTGTGACCTACACTGGGTACTGGAGGGGATGGGGGATGGCTTTGGCTGCTGTCCCCCAAGCCAGGCTCCTCCTTCTGCTTGAAACAAACCCTCGGGGCCCCTGATGCCACCGAGGCAATTCGCACTGTCCCTTGGCTGCCAGGTACCTGCGCCTGCACTCGCTCAGCCGCAGACCTTGCCTAGGGGAGGGAGGTGGTTAGTGGACCCAGGCAGGGTACTGGCTGTCCCAATGCTGTGTGCTGGGGTGGAGGTGGCCGGGCACCACATGTCCTTGAAGTGCCCTACTTCTGATGGGCTGTGTTGCTGCCTCTTCTGGAGGGGAGCACTTGGCCCCAATAAAAGCTGGAATCAGAAAAGTATGTGTGGAGTCTCCATGGGATGACCCTCCAGTTCTTGCCCTGAGGGTGGGGACGGACACACACTGCTCACCAATGCTTAGCCCATTTCCTTTACCTCCTCTGATTAAGGGGCCTGCTTCCTTCCATTCCGTACTTGAGGCCCTTGGCCAGACTCACCTGGAACCATCAGGCTTGCCAGGTAGCCAACAAGCATTCCTGGATATATGGGTATGCACAGGCCGTGAGGCTTCTCTAAAAGGATTCAGGCTCTGAGGACACAAGGCCTAATGGTCTGATGTCCAGGAATTAGCCACACACAGGTCCGGGCTCAATATACCCTCAGCTGGAGGGGGGGTAGAAGGCCCAGTCTCTACCTCCATTCCCTTCTGACTTAGGCCTGAGGACCTGGGGTCTCCCCAACTGTTTGAGGTGAACTTATAGGGACCTTAGAGTTTCACAGGGCCTGAGCCTAGAGTCCTTAGGGACTTGCAACCCTAACTGATTGCCTGGCCACGGTCTGTGGTGACCATGCACTGCCTACAGTGAATAGCATTTTAACCCAGGGTCAGAAGGCATGTGGCAGGGCTGGTTTGGCCACTGCCCACTGTCCTGGGAAGCTTGGCATTGGGTGAAACTGCTGATCCAGCAGCCAGCCATGTGCCCTGCAAGGCACCCACAGGACATGCATTAGATCCAAGTCTCCTGGAGGAGCCTCTAGCTGCGCTTTTCAAAATGGGGTCTGTGGGACCCTGAATCTGACCTTTATTCTCTCCTGGTGCATGGGAAGAAAGCCTTGATATGATCCTCCATGAGGCACAGCCTCAGTATCCCCATCAGAGAGCAAGAGGTGGCCCAAAGTTGGGGCTTAATGAGCTATAGGCTAAAGTATGCCTGGGGCCCAGGCCAGGGCTGGGCAGGCTGGCAGGAAGCCCTGGGTCCCCATGAGGCAGTCATCAAATCATCAGTGGTGGCTGCAATGGAGCGCAGGGTCCGGCTACTCCCACATAGCCAGGAATGAGGAAGGAGCCCTGAGAATGCCCTGGCCCGGGTGCCCAGACTGTACTTATTTCTTGGCTGCGATTCAATCCCAACCCGGCTTCCCAGGGCCAGGGCACGCATCCTTGGGGGCCCTGCCTGAGGCGTGGAGTCCACACTGCCTGGCCTGGCCCCAGGCTCTACCTTAAGGCACTGTGAGAGCATTCACCTGGGCCAGCCCAGGTGTCCCCGGTAGCTTTTTGTCATCCTTCAAGCAACACCTCCTTCTCCTCAGTTCTAGTCAACCCTGTTCTTGCTGGGTACTGCCCATCCCAGGGGCCTTTCTTCTAACATGCCTAGCCCTTCCCTCCCTAGAATGGCTTACCTTCTGTGCCCCAGAACACAGAGGCTGCCTGGCAACAAGAATCACGTGAACTCCAGAAAGGATTTGGGGACACTGGTACTGGGGAGCCTGGAGTTATATAGTAAAAGCTAGCCCACCACCCCTGCTCCTTCACATCTCAAGCCCTGCCCTATTCTGACCTCCTAGGGCTCTAGTCATGTGCCCTATCCCCCACTCCAGTTCCAGGGCAGGAGGGAGTCCAGGAAGAAATGCTCACAGGTAAGGGAGGCAGCCATCAGAGAGGAGGAGGCACCTAACAGATCTTCCCTATTCAGATATCAGAAGACAAATGGTCCATAGCACTAACCCCCAGGCTCCCTCTTCCTCTGAGGACACCCTGACCATAAGCATGACGGTCCAGCCAGCTCAGGGCTACCTGCATGCTTCCTTTCCTTACTGTGTTCCTCTGGGACATTCTTTCTCTTACCGTCTCCCATCCTACATCCCACACCCTCCTTTTTAGGTCACCTGAGCAAGCTCACCACTTCATCTTTGTCCTTGTCCCATAGGTGGGCAAGGGGTACCATGCCCTGCTGCCCTGCAGACTGAATCTTCGTAAGCCAAGGAGTCTATTGAACCTGGAGCACACCCCCTTTCTTAGGTAGCCTACTGCTACCTACAACTTTACACCCCTTCCCATGCAAATTCTCATTTACAAATGGATCAACCAAGACCCAGGAATTATGGGAAAACATCTAGATGAGAGCCAGAGCCAAGATTTAAACCCAGGTCTTCTGGGGTTTTCTTTCTCTGCAACTCATATTCTCCTAGCTGGGGATATGCAAGTTCAAGGATGTCATCTAAGATCACACAGCAGGAAATGAATGGCTGAGACAGGTTTCCGAAGAGAAACACTAACCACATCATCCATCTCTAAGAACAGGGCAGCAAAGACTAGGTTAAGAAGCAGCAGGCAAGATCTAGGTTAGATCTCTCAGTGAACTGGAGAGAGTTCAAGAGAGTGTAGCCGTGGGACACCCTCTGTAATAAAGGGAAGAAGGGGAGGTGTTCTGGGTGGATAGGCAGAGCTGTGGTCTAGGGCCTGGAGTGGCAAGGAGGCTGTAGGTAAAGGAATGGGAGGGGCGAATGGAAATGGGTCTCTGGCTATTCTAAGGGAAGATCAGGAGTCCCTCCCTAAGCAGAATGGCAGACCCTGCCTCAGGTTCCTGAATCACTATCAGAGAACCAGGACATACAGTTGCTGCTAGTGGAGACCTCCGGACGAATACCTCTGTCATTCTCCCTGGGCCCACAGCTGTGACTGAATCTACTTGTTCATCAGGTCCTTGAACTTGAAGGACCGTGTGACTGAGGGCCACTCAACTGTGTATCCCAGTACAGAACTCAAATAAGCTTGATGCCACAGCAATGGCCAGGAAGAACCTGGAGGCAGGTTGTCTGAAGAAGGCACTGAGGGGCTAAACTGGAGACAGGCCTACCCCACCTCCAGAAACAAGGAACCAGCATTAGGGAGGTTGCCTGGTGTCCTCTTTTGTTGGGCCATTGCACCACGTGGCCTTTCAAGGAGGCTACAGGTAGGGATTGAGGGTTCTCTCACCCCACCTACAGGCAGTGGTCTAGCAGCAGGGCAGCAGGGTGGCCCCATCTCCAGGGGCCAGAAACAGATGTCCTTCCTAGACAGCTGGTCCCTCCTGGGTGAGCAGCCTGAGGGTAACTTAAAGACCCTGATTATTATTTTTTTTTATGAGCCCCGTAAAAGGGCCATGGCTAAACCCCTGGAAGCCCCTGATGTGGGCTGTCTTAGGCTCAGCCCCCAGCTCCCTGCAGAAGCTACATTTAGTTGGATGCTCTGCTGGCCCCTCCCGGCTACTGAAAAGCCAGCTAGGAGCCTTTGCTTCTGACCCTTCCCTGGCTTCTGGATCCTGAGCACCATCTTTTCCTGTGGGGCATAGGACATAGCATCTACACTGTCTCGAGTCTTTTATTTCTTCATTGACAAGGTCTTTGGTGCCTGGAACTTTGTGGACCTCTGTGAGGGCTCAGTGCTGAGTCTGAAATGGGGATCTTCCCTCAGAGTCTCAGGCTGGGGGAAGTGAGGCAGAGTGTTTCTGTGGTCCCTGAGAGCAGTATGGGAGAGTTGGGAACATAAGGCTGTGGAAGCGCTGTAGTGGCCTGCTGAGACAGGCATCAGAAGCAAGCAGAAGGAAGGGTGGGGGAGGGGAGGAGGAGGACATAAGGAGCTGAGGTAAACTGAGTCAATTGGGTGGGGGGGTTAGAGTTTGGAGAGTTAGAAAGCTACTCTGAGCTGATGAATTTCCAGAAAGTTCCATAAATATAGAAGGCAACTTAGCTTTTTGAGAGCTCCATAGGCTAAGATTTGCCAAAAAGGTTTCCCCCATCTCCTGGCAGCTTGCAATTTGGTGACCCTCTGGGCAAAGAGCCTGCTTTCTATTGCCCCATACCCCCAGGCTGCCCGTGGGCTACCACCATGAGAGAGAACATTGCCTGAACCTAAGAGCCATCAGACTTGGGGAGGATGAGGACCCCAGGCTGTGGACTGTCTTCTGGTGGTTTTAGAGGGACCCACAGACCTCAAAGACACTCTACAAGAAACATTCATGTTACTCCTTGGGCCACAGTTTCCCTGCCCAAGGGAGTCGGTATCTCATTAATTCCCAGGACTATCTGAACCCAGTGCAGCACTGAGCAGTCTGCCCAGGCTGGTTCTATGTGTCCCCCTTACACTAACAAAGCCACTGTCAAAGGCTGTGAGCTTTTATAAACCAGACTGAAGGATGGGATGCTACCTGCCAACATATCAGTGTCTCTGACTGGTGAAAGGGTGAGCCACCCAGACAAGAGGGATTGATTCCATCTTAATGACAAATATCGTGGAGGGGATGGCAGTGCAAAGACAGCTGAGTCACTGGGACATCATGGGAACAGGTCAGGGAGTGGCATCCCCCCGTATTAAGGTCCCATTATAATGGGAAGTGTTGTGATATCAGGGTCTGTAGGTGTTTCTCATCTTGGGGACTTTGAGATGGACCAAGAGGTCTAGTTGGGGACTGTAGATGACCTCAGGCCACAGTTCCCAGGTCTGCTGAGCCTGAAGAAGTAGACTCCCGTCACTAGAAGAACACACAGAGTGTGATCACCACAGGAAGGCGAGAGCTGTTCTGACTGTATGGTTCTGAGGTCCCATGAGGCTATGTTCTCAGGCGCAAGGTGTCAATAACCTCATTCCTGCCAGGTCAGGGAGGCAGTGCTGAGAGGCTCGGGGAAGGTCAGTGTGACCAGGACCCCTGGCCCTGACCTTGCCTGCTTCTTGGCACCAAAAGCGTCTTGCCTTCTTTCCCTTACCCATGATTCCACGGGGAGTCAGGATAAAGCCAGGACAGTGCTCTGAAGACCCAGAAAGCATAGGTGGCATGAGGACATGCAGTTCGTGTAGTTCAGAATGACCGGCACCTAGGGACTAAATGTGTAGATGGGTTAAGTAAAACTGGGAGGGCTGGAGACAGGCTGCAAGGCTGGGGTCGAGCACATGCGTGGAGGAGATAAGAAGGCAGGGGGTAGATGGCACGCTAGGCAGAGGGACCCTTCAGCTGTTCTGAAGGAAAGGAGAAGGGGTAGTGAGACATCATCCAGAGTGGAGTCTACCACACTGGCTCAGGTATGGTGTGGCCATAGTGGGTACAGTTGGATTCTGTGCATATTTTGTAGGCAAAGACATTTCTAAGAGTAGTGTAGACAGGCTCTGGATGGATCCCAGAGAGGACAAGGCCAAAGGAGGCTGACAGCTCCCCAGCTATCTCTCAGGTGCGTGCCAGTTTCATCTTCGGGGGATGGAGAAGAACCAGAGTAAAGGCTTGCCTCTTGCTCAGGGTGAGGGTTGTAGGCACATGACCTTCTTCAACCTCTGTGATCTGCAGGCTGAAGAGCAGACTTGGTCCTGGAGATGGGTTGAGATGAGGGTCTCTGCACTGGGCGGAGCTCTGAGGCAGGCTTCATCATGGCTGGCTATATGACACTGGCCCCACTTTGCCTCAGTGTCCTACTCCGTTAGGGCCTTTTCTTTAGGCCAAGATGTGGTGGAGGAATGTCGGGTCCTGGGATGTATCAGAATGAGGATGGTGTTATCTCAAGGCAGCAATGGGGTTTGCCTGGAGGATTAGCAGTTAGAGTGTGAATAGCAGTTTACAATTGTTCTTTTGGTTTTTCTCTAGACCTGAAGTCTTGTGTCTACAGTGTGCTGCAGTGTCTTTTGGGAATAGCAGCCCCTTCCCCTCAGGGGACTCTCTGGGACTACTCTGAGACACTCCACCCTCATAGGCCCTCTATAGTCTCCGGACTGTGAGCTACACTGCAGCCTGGAGAACCAGAGTCTGACCTGAGGATGCAGACCACTCTAGGCAACTGGCTATAGAGAGCATCCATCCATCAGAGAGCTGCCTCCTGACACCAGCCCAGCATAACCGCTGGCTTTTGCGGCACACTCGGAGAGCCCCCCTTCACCAGGCTACCCTTCTGGTCTTGCAAGGATATCACTTGATGGGAGATGGTGTTCAAATCCTTCAGGTCCCTCTTCCCCTTACACATCTGGGTGTGCACAGCCCTGGAGAACTAAATCTCCCTTGTGAACCACCCAGATGGGCAACATCAGCCTGTCACCATTTTCCAATCCCTCCTCCCTCACTGACAGCGAAGTCAATGCTTGGCATGCTACAGAGGCCAAACCAGACCTTGCATCAGGCAGTGGGTTGGGAGGGCTCCCCACAGGGATGGGACCCAAAACGCTTCTATTTTTAGCCTCAAGGGGTAAAGTAAAAAGAACCTCAACCCCAGCACATTCAACATGCTTAACAAATATTTGTTTTTATTCTTAAAAGAACTTGGATGGCAGATAGCTGGTTTGGAGACTGAAGTGAGTGCCTGCTTGAATGCAGGGACTCAGAAGAAGTCTCCACTGTCCCCAAAGCTGTCTGCCTGACACAGCCACATTCCAGGGAGACCACAGTGAACTACTAAATGGCCAACTTTTTCTGAAGCCAGCAGGAAACTTGCCTTTCACCCTTAGCCCATTCCTGTCCCCCACCTTGACCCTGATGCCCAGCACCTCTTCTTCCTCTGGTTGTGCCTTGGGTATCCCAGGCCCTAAGGTTAACCAGACATCTTTTTCTATAGGAGCCTGCCTGCTGGGAACCCCCTGCAGTGTAGGGCTACTGTCTCTTACAAGAATGAAGACATCTTTTATTATGGTGCACCCCACTGTTCATCTCCTGAGCTATAGTCAAGGAAAATGGTGATGTTTGATAATGAGGATTGCCCTGTATTTTTCTGAGGATCCAACCAAGGAGCTCTGGTCTCAGGAAGGGTGTGAGAAGTTTAGATGAACCTCCATACTAGATGAAACAACATGGACCCACCTCAGAGAGAAGGCCCTTGCTCCCTGGAGCCCTGGAATAAATGGCTACAATCTAGGGCTTCAAAGTAACAGCCATTCCTCTGAGGCAGATGTTTGAAGTATACAGTGCAGAAATCTGTCCACTGCAAGGATGGGTCTTCCCTATTTAGCTCGGCTCAGGAACCAAGGTGTCCCTGTTTATGGCTGCATTGGCACAATCTTCAAGGACATCTTCACACACTCCTTTATTCCTATACGTAGTTGCCTCTGCCTGTCCTTAGCCTGTCTCTGGGCTTTCACATAGGAGTTATTAAGATCATGCCAGGAACCACCTATGAAATGCTAGGTAACTCTCAGCATCCTAAACAGAATAGTATGTACCATCCAGGGGAAGATTCCTGGTTTTGGGGATGGGGTTAATGTTTCTCTGAAGGCTGTGACTCTCAGCCTCCTACAGACCACCCAGGCTCTCTTGGACTGAGCGTTAAGAGTGGCTAACAAAAGGTGCAGACCTGAGCTGGGCCGGGTTTAGTATGGTTCTACAGTGTTGGTGTCAAGGCCATGTCCAGCAGCTAGTGGCTTTGTCCTACTCTCCTGTATGAGTACTATCAAACCTCCATCAGGGACTACAAAAACCTCCCCGCACACCTCCTCACCCACCCATGGAGCAGGGAAGCTTGTGATAAGCTTCCGTACTGTTCCCTGGAAAGAACCGAGGCTCATCTCTGTAGTAGGAGGTTTTTGGCCCTGACTTTTGGGCCTAGCCTTAAGGTTTAGACCCACAGACCCACAGACCCCCCAGAGACACACAGATGTTTACAATAGTTTTCAGCTGATCGGCCTAAGGCCCAGGCATATAACTTGCTAGCTCTCTCCCCTTCATCTAACCCATGACTCTTAACCTGTTCAGCCATGCGGCTAGGTACCTTTTCTCACAGTAGCTTGGTTGTCCTCTGCTTCTTCCGGCTTCTCTCTGGCCTTCTGCTCTGTGCTTCCTGTTCTCAGTTTTCTTAGTTTGGTAGCCCCGCCCACACTTCCTGCCTGCCTTTGGCCAATCCATGCTTTTTATTAAAGTAGGTGGGACAATTATTTACAATGTAACAACATAATCTCCCACACATCTCAGTCACTCCAGTCTCATTAAAATGGATCTATCCGTTGTCTCTGTCTTTCTGCCCACTGTGTCCTTGTTGACACTCATGGAGACCTTAAGAATGTGGAGATTAGGCCTCTCTGGCTCCTTCAGGTCTACACTTGCCCTTTGCCCCTTTCAGTTGTTAGTGGAGAAGACCTAACTCTGGCCTGTCTACCTTCTTCCTCTGTCTGGGTTCTCCCTCTGAAGCTGTCTCGCCCCACCCACAGGCTGCCCTTGAAACCATTGTCCCTGCTGGACTGGGAATGGTGGCTGGCTTCTCACCACTGCTGCTCAGGACAGAGCCTAGGGCACAGTAGGAATGTGGCGTGTTGAGTCAATGTATGGTGTTTTCCACCCATTGGTTCAACAGCGAGAGGATCCCAGAAAGTAAATGTACCTAAAGACAAACCAAACCACAAAATAGGACTGCTAGTGCCTTCCTTTGCCCTGTGTGGGCAGGTCTGTCCTAGAGGGTCACAGCAGCAAATGCCCCAGACCTCCCAATGAGTGAAAGGATGAGCCAGGCATGGTGGTACCCACCTGTAATCCCAGCACTCCGGAGGCTGAGGCAGGAGAAGCACCTAGAGTTTAAGGCCAACCTGGGTTATGTAACCAGCCTGTCTCAAAAAAGCAACCACCAACTACGGTCTAAAGAGATGGCTCAGCTGGTAAGAATGCTTGTTGTGTAAGCACAAGGATCCTCAGGATCTAAATTAAAAGCCAGATGTGATGTGTGCTTGTCTGTAACCTCAGCACTGTCTGGAAGGGAAATTGAGGTTGCTGACCCTCCTAGCTGCAATTCAGGGAAAGACCCCACTTCAAGAGAAGGCAGATTGATAGCGCAAGATATCGCACATCTTCCTCTGGCCTCCCCATGCATCTGTACCCGTCCCATACACATATAATACATATATACACTCACAATATTCACACACACACACACACACACACACACACACACACACACACACACACACTATTGGCTGACTCTCTTTCGCCCAAGGTGACCATTCAGCTAACTCCTCATTCATGGAGACACTTTTATGCATGACCTCCTCCAGGAAGCTCCCAGTCACTGTGCAGGAAGCAGGCACCCCGAAGTGAACAGTGCCTCTCCTTACCCTCAACCCAGTCTCTAAGAGCTACTACAGGCTAGCCTGGTGAGTCAGAGAACAGTAGCCTAAGGATAGAGTGTGCCATAGAGAGAGCATGTGGCCTTCGGATCAGCACTTGATCATCTTCCATCTTTCTAGGCCTCAGTTTCTTCATCTATAAAGTGGGGTTATCTTTCACACAAATTAACCCTCAGGAGGCATGAGAAAACCTTCACATATACTGCTCATGAATGGGGGGTACAGGACAGATAACATGAGTAGGATGGACTGAATATGTCTCTTGCTGATCCATCTTCATCTTTGGGAGAGCCTGTCGGGATGGGCAAAGGGCTCATCTTTAGCCTTGGAAGTCCAGCTTCCCATAGGTTCCCAGCCCCCATGGGGAGGCTATCGCTGTCACAGCACCTCCTAGCAATCCTGGGGTCCTGGCAACCCAAAGGGAAGCTGTTGTGGACATGGAGAAGACAGTCATATACCCACGGGGACCTGTCTTTTCCTTAGGGGAGTAGCAGATGCTTATACCCATCTTTTGGGAGTAACACTGGAGTGGTAAGAGGTCCTGAGACTTTGAAACCCAGTAGAACTTTTTGTTACAAGAAGCAAAGTGTGTGTCATTCCTCTGGAGCAATGGATCTTCAGTCCTTTGGCTGTTCAGCAGTACTGGGGACTGGTGGAGATGACAGCTTATGAGCTCTGCTCAGGCCCTGGAACATGCACAGACCACAACATCATTTGTTAAACATGAAGATCCTGCCTTCTCCCCCACCCCAACAGGTCTGAAGTGTCCAAAAAGTAATGGTCCTGCTGTCAAGGGGTGTAGGATCCAAGGATATCCCCTAAGATCTCATCTCTTTATCAGAACACACAGTCATTAGTGAATGAGTTTTCACTCTGGAAACTGCAAGGCTATAGAGGACTCAAGGGGCTGGACAGCATTGAAGGGGTGGAGTGGATAAGAGAGTCCTGGGGTGGGAGCTCAGAGAAGATGTCCAAGCCATCAGCAAAGGCTGGAGGCCCGCAGCTCCACCCTTAGAGCCATTGAGAAAGTGGCTTCTTTTTAATTAAAGTTCTGCAGAGGGTTTGAGCTCCCAGGAAAGGGAAAGTGTTTGGTGCAGAATAATTAGCCGGACAAAAGGCAAATCCTCTTAGCTTCTCCCTGGGCGATTACAGGTTAATTGGTTGATGTTCTTGCCCACCAGGCCAGACACCGGGCTTTCCCTGTACCTCCTGCCGTTCGCTGACCCCGAGGCCACACCTGCCCTGCTGTCCAGCGTGGGAACCCAGCAGGGCTTCAGTCACACTCTGCTCGCTTCTGCTCCACCAGACCTTCTGAACCTCTAGCTCCTCTATCAGATGGGGGAGGCCTGAAGCTGCCCAGTCTCCCCTCAGAACAAGAGTAACAGCATTGTCCCAAGGAAGCATGCTGCCCTGTGCTGCCACTCAGTCATATCTGCCAAGGTTGCTCACCTCTCCGATGATGCCAGATGCAGAACATCTCTGGCAGAGTGGGAAGCCTCTCTCTTTCTCTTCCTCCTTACATAGAGCTGTTGACGATTGGCTTGAGGGACAAGCGCTGCCCCACATAGTGACAGGGTGGTACAAGATGCCACCACATCTTACTAGCTGGTGAGACCGAAGGTTATATGTGAAGAAGGGTAAGGAAGGTGGGAGAAAAGGATGGAGGGGGCAGTGGTGGTGTAGAGAGCATGAACCTGATAATGGTGGATGGCCAAGGGCTCACAGGCCCCCTTCCCACCATTGCTAATTGTCATTATATCTCTTATGTTTTCCTGCCCCCTGTGAGGCCTGGCTGTGGCCTTCAGGAAACCCTGAACCACATCACTCTTCATCTAGCCTTCCTTCCTGACCACACCATTGACAGTCAGAGGTGCAGCGCTGGTCTCTGGATTGAATCCAGGATACCATGGGAGAGCGAAGAGGTCAGAGGCTGACTGAAGGGAACACAAGATGTGTGGGGCTCAGCTCAGGTGTCCTGGAATGGACACTTCCTCTTGCCTACCAGCTATAAACAAGATTGTGGGACTCAGAGAGGCATGGGTCCGTCCCAAGGTCTCTGAGGGGCTCCTGGGGCAGCCCTGAGCCCTTGTGTGCTGCCCCCACCCAGGCAGGCTATGAGTCAGCCCACAGCTGGGCTCAGTGGAGGCCACACTGTGGCGGGGTTTCCAGTCTCAGAGGCAGGACAGCTGTTTGTTTTTCTTGCAGTAAAGGATAGGGCAGGGGTGGGATGGAGGAGCTGACCCTGCTGGTTCTCACACTGGCCCAGGATCCCTGAAAGGCCCTGGAAGGAAAGAGACCGAAGGAACAACTTTGGAGGAGGGGGGGGGCCTCCGGGCCTCCCTGCCACACTCCTGGGGCAGCCAGCCAAAACCAGTGCCGCAGGCCAGTTCCTGGAGCGGGATGCTGGGGTTTCCGAGGTCGGGAAAGTATTGGCAAAGTTCTTTTCATGATGTCACCCGCTCTGCCCTGGCCCGGCCCAGCCCTAGCCCTCTCACCACCAGGGAGGGATGTAACATCAGAGCTGCCTGGAAGAAGTGCTCAGGGAAAATTCAGGTGTCTGCCCTTTCCCCTTCTACCACCCACTTTGGAGACTCTAGTGTATGGCAGGGCCTACATCTCCCTGGCTTCTGGGCCAAGCTAAGACTGTGTGAAGGGGTTGTTTCCTGAATCGGAAGGCAACCTTCCAAGACACTGTGATTCATCCTTGGAGGGCTGCTGACCCCGTACTCAGCTACTTTTGTGAGCACAGAGACCCTTTCCCAAGCCAAACTCATGACTAGAGCTGTGAATGAATTGCATCTCAGTTGTGAGGGACAAAGTCCTCTTTAGTGAGAAGTTCACATCTTGTCCTGCCTCCACTTCCTTTCCACCAATCCTAATTTTTTTCTGGAATGTTCTAAAGACATGGAACCCACAGGGAAGTGGACACAGCAGAAATGATTGACCAGAGAGATAGAAACCAAATCTTCCATGTAACCATCCACTCAGAAGGCAGACAGCACCCAATAGCCCGTAGGCCCTCTGGCCATTGACCACTTCAGGCTACATGCCTGACAAGAAAGACATTGTCTTCCTATCTCCTGTCTGTTCCATGTGCCTGCTCTCAAGAACATCTCCAGTGTTTCCCAGTGCTGCACTTATGTGAGGGTCCCTAATGGTGCCTCATGTGGATAAGTCTCAGGCTTTTTACTTTTTAGAATCAATTTCTCTTTAGAGTATTTTTGCCTTTACAGAAAAACTAAGCCAGAAAGTCCAGAGTCCCAGCATACCCCTAGCTTTACTCCTTTCTAATGAGTGTTGGAGTGTTGCTCATTCCAACTGGTTATTGCTCACTTGTTCATCTAGAGAAGGACATCGCTCTGGCAAATCTTATAAGACACTCTAAATGGTCAATACCAAGCTTTGGAAAATATCATGGTTGAAGGGGATCTGCCTATAGTTCTCTAGAGCTTTGAAGATGTTTTCTAGGCCCCAGGAGGCCTCTGGGCAGCAGGGTGGTCAGGTGGAGAGGATACATACATGCCTCTTCTTAGGATGAGTCTCTTCCTGGGATCAGGTGAATGCATGGCCTTGGCAGGGAAATCTGAGATTATCTTGCTGTGGTTTGGTTGTGAACCTTTTCATCAGGCCCAAGTGGTCAGCCCTGAAACAGACATCTCCCACTGACCTAGATGGTGTTAGGTCATCTGTCACTCCTCATGGTCTCTCGATGCCATCCAGTGATGCTGTAAACACAAGCCAGGTGAGGCCGACTTCAGTGCAGTGAGACTCAGACAGAGCTGGGCCTGGTGTGTAACAAATACTGAGCACACCCACCATTTGTGGTTCACACTCCACTGACAGCACTAGAATTGTTCCTCTGGTGTTGTCCAAACACTGAGGACTATACTGACCTATGATATTTCTAGGTGACAGACTATCCCAGTCCATCACCATCTTAGGGAGGCCTGTGACACACACAGCTCTATAGTGTGTGGGTGTGTGTGTGTGGGGGGGGGTTGCAGGCATCCTCCGGTATGTCATGACATTTGACACCTTCATACTTAGGACAATGTGTCCTCCCTGGCCAGATGACTCTTAAGAGGTTGTGGAGTCCCAGCCTGTACAGGCCTGTGAGTGCCCACTGACCACCCAGATGTCACTCCTACACTGACCTGGCACCTCAGGATTATCCTCTGCAGTTAAATCCCCCTGTACTTAAGAACATGCAGAAGTCATTCAAAATAACAAATATCCCTATGACTCCACCCACTGTTCTGTTACACATTACTTTATCAACCTGTCTATAGCACCCCTAGGGCAGGCCTATGGGGTAAGGTGCATTATGCCTGGCCATGGCTCACACACCTAGGGATCTTGATTCAGGCCAGCAGAGAAGGGAGTTCAGATAACCACTGGGACTCTGAGCACACTGGGGTCTCTTGTCTGCTCTTCATGGAACCTCCCAGTGTTTCTCCTGTATTACCAGTGTTGTATACAGGGCATCTTGTTGCCAACCCTGGGGTGGGTATGGGTAACAGTCCTCAAGTAGAGACAGAGTGTCACCATCTGCAGAAGTTGGTCAAGGCCATGAGATCAGAGGTGATGGGAGAGGACAGTCTGAGCTCTCCCAAACAAGCACCTCTGTTTAGACCACCTGCCACCCTGTCTCAAGATAGGAGTGTCTACTCAGCACAAATCCCAGGACTTCCCATGCTGACCTCAGCACCCCAGAATCAAGAACCCCTATCTTCAAGAAGGGACCTCCAGTAGCTGAGAGCTGGGCCAGAGGAGAAGGAGGATTTGGAAAGGAAATATCTCTACAAGCTCGTGGTTGAAAGTTTGGTCCTAACCACTGTCCTGGGTTTCGACAGGTTCTAAAACCTTGGGGAGATGGAGCCCCGCTATTGTAAATCAAAGCCTGGGGATCCAGAGCTGCCTTCAAAGGTTACACTGGGTCTGCAGAGTATGCTGGGCTTTCTGCTTCCTGTTCAGTGTGGCCACAAGCTACTGCAGTGAAAATGTTTTGCCCAAGAGCATGGGGGCTAAGTATCTGCAGGCAAGACCCTTGGAATCATGAGCCCCAAAAAGCCTTTCTTTCTTTAAGTTCTTTGTGACTTTCCTTTATTGTTATTGTGTTATAATGACAGCCAAAGAAACTAACAGAGGGAGGAGAGGATGGGGCTGGAGAGATGGCTCAGTGGCTAAGAGCATGAACTGCCATTACAGAGAACCTGAGTTCAGTTTCCTAGCACCTGTGTAAGAGGGTGATTTGGCTATGAAATATCCATACAGGGTCACACACAACTGCCTGAAACTCTAGCTCCTGGTGATCTGATGCCTTCTTCTGGCCTCTGTGGACATCTGAACTCATGTATACATAATCACACACATACACATATTTTTAAAAACCAAATCTTTTTAAAAGAAGATGAGTAAGAACATCATTGTAGCTTGAGACATGGGAGTTTGGTGAGCCATCGATGGCTCCTGCGGTGGGGGAAGGGGGGAGTTCACTCAAACAGGCTAGGCTGGTTATCTGCTGCCACAAGCCCCTCCCAGGCTGTCCATTCTCTTGATCAGGAGAAAGCTACCCACACCACCCATACCACCACACAGTGAGGCTAAACCAGAGCGGGATAGCATAAGCCTCCGATGGGTATGGGACACGGATCTAGAAGTGCTTTTGGTTTCTGTCTCCAGAGCTTAGGTCCAGCCCAGGTCTCAGCACACACTGGGACACAGGGCTTTCAGTGGCCATGGAGAGGAAGCCCAAAACAGAGTACCCTCCCCCTCCCCCACAAGGGCTGCACAGCGCACAGTAGGCCCAGGATAGTTATCTGTCTGATGGAAAGAACTCAGGTTCCCTGGAGGACTTTAAAACTGGCCAAACCGGTTCAAAGGCAGCTTTTCTACAGTTTTTACAAGAAGCTGTGCTCTCTTCCCTGAGGAGGTCTGGCTGCCCTGGCCCTTCCTCCCCCTCCCTCCCTGCACGTCTCACCAGAGGACTGGGCCTCACGGTAGCTTTGGTCTCATGCTTCTCAATCCCCCACAAGTCCTGTTCCTGGAAGGGACAGTCTACAGAGAGACCTATCTGGGGGCCTGACTCACCTGTGAAGCAGCTTGCCTGACTACTGTGTCAGCAAGCTGACCACTTCTTACCGAGTCTCAGTTTTCCCTGAGGTGAGGTAAAGCCCTGGAGGACAAATGTCCCAGGAAATCTGCTCACTGCTCTCCTACAAACTGAAGTTCTGGCACCATGCTCTGTGGCCTCAGGCACTCCTCTGTGAGATGGATAAGCTGCCATGGGCCTACCCCCATGGCCTCCCCTCCCCCACCATGATCTGATAGCTTTACCCAAGGCAGAAGCCTGGTTGGGCTTTTCTCTAAGCATCTCTGGTTCCAAACTGCAGCTACAAATGTTGCTTGGGCCCTGGGGATATAGCACCACATCCTGAGTGAAATGAAATGGGGCCAAGACTGGAGATGCTGGGGCCACTCACTCTTTCCTCTGTGAGACCCTCCATCAGGCCCATCAGTTCTGGGGGAAGAGGACCCACTCACGCTGTAGCTCTTGGCTCCACCGGGCCCTGACCCTCCAGTGACCTCAGGGCCCTGGCCGGATGAGCTCCTTGGAAAGGACACTCAGGACCTGTGTCCAGGAAGAAGGAGGAGGGTCAGAAGCCCTCCCAGGCTGGAAGAGCTTTTTGGAGGAGGCTTATTGGGGCTGAGGGAGGTGTGGGGTGTAGACAAAGAGAGTAATCTTGAGAACAAGAATTAACTGAGAACCCCCCAAAGGCCCTAGCAAGGAACAAGGGAGAGAGTTCTGGGTTCCAGGTCACTCCAGCAGTCTGTGGCAGGCAGGCCCAGCAGCCCTATATGGATCTCTTTGACACAGCAGGGCAGGGCTTAACCCCATCCTCTAGTTGAACCCTTGGTCATGTTCCTAAACCTTTCTGTGCCCTGAGAGGAGAAGGTTGGTAAGTTAGGAATGGTACCCAAGCACCAGGATGGGGGCCATAGGGCTCAGCACAGTAACATTGAACTATGAAAAACGATCACATGGGGGTAGTGAAGAAGTTTGGATCTCACTACACTGTCATCCAGAGCATTGTGATAGTCCAGAGTCTGGTCCTGTGTTGGCCAACCCCAAAGTCCCAGCCCCAGGTTTGACCAGGAGATGGATGGAGGATCAGGAAGAAGGATGGAGGTGTGGGAGAAGGGAGACTTGAGGGATGGAGGAGGAAGGAAGCCTTGGGATAGGGTTTGGAGAAGAGAAGGAAACGGAGGAGACACCAGGTACCTCATAAAATGAAGAAAGGCAGATGGACCAAGAGCCCACCGGAGACAGAGCAGGAAGAAGCAGCTGGTCCACATGTCACCTCAACAAATATTTGTCATCCAAACAAGGACTTTTATTTAAAAGAAAGGATTAGAGAACTTAAAGATAATTTGTTTACTTGTTAGAATATTTATTCATCATCTAAAACTCACTTTTATCACATTGATGAACTTATGAAATAATTATGCATGAAATCTTTATAATAAAGCTGCCTGTGATCCCCACACTTGGGAGGCCAAGGCAGGAGGATCTCAGAGTAAGAACAGCCTGGGCCACAGAACAAGACCCTGTCTCAAACTAAACCAAACAGGACAACTATCAAAATAAAGCAATTACTCTAAAGGAATTTAAATGAATAGAGTCAGAACATACCTTTTCTACCTGCTATCCGAACATAACAAAGTCAGTGGCAGAGTCTGGATTCTTCATCGTACACAAGTTCCTGGCACGTCTGTGTAGTGACTTCAACATGGTCCTTCTACTTTGAAAGCTTATTTCTTTCTGTTTTTCTGAGTGTCCTCCCAAGTTGCGTTTTGAGTGTGGATCCTCTGCTGCCTTCCACAGACTCATCTTAGGAGGACAGGGAGTATGTCAGCAGGTTAAAAACAGTTACTGAGAAAGCTTGAGGACCTGAGTTCAAATCTCCAATAGCTACATTAAGTAATAAAACCCAGGTGAGGTCATGGGCATCCTTGTAAACTGTAACATCATGAGAGACAGAGACAGAAGGGTCTTGCTGGCCTCCAGCCAGCTCCAGGTTCAGTGAGAGACCCTGTCTCAGGGGGACATGGTGAACAGTCATAGCAGGAGAATAAATGTCCTCATCTATCCTCTGCATAAGCTCACAGGTACATAAACTCCCCACTTCTCTCTCTGTCACTCTCTGTCTCTGTCTCTCTCTCTCTCTCTCTCTCTCTCTCTCTCTCTCTCACACACACACACACACACACACACACACACATAAAATTGCTTTATAAAAACATGAGTTAGGAAAAATCCTCTCTGGGTTGGGCGTGCAGCTCCGTGGTTGAGCACCTGCCTAGCGTGTGTGAAGAGGCTCTGGACTTCGTTCACCAGGGACAGAAATGGAGTGAGACGAGCCCTCTCTCCACAGACCTAGAGTGAATATCTCAGCCCAGATCTCCCTGCACATTCTGCCTTTGGCCTCTATTCAGTCAACAAATATTTATACAAACCTTGAGGGGAGAGAATCGTCCCTGCTGAGGATTCTTTCCCATGGCTCCTCACGATACATTCTGCACAGTTGGGGGTCCTCCCCAGTCTCACCCCATTTCACTGTGGGCTACAGATGCATGGATTGCAGCAGAAGGCCCCAACACTGGCAGTTTGGGGTGTTGGTTTAAAGACTTCAAAATCAAGGTCAGGAATGGAGCCTCATACTGGGATCCCAGCACTTGGCTATGAGTTTGAGGCCAGCCTGGGCTACATAGTGACACTCTGCCTTAAAATGAAGAAAAGCACTCTTATTTATTGTTTTAAATCAGTTCTAGGAATGGGACCCAGGATGTTGAGCATGCTGGAAAAGCATTCTGCACTTCCCAATCTGTTATCCGTATTGTTTTGCAGTTATTATTATGTTATTATGTGTTATTGTATGCCACAGCACATATGTCTGCATAAATGCAGAGACCAGAGGGACAGCATCAGATATACTTCTCTACAGATCTCTGCCTTGTTACTTGGAGACAAGGTCTCTTTCTGAACCAGCCCCTTTTGGCTAGGTTGACCAGCCACTGAGCTCCTAGGAGAGGCCTGTCTGTGTAACCCAGTGCTCGAGTTCTGGGTATACATGACCACACCTGACTTTTTACGTGGGTCCTGGAACCCAATCTGAAATCCTTGTTTTTGCACAGTGAGGTGATCTTTCCCACTGGGCTATCTACCCGGGCTCCTGAATCAATTCTTAAACGGGACTTCCGTTAAAATAAAAATTCACTTTCCACATCCCTCATCTCTTGGGCTGATCTGCAGAGGCTCTAGAGTTTCTACTTGCAAGAATGACAGGTGCATGCTCTGAGGTGGCATGGTAGATGCGTGGCTGTCAGTTCCTTTCACAGGCACCAGAACACCCAGGGGTAAATAGCTGTTTGCCCAGCAGTGCTTGGGAGGCAGGGACAGGGAATTCCTAAAGCAAGCTGGCTAGCCAGAGAGCTAGATTGGTGAGCTCTAAACTGAAGTGAGAGATCCCACCTCAACATAAAAAGCACCTGAGGTGACACTCATTCAACCTCCACCCTACACCACACACACACACACACACACACACACAGAGTTTCTGTTGTAGGCTGGCTGTAGAGTCTATGCGTCCACCCAGCTTGCCTGTCTTCCATCACCTCTGCCTCCAGTCAAAGCACTGTAATCTATAACACTTCGTCTCCATTGCTGTTGTGTGTGGTACATTTGCAACCACTTGGCTGAATTGCTGTCCTGGCTGGTTTTACGTGTCAACTTGACACAAGCTGGAGCCATCAGAGAGGAAAGAGCCTCACTTGAGTAAAGGCCTCCACAAGATCCAGCTGTAAAGCATTTTCTCATCAATGATCAATGGGGGAGGGCCCAGCCCATGGTGGGTGGAGCCATCCCTGGGCTACTGGTCCTGGGTTCTATAAGAAAGCAGGCTGAGCAAGCCAAAAGCAGCATCCCCCCATGACCTCTGCATCAGCACCCGCCTCCAAGTTCCTGCCCCACTTAAGTTCCTGTTCTGACCTTCTTCCACTGTAAACTATGATCTGGAAGTGTAAGCCAAATAAACCCTTTCCTCCCCAACTTGCTTTTAGGTCACAGTATTTCATCACAGTAATAGGAACCTAAATTTAGACAGTCACCCTGAACAGGATGGGGGAAGAACCTCACTGCTGTTGGATTCACCACCTACCAGTTCTACTCTGTAATTCTCTCTGAGCAGCCCTATGACACCATGTCCAGATGCTGGGGTACCGAGTTCACTGAGGGCCAGAAGCTCTGAGTAGGACCCATCATGACAACTATGCATTCTGCCAGCTCACAAACACCCACAGATTGAAGAAGGTGAGTAAAACTTAGTCCCCTTCCTAACAGGCACCTCATCCAGCCAGGGAGGAAGTGTTTGTGGCATGCTACATACAAGTGGCCAGTGGGGTTCTGAAGGAAGGTGTTGGCTTACTGAGGAAGTCACATCTGCCAACCTGTTGTGACTCCAGGCTAGGGCTTGATGCTTCTGAACATGTTTCTGACTCTCAGCTAAGAGCCATTCTTCTGTAATCGAGACATTCTTTTGCAGTCGTGGGGTTCTGTGGAACACAGTTTGGAACTTATTGCAATGTATGTGCATTAAGCATTGTTAGAGAGCGAGCTTCTAGGAGCTGCCATGGCCTGGTATATCAGAGACTGCTCAGCCTTCAGCAAGAGTTCAAACAACAGCAAAATTCTGCCTCAGTTTTCCCTATAACACGCCCAGGACCTTAGGCATATGGAACAGGAAGGGATGAATGAGAACTCTGGGGAGTTCTGCTTGTTTTTACTCCTCAGAGGCTATATATTCCTCCCAGCCAGACCCTGTCCCAAGGCCGAGGCTGCTCAAATATAATCCACACCAGTCCTAATGCCTCCTGCAGGGACCTGCCTGCCTGAGGCCCATCTGCAAAGGAAGAAAAGACAGTCACAGGTTGGACCTGGTGACTTCAAGACAGTTCTCCTCTGAGTAGACTTCTGTACACAGTCATGAGGGCAGAGCATCAAAGAGGGGGAAGAGTCCCTAGCCAGTGGATATCCCCAGCTTGTTAGGTACCCTAGTCTATGCTACCCCCCCCCCCCCCCCCCCCCCGTCCATGGAGCCCCTGGTCTGTGAAGTACTGATCTTTGGAGCTCCTTACCAGTTGATCCCTCATATGTGGAGCCTGTCTGTGGAGGCCATGCTCTGTGTGAGCCATATGGTTACTGCAATCTCTGTATCTCTCTGTTAGATCTGCTGCAGCAGTCCTATGTCAGCCATTATCCTTCTTCCGGAGCTCAGGCTGGCTCTTAAGAATTACTATCTCTAAGAACTGTCTGGATGACCCCGAATTTGTTGGCCACTGCCAGAAGTGCAAAAATGAATGTTGTGGAATTAGTTTAAAATGTGTTACATTTATTATGTTGCATTTGTTTAACTTTGTGAAGCTGTGTTACTTTGCCTGCCTAACACACCTCATTGGTCTAATAAAGAGCTGAATGGCCAATAGCTAAGCAAGAGAGAGAAATAGGCGGGGCTGCCAGGCAGAGAGAATAAATAGGTGGACAAATGTAGAGAAGGGAGGGAGGACTGAGCAAAGGAGAAGAGGATGGCGGGGGCCAGTCACCCAGCCGCCCGGCAACACAGCCACACAGCCACATGGCCACCCAGCCACATAGTCACACAGCCACACGGCCACATGGCCACCCAGCCACCCAACTACACAGCCACATGGCCACCCAGCCACCCAACTACACAGCCACATGGCCACCCAGCCACCCAACTACACAGCCACATAGCCACACAGCCACACAGCCACACACAGCCACACAGCCACACAGCCACATGGCCACCCAGCCACACAGCCACTGAGCCACACGGCCACCCAGCCACGCAGCCACACAACCAGCCACAGAGTAAGAAAGACAGAAAGACATATAGAATTAAGAGAGATTAAAAAGCCCAGAGGCAAAATGTAGTTAAAGGGAAATGGGATAATTTAAATTAGAAAAGCTGACTAGAAATAAGCTAAAGTAGGGTATTCGCAAGTAAGAAATCTCCATGTATTTATTTGGGAGCTGGGTGGCAGCTACAGATCCCACCTACAGATGGGGTTCCAGAGGCTGGATAACAAGGTAATGAAAAGGGGTCATTGTCCACTCCACACTGAAGAAGGCCATAGAGGGGCTACAAGCAGAGTAGTCATTTGGGGTTTCTCTACCTCTGGTACCACTCAGTGAGGTGAGCCATTGAGATCTATGGACTCACTCATTCATTTGGTGCCAATGCATTTGAAGAATCTCTGCAAGATGCCTAGAGCAATGTAAGACAGCCAGGCAGCCTCAAGTAAAGTGGCACCCTGCACACACACACACACACACACACACACACACACACACACACACACACACACACAGGCTGAGTAGCCAGGGAATGGACTGTGCTGGGTGACCTCCAGAACACAAAGCCCTCCTAAGCAAGGACCTCTGAGACCTGGTGCCACTCAGCCCATTCCTGAGCTAGAACAGGGTGCTAGCATGTACTAGACACCCAAGTGCCCTGTGCTGAGACACTGTGGTGACCAGGATTGATCAGGAGGCACTTTCCCCAGGCTCACTGCTCCACTGCAGAGATGAAAGAGGGAGTGGAATACTGAGGATGTCACAGGGTGGGAGCTGGGAATGAGGTGGAGTTCACTGGGAAGGGTGCTTAGCAGAGATCTAAAGGAGAGTCATGGGTGTCAGGGTGTGTGAGGGCAAGAGGAGGCGATAGAGGGCAAGAGGACCTGACACAGCTATGTGGTGTTAACAGCTTGGCTTAGACTCCTTCTGACCGTGGCCCTTTAAAATTTAATCAATTATTAATTTGTCAGATTTGTGTGTGTGAGTGTTTTATCTGCATGTGTGCCTGTGTACTCCTTGTGTCCCTGGTCCCTATGGAGATCAGAAGAGAGCGTTGGACCCTTGGAACTAGAATTACAGACAGTTGTGAGCTGCCATGTGAGTGCCGAGGATTGAACTCAGGTCCTGTGGAAGAACAGCAGTCAGTGCTCCTAATCACTGACCCATCTCTCCAACCCTGCCCAAGACATTTTTATGAGTCTCCTGGTATATGAATTTATAAAGCAGGTATATGAAACAAACATTACTAGAAATAAACCATAGAGAAATTTATTTTAAAACAATTTATTCATAAACATAATTTTGCTATTTACCCATGATAAAGCAAGTTTGAGTTATAATAAAGTGGATATTTTTATTTACTTTTACATAAAGAATGAAATCTGACTGAGTATTTAATTCTGCAGGACACTGAGCACATTCAACGCTCTTCCGAGATAATTAATGTGTCAATTTTATAACTGCCAATGCCAAGAATACTTGACTTACATTAACAGAACTATATTTATGGACATTTCAGAAATTGTAGAGAATTCTGTCTTCATTCCAAGACCAAGTGTTTCTGTAAGTGAAACTGAAGTTATTAATTCAAACATCAATTTTTAAATTTAAAAAATTAATTAGTTTAAGAAATGTCTTTGTGTGTCTATCATGTGTATGCTGGTGCTCACAGAAATGCAAGAACCTGTTGCATCTACTGGAGCTGGAGTGACAGGCTTCACAGCGTCATTACGGAGACCAAACTGGTTCTCTGGAAGAGCAATAGTTGCTCATAACTGCTATGACATCTCTCCAGCCCTACAAACCTCAGTTTTCAAAAATTATCATTTTATGCAGTAGTCCAAAGATACTGACTTGCTACCTCTCTGTTGAGGAATGAATGGTGGTAGCCAAATAATCTTTGTTTTTTGGGAATGGAGAGATGGCTCAGCAGTTAAGAACACTGGCTGCTCTTAAAGAGGGCAAAATCAGTCCCCAGCCCCACCACCACCACCACGTGGCAGCTCACAACCATTTGTAATCCCAGCTCCAGAGCATCCAATGCCCTCTTCTGACTTCTGAGGGCACACACAATCACATGCACATTACCCGCCCCCAACACATGTACATGTAATTAAGAATAAAACTTTAAAGGCATGGTTTTCTGTAATTGAACAATTAAAACTTAATGAACAGTAAAAGACACCACAGTTCCTAACATACAAGAGTCTGGAATTTCAGCCAACGTGTCTCAGGCAGTGTTGCACAGCCTGGTGACATGCACAATACAAAATACCACATTGTGTGTCCAGAAACAAGACTACAGTAAAGTCACAGAGTTCCAGATCGGCAGACACCAGCAGAAGCACCCTGAATCCACCACGTGTCTGATTTTGAATTAATTATATAACTAATTAATTCAAAACTCCTTCCCTGTCGCCCAAATTTTCACCATGGCTACATTTTATGTCATGACTCCATGGAGTCCCAAGACACATTTTAAGCTGTGGTAGTGGACAGATGAGGCCAGGCAAAGGGTAGTACAAGCGCTGTGAAACCTGCCCACACCAGAGGCTTGGGAAAGGGGTATCCTGGGGCACCGGGAAGGAAATAGGGACGCTTGGTCTTCAGAAGAGGGCAAGTTTCCATTTTAAACTGTGAGTTGGCTCAGGGAGGTTGAGCCAAGATTAGCTTGTGGGTATACTGAGAGTAGAGTGAGGAGGCATGGCAGAGGCAGTTCTTGGGCTGAGCCTAGGGAGAAAGGCCTGGGAAGAGATTCAGGAGGAACAGAGCAGGGACAAGATAGGCAGCCTGGAAAGATCTTTTTCTGAAGAAATGAAGGCCAGTGGTTGCACACGGGTCCAAAAGGGTCCTTGATGATAGGGTGGCCTCCAGATCTCAGGACCCCAGCTGGTGTGTGTAGCTAATGACCCCTGCACCTTCCCACACTCCTAGTGTGGACACACAGCAAGGTGGAGGAGGGGAGCCTTCTTAGTTGTGAAAGCATCCGTTCCTGGGCCTCTAGACCCTGGGATGTGTGACATGGTTTATCCACGAAGCTTACAGGTGTAGAAAATGAGGGGCCATGGACCAGCAGAAACCTGCCAGGAACCTCCCCAGGGTCCAGGATCCGGGCCTGAGTGGTAGATACCTGGCTGCTGCTAGGCTGGGCACTTAGCCCCAGGTAGTGGGGGGATTCGGTGCTGTCTCGGGCCTGAGCTGCTGTTTGTGCAGGGCTGCCTCTGCCCCGGGGCCTGTGGGAATTTTCTCTCCCCAGAGCCCTGAAAAGCCATGGGGGGGGGGGGGGGCAGGGTGCCCAGTCCAGCTGATGGAGGTGAAAGGGCCACATGGGTTTTGTGGTTGAATTATCCAAACAGTGAATCGCTCCGTCCGCCCGGGCGGCTGTGAACGGCCAGGCTTTGTCCGCCCTGAGAACAGCGGCGGCGGACAGGGCAGACAAAGCGGACGCTGACGCGGCCTTTTCCATGGTCGGCGGAGAAAGAAAGGCCTTGCACACAAAGCCTCGTCGGTGGGGCGGGCCGGGGGACTCTGATTTAGTCACGGCCCACGAGAAGGCCGAGAGGCCCCATCAGAGCATCCGGTTAGGAGGGGGGACAAACTGTAATGGTACAGACATGGCCATGGGCTCTCTGCCCTGGGGGACACACACCTATGAGTCCCACCTGCCCTTTGGGGTGACCATCCCTCAAAGAGATCTTAACCACAGCACACGGCTGCCACCCAGCCCCAGATCTCTAGCTGGTGTCACCATGCTGGTGGGCAAGGCCTAATGACCAACCAACCAACCATACTCATAAAAGTCCAGACAGCAAGGGCTAACACTGATCTCTCTCTCTCTCTCTCTCTCTCTCTCTCTCTCTCTCTCTCTCTCTCTCTCTCTCTCTCTCTCACTGTGTGTGTGTGTGTGTGTGTGTGTGTGTGTGTGTGTGTGTTTATACCCATGTGTGAATTGTATGGCAAAGCAGAGGCAGCACCCTGGGGGTGTAGAATGGTTGGGGGGTGCCAACTAACTTCAGGGGCTACAGGGCACCAAGAAGGACCACCTTGTCCTCATTGCCTAGATCACTGAGAAGACCTGTACTTAGGGCCCAATACTGCTCCAGGAATAGGTGTAAGGAGCAACTATAGGCTGGGTGCCAGGCCACACCTCCTTCAGGTGGCCTCTGCTCTGGCCAGCCTGAGGTCTGAGAAACAGGAAAAGGCAGGGCTGAGGAGGGGGTAAGGAGACCCCAAGTGTAGAAAAGGGGTTCTGAGCAGAAGGGCATTGCTGTCTGGGCTGAACCAGGCTGGAGGTCCAGCTGGCTGTTTCAAGTACATCCTGACCTTCAAGCTTTCAAGGGTTATCTAAGGGTCAGAAGATGTAGCTTGAGCCCTAGGCTCAGCCCCAGGAAGTGGTCCCTGGGTCTGCACCTGATAGCTCTGAAAGACGAAAGCAGGAAAATGTTGCTAACAGAAAGCCTTGGGCCAAAGGCAGAAAAGAGTAAGGTGAGAGGTCTGGTCCTTCTCAGGCCCTGGGGCTGAGAGCTACAGAGACAAAGCTGTGCTCTTTGTGAGAACACACCCTTTACCTCAGTAGATGTTGCCGGGGCAGGGCCACCAGGTTGGAAAATGCACAGGGGACAAAGTAAAAGCGTAGGTGTTGGGAAGGGGGTCAGCTTGGTCTGTGTTTTATGCCTGCTCACAGTTTTCTTAAGATCAGACTGATATGAAAGTGTCTGAGCCTAGCCAAGGTGGGCTGAGGGGGTGGCTTCTGTATATATCGTAGGACTTCATATTTCTTAAGGTGAGTGTGATGTTACCACAGGGAACCAGGGGTCCCTCAGATGGAGGACAGGAAATAGTGGGCTGGCACACATTCCACACATCAGAAGAGCTGGCCCTGAAGTCAAGGGCCTGGGACAGCCTGTTTATGTACCGTAATTATCATAAAGCTACTGCCAGTAGGTGCTGGGACAGTTACACCCATGGAAACTGAGGCACGGAGAGATACCCCCTCCAACCCAGAGTACCAGACTGGGATGCACTATGCCCACAGTGCTAGCGAGCTATTCTGACAACTTGCTTACAATGATCCTGAGACCTCCCTTTGCTCCAACCAGGATGCTTACTCTGGCCCTCAACATAGAGTTGCATGGGGACCAACGGCTCACTCTGGAGCCAGTACTTGACCACTGGGAGGTACCTGGACAACAGCCAGGGCTGACGTCATCTATCCTTGGTCAAAGCAGGGCCCCCAAACCAGAAGGTGGAGCCCCCAGCCCCACCAGGCCCTTCCCACCCTCTCAGGCTGCCCCAGCTTCCATCTGGGTCCCATCAGCTTTGCCTTTGGCCAAGTGTATGCGGTGTCCGTGGGAGCAGCAAAAACAGCCGCAGGGGCCGGCAGCTGCCGACAGGCCTGGCTTCGCCCCAGCAGGGAGGGCAATTCTGATGAGGAGGCAGCATGACCATCAGATGGTGCTGAGAAGGCTTCCGGGGGGAGGGGGCACCACTCCACTCTGGCTTCTATCAGGATATGACTAAAGGCCAGGCAAGGCCTGTGGGCCGCCTCAGGGGCAACTGCCAGCCTAGGGTACTAGGGCACTCAGAAGCATGTGGGTATACAGGGAGGAGAAGGGTCACTCTCTGGCCAGGGGTCAGGTATCTGCTCTTTCTGAACTGCCCTCTCCCTGGCTCTCTAGGGTGGATGATGATACTTCTACCGAACAGAAGATCCCATAGAGCCCTTAGTCCATAACAGTTGCTCAATACATAGTAACTCACCCCCATCCCCAGCAGCCAGGAACCTCCAGGGACCTGGCTGTAGAAACCATAAACCACTGCCAACAGCTACTATGCCATATACACCCAGAGAAATGGGCACAGAGCCTTGGAGTATTGGATCAGAGTGTGTTCTGCCCCTGGTGTCAGGAAGCCACTTGGACTGACCTCACCCACAGCTGACCCTGAGACCCCCTAGCTCCCTTGGGATGCTCACATGCTATCCCTTGATGTAAAATTACATACAAGTCTCAGGGTCTTCGTGAAGGCCACGGGACAACTTCAGATACCGTCAGGGTTTTTTGCTTCGTTTTTTAGATGGGATCTTTCACTGGTCCAGAACTCGAGTAGCTGAATAGTTAGGCTGGCTGACAGTGAGCCCCAGAGATTAACCTGTCTCCAGCTTTCCAGTGTTGGGGGTGCATCATTACATCTATCTGCTACCCCACCCTCTTCAAGACACAGGGTCTTACTATATAGCCCTAGCTGGCCTGGAATTCTCTATGCAGACTAGTCTAGCCAGGAATTCACAGAGATCTCCCTACCTCTGCCTCCTGAGTACTTTTAAATTTGTATTAATTTATTTAATGGTATGGGTATTTTGGCTGTATGCATGTCTGTGTGTGCAGCATCCCTAGAGGTCAGAAGAAGGCACCAGATCCTCCTAGAGTGAATTACAACTATTACAACTGTGAGCCACCCTGTAGGTGCGGGTGAGCTATCTCACAAGCCATGCAAGTGCTTTAAAAAAAATGGTGTGTGTGTGTGTATGTGTGTGTGTGTATGTGTGTGTATGTGTGTGCGTGGCCCTGGAGGCCAGAAGGGGGTTTTAGATTCCCTGAAGCTTGAGCCACAGGTAGTTATAAACTATTTGTGTCAGGTTCTGGGACCAGAACTCCAGTCCTCTGTAAGAGAAGTGCTCTGAACCACTTAGCCATCTCTCCAGCCCATGCTTTCTTTTCCACTGGGTTCTGGGGACTGAAATCGGGGTTTCTTGGTTACAAGGTAAACACTTCACCAACTACCCCAGCCCCAGGTTCTCATGTGTTTTTACAGATTTACTAAACATCTCTCATAATCTCACCACAAGCTAGGGTCCCAGGATGACAAGAGAAATATCCCTGCCTTTTGGGAGTCCAGGTTAATGTTCTTTATAGTAGCTGATCTTATCTTGAAGTCTGATATGTCCCCGGGCTTGCTGAACTGGGGTTCAGTCAAGGAAGGCTTCGTGGAGGAGGATATACTTGAACTGAATGTATGAACAAAATCTGCATCATCCAACAGAGGCAAGAGTGGCCAGTGCAAGGGAGCTGTTCACACGTTGTCTGTGTGCAGTAGAATGATCTGAGCTAGGTGGTGACGGGAAAGAGGGCTGGCCAATCCCCATGGACGGCACATCAGAATGGGCATCTGAGTCTTCTGTGTTTTCCTCCTTGTCACCGGCAGCAGCCCACAGTAAGTGGCATGGGCAGATAGATTGGTTCCTACATGTTGGGGCCATGTTGGAAACTGAGCTGCTAGGCTCATAGAGGGGTTGATGGGCTGTTTCAATAATGTGTTGGGTCCTTTCCACTCCTCCCAATGCATAGGGCAGCTCCCAGGGCTGAGGGCAGACACAGGTGGTGGACATTCAAGCCAAGCCTGCTGCCACCTGGGAATGACTCTTATGTCATGTGTAATGAAGCCAGAGGGAGCCCCAGTCTCCAAAGCCCTCTAATGTGTTTGGAAAAAGCAGTTGAGCAGCCTGCAATGCTCAGTCACTGATGGTCACTGCTCTGCATAGCCTTTGTTCTTTCTGGGCCTCTGGGCACTGGAGTCTGAGTGTCACGTGATATCACCACAGTCAGCAGAATTGGATTCTGCTGCTATGGCAGGCCCCATTCAGGCTGGAGGGCATTATGCCCCATCTCCCATCACAGGAAGAGGTCAGTCACTCAGTTCCGGGTTGGTGTCTGGCTTACAACAGATAGAGAGATTCTCGTGGCAGTGAGGAGGGTGAGTGTCATAATGACTGTGCAAGGCACGCAGTGGGACAATCACGAACTCCCGGTGGCTGAGCGTGTGAAACAGGAGGGGAGAATGGGAAGCAGATATAACAGGGTGGGGAACTGGATGGACCTGCTATGTGGCCATGGTCTCTATTCCTTAGACCACACATCCCCTTTTGAGAAGAGGTGCCTGTATTGTCCCTGTGGGAAGGGGGTGCCAACTTGTAGCTAGCTTGGAGGTGCTCACCCCAAACTAGATGCCATACTTATGCCTACAGATCATAGGAGCCACCCATTGTTGGCCCCTGGAGACTCTCCTCTCTAGTCCCTTGGGTGACCCAAGAACACAGGACCCTGGGTAGGAGCAAAGACTAAAGAATGGAAGAGATGAGTGGAGGTAAGCCAGAACACAGCATGAAGCATGGGATGGGGTAGAAGGTAAACAGAGGCAAGCTGGCCTCTTGGAAAAGGCAGCCTTGTGCAAGACAGTGAAGAGGAAGTGAGGGTCCTGTAGGGTCCCCCACATCTAGAGATAGTATGTGCTGGCTCCTTTTCAAGGGGGCATAGAATAAGACAATCTTTCCAAAAATCACTGGACTCTCAATGGCTCAAGCACGTACCTGTCAATCAACAGGGAGGCAACAGGGAGGACTCAGGTCACTCCATCACCTTCCGTTACTACCCCAGTTTCCTGCCTCAACATGCACTAGCAAACATTGGGGTCTTCTGTTTCCCCATGGCCTCCTGTGTAGGACATTCATTGTCCCTCCCTTGGTTCCCATAATTCCCATGGATGCCCTTTTCAACTGATCTGTTATAAGTAGGTACCCAAATTATCACACTGTACAGCAAACATAACTGAGACCCCTGAGCTTCCATGGCTTGTCCCTCCCTCATCCTGTGGTTCAGCAGCTGGGCCTGTGAACTTGCTCCAAAGTACCTATAACTGAATGAGCTGGGGGACACCGCAAAAGTGCCAAATGGTTTGTGTAGATAGAATAGACTAACCTTCAAAGGTGAGCTCTCTCTCCGTGCGAGTGCAGATCAGAGTTAACATCATATTTTTGATTATCAATTTCAACCTTATTTTTTGAGAGAAAAGTTTCAATTTAAATTTATGTTTGTGTATGTGTTCATGCCAGTGAGTATGTGTGTATCTGTGGGGTTTACGTGTACCACAGCATGCATAAAGAGGTTGAAGGACAACCTTTAGGAGGCAATTCTCCCTCTCAGTGTAGAAATCGGGGACTGAACTCAGGCCATCAGGCTTGATAGCTAGTAGCCTTACCTGATGAGCTATCTTGGCAGCCCCATTTTAAATGTTAGTCAGGGTCTCACTTTATAGCTATGGATGGTTTGGAACTTGCTATGTAAACTAGACTGGTCTTGGATGCACTGAGTCCAACTTGCCTCTGCCTCTCCTGAGTAATGGGGTTAAAGGTGTGTGCCCCCAACACTTGACTCCTGTTTTAAATCTTGGTGATACAAGATTTATCTGTATCTGTATTTACTGATGTATTATACTTAATGTTTTTGTCTTAATCTTTGCCAAGTCCAATACCACAAAAATTTCTTATTACTAAAACTTTCAGTTATTTCAGTCAATGATCCATTTTGAGTTAGTTCTTGTGAATTCTTTCATACCATATACAGATGAATCCACTTCAGTCATTTTCTTTCAAGACTCCGTGTGCTCTGGAACAATATTCTGCCTTCTCTTCACCAAACCTCCTGCTCTGTTTCTTTGTGATTCTATGGCTTGTTTTAATCTCAGATGTCTCCTAAACCCATCGGCCTCTGACCTCTTCCTGCACATATTGTGGAGACAGAGACCGATCCTCATCCACTCCCGAGATCCCTGGAACATCATCTAGCATTGAGCACGGGGCCAAAACCAAGAAGCATTTCTCTGAGACCATCTCATTTTTCTCTTTCTCTTTCTTTTCTTCCTCTCCCCCCCCCACACACACGTGCGCGCGCGCACACACGCGCACACACATGCGCACGCACATGCACACACACGCACACACACACACACACACACACACACACGCGCGCGCACACACACACACGCACACACAGGAATATGTGTGGAGGCAGGAGGATAATAACATCAGATGTCTTTGTCTATAAATTTCAATCTTTATAAGGGAACTGGGACTCAGAACTAGGTCCTCATGCTACCAGAGCTAGTACTTTATTCATCAGGGTAACTGCCCAGCCCATCTTTAAGCATGCTCTATTCCTGTCCCTCAAATGCCTCCCGTAGTTCCCCATTGTTTGCAGAATGTAGTTAATCTGAGTCCCTTCCTAAACTGTCCCTGTACTTAATGTGGCTGCCTCTTTCCTTCTGGCAGCCTCACCAAAGATGAAGACTGTGCCCAAGTTCTGGGCCTGGATCTAACTCTATGACTACAGCTGTGGCCCTGTCTTGGGGTGGACATCAGGCACCTTAGGAATCCTGTTCCCAGCTGTCAAGTGTCATGGGCAGCACAAGGGCCACAAACTCTAGTGTTGGTCCCAGGCCTTCACCTCCCAGCTGCATGCTATAAACCCAAAGCCAAGGAGGGACCAGTTCGCGGTCATGACGCCACACTCCCCATCTGCCTGAGGGAGGCCTCCAAGCTTGGAATTACAGTTCCCAAATACGTACTTACTTGGGTTTGCCTTGGAAAAGGTTACCATTTAAGTATCACCCGATAACACACACACATGCCCAGCTACATGGGAAATTACAGAGCACTGTCCCCGGCTTGGCTAGTGTCCACAGCTGGGTGAGGAAGTGCTCAGCTAGACTGAGCCATTCAGCCCAGGAAGGGCCGTTGCATGGGGAGGGGTTCATGCATTGCATTTCAGGGAAAATGGACAGGTGTTTAGGAATATCTGAAGACCAGAGGTCTTTTAGCCTCTCTGTACCTTCTTTTATCATTTGTAAGATAGGGGTAGAGTTCCTACAAGCAATAACAAGAATGTGTGAAATCTGCCCCCCCCATTTGCACATGCACACTTGGAAGTTACAGGATGGAGTGGAGTGCAAGCCCAGGCTCTGTGTCTTGTAGCTCAGGGCCAGGCCTGGGTATGACACCCTGGTGCCAGTGACTATAAGCAATGTCTCGCTTATGACTACCATAAGGGCAGTGGTGGCACTTGGGATCTCAGTCTTGGTGAGGAGTGAGCTCTGGGGAGAAGCCTGTTTACTAAGCAATGTGCTTAGCACACACAGAGAACATCTGGGTGCCTGAGTCAGGCTCACTGGGGCCACATTTGAATGGCACTGAGCATATACAAACTATGTGTTCCCTGCTAACACCAACCATCGGTTTTGAGGTCTTCTTTACATCTTCACATCTGCTGCCTCCCAAGTCCCATAGTCACTGGATGTGGGTGGCTCACCTGAAGGCCAAAAGCACCACAGAGCCCTGTGTCTATTCTGCATTTATATTTGAAAGTTGGAGATGAAGAGAAGCCCCCATTCCCTAAATTCCAGGACCAATTCCATGTCCTTCTCATGGATGGATGCAGGATGCTCTTCCCAGACCACAGAAGGCTCAACCCCTTCTTCACATATGCACTCTGTAGCTAGCACAGGGCATAGTGGTGTATACCTTTAATTTTGGCACCCGGGGAAGAGGTGGGCAGATCTACCAGCCCAGCCAGGCCACCAGCATCTAATCCTGATATCTCTGGGCAGAAGCCAGGTCTGCTAGGAGGAACAGACAGGATGAGCAGAGGTGCCCAAGGCTGTGGGAAGAAGCAGAGTTCAGAGATGTCCACTAACCCTGCCCATGTAGGACCTGCAGGAGGAACCTGGGCTTGGTTGCCTGACCTCTGAGGCAGCCTTGTCCTCTTAAGGGGCAGAAACAGGTGAGCAAAGACTGTAAATATTTGCAGGCATGGGCTTCCTTCACTGCCTGCCCTCCTTGGGTGCATCTTGTGTGATTGGGAAGAAAGAAGGAGAAAGGGAAGAGGGGAGGAAAGGAAGATGGAGGAGGGGAGGGGAGGAGAGAGGGAGGACACTATGTGGGGATCCATCACACTGTTTCTGGATGCAGAAAAATGTTGCTTTCTTGCAGGGGTTTTTTCCGTGCACTATTTGATTGGGCTTGGGTTTCTTCTTTCCTAATTGAATTCTATTTGTTCAGGAGAGAACAGAAAAAATACTGTTTGACTGGGCCAGCCCCTCCTCTGTGCAGTCCAGAGGAGGGGGAGAGGCCAGGGGCAACCTCCCGAAGGGCCTCCTTTCAGGCCTGTGTGAATAAACTGCGGTAGCCGTGACCCTGTATGCCTGCAGCCAGCCTGCATGAGACAGGTGTCCCCAAGACAATTCCCAAGCCTCCAGGGCAGTGGCAGGCACTGGAGATAGAGAGCTAGGGGACCCCCACCCCCCACCCCGGGAGGAAGAACGTTGAAGGTAGTAAGGGGTCCTGGGGGTGGTGCCCGAAAGAAACTGGCTGTGGGACCCTGATGAATGTGGACGGCTGGGCATGAATACCTATTCAGTGCATGGCTCTTGTTCTTTCTGAGTCCTCGGCCTGGGAGGCCACAGATGTCCCAGAGTGAGTCAGATGATTCTTCTGACAGAAGGCCTTGGTGGGAGGGGCTCTTTTATTGGGGCTTCTGTCACCCGAAGCCAGTGAAGCAAGAAGAGAGGTTTTTGCTTAAACTTGACCACTGGTGGCCCCCAGCAGCTTGCCAGTGGGCAGTTTGGAGATGGCTTTTGGTAAGCCATGGAGTGTCCAGGCCTTGGTGCTCTGGTGGTGTCAGCCCTTCTGACGAGCAGAGACAACAGTGACAGCCGCTGCCTATAGCAGCTCATGGGTGTCTTTCAGTATCCGAGCAAAGATGACAATGCAGAGTCCAAGAGAGGCTGATGCCACTGGCTTCCATGTCCACACAGCCTCACAGGGTCTTTCTGATGTCTTAGATACCTGCCCATGTGAAGGAACCCTTGGGTGAAGACAGTGGGGACCTTATGGCTGGGCTCTGAGCCCTTCAGAAGCCTGAGCCCTAGTGTCTGGTGATATGGCTTTTGAAGATTACTTTGGCCAAGACCATTCAAGATGTGAGCATGGACCCATGTAGACAGTTCTTTGTTCACTAACTGCTACATGAGCTAGGGCAGTAACAATGGAAAGACAGACAGGGCCTGTGACTGGCTTCTTCCAAGCCTCTAGGAGACTCCATGCTTCTCTTGGCTCTACTAGCTTAGGCTGAACCCTGAGGTTGAGCCAGTACTAGAAAGGACCACACACTCCCTCCAGTCCTTGGGGTCTGTCCCTTAGGGGTCCAAGGAGAAAGAATCATATGTTTGGTTGGCTTGCCATCAATTCACCTATAACCCTGTGTCTAGCCTGGGTAACAAATCAGAAAACCTACCCCAGGGTTTGACTAGGTCTGTCAAGGCTGGGCTGAGCATCTGTGGAGTCACTTGGCTGCCAACTTCTCTAACAAAATGGCATTACTGTCACTGATGGAAAGGTCGACCAACTCCCACAAAGTCACACAAAGCTGTAAGGGAAAGAATGGACTGGACCCCTTGCTGGACAGTTTTATGTTAACTTGACACAAGCTAAAGATGTCAGTAGGGAACCCCAAGAAAAATGCTTGCACTGGGCATGGCAGCACATGCCTTTTTAGTCCCAGCACTTGGGAGGCAGAGGCAGGTGGATCTCTGTGAGTTCCAGACTAGTCTGGTCTACAAAGTGAATTCCAGGACAGCCAGGCCTACACAGAAAAACCCTAACTCGAAAACCAAAAAACAAACAAATATTGGGTTGTAGGCAGGCCTATAGAACATTTTCTTAATTAGTGATTGATGGAGGAGGACCCAGCCCATTGTGAGCAGTGCCATCTCTGGGGTTGGTGGTGGTCCTGGGTTCTCTGAGAAAGCAGGCTGAGCAAGTGTGCAAGCCAGTAAGCAGCACCCCGCCCCACCATGGCCTCTGCATTGCTCCAGCCTCTAACTTCCTACCCTGCTTGAAATGTGATGAACAGTGCTGTGGAAGCAGAGGCCAAATTAACCCTTTCTTACCCAAATTGCTTTTGGCATTGCCATTTCATTACAGCAAAGGTAACTCTAACTAAGACAACCCCATTCTGCAGGGCAATGAACTATGGTAGATGATAAACACCCAGGAACAGCAGGCAAGAATGAGGGGCCAGGAGAGAAGACAGGGAGCTGGACAGGGTGGCTGGCATTCCTGCGGGTAGGCACAGAACACATGAAATTGCAAGCCCAATTTTTAAGCTCCAGATTATACTCATCATCATTATTATTAGTTGTTGTTGTTTAGACAGAAATCACCATGGGCAGTTGAGTTCAAGGCAGGCAACCCTTTTATGTCTGTTTCCAGAGCCCCAAGAGCTGAGCTGTTATTTCTAAACAGGCACTGCTGCCTCCTCAAGCTGCACCTGATAGCTGAGGTGCGGCTGCTTGACAGCCCTCCTTTTAAAACAGCTCCTGTCCCATTCCACAGCAGCAATTGCCATCCCAAGGTTCTTCTCCCCCCTCCTCAGGGTCTCTTTTTGTGACTGTCCTGTTATCCCTCTAAATGGCTCACCCTGTGTAGAGCCTGTAGAGCCTTGCAGCCCTAAAGTGTCAGCAGAGGCCAGAAGGAAAACAAAAACAGCTCTCTGAGCTTGATCCTAGACAGAGGCCACATACCAGGATCAGGGGCTTAGGGCCACTCAGTGATAGTTACTTAACTGTTGCCCATCCCAGGAAATCGGCTGCTTGGGCCTAAAACCCACAGCACTGGTGATCAGCACCTTTGTCTCTAGAGTGACTCGGTTTTCACCCACCAGATATCATGAAGAAGAGAGGGAGTCGGTTGTTGGGGGACAGTATCCAATCTCTCTCTACCTGCTGGTGGCAATAAGGGATAGTGTTTGTTCACAGCAATTGTGTGTCCTGGGATTTTTGTTTGTTTCTTTGTTTTTTCCTGCTTGGGGCAGCCCTCACAATTCTTTCCCTAGAAGTGATGAAGGAGGTGTCCAGCCTTCAAGGGACCACTCAGCTTCTCTCATAGGCTCTGAGCTCCCAGGGGATGGATGGATCTCCCTTGACTGGAACCACCCATAGGTTCCTGTTCAGAGTTGGTTAAGGCAGGTGCATACAGCAGTTTTGTTGGCAGCAGGTATCCTTCAGCATACTGTGTGAAGGTTGCTTGTGTGTCCATGGAGAGGTGATGTGCTGCCCCTGAGCCAGCCTCTGAGTAACCTCTCAACCTCCTGTTCTACACACAGAACTTTCCAGAGTGCAGGCAGGAAGGGTAAAGGATACACACAAAGGACACAGCCTGGATTACTTTCTGCAGAGGGTAGTTGGCTCAGCCCGTCTCCCTTTGATGTTTTGAATCCATAGGGAATCATTGACAGAGATCATTTCAGCTCTCAAATAGGGGACTTGGCGACAGGTGACTTGTCTCTCAGATTGCTGAGGTGCTAATGAGTGCTAATTATAATCCAATCACCTTGCCAAGGCAATCTGTCCTGCTGGGGCAAGCGGGGATCAGTCATGAAGTGAGTGGGTAGCTTTGGGGGAGGGGTGTCTCTGTGTCTTGGTGTGGGCTTGGGGATGTCCCTGTTCAAACGTGTTCTTGTATTCTAAATGGAGAAGAGATATTCACGCCTTGGGAAGCCAGGCGAAGTGAGGAGGGGTGGTGGCAGACACCAAAGGAGCTAAGCAGGCAGAGAGGCCCAGCAGGGTTGTCATGGCAACACCTCCCAATTGAAAAGGGATTCTATTAGGGTGCTAAGGACAGAAGGAGGCACCCTGAATCCTTTCTACCTCACCCAGGGACCTTCTCTAGAGAGAGATAGAGAGCAGGCAGCCATAGGCCTGCCCCAGGCTTCTAGAGGGCCGGAGAAGGAACTCCAATCCACAGAGGTAAATTGGAGCCTAGTCTCTGTTCCATGGCAGACAGTGGATGAGGGCTTAGCTCAAATGTAACTCCCCTAAAGGCCTGGCCCAGGTTTTTTGAGCTCATATCCTGAGCCCCCAAATGCAGGAAATAGGCCCACACAGGCTAAGTGATCCACCCATGCAGTCTGGTCCAAACTTAGCTGGGAGCTCTGGGAATCAGTGACACCATCTTGACTTGTCAGATAGGAATCCTGAAGCTTGGAGAGCTGGAGAAATGTGCCCGAGGTTATAAGGGAACCAGGAAGAGCCAGAGCTGGTGAGAAAGGGCACGTAGTCATGATACAGTGACATCCCATCACCAAGAGTGAACAGAATGACACTCTCAAGGCAGATGTAGGCTCCGAGCCCCCTGAATTCCTTGGTGGCTTGAAGGCCAACCGCACTCCACTTTGATGACAGGGACTGAGGGTTAGCAAGAGAAAGGGATTCACCTTGATCAAAAGCCGGAAGAAATGACCTATGTCCAACAGGCAAGATGTAGAATCAGGTTCCCATCAACAGATATACGGAAAGCCAGACGTGGAGGCACAAGCCTGTATCCCTAGCACTGGGGAGGCAGAAGCAGGAGAAGGAAGGAGTTCAAAGCCATCCTTAGCTAAATAGTGAGTTCAAGTCTACAAGAGACGCCCGTCTTAAAACACCAAATAAACAAAAAACCAACAAAGAAAATACAATGCCTATACGTAGTGAAGTTTTATTCAGCCATAAAGAAGAGTGAAATTATGACATTTACAGGTAAATAGGTGGAAGTATAAATTGTAACAGTGAACTAAGCAAGACTCAAGGTGACAAATGGCACACCTCCTACCTTCTCCTACCTTATGCAGTATATGCTGATGAGGTTTTGTCAACTTTATACAAACCAGTCACCTGGGTAGAAGGGACCTCAACTGAGGAGTTGTATCTATCAGATGTGCCTATCTATGGTGCTATGTTTTTTTTTTTAATGTTTATTTTATTTTTTTTAGACAGGGTCTCTCCATGTAGCCCTGGCTGTCCTGGAACTCACTCTTAGACCAGGCTGGCCTTCAACTCAGAGACCCTGCCTGCCTCTGTCTCCCAAGTACTAAGATTAAAGGTGACCAGCCTGTTTGTTTGTTTTAATATTCCCTCCCTCTATTTTAAGAGGGAGAAAGAACATGAAGCTGAGGCATAATTTGAATAATGACTGATGTGGAGGGGCCCGGCCTACTCTAGGTGGTACCACCCCTAGACAGGTGGTCGCAGTGCTATGTAAGAAAGGTAGCTGAGGTGCCTGCTTCAGTTCCGGTGTCTAGGTTCCTGCCCTGACTTCCTGCCTCAGCCTCATTCAGTGATGAACTGTGAAGAATATGCCAAAATAAATCCTTTCCTCTCCTAAGCTGGTTTTGGTCAGTATTTTATCACAGAACAGAAAGCAAAATAAGATATGCAAGGTTTATTATGCACATGAACACGTGTGTGTGTGTGTGTGTGTGTGTGTGTGTGTGTGTGTGTGTATGCACGTGTGACATGAAAATGGAATCGGGGATTATCTGGGAAGAGAAATGGAATCAGATAAGGCAGAAAAGGCCATGGAGGGAGGTGAATATGAGCAAAGTATAATGATATAATATGAACATAAAATTATATATGAAAATCTCATAATGAAACCCATAAAATTATTAAATAATTAATTTAGACAAAAGGGGAACTGGTTCCCTTGTACCCAACCAACTCTAGTCCTTCACAACCAACATTATGGGAGGATCCTCAGGGAGAAAAGTGCCCATCGCTCTGAGGGCCCAGAATAACTGCCAAGAGCCCTCACTAAGCATGCTACTGGCTGCTACATTCTGCCAGCCAGACCCAGGGCCAGCAGTTGGGCAGGCTGCACTGCCTGCCACCTGGACTGGCCTGTCTTTCTCTACTTTCCTTACTATTCATTTTCAAAACATAAGATCTCATGGGCCTTGCTCTGCAGGAACAATTGGGCCCCCGAAATGAACAGGAACATGTGAGGAAGTGGGGACAAGCCATCAAGCAGCTCCCAGGCCAGAGCAGGGTTGGTGCCTATGACAATGCTGAAGGAAGGTTTGATGGGCCCAGTGAGACAGTCATCCTAAGTGCCTCTCTCCTGGGTGGTCAGGACCACATCATCAGGCTTTGCATGGAACAAAGCACCATCTATGCGTTACTGGAGCTTTGTCCTGTAGCTGCACAGTGAAACCTTCTCCATTCTTGCTGTAGACTACCCAGATGTGAGAAGTAAGGGTATCTGCCGACCCCCACCCCTCTGTGAGGAGAACCAATCCCCCACTGACTTCTAGGTGCCTTTTTTTCCCCTTAAGGAGGAACCAGGGAGCTGGGCACTGTTAGAACTGGGGAGTCTTGCAAGGGAGTCAGCTTCCTGGGGACTTAGATGGTTAGTGATGGGACCTCCCAGTTTAGGAATGCTCACAGAAAGGCCTTGTCTTCCCCCAGCTCACAGACAAACCCTTTAAGCACTAAAAACATACTGTGGAACTGATTGGCCACAGAGAAGTCACCTCTGATGTCGAGCCTGCTAGGTAGGACCCTGGTGTCCTTTCCCACCTGGAAAGTGGATGCCTCCTTCCACACAGCCATCTTACTCAGGGATCAGTGACAATACAGACATATATCAGGGAAGCGATCTGGCTTCTTTGATTTGACCTCTGGTGGGCTTGAAGTATTTATTATTATTATTATTATTATTATTATTATTATTATTAAAGACTGTATTGTGGAATATCTACTGGCAAAGGCATGAGGGGCCTGTGGGTGAGGAAGGGCTGGATATAAACACAGTGGCTAAAGTGGACAGTCTATTGGAGCCACAGCCTCTGTTAAGGGGGCCATGATGATGACTTCCTTTCCCATCTGAGGGCCATTGGGTCATGTGGCCATCACCAACAGAAAAAGCACGTAGCATGGTCACATTGCAAGGGAGCAGCCTGGCTTCCTTAGAGGCTCTTGTCACATGTGTACTCAACTTGTCATCCCTCTCCCCTTGGGATCTGTTAGTCATCCCATTTCTAGATTCCTGGTGCCAGTGACATCAGTCTCCCCACTCCACTTCTGTAACTGTTCCCATAGACTCGGGCCACCATGTATAATGTGCACTATGTGCACAACTAGGAACCTTAATGTCGCTGATGGTAGGTGAAAAGGAACCATCACCCACTCAAGAAAGCCAGGGAGCTTGAGGGCAGATATAGTCCAGGCTGTACCTTACTCATTACCAGTACCATCACTGCCTCATCTGTGTGGCCTTTGATGTTGACTCTCATCACCATGTGCCCCAGGTGCCTGGGTCTGATCAATGGAGCTGCCCAAAACAGTGCCTGGGTATTTTTATCTAGACACAGAGGGAGGATGTTCAAGCATCTGCCAGGCACCATGCGTGTGACCAGCTCAAGGTTCCCTTCCCATGCAGCAGCCAGGAATCTGTAGCAGTTTCTGAGTACATCTCCAGAGCTTTAAGTAGGCATCTCTCTCAGTCCCAGCTGTTCCCATGGGGGCAGGGTCCTCCCAAACCGTCTAGATTAGCTTAGCTAGAGTCCAGCCAAGGGGCTCCTGGATTCCAGTGATTCTGTATATAGGGAAACAGACCCGGAACAACAGTCATTTCTTAAGGACCATCCCCACCCCTTGCCGTGTTCAGGCTGTGCTAAATAAAGCCTTTGCAGGAAGGGAGTCCTCACTTCTGGAACATTCCTCTTGCTTGCCTTTAAAAGCAGCTTAATTTAAGTACAATCACCAAGCAATTACTGTGCATACTTAAGGTATACCATTGATAAGTCTTGACATGTATGCATCCCTGAAGCCACCACCACTAACTCAGGATAATGAGCAGCTCATCTTCCCACAGGGGCTCTTGGTGACAACCCCCACTCCCATCTTCCTGTCCTCTTGCCCCTTGTAGTCTCTAAGCAACCATCTATCTGCTTTCTGCCACACAAGTTTGTAGTTTCTAGATTTTAGGTAAATCCTAGTTTTCCCACCTAAAACAATTATTTCTAGATAATGTCATAGAGTGTATCGGCAATTTTCTGACTCCCTTCTCTCCCAACACCCCCACTTTTAGTGTAATGTGTGTGCACATGTAAATGAAGGTATGCACACTAACGGAGATCAGAGGAGGGTGCTGGGTTTCCTGCTTTACCACTCTCCACTGTTTTCCTTTGTGATGGGTCTCTCACTGAGCCTGGAGCTAGGCTGGTGTCCATCAAGGCCCAGGGATCCTCTTGTTTCTGTTCCCCACATCCCTGGGGTTACAGGTCAAGGTGCTGCTACAAGGTGCTACAGGTCAAGGTCTGTCTTTTTATGTGGGTTCTGAGATCTGACTGTGAGTCTTCATGCTTGTATAGCAAACACCCATTAAGCCATCTCTCCAGCCTCCAGTATAGCCTCCTTACTGTCCAGTAGACATGGCTACATCATGGTATGTCTACTTCATTTGGACACAGTGTGTTCCAGTGTCTGCTGTGAGCTGCACTGTGGTGTGTCTATTGTGTAGCTTCAGGGCTGTGTGCAATCCTGAGGCTACACTGCAGCTTACTTTCCCCCTTCCAAAGAAGATAGATGTTCAGGCTCTTAGACATTCAGGCTGTTTTAGTATTTGGTTACCCATAAAGCTAGTATGAATATTCATGTCCCAGTCTCTGTAGGGACAACTGGTACTGTTTCTCTTGGGTAAATATAAGGTTTAGAATGCCTGCATCATATGGCCAGTATATGTTTAACTTTTAAATCACCTTCCAAACTGATTTCCATGTGTCCTTACTTCTTTACATTTGTTCTTACTAGCAGTGGTGAGTTCAAGACCCTCCACACCCTGAAAGTGCTTGACATGTTTTAGCTCTAAGTGGAGTTGTTAATAAATAGACAGGTATCTCACTGTGACCTTATTACCACGGTGACTAGAGTTATTGAGTGTCTTTCTGTGTCCTTAATGGCTCTTTGTGTATTTTCTTTTGTGAAGTGTTACTCAAATAGTTTTGTAAAAGTTGGGTTTTAAGGATTTTTATATGTTCTATATACAGGTCCTTTATCTGACATCACTAGATGTTTGCTTCAAAATTAATTTCTGCCAGGGTGGTCTATCCTTTTCTTCTCCTAGCAATGGCTTTCAAGCAGTGTAAATGATTCATCCTGATGAGGGCTAATTTGTTAGAGTGCTCCTCCCTAAATTTTGCTTTTGGTGTCAAAACTAAGAAATCAGAGGCTGGAGAGATGGCTCAGTGGCTAAGCACACTTGCTCTTGCAGAGGACCAACATTTCAGCATCCAGCAACCAGCAACTCCAGCTCCAAGGGGATCCAACACTCTCTCTGGCCTCTTTGGGCATGTACTACAGACTTACACTTGTACGCACACTTACACACACTTACACACACACACACACACACACACACACACACACACACACACACACACACACACACACACACACACCCCTGAAAACAACAATAACCAAGCATAATCATCCAAAAAACCATTTAAACTAAGATCACAAACCTCAATAGTTTAGGTTCTGTCAAGGCTGAGGGCCCACCATGAGATAATTTTTGGTCATGGGGCCAGTCATAAATTGAAGTTTTCTCTTTAGCATTTTACATGTAAATATTTGAAGGCTCACTGTTAAGAAGGTTGTCATTCTGTAGTTTAAATTGTCTCTCTTTTTTTTTTCCTAAGTAAACTAAGTATGTGTGACTGTTTGGGGCCTGTCTTTTCCAGCAATCTATTTATCTTCATATCAATTCCACAGTCTTTTGACCTTGTTCAAACTTGTTCAGCTCTGTGATTGGTTCTAGCTGGTCTTTTGTAGCTTTATTGGACTTTCACCGAATGATTATGTCATCTGTAAGTAATGAACATTTCCCTTCTTTTTGGTCTGGATTCTTTGTACTTCTCATTCTTGCCTGACTCCAATATGGTGGTGGACAGCAGTGGTGAGTGTAGGCATTCTCATCCAGTTCCTAATCTTTTCCTTTAATTGCTATGTTAGCCACAGGCTGTAGGCTTCTTGGGCTTAGGAAGCTCCCTTACAGCTACACTCTCATGGAGGTGTTTATGAGAAATGGATGTTGGATTTTGTCAAGGATTTTTATGTGACTCTTGAGATGATCATATGCTTTAGATTTATAAAGATAGGAAATTAAATGATTAATTTTCTAATGGCAAACCAACCTTGCATTCTGGAGACAAATCCCACTTGGTTATCTTCTGCACACACTGTTAGGCTCCACTTGCTGAAGTTCTTTTAGAACTTTTTCTTTTCTGTTCTTGAGTCTGTTCTGTTCTTGTCATGGTTTTGTATTATGGAATAAGCTAAGAAATACATTTTTTTCTTTCATATTTTGAGGACTTACATGGAATTCTCTTAAGTGTTCCATATAACTCACTAATGAAAGGCCTGAAATTTTACGTATTTTTTATTTTTCTCAAATATATAATCATTTTATTTCTTCTCAAGTTAGTTGAGAGGTTAATTAAGTTGTTAACTTTATAGGTATATGATTCTCCTTTCTTTTTGATACCTGTACAGTCTGTAGTGATGTCTCCTTTCTCGTCTGCTGGTATTAGCATCATCTTTCTTTTTTGATAGACTAGTCTTGCTAGAGTTCTGCTCTATTGATCTTCATAAAGAGCCAGCCACTTCTTATTCTGTCATTTTTCTTTTATATTTCAGTGATTTTTTTCCCACTTTGATATTTATTGTTTCTGATTACTTTGGATTTCAGTTCTTAAATATGTTGATTTATAGTTTTCACTGTTCTAGTTTCTAAAGCTAAAACTGAGACCAATGACTTAATATTTTTTCTTTCTTTTTCTTGGTTCTTTGAGATACCACTAGGCTGGCCTAGAACTCACTGTATAACCCAGGCTAGACCCCTTTAATCAGTAACAATCCTACTGCCTCAGGCTTTAGAATATAGCTAGTTATAAACCACGACACAAGATTCTTTCCTAATGTTATCATTGCCTTGAATGAATGAATCTGAAGCTGAGCAAAGCAAGCCCTGCCTTGCACTCCCTCACAAATTTTGGCATACTGTATTTTCTTTCATTTTCAACCAGTTTAAAATTCTGGCTTTGCTTTTGGTTTCTTATTTGACCCATGAAAGCTATGTATAGTTTTCAAACATCTGAGGATTATCCTGAGATTTGTGTTTCCTTATGGCCAGAGAACACTTTTTAAACAACTCAGTCTATCTTGGTAAATATTTAGTGTTCACTCAAAAATGTTTGTTCTACTATTTTTGAGCAGGGTACTCAATAAATTATAACTGAGCCAAATTGGCTGTTAATGTTTTTCAAATCTTCTATATCCTGGCTGATTGTTCTGCCAGTTATTGAGAAGGGGCACTGATGTTTCTCCCGTGATTCTGATATATTTCTCCCTTCAGTTCTGAGTTCTCACTTTGTGGAACTGAGGCTGTTTCTGCTAGCATGGTCTTTTCTACTGTATCTAACATATACTTTACATTCTATAAACAATTACTTTGAAGGTTTCTTCTTGATCATTATAGAAATTTGATTGTGATATTCCTTTGTGTTTTCTTCGTGCTTGTATTGGAGATTTCTGAGTTCTCAGATCAGTGGGCTTTGTTTTCAAAAGCTTTTGTTCATTATTTTTCCAAACCTTTTTTGCTAGGCAAATGTTTTCTTTCTTTTCTTCTCTTATTAATTTTTTCCATTCCTACCTTATTTCCCCTTCCTCCCTTCCTCCCCTCCTTCATTCCTTCCTTACCCCCTCTCTTTCTTTGTTTCCGTTTTTGAGTTAGGGTCTCTTACTGGCTTAAGACTCACCAAATAGGATAGACTGGCTGGCCACAGAGCCCCAGGGATCCCCCTATCTCTGCTTCCCCAGAGCTTGGGTTACAAGTGTACAGGGCCGAGTTCAGCTTTTTATGTATGTTCTGGTGTTCCAGTTTGGGTCGTTATGTTTTACAGCAAGCCCTTTATAGACCCAGTTGTCTTCCCAGCCTTTTTTCCAGCACATAAGCTGTAGGTTTTCTTCACTTTTATTGTTTCATTGTGGGTCTTCCACCTTGTGTCTTCACTTTTCTCCTTAAGTATAGTTTTCCACTGACTTCACACAGTGTACCTAAGGACTCACATGCCAGTCTCCACACTTTAGTCCTCTACATCTCTAGTATAATTAGTGAGTTACCATTGTGGCATTTTAAATGTACTTCTAATATCTATGTCAATTCAGTTTTGAAGATCACGTTCTCAACCCATTTGCTCATCTTTGATTAGATATTTGACATTTCTGAGATTTTTACCTCATTGCACACTGGGTATTTGTGTATTCCAGCGGATATTGAGATTTGCTCTGTCATACTCTTAAGTTACTTGGAATTGGTTTAATCCTTGTGGGTCTTGCTGTCATGATTTATTAGGCAGGTTTGCGTATGGGTTCAATCTAGGGCCAACTGCCAACTGTTTGCACTACTGAGGAAATACTTTTCTAACTCAGCTCCCATCTCTCAAGGCCATCAAATGTCCCACCATAATTATGAAGCTTTTCAGTATGCCTCATGGGGACAGCCATTATTCCAGGGTGGTATTGATAAGTCCCTCTACACATCACCAGGTCCCTCCCTCTGGCTAGCTTTTATTCCTGTGTGGTTCCAGGTGCTCACTCAAAACAGCCCTCTGTGACTGGTAAGGTATTCTTATCCCCTACAGTGGCCTGGAATCTCCCAGGCAGAAGAAAATGACAACTAAAAAGCTTTTTTTATTATTCTGTCTCTCAAAGATCAATGCACTTGCCTGATGTTCTGAAAACTACTATTCTGCATCTATTCTCTGGTTCTTGGGCTCAGGTCTGGCAGAGGAAACACTAGCCTGTGATTCCATCCTGCCCAGAAGCACCTCCCTGCCCCCCCCTTTTATTTTTTATTTTCCCAAGACAGAGTTTCTCTGTGTAGCCTTGAAGCCTGGTCTAAAACCAACTCTGTAGACTGGGCTGGCATTAAACTCAGAGATTTGCCTCTGCCCACTGAGTGCTGAGATTAAAGACGTGCACCCCCTCTTCTTAAGCCATACCTTCTGCCTTCAGGATATGATAGCACAAAGAGCCCTCTCCAGACTACATCTCTCCAACCAGGCTCAGGAGAGCTGAGGAGTTGTTTGTTATGGTGATGGGGACAATGAGTTAAGTGATGTGCCACAGGTTACTGAGTACCTGAAATGATTGAAGCCACCCTCTGGACAGAACCACAACAGTCAGCCACACTTAGTCTTCAATATGAACATTGAGAAAAGACACTTCATGCTTAGAGATTAGTGATGGCAAGAAGGAGAACCGAGAATCCCTGTCTATTGCTGACATCTGTACACCGAGTATTCCTAAACTTGAGAAAAAGACCAAGGAACCACACAACAATGAAGGTCAGGAAGAAAGCTGAGATGGGTGAGCTATGACAACAGGTCCAGGGCTTGACTGCCATGTGAGCTCTGTCAAGTGGGACCTGGAATCACTCTCACAACAATCACATCACCACCACTACCATCTACCCCAATCTTGGCTACACAGTGATCAGTAGGGGAACAATTGCCATTCCTACCTTAGGAGAGATCCTTTCTGAGGCTGGGGGATGTCCAGATGGGTGGAGCTCTCTCTCACCATGATCACACACACTATATTAGAACCATGCCATGCATGCAATTAGGAACAGACACCATGAGCTAAACTGCCTCTCGGGGCAGAGTCCACCTGCCTGTGAAATACTCAAGACAGTGATCTTGTCAGGAAGGCCCTGCAGGGGTTCAGACTGGTGTCAGCTGTAGTCAGTCCTTAGAAAGAAGGAGGACCCTGACTGGCACAGCACCAATATGTTTGGGAGTGTGTGAGCATGAGATGTGCAAGGTGTGAGAAGGGGCCACAAGTGTATCTGAGTCCAAGGCTAGGACTGCCAATCTTTCCAGTTTTACAACTGTCACAAGAATGTGGCAGCTGAGGGTTAAGCAGGAGTGCTAATCCTGCTTTGAAGCTGACCCTCTGACAGGCCAGGGCGTGGGGTCAGGACCACCCACTCTGGCCCTGGATTAATCATGATGAGCTAAAACTTTTCCATGGCTAAAGATGCTCTGGGACTCAGACAACCTGCCTGCAGACCTCTCTTGTAGGACTTCTGGAAGGGGTAAAGGGCCAGTGGCATGCCATTCTCACAGTAGGGGTCTTTGGGCACACTAGGGCTATGTTATATGCCCATATATAAGTCGTCTTAGGCTTTGATGCAGCAGAATTTGTCCTCATTAGCCAGGACCTATATGCTGGAATGCTAATGACAGTACAGATCAGGGGGCTACAGGAAGGGGCCACTATAGGGAGGGAATTACAGCTGCAATGACACTTGGGTAAAGTCAGGAAGCTAGTAAGGGAGTGAGCTAGAGTATATGAGAAATGAGTGTTCCGGCAAAGGAGACATAGAGCAGAACCCGGGTGTGTGGGGAGCATCCAGAAAGCTGTGACTGGAGCTACAATGGGGAAGCCAGAGCTGCCAAGGACCATTGCGCCCCCCCCCCCACCTTGTTTTAAACAAGATGAGAATATGAGGCATTTGGCAGAAAGTGATGTATGCTTAAAAAGGGAGCGATGTAGTGGCCACACTGGAGGCAGGGAGCCAGGAGAGGCCCAAATCTGACACAGTCTTCTAGAGCAAAGGCAGTCAGGTAGCCTAGTCAGTCAGAGAGGTGAGGAGAGACAGCAATGGATCTAGAAGGTGGAGCCCCAGGACTTGCTGAGAATCAATGTGGGGAAGGAGGGAGGGAAAGAAGGAAGAGAGGAAGGAATAGCTCTAGAGATTCTGAGCCAATATCTGCTAGAGTGGGGTGGCCAGCTACTCTATAAATATGAAAGGCTGAGCAGGGATGAGTCTGGGCCAGGAACTGTGTGACACCTTTACATGGAAACCACCATAGCAGGGGGTGGGGGGAAGCCAGATGGAGGAATCTGAGCCCACGGCTGCAGTCAGCTGGCAACATTTGTGCATAGAGCCTGAAGATAGATTTCTGAAGAGCCCATGGAGATAAGAAAAATCATGCTGGCCCTGGAGAACACTAGATGTTAGTGTGGGGAAGGCCAGGTAGTAAAGGAACCTTGCAGGAGCAGCCGCTGGGCATCAGTAGCAGTGGAGATGGGAATGGCTGAAGGACTCCAGCAGCTGGAACAACCAGGAGATGCATGGAGATGTAAACAGGTACTAGCTGTCTTTCAAGAGAGCCAAAGACCAAGGCGGTGGCTGCAGGAGGTGTGGTCCAGAAAGGAGTTTTTAAGAAGGAAGGAATCTCAGGTGGTGGATACTAGGCAGGGGCCTCCATTGTGCCATCAACTGAGATGGCCTGAGAAGGATCCTAGGCATTTGCGAGAGTGGGTAGCTTCTGGGAGCTGGTATTTCTAGAAGCAGGAAGGCCCTGAGCTGGCACATAATAAGTGGTAAAGGGAACGGGCCTCTCTCCATGGGGAGAAGAGGCTCTGGGATGTTTTAGGCCACAGTCACACCTGTATTACCACACATGGAATGGACAGGAGTTTGCATTAAACTAGGATTGGGATTTTGCCAGATGTGAATTCCACATGGAGACGGGAGATGGGGTGTGAGTGCTAAGGGTGTGCGGGGGCTGATGGAAAGTTAAGAGTGATGGCAGCGACACCTGGCTTCGGGGGCAGAGGGGAAGCTGCAGAAGGCAGGTGGTTACTGGCAACAGCATGTTCACACGGTGTCTCTGGCAGAGGTGGCATAGCAAGGGTCCCTTGCCTTAGCTATCTCCATTGTATGACAACGGTGCCCCCACCTCTTAGCCCTAGGTTGTTGAGGTTAAAAGTGCAGGCAGGCAAAGCCCTGGAACAAGCAGGGAACCCTAGTCTCTCACTCTCAGCTGGGGTGGTGATGGTGGTGTGATTGTGTTGGGAGCTGAGGTAACCAAGGGCTCTGAGCATACTTCCTAAGGGGAGAAAGCTTCCAAGGTGGCAGCAGCTAGAGAGCAGGCAGGCTGTGTGGGGAGCAGGTGGTTGCTGCCTCCTCCTCCCTCCAGGCCATCCCCCAGAGGGCAGTGCAGGATCACAGCTCCTTTAGCTGGGAGCCCACAGGCTGCCAACGTGCTTCATCTGGAGCTTGTTCTGAAGGCCCCTAAGCTTCTGTGTTTAGTTCAGAGTAGGTACAGGCCAGGCAGCACTGTAACAGCATTGCCACTGGAGAGGATGCTTGCCCAAGCCATACAGCTAGGAGTGGGTCTGCTCCACCTTCCACCACAGGGTCCAGCCAAGGCCCTGGCTCCACTCGGCTAGTATCCCCTTCCTTTAGACCTCATTGCAGCCAGTGTTCTTACATTTGTCCCTGCAAGAAAGCTGGGACTTTGCTTGTCAAATCAGGCCTGGCTCACACTGGGCCAGCAATGACCACTTCTGGACAGGCTGGGGTTCAGTCCAGGACCACTTTGCGCATGAAAAGGGAGCAGAGGGCTAGTGTGAGGGGTTGTCTTGTGGGCCAACACAGCGATTCCTGTCCTGTACCTGCCTCTGACTTGCCCTACTGATACTGTATGCCTGCCTACCTCCAGTCAGAGGAAAGTCAAGTTCCTGACCTGTGCAATCATAGCTCTCTGGAGCTCAGACCTTGAGAGACAAATGGAGGACTCGGGTGCACCCTGTCTTAGGCAGTGGGTTGAGGCAGGCTCCTCTAGGACCCACCCTTGTCCCTACCTCATTCCAATCTGAGCTGGTCTGGCTTGTGGAGAGCAGGAGGTGGGTGTGCCTGGAGCACAAGCCAGGGGATAAAAGAGGACATGGAGGCTGAGGTCTCTGGAGAGGGGCACAGGGGGGCTGGGGTGGGGACAGGGGTGATGTGGAACAGGAAGTTCAGAAGAGCAGAGAAGGTGAAGACTGGGGCAGGGGCAGAGAAAGGTAGGAAGGAGCTGGAGGTCCAACCCGGCCACTGAATAGGTTTATCATTTGCAGGTTATTAACGGCTGGGAAGAGACTGCAGCTGGAAACCCTCCCAGTGCCAGCTAAATGCCTCACAGAAAACCCCATCTGTGGAGGGCTCTGGGAACAAAAGCTCCATGTAAACAACTGAGGTGTGGAGTCTCTGGGTAACTCAAGGACCTCACATCAGACACCAGAGTTGTGAAACCTGAATACCTGACTAGGTTATTTAACCGTCTTCTGCGCTTGATGGCAGTGGAATGTGGACTTACCGAGCATGAGTCATCAGGAGCAGTACCTAGGAAAATACCCAAGTCACCCCAATTACACCATTATCAATGGCTGCATCGCCCTGCAACCCAATGCAATGAAACTGGAGAGAAAGCCAGCTGGGCTGGGCCTGGAGGAATCTGGCTCTTGGCGAAGATTGCTTGCCTGGCAGCGGCCTCTGCAGTCATGCCAAGCCACAAGCCCTGTGTGGTCGAGGTGCAGAGGTGTCAGGCCCATTTTACAGTTATGGAAACTAAGGCTCACCAGAGCTCAGTCCCCTCCTGTAGCTCCAACCATAGAGGAGAGTCCAGAGGGAGAAAAGCTGTTTTAAGCAGTGGCTGCAAAGCACCAGGAACTGGCATCGTGGCTGCTGGAATGACCATCCAGGGAACATCTAGCTTGTGTTAGCACATGTCATGAGCTGTGCAGGCAACACCCCAGTAATAGGTGCAATTGCCTCTGCTTCGTAGCTGACAAGATATAAAGAAACCATCACTGGCCACAGTCATGTAGGGTGAAGTGGGTAAGTCCAGCCCCCTATGTGATCAGGATCTGTTGCTTCCCTGGATGATGGCTGCCTGTGTTCTTGACTAAAGATGAACAAGTAGACTGTAGGAACTTGTTTGCCATGATGCTCCATGTGCGCACACAACCATTCCCACCTGCACAGACCACATGGGCTTCCTGCCTCTGACATTCTGTGGCAGTGAGCCTGGCCTGGTGGAGCCAGGAGCCAGCTACAGCCGGCCCACCCACGAGTCAGTAGCACTCCTTGCTCTTAATCAGTAAGATATGTTTCTGGAATAAAAACCACATCAGCATTTTCATTTTCAAGTTCAGGCAAGGCTTTTTTTTTTCTTTCCCTTCCTAATTTTCCCTTCATATGGGTGAGGCTAATCCTCCCTCTTGAATGACAAGTCTTTAGACTCAGCCATACACTTAAGGCAGCAAAGAATCAATGACAACATCCCAGGGAGACTTCTTCCTTGAGTTTTTCGGATTTCAGTAATACCACAACCCGTAATTACCAATGTGAAGATTTTAAAGTGATCCCCAATCTCCAGTGAAGTTCATCCTTGTCCCGAGTTTTCTCAAGTGTGTGTCTGCACAGAGAGGGGCGGGGTCAACAGGGACTAAGAACCCTGGACCCTGGACCTTGGGGCAGAGAGGGTGAGTGGGGAAGGGAGGGGGCACTTAGGAACTGCAGCATCCATGGGTCCAGGTGTGCACTGCAGCTCAGGAGACAGCCAGGAAGACAAGACGGGGTGTGGGGCTAGGAGGTTCACCATGGCAACTGAGTAAATATTAGTATCTCCTCCCCTCTGCTGTCTCAGAATACACAAATGAAAAGACTCTGCTTCTATAACTGAACTTGACTTCTATCTTCTTTGAAACTCTGTCTCGAAAAACAAAATGAAATGGGGAAGGGAAAACAAATTCAGTGTAATAAACATTCGTTCAGGAAAGTTCCTAAGTGAAGCCCCACAGTAGAGTCAGTGTCAGCCAGGCAAACGATGGCTCTACACAAAGCTAAGGACATATCTAATGTCTAGAGTTGAAACTGAGAAAAAGTTTAGTTGGGCAAAGTCTCCATAGCTCTACCTGTCACTCTCAAGAGTGGTTTTTCTTTACTGTGGGGCCTGACTACTGAATGCCAGTGACATTTCATGACAATTCATACTCCCACACATCCTCAAGTGCCCCCTGGTGGGGGGACTGAGTACTGCCACCCGAGAACTACTTTGGCACAGGGTAGGGGAAGGTGATGGTTAGCAATAACAGTAGAATTTTCACAGGCACCACCTGGAACATAAGCAGTACATGTGGGTAAGAGAACGACGATGAGCAATCAGCACTCCAGATGCTTGAGAGGGAAGGTAGAGAACTGGAATTTTCTTTGTGGCAAGATTCATATCACATTCAACTTCTTTAATATATACAAAGTAATTCTGCCTTCTATTCATCTGTCCATTCTGATAATTAGGTATTTTACAGAAATCACTCATTCCATCATTTCCAGAGGGGCATAAAGTTGCTAAAAAGGAAGCCTTATGTCCTTTTTTCTGAAGGATTTGTAGTGATGCCCTGTCTTTCAATGCTGTCACACGCTTGAGGTTTTTCTTGAGTACTTTGCTAGAGATTTATCAACCTCATGAAATTTTTCAAAGACTTAGGTTTTGATGTAACCTCCTCTACTGTTTGCGAATTCTCCTTCACTGACTCCTGCTTTCATCGGTAGGACACTCTTCTTGCTTCATTTGCTCACATCTGTATAATTTCTTGTGGAGACCACTGATTTTACATCTCTCTTCTAATGGAGCTTTTCAGAGTTCTAAATTTCCTCAAGCACTTCATTTGTATTTTCTTTACATCAACATGTTCCAAATTTGCTTTTAATTTCATGTTTGACCTGAACAAGTGATGTGCAAGCATGTTTAATATTTTTCACACATTCACTTTTTGCAGGCATCTTCTTAGTGTGATAGATTCTAATTGTTTGTGAAATTTTACTTTGCACAGTTAAGCACAATGTTAAATTAGAATAAAATTCTGAGTAAAGTGAAATGAGTCTCTAGACGATAGAAGGAAAATATTTCTGATCATCAAAAGCAATTCATCTTAAAAATGGAGCTAGACAGGAATTACATTTTTCTCTATCCCAATTCTATTGAAATCATTTAAAAAGTGACACAGAACTCTAGGTGATAACTAGTGCACACCTTTCATCCCAGAACTCTGGAGGCAGAGTCAGGCATATCTCTGAGGTCAAGGTCAGTCTATAGAGCTAGTTCCAGGACAGCCAGGGCTACACAGAGAAACCCTTTCTCAAAAACAAAACAAACATGACATATTAGTTCCATTTTAAAGTATCTTCATGACATGTTGAAAACAGATTTACCTGAAAGTGCAAAACACAGGATGCAAAAAGTTAAATATAATTTTAAGTGTTGATATAGATTTCTTCAGTGTCCTTTTGGAACCATATAAACAAAAAGTATGATGAAAAATAGGCTGGATAAGAGATAAAAGGTATTTGAGTACTTGAAACGGATAATTTTATATTGGTAGGCCATTGATAGAAATGAAAACCCAACAGGAAAAACAAAGCTAAGTTAATGGTGAGATGGTGCACAGAACTGCCACAAAGAAGAAAAAAAATACCCAATTACCCTCCTCCCCAATACAAATAAACTAAAGGTACAAAATAAAATAGACACAGTGGAAAGAATCTCACACATCAGGAAAACAAAAGCCAGCACCGCCAATCTCACAACACGGGTTGGGCAGTCCAGCACCTGGGAGGTAGAGCCTCTAAATCCCAAGGCAAAGCCTAACAACATAAACCAAAGCCCAGGCTGACCTTCAATGCAGCGTAGTTGGGGATGCTTTCTTTTTAAGAGGGATGAGGCTTTTACCTATTGGGAAGGAAGCAGGAGGGAGAAAGGCTGCCTTGAACAAGGTATTGTAGAAGCAGAGCCACATGTGGAGGTACCAATCCTGGGAAAAGCCACTGTGTAATGCAGGACAGAGGAGAGCCGGCCATAGGTGCTGGAGGCCAGAAGTTCAGTGAAAACCTGGGGAGCTCTTGCTCATAGGCCTTGAAGTAGGGGAGAGAAGGGGTGAAGTTGGAGGTTCCAGGGAAGATGGATACTGCTCGGTTTCTAGACCCAGAACCACACAGCTCTCCTGGCACTTTCCTTAGTCTAGGGCACCTTTTGTTGATTGAGTTGGAAAATCAGTCTCTATTTCCCAGTGCTAGCCCAGGGTCTGGCAGTTGGTATTTGCAAAAGGGATGAATGGCCAGACAAGAGAGCCTGGGAATGCCAAAGCACAGTGGTGAAGAAAGAATACTGGGCTTTCCGGACCATTTCTGAGACTGCAGTGACCTTCTGTGGCTCACAGAGATGTTGGGGGTCTGTCTGGTTTTGAGCCTGCCATCCTCACGAAATAATCAATGGCAGTCATGTCACCAGGATGTGAAGAAGGCACTAATCATAAGCTGGCCACAGTTCTCAATGTTTCTTGAAAAGGGGGCATTGTGGAGGAAGAAGAGGCACGATCAGGCCCTTGAGAAGCAATAGTTTGAATACATACTGAGAGGAAAGACTGACATGGATTCTGCTCACAGATGGAGTAGGATTAGAGTTGGCTCTGCCTTCGGCCAAGGCCAGGCTTCTTGCTGGGTCTGACCCCCCCTCCCCTAAGCAGGAACCACAGCAGACTCTCATTTGATGGGCATTTAAAAGAGCAATCTACTTATGTAATCTATTGACATTAGTTTTTCTATCTAGTAGCATTTCTTTCTTTCTGGTGGGGTCCCTGCAACCAGGGCTCACTCTTAAGTCTTCTGTGGGCCCCTGCATGTGCCTCATACACCATGGTTAGTAAGAAGTGCTTCTTTCAAGGCCTCTGATAGATGGCCCTTGGCATTAGCCAACCATTAAACAGTTCCTACAGGTGTGGCTCCTGGAACACCCTTCCTGTCCATATCACCATGAGGTATAGTCTCCTCCAGGAAGCCTTTCTCCTGCGGCCCATGCTTCTGTGGTCACTATGGGACCCACCAAGTTTTACTCATGTATGCCCCTAGTATTACACTGTGAACTCCTCTAGAGCAAGGGACAAACTATTTTTTACTGATGTAACCCTCAGTAAATACTGAGCACTACGTACATGTCAGCTAGGGCTGATAACACCAAAATGCCACAGGCTGGCAGCTTACACAATATACCCTGCTGCACAGTTCTGGAGACTGCCCACTTGCCACCTCCTCACTAGGTTGTCCCTCTGTGATGGTTAGTGTTGCCAACTTGATAGATCTAGAACCAGTTGGGAGACTGGGCTTATAGATTATCTTGTTTATGCTAACTGATGTGGGAAGACCCATCTTAATTGTTGGTGGGACCCACGGGCAGGGGATCCAGGACTGTATCAGGTTGATCCCTCCCTCTCTGCTTTCCAACTGTTGATTTGATGTGGCTAGCTGTTTTAAGATCCTGTTGTCCACAAATGGAATGTGCCACTGAACTGTAAGCCAGGAGGCATACTTCCCCATTGGGCATACATTGTACCTTACTTTCAGGTGTCTACTGGGATTGGAGTCTATTTGCAGATCCAGAAGCCAATGCAAGTGGTAAAGTTGAGCTCACCAGGATACTGCTGATGCAGCAAGAAGCAATGTAGTTTTAGCCCAGTCTCAGTATGTCTCTGAGCCCTTCTCTTAGCTCCAGAATACATAACTGGAATCACTATTACCTTGCTGATACTCTATACATAACTGGAATCACTATTACCTTGCTGATACTCAAGTACCTAGTTAAAAATAGAGTGGTATTTGCATAGAATCTCTGCACATCCTTCTCATTACTTTAGATTACCTAATACCATGTCCTTGCCAAGTAAACAAAGCAAAGTTATTCAGGGGATCCTGACGGAATGCTCAAGACTTTTTTCTCTTTCCTTTTTTTCTTCCTTCCTTCTTCCCCCCTTTCTTTGAGACAGGTTTCATTATGTACCTTCAGCTTGCCTCTAACTTTCAATATATGTTGGCCTTGAACTCAGACATTCATTTGCCTCTGTGTGGTGGATTATAATTTTAACTGTGTAAAGGTATGTTACATTTGTTCCTCCTGCTTAAATAACCTAGAGTCAGGAGGTTGAGTCAGCAACTAGGTGACAAGTGGCAGGAAGGAACTAAGTAATGTAGGGAGGGTTCTTTAGCAAGGGCTGGGCAGGAGGATGGCCCCTTTTTTTCAGTAGGAGCGGGAAAATGAGGACAACAAGGGCCAGTGACCCAACCAGCAATAGAGTAAGGAAAGAAAGAAGTACAGAATAGAGAAATGTAAAAGTCCAGAGGCAAAAGACAGATAGTGTAATTTAGGAAATGCTGGCTAGAAAAAGCCAGACTAAGGACAGGCATTCCTAAGAAAGAATAAGTCTCCATATATTTATCTGGGAGCTGGGTGACAGGTCCTCAAAGACTGAACAAACAAAACCCCAACTCCACTTCTGTCTTCTGCGTGCTAGGATGGAAGACATGCATCACTATACTCAGCCAGAGACACCTCCCTCCTGCCAACCGAAAGGCACGTCGGGATGGGAAATCCATAATACGGGGCTGATTTTACCTTTGCAGTCCCACCTGGGAGGTTAGACATGAACAGACATAATGTGTAATTATATCTGTGAATCCTTGGGCACCAGGATTATAAGTGAGAACCATCTATCTTTTGTTGGTTGTGTGCTAACACAAAAATCTTGTTTCTAAGAAAAGCCTGTCCATCCCATCTAAAAAGTCAAGTTACCGTAAAATACGTTCTCTTAGGACTTCTGCTTTCCACAAGATACACACTGGTGAGTGCTACTGCTCCTAACTTCCTACAGAACCACTTTTGGCCTCGTGTTTGATTCCTGTTTATTCATGGTTTGTTCTCAGCTGTCTTCCGTTTTCACCTTCAACTTTCAGGCTTACGCTCATTCTTCCTACTCAATATATACAGCTCTTTGTGCATTTACAATCTCATTTACCCATTAAGAATAACTTTTGCCATGGCTCACACACTTGAGAATTCAGCAATTCTATAACCTTCCACATCTTGCCATTTCTCTAATTTCTACACTTAGGGGGACTTTCTAGTCACCTTCTTGGTTCTGACACTTAGCTATGATCAGAGAAAATATTGTGCATGACTGAGTTTGTTGAGCTGAGGACAGTAAGATCGGTTACAGCAGCAGCTCCATGTATATTTTAAAAGGATGTCTGCTGTGGATCTGCATGCAGACAGTTGTTTTACCTGCCGAGTACATGGAGTACCTTTGCCTGCTTGTCTCCCCATTTCCAAAGGAAGGCCTTCAGTTACTCTAGCAGTGATAAATCCGCTACAATATTTTTTTTGCCTGCTCTTTATTCTCTTCTCATTACTGAAGGATGCTTTGTGTGTGTGGAGCGGGGGGTGGGGGAGCATATAAAGATGTAGGTTCGTGGCTGTTTACTTACAGCTCTTAAAACAAAATTCTATTTTCTTGTTTTTTTTTTTTTCCTTCCTGTTGGTAAGTTAGCTGTTATTCTAACATTTGCTCTTGAGCATAATCAGTGTTTTGTCTTTAATACTTATTACTGTATAGCAAATCACCCTAAAATATACTTGAAATGTACACGGTGGTCAGTTCTGTGGATGAGCATGCAACAGATACAGTTCTGCTGATGCTCTAGCTCTGTTATAAAAACAGTCACTGAAAGCTGGAATGGAGGGCCCAGCTCCATACTTAATCATAGTGTGGAGGCTTCTTTGCAAGACCAAGTAAAGTCTTAGTCATTGTAAACCTAGCCACCCAAGTTGACACTATACTGTTGGGACAGAAGCAAACAAACAGGTGAGATTTCAATGTGGAGGCATCACAGAAGGGATGGTTTCTAAGAGGCAGGATTACTGTGAAGATATATCAAGAGTTCAAGAGGTGTCTACCCTCTTGTCAAAATGCTTTATAGTTGGTATCTTTGTTGAAGATTTTCAATAGTTTTACAATGCATTTTTCTCTTTGATTTATATTGTTCCAGGTTCATTGACATTGTTTAACTCTGTGGCTTTGTGTTTTTCTATGTTTCAGAAACTCTTGGCTAGCACATCTTCCAAACAATTTCCGCTCCAAGGTAGTCTAGGAAGCAAACCTTTGAAGGATGTCCTCTTCTATTAAAGTAGAATTAAAAAAATAAAATAAAATGTTGCTGAAAATGTGACACAATGGTGCAGCATTTGCCTGGCATGGGAGAAGCTCCATGTTCTATCTCTAGTGTTTTGAATAAATGTGGGTGGGTACTTTTGCCACTGACAGCAGAGAAGGTTTCTCCTAAGGCCTCTCTCTTTGGCTTATAAATGCCTGTCTTCTCTCTTAATTCTTAGTTTGGTATTTTCTCTGAAGCTTGCCCAAATTTCCTTTTTGTAAGGGTATGAAGTTTTATGAGATTAGAGCCCACCAAAATATCAAGGGCCCCTTATATTACCTTAATTATCTTTTTAAAAATCTCTAAGTGAGATCACATTCCAAAGTACCAGGGGTTAAGATTTTGGAGCATATATTTGATGGGAGGCATGAACACAACTTAGTCTACAATACCTGCCAAAATGCCCTTTTACTCATAAACATGCTTATCTTGAATTGCTCAAAATAATGTCTCCAAAAAAGGTAAAAACCATGCATTTACCCCCAAAGCCTGCCAAAGCTGTAAACATGTTGACCATGCTGGGGTCAATGTGTTACTCCTGAAAGCTTGTTTATACATGTTGAGATAAAATACAGTCTCATGTGCTCTCCCTTTAAATTGAAAAGAATCCCCATGATGTAATGGAGAGAAAGCCTGCGGTGTAACTGCACAAAACAATGCAGTGAGAGGGCAGAATGAGTCCACTCATGCCTATTCAGTGAGGCATGACCCTGTCTATCAGACTGAGCATGCACAACTTTCTTTCTAGTGGGTCAGGCAGGCTGTACAAACAATGCATGCTGCCTATACGAGACTCCAACTCTTGTATATTTGGGCAAGAATCTGCAAGAGGTGGACACTAACTACCTGGAAGAGGTTTTGGTCAGAATTATCCAGGTGAATAATGTCTTATTTTCTTCAGGAAACTAAGTAGCCACTGGGAGCCAACTTCTGTCCACATTTTTCCCTCTAACCCTTTATTTTGTTTCTAATATAAATACTTTTCTGAGAAAATCTTTAATCATGTATTGTCCTTGACTTCAGATACATGTAATCTAAAATGCATAAAGTGTTATGTATGAAAATGGTGGTCATTAAGATTCTTTTGATGAGGAACCTGCAAAAGCAAATAATCTTACACATGGTGTTCAGTATAGGCTCTTCTGAGATATGGGTTATGAGGCAGTCTCTTCCTAAGTTGTCCATAAAAACCCTAGAAGACTGTGTTTACATCATCACCTGTATGTGAAGCTCATGACTCCTAACATTATTTCCAGTCCCATCCAACTTTGTGAATCCAAGTCTTCTATGTCCAGCTGGATGTCTAAAGATACACCTGACCAAAAAGGAAGACTGGATGCTGTGCCTCAAAGTAAGTACACTGGTTAAGAATTATTCTTTACACTGAGGGTGTCCACTTGTGCAAATGCAAAGCCAAACATTTAGCTGTTCAACAAAGGCCTGCATGTAATTCTTGGTTATTCTACTTATTCTCACAGTAGCCCACAAGCAGATCCTAAAGGCTCCACTTCCAACATATGCCAACTTAACTCCACTTCCACTGACATCATGCTGGTCTAAGTCACCATCCACCCAACTCATTCCTTCTCTCCACTGAAGTTCCCACACAGCAGCAAAAGTAGTCACTTATAACTTTAGATTCAATCTTCGTATTTGGAAAAGAAAAAAAAATTCTACATTTTTGCAATGCACATCAAATAAAGTCAAATTCCTCCCAGGACCTTGCAGACCAGGTAGATCTAACCCCATGGCCAGTCTCAGTCCATTCTCCTTTTGGATCTGGGATCTAGCACTACTTTTGGTGTTTGTCAAAAACAACCATTCAGTTTCATCCAGTAGGATGTTGCTCCATCACCCTACAGGGTCTGCTTCAGTTTTCAGCCCTCTGGCCTCTGTGCACATATGACTAAACTTGAAAAGAACACCCTATTACCACCAGCATTACTTTATTCCTGCAGTTAATACTGTTCCTGTTTCATAGCGTGTTCCCGGATTCACAGAATCCCTATTAGTCTTACTGGGCCGAGTTTCACGAGGGCAGGGGCCATGGCTATACTGCTCACAGCTCTGCTCTAGCACCTGGTATCCCGAGAAGAAATGCAGGCTCAAGTGGTCAAGCCCTTTCTTTACTCCAGGCCTCACAGCTAGCAAAGTGCAGCTCAGAGTTGGACTCAGGTTTTGTAATTGTGAAATCTATAATCTTCACAGTTCCCTTTGCGTTGTGTCTTAGGCAACACTGCAGCCTGTTCTGCCACACTTAATTTCCATGCTTCCAGGAAAAGCAGCCACATGGTTTTCTCACTCATTCTTGTCCACTTAACTATACCAATTAGTTGTTAAACATCTACTGCTGTGTGACCTTGGCAAGATTTACTAACTACTCTGACTCAACTTATTATTTTAAGCAAGCACTTCCTACAGAATCACTTGTTTTAGTCTTCAAAGGCTCTGTGAGGTGGGTGGCACTATGAACCAGGTCTACAGTGATAAGGAAGCAGCACATACAGCTTATAGAATCTGTTGTAGTGTCTGCTGATGACAGAGCAGGACTCTAATTCCCAGTTCACATCCCGCATCTATGTTCCAACAGGGTACCCAAGCCCCTGCTTTACTGATGGAAAGTGAGCATTATCCATGCTTGAGTAAACAAAGAATGTAAGTCATGCTTTTAAAACAGAAAAAGAAGTAGGTTTTAGTTAAAGTAAGTTTAGTAAGAGTAGAGGTAAGATGTGGTGGCACACACCTTCAGGCGCAGCACTGGGAAGGAGATCTAAGAGTTCAAGGCCAGTCTAGTCTACATAGTGAGTTCCAGTCCAGCCATGGCTATACGGTGAGACCTTGTCTCAAAAAAAAAAAAAATTATCAAAAACTTTAAAAAATTAGTCACACTCATGGGTTTCTTTGTTTATAAGAGAAGTCTGACAGTGTGATGGAGTCCCGACTAGAATTACTACATGTACAGAACAGACTTGACTTGAATTCATATATAATGTAGACAATAAATCAAATTCATACTGTAAAATAGGATGTGGAAGCTGATCCAGAAGAAAGTATATCTAAGGAGAGGAGAAAAAGCATTGTGCCATAGGAGAAAGATCCCAGAACTTTGAAAACATGGATCTAGGCCCGGAGCTGAAGTTATCAGAACCTTGGACAGCACCAAGAAGGCTTTAGGGGTTCTCAAAGGGCTGGCTCTCTGTGAGATGATACATTTCACCTGCTCTACTTCCACTGCTGCACATATGAAAGCTTATTATGTGCAGAACCTATGATGACAGAATCATTCCTAAACAAGTTTTCCTGCTGCAAATGCCTGGATGGAATTTTTAAAGCTTTTCCACTCTAGGACAGAAATGAAAAGACAATAAAATAAATACAATTTAAATGTCAGGTGTTTAAAAAGAAAGCAGATTTAAGGGACACACAAGTAGACGCTTGATGTGAGACTTGCTAACTAGCAGTCTTCCTTACACCCTGATCATTCTGCTTCTTCTCTTTTTGCAAAAGTATGTTCTAGTGGTTCCCAAGGTGCCATGGCTGGAATCTGAGTTATGAAGCAAGATATGCACCTTGACATTTGCTTTTACATGATTCCTAAAAACACAGTTTTAAAGTCTTCCCTATTGTTAGGCATGACAAAAGAACCCCTCTGCAAACTCTTAGCCAAGAATCCTTTTCTATCTGTGGAAATGAAGTAGGCCAAAAGCTTTGTCAATTTGCTCTTGAAAACAATATTGTCACAAAACTCACTGTGACTATTCTGTATCTTTACAAATTTTGTGGGGCTGCCCTGTTCCCACCCCCACAAAGGGCTGATTGAGGTGGCAAATTAATCCGCTACAGCGTGTAAAACAAGGTTCTGGGAAGCCCCAGGCCCACTGGTAGAGGACAGGGAAGCTGTTGTGCTCAATCCTTCATCTCCAGAGAATCAAAAGAAGCCACAATGCAGTCATCAGCATGTTTTCACTCAGCAAGACCCACACTTCCTATTTAGAGCCCACAGCCATACCCCATTCTGCATTCTCACAAGACTCCTTTTATTTATTTGTGTTTGTTATTATATGGCGCATACCGACATGTTTGTGTGACTCCACTGGTGTGTACGCACCCATTGAGAGGAAAAAAGAATGTCCATTGTAAACTTGTTAAAAGGAGAAAGGGACCCCCACTGTTTTCCCCTTGGCCAGACCTCTATGGAGAAAGGATTTTAACTCCTGATGCCCCAGAATGGAATGGCTTCTTTGTGTATTTTACATTTTGTAATGGCTGAACATCACAAATGCATCTTAACTGCCATAGGCCTAAAATCTGGTATTTCTTCAGATCCACAGCTGCACCAGACAGTGAGCTGTGTATGAGGAAACTAATAGCTCAAGCTGTTCTCCCACAGAAAGGTAAGCATGGCCATGAAGAGACTTACAAGAACTCAATTTTGAAATAGTACATTTGTGAAGCTTTTGGTTGGCTCTTTACTGGTTTTATTTGGAGGTATAAATATGAACTATGAGATATTTCTGGATATTTTAGTTTTGAACATGCTTGTTCAGAAAAATAATGGTAAGCACTCACAACATGAACCACCGGCTCACGGTGATTTTATTAGCGATTCAGGCAGCTACAGAGTCTAGTGCTTCCATAATCCAGTTCTACCTGGTATAAAAATATAACAAAAGCTAGCTAGATGCCAATATATTCTTGCTCTTCCAAACTGTACTTTGACACATATGGCATTTTATGATAACCATGCTTTTAAGCAGAAGATGCTACGGACGACCCTTTCACACAGAAGCACTGCACACCGAACAGAAAACAAGTTGTGTCTTCTGTATCAGAGAGGCACATCCACCTTTTTGTGGAATCCATAACTAAGTCAAGCTGGGGTGCAAACAGTTAAGTACCACATGATCTTTTGCCCATCCTCACTCCTTTCCAATTCCAAAGGACAGGGCTCAGTGACAACACAGTGCATGGAAGGAAGAGGGAGGGTTCTCAAATTAATTAGCTAGAGATGAGTCATGTCAATGTTTTGGAAAGGCAGAAGGGGAAAAGAGATTGGTAGAATTAGTCACAGTGAGAAGCTTCCTTCAAGTGCCTGCCAGAGTTCAGAGACCCACTAAGAAGCAGAGAGTCAAAGGAATGAAGTATACTTGCCATGTGAGAGGACGCACAGAATCCACTCAAAGATCCCGGTCTTTGCCAAATAGGGGCTCTGCCCTCCAAAATGTTTATTATTCACTACAGCGGTAAGTACAAGTACATGACCTGAAAGGGAGCTCTGTCCAGGGGAGACAAAGGTGAGGCAGACAGTTACACTTACTGCAGAGAAATAAGACCTGCACTTGTAGCTCACACACACTGAGCTCTAAAGGACTGACAAGTTCCCGAGTCTGGGCTCTAAATTCCCAATACTTGGAATTTCACATATTGCAGAGATGAGAGGTCCATGAGATGGAATCTGAACATTTCAGATGAAGAGGTGGTCATTCACTGAGGAAAAACAAAACAGAAACAAGGTCACAGCTACACCACACCTATTTACAAGAACCATCAAAGGGAAAATGCAGAGCTTTGCCTGCCTCACAGTCATGGGAAACTGGGAAGATTCTTAAGGGATACATGCAGCGGCACACAAAACCTGAGTAAATGCTGCTGCCTTAAAGGAAAGCCTAGTTCTGGTCAGGAACTTGTTTACACCATGTATTCGCTTCAGTGTGCTTTTATATGGCACGATCTCCATGAGTTGTAATTTGAAGCAAATGGTATCACAAAGCCTGACCAAAAAGTTCTTTGCAGCACTATTTAGTGCTGTCTGGTACTCATGCCAGAGAACAACTTCTGTCCTCTATGTTCCCTATAGCAACCTCTCATTTCCAAGGTCACAGGGATGCAGGGTCAGCTTCAGGGAGAGACTGGAAGACAGTTTAAATAAGAGTACTTACAGGTGGGGGGATTTCATTATTAGACTTCAGAATCAGTTTCTCCCCACTCTTTTCAACTTCAAAACCCATCTTCTTCAGTAGGGATGCATCTGCCAACCCCTGCTCCTCCATTTTTGCAATGAAGTCTTGGTTTTGGCTGTTGTCTTCAGTGAGATTTCGCACAGCATATACCACCCACTGCATCATAACTGGAACCAGAGTGAAGGAACTTAACAACATATTTCTTCATTTCTGCAACTCACATGACTGTTAGAGGTAAACAGCAGAGGAGTACAAGAAAACCGATGAGATTTTATAGAGGGTTAGAAAGAATATAAATATGCACTCTTTGAGGAAACCATTTAAAAGGTTGTAAAAGTGCATACGTGCTTATGTGTCCAGCATGTAATTCGCAACCATCCCCAGAAAAAAGATCACTTAGTGTCTGATGAACAAGATCATAAACACACACACACACACACACACACACACACACACACACACACACACACGTAGGTGGGTGGGCAGAACAAAGACGCAGAGAAGCTACTGCTGAGGTTTATGAACACAGCAGTATACACATGCATACTCCTGGGTGTTGTGTCAAGTCACTAAAGAAGGACAAGAGGGGCTTTGCAGACAAGTCAGAGGTGCTGGGAAAAAAAATCAGACAGGAAACTAGTTCTGTTTAAAGTGCAGTTATCGGTAAGAATGGTTTCCTAGGAGTCACCATGGAATTTCTCTCATTCAGTATTTCAGAGACAAAGCTTCAGCTGTGAAGGATTTGCTAGGTTCAGTGTGAAACACTCATGCCCTGAAAGCACACGACCCTCACTGCCTCCCCATGCCCAAGGCCCTCAAATGAAATGCCCTGCTTGGTGTCCCCACACCAGAATGAAGACGATAGAAGCTTGGGGCCACACCACTGCATTATTCATGATCACTTTAGTGGCAAGAACTGTGGAACACTCAGGAAAAAGGAAAGTTGCTACTATAGAGCATCCTGTAAGGCAGAGCTACCAAGGATAGGCTTTTTGTTTAGTAGGTCTTCACTCTGGTCCAGAGGGAACCACCGGAGCCTAGGCTAGTATAAATATATTTCCCTCAATTAGGCCCATCTATTAAAGTACTTGCTCTCCACCACACCAGAATAATCAAATCCAGAGGGCTAGGCATGGTCCAGAGTGCTTGCACAACTGGGTCATGGTTTTGGTCCCCAACACACACACAAAAGGAAGGATCCTTTTTCTGATAGCCATTAGATACACCCCTCAAAGCAGTTCCAAAGGGAGACTGGGGTGCATGAGGCTCTAAAAGGCATCAGACCAAGCCTCTGATCCTGACCTAGGCTTCTCTGGCAAGAGGACTGGTTCTGAGACATTTCTAGAATTCCAATCAGAAATGCCAAAGAGAGGCTGTCAATAGTAATCAAGGTGGGGGCTCTTCTTGTGGTACTTTAAAACAAACAAACAAACCATTTCTCTCAAGTTCAATAACCTCAAACAAAATTAAAACTCAAATCTATTCACTACAAAGAATCCAAGCATTAAAAGCAGGGGCACTATACGATCAAGGGGTGTTTCTGGGGCTTTAAAAGGTTGTGCTACCCTAGTCTTTATAACCAAACCCTGATTCATAATCCTGTCCAGCCCTTCTACGCTAGCTCAGGTCAGTTCTCTTCCTGATCATGACCCTTTCTCTGGCTGGCCTATTTGTGGGACTACAGGGCCTGGCCAGAGTCTGGCACAGAGAAGAGTCCTACTTAGCAGCCTCGGATAAATGAATGAACAAACTATTCGTGTCTGAAGGTTTATCACTGAAACCACTTGAGGGTATCAATGGCTGAGTGTTTCCGATGGTACAAAACAGAAGCTGCACTTGCCAGCGGATGTCGAGTCTGTTCTTATCACTCCTTGTTGGAGACTGTTTTCACCTGGCAGTAGTCTGTCTGCTATCCATCATGACAAGGCCCAACTCCTTTATAAAGCTCCGCTTCTTTTCTAAAAGCCACATCTACACAAATACTAAAGGAAAAAACCAACAACCCAGTTTGCATGTCTCCCCTTTCCACAGTCATCATAGATGTGCCATCATAGAAAATAAAAATAACATTTGTGGGTGCCAGGCCCTTCCAACACAACGAGCAATTTCTGAACAAATTATTTGCTGTGACTACACCTAAGATGACACTATCATTACCCAAAGTCACCCTTTCACTTTTTATAGAAAAGAGGAAACAATTATGAGAAGTGACTAAAGGGCAAACATCTGGGGCATAAACTCAAAGACAATGTGTGAGACTGCAGGTGCAGCTGGCTCACAGATAGACCTACCCAGCAGTAAGTAACAGGGGCAAAGCGGTTTCTCTTTTCTAGAACTTTCTGGCTGTTAACTTAAAGATAAACAAATTTGAGGCTGCCAAGATTTTGTAAGAGCTCCTGAAATCAAAGGGCTGGGTGGCTCAGTGTTGACACCTACACTGTCACTACCAGCTGCAAACACAGATCCTTTGGAGGACGATATCATGACCCAACTTCAAGTTATCCAGTCAGCTCCACTTTGGGGAGAGCCAATGGCCCTGCCTGATTTTGTACTGCCATTCTGAGCTGAGTCCCAGGTACTATTGGGAGCCTTCCTGAGACCTCACGACACCCCAACACCAGTGTAAACTAAGGCTGATAGAGGTACCCACTCTTAGTACCCCCCACCTCAGACTGTACTTACTGTATTTAGCTATGAGCACCTTATGGGCAAGTACCATACCTAATTCACTTTTATGTCTCCAGCATCCAGTCTGGCCCCTAGTGCCCAGATGAACAATACTTGTGTGCATTTCTGTCTACCTTAATAACGGTGAGATTCCCAAAACTGGTAGTGAAAGTGCCAAGATGTGGAAGTGGAGGCCATGGAGAGGTCTGAGAGAACAACAGTCACAAGAATATACTGAAACCAATACCTTAGCACTGGGAAATCAGAAATACACGACAAAGTATTGTATTTAACATTTTTTTTTTCATATCACCAGCAGCATCAGTCAGCTTTCCTAGGATTCCAAAAGCCTCAGCGTCCTGCCCATGTCCTCAGGTACACAGAAGGAAAGCACCCCTCTCTCTAAGTGAGCACCAGCAGCTGACAATGCTGTCCATCAACAGAACAAACACTGCCTAAAAGTCCTGGGACTGTTTCTATTCAAATTAGAACATCTGGGCAACACTGTCCAGGGTTTCAGATTACATGCAAATTTCTAAAATTTATCTTTCTTAGGCATTTAGGTTCCAATTTTTTTTAACTTAATTTTTAAACACATATCGAAGCATAAGATTGTTCATATTTTGGAGTTCCACGTGGCATTTCAACTCATATATGTGCATACACTGCAATGTTCACACCTATCTCATCCAACAATTTTATTATGTTTACCTATCATTAGTGTACATGGTGCACAGGAATGTGCAAGCCATGTTTGTAGAGGTCAGAGGACAACTCTATGGAGTCAGTTCTCTCCATATACCTTTACATGGGTTCTCGGGCATGAACTCAGGTGGACAGACATGCAGATCAAGTGCCTTGGCCCCACTGAGCCATCTTTCTCTTTTCCTTTTCTTATTTGTGTGTGTGCATGATGTGTGTCTGTGTGTTGGGGAACACATGTGCCATGGTGCAGGTATGGAGGCCAGCACTAGAACCTTTCTGCAGCAGACTCTGGTGCTGTGACCTAGGCCACAGAGACCACAGCAGCAGTTAGAACCATGCTGCTGCTGCTGCACCAGGAAGGAGGAGGAGGAGCTGAGGACACCTGTGCTAGCTGGGTATTCATGGGTCCAGTCTCTGTGGAGTTAGTTCTCTCTTTCACTTCAATGTGGATTCTGGGATCAAACTCAAGATTGCCAGGGCTGTAAGCACCTTTATTCACTAAGCAACGTGTTAGCACCGATACTACTATTCCTTTAGGTGAAAACACTCAAGATCCCTTCTCCTTTCGGAACTTAAAGTGCATCACTGCTAACTAGCCACCCTACTGTGCCATAGCACCTGAACTTATTTCTAACCGACCATAACACAGTACTCAGAGATGACAAAAAGAAAGTAATTTCTTCAGAAGACTGGAATTGAAAAGAGAAACACTGCAAAACACAACCTTAAGAGCTGTCTGATCCTTAACTCCGGGTTATGAATATGTATGGGCTCCTTGTTAGTGTGCTGTGAAAGGCTGGAGCCTGAGTAGTCAGTCAGACCTAGACAGTCTTAAGTGTCACAAGGGGGATTAAAACAAGTCCCAGTTAATATTCACATTGCCCTCTTGTTCCCTCTGTAAAGGGACAGGGAACAAGAAAGAGTGGGGGAGAAAATTCAACATCTTCTAAAGTCTCTAATCCTACCAACACTTGAAGTCCTTTATTGTATGCTTAGCTCTGGAGAGAGCGCTTCTACCGTTTCCATAGCTACTACAAATAGAAGGCATGAGCCTGTTTGTCGCAAAACTGCCTTGAAAGGGCCCGCAATCAGCGCTGCAGCTTTTCTGCAGCAGACTCTGGTGCTGTGACCTAGGCCACAGAGACCACAGCAGCAGTTAGAACCATGCTGCTGCTGCTGCACCAGGAAGGAGAGGAGGAGCTGAGGACACCTGTGCTAGCTGGGTATTCATGGGTCCACTGTAAGCCTGAAGGCTAGCTGACTTAGTATTATTAGTATTAGGGTAACTTGTAGGGGAAACTTCATAAGCAGCTTAGTACCAACCAGCAGACTTATGAACAAGTCAACTTTAAAGTACAACCGAGTTAAAAATGTTACCTGTTAAGATAGACTTTATCTAGCGATAGGCAGAATGTTTCTAGAAATCAAACCCAACAGATTTCAGGTCTAAGGATGGCCATTGTTAAGGCCCAAACCCTGGGAACGGGGGCTGGCAAATAACTGGCAAGCAATAATAAACAGTTTTATAAATTCCATGTAATTTTCGTATATGTTAGGGAATCAACTTCAGTGTCTAAAAATCCAGTTATAACCTCTAGATGGCCAGGACCAATCATGTGTGCATGACCTGTGGCTGCTCTGATAGCTAAGTAGTTGTAAAGACAGTAGGCCAAAGAAGCACAATATTTAACATTCTGCTAGATGATGGCCTGTGGCGTTGGGTATGCAAGTAATCAATAAGCAAAAGACTATGTAAAGTGTAGGTTTGGAAAACTTACATTTCATTGATAATAATTTAAATATCTAAGTTTTTTAACTTGAATTTTAGTATTGTACTTGACATATTTGTATATGCATGCCACATAATAATCTATCCACATAGTATGTTGAAAAGTTATTTTAGACAATGAGCCAGTGAGGGTATGAGATTTACGGACATGGAAATCCTCCAACAAAACTGCATTGTAAGAATAGAGTCGGTGATAAGACAAGTCTCCTTCAAGGGCCTTTACAAACCACACCATGAAATGGTTATCTGAGGATCAGAGTGAATGGTAAATACCTACATCACAACTAAATAAGAACCCTTTCAAATATGCAAAACGGAGGATTAGGAGCATAGCAAGCATAAGACTTGTGGAAAGGTTTTATATTACCAAAACCCAAGTGTGCTTATTTCCATCATACAAAGCAGGAAAAACATGGGATACAGACCAGGAACAAAGTGTGCTCAGCATCCCTGGCCCTCAGAGGGAGGATTAACTCATGGAGAGGAAGGTAAAGTGATGCTACTTGGGAAGCACCTGTAGAATCATGGTCACAACAGAGGCTCATGGAGAGAATCTGGCAGGCAGGACCGGGGTGGGGGTGGGGTGGGGGTGGGGTGGGGAGGTGTCTATTGTTCTGCAAAGCCACAGGTTTCTCTGCACAGGCCAACCATTTCTAGACATCCAGAGATATTTCTGTTGCTTTCATAATAAAGTTTATTTTACACCACTGTTAACTTTTATCATTATCAACACTTACTCGCTACACACTATTCTCATTCAAAACTAAAGAGGAAGGCTTAATAACGGGGGGGGGGGGGGGGAGGGGGGGGGGCCAGATCCCTCTGAGTTCCTGGTGTGGTGCTGGAACCAGTGTGTGCAGTAACCACCACAAATCACCCACACTGGCTCCTCCCACTACCCCAAATTGTCGGACTATCCAGTATCTAATTTTCTTCAGCATTTGTATTTTAATACAAGGGAACATCTGTGCTCGAAGTGTGTCAGTGAGTGCAGCATGTGCTGTTTCATGGTTTGCAGCCTGTTGTCTTAACAGGGTCTAACAAATCACAGCTCCAGTCATGTGTGCATACCTGCCAACTTACTAACTAATGGCTAACTGCCAACACTGAGAGCCGTAAAGGAAAAACAAACACAAGAGGGTGGGAAAGAAAAAACTCCACATCTGTGAATTATAGGTCATAATATGAAGAATATGGAATATGTGTTCTTAAGACATGCTACAAATAGTAAGTAGTTTCTGCCTACATTGGGGGAGTCACCTCAGAATCATCACCACTTTAAGGACTAGGTGCTTTCCTGTTCTTACTAGCCACAAGGAGACAGAAAGACATTTCAGAGATAGAAAACTTCCCGAACAGTTGTCACTGGAGACTTGCTCTTCTGTGCAAAGCCCACATTTACTGTCTTTACAATTTACTTTTCCTAGAGTGACCTTTAAAGATGAGGTGAGACCATGTTTCAAGGGCCTCCTCCTAGAAGCCCACACATCTCTCCACCTTTTGAAGGCTCCCACTTCCTGATAGCATCTGTGGGCAGGGTAGGGAACCATGCCACATACCGTTCTCCATCTGGACCCTGGCTGAGTTCTGTGCTCTCTCCTTCAATTCCAGATGCACACCATCCAGCATAGAAGACGAGAAAGCAAACACACTGTAGGCCCATCCAGCTGGCAGTGAAGTCATGGGAAGATGACATCTTCCTTGCTAGGCACTCATCACTCGCACTGCCCACTCCAAATGCTTCTGTGGCAAGCAAAGGCTGTGCTTGCAGGTACCTTGTCTTCACGGGGTTTTGGTGGTGAAGGATCTTAGAGCACTGAAACTAATTTTGTACATTACATATTCTGGAATCCTTTTTACTACCCACTTCAAAGCAGAGCGTGGTATAAAGCAAGCACAGTCTGGCAACCCTATCACACTACAGGTTTCAGGATCAGAAACAACCAATACCACTTCTAACCCAGACCACACCAAAAGGCTTTGGGGCCACAAGTGGTTCCATTTGTATTTGGGGCAGTACTCTGACGTCACTTCTGAGACTAAACGGGCTGCTGCATGCGGCAAACTGAGAAGTATCTATGCACTGAACAGAGGACAGAGGAGCAGGATTCTGTACAACTATAGCACTCCAGGCTTTCCTTCCTGTGCCCTTGATGCTTGGAGAGTGTGTTGCTCACCTGCTGGTTCCTGTCTTAATCTAAGTTGTAGCCTTTGGTATGTATAGTGTAAGTGACCTAACTAACCAGAGACAGCTTGCTCAGTCCCTGTGTCAGATTTGGGCTGAGAGATATTAAGGAACACATACAGATGTACAACATAAGCACAGCCATCATCACTCTTGTGGGAACAGCTGGGGAGAACATTAGGCTTCTAAAGAAGGCCAGGACTCTAGTCATACAAAGGTCCCCACTAACAGTGTCATGACTAAGTTTTATTGCCTAAAAGAGAAACTCAGGACACAGCAAGGCAGCCCTGCTGGGTGAAGAGATGTTTTGAAATGCATAGAGTTCTGGGATAGAAGATACATCAGAAAGGCTGCTTCATCTAAACTCATTCAAAGCACACTACCATGGGTCAAAGCTTTGAAAGAGGATTGATTCACTTCAGTGTCTCAATTACTTGCCAAAGTTGAGAAGAGAATGGTCAGTGTATTTGAATAAAACAGGAAATAGTAATAAAAACAATAGCAGCGGACAAACTTCCAAACTAGTGTGTGACAGTAGCTCTTTTAAGCACTTACTAACTCCATGATTACCCTCAACCTACTCAAGAGCAAACCAGGAGCCTGAAAACCAAAAGGTTGAGTAACCTGTCCTGTGCCCTGCAATAAAAAGTGGGGAAGCCAGGGCACAGACAGGCAATGCGGCTCCAGTACTCACTTCTCATCTCATACTCCTCTGCTCATGGGAACTGAATCCCCAGAAGCAGAGAAGGCCTTCCTCTTGGCACCGTGAGTTTCATGTTCTGCCCAGACATTAAGGAAGGGAAGAATGATTAAGTTTGAGACTTGAAACAGGTTTCTTTCACTCAAAAAGGCCCACAGGACAATATCAGCCTGCAGACAGCATTCAGGCCAACAATCTCTGTAAAATAACTTTTAGAACTAGCTAATAACTAATGTTCAAAACGAAATGAAAATGTGGAGTTGAGAAAGTAATCCCATCTAAATTACAGGAGATTAGTGTTGGCCTAGCACTAATGACATTTCAGAACTAATAGTGTAGCCAAGGGTCAAAAACAGTTCTGCACTAGGAAGGATTAAATGAAGAACACAAATAGCAAAGAGATTCTGGTGGATTTGAGAGAAGACAAGACGCAGCAGGCATGGACGAGCCAGGAAAGTCCCATCCTGTGAAGGCTGGGAGCCTGGGCATTTGGATCCACTGTCCCCTTAGGGGGAAGGAGGGTTAGTTATGGGTCATATGGCCAGGCTGATAGCTGCTTCTAGCCCTTCCCTTCTCAAAAACCTCCAGGAAGTCAGCAGTCAGAAGTGGAGTGGGCTGAAAGACTGAGATGAGAGAAAGGTGTCTGTGAATGTACAATGACGAGGAGATGGTTGGAGAGCTGCACTAAGTCTCTCTGCATGGGAACCTCTAAGCCGACTTCCGGGGCACCTCTTCACCTCCTGACATCAGCCTACAACAGAAACTAAGGACAGGAAAGCAAGGGCCCAGAACACTTTAGACTACTTTAGCTAGGTAAGCTGTAGTGCTGACATTAAATTCCTAAGGGTTTTTGTCTCTTAGTACTAGTCATTTTGCCTTTGTGGGGAAATTATTCAGAGATGTAATATTTTTGTTGTTATCATCAGGTTTGCCTGTTTGCAGCAGTAGAGTCTTGCTGTACTCCCTTCTCGAAATGTTAACACTTGAATGCGTTTTTCCCTTAGAGAGAATGATTTATACTAAAATTAGAGCAATGGATTAAGATTCCAATAAAAGCTCAAGCTGTCAGCCACACATTGGAATATTTCTCCAGAACTTAACCATGACCAAAGCATTCATTTAGAAAGTATAAAGGTATCATATGCCTTGCCAAGGTCATGGGCCCCGGTCTGGCTCCAGTATAGAACTTTGGAGTAGCAGTCCATTTCAAATAGGCATGTTTCCATGCCTCTTGGCTTTAAGTTCCTCATACAACAAGATCACAGGTTTTTATGTGAGGTGATGTGTGGGTGTCATGGACATAAAGTCTGCAGTGGACTGACTGCCATTCATGCTGTTACCTGCCTAATAGCCTTGGCCACTCACAAAACCATTTGCCACAACTTTTCAATTTATAAAATAAGGGTAATATTTTATGGATGGTCATAAAGATCAAATAAAAAAACAATGTCATGGATAAGAATTGCTAAGTAGATTTTTGGCTTTGGGATCCAAAAGATCAGGAACCAACTCTGTGAGAGCCCTGAGGAAGGACTCATTACAAGGGACAACTGCTGCATTTTCTTTTAATTTCTCATGACAGTGAGATGGCTCACCATCTTTACCACTTGTCAGTGCACAGCTCAGTGGCATTAAATATACTGTGGCATACCCATCTCTACAGCCCTGTCTATGGTGTAGGTGTGTGTGCATGTGGAAGTCAGGAGGTAATGCTGATGTATAGTGGTTTCCATCTTTTGTTTTGGTTTTTGAAGACAGGGTTGCTTTGTGTAGTGGCCCTGGCTGGCCTTGAACTCAAGAGATCCACCTGCCTCTGCCTCCCGAGTGCTGGGATTAAGGGCATGTAATCTCTTGCTAAATCTGAAGCATGTAACTTTGACTAGGTTGGTAGCTAAGTCTTCCTACTTGTACAGCAGTCACTTTGTCCAGGGTCATCTCTGCCGCCCTCCCGTAACCTCTGGAGCTGTACAATGGAAACTCTAAGCCCATTAATCAGTAACGCTCCCCTTTCCCCCAGCTGCCAGCAAACACCTTTCCACCTTCTGACTCTATGCTTCTATTACAAGAACAAGGAGGCAGAGGTAAAGTATGTCTTTGTGACTGACTGACTTTGTGGCCTTGAGGTTCATTTATGCCATAGCAGCTGCCTTCATTTTCAGGCCAAGTAACAAACACAAAGAACATATTTTGCTTTCCTATTCATCCTCTGGATGGATACCTAGACTGAATCCAGGCTTTTACTGTAAATGATGCTGATATAAATTGGGGTGTGAAAATACCTCCAAGGCCCTGCTTTCAGTTCTGAAGGAAATACACCCAGAAGCAGAATAGCTAGACTGTATAATAATCTGGTTCTTAACTTTCTGAGGAATAGCACTATTTCCAACAAATGTTTAACAGTAGTTGTATGCTTATTCCTGCTCATATTGTGCACAAGGTTCCAATTATCCCCATCCTTGCCAAATTGCTTAACTTTCTATATTTTGACAGTAGATACTACAGAAATGGTGTTGAGATGATTTTGGTTTTGTTTTGTGTTTGCCTAATTATCCATGATATGGAACATCTTTTCCTGTTGCTTATACAATCCAAGAAAGATATTTTTGATGTGGGAATGCCTTTCTGTATGCTGTGAATATCAATCTTTAAATAAAGAAGCTGTTTTGGGCCATGACAGGCACCATAGAAGAAGTAGGAGGAGAAATCAGAGCATAGGTAGGAGAAGGGCGGAGTCACAGGCAGATCGAGCTGAAGCCCAAAGGAGCAACATGTAAGGAACAAAGGTGAGCCACAGGCCACGTGGCAGGCAGATTAATAGAAATGGGTTGATTTAAGATGTAAGAGCAAGCTAGCAATGTGCCTGAGCCATAGGCCAAACAGCATAAAGTTAATATAAGCGTCTGAATCATTTCTGGGGCCTGATCAGCGGCGGGCGGCTAAGAGGTCTGGGGCTGCCTGGGACCTAGAAACCCTACTACAACGTATTTTCAAATCCTTTGTCCATTTTGGAATTGGCTTATGTAGTTGTGTTATAAGTATTTTCTCCCATTCCATAGCTACCCTTTTACGGTTGATGGTGTTTTCTAATGCACTTTTATTATTTTTTTAATTTCATGCAGTTCAATTTGTCTGCTAACTTTGCCTTTGGTATCAAAATCAAGAAACCATCTCCAAATGTAAAGTCAGGGCACTTTCTTCTTTACGTTTTACAGTTTTAGTAAAACCTCTGGGCCTTTGATTTATTGTTGAGTATTGGAAAGGGTCCCTCCTAATGTTCTTGCTCTAACTCCTTTTTTGGCAATGGGTCTCATGATACTGTCCAGGATACACTCCAACTCTTGGGATCCCCCTGTCCCAGCTGCTCAGCTTTTCCATTTCTGTCATCCCTGAGTGTCAGTTTCACGTGAACTACTTGTTGAATAGACTGAAAATTCCCAATGGAATAGTCTTGGCAACCTTGTCAAAAATTATGAGACTACATATTCAAGGGCTTATTTCTGGGTCTGAATGTTGTAAGAACGAGTGTAAGTTGTAGAATTAGGAAGCAAGAGGACTCCAGCAGTGTTTTTGACCTTCCCTGACATCATATGAATTTCAGAATAGGTCTTCCCATTGAATTGCACTAAATCTAAAGACATACTAATAACTGGGAATTACTGACAGAAATACGAAAACCTTCAATCAATGAACATGAGTGTATTTCCATTTCCTTTTCTTTTAACAGTTTCACTGTATAATAAACCTTCCACTTGCTTGGTTAAATCAATTTCTCAGTACTTTATGATACTCCTATAAATGGTACACTTCCTTTTTCACAAGGCGCATTAGTATACCGAAATGCAGTTGTTTCTAATGCACTGACTATATTTTACTATTCTATAGAATTCACTTATTAGCTATAATAGTACTGTTTAGAACTCTTGGGAGTTTTCTGTATGTAAAGTCAGTTAATCAACTGAACAGTTTCATTCTTCCCCTTCTAACTTGGATGTCTTCATTGTTTTTTCCTTTTTCTTTTTTCTTTCTCTTAGTAGCTTTGGCTATAACCTTCACAACTCTGTCCAATAAGAGTGGGAAGAGAAGCCAGGCAGTGGTGGTGCACAGGCCTTTAATCTTTTAACTCCCTATGCCACACATCTGCAATAAGCATATTACCTCGAGACCTACTACCAAGGTTTCTGATAAATTTCACATAATCTTTGTTGATTGTTCTTATATGTTACAAGATATTCGTCTCTTGCTACTTTTAAAATTGTCTTTCAAAAGTGTGATTATAATGCATCTAAGCATGAATCTCTTGAAAATTACTTTTGTGTGCTTGGTTGTGGTCTGTGTTTGTGCACATGTATGCACACATGGGAAGCCAGAATCAACATTAAGTACCTTCTACTGTACTCCACCTTACTTCTTATTTTATAAAACAGGATCCCTCACTGAAGCTGAAGTTTGCAGATTTAGCTAAAATGGCTGGCTAATAAGTCCCAGGAATCTTCTGGTCTCTGTCTCCCAAAAAAGGACATACATGCAACTGGCTTTTTATGTGGGTACTGGGGATCCAAGCTCAGGCGCTCATGCTTTAACTATATGCACTTTAGATGGAGGTCACTGAGCTTCTGAGATGTTCATGTCTGTCACCAACAAGGACATTTCCAGTCATTATTTCTTTAACCTCCCGGTCCTCTCCTCTCCTTGCTGCACCCCGACATCACTGGTCAGCCTATTCCATCTTGCACACCCTTTGTTCTCTGTCCACCTTTCTTTCCCAGCTCAGCAGTCTAAGGGGCTGGCTTCTACAATGTGGTCACAAGGAAATGATGAATGCCTGCCCATTAAATCTGTGAGAATGTAATACCCTTTACAGGACCAAACAAAATATATATTTTCCTCTTTTAATGTACCAGTCCTAGAAAACAAATGTACAGAGAATCCAACACTTCCTGCTAGGAACGATGGCTTTAAAAATAAAGTAGCAGTGAGTTACTATTTAACAGTTTGAAATGGCTGTGCTTTGTCAATGTTTTGTCCAGAGAAAATGACTGTTTCTGCTAAGTCGTTTTAGACAAAAATCCCGGCGATTACTCAGGGTTACCTAGAACATGTTTCTCTACGGCAATCAACTACCCAATCTCTGAAGTGTCTTACTAAATATATATTGCTCACGGCAATGGTATTTGAGAATAGCAATTTTAATGTTACTAATTTCCTAATCATACCCAGTCACCTTTGTTTGAAATACAGGAAGCTAGCAAAAAGAAAACACAAACAGTAACTTTGTAGGAAAACAGATACCTAAGTATCAATAGTGTTATGAGGCTGACTCTGTGCCAGGAACTTCTCTGCACCATAGTCATGAGCAGCCATATTATTCTCACTGTAAATCCTGAAGCTTGTCTGAAGGTAAGAATGACTAGGCAGGGAACTGCCTTGGCTGCTTAAGTGGGATGACAGCACCTGTGACATTTCATTTGTGAAGCAATTAGCAGATAGATGTAGCATATATACCATACTGGGCTGCCTTGTGCCTAGGGTTGTGATCTGAAAAGGAGTGCAATTCACTGTATAGACAGGCTTCTAGGAACCAGAGAGCAGCCCTTCAGAGGCAGCGACAGCAGACAGCCATTGCATGGGGTATTTTAGCTTTGTTACTTTTGTGAAGTTGGATATTAAAGTTCTAAAATACAAAGTTATGACTTTAAAAACACACTCTACTATACTATGCACTTTACATTGTAGAGAAACTGGGAGATGTGCAAAATATTTGTGTCAACATAGTGAGTATATCATTTAGAAGAAGTTTCTTAAAGATAAAACCATTTGTTACGCAGGTATAGTGAAAGGAACCTTTAGTCCAAGAAGTTGAGGGGCAAAGGTAGACAGACCTCTCTGTGGGTAAGTCTGAGGCCAGCCTGCCCTAGACAAAAGTTCTTGATCCCCAAGGTGATATAGTGAGGACCTGTCTCAAAACACAAATATAACATTTATTTATGTGTTTATGTATGTGTGTGCACACAGGGGTCAGAGGGAAATGTGTAGGAGCTGGTTTTCTCCTACCATGTTGGTTCAAGGATGAAATTTCTATCGGTGCCAAGCATCTTTACAATGAACCATATTGTAGGCCTGAAAATTTTTTTTTGTTGGTTCTAATTTAAAATGCCCCAAAAGATAACTCAGGTGAAATTACTGAGGCATGAGTTTGCAATTTTGTTCTTTAAAACTGAGACTTAATACAATTTTGAAGAGTAAGAGTGGATGTTCCATAGAACCAAAGACCAAACAGCTTTGTGACTGGTGTGTACAGGACATCCAAGTCACAGCTTCTACACCACTCTCACAACTCTTCCTTAACAAACAGAATTGTGTCGTCATTCATCATGGCACCTAGGCAGGTCCTGAAACCTGAAATATGACAGAGCATGTCCCCTAACAACCGACAGACTGGCATTTGACAGAAGTGAGAATCAGCTTGGGGAAGCCTTCCAATGAGGAGAAACCAGACAGAGTGAAGCTTGGCTCACTCCTGCTCCCAGAATAAGGGTAATCAGGCAAATAAAGAATGTACCCACTGTGCCTATGGGTGCTATGAATAGGCATAACAGCACCATTTCAAAGACAGGCCAGGATGCACAGCAGTCTGTACACTACCAAAACCTGAGTGACTTTAGTGATACAAAAAAATAGAGCTCCACAGAGAAAGATCAGGAGGATCACAACTCTAATCGTATGGACTCATTTTAAATGGGCTTGGTCATTCGCTAAAACAATCCAAGGAAAGGTGGCCTGCTTTTCTGAAAGAGTACACGTCAGCATATCCATGTCCTCTGGATTCTAACTTCTGGTTCTGGGTGCCACTGCCAGACCAACAGCAATGCTATACAAACAGGTCTTCACTTTCCATCTCCATGGTAGTAACCTGCAATCTTGTCAAAGGAGCTTAAAGATAGAGGATATACAGAGTGTCACTACTGCACACCCAGTCATTGCTCATTGCCTTTCCATAAGGAGCCTTCTGAGGCGGTACTCATAGCTTTTGGTAGGGAGGAAAACTTGATTTACATATTATCTCCTCACAGTAGGCAAGGGAAAGAGAATTTTTGGTTTGTATTACTTTTGAGACAGGGTCTCACTTTGTGGCACTGGCTGGTCTGGAACTCACAAAGTAGATCAGGTCAACCTTAAGTTCACAGATCCACCTGTCTTTGCTTCCCAAGAGCTGAGAATAAAGGTAGGTACCACCATGCACAGAGAGACTTTATACCTTTAGTAAAAACTAACTTGTGGAAAAAACATTTAGAGGCTTAAAGGAAAGCAGTACTTAAGATTCTGGCTTTTTATGTCAGTCCAACAAGAGAACAAGGTCTGAGTGCAGCTCATCTGCTTACTACTGAGGGCAAACAACTGTGCGAGCACCCTCTCCAGAGCAGGAAACACACTCTAGCAACAAGATTTCCTAGTCATTAGGTGTGTCCCTTGAGATGTCCCTGAGGTTGGTACAGTAAAATGGGGAAGCAGGAAGGCATGTGAGATTCTTCATTCACTGGTACATCAAACCCACAGCTCCCTGCAGCAGGGGTCTATGGAACGGCCTTTACAAACAGCCTGTGGAATCTCCCTTCAGTAGCTTCTCTCTGGTGCTCTTTGATCATTGTCACAAGTTGGGTTTCCCAACAAAGAAACAAAAGAAAAAAAAAAAAATCCCAATGTTTATTTGAATTCTCAAATTCACCAAGATATGTCTGCGGTGGTTAGGGTTATCTGGCACCTTGAAAAAAATCTAGAATAGCCGGGGAGACTCGGCTCTGGGGCACACCAGGCAGAGACTAGCTGGGCTAGGTTAATTGGGGTCTGAGTGCCTAGATGTGCACTCAATTCAGAAAGGAACACACATAGCTTTTTGCTTTTGACTGACAAGGTGACAGCTGTCTCAAGCTCCCGCTGCAATAAACATTTTATTTTTCATTTCTAGGGGATGGTGCCCATTTTCACCTGTAATTGAGTATATACATGTGATCATCCTTGCATTCAAATCACTTCTGTGTTCTTCCCTGTGCTACCCTTCCTGATTTTACTCAGTAAGTTGTTCATCTGTTAACTCCCTGTCTACTTTCTTTTAGCACTTAAAAACCACTTTCTAAAAATATTCATTAAATTTCACCTGTATATGTATGGAAGGGCACATGTGTACCACATGTATGCATATGCCCATAGATGCCAGAAGAGGATGCTGAAACCCCTTGAACTGGATATATAGGTGATTCTGAGCTGCCCAGTGTGGGTGCTGGGAACCAAATTAGATCTTTTGCAAGGGCAGCAAATATTCTTAACCGCTGATCCACTTCTCTAACCCTAGCTTCTAAAATCTTTTACATGTGTGAACTTGTGTCTTTAAATTTTTTTCATGGAAGGTGATGGTGGTGCACTTCTTTAATCCCAGTACACAGGAGGCAGAGGCAGGTGTAACTTTTTGAGTTAAAGGCTAACCTGGTCTACAGAGCTAATTCTAGGACTGCCAGAGCAACACAGAAAAAACCTGTCTGGAGACACTCTCACCCCCAGTCCCCACCCCCCAATGTGACTGGAAAGGGGTCAGAAACATAAATTTCATGGCTTGTTAATGGCCACGTTTCCAACATATTACCAAAATGGTGGATATCTTGCTCTGTATGTATGTCTTTTAATAATTTTTAAGAATTATCTTGTTTTGATTTATGTGTGTGTGGATATGTACAGGTGTCCACAGAGGCCAGAAGACAGTGTTTGAATGCCTTTGGAGCTGGAGTTGTGGGTGGTTGTGAGCTGCCCAACACTGGTTCTGGGAATCAAACTTCTGTCCTCTTAAGAGCAGCCAAGTTTCCTACCCACTGAGCCATCTTCCCAGCCCCGTGACTATTTTATCAGGATTGGTCCCCACTCTGCTACTTGGCTTCTGTTCTCCTCTCCTACCCACTTCTTTCAGTGGCTCTTTCTTGCCTCCTTGTTACTGCCTTTTCTATAGCTTAAATGTTAAAGTATGCCTTTAACAGCTTCCCAGTGCCTAGAACTAACTCTCTTCTGTTGTCTCTGGCAGTGTCTATCTATCAAATGTCTTTTACATATGTGACACTATTCCAGGCCTTAGGAAAGATGGGGTGACATCCAGGCAAGAGGTGTTAGGTGGCTCAGAGCTGTCCTGTGTGATCATAATTCCCACTGTCCATTGTCTGTACACACTCAGGGCAAACTTCCTTCTGAGCACCAATTTCCTGCTTCACATTCTTAAATTAGCAGGTCCAAAATTAAATAAAAACTGACCCTCTTGGCCCCATACAGTGAGAAGATAGTCACTCATGAGTTTCCTTTTTAATTTTTCTGTGTAAAGTGTTGTTTTGTTGTGATTCTTGCATTTATGTATGTTTATTATATGGAGTAAAGCAACTCCAAGCCCAAGAAAACTTTTCCCCAAGGGTTCTTCAATTGTTTAGTGAATCTTTATCCTAGGTTTGGCAATATTTTGGAAATGTTTGGTTTGACCCATTCTTTCAATCACTGAACCTAACCAAGATCTTAATCATGTTTCAGACACCCGTTCTTGCTCTCCCTCTGTCTCTCCTAAGTGTGTGCACGCATGTGTGTGTTTGGCACATGGCACACAAAAATACATACTTGGATGTTCCTGAATAAGCTATAAACTGCCTGTGTTTATAGGCAGACTTCAGACTGTAAAAGACCTCTGCTTCTTCTGTCACCTGCAGATGGGAAGATGAACTGGCCTAATTGTGTGTGTGTGTGGGGGGGGGATGGGGATATAGATGATTCTTTGGAAGTAGCTCATACAACAGGGACTACCACTGCCAGCGGGACGCCATAGCTGCAGGCCTGCACCGGGGTACTCCTGGGTCAGGGATGTGAGCCCAGCCAGCTTCCAGCTGTTCATCACCCCCACTCACTCTTGGGTCACCCACAGTAATGACAGAGTAGCTGGTGCCATCGGAAAATTCCAGCTTCACTACCGCAGAGTCAATTTCTTATTTGTCAGTTTACTGTGGCAAGTGGGATTTTTTTGTTGTTGTTCCCAAATAGAAACAGCTGAACTTTATTTGCAATGTTTTTCTTTTCATCCTTTTTTGATCTATGTTTTGATCGGTAGTCTTTGATGTGGGTTTTTTTTTTAATATATTGTTTTTATTGGGGGAATTGGGTGGGGACAAGTATAGAGAGCCCAAGCTGAGTCGTTATGTGTATTTTATGATTCCTCCCCCACTCTTTAATTTATCTCATCTCTAAATCCACTCCCCTTGTGTTGAAAGATTACATTTGTTAAAAAAAAATAGACTTTATTTACACGAGAAATGTAAACCTTTATGGGATAGTAATATGTAGTCTTGTGCTGAGGAAGCATGGCATGGTGGAGGTGTGTATGCTCTAGGGCTAAAGAGAGCCGAACTTGCTTTCTATCACTTCTTCAGTGCAGGTATCTCACTTCCTGGGCTGTGGTGACTGAAATATGTGTATAAAGCACCCTGCATAATCCCACACAGCTCTGTATCACCTTATCAAGTGTTCCTGCACATATATCCTATTATGGATCTTAGCTCTTACAAAATAGGTGAATTTTCATCTGTGATTGCTTTAAGTCAGTGCTGATACTTCAGTAATGACATCTAGAGCAAAATAGAGAGAGCATAAATATTACCACAGGCCCATCATTCAAAGAGAAGCAGGTCTCCTGCTAATGAGACTGCACAGAGCTATCTCTTGGAGGTGAGGGGTGGGGCCGCAGAATGCCCTAGGTCCTCCCTTTCTCCATTCAGCAATGTTAATTCATGGGGAATCGCAGCACTCAATATGAGCAGTAAAACCCTAGAGCTTCTATAAGGAATCATGGGGTAATACGGTTGTTATACCAAGTAGACAGAGTTTCTAAACAAGACAGCAAACTCCCAATTGGGAGCACTAGCTATAAAAGACTAAAATGTTATTCACCTTCTGTATATCTGACTTTGGACTTATGTAATATGTCTATAAAACATCTAAGAAAAAATAATTTTGTTTTCAGAAACAGAAAAAAGACTTGGCATGCAATATACATTCCTTATTCAGAATCCAGGGACTATGATTAAAATGTCTTTCAAAGCATCTTTCTGTTTGTAATATCTTAAGTCATAGGTGAAAAAAAAATCCTTTTTTTTTTTTTTTTTTTTTTTAAATTGAGAAACCCTCAGTGAGCAAGGATGGTTTCTGCAGAACTTACAGAGTTTTAAACTAGTCTTATGTACATGGAACCCCTCCTTTGGGAAACTGGAACTATAGTACCATTTATTTAGTCTTTTTCCTGTGGCTATGATAAAATGCCCCGACAAAGGCAACTGGACAAAGTATTTGTCTTAGCTCACAGTTAAACGAACAGACTGTCATGGCAACTCTTACAAAAGAAGACATTAATTGGGATTGGCATACAGTTTCAGGGGTTAGTCCATTACTGTCATGGTGGAAGCATAAAGGCACACAGGCAGACATGGTGCTGGAGAAGGAGCCGAGACACAGCCACCCCCTATGGACCTATATGAACCATTTTTTTTTCCCCCTCAAAACACCACAAAAAAGAATCCCTTAAAAAGAAAAAGAAAAAAAAAAGTTTTGCAAACTGTTTAAAAAATAGGTGGACCTGGAGACTAGGGAGACAGTTCAGTCCATAAAGTGCTTGCCATGTAAGCATGAGGACCCAGGTTAGATCCTCAATATCCACATAAAATGCCAGGTGAGTAGCACACACTTATAATCCTAACACATGGGAGCCAGAGAAAGGATAACACTTGTGCTCAGTGGCCAACCAGCTTAGCCTAACTGGCAGCTCCGAGATCCCAGTGAGACACTGACTCAAAAAATAAGACAGATGGCATTATGACAACTGAGGTTGACCTACACGGGGGGGGGGGGGGGGGGGGCACGAACGCAGGGGGGAGTAAGTGGACCCCAATGACTCTTCTTCATCTCAACAGAAGAATGGAATATCCATTAAGTACACATCAGAAACAGCTAAGAGTGAACATAACCATCTGGGAAAGGAGGGCATAAATATCAGCATAAATATGATAAAGTCAAGTTCCTGAAGCTAGCCTGACAAAATACAATCACTTCACATTTTAGCACAATAAAAAAACAAATGGAGGCCAAAGAGAAACATTTTCTGTAAAAACAAAAACAAAACAACACTTTAAAATCATGTGTAGATGCATATATATGAGAATGCACATGTAGAGGTCAGAGGACAACTCTGTAGGGCAGTTATCTCCTTCCATTTGTATATGGATTCTGGGGGTCAAACCCAGGTTGCCAGCCTTGCACAGCAAGTGCCTTAACCCTGTGAGCACCAGCCCGAAAAAATTTTTTTCAAATAAACCCAGATTATCCTCCAATAATGAAGCCACATTAAAGGAAATTCTAAAAGGAGGAGAATGAGACCAGACAGATGGGAGGAAATGTAAATAATTAAGGAGAGGCAAACTGACAAACATATACATAGAGATAAACATATATTGGCATTATACAACAGAAACAACTTATTAATTTTTATTAGTTATGTGTGTGTGTTCACTTATGTGTCATAGTATGTGTAGAAGTCAGACAAGTTGAGGGTGTTGGTTCTCTCATAAAAAAAGGATTCCAGGGATATACTCAGGTGGTCAAGATTGGCAGCAAGCATCCTTACCTGCTGATGCATTTTGCTAGCCCAAGAAACATATTTTATGAGGTTCCAAGCACAAAACTAAACACAACATAGCTAGAGCATGGGAAAGGTCCTAGAGGTTCTGGACTACCTAAAAGAGTAGTGGGGGCTGAGGGAAGATTCTGTCATGTACTCCATTTGCTCAGGAAATAATGCCATCAGTTAACAAAGAAGAGCTCATGAGAATGAATGAATGAGTGAGTGAGTGAGTGAGTGAGTGAATATGCTTATGACCAGCAAAGGAAATAATTCATTTGGTACAGAAGGAATCTTTGCTGGGTATATGTCTGACAGAGGATTAATACCTAGAGTTTACAAATAACTCTAAAAACTAAATACCTAACAATCTAGTTAAATGAGCTAATGAAATGAGCAAACTCAAAGATAAACTATGAATGACCAATAAATATATAACAATTGCTTTACACTTGTATCCATCAAAACAACAAAACACACACATACACCCAACCCCCCCATATACAACACTAAGATTCTACTTCACCCAGTGAGAACAGCACTCAGAGAACTACAGACACTGGCAAGGATGTGAGTGTCCCCCACCCTCACACACACCAAAAAAAACCCCAAACCTCTTGATTTTGGTGGGGATTTAACCAGTCCACCCACTATGAAAATCAAAATGGAGGCTCCTCACAAAACTAAAAGCAACTGATTATCATATTTTCTTCTTAATGATTTAATGGAGAATCAAGGGTATCACAATGCTGCTGAAATATCACCACAAAAACCAGTTGCCTACATGGATCTCCATGATATGATTAAAAGTAATTTTTCTACTGCATGGACATGTTCATATGATTTGGCTGCATACGCTCATCTCATCAGCAACTACTACGGAGGCAGTGCAGGAGAACCAGCTACTCACAAGCTTAAGTTCTGGCTGACATTTAGGATAAGTGATTGGAAATTTTGGGCTATTTCTTCATCTACAAAGTGGGGTCTGATCAAACTAGCATCTGCTTCATGTGTTAAGTCACAATATGTTGCAATACAATACATTAGATAAAGACTAGCCAAAGGCCAAAGTGCTGTGAGCATGACTTCGATAGCACACTGGAACATCCCCTTTGGACTTGGTAAAAACCAATACCATGCTAAAAGCCCTTCTCCACTCTCAGTTTAAGGAGCATGGGAATAAACTGGGTAGAGTCCTAGTCAAGATGAACTGGCTCTCAGTGGAAGGACACCTGCAATTTCTACTGCCCCCACCGATGAAAACACTCTTCTTTTATCTTTCCTTTTTCTTTGGGCTAAAAAGCCACCCAAACTACTCCAAATACTCCTAATACCCTGCACACAGTATATATCACTTCTTTCAAGCCTTGAAGGAGGGGCTTCTGAGACTCCTGATTTGAAAGTGGGTGAATGGCAGTAACTTTAGCACAAACGTTAACCATTTCTCTGTTATTTTACTTTGAAACATATGACTATCTTCTTGACAGAAGCCCTCATGGGTAAAAACAGACCTATAAATCCTCTGTTGGGGTCTCCACTGTCCAACAAAGCCTTACTCTCTTGACTTTTTTTTTAGCTTCATAAACACTCTTCTTTCAAAGCAAAAGCACAGGCCATGCAGGTCCCAGAGCAAAGGACAGAACAGAATTTGGCTCATCAGGTAAGTTCTTACAATTAAATAAGTTTCATTCCAGATTTAAAGAGGTTGCCCCAGGTCCCTGACTAATCATTGTACTAAATTAATTTTAGTTGGCATCATGACTTAATGCATTGAAGAAATAATCAAGATCTCATGCAGAACGCTAGCCATGGAGGATGGACTAAAACCTGAGAAGGGGCAGAGATCCCACCTCAGCAGCAGGGGGCTGTAGGACAGGGCCTTTAACAAGGAAAACTAATGGACACAAAAATGTTGCTTATTGGTAGGGTGCAGAATGCTCCTCATGTTTCTGTGCTATCAAGCCTTTATTAAAGTAGGGCTATGTAACAGAAGATCTCCACAGCAAAAACAAACCTAGTATTGAAAGGTTACTGCAAGGACTACACACATACTTTGGAAGATGATGGGGTGAAATGAGCTGTCTATGCCACATTTTAGTCACATGATGTTTCCAGATAGCCTGGTTACTTTGAAAACTAGCTCACTATACTATGAGCTAGCCATTCTGAACAAACACCAAGACAGGGACAATCCAAGCTATAGGACCTGGTTATGGCTCATATTCAAGGATACAGGGGTTGTTGTCATCGATATTGCTGCTGTCCAGGATCAGTGGAATGCCATCCAGTTCATTCACCTAAGGGGAAAGAAAATGGGCAACCAGGTCAGAAGCATAGAATCCCTGATTTCCTAATTAAAATATTTTCCCACCTATAATATATAAAAGCAGACACATAGGGGTTGGATAGATGACTCAGTCAGTAAAGTGCATGTTTTGCAACCATAAAGATCTGAGTTCGATCCCTAGAACCATGGGGTTTTCTGTTTTGTTTTGTTTTTTAAAGTAATCCCCCACACTCCTCCAAAAACACAGGCACAGTGGTGCACACATTTAATCCCAGCACAAGGTTGGTGGATACTCAGTCCAGCCTAATTGGTAAGCTTCACATCAATGAAACCCTGTCTCAAAAACAAAGTGAATGATACCAAGGAATAGCACTGGAAGTTGCCCTCTGCTCTCTACATGCAGATGCACACTCACACATTCAACACACACAAAGAGAAAAGCAGACACATGAGCGGAGTGACTATTCTTCTCAATCTTCCTTAAGACAGTTTTGGCATTCAGGCAGCCATATTTTAAAAGAACAGAAGTAAATTACACTCTAATGCTACCTTGTCAGGATTAAACTCTGCTATCTGAGCTTTAATTTAAGAACAAAGAAACCCTACCAAAATAGAGATCAGAATCCTTTTCCTATAATGAAAATCAAGAAAGGGGTTTTCTAACTAGGATTTGTATCTATAAATGAAAAAAAATTAACATTTGACATTTAAAAAGATAAATAAAAACAGAATAAATATTTGTAGGATATTACAGGCTTGTAATATAGTTGCGAAGGATTAGCATTTTAATACAAAAAGAATTTACAAAACCTAAATATCCTGAGATTTTTGCTCAGCAAGTAGCAGGGGCTGTAGGGGAACATGAGAGCAGGGGAACAAGGGTAAACAAAAGCTGGAGATGAAGAGTCTGAGCAGCAATCTAGGAATCAGGAGACAGGTGTGACAGGGCGGGGAGCTGAAGTCGGGCCACAATCCCAACTTTAGACATGTTACAGGACCTTGAAAACTCAGTTTTCTCATCTACAAAATGGCATGAAGAAGTCTACTTTAAAAAACAGTAGCCATGGAATAGATTGTAGCTGAGGATTATGATTCTGGTTGACTGGAGCAAGGAATAGGGACTTCTGGAAGCCCAAGGAAGCAAGCATATTTTCAACAGGGCCAAATACATACTTTCCTTCTGAATGGTACTAAATTTCCAACTTCTCAGAAATGAGAGATGAAAAAACACTACTCAGAATTTATTCAGTGGAAGAAAAACATTAAGAAAAAGTAAAATTCTAAGGTCTATCAAGTTCGTAAGATTTTGATAGAAGTGAAATCACAAATAAATACTGAACCGTAAGCAAGCTATACAGGTAAATTAAAGATTTATTAAACATCATGGCTCCATTGAAGCTGTGGCCTCCTAGGTAAACACTTAACTCACGGAGCTGCATTACAAAAGGCTACAGGAAATTTTTTATAGAAACCCAACGTACACAGACTATTCTAGACACAGATGACAACTACATAATTATAGACTTAAGAATGAACACAGGGTAAGGTCACTGGGAACAGCAGACATAGGCTTAACACCTTCCCAAGGGGGCCTGACAACAGAGTTTGTTATTACAGAGCTAGAGTTTATTGCTGCAGCTACATGTGTAGAGTGACTATCTGGGGCAAGAGAACAATTAGGAAATTAACGAGTTTTCTTCTGTTAGCACTCCATAAAATAAGGAAGTTGTTTGTTTCTTTACCTAACATGTTAGGAACCGATTGCAAACCCATAATAAATGAGTCACAGGTTGTAGTTCTCTGGAGAAGCCAAGCTCACTCAACACTTTCTTTTTACATGGTAATGTTGCCCTACAAGACAGTAAGCCTAGCTTAAACAAGCATCTGGGTCCTGGAAATAGTGTAGACAGAGACAGCTGATTATTTCCTTTTGGTCCCACTGGAACAAGAGATGCAGGAGAAACACTGAAAAGCATATAATATAAGCCCTACAGGAGAGCAAGCTCCTTTGGAAACATGTATTGGGCTGGCAAAGACACTACCTTAATGATTCTGTTTGCTATGACACTGAATAGTGATTACAAAAACCTGAAAAAAACTCAAAGAGCATACACAATACTAAGGTGGGAGCAAAATCTTTTTCAGTCAGGCCTTAATGCTTACTTAAAAATGCATTCATAGCACAGATCTTCAAGCAGACTCACAGGTAACAATCTCAAGCTGAAAAGAAGGAACCATGGCTAGGAGGTGTAACTCAGTGGTACAACACTTGCCTAGCAAACTTCAGGCTCTTGGTTCTGGCCCTAGCACAAAATAGGTAGGTAGGTAGGTAGGCAGGCAGGCAGGCAGGGAGGTAGGTAGAGTCCACAGTGGTGATGCACATGTTTTACTTGGAGTTTTCAACAAGTGCTTTGGCTGCTGTACTAGTTTGAAAGCAGCACAGAGCAAATGGCCTACAGGCTAGGCATCAACTATTTCTCTGCGTTGGTGGCAAAGAGCTGAAAGTTAAGAGATCAACAGGATGTTTTTGTTGTTGTTATTTCCTTCCTATTAAAGATGGTAGAAGAGAATTCACTTCAGGCTTCTGTGAATCCTTTTTGGCTCACACATTTCTTTGTTGACTTCACATGATGTCTGGCCTACATCTGTGGACTATATCCAAACTGTTCTTTTGTATAAGGACACCAGTCACACCGAGTTAGGGACCCCATCTTACATACATTTAACCTCATCATAACTTGGCTAATTACATCTGCAATAACCATTTCCAAATAAACACATGAAGGGGAAGAAAAGTATGCAAAATTAAATCCAACTAATAATAGCTACTATAGGTCTCTCCCAATAAACTTTAAAGTTGGTTTTTGTGTTTGTTTTTTTAATAATGAGATTTAGACTGGTATAGTTTAAATAACTGCTACATAACACCTTGGAAAGAAATAACATCCTTATAACAATTAATTTCTCACTAACTCTCAGTTTCTTTTGGTAACTTTTTATGTATATAATAGGTCTGGAATATATACTTAAACTTATTCCTAAGAATTTCCTGCTTTATAATGACATTGTAGAAAATTTTCTATTCTTGGCTAGATATTTTTATTTGTTTGGTTTCTGGAAACAGTTTTGTTGTGCTGTTCAAACTGAGCTCAATTCAAGATCCTTCCAAGCACTAAATCTATAGATATAACTCTTTCTCTTTCTTGTTCAAGTGGCTGTTTTATTAGAGTTCAGAGTACACATCTTTAACTTGTTGCAACCTGTTTATAAATAGCATTATATTACTCTACACACAACATGCGCTACCATGCTTTAAGGAACAAGCCATATTTTGTATACGGCTCTTACAATAGAAAAGCAAAAGTTAAAACTAACAAATGATGTATAAAGCCAGTAGCATTTTGTTTCTAAACTGAGTAAGACAAACCAGTAAAAGAAAATTACAAGCCCATTTAAATCCTCTCCACCTCAAATCCTGTAACATTAGCTAAACTGAACAGTCTCCAAAACTGCATCAAGATCAGGCAGCTTTCTCAAAAAAAATGCAAATATGGCATAGATCAAGATGTAGACAAGGGAAGGATCCTCACCGATACACTCAAATTCATTTTAGTCTTCAGAGAAAAGTACCAAACTCAGCCGTACTTATAATTCTTTACATACCCAGAAAACCATTAAGCTGAAAGAGTGTGTCAGAGGCCTGTCATGAGTGTCAGCTACAGTACGTTGAGGTAGATCATAACAGTAGTAAAAACACATAAATACTACCTGTTCCCAAGTAATGATGTAGAAAAGTTAATCTGATGACATACTAAAACTGTAAAGATCAGAGATGCTCAGGACAAACATGAGGAGCTGATGTGAGAAGTTCTTCCAGGCTCACCAACAGTCAGAAGAGGAATGAAAATAAAGCTAACAGAAGAGTAGTCTGTTCTTGTTTTGATTAACTTTTTTTAAAATTTTAATTCTTCTTCCTAAAACCCCCTTTAAGTACACACACACACAGATGCACAGGCACAACCAGCTGAGTCTGTTTAGTATTGCTTGTATGTTTATGTTTTTAGGGCTAACCACTTGGCACTAGATAACCCCATGGAGGCTCATCTACAGGGAAGACTAACAGTCTGTCTGTCTGTCTCCCTCCCTCCCTCCCTCCCTCCCTCCCTCCCTCCCTCCTTCAATTGCCTACAGCTCTTCATCTGTAGGCCCAAGAGATTCCCCCATCCAAGTTGTCATGTCCGGGTCTAATTTAGGCAGCCATGCTGTTAAGATTGGGGGGAAGTATGGGAGAGTGTGAGGTTGAGCTAACCAGTACTAAGGATGTATTTTTTTAAAAAGTCTAAATAAACCTATGTTCATAAACCAAATTTTAAAAAATAATTTTTTAAAATGAAGGATTTTGAACACAGATACTCTGCACAGGTGGACAATGATTCTGCCAGAAGACATAAATTGTTAGATAAAAATTTTAGTGTTGGGTGTGGGATACTTGCTATGGGATACCCCTCTGAGTAGGACCCCAGAAACCCTTAAAACAACACAGGACATTGCCATTGACCTTGGATGCTAACCATAACTAGATGATAAGACCTTACTGTTGAAGGCATAACACACTTTTGTTGCAGGATGTAGAAAAATCAGGGAAGAAACCTATTGACTAGGTTTCAGTGCCAGAAGGCTCTCTGTCGGCTGCTGGGGTAAGTGGTATCCTGCAGCTAATCCTACCTGCTACAATACCAGCACCTGACAGACAAGGTGTGCCCACTGGTACAACAGTGCACAAAGGTTATAGACAGGGAGGAACTAGCTGCTTTGAGGTTGGATCTGAGAATTGCTCTAAAGAAAGGTATGCAGTCCCAGTGCTACTGTAAACCTCACTAAGCCCATGGCTCAGAAGGTCAGGGGCCTACGGCAGAAGCTACTACTGTATTTACTACTCTAAGTATTTATGTGTATGCCTATAAATTAGTGCTGCCCTCAACCTTGTTAGGGAAGCTTCTCTCTGCAGTGGGCGGCAGTAAATACAGAAATTCATAACTGGTCCAAGTGCTTAAGTGGGATGTCTGTGTCTACCCACGAGTCCTGCTTCCCTGAACAAAACACCTAAGGGAACATCAAAGAAGAGAAACAGAAACAATGTAAAGGCTGGAGGATGGGAGAATACTGTGCTGGAGACACAATACCCATGAACTCAGCATAGCTATGATTATCTGCACAAGATCAAGTCAACAAGGTCAGTCAGAATTCCATCAGGCAGCACTGACTGGACTTGGCGTATTTATTACCAAAACAAAACAAAAGGACATAAAAAGGAAGTATGTTGGGGGTAACTGGGGACAATAGAAGGGGAAGTTGAGGGTTCCTATGGGAAGTGCATATAATCAAGATTCACTGTTCATATGTATGATATTGTCAAAGAATAAATAAAAGACATTATATTAATATAAAAAAGACAAGGGGCAATGAGGATGTACTGCATTCTACCCACAGTACACTTGGGTTTCAGAAAAGGGATGTCTCTCCACTTCTGGGGTAGCGGTATGGCTATATCCCACAAACCCCGTAAGGGGGGGGAAAAAGAGGTTAGTTTAGACAGGATTCAAAAGCTCAAGGAGAACAGACTGTTCACAAATTTTATTGTCACCAACTGCCAAAGGCTGGCAAAACTCAGATGAAGCAGAAATGAGACTCTCTGGGCCTTCCTTGTCCCAGACTCCCTGTGGTGGCCAGGATATGGCAATGGATTCTAGTTGCTGGTTTCTGAGGTTGTACTTCCACAGTGGTAAATAATAAAAGTCTGGCAGCAATGAGAGAACATCCAGACGGGGAGTGGAGGCACAAGGATGTACCCGGAATTCTATAGTTCATGGCTACACTAGGCTACACAAAAAGATACCCCTATCCGTATGCCCAGCAAAATCCTCACACAGAAAACCAGAGCCATGGGGATAATACCAGTATGCCAGCATGCACACAGCCAGAAGCTAAGCAGACTCAGCAATCAGGAAGAACACATTTTGAGTTCACACTATTTTTTAAAACATGTATTTTCACATACATGGACAAATGATTCAACTTTAATGTCTTTGGGCTTGAAATATCATCTCTGGGTTTTTAATAATGAGTTAGAATTAATGATCAAATATAGAGTATCTCTTGTGGGCATTTGATGATAATGAATTCAGGCCTCTCATAGGAGTTCATCAGAAAGGAATACATTATCTGCCTCGAGGCCAGTGTGATTTTAAAGTTAATGAGATACGTGTGCTGTGCTATTCTGAACCACTTGAGGTCGTCCCGTGCCCCCCCCCCCCCCCCCCCCCCGTGGGGACTATCTACTCCTCTCTAGTGGCTGAGGAGAAAGGAGGAGCAGCACAGTGCTGGCCAAGCAGCCAGTGAAGGCAGAGCGTGTGTGCGTGCGTGCGTGTGCGCGTGTGCGTGCGTGTGTGTCTCTCACAGGTGAAGCAGCACACCAGCACACCAGCAGAGAAAAGGTCAGCTGGTTCGAAAGGTTTTTGCTCAGAGCTGACACAACATTCCAGAGACTGGCAAAAATCAGGTGAAGTAAAAAACACAGAAATCACAGCTGTTTGCTCTTCAGAGCTTTCAGAATTAATATAAGAACTATTTTCATCCACTCTTATTCCTTAGATGAATAACTACTTACTTCAAAAAAATGTATGTGAAGACAAAATATCTTTTGTAACAATTCCATCATGTACCTACTCCACCTTCCACTCACACCAATTCCAACTAAGTCCTAAGCAACAGCATGCCAAGAATGAGAGAGGGAGGAAAGTAAAATATAATCACACTATATAACAATGCCCATGAAAAAATAAACAGGATGTTTACTAGAGTGATTAGCAAAGTATTATTTTAGATGTTTGTCAGACAGGCTGGCTGTCTTATAAAATGTTGACAACTGTCCTGACACCCCATCTATGAGGATGATCTAGCCATGAAGGTGGATCAGATACCAACACTAGTAGCCTTCAGACAAAGCAAACCAGAAGCAGAGACTGAGGCATAAAGAAAGGGCTTGAACAAACCTGAGCCTGACAATCCACACTGACCGGGGGCATGCAGAAAGCCATTGGCAGCAGCAGAAGAACTTGGAGAACAAAGAAGTCAAACCTTAAGGATGGTCATAAGGAGTGTTCTATGGATCAGCAGCACAATCACCAACTTGGCTTGTTCTGAGATGCAAACACCTGAACTTACCCCAATCAGAAGCTCTTGGCTTAAGGCCTAGCAATGTCTATGATGGAGAAGGTGGCTGGTTCTTGGTCTTTACTGTCATTCCACATCATGTGGGGGACTTTCAAAAGTACTGAGACATCCACCTGTATCCTAGCAACTAAATCTGAATTTGGGGGTTGATAATCCTAAGCATATACACATGATACACAGGAGAGTAAAATATAAAGGCACAGAAGAGAGCCATTGATGATTTTATGGATATGAATTGAATAATCCATTTTTAAGGTGATCTTTTGTTTTCTGAGGCAGGATCTCCTTTTGTAACCCAGACTGGCTTTAAAGTCGTGATCTTCTTGCCAGTGAGCTAGTTTCCCCAGTGTTGGATTAGATTCCCGAACCACCATTCCCAGCTTTTAGTTTAGACTTAACTACACAAAGAATTGAGTAGAAAGCAGAAAGTATTCTGCACTACCCAGAATACCTGTGAAAAAGCTGGTGTAGAAGCAGAATACAAAGTGATGTGTATTTGGACCACAGGCTTAAAGGAAAGTGAAGAAAAATCTTAGGCTGAAACCCAGGAAGTATGTTCAAGGGTAGTGAGGATGAGAGCAAGAAGGAGACAAGACTCTGAGATTCGGAAGAAAAGTGGCGGGCTGGGCTGGAATATTAACAGTCTTTATGACAGGAGAGACAAGTAAAGGAGGGCATGTGGGGAGGAACAATATGTACATATATGAAAGGAAGCTAAATGGAGTCACCAAATAATAGGGGAGACAGTGTTGCAAACAGGCAGGGAGGTGTTACACCCTGTGGAATTGTTGGCCACAGTCCCTCCACCTCACTATACCAAGTATCACAGGCACAACCTGATGGTAAGATCCAAGAGTTGAAAATAATACTTATGTTATAGATCACGTAGAAGCTGAGTTAGTTGACACCTAACTCATTCCTACTGACTAGAATTCATGGTACTGGAAAGAACTCTGTACACTACTGGAGGAAAAAGATAATCATCAATACCACCCACCTACAAGATATACTGGTGTAATAGTAGCACAAATGTTATGGGAGTAACCAAACAATTTTTGTTTGGAGTTAAGGCGCACTCTATGAGATGGAATCCATATGTGACATTGCTGAAGTGGCCAAGAACCCAAGACTAGGTAGATCATGGGCCTAGGGAGAAATTTAATCCTGTATCTCTTTTAAAGGAACATAGCAGTAAAAATTATTCTTGATGACATACTGCTTTACCCACAATTAAATTTTAATAAAACTTTATAGGGCAGGGAATTACTTAGCTTTGTATTAGAAAGACTGAATATTACTCTACCAGCTTAGGTTTTCTGAACTAAGGCTTGGGAAATAAAGGCTTTAACAGTAAAAGCTCTGACTAACTAGTATATGCCAAGGTCATCTTGACAAAGCACTGGGACCAGATCAAGGCAGGAAGACCAACAGGGTAACAACTATGTAGACAGGAAAGATGGACAAGTACACACCCAACACACTGTGAAAACTGGAGAGTGGAGCATAAAGCTTCTAAAGAACTGTGCAGGCACACTGTGAGGGACAGAGGCCTCTGAGACCTCATCCCCTAAGGAAACTCCTATCCAGGAAACTTCCAGGAAGGAAAAGCATGTGAGAACAAAGTGTGAAAATAACCCACTGTAGCACACACAGCTTCAACAAAGAGGAGGGAGGGGGAAGGAGGGAGGGAAGGAGGGAGGGGCACTATAATTCCAGTGAATACAACTGAGCAGAGGGACTTCTTATGAAAACCACATCATCTTTTCAATATGGCTGGACTCTTAGCTAGCTAAAACAGTGGTTCTCAACCTAGGGGTCATGACCCTTTCACAGATATCCTGCATATCAGATATTTATATGATGGGTCAACAGTAGCAAAATTACAGTTATGAAGTAAGTAACAAAAGTAATTTTACAGTTGGGGTTCTGGCAACATGAACTGCAGTAAGGGTCACAGCGTTAGAAAGGATGAGAACCGCTGCTCTGGAGGAACAAAGAGAAGTAAGATTCATGAGAAGCATTTTCTAAGTTCTTCTACCAAATTCCAGAAAGTTTAACACATACCACAAACACCTTTAAATTTGTGACACCCATTGGTAAACTGCTCTTTTTTAAACAAACACATGCACATTTCACAAAACCTTCCACCTACCTGATTTAAATGATGACTGAAGTCAAGCTAGTTTTAAAGAAGCCAACTATATTTTAAGACACAAGACTTAAAAATAATCAAACAAAACACATAAAACCTACTTTCAACTGTTCTTAAATTAGGAGGAAAGTGCACAGGCAGGAACTCTGGCAACAATTGGTGAATGAAAACTCACTCAGTGCATTCCTACAAGGGGTGTCTGGGGCCACTTTTCCCAACTACAAATCAACCAGGCACTTTAGGACTAGATGTCAGAAGGTACCTGCCAGGGATCTGGAATGCAGAGCATGGCCCTCCACAGGAGGGCTCTGTCTTAGCCTTTTAACTTCTTGGAGCTTCTCCCAATCAGGGAGGGAAGAGTGGCACTGCCATCTGCACAGCTCTCACAGGACAGTCAAGGTAAACAAAACAAACAAAAAAGCTGCATTGTAACCAGAGGGAGTCATCGTTAACTATGAGAAAAGAAGCCAGAACAATACCCAGCTTCCAGAGAGTACCCTGAATGATGAACATGAATGCAGTCATTTGTATTTATACTTCTACTTAAGGCATTTCTGTTGTGGTCTTTGTAGAAAACTTTAAACCTGCTGATTCATAAGTAGTGTTGGTTTTCCTTAACTGCCATTTCTTATTTTAAAAATTATTTATTTTTATTTTATGTGCATTAGTGTTTTGTCTGCATGACTGACTGTAGGAGGCTCCCCTACAACTGAAGTTACAAACAGTTGTAAGTTGCCATGTGGATGCTGGGAATTGAACCTGGGTCCTCTGGAAGAGCAGTCAGTGCTTTAACTACTGACCCATCCCTCCAACCATGACTGTCATTTCTTAAAGACAGTTTAATAAAGTAAAATGTCAAAAGATGACCAGTGACATGTTTAAAGAAATACATAAAAGACTTGTTTTGAAGCAGAAGAAAATATGAATCAAGAAAGTACTTATTTATTTAACACACACTACTTAAAACTCCACTCTACCTACATGCCACCTCATAGCCACAAGATCTGATTCAAGAAGGTGTAACACCAAAAGGGACTGGGAACCATGGCAATGGCTGAGAAATCAGGCAGTTCTGAGAAGCTGTTCTGGCACAACTGTGCTAACAGGCACAGCTACATTTAGAACAAAAACAACTTGGACAGCAAGCTTATAAAAATATGCACTCCACCTTGGCTACTTAAGGTGCAATTCCCACCCTTAATGCATTATCTACAATGCCACACTTCAGTGCCTGAACAAACAGAATTCTGTGCTGAATGCATTTGGTCTTTAATTTTTAACCCACACAGACAGAATCTCCATTTTCTGCTGCAATATCAGCTGAGATTCTGGTCTTTAATAAACGAGTGTTAGAGCCTGGTTGGTAATCAACTTGCCTATGATGTTAATATTCATTGGGAAACTGACACTGTCATCTAGCTATCTACACTACACTAGACTGGGAAGGAACATCTCATATGTGTAAGACCAGCAAGACATCTGTTTGGGTACAGTTCTACACTGAGCATCCTCTAGACATAGAGAGAAATAAGGCTAATGGGAAAGCTGAAGAACTTAAATTCATGTCTGCCCTCCTTTTAGCCACTCACACAGCCTGGCAAGCTGGCAAGAGACTTCTGGGGGGATCAAAAGGAACACATGGAGAAAAAGAAGACCCTTGGAATGCCTGCCTGTTACTGAGATTAAATGTATGCACCAATTAGATGCAGTGCAGAAGCTACCAGCTCTGCTACAAAATGGAAAATGTGAGTGAAGGGAAGCCTATGCTAAGATCTGATTCTCATACAGGCTTGCAAGGCAGCAGTTAGCATTCCTATCAGCTTGATAAAGATCATGAGACTTGTAGCAGTTAACTAATTCAAAGCCATACCGCTTAGTGACTGGCAAAGCCCAGGCCTGTTTAATTAAAAATGTATACATTCATTTTTTTTCAGCTCCATGAAAATATTTCTCACCTTCAGAAAAAAAGAATGGTGACAATGTAATGCTTGTAATGATTACCTGTAATCCGGTATTTAGAAGACTGGCACTGTATGGCCACACAAAGCCAGTGGGGGTCCTATTAATAAAACTCTGTCTCAAACATTAAAAAAAAAAAAAAAAAAGGAAGGAAGGAAAAAGTCAGAGAGGGTAGCTAAAACAATACCAAATGTACTAAAAACTGTCCAAAGTGGAGAAAGCAGATGGCCTTATTTGCTGTGAGGAGGCAGCTGACCACAGGATGCAGAGCAGCAGTCTCAAGGCAACCCAAGAAGAGGTCTTAAGTTCTAAACTCTCCAGTTCTGACCAACAGGAAAGAACAGTAGAAAATGTTTTCAGTGTCCACAGAACTTGCGCACCTCACAAGAAGTCCTAACCTTCTTCCATCTGTAGGTTTCTGTTTGTTACCAAGCTGAAATACACTCTGTTGTTTATTTTGGTCATAAAGTTACCATTTAGCTTATAAAAATTTGTGTCCTACACTCTGCTGAGATTTCCTTCATTTTTTTTCAAGTGTGTCCACAATTGTTCCCTGGAGCAGCATTACGATGGATGGCCACTTCACTATTTTTGTCAATAATTTCAACATCTATGTCATCCTGGGTTTGGTGGGCATTGGCTGCCTTTTCTCATTGAAGCTCAAGTTTTCTGGATTGTAGTATAATGCTTGATTCTTTCACATGTGTTTGTAGATGTGTGCATGTGTCGTCGTCCCCCTAAATGTTTCAAATATACTACAGATAATTATCTCTTGTGTTTTCAAAAGGTGCCTATGGATTCTATTGCATCTGTACTGGATCACAGACCACAGCTTTAGATTTCAACTCCTACTTTTCATACTAGTAACTATACTGTTTATGTCATCAAAGATTTGGTGTTTCCCATTGGATGTGCTCTTGGAAAAACCATCTCTTCTAGTGTTTTTTGTCAAGGGAAAACATTACTTAAATTAAAAAAAAAAAAGGCACTGCTGAACTACCACAGAAAAACAACAGATGTGCCCCCTGAAGACATGAAGTCACTTGTGGCTGCTTACTGCAAGATGGTCGCTTGCCTCCTTCCTTCCACTCCATCTTCTGTCTGAATTATATTCGGAAATATGAGCAGAACTGAAAAGTGTCCTAGGTACATATGGAGCTTAGCAAAATGACATTTCTACTTACAGGTCAGCAGGTAGGAGCACCTGTAGAAAACCTGATCTCATGGCCCAACAATCAGGTCCGATGTTCACAATCACCTGTTCTTCTAGCTTCAGGGGACCTAAAACCCTCTTTTGGCTGCTGCAGGCACCCAAACAGACACATATGTGCGCACATTCCCACTCTACTTTTAAAAGACAGCAGCAGATCATGTGTCTCAAGAATGGGTCTTTTAAGTGCTCTGCACCTAGACACATGGAAAACCATGGGAGTCGGGGTGTGTGTAGAAGTGGCCCTTCTTACAGGACAGAAAAACATCACTATCACACTTTCTGAGGGATACAGTCAAAGGAAAAAACTAATGCAAGTCTGTAAGTTGTCCTGTGACCACACACCCCACATGCACAGACACCACCCACACATACACACACGAACACTAAATAGTGCTTTAAAAGACACTAACTTGGTCTGCACTCACATTAACAGAGGTACTTTCCCTGGGCCAGTAGAATGACTGAATGGGTAAAAGTGCTTGCCACAGAATCCTGACACCTGAGTCTGATCCTCAGAATTCCATAAAAAGCCAGATGTAGTGACTTACACCTGTAATCCTGGCAAAATGGGAGGTGGGAACAAGAGAAAAGGAATACCCAGAGATGAGAGACCATGCTTCAACAATACAGAAAAAAGGGAAGTGAGTCCTAAAACTTGTACCTGCCTGCACGCACACACACATTACACACAATAATATTATATTTTAAAAAAAAAAACTTTAAAGCTTTAAAAGAGTATTTCCCCTAAGTCATCTTTTAGGTTGTGTGATGCTCTAGTTGATAACATTCACCAAAGTATTTTTTCACCCTCATCCCAAACATGAGTGGGAGCCAAGATGTAATAAAACACTCAAGTCCTAACACCTTTTCTATGAAGAACAATTTAACTAGACTATCACATTGATACCTACCCATCAAAAACAGGCTTATAACTCCATGAGTTCTAAGAATTAGTTCCATAATTTCTTTTTTTCTTCCTTAGTTTTGTTTTGGGTTTTTTGTTTGTTTCTTTGGTTTTGGGGGTGTGTGTGTGTGTGTATGTGTGTGTGTGTTTGACACAGGTTTCTCTGTGTAGCCCTGGCTGTTCTAGAAATCACTCTGTGGACTAGGCTGGCCTCGAACTCATAGAGATCCACCTGCCCCTACCTCCCAAGTGTTGGGATTAGAAGTGTGCACCACCACCACAGCCTGGCTAGTTCCATAATTTTAAATGCTGTTCTTCATTCCTAAAACATAATCAGTACTTCAAAGAATGGGACCTAACGTGAACCATGTATTCCTAAACACCCTGCCTTCTTCTTTTGATACATGGGTTCAAAAAGCCTCACAGAATTTTGAAACTAGCCTACTGTCTAAAGGAGAAGAAAATAAAAGGTGAGCATGAAACTCCAGGAATTGATTCAGATTCACTGAGAACACCAGGCTTTTACTTTTCCCACTTTTATTCTGTCTACTGGAACCATCTCCTCAGAACAATCTTTATCCTGTACTGCGGGTGCCCGAGCAGTGACAAAGATGACTTACTCAGTGGTGAATCAGAATTTCATACATGCTCATCTCTGTGTTGAGCTAATGTGCCATAATATTCAGATACTTCTAATTATTTGCTCTTCCATTGAAAACTTCTGAGGGTAAAAAACATGGACTTAAACTAACAGCATGCAGAATATATTTGCTTATCATTGCCTGTGCCAAAGAATATTCACAATACTACTTTCATAAAGATCATGTCCCCTACTCTTCCTTATGAGAGTTACGTGGTCACTATCCTCATAAAACGTAAGTGTTACTGGCCTCATGTTCCATGAGGACAGGTATTATGTCTCTTGTGTTCAATGTTCTACCTCCTGAACCCGGAAAATAGCTTGGCAAACACAATAAGCACATAATACACACACACACACACACACACACACACACACACACACACACACACACACACACACACACACACACACACACACACACACACACACACACACACACACACACACACGCGCGCACACAATGCTCACAGAAGATAGTCAAGTTCCTAGAAGTGTTTGTGTGATCAAGTTGAGATTCAAACAGGTTTTTGTTTGTTTTTAATTAAATCGTCAGGGTTGCCACTCTCTTCTGTAAAGGGTTAGAAAATAATTAGATTTTCCAAGCCACACAGTCTCTATCATGCCCACTTAGCTGTGCTATGGTAGTCCACAGTGTGCAGCCCCACGAGAGGTGCTCATGGCCATCAAGCTAAGCTCTTCCACCAGACCTCATGCTCTACAGAAGCAATGGCTGAAGGTGGCAGGGCCCTCAGTCTGATCTTGCACTTTAAGGTTATAAAACAGAATCTGAGGTCTTTTGTAACCTCAAATCAGAACATGACTCCAGCTTAAGTGCACAGGCAGGTGTGCAGGGGTGTGTGCAAGTGCACAGACATAGCTAATCCAAAATCTGTTTTCATAAGAAAATCTGACCTTACATTAAGCACCGTGATCTGGAAACAATGCAAAGACTCCACCTGGAAGACAGGCAAAGCACAGGATTGGCTGTTCCTGTGCTCATAAGGAAAACAGCCTAACCAAAACTAAACACTAACCTGGTTAAACGTGAGATGACCATAACTGAAAGCATTAATCATCAGACAGGATAATAAAGGAAAATATGCAGGCCCTCTCCCAACTGTTTACCACTTATATTTTTCTTGGAACAGAAATGCATTTTATATATTATATGAACCTGTAAAAAAACACATACCTGGTAAAATATTTGAGTACAAACTCTATACTGGGCATTAAAACACAAAATATTCCATCATCATAAAAGAATCTTGAGTTCACAAGGGTTTAGACACCCACCCGAGTCCAGCTACAGTAACAACAGAATAACAAAAACTAAACAGCACTGTGCACTAGCTGTATAAGCTCAGTAAATGATAGGGCATCTGGTGCCCAGTAACCTGGACAAACTTGTCCTCAAAGCTGGCTCATTTTAGTAGTACAAAGCAGTACTTAGGAGCAACAGTGAAATTTGGTCAAGAAACTCCATGTCATTTAACTCCAAATTATGAAAGTAGCTTTCTGGTTTATAAAGCATTATTGAGAGCAATGTTAACAGATACATGATCATTCAAACTCTATGTTGCCCATCATTTAAATGATACACATATTATTTAAGAGTTCTACTTGCTATACTTAACAGAATTATTATGAGCAGAGCAAGACATGGAAATAAAAATAAAAACCGAAAAGAACACACTTCCTCCCATTAGAGAAGTTTAAAAAAACTTGGTTCAGAATTATCAGTAAAGGCCTAATGTAACTAGGTCTGTGGTATTGTGGGTTCCTAATACCACAAGGGAAAAGAATGGCAGCAGTAGTTAGGATTTTTGGTTGTCATTCATGAAACAGCACTCAATGAAACACACAGAGACACACACACACACACACACAAAACATATCACCATCCTTTGCCTTCTCTGTTACCTAAAGAATGGCCTATTATAGTTATTGATTTACAAGACTGTTTCTTTACAATACCTTTACAAGAACAAGACAAAGAAAAATTCTCCTTTAAAGTGCCCACTTATAATAATTCTCAGCCTATAAAGAGATTCCAGTGGAGGGTACTCCCTCAAGGAATGCTAAATAGCCCCACTCTGTGCCAGTATTTTGTACAAAGGCCAGTAGAACAAACATGTAACAAATTCCGACAATCTATAATTTATCATTACATGGACGACATCTTGTTGGCCGAATCAAATACCAATACCTTAAAAAAAATTTTTTTGAAGAATCAAAAAAAATGTTTGCCTGCTTGGGGATTACAAATTGCCCCAGAAAAAATACAAAGAGGGGATTCCATTAATTATTTAGGCTACAAAATAGGCCAACAAAAACTACATAATGCTGTATTAACTTTGAATTTTCTCAATGCTAATGAGAAAGGAACAACAGCTGCTGAAAGGCATTGGACCACAGAAAAAACAGCTGAACTAAATCAGCCTGTCTACTTCACAGATGTACTAACTTCTGAATGGAAGTGAGGATATGTGGTACGATGGGGAACAGGTTTTTCTTTTATTTCCACAGGTAAAGAAAAGTTGTGAACAATCAAAATTAATAAAGACTTGATTTGAACCAGAGAAACTTCATGAAACTAAGAATTGATAGCTCATCCACCCATATTACAATTCTTTAAGTTGTAAGAAAAAACAAAGGGTGGGGGCAGGTTTTTGTTTTTGTCTTTACAGAAAACTGGAAATACCCATCTTCAAAAAGTTAAAAGGCCTTAGACATCTAGACACCTAAAGCAAAAGGGAGGCTATCCAGAAAAATTTACAAGCAAAAGAATATCAGACCTATTGGTACCAGTATACTTCATAGGGTAAAATCTCATTGCTTAACCTCTACATATATATATATATATTTTTTTTTTTGTAAGTTGAAATCCCAGTTTAATTATAAGTTAAAGCTGGCTTTAGGGTTGGAGTGTGGCTCTCCCCTTCTCTAAACTCATGCATACCTGTTAAAGGAAAATACAAAACCTCTGTATCATATCAGAAGAACCACCTGATATGGGACAGAAGAACAACAAAAAATAAGGGACTGTTCTATTGTTACTAACCCTATAATGAATAAATACTTATATTTTTAGCTTCCTGTACCTTGTGTTGGGTTTTAGTCTATCAGTTTTTTGCAGTATCCATGACGATGCCTAATTACAAACTCGAAGTATCCAAAAGGAAGATGGGGCCCCACAACAATGATTTCACATGGACTATATGACAAAGCCACTAGGCTGATAAACACCAACCAAAGATCAGATTTGGACTACAAATCTGCTCAGGACAATTTCAAGCTGGCTTGCTGAGATGAACCAGCTTCACAGACTACTATAGCCAGGACTTGAGCAAGCTGTGCACTTTCCTGTTATGCAGAGACTGGACAACAAATGATTCAGCTACTTATTTCAGGACTTGACAATTAACAAAACTTTTCTTTTCTGGATTCCCTAAAAATACTGTTGCCCCCAGACAGCAGGAAGTAAATTTAAGAACATAGCACCCACATTCCCAAGAGGTGGGGTGGGTAGTTTCTGGTCGTTCAATGAATTATGGATGATTGTCATTGTTTAGGTTAACTGGTTAAAAATTGTTAATGGTTATGGTTAGAAAAAGGTTTAAACAAGAGCAATTAGCTTCAAGATTTGTGTTAAAAAAATAGAAAGAAAAAGATAAGGATAAGGATAAATTATTGAATCTTTTTTTAAAAAGATTTACCAGCTTTAAATGTTTTCAAGATCAAATAAATATATTTTATATGAACAGGTCTTCTTCAAACATTTTAGAGATCCATAGAATATGGCATTTAAAATATTATAAGAACTTAGACTTTTCTGGACAGTGCAACAGGTCTGCTCCTGACACTAATCTACTTTAAGAGAAAAATGGGCATTGATAAAACTCCATATGGTGTCTACTTTCTTTGTGGCAATGGTTAGCCACTGGACAAGAACATGTTCTTGTATTGACTGCTTGACAGTATGCTGTTTAAACTGGACATGCAAGTTCCCTAGGAAAGTGACCTCTGAACTTTGACAGAGCAAGCTGAGATGGTACTTCAGGTTCCTGCTTTTCAGAGAAAACAGTCAGATATTCTTCAGGACACAAGGAGAAGCAACTGATAAACTGTACCAGAATGGACAGAGCAGATTTCCTGCTTTACTGAAATGATTGGGCCTGTAGGCTGAAGATGGATGCCCCAACTTTATAAAGGAACTTTGGGTGACTGTCCAGGCAGATAGGTATCATCTCTGTCATTTCTAGATTTTGGAAGTTGCTTGCACTTCCTGTTTACTTGGGTAAATATTATTTCCTTCTTGGGTCTCTAAGGTAGTTGAAAATGAAATAGTTATAGTTTTCTATTGATAATTTTAGAAAACAAACTTTGAAGTTAAAGTGTGTAAGTTTAAGAGACATCAAAATAATAGCTTTTAGTTAGTAATACAAGTTAGAAAGAAAGTGAATTAGGTATAATCCTCCGGACTTATCAAAATAGGATAATTAATGAAATATTTTCTTTGAATTGTCAATTGTTAATGGACTGGAAATTACTCATATATTGTTTGTATATAATTATTGTGCCTATTGTATATGTTTTTTCTTGTTTGCTATAACCTTCTTTTTTTAAATTTGACACAAAAGGGGATATGTTTCAAATATAATAAAAACAGTCTGAGATATCAGAGGACAGATCCACCTCTTCCAGTCTTTGTTTGTTTGGTTTGGTTTTTTTATGTCGTTCCCCCCCCACCCCCACAGAGTTTTCTGGGAAAGGTGGAGATATCAGAGAGGAAACAGCAGTCAGATCTAACCCAGTTGTCTTCCAGCTTCCTCAACCTTGCTCTTCCTGACTTCTTCATTTGAAACATATGCCCCCCACATACACATACACACACAACCTTTGCTCACAACAATCCTGAGAGACAAAACATTTTCTCAAATGATAAAACTGATACTCATTACTTATGCTTCAACTATGCTAGTGAGCACCTGAGCCACCAGGGTTTAGGAAGCAGGCCTGTCAAGCCTTCAGTTCTAACTCTGAGGCTCAGGAATAGGTCCCAGAGAGCTTCTGAACACATAAATTATATGAAGAGCTTTCTATAGCTAAGAGCATACAAACTTTCCTGAGGAAAAATTTGTTTTAATTTTTGTGTATTTTAGTTCTATGAAAACTTCCTGCAACTGTCTGAGCATATTTATTCTCCCCCCAACTCTTCCCAGAGAGAACTCCCAGGCAACTTGTGCCCTTACCTCCCCACCTCCCATCAAGGCCAATTTGTGCTATCCAAATATTCTGGGTGTATGGCCTTCTACTGGAATATGGTCAACTTGTCAGGGGCTACATATTCAGAGAAATTTGACCCTTCCTCTCTGAGCAGCTAAAAACTACCAAAAGCTCCTCAGCGAAGGATTGAATTTTGTGCCTAAATCTGAGTGAAAAAAGTTTTAAGGGAGAGAAATGATAGGCATTCACATGAAATACAAGTCATGTATCATACTTTAATTCACATGCACATGAAAGTGCTTTATAAAATGTAAAGTGATCAGTCAGATAGCTGTATTGGTTAGAGTGGACTATGAAAAGATCAAATCAATGAATAACTTAAGTTTGAGGTAAATGTGGTCTAGAACAAATTTTGATTAGAAGAACAGTTAAAGTGCTGCCACTATTATACCCTTGTTGTACATCAGTTCTCAGAATCATCTAGACCCAGGCTCCGTAAGATCCAGGTAGTAAACAACTCACAAGTCTCAGAAGTTCCTGAGACTTAACAGAGTCACAATACAACTCTCTTCCTAAAGCTATAGGGAGTAAAGACTGCAGAAAAGAAGTAAAGTCCAACCTACCAGCATGCAAAGAAAAGAGCTCCAGGGACTGTAGCTTTCAAGAGTGGTCACCAGGCTAAGGCGGACTTTCTGATGGCCTAGCTTCTTTTGAGTTATCCATGCTCCCATAAATAACTCCTCATCCAAATAAACCTAATGGCTAACTAAGTTGGACTTTACTGGTACCATTATCACTGTGGTTTGTAGTGAACAAACATTGGTTCATAGCTCTCAGAAAATAGTGAATGTCACACAACCACCTTTTATCTGTATACCCTCTACTAAAAAGTTCTGTTCCTGTTGACTCCAGTTTTATAGAGTAGACTACACTTTTCATCTTAAAAGACATAAAAAACTAAAATTCATTAATAATCATGTGGCATATTCAAGGGCATCACTATGCGCTCTGGACTCTGTGAATGAAGCCATCCCTCAAGTAGACCAGATGTTGTAAGCAGATGATGGAGCTAGTAAGTTATGGAGGGGCCAGGAAGTCTGTGCCCACAGGAGCTCCACTTCATCTCTCAGAGCTCTGGGTTTCTAATAAAAAGGGTCTTAGTCTCAGCTCTCAAGCCTGCTGGCTAAGAGGGTTCACTGATGAGACAGCTCCAAAGCTGTAACAGTAATTATCTGTTAAATTAATTGACAATCCAGGTCACAAAATCTTCAAGTATAGATTCTACTTCAAAGTATTATACTAGAATTTCCTTACTAATGATATGGCAAACTGTGTTTCTATTACAGTTCCACTTAAGAAAAAAAGTATTATTTAAAAGACTAAATCACCTGACAGCTATACTGGCAGTTACTGAATTCAAAGCATATCAACATTCACTATTTTAATAAAATCTAGACACTTCAGAATAATTACTCCTGAATATGATTTCACATCCTGGAGGTGCTTTGCTGCTCTGGTTCTGTGTTTTCTATGATTCAACTAGTTATTCTTTCCACCCAAAGAACTAGAAAAAGGAGCTGTAGATATGACCAAGTAGGTAAAGCATTTGCCATTCAACTGTGGGGACCTGAATTAGGATTTCTTGAAACAAAGCAAAACCAGATATAATATGTCTAAGCTCAGCTTTCCTACAGTGAGACAAGAGGCATAGACAGAATTCCTGGAAGCTGGCCCAGCATCAAAGGTGGCAAATTAAGAGACCCTGTCTCAGTCCAAATGGAAGACAAGAGTGACATCTGAAATTGTCCTCTACCTGTGTCCCACGCACCATATATGCATGAAGATTAAAAGGGGTAGATGATGGGAGAATTAGAAGTCTCCACCATGGTCAATACTCAGAACAGGGTATCTTTATACAGATGGATACCTCATAGAAGGGTTTCCTCTTTTTCCCTTATTTTCCTAGACTTTTCTTTCCTAGTTTTTTAAGTTTTTAGGTGATTTCACTCCTTTCTAAAAAAAAAAAAATCTGGGGGGTGGATAGTAGTGACACACGCCTTTAATTCTAGCACTAGGGAGGCAGAGCCAGGTGGATCTCTGTGAGTTTGAAGCTAGCCTGGTCTATGGAGTGATTTCCAGGACAGCCAAGCTTCACAGGGAAACCCTGTCTTAAACCTGTCTTAACAAAACAACAACAAAAACTCCAACAACAAAACAAAATTTTTTGGTTTTTAAAATTTTTCAATTTATTTTTATTTTATGTGTGCATTTGCTTCTATATATGTATGTGCACCGGGCTCAGGCCTGTATCTGTGGAGGTCAGAAGATGCCTTGGAACTGGAGTTACAGGAATTTGTGAGCTGTCACATGGGAACCAAACCGAGGTCCTCTGCATGAGCAGGAAATGCTCTTAATCACTGAGCCATTTATCCAACTCTACTTTTAGTAATTATTTCATAAAACGCAAGTTTTTGTCTCACTCTGTCCCCAAAAAGGACAAAAAAAAAAAAAAAAAGACAAGAAATGGCAATAATGACATCGAGTAGAAACTAAGAGAAAATAGTCATACTTATTCACACAAGATGTTTACCTATGTAAAAAGTCCCAGTGAATCTACTCTGTAAACTCCTAGAACAAACACACTAAAGTCATAGGATATCAGGTGAAAACACAAAAATTAATCTTATTATTTTCTTGCCTACAAACAATGCGCAGCCACAAAACAAAGGCTGTTTTAAGAGGAACATTTATAGTAGTTCCTCATTTATACTTAGATATAAATCTATCAAAGTACATACAGGCTGAAATCAAAGCACCGATGGAAGTTATCAGAGATCTTAATGACAAGACAGTCCCTGCTCATGGCCTGAGAGGCTCCACAAGGAAATACCTTCAGTTCTCCCTCAAAGAAAGCAGTAGACCAAACACAACAATGGTAGGCTGTGGACAGTTACTAGTAAGCTATTCTAAAATATATACATCAAGTAGAAACCTTTTTCTCTCCTAAGAGACTGAGCTAAGCCTGGAGGGTGTAGGCAGCTGATGCAGGCACTCAGCTCTCTTTCCTTGAGAAGTCTACTCTGATCTGAGCTGAGCCTTGAAGCAAAGACCTGTCCTGGCAAGCCGGCTGCCCCAGGACAGGCCAAGCTTCTTCAAGAGTAGCTTTCCTACAGAGGACATGCTTTTGTAGAAAGTTTTATTTGGGCCAGGCATCTACCTATCTGCCAGCTCACTCAGAGATCCTAACCCAAAAGTTATCTGAACTGTCCTTAAACTTGTTGCATAGATGTATACATCATCTGTCTAAACAGGCACACAAGTAACATTACAATGTATATATTTCTTTTCTGATACTCATGTCATGTACAAAACATTTCTTCTATTCCATCCTGCCATGTTTTAAAATTTTTATTTTTATGAATAATGGAATCCATTTCATAAAGCCTCTACTCAAGGTAGGATTCGAGAGGGATTTCAAGCGTGTCTGATACAAAGGGCTTGAACAAGTTACTTCCATGACACTGCTTCCCCTACAAATCTGCTTAGTAAAAAAGGCACCCACGCTGCTTTGATCCCACATTGTATTGAGGAAGCCATGGCTACCCTTATTCTAGAAGTACAACATTCTGTTCACCAGCTCCTAGTCTTACCATGCAAGTCACAGGCTGATTTGTGAAATACTACATGGCTATTTTTATTTTATTAATTTTGTTTTTTTTGTTTTCTGTTTTTCAAGACAGGATCTGACCATGTAGAACTGGCTGTCCTGGAACTCACAGAGATCTGTTGCCTCTGACTCCTAAGTACTGGGATTAAAAATATGCACCAATACCCCGACTTTTATTTTCAATTGTATTGAACCAACAGATGTAACCTTCACATTCCAAAGAGAAATTCCTATTTCTGGACTTCCCAGTATTGTCAGTGCATAGTCAAATCATGTACTTTTTAGCATTCAAGAGGCTGTACAGGCTGTCTAGATAGATGGCAGCCTAGAATCTGGCCCTGGCACACCTTTGTTGCCCAAGTCTTCTCAAATATCTCTACCTGGCCTGGCCAAACACAACATTCCCTGCTCCTCAGTGCCTCTGCTGGCAGCTAGTATTCCTAAGTACTCTTCTCCATCACTTCAATATTTCCCACAGGGAAGTCTGAGTTGAAAGGATGCTTGCTGGGCTATCTATACTTTACCAACATCATGTTTCTGCTGTAGCTTTCTATCCACTCATGGGGTAGTGCCCTGACATTTCCTCCTTGATTGCTATACCAATTCATTCCCATACCAAGGAAAGATCATGGAAATACCCATAATTCCTGTGGTAACAATAAAATATACCTGTAATTACAGTGTGTGTGGGGGGGGGGGAGTACCCATCCATAGTCATTACAGTCGATTAAAAACTCAGATCTTATGTGTGACTCCCAAATTCATTGAAGTATTTATATAACTAGCTAATAACATTTCCAGCATATAGCATTGTACTGTCCAGTCAGATCAACTACAATTCCTTAACACTACCTATGCAGTTTATATTCAAAGATCCAAAAAGATCCCTAAAAGACCTTGCACATCTCACTTGTTCACATTAGTGCTCTAAGCCAGCAGAGAGAAGAGCAAAAGTGGGTTTTGGACACTACTAAGACCTTAGTAATGATCCTTCACTCGCATTTTCAGTGCAGAGGTCCTAAAGCCCCTCCATGTCATAGATCATTCTTCAAGCAGAAATACTTTCTTAACCAATTGCAAATCTTGGTCTTGTTGAAACTATTGGTCATTCTTAAATAGCACTCTGAAGGATGAGTAGTACTTCTGTGAACTTGCCCTTGTCTTTATGTGGAATATGATCATCCTATTGGTTTAATGAAACACTGACTGTCCAGAAGGCAGGCAGGAAGTGTGAGTAAGGTTACTAGACTAAGAGAAGATGCCAGGAGACAGAGAGAAGGGAGACGGGAATGCTGTTCTGAAAAAAGGCGAAGCATAACTACAATCATGGGCTAATTTAAGAGTGACAGTTAGCAAGTAATAAGCCTGAGTCACAGGCCAAACCGTTTATAATTAATAAGCCTCTGTGTGGTTATTTGGGACTAAATGGTTTGGGGACCACCAGGAGTGACAGAAAAACTTCCAACTACAGTTTTCTACAGATGCTGTTTCTTCTCTTTATCCACATTTACCATTTTAACATTATATTAGTAATACGTTAAAAAAAAAGAACTAGGTAAGGAAATTAATTTTATTTCTTTAAATGAATAAATAATATAGCCAGAAAATTACCAAGAAAAGAAAAATGACTCGTCAATTTTAGTGTGTTTAATATGTACCAGTTTCACAGTTAGAAACCGCAGGTTACTGACCTAGAAAAAACGGGAATGGGACAGAACACAGAAATACTCAAGTAATGGAGGACTATGTTAATTTAGTGTATGATAAAGGTGACACCTGAGATGACTATAGGGAAAGAAGAATTATTTAAGAGATTGAGGCAATGAAGATGTCTTTTATCTATAACATTGGGTCAGTCCCTATGTATACATGTTTGACAATTTTCAAATGTCAAGATATAAATATGAAGCTATCTGGCTTTTAGGAGAAAATATGATGAATTTCTTATGTAAGTTTGGAATGGGGAACACTGTATGTGACTCCGTCAGTGTGATGATTAGTTTTGTCAACCTGATAGGATCTGGAGACACCAGGGACCAAAGTAGGAGAACTTAGAAAATGCCCAGTGCAAGAGAAGGTAGGAGCACACTCTCCACAGTGGTGTGCTTTGTCCCAGTACGCTCCTCTAAGCCACTTCTTACAATTAGTATTTGTTTTATAAATGTAAGAATCCTGCACAAATCTTGAGGTGCATGATTGGCACTTTTGAGTTATTCCTTTCTCCTGGCTCACTAAGATATAAATGGCAGTAGATGGCCCATATGTTTCCAGGCAGGCCTTCTCCTGGCTCATCTTCACCCATCACCATGAAGCTCTGCTGCCTCAGCTGCTTCTTTAAGCACCTTGCACTAAGGCTAACATTTTTCCCTTTTCCATCTGCTCTGAGGAGAAATGTATTTCAGGGGTGACCTGTGAGAAGGAGATAATCTCGTTAGAGCCCAGAGCCCAGTGGTGTTCCATGTTTCCACAAGAGCATATTTTACATTACTTTCCTACCAGCATGCTCCGGCAGAACATGCTCCGGCAGAATTCCTAAAAGGTTGTTATCAATTATAAAAAAGAAGCAAAGGGACACATAGACAGATAATGAATTCTACCTTAGCTTAAACGGGCCTATGGGTAACAACACAGAGACTAGAGGAGCAGACAGGAGGCAGAGCCCTAGGCTTGGTGACCTTGCAAGCAACAGAGAGACAGCCCCAAAGTCTTATCAGACCCTCAGTTCCTGTTTCTCACTATCCCCTTAAAATACAGCTCTGGCCCAGTCTTTAAGCCAGATTGAAAACAAGGAAGAACCTTGACATGAAACAGAGTCGGAGTTATCCAGTAAGGATCAACAAGTTCAAGGTGCATTCTGATTCTGGCTAAGTCAATCAATATTAGCAAAGGAGACACAATAGTCCAATGGATTCTCTGCTTGCATTTGTTTCTGATTGAAAAAAAAAATTAAAAGCTTTATCTGTTACCTTCACAGCAAAGATAAGTAAGAAACAGTCACCCTTTCTGCGATATAACACAGGGAGATATTCAATAAACACTGGCGCCTACCCTGGGTCAGGGCCTTCTGTTACGAGAAAACAGAGGAACTAGTTGCATGAAAAAGAAATCCAGGGTTGTCTGGGGAGACAAGAGGAAAAGAATTACAAGACCAGCTTCAAAAATACCATGAAAAAAAGCAGCACGGAACAGAGGAAACCAATTCTCTTTTTACTTATAATTTTAAGCTGGTCTAAGTAAATAGTCACCTTTCACAACTCAATTCTGTTGTTCACCTCACTTAATCCATGAAGTAAAAATCCAAGTGTCCAAGTTGGAAATGCCATAAAACTCAGAAGAACTTGGGAGTGAAAGGCCTGTGGGGCCACTTACCAGCATAAGGTGGAACCATACACTGATAACACCCAGCTAACTGCGAGTTTAAAGCCAGATTCCACTTTAATTCATTTAAGTACAGTTTCCATCTGATCAACTGTAAATCAGCCTCTTCTGTTTCAGCAAACACTGGACCAATCTCTCTATCAACAAAGCCTAATCTTTCCCCAACTTTAATTAAAGGCTGTTTATGTTGAGCAACCAACTTTTGCCATTCTCTAGGGTATGGCTTAAAAAATGTTTTTATGAAATTATTAATAATGACTAGGCAAAGTGGGAAAAGGTATGTGATTTTAAAAGGAATGGCAAAAGCTTATATAAAACACCCCAAGTACTAGAGTCAGGAGGAAAACTATAAAAATATTTCCTATGACAAGTTGGATTTTGCTACATTTACCTTTTGGTCTTTTAAAAGGCATTTCTATGTCTTTTTATGCTATTACAATTTAATCAGTTAGCATTTCACACCTAGTTTTCCAATAAAGAACAGAGAGAGATTTTAAAAATAAAGGAAGTATCACATAATGCGCTGGAAAAATCATTGTCCACGGTTAAGGTCCAAGAGATTAGTGCTTCTCTCAACCTTCATGGATGGTGATTAAGTCAGAGTCGACCTGTATAGTAACAGACTTTTGGAGTGCTCAGCCCTAAATGGGACATCTATATCATACCCTATATCCCAAGATTCTCTGGTCTTTGATGAAGGGAAGGGAACCAAACCATGTTTTCTAGGTATGACAGAACTCTCACACGTGAACTGATAGCAACTGTTACAGCATCCGTAAGACAAGGTCAAGTCAGACAGAAGGGGTCACAAAGCCCCACCCCTAGCTGAGGAGATGTCAACTGATAGCTTCTGGGAGAGGGGAAATTAGTTTTTCTTCGAGGATACAACCCTTGAGAAGCTGCTTATGCTCCAGTAGATGACCTTATACCATAAACACTCTGGCAGTGCTAAGTGGGCTCTGTGGGTTTAAAAAACTGAGCAAATGAAATTGAGAGGCACAGTGAGAAAAGGAGACTATGGAAAGAATTGGGGGAGGGGACAGGGAGTGGACTTGATCAAAGCACGTTATGTGCACATATCAAACACTCAAATAAACAAACAAACAAAACGACCATAGCACTCACCTCAGGCAGGCACTGTGCTCCAGTGTGTGTGGGGGTGCACCATGGGAGGTAGTGAAGCAAAACGTACCTACAAGCTTTAAAGGCCAGGTGCTCTGATTTTAGATTTCAAAGTCACAAAAGCATTCCAATACTGAGATAGTCTATAAAAACACATAGTGACCATGGAAAAGCAACTGCTTCCCCAAAGGTCAGCTATTTCTTTGACTATCGTAGACTACGAGCCTCTGGGCAAAACAGCTACCATCTTGGTCAGATCAAATAGTCTATCAAGACTGAGCTTGGTGACTGCTGACATGGCCTCAGCAGAGGAAGGGTGAGGAGTTGACTGATCCTCCCTGGAGACCCCCACCTTTTCTCCCAGTGAACTGTATTCAATTTGACCAACAGTCCATGGTCTCGGCACTAAAGTATATGGACTAGAGCAGACTGGTTGAAGTCAGGCTTCTTCCATGTTGATATGGGGAAGCCATCATGCATGCTGATTCAAGGCTTTCCTTGAAGCTGCTTTGGAGTCATGCACACCCCTGTTGACAGGTCCTCACCCATGTTCTTTAAGTAAGCTCAGTCAGCTCATTGGTAGAACCAAACTTTGCTGTTGGGATATTTTGGAGTGGGGTAAACCAAAGGTGAGTTATTCTCACAACATTGGCCCATCAAAGAAATGCTGCCTGTTGCCTTGCTTTCTCCTGACTCTGCCTGAATTCCGTCCCTCATATCACCCTCTATTGCCAATCCACTTCTTCCTGATGCAGAGATCTGCAGCCACATTCCAGACAGTTCTTTGGCATGGTGGCTCTTCTTAAACTTACTGGAAGACAAGGTGGGTGACATTATGCTGCAGTAAGAAACAATACACACAAATCTAAGTGGCTTCAAACAGGATTGCTTATTCCTGTCCTCCTGTACAGTTCTGGGCATATAATATAATTCTCAGATTTTCAGTCTCTTCTTTTGTACCCTGGAGAAAATATCATTACATGAAGTGAGTAAATTACATTTAAAACTGCTGCAATTCTGAGTGCCTGGTACATTGGCAGCACTTAGAACAGGTAACTTTACTATTGTTACTAACAAGCCTTAGTGACTGACCATCACTCTCATCGTGGAGTATCATATTCCATAGCAAATCATGAACTACCTTAGAATAAATGGTACTACACCACTCAGTCTGAGAACTGTAGGGCTTATCAAGTATGTTACAATGTGGGTCTTCAATGAAGTTTTCTGAACCACAGAGTACTGATGAATAACTCCTATGGCCTTGAAAAATCTCACACATGCTCTCCATACAGAGAGTTTAAAGGAATGCACACAGGCACACCTGGCCTGCAGAACAGCTAACTAAAAGTGAGGGCAAGGACATTATCCACAATGAGAAAGTCCTATCTATGGCTTAAGGCTCCCCTGAAAGAGCCACTAAAGAAGCCAAGACCACCGAGTATGGGAACTGCTCCCAGCCCCTTTCAGAGGGAAGTGAAGGAAAAAAGGAAGGAAGGAAAGGGGGAAGAACAGACCACTAATTCTAGTAACTACTATATATTCCCATTGGTCTTATGTTCAGGGAAGTAAAGCCCCTCCGAGAGGTGAACTTTCATGAAGGTAAGAAGAGCGAGCCAGAGAAAATCTGGGAAGGACATGTGGACATCTGGTGAGCCTGGCCTGAGGATAGCATTCTTCAATACCACCCACCCATAGTAAGCTTGTGTGACAACCTCTGCCTGGAGTAGCCTTCCCTTCTGCTAGTGCCTCATAACCTCAGTGGGTGGGTAAGTCACTGCAGTCACACAGATCCTAGGATAGTTAGCTTTTCATGTTTTCCTCTAGGCTGTGAACTGTTTACAGGCAATTACCTGTTTTATTTCCTTCCTCCAAACTTTGCACAAAGTTTATTGTTGACTATGCACTTAAATATTCGTTCCTCAGGAAATATGTTTTTAAAGTTACTATCAAAGATATCAAATGTGCTATCTTTAAATAAGAATGCTTACTTCTGAGGAAGAGTTAAGGTCTAAGTTACGTTAATTCTTAGAAATCCTGTAAAGATTTAAATCTCTTCTTTTGGGCTATGAGTCCCACTGTCATGATTTATAAGTCCACAAGAGCCATATATTTACAGAGCAGGATAGACAGTAAGCCTGGAATGCAAAACAGAGCACGAGAATTCTTGCTATAAAGATTACAAATGCCTCAGGCCTTAAAAAAAAAAAAACCCGAGATGTCACATGAAGCTGTACATTAGGATCTTGCCCGGAAGATAAAAACATTACATATGCCTCTGCCTGATCACCTTTAAATTACAGCTTCTGGCACTGTCTGGGGTGTGCGCATGCACACACAAGCACTCAGCCAGTATGTTTAAATGAACACCTGCAACCGAACTAAAAGCAACCTTTTAGAGATAGCTGTCAGAGCAGGAAACCTGGCACACACTTCTAGAAGTTGTAGATTAGCAAAGTAAACACCACAAAAGGAACCTTAACATAAACCATGGTGTTTCTTAGGAAACTTCATTGTCTGCTGACCAATTATCTATGTTAATTTTGAATTTTAAATAAAGGTGCATTTTGGTCCAAGCACATCACTAGGGTAGGTGAATGTCCTATACCACAGTGTGCAATTTCCTAAACATATCACATTCTTGAGTCTCTGTCTCAAGTGGCAAGCACACCCATTACAGTAGGGAAGGCAGTGTTCCAGGCAGATGCCAGTGATCTTACCACAAGCCTAGGTGGAGAGCTATGGACCTTTCTCAGTGGTAAGGAAGGTGAGAAGGTGAACATTCTGAGCCACAGACCTGACAGGAGCATGGGAGGGTAGGCTGACTCAGGTCAGGCTGTAGATAGAGGTAGTACTGGGGCCCTGGGCTGCAATCCAAACTTCCTGGGCCACTGCTGCTGCCAGCAATGTGTCATTAGGTCAATCACTGCTATATAGACTGAGTAGTATCCACTTAAATTTGAATTCATGTGCCCTAGCACAAAGGCAGAACTTTGTTGTTTTACAAATGTCAACAAAACTAATAAACAGTATACATGCCAAAAATCCCAAAATGCCACCTTATTAGTGTAGGCTAAAATGATGAGATTATTTAAAGATGTGGACCCAGAGCTTATTTTTCCAGTAAGTGTGAGCTGAATCATACAGAAAATTACTAATTTTTTAAAAAACCATCAAGTAACAAGAAGTCTCTATTTGCTGATGCTACAATGCCCTGGTTGGCTTCCTATATGGTGTGATAAATACCCATGACCAAAAACAAATTGGGAAGGAAAGGGTTAATGTCACCTTTCAAGTTATCACTCCTTCAAGAAGCCAGGGCAAGAGCTCAAAAAGACAGAACTGCAGAGAGGGCACAGAGGAATATTGTCACTGGCTTGTTCTCCAAGCTCACGTCAAGCACCTTTTTATTTAGGCCAACCTGGTGGGATGGTACTTCCAAATGGGCTGGGCCTTTCTACATCAATCAGCAACTAAGAAAATACCTCACAGAAATGCTCATAGGCCAATCTGAGGGAGGTAACTCCACATTCAGGGTTCTCCTTCTCAGGAGTGTCAAGATGACAACCAAAACTGCACTAATATTTTATTATGTGTACGTACATGCTCCCATGTCTGCCATTTTACATGTGTAACAGTCAGAGGACACCTTGCCTTCTACATCATGTGGGTTCTGGGGATTGAACTCAGGTCACCAGGCTAGTTCGGCAAGTGCCCTTATCTGAACCATTTTGCCCAATTGATATTCTATCTTCTAAAATGGCTAGAAATAGTTTCTCAAGATTAAAAACAGTTTTAAAAGACAAAAAGGAAAAATTTCTTTCCTTACTCTCTTCAATTTCTCAACAAATCATTCATTATTCCCCACTTAGGAGTACCTTTCCCAGGAGGAGCCTCAAGGGCAACAGCAGGAATTAGAATTCAGGCCAGGATGTCTTATGATTCCAGCTGTTGGCTTTTTTTTTGGGGGGGGGGCACTGCCCACTGCCCAATCCTAGTTTAAACTAACTAAAGTTGAAGCTTCTCTTCCCTTTGAGGATGGATGGAGAGAAGACAGAGGTGCTACTCAAGGTCTCCCTTGAAATCACAGCAGGTGAGGAGCAAACCCTCCCCACCCCAATCCTGTGGCCCACCAGGCCTCCCAGTCAGACTTCCGGTTAACATTTTTCACCCACAGTCCAGCTCAGCCTTCCCTAGCCTTCCTCCTCCACAGCACCTCTGGCTGGCTGTCCCAGGCTGGGTGAAGGCAGCCCAGTTGACACTGAGGACAATGGAAATTCTCACTGGGCTTTCATTCCTCAGGAGGGTCCCTCCTCTTGCACTCTCATGTATCGACAGTACAGGACTAAAGAAAATGAATCTTATCTCAGATCCTTCCTCTTGTCTCCAACTCTCTGTAGGCTAGTGACTTCATTTAAACATTTCCTCTTGTATTTTTCCAGCAGGTAAATTCAATGTTGTCACTAGTTATAATACTAAGCAAATAGTAATGAATCATTCCCAGAAATCAGCCTCACATTAAACCAATTATTCAAATGTCCAAGAGTAATATGAGCTAAGTGGAGCTTGTGGAAGGATTTGTAATGGAAGTTGTGCAACAATACAAAGAAATACAAATAAATTAGGGGAAAAAAGGACAACCCCCACCCCCACAGATAAACTGTGGAGGCTCCCTCCATCCAGTGTTGGCCACAGCTCTCAGAGGGGCCCGAGTCAGAAAATTTCAAACAGCAAACAGAAACAACCTAGAACAGGAAATTCATATTATCTTTACCAATTTTCCTTTGTGTTCATTTTTAGTTCATTTTCCTTAAGTGATTAAGAAGCAAGTAACTCCTCTGTTGTGTGAATATATATTAATATATAAAATTCCTTTTAATCAATATTTCTTTTTGGAAAGAGCAGTGTTTCAAGACTGTATTCAGTATTAATTTTAAATAGTCTGAAAAACCAAGGGAATCTATGCAAAACCACCATTACTAACTCCTATACCCAAAAGATATGGATTATTCTATACACACTTCAGATATTAATCAAATCTGTGATCATATCACAGAAAACAATAAGAGCAATAGCCGTGGCTAACTGTGCCTCAGAGACAATTCGTAAACTGTGGCCATACCTTGGGTGGGCAGTTAAAGAAACTGAAAATATGTGTCAAAAGCCGGTTTGCCTGGATTCTTGTTCTCTCCCACTGACTATATGAGGCCCTGGGAAAATTATTTAATGTCCCAACCCCTGAATTTGCAAATTAAGATGGGATAACATTGCCCACTCTCCTGAGGTATTATGAAAATAAATACACAGATACAAGCAAGCATCCAAAGGAGAGCCAGGCACATAATAAGTACTATACTTGTGCACTGTGTTACTGGGACTGATGCTATTGTTTTACAATTTAGAAGTGATTAACCTTTGCAAGATCTGGACTAAGGCTCAACTTTTAATTTTTCCTATCTAAGTGAGCATCTGAGTTAGTAACACTTTTTCTGAAAAAGAAATACAGAACTTCCAAATAAATACAAATTATGACTATTAGGAGAAAAGGAAACAGGGTATTTGGTTACTATGGCGGTGAGGACAGCCATCATGAAGGCAGTGAGCAAGTGGAAGGACATAGAACACAGCATCAAGTCTTGCTCCTCCATCCCCTTTTGCTCTCCTAACTATATGGATTAGAGTTTATTGTCAAGAAAAAAAATTGAATGCTTTCACACAAATATGTCAACTAAAATAATGATTAAGGTTTGAAATGTTTCTCTATCAAGATGTGTTGGCATTTTTATACAAATTTGAACTAAAGGAAGTGAAAGCCTAACAATGGAACCTGTAAATGATGAAACCTTCGAAAATGGTGAAATGCAGCAGGCCTTTGCTTACTTGAGAGAGCAGCTCTCCCCCAGGTTTTACTAGCACTGTGCAGGCACTCAAAGGATAGGAGATTTGTTTTGGGTGCTACGTATAGCAGCAAACAAGCATTTTTCTTTATAGAGCCCTGTGCCAAACATTCCTGGGCATCAGGAAACTGGCTTACTAGAGAAAGCTAGTCACTCCACACTATGGGGGAAAGATAGGGAAGCTCAGGTGTAGAGAAGAAACTGGCTTAGACCTCAACCTCTGTACCACTGGTATCCTTCATGGTTCTGCCTGCTCAAGAGCCTGTGACAATATTGACAAGGCCCAGGACTAAGGGGAGAGAAGCACTGACCACCAAGGAGATACTGAATTAAGAAAGGCCAAACAACATGGTGGAATTCAGGAGTGTGAGGATTATAGGCTAAAAGAAAGCAGGGCTACAACACATTCCATTAGAGCACACACTGAGGCCCTCATACAAGGAAGTTACTGGTGTTACCGTATCAATGACAACTTATTCCTCACAGCAAACATGAAATCAGGAAAATTACCTCTAATTTCTACATGAAGCAACAATAAGAAATTAAGCATGTGAAGGTTTGCCTAGTTGGGGAGTGGGGAGCTGGAATTTAAACTGTTCTTTCTCTCTAAAATCAAGTTTCTATGAACGCGCTAAAGGGAAGACTATGGTGCAAGAAGCAGGCAGTGAAGGGAAGGTTCAGGAAAAACACTGCAGCCCCTGTCTAGTGGCTGCTCTCCATAGCTCCTGAGAGACTGGCAGCACATGCTTTTCTACTTAATTCTTGGTAGGGGTCTGAAGACTTGGACATTGGCCTATCAGTGGGTAGCATTTGCATCTTTCTCAGAAACTAGAAATGAAATTCCAGATTAGGAAATGAGAACAGATACCCAGGATCCAACTGGGATAAGGTCTGCAGGGGCAGGGATTTTAGCAGTGACGAGGAAGAAGCTCAAGGGTAGGTGGTCTTCAACAGGACAGTGACAAGAAAGAATAACATTCTAGGGTTCACAGGCTGCGCCCTGCTCTGTCTCCTTCATTTTGTCCACCTAGCCACGGGGGTTGGCTCTTTTAGAACTCAGAAGAGAGCTTTTCCTTCTCCTAATACATAGCACACTACAACCACTCCTCAGTCTCATGCTAGCCTCCCAAACTCTCTTAAATGACAAATTTATACATCTATGTCCCCTGTGCACACAAGTTCCTCAAGAGGGCACTATGCCAAATCTACTTCTCCATTCTCACTGTCTAGAACACCAGCTGGTGTGCAGCAGATGGCAACATACTTGAACTATACGAGTTTCCACCATGATGACAAACAGCATGGCAGTTCTCTCTGGAGAACAGAACAGAAATGGCCTTATTCCAACTGCTGCATAGCACTAGTATAGACCCGAGTTCAACATCACAGCATGAGAGACTCAATACCACTCTTCTACTAGGATATGATGAGTATGAAACTCTACCAAAATAAGGTAAGCAATAAATAGGTCTTTAAAAGAATGGATCAAGACTGGGTTTTTTAATATTTATAAAAATGTAACTCTGATCCTTTGCAGCTAGGAAATGCAAACAACTAATCATGCCAAAAATTGACAATGTTTTAGATATGTGACAGACAGTTCCATCTTTTATTCCCTCAGATATAAAAGGAGCTAGTAACATTGAAACAAAAACTTTATTTGTCCAGACTAATGAAGGCCAGAGATATAACGAAAACTTACAATGTCAAAAGAACTGGGTTTTCATTAGATTCTAACATATAATGGAAATGTGAAAAACTCACCATTTACCAAAAGCTAACATGCTCAAACCAGAGCTCCTGCCAACAGAAGATAAATCCAAATCCTATTCCTTTGCAGTTAAAAAAATAAAGAAACTCAACATGGCGGGAATAACCCCAGTTTATCTACTTGCCTCTCTTTCACACAGACAAATTGACTTGCACTTAAGAGTATCCCCAGTCACTTTAATATGAGCTTTTAACTATTTTTGCTAGTAAAAATCTCCAGATTATAAAATTTTTTCTATAAAATTTGAATTGACATTCTTTTAAACTCCCAGACATTGGCTGAGGAAGGTAAGAATATATGCATTGACGATGAACATGGAAGGAAAGAAGGGAGGGGGGAGGGAAGGGAGGGCAGGCAGACTACAATGATCAAGAACTGCCATTATCTTCATACCAGAGACAAAAAAGGTGTGTGTGTGTGTAGGTACGTATATGTTGAATAACTCTGTTCCTTCCAGGTATTCCAAGAAAAAACTAAACACACTAAAAATGAACATTGCTGCATGTTCCCTTTGTTTTCTGAGTCAGGTTTTCTCACTGAACCTGGAACTCAACAGTCTGATGCAACTGTGAGTAGGGATACCGTGAAGAAACACAAAGCATGGGCCACTGGCATGCTGCAGTAATACAAGAAATGGCTCATACTATTCGTGTAAGTCTCCCTTTTAAACAATGCCATGCCCTCCACAGAAGTACAAGGTTACTCCTAGAACAAAATAGAAAAAGGCAAGTTTTGAAGTCAAACAAAACATCCTCAACACTTCAGTTTTGGGCAGTTGTAGGGATTGAATGGAGGGCCTTATATGTGCCGGGTGATGTTCTATCCCTGAGCTCCAACTGCCACCCTCCTCTATGCCTCTAAAAAAGCACAGCAGCAACAAACTAAATCTCTATAGGTATCCTCAAGATAGGAATTTTAATTTCACTTTCTGTAGCAGGAACTGTTCAAGAAACTAATGGTGACAGCTTGATTTATGAATTTTGACATATTTCTTGAACTCGGATTACATTACAAAGAAGTGGAATTCTAAGCAAGCCGGATCTTGTCTATACATTCAATCATCAAATCAATAAGCTGTGATTCTTCTGCAGAGAAGCACAGAGTGCAACTAAGAGGACAGAGATCTACGATTTCAAAGCTCCTCGGGGCTGGTGGCTCAGTCGGAAGAGGACCTGCTTGTCTGATAACTGAACTCAGTTTGCAGAACCCACATGGGGAAAGGTGCCCCGAGCTGTCCTCTGAGTGCCATGCAGGCACATATTAAATGAATAAGGAAAAATGAAAGCTCATCTATGCCCTCAGAACTGTCCAAGAACACATTTTGGACAGACAGAAAATACTTCATCTTTTTAATGAATAATATCAAGAAAAAGAAATCCAACTAAAAAGCATTTGATCTGACAAGAAAAAAATGTATTCTTGTCCTAAAGAAAGTTCTCTTACATATTTTCACTACTTCCTCAAACAATCTCCACCTAGAAAGACAAGGATATCAAGATTACTTTACACTTAGTAAATGCCTATATTTATCTATAAATTTCAATTTAAATACATATATTTGGAGTCAGCAACATGGCTCAGTAGGTAAAAGAACTTGCTGCCAAACCTAAGAACCTAAGTTTGAAACCCAGAACCCATCTAGTGGAAGAGAATCAATGCCTACAAGTTGTCTTCTGACTTCCATATTCATGCCACAATATCATACACACACACACTACCCACTCCCACACAAATACATGTAGTCATGTTTTAAAGCATATGGTTAGGAGATGATGGCATATACTGTATCTACTTAATATTGGCCTGGGAGGGAGGCTCAGGTACAATGGAGAGTAGGTAGTTTGTTGGGTTCCATCACATTCAATCCTCTAGACCCCACAGAGTAGAGCTATAAGAGTTACGTTAGTAGATGGCTGACTGAGAAGGCAGGCTGTGCTTACTGAATTTTAGTCATGTCTGTACTATTGCCTGCTGTAATTACTGACGGACAACAGCAGGAGAACACAGCTTACTCTGTAAGAAACCAGGCAGCCAAGAAACTGAGCCTAAAAAGATGAACAAACACATACTATAATTTGATAAAGAAGTTTGGATGCATTTGTAGTTCAGAAACCCATCACCCATACAAAACAATCAGCTCAAGACTGGTGGGAAGATGGGCACAATAAATTTCTCAGTAGGTATTACCCAGGAGACATAGAGAAAAGGTTTTTATAAGAGAGTAATCAAGAAGCAGAAGCCAGGAAGAGGTGTGGAGTTGGCAATATAGCTGGAAACAGATCTCGCCTGTTAAGGTGAAAGAGTGAATAATCAAAATTTCCATGTATCTCCTTGGCTGGTAGTTAATTTATACACACCAAAGACAAGTGAAGGCAAACCAGCACACATATGTTGAAATACACACCATGACAGAACCACACACAGAAACCAATGCAGAGTAGATAGAAAAGCAAAACCATCAAGAGAGGGCACAATAGAGTAGAAAATGCTTCCTGCTGACCTTAAGTTTACAAAAATTAATAAAGTTTGTGACCAGAAGCGCTAAAGAAGCAACTTAAGGATACATGGATGAAAGAGGGGGTTGGACGTCCACATAACTCTAGTACAGGGCAGGAACACAGAAAGTGGCCCTTCTCATGGCAGACAGTAAAGACTCTGGAACCTTGACCCACACTACAGCAGCTCAGTGGAAGACACTAGCACATGCTAATCAAGACTATTTCTTTACAAGACAATTATTCAATCAATAGCCAGTCAGCATTGATAGATAATGAAGTTACTAACACTAAGAAAAACAGTCTCAATAAAGCAATTGGGCCACTGAAACAGCCATATATATTTGTCCCCAATTTCATGATTCACTAAGCAAATACTCTGCTTGAACCCACGTTGCAGAGGAGGGAATCATAAAAGACTGGCCAGCTTGCCTGCTCTAGACATAAGAAGCTGAAAGACTTGCCATACTGCATACATAAAGACACTAAAAAACTGAACAATAAAACGGCAGTTACATTAAGTCAGAGTGCATTTAAATATCCCAAATAGAGCTAGTGAGATGTCTCAGGAGGTAAATTTGCTTGCCTTCAAGCCTGACAACCTGAATTCAATCCTCAGGACCAATTCTGTGGGAAAACAGAATCTACACATACACACACTCAGTGACATGCTGCCCTCAAATACATACACACTAGCTAAACAAGCAAATATATCTCAAACATAAAAGGCTTTCAAAATTTATCCCAGAATTCAAAATTTAAAAAATTTTAGCTTCCATGTGCAAAGTTGTTTCTTTTGTGTAGTCTTTGTTTGTAAATGATCCCTTGAGCCAGAAAACAGTGTTCTACAAACTCTGTTATCATCAGAAGCTAAAACCACACTCCATATTGTTGTAGTGAACAGACAACAGCTTTTAAAGATTTCCTTTATTTCTGATTATACATATGTGTGTGTGGGGGTATATATGTATGTGTGAGGATACCGAGGAGGTCAAAAGGGGGTATCAAATCACCCTAGAACTAGAGTTGCAGACAGACGTGAGCATCTAGCATGGGTCATCTACAAGAACAGTCAGTATACTCCTCACTCCCAAGCCATCTCTTTCCACCCTTACAATAGATATTTTTAAGATAAATTGTCACAGGCCAACTGATACTATACATCCCAGTGGTGGGGGTTCTACCACAAGGCCCTGTGTTTGACCACAAAAGTGTAAGGGGAGGACACATTTAAGAGAAGCTGGAGAAAGAAGATCAGCAAGAGGAAGACAGGACAGAGGCAGACAATGGCTAAAGGGGATGAGTATGAAGTAAAATAGCATGTACGTAGAAAATACTATGAAGCCTATCACTCTGTATAGTAATGTAAATTTTTAATTAAAAAATATAGATCACAACAGACAAACTTTCATTTACAAATTTTATTCATTTAATTGAATGCATACTGCTTTCCAGGTAAAATCTTAAAGGCATAATGCAAGAAGCAAAAAGAGTGACAAATGTGCTTTTATGGTCACAAATGTTTAAGAATCAGCTTCCTAGAGGATGATTCTAGACGGGACAGTCCCACACTGCACCTCTTCAAATTGATTAGCAACTGCAATGACAGTTCTGTGTGCACATATGTCAACACAGGACCACCAGGCACCAGCACCAAGGCTGGGAATCTCTCGGGGAGGAGGGAAAGGCAAGAAGGAAGAACTAATCAGCACTGCCAGAGAGCCTTCAGCAGAATGCACCGCATAACCATCAACAGTGTGTGTGTGTGTGTGTGTGTGTGTGTGTGTGTGTGCTTGCGTGTGCGTGTATGTGAATGTGTGTGTGCGTCAACTGGTTATCTTCCCAGATATTTCAAACGACACATTTAGCTTTAATAAATAAAAACATTTTTCCCTCAAATAAGGCATTTACTTAGAGAAGTAATAATAGTAAAAGCAAAAGAATGGGGGCAAAAGGGGTACACTATACATTCCATATTCTAACAAAGAAGTCAACAGATGGCTTCTTTATGTTTGCAGCATCAATATTCATGCGCTTCTTAAAAGAGAAACCAAAACAGAATCATTCTCCATCTAGTCCTCAGAGGTTTAAGAGTAAACTAATCATTACAATTGTAGCAAAGAAATGCTATGTACGTGGAGCACAAAAGAGAGAAAAAAGAGATGTCTATGGAATTAGGAGCACCTCTCTGTCATGACTTGGCAAGAACACCCAGACACCTTTCAAGTTCAGAAAGTAGTCTTCCAATCTCCACAGAAAGTTTAGATCAAGACCCGTGGAAGGACTGGATTCAATGCATTTCTGAGCAGGTTGTACAATGGTCCAAATTCAAAGGAGAATGATCTCCCATCCTAACACCTCCATCCCCTGGCAGTCCAGCTTTGCTCAGAAAGAACTATTCTGGTTGTTTGGTGATTATATACTTAATAAAATTAATTTGGAATATCAGAGTCAACCATATCCAAGCCAGGTCAGGAAGGGGCAACCCATACCTTTAATCTGCTAACGTGTGGCTCGTTTCCTTTTATCTATACTTGGATTTCCCACCTGCTTCTAAGATGCCTTGCCATAGGTCAAAACAGTTCCCTTATTAACCATTGGTATTCACAGCATACAGAGCAATATCCCATACCAGGGTTGAGCACCCCAGAATATAAAGTCACCTTCTGATCCTCTCTGGAAGGTCCCTGTTAACAGAATTGTTGGGTAAGAATTACCAGTGCATGTGTGTTAGCCCCTACTGGCATTAATGGCATCTCCAGGACACACAGCACCAAGTTTGCATTCAATAAATATCAGCTGAATTAAATCACACTGAAATCTCCCTGATCCTTAGTTTCTCCATTTACAAATAAATAGCAACAAATTTTCTATTAATCTTTTATTTTACAGGAGTCACTGGCTCGAGTTACCTAATGAAGAAGCAAAAAAACCAGGAAACGCACACGGCCACAGAAGGAGTGACAACCAGCTACTGGACGTCCTATCACTAAGAATAAAGTTATATGACAAGCAAAAATACAGTAGGGCTCAAAAGCCTTCTGAGGAACAAAGCACTATATACAAAGAGTCTATGAAAGCATATACTGTGAATAACTTTGTGGGCCAGAGGCAAGATCTATAAAATCCTTACAGAACACAGTCCTCTAAGCAAAACAATGGCATTTTCATAAGCTGTGCCTGCTTGCAAAAAGCCTCTCTAGAGGTCACTAAAGGAAGATGACTTCCTTACCCTCAGAAAAGGAGATTCTACTCCTTCCTGAACCTCCTAGCCACTTGAATGAGATTCTGCCCTAACTGCAAGAAGCTTCTAGAAGTGTTAGATCATATAGGCTAGGAATTCTGTCTACGAGGCTATTGGGGACACCATTAGCCACACTATGTAAAGATTTTCCTGTGCTACTGTTTGGAGTCTCCACTCTTACCCAAAGTAAGCCCCACGACTCACCAGTTCTCCAGAGTGAACTTGAGTAGAACCATTGGGAGCTTGTAGGAAGAGGATAGATGTCTCCCCAGGAAAGGGATTCTCACAGCATTCTTAAAACAAAATCTTCCCAGGAAGCAAATCTTCATCAATCAAAGATAGGGCCCTAAGGTTTGTTGTTGAGTATCCACAAATGAAACTTGATGAATGGAAGTGGAAGCTTCTCAGATTATAAAAATTACGGATACTCACAGCTGGTGGAAGACTGAGTAAGAAACAGAGATGACCTTTCATACGTGAACCCAGAAAGGATCTAGTTGGACGGCCCATGGACTGAAGATCTTCAGGAAGTCTAAACCTTTTCTACCAAACTGTAGGAAAATTGCAAAATAAGAGGCATAGAGTGCAGGGGCCCAAGCACAGACCGGGGAATTCACAGGAAACAAATCTAAACTTTACTCTGGGTTCCACCAAGACACCACTGGACAGCCTCTCCTTTCACATCCTTAGCAAAATCTGGTTTTCACGGCTGCTGCAAAGGTTAAAGTTGACAATACCCATAAGAAGGCACGATGCAGCAACACAGACACTAAACAGATTATCACTTCTTTTTCTTTTGGTGAGATGACACAAATCCCCCCAATCCAGGATCCTTTTTTAGTCTTCTAAGTATAAAGACAAATTTATCTGCAGGCTCCAATTTGCACAGAAGTAAAAACAAACTACTTCAACAACACCCTGGGAATTAGTGACTCACATATGAGGAACCACCTCCAAACATCCACTTCCCCAGAAGTGTTTCTAAAACAAAGGTTTTAGAAAGCTACTGAGCTTTATCCCTTGAAGAAATAATAAGCAAGGGAAATACATTTTTACTATCCAACTGGAACCAGGATTGAGCTACAAAAATAAAGAAGCTTCTAGAACACGGGAGGGGGGGGGATATATGGGAGGGGGTCCCCTCAAAAGTAATGCTTTCAGGCTGAGTCTTTGTTAGCACAAGAAAGACACTGGGATAGAGAGACATTCTCCCATTCAAAGAATGAATCCTTCATCCTCTCTGCAGTGTTTGCTCTACTAGAGAAACACAACTTCCTGGGAGCCGCAGGGCCCTCTATATAGCTCTTGGGTAAACTCCATGCTTCTTAGGGTGCAGTCTGCTCCTGACTCTGTGAGCTATCCATAATCCTAAGCAGGGGTCACTACAAGTGTGTTCCTGTGAGAGGTCACTCCAAATTAGCAATAAAACAATCACTGAATAAGGGAACTCATCTCTTTTATGCTCCTAAAGAAAGGCAGTTCTGGTTACTAAAACAGGTAAAGTGTCTTATTCTCTATCAACTTCCTTTCACAAAAATCAGTCCAGTAAGTTTCCAAGAGGAAATCAGTAGTCTTAGATCTACGTCTGCTCAATCAGGAGGAACATCCAAATTGTACACACACTGGGCAAAACAGCAGCTCTTATTCTCCCCATAACCGACTAACACCTAATAACTGTGCTCATATGTGCTCTGTTACAAAGGCCCCGTGTATTTTCAATCTTTATCCCCTGTGTTTTTCAGACTAGATGATTACTATTATCAAACCAAGTACACACACTTCCCCTACCATCTCTATGGTACTGTTGAGAACTCATAAACCTTTTCATTTCAGATACTATATTTTTTACTTATATAATGTTCACTTAATTTTCTTTAGTTCCTATTCCTATTCTAGCTTTTTATTTCATATAATACATATTGTCTATTCACTATTGTAACAACTGGTCCTTTAAGATCCTTGGTAGTATCTTTGTGATTTGCAGTCAGCTTCTTTTAAGTAATAGTTCTTTTAACAATAGAATACATTTTCCTATAGGTCAGGTGATTTTATTTTTGTTCTTAGACACTGTATTTAAACTATTCTGTGGAAACTCTTAATTATATTATATTCCTCTAGAAGGCTATTTGTTTGTTTTAGTGAACACTTATTTTATTTGACTTAAACATAAACCCTTGGCAGACTGACAACTCAGAATCCAATAGTGATCTTGTCCACAGCTTACCCGCTTGTAGCCCACCAGGCCTGTATGTAATTCAAACATAAACAAAGACTTAGAGAACGGAGGCACAGAATCTGGGGCTTGCTTGTGCATTTCAGGGATCCCCTCTTCACTTCCAATAGTAAGTGCCCCAAACTGTTCTTTGTTTTTTGTTTGTCTTACGTTTATTGAGAGGGAGGAGGAAAAGGATGAGAGGAGAAGAGAGGCAAGAAAGCATCTGCTGGGGAAAGACAAGGAGAAAAAAAATGAGTGAATATATGTCACAGCCTGTGTATAGAGACCAGAGGGCAACTTCTACCATGTGGGTCCTAAGAACTGGACTTGGTAGCAGGTGCCTTTACCCACTGAGATATTTTACTGGCCTTATTCTCCTTGGGTTTTTTTTTTTTTTTTTTTCTTGCTAGAAAACATGCAGATTTTCTGTAAGTCACATGTTGCCTCAGTCCCTTCTTCTAGTATCAACTTCACTCCAGAATCTATGAATTTTTGCCAATTCCAATGTCTTCACAAGACTGCCTTCATTCAGTTTGTGACCGTTAAGGCCAACAGCAGTGTCCTACACTAAGTAACAGAAGGAAAACTCACACAAGTTTTTTCTAACTTCACTTTTTCTCACAGTGCTGTGATTCATAATCAAGAAAAGGCTTTGCCTGGATCAGTCACATAAAGACAATCCAGGCTACATATAAAGAATCAAGGCTACATATACTTTCAAGAGCACTTTTTGTAAGTGTCTCTGGTACCATGGTGCTTCTCGACTAGTTCCTCTCTCTGCAGCTGCTTCCATGGTTTCAGCAAGTCACAGCAAGGTGGTCTTACAGAATCAGCATTTCTTACAATTCTACTTTCTAAAAATTGGGCCAATTAAAGATTATGCCACAAATGATACAGGCTCATTCCTATCATATGTTACTGTTCAAAGTAGTCATGTGGGCTGGAGAAATTCAACAGGATGAAGAAATATATGCCTTGATAGGAGTATGGTAAAATGATATTCAGAAATATACATACAATAACAAGAACTTTTACAGATGTCTTAGAAAATATAACCTATGATAGATTCATATTTAAATAAGCAAAAATCAAAAAAATAAAATAAAACAAAAACAAAACCTCTGCCCAAAGTGAATCCCAGCAAGACATAGAACATCTAGTTCCAACTGAATGTAGTGGCATATGTCTTTAATCTCAGTGCTCAGGAGTCAGGGCAAGCAGATCTCTGAGAGTTTCAAGGCCAGCCTGGTTTAAATACTAAGTTCCAGGACAGCCAGGGCTACATAAAGAGAGCCTATCTGGGGGATGGAATGGGGGTGAGTGTTAATTCATTGTGAAGCATGTGACCTAATCATCATACCACTCTTTTATCAATATCAATCTTATGTTTTCAGTATCATCAGCTCTACAATGTTCGGTATAAATGAAGGAAGAAAACAGGTTCTTAAGAAGGCTTATCATATTTCCAAAACCTAAATATATATCCATTCAAAACACCTACTTTTAAAGACTCAGGACAAGACACTATACAATGCACAAGTCAAGGATTTTTCTAACAGTGATACCATTTTTATTTTTAATTCTTTTTAAGACAGGGTCTTGCTACACAGCCTAGGCTGGCACTGAAGTAGTGATCTATCTGTTTGGTGTTCTCTGGGGCAGGAATAACTGGTGTGTGTTACCATGCTTGGCTCCATGTTTCTGAAATGCCTATTACTAGAAAAATTTTCAGACTTGTTAAAATCATTCTCTGCTGTTATTCTTTGCTGTTTTTGAGACTAGATCTCACTATGCAGCTCTGGTCACCTGGAAATGGCTATGCAGAATAGGCCAGCCTGGACTTCATAGAAAGCCACCTGCCTCCAAGCCTGGCCGTTTTGTTTTTATTTAATTGACTGCCCTACATCCTAACAGAGTGCTTAAATAAACAGATTTCACTAATTTGTAAAAAAGGAGAATTCCCCAAATACATTGAGGACAAAGACAATGCAGAAACTATGAAAATACAGACCATAAAGCAAAAGATGTAACATACAGGACCAGCCAGATTACTGCAGAAAAAAGGACAGAGTGCAGAGCATCTCAACAGAAGATTGATTTCTGTAATGTAGGGTGAAAGAGAACCAACATCACGTGCACACACAGGAAAGAACGTACCTACACTGTTTTACACTCATGCATCACACACAAGTGAACACACACACACCACTAAAATAAAAAGCAAAAAGTTTGAAGTATGACACATTATGCTTACCTGTAGTTAAAAAAAAAAAGATGTAACATACTATTTTATGTTACATATTAACCATAGGTATTCTTTTCAATTTTCTAAGAAACCACAGATTTCACTCCCCTGCAGAGTGAGGTTATTCTAAATTTGAAATGGCAAATTCTAAACGAAGTTCTATGTGGCACGCTAAGAAATCATCTTACTTTGTCCTGGTTTTCTTTATTCTTGTAACAGAGATTTCCAATCAGCCGAATGAGGTGAGATTTAAACCCTTGAGCCATGTGCTCGATGTCACCCTCTGCCTTTAGAGAGTCAGACGGACTGAAGATGTTCTTGGTATCTTTCCCAACTACGTGAATCACCCGTAAAACATCTAGAGCAAAAGAGGAGAGTTCATTTTCCATAAGAAAATAGCACAGTATCTAAGTTTTCCATAACAAACACAATGGATTAAAATAAATAAAAACAAAGCACCAGACGCTCCTTCAATACTGATTCAGTGTGGAGAGCTCAGCGGTTGAGCACCTGCCTAGAGTGCACAGGTTACTTATTCCAATTATCATTAAAAGCACTGCACTCAAAATACAACTCTGGGATGGAATTCCACAGATCACTGCTAGTTCAACTACACTTGTAGATACAAAGACATCTTCTATATTGACATCTAGAAAAACATCTAGAAAAATTACCTGATTTTTCTTTTTAAAGGAAAACACTAAACAGTGACAAGCAAAACCTAAGGCTGCCTAGACAAACAGAGGCTCTACTGGATGTAATTTGCAAACAGCTTTTGAGTAAAGACAGTAATACTTCAATACCGACTTCCTAATTATTAATTGTTAATCTTCTTATTATAAGACTAAATCTCTAAGGTGAGTGAAACACTACTTTTTATTCTTGGAAATAAAACTGGGGAAAATATATTACCAGATTTTACAAATAAAATTTACATCGTAAAAAAATTTTTTATGAACCCCCCTATCACTTGCAAATCCCAGTCATCAATTTCATCAAAACATTCCTGTGAGGTAACACTGCAGGTGTTTGCAGAATGGCCAGACTAGTCAACATACTACTAAGTAACACAAGCACCCCAGAAGGAAAGAAACAACAATGTGGCCTCAGTTTAAGCCACCTGAGCTATTAGCATTACACCACAACTTCAGTTACAAAAAAATTTTCAAAGAATCTCAAGTGAAAAACACCAAAATAAGGGCTTGTGTTTGAATTTATAGTACAGAGTATGTCAGAGATTTCTTAACTAAAAATAGCATGTCTGTGATTTCACTCACCAATTACTCGTTCCAGCAGGCCAGGAAAAACTTGCAGATAGCCAAGAAGTTCAGTGTTGGATGTCATTTCACACAGGACATCCAGAAGCCGAATGGTAGCCAGTGCTTCCTAAAAAGACAAGGAAACCCCCTTGCTAAGAATCAGAATTTCTCTTTGTTCTAGGTAACTATGAGAGAATGAAATACTGTAACAAATACTGTGACACGTCTGCAGGAAATAACGGAAGTATGTAAACATTTATTTATTTAATTAAATACTCTTGAATGATCAATAACAGCTGCATCAAGAGAGCAAGATTACATGTGTCTTCTTGAAACAAAAAGTAGAAAGTGCTTACTGAAGCAAAAATATCTTCTAACAGTGAGACAAATTTTCAAAATTATAAGCTACACATTCCATTTATGCAAACACTTTCTTTTAAATCATTCTCAGTATGAAAGTTACACTCTAAAGATATGAATATTCCACAAAACACATTAACTTTTTGTTCACAAAGGCCCTGCAATGTCCTGTGGTCTAAAAAAAGCACTGGCTTCAAGAACTCCCATCATTTCTGGGTAAATCTGAGCCTGTGTGCAATGCACTGGTGGGTGGGGAAATGCTCACAGTTATTTAATAGTCTATATGAAATAGAAAGCACAACCATAAAATCACCAAGTGACAACTCCATTCATCCCAGTATCCCAGTATATTTTTCAAAGAAGTAATTTTTACAGATTTTTAAACCACACCCTTTCAAGTATACACTGAAAAAACATAGTAGTAGCATCTATAAATTTAGGTCATAAAGATAAAATTCCTCAAAATAAAGAAAAATTCTTTTTGATAATATTCTTTATAGTCTTTAGAAAAATTTAGGATAAGTCTTTAATATAGCTTTCTACAAATCTCAAAATAATATCAAGAAATAGCAAACTTTAACACCTTGGGTCTTTGTTTGAAAGCTTTCACTTGCTCATAATGGGCTAAGAGGGATATAAAAAAGATGAGATTCTGAGTCTGATGTCAGTTTCTGGGGCAAACTAATTAGCTCAGCAGTGCTTAAGCACTCTCTTCTGTTTAAGTGGTGAGAGCCCAGACTGTCTCCTCTAGTGACAAGTCTGCTGAAACTGCAAGCTGGTTCTGCATAGTGCAGGCTGCTTTGACTTTTGGGGGTCTTTGTTTTCTGCGGACAAAAAATTTAGTAAAACCCTTTTCAAATAATGCTGAATATTCTTGTACAAATATCTGCAGTTTTGAACAAGTAAAGGTGGGTTTATAAATTCTTAAAAAAACAATTGCTGGGTCAAGAGTAGGTACATTAAAAATAGCTGAGCAGTATTTTGAATGGTACACTAATCCACTAGAAGACTGTTAGCAACACTCTGCAATTTTTTTAAAGATGTATTTTATTTTTAATTATATGTGTGTGTTTGGATGTGAGTTTGTGAACATGGGAGTGGGTTCCTAGGGAGGCCAGAAGAAGTCTCTTTTTTGCTGATTAGTGTGGCCTTTAGGGACCACGAGCTCCAGTGTTTTGCCTGTTTCTGCCTCCTTAATGTGGGAGCATAGTAGCACATTTGCCTTTGTCACATGTGTCCCAAGTTTATGTGTAAGAACTGCACTGCCTGACCTATTGCCACCGCCCCATCTCACTCTTACTATCTGTATGGGTATAGCTGTATACAGGTGACCACAAAGGCTAGAAACAATGAGTTAGAGGCAGTTGTGAGTTACCCAGTGTGTGTGTGCTGGGAACTAAACAGGTCCTATGAAAAAGCAGTGTAGGTTGTAACCACTTAGTAATCCTTCCAGCCCTTAAGAGAGTAGCTTTTAAGTGATATATCAAAGTAATATTGGCTTTATTACTTATTTATTTTATTTTGGGTGTTCAAAACAGGGTTTCTCTGTGTAGCCCTGGCTATCCTAGAACTCACTCTGTAGACCACACTGGCCTCAAACAGAGATGTACCTGCCTCTGCCTCCCAAGTGCTGGAATTAAATGTGTAAATGATTAGCCTGGTGTAGGTGGTGCACGCCTTTAATCCCAGAACTTGGGAGGCCAGCCACAGTGGATCTCTATGAGTTTGAGGGCAGGCTGGTCTACACGGTTAATTCCAGGACAGCTACGGCTACTCAAAGAAACCCTGTCTCAACCCCCTGCCCCCTCAAAAGTAACTAATTACAAAAATATCTTAAGGCTTAAATTTCTTAGACACACAGAGACACACATACATACACATATACACAGGCACACACACACACACACACACACACACAGACAGACAGACAGACACACACACACACACACACACACACACACACACACACACGCATGCACACAGGCAAGACTACAAACAACATTGTGAAAAGGAGGTGAAGCAACTTAAGGTGTGAATACCCCAGGAAAGCTTCATACAACAACAAAAAACTCTCACACAAATGGCCCTATAGAAAAACGGTGGGGGCTGGAAAACCCAGAAACTTCTTTTGTTTCATTGACATCAACTAAAGAATTGTTTACAGAAAAGTGACATATGAACAAAGTGCAAAAAATATGATCCTTATGTTTATTCAAAGATACCATTTTTACTCATTCCATAAACTCACATTAACTGCTACTGCAAAAAGTTGCTTAAATTTGGGGTTTCAAAAACTAAATGAATAAAAAACAAAACAAAACAAAAAAACCTCCAGCTAATGGTAATTCTCAAAGAGCACAGGATTCAGGATACATAAACCTTTCAAAGGAAAGGCAATGCTGAGGACAAGTAACTGAGATTTAGTAAACTCAACCTTAAACTGTGCCAAAATACACTAAAGAGGTACTAAAACATGGAAATAAATACATAAAGTACATCAAAGATGAGTGTGACACCTTGATATGTAACTACTTCTGCAAAGAAGCAAATGAAGAAAGCCTCAGTATTTTCAAACTACACAGGCCAGAAAGCTTCTATAAACAGAGCTATTTTCAGTTACAGTCTCTAAAAAACTTTATCAATTTTATTAAATATCTTGTTCTTGAAAGTAATCATTGCTGGCTTGCTGGTGAGTGGCTGGGGGCAATGAAGGCAGAGCTCTGATGTGCAGCATTCAGTAACTTCCATGATGACCCTGACAACCAAGTAACAGCCATCCCATAAACATCTAGATACAACCAGCAAACTCTCAGATGTCGGTATCAACTAGTTCCAGAATGTAACTTCAGAATATGGTATCCTGGAATACTGAGCCAAGGGTCTCCTTCAAGTCTACTGCAGGTTTTTCATCCCCATTTCTATCTCAAAGTATAAGACATGCAAATTAGCATATTTCTGCCTCCCTTATAAAAACTATTTGAAGGAAAAATATTAAGTTTTTCTATGTAGAAATGAGAGGCTCCAGAGATAGCTCTGTGAGTGAGAGCACATGCACTGCAAGCTTGAATAGCTGAGTGCCCATGTAAATAGAAGCCCACGTTATATATAGGCATGTGCCTATTGCCCTGCGCTGGGGAGCAGAGATGAGTAGATTCCGAGAGATCTGGGGCTGGCCAGCCAACCAGAAAGACAAGCTCCCAGTTCAGTAAGATAGTGAGGTGAAGGGCAATAAAGAAAGATGTGTCTAGGACAGAATACTAGCAAAAGTTACTAAAGAAGGAGAGCTCTTCTGACTCACACTTTTGAGGGTTTGCTCCGTAGTGACCAGCAAAGAGTGTAACAAAAGCAGCTACAGCCCCAAGATCACATCCTCAGTCGGGAAGGGGAGAGTGATAAAAGCTAGTGCTCACATGTCAACCTTTGTGTTCAGTCTGCAACCCCAGCTCATGGACTGACGCCATCGCTGTTTAAAGCATACCTCACTGCTCCCCCTGCTGGAAACAAAAGAACTATCTCCAGAAAGGTAAGGCAATGCTGAGACTTCCTTTCTTTCACAGGAAGAGAAGACAATGAAAGGCAACAGCCAACTGACCTTAAATCCAAGCACACAGAGGGCAGTTTGCTCTCCCAGCCAAACTATCACAAACATGACTTCAATTACACCAGAACTCAAGAATTTCCCATGATCACCCACTCTTTGGGGCGCACTGTGATCTATTTTCTGCTTCTCTGCACACTCTTTTGTGCTGTTTGTGTCTACTCTGGAGTCCAAGCTCTCTCACCTTGTCTCAAACTACTGCCAACAGCATTCTAGCATCCACCATTACTCCTTTCTTCATCAGTTTTACCAGGACACAAATGATCTATTGTCTTTTTTAAAAATATATTTAAAATCTACTTCATTGAGATATGGTTTATATGCAATACACAACTTGAAGTGCACAAAACAGTACATTTCAGAAAGTTTCCTTGTGTCTCTGTGGAGCTACTCTCACCCCTGACGCAAGCCCCAGCTAACATGACCTGTTCTCTGTCATTACCCATGAGTCTAACCTGCTACTAAACCTCACAGAAATGACATCCTAGTCTACCTTTGTCTACCTGCTCACATGCTACTTTGGGATTGTCTTTCATACTGTTTCAAAAGTGCTTTTATTTTGCTACTGAGCAGTTTCCAAGAGAGCAACAATTCTGACTTTTATTTAACTCAGTGAGAAGAGCAAAGAAACAGGTACAAGCGGAGGTTTTCCAGTGAAAAGGTAGAGATAGAATTACTGCCAACTAGCTTTAGCTGTCTTTGGTAGAAAAAGGACAATGTGAGGTGGTTAGCCAGGAGGGCTGGGGTTGGTAAGCTCCTACCCCAGGTAGGGGAAATACTTTTTAAAGGACAGTCCAGAAATTTTTATTAAAAGGTTGTTGTTGTAAGATTTTATTTTAAAATATCTATTTTTGCTTTTATATGTATGAGTATTTCACCAGCCTATATGCATATATGCCTGGCACCCTCAGGGACCAAAAGAGGGTATAAAATCTCCGAGAACTAGAGTTATGGATGGTTTTGAACTGCTAGGTAGGTATTGGGAATCCAACTCAGGTCCTTTGCTAGAGCAGTAAGAGTATGGACATGTACAGAGTTGGACACAGCACTGTCTACAATAAGTAGTAGAAACAATCTACATGTCTAAATACAGGGATGAAACTGTTCATATTCATTCAGAATATGTTAAATGCCCACTATGTTTACGTACTATGACCATGACCACAGTTCTGATCAACAATGGAACTGACAAGTAAATGGCATAAAATCCATCTATGTGTCTTTAACACATGTCTGTGGATCTATGCTACCCTACAAGTACCAACAGAATTATTTTCCAAGTCACTAACTCATACTGAAAAAATATGGGCATAGTTTTCCTTTATCTGTATTTCTAAGTTTTCTAATAAAACCACTTCTCATTCATGAAGTATACTTAAAACTTTCCAGAGGGCTCAAAGAGGTGGGCCATCAGTGAAGAGCTCTCCCAGGGGACCCAAATTCTCCCACCACTCACTTAAGGTAGCCTACAATTCTAGCTCCAGAGGACATATGACCTTCTTTTGGCCTCCACAGGCACCCACACATATATGGCATACATTCACACTAAACATATGAATAAATAAAAGCAAATCTTTAAAATGTTTTTAAAAAGAAAATTCATATAGGACTTGACTGAATTAGAAAACCTGTCTGTTCTCCCCCTCCAGGCCCACAAGATTTGTCTCCTTACCTTATCTTCAGTGTTAGGCTCCGATGCCAACTTTAGCACATCCCTACACTGATCCACAAAGGAGTTTGCAATCAATTCAGCATGGCGCAAAAATATAGAAATGTCGTCCTTTGTCAGTTGTTCATCACCTGCTAGCTTGGCTATCATAATATCTAACAATGTGACCCTGCAAAAGAAGAGTCCTACGTGAGTATGTGACACTTAAGCTGTGTGATACCAAAGAAGCTATTTTCATTTAAAAACTTTCAATTTTATTTTAATATCTACCTAGAAAAAACTTTTATTAATAAACTTTTATTAATTATCAACTGCCTGTTTTTGAAAAAAAATGTTTAGTTTCTTCTATGTGACTTACTAGCAGCAAGAACTTCCGATACACTTTTTATATCCATTACTTTTAGCACTGAAATACTGAACATTTCAGAAAGGTTGCCAATTTAAGTTTTATAAATACATTCACAATGTAAGAGTAGAAAGTGAAGTAGCTAACACTACTTAATACCAATCTTTGCATTACACATATTATCTCATTTAATCCTTAGGAACTTCCACAGAACAAGTAATATTATTAGTTTTACAGTAAATATGTCAATTTAAAAGTAATGGCAAACACCTGTAATCCAGCAGGCACCCACTCTCTCTCATATACAAATATCATACATGCATATGCATGTACACACATGTGTAAATGATTTTGTCTAAGTCATTAGCTGACATGGTCATTTCTAATTTACTCGTGACAAAATAGGTATATACTCTCTCAAATTATGATTTTATTTTTTTAAGAAATGAATATGCAAAAGATTTAGAAAATTTTTCTATAGCAAAAAAAAAAAATACCTATTTAGTGATATTTAAAGTGTTCAAGTCATATATGTGAAGCCCTGAAAGGCTTTGATAAGGACCAAGAATGAGAATAAGGGAAAGACTGTTTATGAGCATTCTAGAACAAGAAATAAAATATCTGTGATCCAAACTCAAGACAAACATCCCCAGCAAATTTTCAATTTAGATCTGGAATTCCAATCCCACAGTGTGATTTGTTGAATACTACATGCTACATAGACCAAAAATTGTATTAGCTCAGAAGAGCATGCTAACCAAGTAGAGGTAATGAATGCTGGAGACAAACCTCATCTGCTCCCTGGTTACAGAAAGCAGAACCAGCAGACTGAAGTAACAGCTATCTCTGTAACCTCAAGAAGATTACAGTTCAGAGTCTTAGATTCCCTAACCTGGAAAACACAACAATGCATGTAAGAGCCCTTGCTATGGCAAGAAGAGCTGAGCTTTAATTCCTAACATCTACATAAAACCTAGCCATGGCCTTGTATGCCTGTAGCCCCAATGGTGGGGGGCAGAGACAAGCAAATCTTGGGAACCTGGTGGCCAGCCAGCCTCGCCAAAAATCATGAGCTTCATGTTCAGTGAAAGGCCCTACCTATGAATGAGTGAGTGAGTGAGTGAGTGAGTGAGTGAGTGAGTGAGTGAGTGAGTGAATGAATGAGCGAACAAACAAACGAACTGAAAGAAGCTGACGAGTAAAGTAATAGAGGAAGACACTCAACATCACCTCCTAGCTTCCATGTGCAAATACATGCACAAGTGCATAGACATGCTCTCACACACTTGTACAAACACCACACAGTCTTGGTCCCTAGTAGTAATACTATTTTAGGAGATGGAAGAATTTTAGAAGGTGGGCTCTAGCTGGAGAAAGGAGGTCAGTGAAGGCATGCCCTTGCTCCCATCCTTTCCTCCAGTCCATCAGGAAGTGAGCCACTCTGATCCCCCACAGGCTCCCTATGGTACAGTCCTGAGAGGCCCAGAAGCCAGCCTACAGGCTCAAACCTCTGAAGTGTGAACCAGAGCAAATCTTTCCTCCACCAGGCACTTGTCTTTGTATTTTTAGTGTTTATCTAACCACCGCTTCCTAGAGACACAAGGAGAAAAGCCACAGCCTTGAAAGGAGAAGGGAGCTGCGGCTGCAGTAACAGTAACAGTACTAATGGGAAAAGCCATAAGCACAAACAGCAATTCATAGTTGAGCACGGTGACATATTTGCCCAGCTTTAGGGAGCGCAATGCAGTATGAGAGCAGGATAAGCAACACAGTAACATAGGGGCATTCCTCTCACATTTACTGACTATTAACTATACAAACAGAGACCTTAATAGATGGTCTATTGAGGTAGTTATCATAATAATTCCATCAAGTGACTATTACTATTCCTTTGCATAGATGAACAGAGCTCTAAAAAGGTTAAATGAGTGAGCAACCCAAATAGCAGCTGCCCTTTGTTCCTGCGCCATACACACATTAGAATCTGAGCACTGTACACACTGTCTCTAAAGAGTGGCCTTTCAACCCGCTAACAATTACACTGGCTCAGCAAGAATGGGGGCCAGAAAGTGCATAACACTGGCTCATTATTACTGAACCATACCAAACAAACTGATTACATGTGTATTCAAAATTCCCTCATAAAATAATCTGTCCCCAATAGACTGCCAGCCCCTAAGTAAAGGAGTCAGAACCCTAACAATTACAATGCACACATGAAGAGAGTACTTTACACATGCGGGGAGTGTGCTCACTACTCACCACCATGCCCCAGGAGCCACAGCAGATACTTAGGACAGTACTTGCTTTATTAATTGACTCACAAACATTCTAAAACGTAGACAGCCAATCAGATATTCTAATGTGGGACCTGGAGACACGGTCTGACACCTCAAAGGATTCTTCCATGTCCCTCCAATGCTTTCTCAAGTGTGCTTCCTCATCTGACTCAGAATTTGGGAACATCCTGAGTAATGTACTGTCTCCTTGGTTCTCTCAAGGATTCTCTATTCACAGGAAAAAAATGTACTTGTCACATAACCCTGCTGAGAAAAACTCTTCCTTGTTTTAGTCCTACTGACTTGTCAAAAACAAATAAGCAAACAAAAACCCTTCTGAGCAAAGAATGCATTCTGTCTTCCTCAGAAAGAGGCAGAGAGCACCAAGCTTCCACTTCACCCAGAACCCAAGACCCTCACAGCTCCTCCTCCCCAGCATGGACCTTTCCACAGTGGCATAGACACCAACAACAAAATACACAGCATTTTGAATAAAAGGCTCATTCCCAAGTTACCCTGAGACTCCAGGACTTGAATTCCACAGCTCTGTGGGGACAGAGCAATTCTAATTAATAATTTCTCCTCTCTGATTCATAACTTCAGCATCAGAGCAGTTCATGCTTTATCTCAATCTCACCAAAGAAGCATATGCATACAGTCACAGTAAGTTTTTGGTGTAGTATCAGGCATTTAATAAATATGTGTTGGGGCTATATGACGTAACTAAGTGGTAAAGAGGGCATTTGCTAAAACATACCTGAGACTCGAGGCTGGCCCCCAGAACCATATAAAGATGAAGAATAAAAATGGACTGGTTTAGACAAAAACTTCTGTTGCCGAAACAAAGCCCAATCTTGTCTTTTTGCACAGTGCCCTCTCCTGCTGCTCTTTCTTTTTATTTCAACATAAAGTAAGTTTTTACTGTTCCTCAAACACATTCAAAAACTGCCACAGGCAGTGAGAAATCACTTATTGAAGTGATTCAAATAACAAAAATTTGCTTTTTGCCCTAGTTGGGGGTAAAAGGGTTTGTAGTTTTCCATCTACAGGAGGCCACATTTTAATACTATGAGGTTATATACATTGAAACCATGAGGGCATAAAAACACAAGTATAAATCCTGGGCCAGAAAACTTTTGACTACTCTTTTTTTTTTTTGAAAAACAAAGCCGACTGTAGCTGGCAATGTGACTAGAGACATACTGGACATACTGCCACTGAAGATACAAACTACCAGACACACCTCCACTAAAACCTAAGTCAGAGTGAAGACCTGATCATTAATCATTCTTCATTCATTTCTGGAGCTAGCAAGCAAAAACTAATCATGATGTCTATACTATGCTCTGTGTGCCATCAATGTCAGAGACACACTGACTAGAGAACACTCAACTCAGGAGGAATGCAGCACCACATCAACAAACCAGCCTGCTCTCTTCTTTAAAGGGACATGACCTATGTGTCCTTGCCTCTGTGCTATGGATGATTGAAGGCCTGCATGTGTACACAGAGTATCATCTTACCATCCTGACTTCAGTGGTAGGAAACATACTACGTGGATTATCCTCAACTACCTCCTAGGATGGATGTGAATAGGCCTTGTAAATGTTCTTCCTCTCTAATAAAGGTACACTGTTTTATGTGAACCACCTAACAGAAAACCATAAATCCAGCAATATATATTAGAAATAATCAAACTAGTTATATGAACAAATAAGCACATCCTAAATATACAACTTGTACTTGAATAACTGTCACTATAAAATTTTGTTCTTACAAGTTTTGTTTTTATTTCTTTAGCATGTTTTTACCAAATAACATCAAACTGAATTCAATAACCCTATAAAAATCACTGCCTGTTGTGGCTAGGCTGTGATGCTAAGCAATACAAAACCAACACTGAACAGACACATGTACTTGGAGGCCTATGCCAATGAGAAATCACACAGGTTTCAGTCCAGGCCTCAGGAATGCTAAAGAGTCAAAACCACACTGGTTTGGGGGTTACCTTTCCTGATTGCTGAGTTTGGAATACATGGCTTCGACCAACTCTGGGCTTTTCAGAAAATGGTCTGTAATAATCAAGAACCTACAGGGGGAAAAAAAAGTTAATTTGGTTACTACATACAGTAAAACAGACATGCCCTTACCTACTTTATAAGCACATCTTACACAAAAGAAAAGCCTTTCGCTTTAATGAACTTTTTAAAATAGTATTTTTAGACATATGGTCATTTTGCTGGTATGCATGTACATATATCTATATGTAGTATGTATGTGCACCACATATATCCTTAACCAACAGAAGCCAGAAGCGGGTGATATATCCTCTAGAACCGTAGTTACAAACTAGAGAGCCACCACATGGGTGCTGGAGATTGAAATTCGGTCCTCTGTAAGAGCAACAATTACTCTTATCCCCTGAGCCATCTCTAAAACCCTAACTTTACTGTGATCGTCCCTGTTTTAAGAGGTTTATAAATTGTATTTTTAGTAGTAACAAAGGTGATTCTCGAAACTATTTTCTCCAATTTTTCATGTAAAGTTTTATGGAAATAATTCAATTGGTTTAAACAGAAAAAGCAAGTCTACTTCAGTTTTCATTCAAGCTTTTCACTATAAACAGGAACATGAAATTTAGCTACAATTTCAGATCTAGACAGGAAACATAACACACGGTTTTAGTCAGAAGCTTAGAGTGTTATAAGGCGAGGCAGAAAAATGTCATACTGTCATATTGTTATTTAAAGATATGCCAACAATGCTTGATGAATCCTGGCTTGATTTTCCACTCTCTAAGAGTACTCAAGTTACCAAGAAAACATCCACATTGTCAAGCACTATGCTCATCTGGACTAGAGAGATGACTATGAAAGCCTGAGGCAAAGATTATAAGCATAACTCTTCAAAGCACTTCTGTGACATCTAAAAAGATTGGAGAGCATTATTAGTTCTCAACTGTATCTAACAGAAGGTATCAGTAAGACTTGAGAACTAAGGAATATGTTTAATAAATACTGTTATAGTAATAAAAATTGAAGTAGCAAATACACAATTTATTTACTCTCTCACTAACAAATAAAATGTCATTGAATGTAATAATCAAAAGACACACACAAAGGACCATCTCACCAACCTCTATCTAAACATAAAATCCAGCACTGAGAATGTAGCTCAGTGGCTACTACCTAAACGAAGTCCTGTGCCCCCACACCATTACTGATGGGGGGAAAATCTAAACAAGTATTCTATTTCTTCTACAGATCTTCAACTACTCAGATTTAAATATTTCTAAAAAATAATGAATAATAAATGGAAACGTAAAAAGCATTCATATTAATTTAGGCAGTTTACTAAATAGAGTGGGATGCATTTATGCATTCCAAGCTAGGTTCACAAACAGGAATCCTAAAGCTCATTCATGCATAATTTGGCTCTTTGGAAATCTAAACTTTTCTCGTGAAAACATCTGCTAAAAACACAGTATTCAATCAAACATGGTAGTGTGTGCTTAAAACAGGGAGGCTTATGTAGAGAGACTGTCAAGTTCAAGCCCAGTCCAGACAACACAGCAAGACTATCACCCCATGACAACCCTACTCAATAAACATAATATTGTAAGCACTGTACCAGAAGCTAGAAAACAAGTTTTACTTCCCCAGATACTCCCCAAAGAGCAAAGAGAGAGCCACAACTACCAGACGACTCAGCTATTTTCTCCTGGGCATATAGCCAGTAATCTCCATACCCTGCCTTGGAGATATTTGCACTTCATGTTTACTGCTGCTTTGTTCACTATAGCAAAGAACTGGAATCAACCTAACTGTCCATTGATAAATAGAGAGATATTAAGCACACGTGTACATTCATACAAGTATTATGTATGAATGTCAACTCTAAAAATGTAATAAAACTGCAGGAAAATGAATAGACTTAGAATGTATTATATTACTCTAGGTCATACAATCTGAGAAAAGGAAAAAAAACACGTTCTCACTGAGATACAGAATCTAAACAAAAACACACAGGTAAACAAGTGTATACACGTGGGTACAGCATAACACACAGAAAAGACAAGAAGAAAGAATAAATTCTAAGGGAAAAAGAAGGAGTGAATGCAGATGATAGACACAAGTTATGAAAAGATACTTTTTAAAAACTGTTTTTCTAGTTCTAATTCTGTCACAGAAATTTTGGGTTTGGTGGAGAGGGCTGCGTAGATGAATATATTCAAAGGTAAACATGTAAAATCCAATGTGAAACCCATAGCTTCAGAATTGCTTTTCTAAATGTAAAAAAGTTCACTGAGATGTATACATTATTTTAGGGAGGAAGGTATTTAGTTTTTCTGGCTGTCCTTGAACTCACTGTGTAGATCAGGCTGCCCTTGAATTCACAGAGATCCCTCTGCTTCTGCCTCCTGTGTGCTAGGATTAAAGGTATGCACCATGACCATCTGGTCATGTGATGATTTTTATTTGGAAAATTTTTGTGATAAAGTTTATGAAAACAAATTTAAGTATAAAAAAAGACATTATCCAACTATTCAAACCAAATGCAATGCCAAAGCCTCTCTCACCTACACTTTCATGTTACTCCAATATATCCAAACAGAAAGATCTGGAGCTACTACTATAGTCCTACACCTTTCCCTTTCTAAAAATAAAGGGGAAAATAAGAAGATATCAAATCCTTATGGAGTTGGTGCTCTTTGTCAGCCATCTGTGCGTCCAATCAAAGGAGGAGGGCAGAAAGGGGGTCCTCTCCAATTTTCAGGAACCATTAAAACAATTTTTGGAGGCATCTGGACAGTTCGCAGCCAAATGCAGCCCATGAACAGCAGAAGTTATCAGCTGAGGACTACCTCCCCTGTCCTCCTGTCTTAACTCCGCCTGCTGACCGCTGACAGCTCCTGAGGTGCTCTCAAGCAGATTTTGTATCTGCCCATTAAGAGCTTAGTTCTTATTCCAAGCTGATTAAGATACAAACCCCTGCTGCCTACAAGTACCTACCAAAAAGGAGCACTCCACTACAAGCTGGCTCAAAGAAGGCTGACTCTGAAAACTCATCCCCGATGATTGCAAGTGCTATGTGTGCATACTGAAGAGTGTCTTCCGAGCTAAACACGGAAGATTTTCATGGAACAGTAGCTGTTTGTTTGCATATGGTAATTCAAATACAAAATGACATCCAGAAAGTAGATAATTTTAAACTTAGATAAAACTTCAACATAATAATATTTCATTTAAGAAGCTCAAACTGCAAAGGTTTATACTTGACCCAAGCAAGGCTGAGTAGCAGAAGGCCACCTGACCACATTACCGACTGTAAGGAATAAATTCACAAAGATACTTATAGGAAAGACTACTAACATGTGAGAAACAAAATGGAAACAAAATTTGTAATGAGTTTTACAATGAAAACCAGGTCAATTTGTTAGTAGATAATGTAATAATTGTAAATATAAGCATTACAGGATGACGTAGCCACTGTAAACATGACACTACATGACTATATAATGATTATATAACAACTATAAAGACAGACAGGCGCTACACACACACACACACACACACACACACACACACACACTTAACAGAATCTGAAAACAATATAGCAACCTGAAAGAGCTGAGAGGAAACTGGCTTGCTAGCACATCTGCAACCTCCGCACCTGAGAGGCTGGGGCATAGGAATTCTTAGTTCAGGGGCATCTAAGGATACAAGATAAAAAACCCTGCTTCAAAAGGAAGAAACCGGTTTGCTGAAAGACTCTAGCAAACCTAGCAAAGCACACTCCTTACGAGCACACAGAACATTCTCCATGATGATGATATAGTGGGTCATAAACAACCTAAAGAATTTTAAAAAGAATGAAGGATGTTCACCCCCCAGTGAAATAAAATTAAAAATCAATATCAAGACAAAATTTAGAAAATACACAAATACATGAAAACCAACCTCCTAAATAACCAATGGATACTAGAAGAAATTATAAGGTAACTAAAATACAATGTGAAATGACTCACAGACTCTAAAATAGTTCTTATAAGGAAACTGATGGACATAAATACTTAGACCTCATGTCAACAATCTTACTGTCTTTCCATCCTGAGCCGAGACAAAAAGACAAAAACAAACCAAGCAGCAGGGATGCTATAACAGAGGCTCCAACAGAAAGGGAACAAGAACTATAAGTTAAACAGAAGGGTCAGTGAGGTGGCTTGGCACGGAGACTGCCTGAGCAAGCCTGAGAGCCTGAGTTCAATCCCTAGAACCTACATAAAGGCAGAAAGAAAAACTCAGTCCACAATATTGTCCTTCCACCTACACAAATGTGACATGGCAACTGCCTATCCCCTCACCTCCCACCAGATAGCACATTTCTGTAAAACAGAACTAACTGCAGATTCATAACAGAATTCTACCTGTTTTTACAACTAAAATGATGGTCCTAATATTAACACAGAAATGCAGAAGACCTAAAGTAACCTCTTGTCCCTACCACACATATAAATCTTGAGAAAGAACATAGGAGGCCTCACATTTCCTGATTTCAAAAGTTATACTTATCAGCAGCATGTACTACTGGCATTAATAGAGAAATTAAACTGATTGAAGAAGTAAAAGAACAAAAAATAAACAAACAAGAGACTGACCAGAGGTTCAGACCTGTGAATAAAGCCTCACCATTTATATCCTCAGAGTGTAGGAAAACTGGCTGGAGATTATTCAGTTAGTAAAGTATTTCTAGCCCTAGCATCGATGAAAAGGCATGTGAAAAAGAAATAAATAAATAATAAGAGGTACACGGTGGTGTGTGCTTGTAATCCCAGCACAGGAAAGGCTGAACCAGTTAGAGTAGACTAGCCAGCCAGCCAGCCTAGTCTAATTGGTGAGCCCGCATCCCAGTGGGAAAGAAGCAAGGTGATAATACATTCTGAGGACACCAACCAAAGCTGACTACAGAACACAGTACAGAGAAACCACTCCATCACAGCACCTGAACTGTCTGTCTTCCCAAATAGACCACACAGGCTCATCTGAGTCTTGCTGAGATAGTTCTAGAATAAGATAAGAGGCTCTTTCCTAAGACAAGTTACTGTGAGAGATTCTAAAGAGATATTGTAGGGTCCTTTCTCCACAGCTCTCTCACAATATAAAAGCAGTTTGTGCCTCTAAGCAGCACACTGTCTAAAGAGACAAGTGGCTGTTCTATCTAGTATCTTCACTAGCCTGGAAAAAACACCCACCACCTTGACCTGAGTATTCTGATATTGAGTCCTAAAAGATAGGTCAAAAGACCCAGATTGAAAAAAGTATTCCAGGGGGTATTTCTGAAAACAGAAGCTCAGGAAAGACATGCATCTACTACCCTTGATTGCTTTCTGGTGCTATGATGGAATACTAACCAAGAGCAATTTGGAGGAGGAAGGAGTTTATGCAGCTTGCAGGTTATAGTCCATCAACAACGGAAGCCAGGACAGTGGCTCAAGACAGGAAATGGAGCAGAGACAGAGGAGGAACAGTGATTGCCAGCTTGGTGAACTACCTTTCTTATACAATCTAGGCCCACCTACCCAGGGGTGGCTTTACCAAAGATGAACTGGGCCCTTTTCTTCAACAATTAGCAACCAACTAGTCGCCCTGCAGACAGGCTCACAGAGGCAAGTGCTTAGTTAAGAGTCCCTGCTCTATATGTCTATGTTTGTGTCAAGTTGACAAAAACAAACCAGCACAGACTCAAGAAGTTGAAACAGTAGTGGCACAGGCCTTTAATCCCAGCACTTGGGAGGCAAAGGCAGGTGAATCTCTGAGTTTGAGGCCGGCTAGTCTACAGAGTTAGTTTCAGGAAAGCCAGGGCTACACAAAGAAACTCTATCTTGAACCCCCGCACCCTCCCCCCCAAAAAAAGAAGTTAAGAGATCCCAAAAAGAACAAATTCCAAAAAAATGTATGCTAAATACCATTAACTCCTAAACAAAACCAAAATCTTAAAGGCAACCAGAGGGCAATCAAAATACTCTGTTTACACAGACAATGTGATGAGTAACAAGAGAGTAACAAGTGTCTCACTCACGCAATGCCCACCAGACTCTGATCTTTAAAGAACCATCTGCTAAAGTTAGAGCAGTCTCAAAACAAGCTGAGACATTTCTACTGTGTTCATTCACACACCAAAACTGGCCTTTCCCCTCATTACCACCCTAAAGAATCTCCTATTTAAGGCCAAGCTCAGGCTTTACCTTTTTCACAACTTCAAAACAACTATCATACCTCCATTTTACTTAAAACTTTTACAAAGGGTTTGAGATTATAGCTCAGCAGGAGAGCATTTGTCTACAGTGAACTCAACTCATCTGCACCACAGAAGTAAATTAATTAATTAGTAGCTGAAATAAACCAGATGTGGAAGTAACAATCTCAGCTACTGAGAGGCTGAGGCAGGGAATCAAAACTTCAAGGCTAGTCTAGAGAACACAGCAAGCCTTGTCAATATCTTACTAGAACCTCTATAAGAAAAACCATCTGTTAGGATGGCCTCAAACAAACAAATTTCCAGCAAGATACTTACGGCCATTCTGACTCTGGATGCTTTTGGTAAGCTTCTATAACATTAATTGCAATATTGGGGTTTTCTTCCAGGTCTTTCATTCTTTCAGGGTTAAGAGATGTGAACAAAATCATTGAACAGTAGGCCACAATCTTTTTGTCTGGATGATTTAAGCAAGACCTGACAAAGAAATGAGACACTTAGTCCAATTATCAACACAGTAAGGTATGACTGTAACATAATAATAGTAATCCTTAGCAAATTTAGTATAGATATATAAATATAGTATATATTTTTAGGATATAGTATTTTAAATATAGTATATAAATTTAGGATTTAATAAAAATGTATAATGCTGTGAAACAAAACATATCTTTGACTATAAAAACAGTAACTATAACAGTAATATATAAGTTCAATGACTAAAAGCCCAAATTATTCTTGCAAAGGATCCGAGTTTGGTTCATAGTACCTACCACTGGAGGCTCACAACTTCTTGTAACTCTGGCTCCAGGGGATCACTCTTTTGGCTAGGGCAATTTTACTCATTCACACTACCAACACAGACATGTATGCATATAGATAATTAAAAATAAAAATAAATTTCAAAAAAGACAATAAAAGTTGCATTTGACTTAGGACTCAGCACTGAAAAGAAAGTGACATTTAAACAGACAAGAAATTAGAATGATCACTCCTAAATCCAAGGTCATTTATCTAAGTTATCATGGCTCATCCTAAAGTTTACACTTCACAAGCCAGGTGTTGCACACTATTAATGGCAGTACTCATGAGGCAGAGAAAGGTGGGTCTCTTATAAATTACAAGGCAAGTTCAAGGCATGGCAGACAGAGCTACAAAATAAGACCTTGTCTCACTGGGCCAGTGAGATCGCTCAGCCAATAAGGGTGCTTGTCCCCAAGCCTGATGACCGGGGTTCAATCTCCAGAACCCATGAAAAGTAAAAAGCAAAGAGCTGACTCCTGCAAGTTGTCTCTGGCCTCCTCCGCATTATTGCCATAGCACACACACATGTACACACTCACAATAAGAGAAATTGTTTAAAATATAAAACAAAAGCAACTGCAAATAATATGTATTTATGTATCTTGAGTTTCATTCTTTCCTTCCATCTACAACCAATTATTTTTAAATGTAAATACAATAGCTATATATCTACAAACACACACTTAAGGCATTTGGGAAACGTACTCTGAGCTAGAACTGAGTAAGAGTTCATCTAATAGCCATAACTTCTATACAAGCTCAGAAAACAAGCAAAACCAGAGAGGGCAGCTCAGACCTTACACAGCAGCACTTGGCTTCACATTGTCGCTATAGCCTTTACTATTGACAGTCTACAGGAACCTCACATGTCCAAGCAGGATCAGTTCATTTATCTACAGGACTTGTAAGAACAGAGATAATTGCACCCAACTTAAAGCACTTAGTAATAGCTGCTGCTCTGCTGCCCACACTAGAAGCTTGGCCTCCACAACCACTACACAGTGCCTTTCTATCGCCCATCCACTTCTGTCACCAATTTACATTTGGTGAGATGCTCAACTACTTACAGATTAATAAGATTAGTTTTAAAGTAATACAGAACATGAACCAACTCAAGAGCCAACATAAACAACCAGGTGGCTATAGACTGCGTATAACAACCACATCTTATAGCAATAAATAAGCTCAGTACTCATCTTTTAACACTGACAAAGGAAACTGAATTATCTTCTTCCACTATGAATAACAGAGTAGCTATCCCCACTTCTCACAGTGAAAGTGTCCTCATATTGATATTCATATATTATCCAGATCATATAATTCTCCATTTTCTATGAGAATAGTATTGGGCCATGCACATACACAACCAGTAAAAAATAAAGGATTAGCTCACTGCCCATACTTTAGTGTTTTCTGTTTATAGTGACTTTTTTCTCTGTATAAATTTCAGGGTTCTTAATTAAGTTACTACTTTCTCCATGACTTTTAGTTCTAAAAATAAGCTGGCATGTTCCCAAAGACCACATATCTTGGTACAGAGCTCAGTGAGTATCAGGTATGTGTATCATGGAACCACACAGAAACCAGAATACTGGCAGGAATTTCCTTCACGCTCTCAGCCAGCTAAAATCTACCTGCTAACAGCCACAAGGAATATGTACTATCCAGAATTATATTACTGTACTACAGTTTTGTTTTTCTTGCTTGTCAACTTCATATAAATAAAATTATAACCACAATCTTTTCAGAATCCAGCCAAAAACAAAGAAGCAAACAAAAACAACAAAAATCTTAACATCATACTCACATAAAGAGTTCTGGGAAAGCATGGACCCAAACAATGGACTGGGAATCTTCATTCCGTGAGGCAATGTTGCCTAAAAACTGCAGGCCACAACGAAATGCTAGAAATATAGAAAAGTAAAAACCAAAGATAACAGATTTAACACAATGAATAAATACATCTTGGTATGAAATGTTTGTCATTATATTAAATAGGGGAGTGAGAAAGAGAAAGGGAGAGGGAGAGGGAGGGAGGAAGACAGGGAAAGAGGGAGGAGTTAGAGAGGAAAAGAGAAATTGATTGGTTATCTAAGAGTCTCACTGCACAATAAAATTCTAAGCATGACATTAATGTGCCTCATTAAAACAATACTTTGTAAAATTAACTTCTTAAAGATTATAAACTCAAATACAATTATATGAAGTAGCATTGGAATACATGCTCCAATTAAAAGATCGCTAAAAATTAGGTAATCAAGGTACTCCAGAGGCTGAGACAGGAGGATCATGCTAACAAAAGACGTGTCAAGACCAGTCCAATAAAACTGTCTCAAAATAAAACACTTAAGAATAATTTTTGAAAATGCTACAAGTTTTTTAAAACAAACTTACTCAGAACATAAAGTTTCAGAAATACTGCAAGTTAAAGAAAGCTAAAAGCAGTCGACCAAATATCAGTCAAAAGGAGATAGGCCACTTAACATAAAACATAATAAGCATTAGTGTAAAAGATATTACCGGAAATACGTTAGTTAATCATTATAGACTAAACTTACCAAGAAGATGTAAAAATTTTAACGTGGAATTCACCTAGTAACATACTCTCAAATACAAAGAAAAACCGACCATGGTGAGTGAGAAATATTGACAGTAAGCTGAATAGTTTTAAGATAGCTTTTCTCAACAAATTCTAGAAGCAGACAAGAAACTACCCATATATCTCAAAGATGTAAGATTTAATGAGAAGTGACACTTAGAATATAAAGCAGCAAAAATGCTGACCTAAAGTTCAGAAAAGTGGCAGCAGCAAACGCTAGAAGTACATGAACACAAACTCTTACGTACACAGGCTGGAACAGACATGCACAGTCACTTTGGAAAATAGTTTGCCAATTTCTTACAATAAAACACAAAAAGTCACAATGCGACCACTAACAAAGATACCAAAACACAAATAAAAATGATGTATATACAACTAAGGTGGAAGTTAGAAACTACCAAGTATCTCCACTCATGGTCCTCCTTAACCTAAAACTAGGAATAAACAAAAAGTCCACAGTGCACATTAGAATTAATGGCCAGGCACGGTCACAAATATTCCTTTTCAAAGAGAATCCAAGGCATCTGCAACCACCATTTATAATTAGCAAAATACAAAAATACCACTGCCAACAAGACAAAAGACCCAAAGGCTAAAAAGGAGCAAATCAAGCTATCATATCCCATAGTTTCAATAAACTGCTAATATATGCCGATTATTTTAAATGTGTAAGTTGTCTGCATTGAGAAAGCTTATATATCTGTAAAGTTTTTAATAACAAAAAGAGCTTACAAAACTGCTTCACCAAAGCCAATTATTAAAAAATAAAATAAAGTAAAATCCATAGTTCAACATGCAAGAAACAACCAAGCATAAGGACATTGACATACTTGCCTAGCATCTACAAGACCTTTGCCTCAGTTCTCACTCAATCTCCAGTAAGAGAGAGTTTGACATGGGAACAGAACAGGATACTAGTTAAAAGTACCAAGATATGAGGTTGGAGAGATGAGCAATTATGAGCACTGGATGCTCTTGCAAAGAATCCAAGGTTCCCAGCACCCATGTGGCAGTTCACAGCCAACTGTGACTCTAGTTCCAGGGGCTTGGACATCCTTTGCTAACTTCCATAGGGTATATACACATACATGCAGGCAAAATCATCATAATATAAACAAATCTAAAAAGAAAATGTTTTTTAAGTGCCAAGATACAAGTGGCAGTGGAGGGCACACTACCAAGGAGGCAAATGCAAAACAAGACAGAGGCATTGAAGTGGAACTGAGTAAGGGATGAACTATGTCAGGTGCAGAGGCATGTGACTAAGTTTCTAAATAGTAAATGTAATTGTCAGTCTAGATCCAGGGAGAGTCCACACACAAGCGTGTGTGTCATTCCACGTCCTGGAGGACACACATATTTGTAGAATACTTAATTAAACCATTCTAAAATTTATATCAAGATACAAAGGGCTGTTTGTAGCTATGACATTGGTGACAAGTGAAAAGGGGATCTGTATTCACAGACTACCAGCGAATTCAGCTAATTGGTATAGCAGGATGGACCCAAGACAGGAATAAACAGAGCAGTGGTACAAACACCAGCTTGACCAAATGATTAGTGACAGAGGGATCAACAGCAATTGATGGGTAAACCATGGTCTATACAAGAATCAGCAGTGGGGTGCACTGGCTGTCCTGGAACTTACTTTGTAGACCAGGTTGGACTCAACTCACAGAGATTCACCTGCCTCTACCTCCTGATGCTGGGATTAAAGGTGTGCATCACGACACTTGGCTATAAATTATTTTTAAAAGTAAAATAAGCCAGCAGAAAAACAGGCAAAAAAAAGTTTTCTGGAAAAAAAAAAATTGGTAACAGGTAGCAGATGAAAAAGCAGTCAATACCAGGAGAAAACCTGGAGGCTTGCTCCACACCCACAGCACTGGCACAACTTACAGAAAACAGCAGCATGTGGGGAGGGGGTAAGAGCCAAAGGTCCGAGAGCCCAGGAGCTAGGAACAGCAGGACACAGTCAGAAGAGACGTGGGTGTATAACATCAGTTCTTGATTTTGCCTCCCAGCTCCAAATTAAACTTCAATGTCTGCTCTGTGAAAATAAAGGTGTTGGACCCTCAAAACACTTCTGCTGCCAACATTGTCATCACGATTTACATCTCCTGGAGGACACTGTCCTCTGCTCTGCTCTAGGGCAGTTCCTCCAGGCCCAGCTCCCACAAAGCATGGCATCAGCAGTACTAGCAACCAGAACCCAAAAACCGAATTAGTTAATAGAACGTAAAGAAACTGAACACAAACTCATGTTTACACCAACAGATATAAGTATTAAAAGAAGAAGAAATTAAAAGTCAAGTGCTTCTCACAGCCTGTCCACAGAATTACATTTCTGTCAGTCTACTTTGCTTATTGACTTTACAATATAAAAGTAGCAACCCTTTTCCAGATAAGCCATAATTCTAAGAGAAACTAATGGTTCTACTAAGCAGTTCCTTAGCAAGGATCATGACAAGGTTCCCCTTGCACTGAAGGGTAGCCTTTCATCATGATTAGCACCATCCTCTCAGCACCTGTTTTGCAATAAGCCAATGAGCCATGGGTGCAACCTCCCCAAGGGTCTCAGCCTGGAGATGAGGTCAGGAAGACCCCGCTTTAGTCCTGTGATTAGAGACTACACGTATCCACAATTCCTGAACTCCTCATTTATTACTTCTTACTAGTCAATGCCACTAATTTAAACCTTTATGACAGCGACTCTTTACACTGACCTTACTACCCACTAGATATGGGGAATGGGCCTGGAGCCCCAGCACGCAGGAAAATAACAAGTTCAACATCAGTTTGGCTGCACAGCAAAAACCTAGTTCATATGCAAATGCACAAGAAACCATTCCTGTTCCAATTATGTAATGGCTACTGTCTCCTTATACCCTTACTAGCAGAATGAGTGGATGGAGAGGACAAAGGGAGGAAAAAGAGACCAGTAGGGACAAGTGGCATCAAGTAGGCGCCTCCGAGAACAGTAACAGCCAAACGAGTCACAGGAAACAGAAAGCAAGCCAGTGATTTTAAGAAAAAGGAAAAAAAAAAAAAGTAATGTAAGGAATTTAAAAAAAAAAAAAAAAAAAAGCACCACTAAGTAGCCCCCAGGTTGAGTTGCAGGAACCAGATACATCCCTAGAACTGGAGGAGCACAGGCAAGAGGCTAGGCTAAAGAATCCCGGAGCCTGACAGCGTCCTGCAAAACTATAGCCAAGGCTCAAATGTACAATTCCCAAAAGTATTCACAGAAATTGATACGCCAAGAACTCCAAAACTAAAGTTCAAGAGCCTCTCACAACCTGCTCATAGAATTATTATTTTCTTCTGTCTACTTTTCTGAGTTTTTATGATATAAAATTAAGGCCGTATTAGTTTTGCTAAATGCTCTAGAATATTCTACTCAAATTTAACGTGGAAAAAGACTAAAAGGGCTATTTGGACTAACAGCCAACCAGAACAATAGTTCTTCAGTGGGGCAAGGGGGTAGGAGGGGGCAAAACCCTCTGAAAACCCAAAGTAGGATTCTGTGAAGGAAGAGACTCACAGATAGCCTAGCACAGGCAAGAAGACAGCAGGCAAGTAAAGTAACAGTTAGCTTCACCAAACAGCTTATCAACTGATCTTTATGTAAACACTGACAATAGTGCAAAGCCCCTAAAAAATGCCAGCATTATTTTTACAGATTAGGAAAGAATATGCGCCAAAAACAACATCAATAGCTCAATTAAAATATCTCATACTTGTGTTTACATAAAATTTGATGACCATAATATATTTGTCAGACCACTGCAATTATTGCCTGAAAATAATACTCTAAATATTATTTTGACAATATAATTACAGTTCTTACCTCAGAAGCAGTAACAAAAAACTGGCACAGTTACCCTGACAACAATATCCCTAAAATAAGGTTCTCAGAGAAAGTATTAACAGATAGTGAAATCTGAACACTTTTTACAATGCTATTTCATTGGGTTTGAACTAAGGCACTATGAAAATAAACTCTGAGCTTCTTATTAAATGCAAATGTCACTGTTGAATTCCAAATTTAAAAAACAAAACAAAACGGGCTTTCCTTTCCTAGAGGTGGTGAGAAAGACCACTACTCCCCTCTTCCTCCTTACCTCTCTCCCAATTCCGCCACAGAATGCAGGTCAGCTACTTAAAATAGAGACGGTTGGATTTTTAAAAAGAAAATGCTTCTATTTCATGGACTAAAAGACTGAATACTGTCAAGATGGCAACTTTTCTCAACTAATCTGCAGATTTAACACAATCCTGAATATGTACATTACAGAAGTAACTTCTACAATTCAACAATAAAACACAACCACAATCAAGAAAAAGAAACTGAGCAAAGGATTCAGACAGACACTTCCCCAAAAATTTATAAATGCCCAATGCACACATAAGAAAATGGTTACCATTATTAGTCATTTGGAAAATGCAAATAAAAACCACACATTACTTTACACCCACCAGTATGACAATAAACCAAAAAATAGAAAGTGTCAGCAAAAATGTGAAGAAGTTAGAACGTGCACTGTCGGTTGAGTGTAAATGGCTCCACTGTGTTTGAAAACAGTACAGTGGCTCCTCAGAACAGGAGCTGGAAAGAAGGCTCAGCAGGTAAGAGTACCTGTTGCTCTTGCATAGGACTGGCAATCAGATTCAGTTCCCAGCACCCATGTCAGACAGCTCAGAATCACCTATAAATCCAGCCTCAGGAGATTCAAAGTCTTCCTGTGGCCTCTGTAGACACCCACACATAACATGTACACAAACACATAAAGACCAACAGACAGGGACAGGGAGATGAAGACAGAAAGATAAGACAAATAAAGACACAGAGACAGAATGATTTTTTTAAAGAAATAATGTTTAACATGGAGGTACTCAGGCCCAACTCTAATCCTAGGCCCCTGCTCCAAAGAATTGAAGCCAGGCACTCAAACAAATACATGTACACATTGAGAGTATTAGTCACCATAGCCAACAGGTGAGAAGATTCCACTCATCAACTAATGAAAGGAAAACAATGAAGTATTATTCAACCCAAAAGAACAAAGTCCTAATGCATGCTATAATGTGTCCGAACCTCAAAAATAAGAGACATCAGACCAAGGACAATGAAGCTCTTCCATTCCATTTATATGAAATATCCAGAATAAATTAATTCACAGAGATAGAACATAGAACTGCGGACACCAGAGGCAAGAAAAGAGGAGAAATCCCTTTCCTTACACCTTTAAGTATAAGGAAATATTTTTAATTCTGTACAGATATTGGTTTCACAATATTATACTGTTCTAAATGCTACTCAACTGTTCATTTAAAAATGGATGGTTTTATGTTAAGTGAATGAAATGGGAGATATAACTAAATGATAAAATGCTTGCCTAGCATGCCCAAGGCACTAAGTTTAGCCCAGCACTACCAAAGGAAAAGAAATTAATTAGTTACTGAGTTGTTGAAGCTATCTAAATTATAGAAAACTCTTAATGCATCCTTCACAAAACAAGAATAAGGCTAGAAATACAGCTCAGTGGTAGAGGCTTTCCTATCACACTGGAGCCCAAAGTTCAATTCCCAACACCATCAAAATTAAGAGGAAAGAGAAAGAAAGAAAGAACACTTACAGGGATCTATTATCTAGCATTAATTAATGTATTCCTTCACCGCATAACTATGTTTTTAAAGCATTTTTAGGTAGCTTCTCCTTTCTATTGTTTTTAGGTTATATCCATCTTAATGAAGAAAGGAGGAAGCAATCATTATCATAAATTGTACAAAAACAAAATATATCTTGCACAGGAGATTTGCATAGCACAAAAAAAGAAAGAGGGGACTGTGGAATCAAGGAAAGCAGTTTTAAGATGGAAAGGAGAGAATGTACTACATGAAGATAGGATGTTGGAGGGCAGAGCTCATGTGATGCTGAGAACAAATGGGATAACTTCAAGAGAAAAATCTGTGTGTGAGAGGAGCTAGTATCCAAAGTTTAAGGAGGGGGCTGGTATCTAAGGTTTAAGGGGCAGGGCTAGCTCCACTCTAGTGATGCCGTCACTTCTGATGGGCTTATTTAAGAGTACACTATTAGAAGAAAAGCCTATTTTGGCAGCTGATATTATATTACTGGGGGGGGGGGCAATTACAAAATGGACTATTTCTGAACAGTGGCTAAATTACATACTTCACAGACTGATTTTTCCATGCAGAACAATGACATTTGTTACTTTATCATTTTTTTTTAAATCCTCCAACTCTGACACCAAGGTCTCACAATAAAACAGAGCTACAAAAAAATCTTTAATATTAAACGTCTTTAAAATACTTTACAACTAAATTCTACATCCTACCAACCTCTTAAAATACTGCCACTCAGAAAAGTTTAGAGCCAAGATGTTGTTTATAAACTCTTAGATGATGTAGTTAACTTTAAGAAATCATCACTTCCTGTCATACCATGTAACTGACTTAAGATTTAAAAGATGACTTCTAAATCAAATATAAAGACCCCAAAAATGTAGTAAAATGAGTCTGAAATGAAAATATAGGAAATCAATCATACAATCAAATAACACTACACAGTGCCTGCAGTACACCAGCACACAGACTTCCTTGGTCTGTGATTCCTTTCCATGCTTATGAGAAGAGAGCCCCAACACTAATTCCTACCTATTCACTGGAAATAGAGTGTCAGGTATAAATATACCTAATGTTAAATAAAAACAGGAGTTAAGAAATATTTGTAAATCAAATCTATTTTAAACAGTTATACTTCCCACTTAAAGGAAGTATTTGTATCATATATGGTAAAGGTGTTCTTTATTATAATAATTAATTTAACCCATAATTTATCTAATAAGCATGGATATTTACATTAAGATTATATCAAATTGTATTAGGAGGTTTCCGGCCTTGACTTTTTGGCCTTGTGTCAAAGTTTAGACCCGCAGACCCACAGATGCACAGAGACACACAGATGCTTACAATAGTTTAGGGCTGATCAGCCTAAGGCCCAGGCATATCACTTGCTAATTCTTTACCCTTAAACTAACTCATGTCTCTTATCTTGTTCAGCCATGAGGCTCGGTACCTTTTCTTAGAGCAGCATGGTTGTTTTCTGCTTCTTCCGGCTTCTCTCTGGCATTCTGCTCTGTGCTTCCTATTCTCAGAGTTTTCTTAGTCTGGTAGCCCCGCCCACACTTTCTGCCTGCCTTTGGCCAATCAGCGCTTTTTATTAAACCAGTGGGTGGGACAATTATTTACAATGTAACAACATAATCTCCCACATCAAATAATTTATATTTACTCATAATATCTCAGTTCCTTAGACAAGATCATATATAAAAATTCTATTACTTAATCTAATGATGTATTCAGATAACAATCTTTGTACAAGGGAGAAGCATTAATGAAACTAATCCAAAAACCTAAATGCCTTCAAATAGTCTATAAACCTTTTAGATTTCCAAGCTAAGAAACTAAGTATTGCCCTTAATCTCACATCAGCAGCTGTTAAGGAGGAAAGCTACCTTCCCTTGTGCCAGATGAGGTAACTGACAGACTTAACATAGCTGGCTATCCTCACTGGAACATGAGTTCCTGGGAGCAGAGATTTCTGTCTGCTCTGGTCACTGTTGGAATCATACCTGTATCAGTTACTTTTCTCTTCACTGCAGTAAAATACCTGCAAGAAGCAATTTAAAGGAGGAAGAATTTATTTTGGCTCAATGGTTTAAGATGACACAGTCCATCATGAAGAGGAAATGATAGTGACGTTGGAACAGCATGTGGCTAGCGTGGTGGGAAGTATAACAGGTTCTACTGGGGAGTAGTGAGGAAGCAGAGAACTCAGGAAGAATTGGAGACAGACTGGAAATCATAAGCCCTGCACCTATGGCTGTATATGAGCCAGCTAGACTCCATGTCCAAAATGTTCCACAAACTCCCAAACAATGCCACTAGTAGAGGACCAAGTGTTAAACACAGGAGCCTGTGGAGAGCTTTCATATTCAAACCAAAAACAATGTCTGTCACACTTGTAAGTTACACAAGGCAACGCATTAGACATCCCAGGTTGCGACTACAAAGAACCACAAACTAGACAGCTTCAATTACCTTCTACCATTTTGGAGGCTACAAGTCTATGATTAAGATGCCACTAGTACTGATTTCTCCTGACACTTCTCTTCTTGACTCTAGACTGCAATCTGTTTCTTGTGTCTTTACACGGTCTTCACCTACGTGTCCTGTCCTTTTCACACGACATCTCATTTCTTCACTGTACCTTAATTACCTCCTGTAAAATCTTATCTCCAAATACAGTCATATTCTGGGCACCAGAGATTAGGATTTTGCTATGGTCTGAGTGTTTGTGTCCTTCTAAAATCTCCAAAGTGTTGGTTGTAAGCAATGAGGGCTTTCTGAAGGGTAACTAGATCTTGCAGTTAGTGCCCTTATAAGAGATCAAGTTCCTTTGCCTCCTGCCCTTCTGCTACGTAAGAATACAGTAAGAAGGCACGCACCTTCACTGAACCAGAGAGCAAGCTCCTACCACATAATAAATATGCTGAAACCCTGAACTTCCCAGCCTTCTAATGTGGTTAATATCTGCTCTTATTAATTACCTAAGCTAAAGTATTTTGCTTCAGCATCCCAAACAGACTAAGAGAAGCTTCAGTGTAAGAAGGTCGGTAGAGACAAGTCAACCCACTACAGGACAGAAAAGAAGTGACAGTAACTCTCTTTCCTAGTAACTCTTCAATATTATATGAATGACTAAACACTCAGAGCATTAGTTTGAAACATTTTTCAAGATGATAATCCATTACTATACTGCATTACCTGTCAACAAAGAGTCTTGTTCCACTCGAAGTTCACGAAAGACAAGAACCAAATCAACGGCAACGCCAATTGCATCCAGGTTCCTGTATTAAATTTTAAGACAGAATTAAACTAAATATATACTCTTTTCTAATACTGAATTTCAAATGCTGATTGAATGTACAATGCGGAGACTACTGATCAACAGTTCCTACAGCATGCAGAATAACAGTTTTCAAAGATGTACACATCCTGATTACCAAAATCTATCATTATTACGTTATCTGGTAAAAAGAACTTTTCAGACAAGACTGAATCAGTAATTCTGACATAGAAGGATTGTCTTGAGTTATTTGGAGGTCCAATATAACACAAGGCTCCTTACAGAAGGAACACAAGAAAGTTGAACCAAGAGAAAGGGAGCTATATACCAAGAAAAGTGGCAAGGCAAAGAAACTGATTGTGTCACAGAAGCCTTCAGAAGTACCATCATGCCAGTCCCTTATGGACTGCCAAACTCCAAAACTGTAAAATAGTAAATATGTGCTGTTTCCGTTTTTGGTAATATGTCACTGCAACAAAAGTAAAGTGACACAGATCTGAGTAGCATTAGTGGAGTGTTGCTGTAACAAGCACCTGAAAAGGGGGAAGAGACTTTGGTCAGTGGGCAAATGCTAAAAGAACCCTCAGACACATGACAAAAAAATCTACAGTGCCTTAGACAGACTTCTGATAGAAACACACATGAAAGCACAGCTGGCCATGCTTGGGGGAAATGAGAATATGCTATTAGAGACTGCAGGAATGGTGATTTTTGCTGTGCAGTGCCAAGAGTCCTTGGGACAGCATCCTAGAGCTGTGTGGGAGAAAAAGGAAAAAAGAAATGCCTATAACTGTCCCATATACTGTGATCTTCTGCCTACTGTATTGGAGAAAATATACTTATTTTCTAGTGTTACAGGTCCCAGATCAAGTGGAACTTTATCCCAAGATAGGTCACCATCCAGAGTTTCATATGTAGCTTAGATTCAGGTTAAGATTTGGGCTTCTAGTTAATGAAACTTAAGAGGGCATTCTGAACATGGGCTGATGTTCTAACAGGTTTAGAATGTGGGAGACAAAAATGCATTTTGAATGCAATTAATGTGAACGTTAATGGGTGAACTGGGATAGCAAAAAAAAAAAAAAAAAAAAAAAACCCTAAACTCCTTATCGATTGTTTGTTTTTGAGTGGCCTTATATGAGTAAGAAACGTGGTAATCAATGCAATCTGTAGTTGGTTTTTGTCCTGAGCTCTTCTACATTCCTGAATGATAGGACACCTAATTCCATATGCGTTTATGCTCTAAAAGTAACTCAGACAACTTCAAACGGTGTCCTGCTGTCAGGACACCAACCTGAAACCTTTCAGTCTCAGAGGGGCAAGGGAGATGAAAACTGAACTCAATACCCACAATCAATGGTTTAAATTAACCATGTCCATATAATAAAAACTCCATTTAAAAACTAAAATTGGAGTCTGGGAAGCCTGCAGGTTAGTGAAAACATCAAACAGCCAGGAGGATGGCAGACCCAGGGAGGACAAGGAAATAGCACCCCATACTCTGTCCTGCATATCCGTCTACCTGAATATTCCTAGTACATATTCTTTATAGTGAACGAGAAACCTACTTTGAGTTCTGTGAATTACTAAAACAGAAGGAACCTTCGACTTCTAGTCAGTCTTACAGAAATGGGGGTTGCCTGGTATCTAAAGTAGCAACTATTAGGTCACAAAGAAATAGGCCCCCAAGTGGCAGAGCTGATAGCAATGCCTCTACCCTCACCTGGGCTTGGTTTTGCCAGGAAATTTTTTAAAAGCATTTTTCAGAAGCCCTTAACAGGTAACTGAATGCTCCAGACCATCAGTGTCAGCACTTGAATATTTCTGACTACAACTGCAATGCCTCCTCTATCGGAGCTGCCCTCCATATCCCTCTATATAACCCAATAAACTGTGATAGCCTGATGCAGCTCTCTACTGCCCCAAGCAGCCAGACAGTTTTGTTGCTGGTTTTTTTTTTATTAAAACTGTTCTTTCTACCCAGGGAGAATGGTTGTTTTGGTGGGTTCTTGCTGCATACACTTAGTGGAGAAAAAGATTGTATTCGGTAGTCTTGTGCTTACTTATAGTAAGAGCCACCTAGGAGTGAGCCTTTTAAGTTATGACTAATTCCTATAGATAGTGTCAGAATAGAAGTGAGTTATTAAACATCCAGTTAGTATCAGAGATTCAAAATTGGTGTCAGCAAACACAGGAAAATATTCAGATGTAATAAATGACCAATTTTGATATGGGGAGGTTATCCTAGACAATCTATTACAGGTCATCATGAGAGGGTCACTGAAAATTAGAGCACAAAGAAAATCTGTTAGATACTACACCATTATCCTGATGGTGGAGGAGGGGTGTGTCTCATGACTGACTACAGGGTGACACAGTCACAAGCAAAAGAACCTTGTGTGAGCTCAGCAATGGCAAGGACTTGCTTTTCAGCATGGAAAAGCTTCCATTTCTAGCTCCCTGTGCAATCAGGGAGTGACTGCAAGACAAGTTAGTTCACCTCTCCAAGCCACAATCTCCTCCTTTGAGAAACTAGAAGGAAACCTGTAGCACAGTATTCTTCAGTTTATCCCATGTGTCCTGGTGTGTTCTGTGTTGCAGGAGTCAGCCAGTCGAAGAAAGAGGTCACTCCAAAAAGAATTTTTTATACCTGTATGACAGCAAGGAAGTCTAGTCTCTGGTGGACTGAACCTCAAACAACCATATGAACGCACACTTACTGATTGTTATACAAAGTTATTTTGGGGGGTAAACAAGTTCCTCACACCAAGATCCCTAATCTAATCTATGTTTCTCTAAAGGAAAGCATCATGCACCTTTTACCTTAGTCCTTATTTATTGTGTGACATTTGCAGTGTCCAATAATCCAAGAGCCTCGGGTGTGCCAAGAGTCTTGTGACCAAAGTCATGCAAAAGCTGTAATGCTCCCTCATAAAAACAAGGCTACAGTTTTCCACAATGATTCCTTCAAGGTCAAAGTACTTCTAGAAAACAGCTATTCATCCTAACGTTTGTCCTGAATACAGTGACTGCTAGATTCCCAAAAATACTGCAGGTAAAGCACCTAGGACCAAACCTTTCCTGCCTGTGGAACCCAGCCCCACAGAGACGCCCATGCGCAGACTCTGTTCTGGGCTCCCTATAGGACACTTCCTCATCTGGAAAGTACAAAACAAACTGGCATTCTGGCCAATGTTTCCAGATCATAACGTTACATTTTAAAATACTGATATTAGGGCTGGAGAGATGGTTCAGCAGTTAAGAGCACTTGCTACTACTCTTCTAGACGATGCAAGCTCAGCTCTCCATGCCCATCAGCTCCAGCTCCAGAGGACCCCACATCCCCATCTGGAATCCATGGGCACCTATAATACACATGTGGCAGACACACATACACAAAAATAAAAAACAAATCTTTACAAATGCTTAAGAATTTAATTAGTTAAAAAAGCAAAGTATTAACTATTATTAGCAAGATTATTGTTATCTCTCTCCATTTTCTGTAAAGAGATGGCAGGTTTGTTTTAACATCGATGTTAAAACAACTCCAGCTTTTCTGCCTTTCCTTTCATCTTAAAAATCTCATTAATCATATTAAAGCCTCAGGTATAAGGCTGTCTAAGCAGCCAAGGGAATCAAATATCTCCTGGACCAATTCAACTAAACCCATCACAGCAGTGATGGAGAGCCCTTGAGGCCCTGTCTAGATGCAAACCCAGGAAAGAAAGGTGAGTATACTACTGTGGCTTCCGACTTCATTTCAAATAAAATCTTCTTTAAAAACAAAAAAAAAAAAAAAAAAAAGATAGTAAGAAGCTGGTTCTATAACAAAGGAAAAGCCAGGCATAATGAATGGTTCACATCTTTAATCCCAGCATTCTGGAGGCAGAGGCAGGCAGATCTCTGAGTTCAAGGTTAGACTGGTCTACAGAGCAAGTTCTAGGACAGCCAGGGCTACAGAGAAACCCTGTGGTGGGTGGGGGTGGGGGGGAGCCAGGGCAAGAAGCTGGACTCTAAGCGTGAGAGTTGTACAAAGAGCAGCAGAGAGCATCCTCTGCTCAGTATTAACACTTCACAAAAACAGACACAGTTTAAGACAGACAGAAAGGACTTCTGAGCTTTAGAGTCTTAACACAGAACTTAGGAACTTATGAACTATTCCTGCTCAATGTAAATACAGGGTAACTGAAACATTTACAGTTAAAAGGAGGCCAAGAACATGTAAACTTGGGCAGGCCAAACCTAGAAATGTAGAACCAATGCCAAATTCAAATCACTGTCATATAAAGAATCTGATACCTTGAAACAAGTTACAAATTACAGACAGGAAAACTGAATAATCCCTCTTGTTAAACAAGAGAATACAAGAAATAAAGGATATAACAGCGGGTAATACCATAAAGCCAAAACATTAATTAGCCAACACATAAGAAACACTCAGAGGAATGTGTGTCACTACCTGATTGAATTCTGGTTCACAGAACACTCTATACAAGCATTCCGAAGACATCTGAAGCATTCAGTGATTAGCTGAAGACTGGAAGCCAGATGCTCTACTTGGGAAGGGTCCCTGCAGGCCAGCTCAACAGCGTGAGTAGATTTCTTCAAGATATCCAGGACTCTCTGGAAGATTGTTCTGGGTGCTGTTTCCCTGAAAGAAGATAAAATTATTATAAACTGAGGGGGAGGGGAATATGCAAAGATGTCCCATCCACAAAACTGTTTTACCTACTCCAGAGGCAGGGGAAGCTAGATTTGTCTACTCCAACTCCTTCATTATGCAACAAGTTACAAGAAGCAGTGTAGACTGTAGCTACTGTGTGGGGAACTGCTTTAGTCCTTACCATTTCACAGGCAATGTAAGAGAAGGAGTTGCTTGCCCACATCATCAGGCCAATGGATGCTAGCCACAATTCCAATTCAAGTTCTCTGATTTGAGTACTTACATTTCCCAGGACAACCCAAACCTAGTCCAGACAACTCCCTGGCTTATGGACCTGCCACTACCCAATATGGATCTTGCACTGGGTTACAGGTAGAATAATATTCTAGAAGGACTATGTAGGACAAGAGAACATTACTCTTCTCTTTAGGTCTCAAGAAGCCAGCAACAAAACTTTACATGTGCAACTGGAAGCGAGGAGGGGAGAAAAGGAAAAACGAGAGCTCTGCCAGCTCCCTATGAGGATGAGTGCCTCACAGAAAGAGGACCACAGCTGCATGCTCAGGCGCCTCAGTCTCCACTTGCTTCTCTCATACTATCATTCCAAGGCTCTGAAGAAGACAATTTTCTTTGTTGCAATTTGGTACCTAAATGAAAGCCAATTCCCTCATTTCATAAATTCCTTAAAGAAACAGCAATCTGCTTTTAAAGATATTAAAAAAAAGAAGAAGAAGAAAAAATCTGGGATGGTGGTGGCACACATCTTTGATCCCAGAACTTGGGAGGCAGAGGCAGGTGAGTCTCAGAATTCAATTGAGGCTAATCTGGTTTATACAGTAAGTTTTAAGACAGCCAGGGATACTCAGAGAAACCCTGTATCAAAAGAAAAAAAAGAAAAAAAAGACCTTAGAAAACTGCCATGTTAGACATTTAAGAAACTGTATGGACAGTCCGTCTGAGTGTTCTCTTCTCTGTTCGCAAAGTAAAATGACAAGCCTAAGCCAGACCACAGAAATCCAAACTAGTAACAACCTTGTGCTGCCTGGACACCATCAAAAGCTTTCTATAAATGTCTCTTCCTTTCCAGAACCAGGGGACATAGCACATGGCTTCTTGTGTATTATGTGGTGTCTTTCAGTCTTACGGAGAATAGACATCCCATTTTTTCCTATGGCTCAACTTTGATAAATCTAGAGGCAAAAAACTAAAGCTCATGTTTTACAACAGTATGAATTCCCCTTTATCTGGCTTTTCTCTTCTCCCCAATTTCCTCACTTAGCTCTTTCTTTTACTGTCATGAAAATAAAAAGAACATTTACTAGCATTCCCAAGATAGCATTAATGATTAATGAATATGCAAAAGTTTGAAACACATTGAAGAATGATAAGAGTAACACAACTTCTACAACAAAGCTAAATCTGCATAGTTTCAACATTTGTTATTCAGTCCTACAAGTCAAAACAGAGGCTGAGGTATCTCAGGGGACCACCTTTGACTCATATGCACAAATTTCTAGGTTCAAACTTTAGCAGTGCAAAAATAATAAGAAAACAGCTCTATAACTAGAACAAATACAGTAATTTCTCTATTCTCCTCCAGAGTCTCTGAGATGTGAATTCACATCTGTGATGATGGACCCAGTCTTAATCTTTCAGCTGCCCTCACGTTCTTCACAGTGTCCACGTGAACAGTCTTCACTTGAAAACCAGTCACCCTTGATCTCTTATCACCTGTTTTACTAAACTGACAACTGAAGCAGCACATGTTTTAGAGCAAAACTATGACTAAAGACAGTTATTCTCAAGAATAATATTTTTATAATGTACAGCCCATAGAACAGTTAAGTTCATGAACTAACCTACAAAAATAATTCCCAGTGTTGTATTTGTATTTGTCATGGATGCACTGGGTCCCTTCTTATACTTTAATAACAACAAACAAATTAAAACTGAACATAAGACCCATCAAAAGATCCTGAAATCCAAATAACTATAAATATCCTCTACACAGTAAGCTCACAGGCCACATCTGTCAGATACAAAATAACTTGTGTTTGTAGAACAAAGAAAAATAATTCCAAAAACTGATCATTGTTATTTGCTCTCCCCAGGTTCTAGTCCCATGAGTTCCTGAAAGCACCAAGCACACTTCCAATGTTCTGTGCCCTTTCACCAGCAACCATACACTTGCCAATTGCCTCTACCTAGTACTTTGTTTCAAGAATTTGGCCTGTGACTCTGATTTTAAGAAAAATATTCTACCACTGAGCTACACTCTCCAGCCTAAACATCCCCATTTTCAGAAATCTTGTAAAGACTATATGACTGGTGAAACTCAGCCACTACTCAAATCTGTAAGCCCTGTAACTCTACACCTGCAAACTAGAGACCAGATGACTCTTTTGTATCTCTAGTCCACTGGTACTCACTAACAGATTTTCTCATTTTTATCTTAAACAGCAAGAACATCTGGCACAATGAAAGTGGTCCAGGCCTGCACCTTGTTGTCCAGGAAAGTCAGTGCACTTGAAGGTAGTTTCCCAGAGACATTTGCTTAATTCCCATATTCTAGGTGCAGAAACTAGAAAAGTAGTCACTTTGTAAAATGTGGCTCTAATAATGTACATAGATATCCCGTGACTCCTATTTAGCATATTTCATTTCTCCTTCCCTATTAATTACTACAACAGAGTAATTTGAAAGGAAGGTCAATAGCCCAAATTAACTGTATTTTAAATTTCTCAAAGACGGAGAATATGTCTTAAATGTTTGTTTCCCTCTACAAACACTGAAAGAAAAAACAAAAACATTCTTTCAGAGCCTTACGGCAAATAGCTATGGATTCTATTAATCCATCTGAAATAATACAACCATGAACACTGTTTATTAGATGAAGACGAAGATGTTCTCAAGAATAATAAAAGCATTCATCTCTTCCACAACGTTCCCTTCTCCACAGCCTTGAAAGAAAACTACTTGGCGTCACAGCTCTACACAGCCTGTGTTCACAGTCAGGACAGTGTAATGTATCTAAACACGTAATGATTAACGACAATGAAATAGCTGGTAAAGATCAGTCAGTTGTTCCCATATTACAAACATTATTAATAACAATCACTGTCAGTCCTACTTTAGCCAAACTAACAAAAATGTTCACAAAGGCTTTAAGAAGCTTAGCTACTTCATTCGCAGAAGGCAGAGTTCTTATGAAGACAATTAGACTTGGGCCGTTAGACGTTCCTATTAGATAGGAATGCATACCCTGAAGACAATGTATAAATGAAATGCTGTATTAGAGGACAAAAAAATTCCTTTGAGTTACACAAAAGGTAGAATTTCATTTCCTTCAAGTTCCAACACATTTGTTGGTCTTGGCAAGTCCTGTTTGAGTAAAATTAAAGAAAACTACCTGTGATTATATGTCATGGGTTAGACAAGTCTTATATACCATATGTACACACATTTTACAGTTAATTTATCAGTGGACCTCCTACTGAAAAGGAAACTAACTCCTAGACGTTGCAACAAGGCCTACTACACTTGTTTTAAAAATATTCTATTACCTACCACTTCATTAAAAAAAAAAAAAAAAAAAAAAAAAAAAAAAAAAAAAAACTTGCTTATGTACTCGAGTATTTTGACCACTGTTGCTAAGAAAAATTAAAAGTTCATGGGTTTTTTTTCTAATCACTGGTTGTTACATAAAACCATAAATTTTGCCTATTGACTTGATCTGGTTGATCAAAAGTAGTAGAAATTAAACATATATTAAGTATATATAAATATATATAATTAATCATATATCATAGTTTGATATGATATAGATACATTTCAACTGCCACAAAGAGCCTAGAGCAAAATCCTGACCTCCATCTTTACCAAGCCTCTCCTTTGTACACTCTTTCCTCTCCTCTCTCCTCAGGCTCACAGGCTCCCTGACAGCACTACTGGGTCACAAAAAGTATGTGTAAAGAGCATCTCTGCAAATATTTTAGGCTCTGACAGCCAGAAACTCCCCAAAACAACTAATCAACCCTGCCCATTATCAGAAAAGTAGCCTTAGATGACTCTTAAACAAAAGAACATGGCTAAGTTCAAACAAAACTCTACTGTGCCATGGCTGAAAAGGTAGCTCACTGGTTAAAAATGGCTACCGCTCTTGCAAAGGAATGGAGTTCCTGCCCAGGAGTTCCTCATCAGGTTGCTTACAGTCACCTGTAACTTCAGGTCTAGGGGCTCCAATACCATTCGGCCTCTGAAGGCTTTGGCACTCATGGACCGACAGCCACCCAAACATACTCCTAATTAAAAATAAAACAAATTTTAAAAAAGTAACTTCACTGTGGCAAAGCATGGGGTTTACTGTGCTGTGATCCCAGCATTTGGGAGGCAGAGGAAAGAGGATTTCAAGCTCAAGCCTATCCTGACCTACATATCAAGCCCTTGTAATGGAATACTCTCTTGTAAATATCACAATTTAAAATTCACATCACTTTCAGGTAGCTGGCAACTACTTAAATGTAAAAGGCACCCTTCACTCACAGGCTATAAAACAGGTGGTGGGCCAGGTCTGGCAACTCCTGTCTTACTAAGATTCCTAACATACCACAGTCCTCTCCCAACCCCACAAAATCACGGTTTCCCCTTTCCCATCATTCTCATCACGATCAGTTCATTTCTCATCAAGCAGATGTACTTCAACAGTGTCATGCTAAATGGAAGAAGAAAGAACAAAGTAGCATAGAGATAGAAAGCAAACTCTGGACCAGATACAAGAACCCAGGAAAGAAGTGTGTGTAACAAACACTTAGGACAGCATGGGCATGAAAGATGTGAAGAAGGGTGTGTGTAACAACTTCAATCCAGAAGGCATACCTAAAAAGTAGCTTCTGGTAGACTTAGAACATAAAGGAGCCTTAAATTACCAAACTGGAAATTTTTTCAGTCTTAGGTAGAGAATGAATGAATGTCTGGAGACATGACTCAGCATTGAGTATCTGCTACTCTTGAAGATATCTAAATTCAATTCCCAGCTTCCACATGGTGGCTCACAACTATCCATAACTCCAACTCTAGGAGATCTGATACCTTCTTCTGATCTCCAATGGCATCAGACATGCACATGGTGCACAGACACATAAAGATAAAAATGTTCATATACATGCAAAAAAAAAACCTTAAATAAATAAATAAATAAATAAATAAATAAATAAATAAATAAATAAATAAATAAATAAATAAATAAATAAATAAAAGAATGTAAATAAAACATTACTAAGGTGCCCAGCAGTGGTGATGCATGCCTTTAATCCCAGAACTCCTGTGGCAGAAGCAGGCAGATCTCTGTGAGTTCCAGGCACTCCTGATCTACAGAGTAAGTTCCAGGACAGCCAGGGCTACACAGAGAAACCCTGCCTCAAAAAATAAATAAATAAATAAATTACTAAGAATTTTACTTAAAAAAAAAAAAACTTAGTCGAAAAACCATGTTGAAGAGATGATGGCTCGGTAGTTAAGAGCACTTGTTACTCTTGTGGAAGACTCAGGTTCAGTTCCCTGCACCCATATGGCAGCTCACAACCATTGGAAACTTCAGTTTCAGGGGATCTAATGCTTTATTCTGGCCTCCTTAGGCACCAGGCTCCCAGGCATCTGTGATACATATACAAATATGCAGGCAAACACTAACACACATATAACATATATAATAAATAAATCTCTCTTTTGAAAAGCAATATTTGAGTATAGAAAGAGTGTGAGGAGGAACCAACTATAGTCATTCCTGGAGAATTTGCTAAGAGGCAAAGGCACAGCTGATATCACAGGAATCAGGGACCAGCATGGATGAAGCCCCCTTGAACAACAAAAGATGAATATAGACCATAGATGAGAGTGAATCACAAGGCACAATTACATAGACTAAGGAGATTTGGGCAGTTGGGTGATCACATCTGACTAACATTTAAAGGATCCCTTTGGTTCCTCTATTTAAAAAACAAAAACAAACAAACAAAAAAAAAAACAAAAAAAACATGCATGCGGCTGGCAAGATGACTGAGCGTGTAAGGCACTTGGCAGCAAGCTTGATGACTTGAGTTTGGGGGCCAGATGGTAGAAGGGGAGAACCAAATCCTGTAAGTTGTCTTCTATTGACACCACTAAGGCACATACACATTTACACACAAGTATTTCATTACATATAATGAAAGGTTAAAAGAAAGAGTTAAGCCAGGCATGATCGTGTATGCCTTTAATCCAGCACTGAGGTAGAAGCAAGGTGATCTCTGTGAGTTCAAGGTCAGCCTGATCTACAGAGTGAGCTCCAGGGCAGCTATGGCTACAAAAAAAGATTGGGGGGGGGGGGTCCTGGAGAGATGGCTCAGTGATTAAGAGAACCAGCTGCTCTTCCAGAGGTCCTGAGTTTAATTCTCAGCAACCACATGATGGCTCACAACCATCTATAATAAAATCAGATGCCCTCTTCTAACATAAAGGAATACATGCAAATAGAGCACTCATATACCTATAAATAAATATTTTTTTTAAAAATAGAACAAAGGCACAAGGATATATATGCATGAAAATGTCTATGAAATCTATCAATTTGTATATTAGCCTAAAATAAATACATAAATAAGAGTGTGTGTGTGTGAGCCAGTCGGTCATGGGAACAGGAACTGAAGACACTGGAAGGCCAACTAGATAGGCAGAAATCAGATTTTGATTTTTCCCTCCTGTGCTGGGACCCAAACTTATTACTCAACAAATAAATAAACAACCTAGGGTTAGTTTGGTTAAACCTGACTAAAGTGAAAAGAGCTCTACAATGAAAATTTTTCAAGGCATTAAAAAAGAAAAGCAAAGATACTTAGACCACGGAAAGATCTACCCTGTTCCTGGATGGGTAGAATTAATATGAGGAATCTATCTATTTAATTCAATGTCCATCAAGTTTCTAATGTCATGTCATTAAGGTCATACTTCACAGATCTAAAGAAGACAATCCAACAATCTTCAAGGAACTACAAAAGGCCACCAAAAAAAAAAAAAAAAAAAAAATCTAAGGAGAAGAAGCTAGCTAGAGATGTAAAGAAGAGAGCTACAGTGACAGAGCAGGGGACCTGGAAGGTAACAGACAAAAAGCAATAGCCACCTTATTCTCAACAAGGGCAGCAAAAACATACAGTGGAAAAGATGGTTATTCAATTGACAAAACGAAATATCCTCCTGAGGAAGAAAAAGATTCAATGATATCTTTTACCCTATACAAAAGGCAAGTAGAAATGGATCAAATATCTTAATTTAAAATCTAAAACATTGAAACTACTGGAGAAAAAACAAAATAAATGCTCAGCAAGAATGTTCTAAAACAAACAATAACAACAAAAAGCTCAATAGTACAGTAACTAGCCCCAAGAATCCACAAATGGGATTCCATGAAATTAAAAGTTTCTGAGCAGCAATACATAAAAAATAAGTCTATTACCAAAGCAAACAGAAAGCCCACAGAATGGGAAAACATCTTCACCAGCCATATATCAGAAGGAAATAACACCCAGAATTTACAAAAGAACTGCAAAAATTAAACTCCAAAAAAACAAAACTGCCAATCAACAATGGAGCTAATAAAATAACAGACACTTCTCAAAAGAAAAAGTATAAATGGCCAATAACTATTTTTAAAGAGGTTCAACATCCCTCTTCATCAGGGAAATGAAAATTAAAAGCACTGTGAGACATCTCACTCCAATCAGAATGACTATTATCAAGAAATGTAACAATAAATGTTTATGGGAAAAGAGGAACTTTTATTCACTGCTTGTAAGAATGCAAATTAATACAGCCACTGTGAAAATAAACTTGGATGTTCCTCAAAAGGTAAAGATAGCACTACCACCATATGACCCAGTAACACCATTCCTGAGAAAATCAAATCTGAAAAATCCCATATTCTACCAAAGATAGTTGCACATCCCTGTTTACTGTGGCTCTGTTCATAACAGCAAGTCCATCCACATGAAAGAATAATAGAGATATGGTACATATGCATAGTACTACTCAGCTGTAAAAATTAAAGTAAAATAAAATAAAATCATTGCTTCTTGGCCTGTTCTCATCAGGTAAACAGCTGATGTGTCCTCTCACTGAGGACAATATAGTAAATGGATTTTTGGAAGAGGGAGATGTCTAGAAGCTTTCTCCATTCACTGTATACAATGACTGGTATTGTACTTCCTTGAGAATAGGGCACCCCCTTCAGGAGGCGTTAACATTTTTGAACAGATAAAAGAATGGTGGGTTTGTAATTTATAGCTATCATTCTCTACTTAACTGTGTTGAGGGGAACACCCACTTGGCTATAAAAAACAGCAACAAAGGAAATAAAAATGAACTTTTCAAGAAAATGATTGAATCTCATAAGTTTAATATTAAGTGAGGTAACTCAAACTCAGCCAAGAAAACTACATATTCTTTCTCATATGCAGATCCTAGCATATAATGTACATTTGTAGATAGCCAAACCCAGTATAAATGTGGGGAAAACCTAAAAATTTACAAGAAGACCTAAAAGGATACTATTAAGTAATGAAGGTTGGAGTATAGGCAAAAGGACTCATAAACCAGTTTAATTCCAGCACTCAGAAGGCAGAGGTAGACAGACTATCAAAGTTTAAAGCCAGCCTGGTCTGCATAATGGGTTCCAGGCTAATCAATGCTACAGAGTAAGAACATACCTCCAAAATAAAATGTCGTGAAAGAAGATATAAAGCTTTTTTTTTTTTTTTTTTTTTTTGAGTTTCAACTCCAACACAACTGTGGAGATAATGTGACTTTAACTTTCTAATATTGAAGTAGCAAGAACCATCTTTTCATCCCAAAAGAATCATGTTAGTCCTTTGAAGCAGTTCACTGTGAAAGTTGAGCTGTCTTTTGAATTCCATTAACCAGTAGTGCAACAGTAACTTAACGTGATAAATCACGGAATACACTTATTGAATTGACCCATTCAGAAAAAGTGATTTTTTTTTTTAAAAAATTATTATGAGGGGAGGTTTGTAACCTGAATTTTTTTCTTTTTTTGTTTAAAATTATATCAAATCATTCTATTATAATTATTTAATATTTAAGTTTTATTGCCATACTTAAGGAATGGTTTTGCTTTAAAAAAAAAAAAAAAAAAAAAAAAAAAAAAAAAAAAAAAAAAAGCTGGGCAGAGGTGCACACGCCTTTAATCCCAGAACTCAGGAGGCAGAGGCAAACAATCTGTTAACTCAAGGCCAGCCTGGTCTACAGATCAGTTCCAGAATAGGCTCTAAAGAGAAATTAGTCTCAAAAAACCAAAAAGAAAGCACAAAAGTAGATAGGTCTGAGAGTTGAGGTTATTTCAGGTCACATGGATACCAACACATCACAGTGTACCCCATAAATGCAAACAATCATGACTTATCAAAAATTAAAGGCCAATCAGCATTGTTACATGGCAATAATTAATTTAAAGAGACCAGTAAACTAGGCATGACTGTTTTCTCTCTGGTCTCAATTCAGTTATTTGGGTAACAGCACAAACAAGTAGAATTTAATTGCAGATGGATGCAAGGAAATGTTTAGATCCATGAATCCAAGCTGAACTAGAGGAAGTGGGAAATTAGGAGCAAGGAAGGACAAAGAGTGAGGGATGGAAACAGGATCAGTAACAGGCAGATTGGAACAGGGGTTCTAGAGAAAAGGCAAATGACGTGGCCAGAAGTGGGGCTATGAAAATGATCATGAAAAAAGCCGCTAGATTAAAAATAAGGTCCAGATAAGGTGTAACAAATGGTAATATCCAAGTAAGAACACTTAGAAGTTGAGTTCACTGACAGCCAAGGAAACGAGGTTGGGCAATGAAAGGATTCCCCATGCTAACACTGAAATGACCAAGATTTAAGACAATTAAAGCAATACACAGTTGACAGTACGCTGCAGCTATACTCTCAAAGAATAGTATGGAGTAGCCCACAGATATTTAAACTGCAAGACTCGTTCACAGGCAGCATACTGTCACAGCATGGACAAAAAGTTGGAGGGAACTAGGCAAGGTGGTACAAGTCTGCAATCCCAGCATATAGTTAGGAGCTAAGGCAGAAAGGCTGAGCTAAAGACCAGCATGGACTACACAACAAGATCCTGTCACAAAACATCAGAAGAGCTGGAGAGTTGGCTCATACTCCAATATCTACTACAAGCAGCTCTCAACTGCATGTAACCCCAGTTCTTCTTCTGGCCTCCATGGGCAGGACACCTACAAGTACACACATATATACACGTACACAATTTATACATATATATTTTTTAAAAACAGGAGTCAGATAGAGACCAGCAACTGACACCACCAGTAGCAAGCAAAGGAGTACCTAGCCTGCCTCAGAAAACACCTCCCACTGCTGAAAGCCTTGGGGAAAGGCTTGTCCTCTGAAGCTCAGCAGCATTTCTAACAAAATATTTACTGAAATGTTATTTTGAATGGCACTGAGTCCATAGGTCAACCTGGAAAAAAATGTCCTCATACTGCTTCAATAATATATTGATATATTTCATCATTTAAATCTTCTTTAATGTCTTCTGATATAATTTCTATTTTCTATGGTGATCGTGATCATGATATGGTAACCAAGAGAAAGGCAGTAGCAACATTTAAACTATTCTTACCATGTACTAGCCACTATTCTAGGTGCTGTACACATAAACTGCATGGTGGCAATAATAAGAAAGGCTCACATGTAACTTTGGCTTATCTAGACTTAGGGCCAGAGAACCTGGCTCAGCTGAATAACGACCCCAGGATCCTATGCTTTCAGTATCCTGACCCACAGATCACTGACCAAGCCCCTGAGCTCAGTGACCACTACAAAAGACAGGAAGTTTCATTCATTTCTCTTTCATTGAGCTAAAATGCCCTTCTCAGGATTCTGGGGTCACAAACATAACCATATTTGTTTTGATTTGCTGGCTCAAATTCTTTCCTGACTACTTCATCCACTTAAGATAACTGCTATGCAAGGTGGCTCCACATTGAGCACTTCTGTATTTTGAATCTGAGTCAGAACACCTTACCAAAAAGCTCCACGTGTATTCCAGCTCACCGCATGGGTAAAAATAAAAGAGACTGCCATCATATAATTCTTTTTATAGAGGAACTTCATGTTCTCTCAAACACTTGAACTGAATCATGGCTGAGTCAAAATGCTATAGGGCATCTAAGCTGGTGACTTGTCTGGGTTTTTTGTTTGGGGGTGGGAGGATTTTTTGTTATTTTGGATCACTCAAAGACTTGCTGGCCACAGGCTCAGTAATGTTTAGGGAAAATCCATGTGTATGAGTGTACACAGACAGATTTTTATTTTACTCCTGTGGTATGCTGACTTCAGAAGGGCTTAATCTATTTTCTTTCTTCAAGAAAGTTAGTCAACATATTTATGCAAGAAACTCAGAATCACAAGTCACTTTCTATCTCTTGATATCAGACATTTGTTGTAATTGGTATTTCCTATATATTTCTAACTAGAGTCTCTTCTGTGCTTTTATTTTATATAAAAGAAAATCATAAAATACTATCAGATGCCCATTATGAGCTAGATGTGAATGTAAGAATTGGAAATACAGAGTTAAATAAAAATCCTGCCTCTGAGAGAATAGGTAACTAAGTGCTTCTAATACTCTGTGATGTTCTTGAAGAGGCAAAAATACAGAACACGGGTCAAAAAGACTTCTAATATTATTTATTTCTGTGCCACTATAACCAAATACATAAAAACAACTTATAAGAGGTACAATTTATTTTGGCTTACAACTTCAGAGGGTGTGTATACTCAGCCCATGGTCACCTGGCCCTATAAGCTTGAGTGAAACATCCTGTTAGCAGAAATATGTAGCAGAGAATCTCATGGCAGACAGGAAGTAAAGGAAACACATGAGAGGACCAGAGCATAATAGAACCCCTAGGTCAGGAGTTTTCAACCTGTGGCTCACGACCCCTTTGGCAAATCACTATCTCCAAAAATATTACATTACAATTCATTAGAATAGCACAATTACAGATATAAAATTGCAACAAAAATAATTTTATGGTTGGGGGTCACCATAACATGAGGAACTGTATTACAGGATTGTAGCATTAGTAAGGTTGAGAACCACTGCTCTAGGGTCATATCCTCAATGACCTACATCTAACTAGGCCCCACCTCCTACTTTTTACTACCTCTCAATAATACAATCATATGATGAATTCATCAAGTGAATAATCTATTGATCAAAGCAATCAAGATCCAATCAATTCCCCAAACCCAACAGATAGCAATCAAGTTCTCAAAGCATAACTGTAACCCAAACAAGATGGGATTTGAAATGGTAAATAAATATGAAGGAAATTACAAGTATGTACATACAAAGAGATAAAGAAGGTTCAAGGCACGTATAAATTTAATGTCACAACACTTGTGCTATTTGTTGGTAATTGAAAGCAAGCCAAAACTATAGTTGCCCCACAAAACTTGGCCCATTCCTTTATCTTCACTGTCAAATTGCTTGGATCTGGAATCATTTGTAGTCATGTCTATGAAAGTATCTCTGGAGAGGTTTAACGAGGAAGACTTGATGCCCAAACAGTAGAAGAAAAAAAGAGAAAAGTCTAGAAAGCACCAGCATTACTTCCACCCCCTCCCCCAATTCTCACTACAGACAATGTGAAGAGTGCTTCAAAGTTGTAGTAGTTTGGATGTAATTGGCCACCAATAACTTATAACGAGTGGCACTATTAGGAGGTGTGGCTTTGTTGGAGTAGGTATGGCCTTGTGGAAGGAAATGTGTCACTGTGGGGGTGGGCTTTGAGGTCTCCTATGCTCAAACTGCACCCAGTGTCAGTTCACTTCCTGTTGCCTTCAGATCAAGATATAGAACTCTTAACTCCTTCTCCAGCACCATGTCTGCCTGCATACCACCATGCTTCCCACCATGATAATAATGAACTAAACCTCTGAAATGTAAGCTACTCCAGTTAAATATTTTTCTTTTTAAGAGTTCCTGTGGTCATGGTGTTTCACAACAGAAACTCTAAAACAACAGGTTCTACCACTATGCATTCATGCAATAACTATTCAGTAAGTCAAAATCTTAAATTGCTTTTTATCAGACATTTGCTCACAGCAATAAGAAAACCCACAATATAGTTAATTAAACAAATGAATGCATTAACATAGGACCCTTATCAAATTTCTAGTGTTAAAAACAATTACTACTGACTACCACTGTTAAGAAGTGATTTTTTTCTCCCCTCAATGGAGCTGACCGGCTTATCCTCAAAGTTCTATTTAATTCAGTGCTCACTGAGTATCAAAATAGTCTAGGAACCCTGTCAGGAGATGCCCCAAGACAATGAATGGTTCCTGCCCTCAGAAAGAGTGCTATCCAATAGGAAAAGACTGACTGATAAGGAAAAAGTAGTCTACTATATATAATGAGCTAGCAAAGCAGCTTGGTGGGTAACGTAACAAACGTGAAAACCTGAGTTCAATTACCAGCCCCCCATCATGGTGGAAAAAATTCAAACATTCCCCCCAAAAAATGTAAAAAAGGGGGGGGGGCATTCCATTATGAATAAAAAGATAGTGAGAGACATTCACACTTAAATATAGCCCTCCTTTCTAGGAAACTCAGTATGTTCAGTTGTAAATTTTAAAAATATATAACCTAACTTAGAAACTCACACACAGAAACTCAATGGAAACACTCCACTACCATCAAGTCTGAAACTAAAAAGCCAACATATCCACAAAGTAGAATCCCATGACTAATCCTGACTGGATGACAAGAGCCAAATATTCCCTGTACATTGTGGTGATCAGAAACACCATGAGGTTCTCAGAGCCAGGACAGGACTCCTCTGCATGTGAAGATAAGAAGACCTGCAAACCCTGTAGCCCATATACAGGCTACATGGAAAGCCATGTCCAAAAGAAAGCAGAGGGCTTCATAGAAAGACCCTAGTTGAAGATGCTGGCTGCCAGGTAACTAGATACATAGACCTCTAATACTATTACTATCTAAAGCACAAGCCAAGATCACAAGGATCAGGTACGAGAAAATGGAGGAGTGAGCATAGAAAGGAGACATGAAAAAAGTTGTTGCTCAAGGACAGGCCTTTAGGTAAAGGTTCACAAAGAAAAGTACAAGAAAAACTGGTTGCTGCCCTCACTACTCCCAATGACCCACTGTCAGTCTGTGTCCTAACACTACAACCCTAGATTGTATTGAACTAAGTCCTAGAGCCCAAAAGAACAAGTCAGTCTGGCAAAATGGCTGAGGGTGGGAGCACTTGCAGCCAAGCCTGACCATCTTAGCTCTATTCCTGAGACTTGCATGGCAGGAGGAAAGAATGTAGGCCACAAAGTTTACATACACACACAATAATCAAATAAAATTACCTTCAAAAAAGGAAAGCTCCCATTAGACAGTGCAAAAGGGGCTCAGCAACTCCAACCACAGAGAACTACTGTGGACTTTCAAGCAGGGAACCATGGGACAAAGGCAGCAGTTATGTCAACACAAAGAAACCAGCTCTGCGCATCCTGAAAAGCCATAGCTTCTTCAACAAGATGAAGAAAGAATCTAAAACTCTGAGGCTTAAGTCTCAGTACTTCCATGCCTAGTTATCCCATGATAAAGCAACTGCCACAATCTTAGAGTAACAAGGGAAAGGTAGCCAAGGGCTCATCCACACTGCAGGCTGAACCCAGGGAAAATCTAATATGGTGGGTAGAGACAGATGAACCTCACCCTGTGAAAGTCTCTGCAGCAGGACTAGAGCCTGTTCCAACAATGTCCCTCCTAGAATTCTTAGATTCCGCAACTTGAAGACTGACAGAGTGGACAGACCAGAGAAGAGCGAAACAGAAGAGCAGATTCTAGGCTAGAACTCAGGCTAGGCCTCAGCTCATACCTGGACCCAGCCAACCAAAGATCAATTTTCAACCAATTACCAATAGGCTAATAATCAACTACCTAGGCCACGCATAAACTGGAGACACAATCCACGTGTTTCCTGGGGAATTAAGCCTCAGCTGCCCATAGCAGTTATCAGGCTCACAAGACATTCTTACATTAGTTGCCTTATTTTTTTTTCCCCTAGATTTTCATTCATTCATATATCCGTCAGCTCAGCTCAGCCTCTGGAAACATAAAGTAAGCACTGTCTGGCATAGAGAAAAGGTTCATGAAGCAAAATCCCTACGCACCAGATCACTAACAACATTAACAAACAATACCCAATCCTTCTACTTTTCTTACAGCAAGTTTTACTATTTAATTTTTAATATTTTTATTTGTGTGTACAAAATAATGAGTAAGTGAGCAAGTAAGTGGGTACATGTGTGCCATGACACACATGTGGAGGTCTACGCTGGCTGTTTTTATTTATGTCAATTTGCCAGGCTAGTCATTTTGGAAGAGATGGAACCTCAATTAAGAAAATGCCTACTAGACTGGCCTGTGGGCAAGCTTGTGGTACATTTTGTTGAGTGATGATTAATGTGGGTGGGCCTATCCCACAGAGAATGCAACCCTTGGGTGGGCAGTCCTGAACAGTGTAAGAAAACAGGCTGAAAAGCCGTGAGGAGCAAGCCAGCAAGCAGCACTCCTCCAGGGCCTCTGGATCAGCTCCTGCCTTGAGTTTTTGCCCTGACTTCCTTCACGACAGACTGTGACTGAAACATGTAGGCTGAAGTAAACCCTCTCCTTCCCAAGTGGCTTTTGGTCATAGTGTTTATCACAGCAATGGAAACCTTAACTAAGGAAAGGTCAAAGAACCACATTTAGGAGCTCTCTTTCCACCTCATGTGTGAGTCATGCTCTTTTGTTTCTGCAGTATTGCTAATTGGCCCAAAGGCTTCTTATCAAGTCTCCTGTCTGCCTCCCACCCCTCCATAGGAGTCCTGGAGTGCTGGAATTAAAGATACACATCCAGCTTTGACCTGGATTCTGGGGATCATGTCATCAGACTAGCGTGACAAGTCTTCTGTACATTTCCCTCACCAGTACTAACACTTAAGCTGTGAGTCGAAAAGGCCAGCGATAGTTATTCAAAGTCCTTCAGCCATGCTCAGGTGAGTATTTGGGGACTACCGATCAAACGGGAAGTTAATTTACAAGCAGAAAACCGCACTATAATCCATCCAGATACGGCACATTCCCTCAAAGTTTCTTTATTCTTTCCCTGCTAACCCAACTTCCTTTGACAGCCACTGTTTAGGTATGCATTATCTCTGACTAAATGGACTAGTACGGGTTGGTAAAAATATAAACTGGCTCTCTTCATTCAGTGTTTCTGGAATCCTTCCATGTTGTTCTCTATCAGTCAGCAGTTCATTTCTTTTCATCCCAAAAAGTTTCGGCCACTCTCCCAATGATGGACATGTAAATTGCTTCCATTATGTTGTCATATTACTTAAGTTGCTATGAATATTCTTTAACAAATGTTTTGTGAACACACTTTTAACTTTATAAAAAGCTGCTAGTATGTTTCCTAAAGCAGTTACATCTTTTATAATCCCACCAATAACATTTAAGAGTTCCAGTTGTTCCACTATCTCACAAAATGTTGATACTGCCATTTTAAATTTAGCCATGTTAATTAGCATGCAGTTTGTTGTTGCTGTTTGGAGAGGTTACAGTAGTTTGATTTTTAAATTTCCTAATTTTTATGTAGATGGATGTTCTGTCTCCAAGTTTGTATGCAGTACACCCTTGCCTGGCCCAAGGAGGCCAGAAGAAAGCCTTGGATCCTGTGGAACTGAAGTTATAGACAGTTGTGAACAGTCATGTGGGTGATGGAACTGAACCCTGGTCCTCTAGAGGAAGAGCACTAACTGCTAAGCCACTGTGCAGCCACAGTCTTGTTTTATATCCCAGGCTGGCACAGAACTCCCTTGTAGGTCTCCATGTTGGTTACTTTTAAGTCTACAATTCCACAGGTTAAATTTCATTTTCAACTCAACAGCTATCACTACCACCTATTTCTAAAACTTAAATATCCAAACTTGAAATTCTTAATCACTAAGTAGTAATTTCTATTCCTTGCTACCCAAAACCTAATATCCTCTAAGTTCACTTCTCTATGAATCTGCCCTATAGTTCATAAATGAAATCAGGTAATATCTTTTTGCAATTCCTTTAATTTCTTGGTGATAATCTATGCTTAGCTTTTTGAGAAACCATCAAACTGGCTTCCATGTTGGCCACAACATTCTACATTCTCATCAACAATGGATAAAGATTAAATTCCGGGCTGCAAATGTAATTTAGTGCAGAATACTTAACTCCGGAAAGTGCAAAACCTAAGGTCAAGACCCCTAACCATCAAAAAATGGGGCATTAGTTTCTAAACATATTCCCCGATGCTTGTTCTTTCCCATTTTTTGGTAACAGACAACTAAAGGGTGTAAAGTGGTATCTCACTGTGATGTCACTGCTTTTCCCTGGCCAGTCAATTACAGTGAGTACTGAATAATACTGACTAGCATTTATACATCTCTATTAAAGGATAAGAGGTTTTGCTTAGTATTAAAATAACTATCTAGTGAATTGTTGAAATATTTTATACATTTTGAAACCATCTTTTGTTAGATGTATGTATTACAAATACTTTAGTCTATGCCTTGTCATTCTGTCTTCTTACAGGATTTCTCTGGGTAGCCATGGCTGTTCTGAAATTCACTCTGTAGAGATCCGCCTATCTCTGCCTCCCAAGTGCTGGAATTAAAGGTGTGTGCCACCACTGCCTGGCCATCATTTTGTCTTCTTACTGTTATCTTTTGATAAAGAGTTTAACTGTAAGTCTAGATGGATAAAGGATTTTACTTAAATAGGATAATGCTATTATGTCTTAGATAACTGATTGCTTAGTGACAGAGGTAGGAAGCAGCTATGGGTTAATGAGGAGTGTTGAGTGTGAACCAAGTACAATGACATTATGTATGAAAACATAACAAATAAATGTGGTGATATATTGTGTACCAAATAAAGATTGTTTGAGGATCAGAGGACAGAGCCAGCCACAGAGTTAGCCATAGAGGTCAGGCAGTGGTGGCACATGCCTTCAATCCTAGCACTGAGGAGGCAGACTCAGAGATCCATCTGGGTCTCTGTGAACTCAACGCTTAACAGAGCCAGGCAATGGTGGTACACCCCTTTAATCCCAGCACTTGGAATCACATCTTTAATCCCAGCAGTTGGGAAGCACACACCCCTTTAACTCCAGCACTTATAAGGTTGAAACAAGAAGTGATATGGTTGGGCAGAGAAAGGAGTATAAGGTGGGATGAGATGGGAGTTCAGCACTTGTGCTTCTTCCCCTTTTCAGTCTGAGGATTCAGTCTGAGACTTTTGGCCTGATTATTCAGGGGTAGTAAGAACTGGCTCTAGCTTGTTCCTCTGTCCCTCTGATCTTTTAGTATTTGCCCCAATGTCTGGCTCCAGGTTTTTATTATAATGTCAATAAGAGTTCGTACAGCAATTTTGTACTATTAAAAGAGACTGATTTTTTTTTTTTTTTCAAGTCTGGCTAGGTCACAAGAGTACTAATTTATTTCCTCTAGATACTTTAGATATTTAGAAATCCAAAAATGTTGAAATATTTTTCTGAATGGCCTGAGACATAGGTCAAGGTTCATTTTATTCCAATTAATAGACAAATAGTTGTTCCCTCCTTGATAACAACATGCTTTAAGTTGATTTTGTTTTTAAATTTATAAATACTTTATAAAAAAAAAAAAAAAAAAAACAACCATAGCCAGGAATGGCTTTAATTTTTCACACAAAATATTCAGTATTCAATTAAAAAAAATCACACACACACAGGATAAAAACTAACAATAAAAAGTTATCAGGTTCAATCTTTATCACGAATATGCTTAAGACATACATGAGAACATCAATTTCAACAAAAGATAGGAATATAAAAACTATTTTAATTCAGAAATACAACATGTAACACAGTGATAGCAGATTTGATGAAGAATGGAGGATTAGGGAAGAGAAGGCAAGTTAAAAAAAACTTTAGGCAAAAATTTGAAGAGAAAGAACTGGAAAAATCCTCTTGGAACATCTGAAGTCTAAAGAAGAACAAAAACACAGTTAAGAGCACCTGCTATTCTTGCAGAGGACGTGGGTTCAGTTCCTAGAGTTCAGTCAGGTGGCTCAGACTCCCTGAATAACTCCACTTCCAGGAGACCCACAGGCACCTGCGCACATGCACATGCCTATAAAATAAGACAAAATATCTCTCTCTCTCTCTCTCTCTCTCTCTCTCTCTCTCTCTCTCTCTCTCACACACACACACACACACACACACACACACACACACACACACACACACACACACTTTTAAAATGGGGGGGGGGGGGCTGGAGAGGTAGCTGAGCACTTAACTAGAGTTAAAAGCACTAGCTACTCTTCCAGAATTCAACTCCCAGGGCTCACATGGAGGCTCACAACTGTCTCTGGGCTCTGATGCCCTCTTCTAGTGTACAGACAAAACATCCAAATACAGAAATAAATAATTATTTAAAAAAAAAATTAGGTGAGAAAGCAGGGCCAGAATCAAGAGCTCTGCACCAGCACACACCTGGATCCTCCATGCAAGCGCCTACCCACCAGTTCATCCTTTGAAACACTGCTCCACAAGAGCTGCAAACAAACCTCAGTAGTGTTCTCATCTTCACCCCACAACAACCACCCAGATGGTCCCTGAGTCCTTCCCCTTCAATCTTACAGGCTCCTCAACATCTCCCTATCCTTCCCCACAATGCTCTAATCCCAAAACTTTTCTGCTGGGAATTCTGCAACAGCGGCTGAACATCCCTCCAGCTTCATCCTTCTGCCTCTAGCTTCTTCTCTGTTCTCCTTCATCCCTAGCAACAGCAATCAGAAGGACGTTCCTCACCAACATATCTTATCAGACCACTTCTTTTAATGAAACCATCAGTGGTTTTCCATAACTCCTCTCAAAACAGACCAAGTTTAAAAAGCTATAGGCCTTTATCTTCTCAACAACTGACATAAAGAAAATCAATGTTTGGACATCTCCTCTGGCCAAGACATACTATCTGTGTTATTTCTCTGCAACTCTACAAAATCAGGGTACGATCCTTTCATAGACACTGTCTTTCCTAGCTCACCCTAGCATCTCTAGTAATTTTACAAGTACGGGTATATGTATGTCCATGTCTACCATATGCATGCCTGATATCATAGAGACCAGAAGAGGACATCATATCCCCTTGCACTGGAGTTACAAATGGTCGTGGAAAAGCAGCAACGGCCCTTAGCCACTGAACCATCTTCCCGTGCCCTCTCCAGTCATGTGTCTTTCCTGGCTCTGGAGCCAGCAAATTTACTGTGTGGATCTCTACTATGTATGTTTACACAGCAAACCCCTAGTATGTTTGATGAAAGGAATATGTCACATGTGTTTTTGTAACCTCAGATCCCTGCAAAGACTGTTTCACAGTGCTCAATATATGGCTAATGATTAAGGTACAAGTCCTGGACGGTATAAACAGGCCCAAGCATCAGATCAACCAAGATTAGCCCCAGAAGTATCTCAATGATCAGCATCCTACCCACAAGCACAAGCAGCAGTACTCTGGGGCTTTAAACACCCTTTTAGATGCACACTCTTTACTATGACTGCAGATGGGAAAGTACTCACACCAGTATCCTGTGTCGTTGTTGGGCTTGTCTGTTTTGAAATAGGAAGGGTGTCAAATGTTGACCAGTCCGGCCATGAACTCAGAGACCCACCTGCCTCTGCCTCCTGAATGCTGGGATTGAAGACCTGTGCCACTATGCCTGGGTGGTTGTTTCATTGGTGGTTTGGTGTGGTGTGGTGTGGTGTGGTGTGGTGTGGTGTGGTGTGGTGTGGTTTGGTTTTTCAGCATAGCGTTTATTTATTCGTTCATTTATTTTGGTTTTTCAACACAGAGTTTCTCTTTGTAGCCTTGGCTGTCCTGGAATTCACTCTAGAGACCTAGCTGGTCTCCAACTCACAGAGATCCACCTGCCTCTGCCTCCCTGGTGCTGGGATTAAAGTGATTATCCGTTTTTTAAAAAGGGAAAGTTCTAGTAGCCACTGAAACCTACCCAAGCCTATATGCGGTTTTTTTTTTCCCCACTCTATTCTCTGTTCACACATTGGAATGGCATGTTACCTCCCTACATGAGAAAACAAGGATTCTGGGTTTTCTCACTCCAATAACTAAGCACAATACTTGGTACAGGGGAGGCCATTGCTGTGAAGAGAAAATACTAACTAGTCCCAGGTTAGTGCTAGGTCCTAAAGATGTAACACGAATTATCTCATTAAATCCTCACTACTATTCCACTACGATGGTACCATCCAATGCTGTTTCCATCAAAGAGAAAGGGGACCTGAAGCACAAACTCACTCCAACAGGAATTGACAGCCTCGAGTGCTTCTGTTTCCACGGCTTATTTCATCGCAGCCTTGAAAACATGCACCCTAATTCCCATCTTTGAGACTAGAAATAGAAAAGTCGGAGGCGATGTTGAGCAGACGTCAGAAGTCCGTCTGGATCTGCAGGCTCCAGGGCATCTCTCTTTGACCTGGTGCTAGAAGCAAGCCTGGACACGCCTCCCCTCGCCACTGCCCTCAGGGCTCACCAACGGCTTCCTCATAGCCAGCTTGGGAAGCAGCGTTGCCACCACCTGCCCCCCTCAGAGCCTGTGGACGCAGGCCTAGGCGCTCGCCACGGAGCCACAGCCTGCGCGTGGGCCGAGCCCGGCTCGCCCGCCGCCCCGCCCCGCTCGCCCGCCGCCCAGCCCGGAACCTCTCCGTGGATCCCCCGCGCAGTTACCGGTTACGCTGCTCCTTGAAGAGTGCGGTGAGGGCACGCAGGGCCTCCAGGTCTTGGATGGGGGCTGGCACCATGACACCCGACAGCCGGGAGGGTGGCATCCTGGGCGCCGCCATCTTGCCAGTCGCTCTTAGCCAAGCCCGACGAGGCGGAGAGGAGAGCGAGAGAAGGGGGAGACAGGGGACAGGAGAGGAGACACAGACGCGATCTGCACAGCTCTGGCTTCCGCAGCCTGCGTCACCCAGATCCCGAGCAGCTATAAGGCAGAGAACGCGAGACTAGCCTTCTCGCCTCCGGCCGAGAGGACAACGCGGCACGGCAGGGGGAGGGGGCGAGGGCGGAAGTCCCGCCTAAGGGGAGGGGGCCCAGCGGAAGTCCTGCTTCTGCGGTGGGGGGGGGGGTCTTCGGGCCGTCAGTGGGGCGTCGTGGAAAGATGCCCCCCACAGGACAGAATACTGGGTCTAAGGGGGAGGGGATGGGGTGGGCTGTAGAGTGTCCTAGAGAAGTGAGTGTCATGTCAGGACAGATGTTCACCCAGGAAGGACCTCCATAGGTGCCCCCCCCACCGCCCCGCATGCAGGTTTCCCTCTAGGAAAGGGATACCTGGCAAAAGTGGTGCCCCCCAAGATAAGGGATGTTGTCCACTGAGGGGTTCTGCGAAGGAGGTTCCTTCTGAGGAGAAGAGAAGGGATATTGGCCAGAGATGTCACCGTGGGAGGGGACCTGAAAAGAATACTTCCCCTGGGGGTGATAATGTTGTTGCTGGGCCACCTAGTCCCTTTGCAAGAGAACCTCCAATGGGGTTCTAAGGGAAGGGATGCTAGATTGAAGTGCTTCACGGAGGTATACTTAAAATGAAGGTGTTGTGTCCAGGGTCCAGACTACCCCAAAATGACCACCAAGAGACCCGTCTGATGTAACAGCAAAGAGTCTCTTTATTGACTAGCTTGGGTCAGTCCATCCATCCATCTGTCCAACAGAGCGGTGAAGTAGGAGCAGCCCTGGGCAGCAAGGTTTTGGGTTTTTTTTTTAATTGGGGGAAGGGGGCTCAAAGGTTTCAGAGCTTTGGGGTTACAGTCCTGGGATTGGTTCGGGCTCGGGGTATGTGTTATGAATTCATTGGCTGCTTTGAATTCTAGGGATGTTTCAACTTTTAGCAGCAGTAAAGGTTTACCTAGATCAGCAGATCAGCAGATGTGTACCTGGAGACTCTCTGTTCTATTCTTAAAGTCCCTTCCCAAGAAGGGAATGTTTGGAATATCAGGTATTTTCCCTTAGGTGCTGGCTCCTCCCTGGATGGTATCTGCTCACAGGCCCTTTCTGAAACCACCAGGTGCTTCCAGCAAGAGCTTTCAATTAAGCCTGTCATGGCAGCTGTGCAGTCAAGTTGCTCTGGGCCCCACAAAAGTTCCCCCATGGGGAAAGGATGCTGGATACCGAGATCCTATGGAAGAGGACATCAGACAGAGGATCCCCTCAGAAGAAGACACTGAACGGAAGTGTCCCCTTCCGCGGTGGGAAGAAAGGAAGAAAACCAGGAAGGAAGTTCTTCCCACAGGAGAGGATGCTGGGAATAAATTTCTCCATGAGAGATGTAATCGTTTCTTCAGCCACAAAATACCTGAAAAGAAGAAACTTTTAAAAAGATAGGTTTACTTTGGCTTGGAGTCTGAGGGTACAGGACAACATTTTGGGGGCTCATGACACAGTATTGGAGACAGCTGATCACATTGCATCCACAGAATGCTGATGCCCTTCTTTATACAGACCATGGAACTGTACCACCCACATTTGGGGCAGGTTTTCACAGAGTTAACCTAATCCATGTAATCCTTCACAAACATGCCCAACGGCTTGTCTTTTTGGTGCTTCTAGAGCTTGTCAAATTGACCATTAATCCTAGCTATCACAATAGGGGACCTGAGGAGGAAGCTCCTTCCAGGGAAGAGAATGCTTGTCAGAAATATCCCCATAATAGAACTAACATTAAGTGTATTTTCTAGAACTGGTGGTGATGAATGCCTCTAATCCCTGGCAGAGGCAGGTGGGTCTCTGTTCGAGGCCAGCCTGGTCTACAAGGTGAGTTCCAGGGCAGTTAGCACTATCACCCAGAGAAACCCTGACTCAAAATACAAACACATACACACAAAAATATCAAAATATAATCCCCGTAAGAGGCAACCTGGAGCAGAAGGCAAAAAGATGCAAAGGAGGCTTCCCTAGGAAAAGATACTGCAGAGGTCTGGGGAGGGAGGTCCCCCAGGCAAAAGGTCCCCCTGAGAAGGTAGAAAACCTGGATCCCCATGTTTAAGTGTTTTAATCTGTGCTCCCCCTCAGGTGCAGTAACCTGTCACCAGTTGCCAAGTCTCAGATCCTGAAAGCTGACTTCTTAGTGATTTCTTATCATCTACTGATAATACTTGTCACTTGTCCAGTACTTAGAATAGCTCATCAGGTTTTAAAACACGGGGCCAGCCAAGTAGCTCACACTGCCAAGCCCGATGACCCTGGGACCACATAGTAAAAGAGGGCCAACTCCAACACATTGTCCTTTGACCTGTGTTAGTCACTGTTCTGTTGCTATGAAGACACCTCATGGCCAAGAAAACTCTTTAAAAAACCATTTGATCAGGGGCTTACTTACAGTTTCAGAAGGTTAGTGCGTGAAAATCATAGCAGGAAGCATGAAAGCAGGCAGGCATGGTGCTGGAGAAGTAACTGAGAACTATATCCTGATCCACAAGGGGGGGGGGGGGATGATAAGGGAGACCTAAGCCTCAAAGCCCATCCCCCAGTGACAGACCTCCTAATCCACCTGGTCCTTTCAGGTAGAGTCCCTCCCTAGTGACTAGGCATTCAACTATATAAGCCTACAGGGCCTGTTCTCACCCAAACAATGGGGAAGTAAAAAGCTTCAGTTTGCCAGCAGGAAGGCAATAATGTGTTTTCCTAAAGGAAATGAATGTATTTCAGTAGAACTGCCTGATATTGATAACCCATGTATTTTTTTTCCCCAGCACTCTTTACTGATTGTACTATAATAATATACAAAAAATGATAAACTCCATACCAGACATACAAAAGATTGGCAAAAGATGTTCCAGCCCTGAAGGAACTCACAGACTAAAGGGAGAGAAGCAGAAGCAAATACACTGAAGCAAATGACTGTGATTGACAGCTCTTCCACCTACCAGTGTCGCTTAAAATCCGTAACTATAGCAACACTAAGGGTCAAGTATCAGTCTTTTCCATTTTACTAAATCCGCATTCCACAACTATCACTATAAGACTGACTAGGTGCCAGATGTGAGCCTGCCTGGCAGGCAGGCTCAGGAAAATTTAGGATGTTTTTCCCAGACTAGCAAGGCAAACCTGCCAATTTTTCTTTTGAGGACCCATAGATAATGAAATATGCTTCTCACACATGAAATTTTATTTTCACCCTTAGTTTTTTCTCTTCTATTGTGAAGCAAAAACTAACTACACTGAATCTTCCAGAAAATGTACATCCCGTGCCCCCTCCCACCCTGTCTTAGTTAGGGTTGGTATTACTGTGATAAAACACCATGGCCAAAGCAAGTCAGGAAGGAAAAGGTTTATTTGACTTATGTTTCCATATCATGTTCATCATTGAAGGAAGTCAGGGTGGGAACTCAAGCAGGACAAGGAACCCAGAGGCAGGAGCTGATGCAGAGGCCATGGAGGGGTGCTGCTTACTGGCTTGGGCCTCATGGCTTACTCAGCCTGGCTTTCTTATAGAACCAGGACCACCAGCCCCGGGATGGTCCCACCCACAATGGTCCACTCTGCCTTAACCCCTTCCTGTGAGCCACTGATTAAGAAAACGTCCCACAGGCTTCCCTATAGCCCAAACTTACAGAGACACTTTCTCCTCCCTGATGAGATGACTCTAGCTTGTCAAGTTGACAGGAAACTGTCCAGCACAGCCCTTCTATTCATACTTCCTAGAATATTGCTGTGGATCCCTTATCTCTTAGGTAACATTCTGAATTTTAAAACTCAATATTTCACTCTGCTCAAAACCACTAATGGATTTACATTACACTCAGATTTTTTTTTTTTTAATGGAAATTCCCTAAATGGGTAGCGAGCTTCCTCTCACAGTACACTGCTATCTCATCTTCTTCCTCCTCTGTTTTTCTTCAACTGGCCTCAGGCAAGTCGCCCTCTACCACAGAACTTTGCGCACACTTTGTGTCCTTTGCATAGGATTCATCCCCACAGGAACCTATAAATATGGTTCCTTTAACTGCCTGCTCAAAAATCTTCTTCTCCTTCCCTCCACCCACACTAATATTATCTTCACTTTCTTTTTATAAGTTTTATATTTTACTTCTATGTATGAGTGTGAGCCTGTGCACCATCTGTGTGCAAGAAAGAACCGGAAGAGATCAGAAGAGGGCATCAGATGCCCTGGAACCAGAGTTACAGGGGTTTATGAGCGACCATATGGGTGCTGGGAACAGAACCCAGCTGTCTGAAAGAGCAGCACACATTCCTAACCACTGAGAACATCTCTCCAATCCCCAAAATGGACTGTCACTCTCTGTATGCCTGTGTTACTGACATTTGAACCTAGGGCCTTGTATTTGTTAGGTGAATGCTCTACCACTAAGCTACATGCCCAACCCTGCCTCTGACTTATTTGAAGAACATCTGTCTTAAACTATGTGCTTGAGCGATCTACCTCTGCCTCCCCAGTAGCTAGGTTTTCAGGCACTGGCAAAATGCCTAGCTCAAGTGATTTAATAAGCTTCCTGGTCAGTTTGCTCAGAACTGTCCTACTTCACCCAAGCCCATGCCCCAGAAATCTGTACACTTACCCTAGCTCTCTTTCTGATGCCGTGATAAACACCACGACCAAACGCAACTTGAGGAGGAAAAGGTATTATTTGGTTTACAGGTTAGAGTTCATCGTCAGGGAAGTCTGGACAAGAAATAAAGCAAAGGCCACAGGGGAACGCTGCTTACTAACTTGCAGTCCGGCCGTTCTTACCCTCTTTTCTTACAGAACTCAAGTTCTGCTCAGAGATGGGCATCACCCACAGGGGGCCTAGACCCTTCCACATCAATCATTAATCAAGAAAATGCACCATAGACTTCCTGACAGGACAATCTAAGGAAAGCAATTCGTCAGTTACGGGACCCTCTTCTGAGGTGACTCCAGCTCAACAGAAGCAAACCAAAACACCCAATCAGCCTAGCACCTAGCACATTGTGAATTGCAGAATTTACATACCAGTTTTGTTTATTATTACGTGCCTGTATGGTTGCTACTAGAAAGCAAGCTGAAAAAGAGTAGGGATGTCTGCTTCTAACATTGTATCTCCAGCCCAGCACCTAGAAAAAGGCCCAATTTATGGTGATGAATCAATAAATATTAATGAAGAATAGTTTATAATATCTAATATTTTCAGAAAGGATAAAGGACATGTTACACACTCCTAAGTAATTCATCCATTAAAAGAGTTCAGGAACGGGAGAAGAGAGGACAAGAAGTAAAACAGAAAAAGAAAATGATGTACAAAAAAAATAGATCTATGGGTAAGAAAAACAAGAGAAAGTTAAATTTGTCAAAGGGCATGTGGTATTGACTACCAGAATCAATGGAGAATCTGAGCCTTGACTCAACGGATGTGAGCAGGTTAATATTTCACTTGGTTCGATGGCATCTTTTGCTGTTCTGCAACTGTTTGCCTTAGATAAACCACACGAGTGAGCCACCATGTTGAGGTGTTGTTATACAAGAATTGAACCTCGGGTGTAAAAAGAGAGAGGGATGGGAAGAAGGGAGGAGGAAGGGAGGGAGGGAGGAGAAGGGAAGAAAGGAGTCAGATACAAATGGAGATGAAATAATGGCAAACAGACTCGGACCAAATGCACATGGATTTAGGGAGGGAAGGAGAGAGGAACTGATCACCTGACACTTTGCAGTCTACCATGAGGAGAAGTCAGGGAAGAAACCTTGAGGCAGGAGCTGAAGCAGAGACCACGGGGGGAGGGGCTTGCTGGCTTGCTTCCCTTGGCTTGTTCAGCCTGCTTATAAAACCTCAGCCCAAGTACCTAGGGATGTACCACCCACAGGGTACTGGGCCCTCCTGTATCGATCAGCAACCAGGGAAACGACAGACATGTCCACAGGCCAGCTGACAGACAATTCTTCAGTCCAGGTTCCTTCTTCCCTGGCATGTCAGGTTGACAAAGCTAATTGTGACACCTCCGGTTCCTCTTCTGTCTTCTCAGTAGAACTTTTCATTGTGCATCAGCATCAACATGAGACCTGTGGGCCATCCACCAGAGATACCTGCCTTCCGGCTTTCTGTCCCAATCATCTGTGTTAACTTGACCCGGCCTAGAGTCATCTGAGAGAAAAGCCTTGATTGAGGAATTGCTTAGATCAAATGGGCCTATGCACACACCTAAGGGGCGTGTCTTGACTGTTGGTTGGTGACAGAGGGACCAGCCTACTGTGGACAGTGTGATCTGGGACTATCTAAGAACACTAAACTGATATGCGAGCAAGCCAGAAAGCAACATACAGGACGGTTTGAGCTGGCTCCAAAGCATTTGTCTACTCCAAGTGTGTGTAATAGACTCTTAGTTTAGCTCTTCTGCGTTTTAACATTCTTGTTTCTTCTTGTTAGATAAATTTCTTCTGGTCCATCAACCAAGTGAATTTACTCTAGGAACATACACATAAATAAAAACAGGAACAAAGGAGTAGAGAGACAGCTCAGCAGGAAAGAGCACTGGCTGCTCTTCCAGATCCCAATTGCACGCCCAGCAACCACAGGCAGTTCACAACTATCTGTAACTCCAGTTCCAGGGGAACTGATGCCCTCTTCTGGTCTCTAGAGATACTGCACACACATGGTGCACAGACATACACTCTGGCAAAACACATATAAACAAATACGATTAAATTAAAATCTTTAAAAAGAAACAGAGATTCTGGAATAGAGAGATATAGATAGCACAGTAAAAATGTGCCAGGTATTAGTAACAGGATGGAAGGAAGACCCTACAAAGAGAAATAAAAGCCAGGTCTAGAAGCAATACTTAGCTCTAAACCACAGCTTCAGTGAGTGCAGAGCAGAATGGGTGAAGTGAAACAAAATGTATTTATAGACACTTCAGAGTGAAACTTCAGAGAATGACAAGGACAACCTGATAAGCCACAGGAAACACACAGTTTCTTTTTAAGGGAGTGACAATTCCAGTAGGCTGCATTTAAGGCAGAAATACTAGAAACCAAAATATTGCGCTGAGACCTTCCATGTGCTGCAAAATATAAATAACCACCAACAGACCCACACGAAAGGAAATGGAGAGGAGTGGACAATCCCAGGAGAGGAGGATGTAGCCGAGAGAAGACCTTACCATCACAGACAGAAACCGAGTGATGGATGACCAAACAAATTCCAGTATGTCCGTACGGTAAGATCCGCTCAGCAATAAGAAGAAACAAAACCTTAACACAACAAGGTGAGTGAATCTGAAAATCAATCATCTGCTGAACACAACGCCTCAAACAGGAGGGACTGTGTATTGTATGAAGGCACATTTGGTAAAATCCAACACGATTCAGTTCATTGTATGAAGTCCTAGGGAAATTACAGAATGAGGAGGATGAAGCTGAAGGGAGAGGAATGGGATGCGAAGACCCAAGCCAGGAATGGTGGTACCATCTGCAATCAAGCCCTTGAAAGGCTGATTTAGGAGGGCACTGTAGGTTCAAAGTCAGCCTGGACTATATCACAAAACTAGGTCCCAAAACAACGGGAAGGGCTGTGTTTTAGAATCGCGGAACTATTCTGCCATGACTGTGGCCGTTGTTAGCAACTGTGCACTTTGTCTTGAAACTTTACCAAGCCATGCACTTTAAAAAGAAGAATCTGATTTTGCAAAAATAATAGTGAAAAATTAATCAACAACAAAAAGTATAGCTGGCCCTGACGTGTACCGAATAGATCCGCATTCTTGCTGTGGACAGCTTCCAGACACTGACTAACAGAAGCCTGGAATCCCCAAGTAAACAGAGATTTGAGAAGCAGATTGACTCTCACCTGGCCTTTCTGTCTGGATTCACTTCCAAGTTCATAGAAAGAAAGCTGTTACCGAGGACAGAAAGACAAACTGGGGGTGTCAAAGGGTCAGGGTCACAGATGGCAAACCCGCATGGCTGGAACTTCCAAAGGTAAGAACTAGGCCCCTGGGAGATTCTATAGGCCAGCAAGAAGTGTGTGGGAAGGCTGAATATTGGACTATGCCAGTACTGGGAGCCCATTAGGCCAGATAGAGATACTTGGAGGAAACAGCAACCCTGAGAACCTCTGGAACTCACACCGAACCAGATGTCAGACTTCTAAATGGCTACAGTGAAAATACATACAACGGGGATGGACCTCAAAAACATCGTGATAAAGGAAAATCACACCAAAGATGATCTTTCCCCCTTCCTTCCTTCCTTCCTTCCTTCCTTCCTTCCTTCCTTCCTTCCTTCCTTCCTTCCTTCCTTCCTTCCTTCCTTCCTTCCTTTGAGACAGTATTTCTTTGTGTAACTGTCCTTGCTGTCCTGGAACTCACTCTGTAGACCAGGCTGGCCTTGAACTCCCAGAGATCCACTTGTCTCTGCCTGCTGAGTGCTGGTATCAAAGGCGTGTGTCACCACCTCCCAGCTCAAAGACTGTTTCTATGAAATCTCTAGGAAAAAGTATAAAGGTAAAAAAAAAATTAGATCTGTATTTGCCTAGAGTTTAGAGCAGAAACAGGAACTAAATAAAAAAAAGACACAGTCTGCAGAAATAAAATGAAGAAATAAAATTTAAAAAACGAAGAAAGATCATAAATGTGTTTTAGTTTTCTCTTTCTTTAGACAGAGTCTCATGCATTCTAGGGTGGTCCTGAACTACTAAACTTCCTGTCGTCTCCTTCTAAATAACTCATCACGTCCAGTAATCAAACTTATCAAGTGTTGTGGTATTCACCTTTAGTCCCAAAGTTTGATAGGCAGAGGCAAGCAGATCTCTGTGTTAGTCTAGCCAAGGCTTCAAAATACACACACACACACACACACACACACACACACACACACACACACACACACACACACGAATCTCCTGGGTTGTTACTGACCCTTGTAAAGAAAGACAAGGCCTCTGACCAAGACCTCAAGTAGCCATGTGCCCATCAGACCCATATTCATGCAACCGTGTCCATTATAGGGTAAAAGGCCTTCCCCTGGGATGGAGTGCCACAAAGCTCTCAGAGCAAAAACCACATCATACAAGTTAATGACCCAAACTCATACCATTCACCATCATGTTACTGGCATGTCCCTAAGTTCTTGTAGCCTATGACCACATAGGTAAGAATTCCTTATGACCAGAAGATGGCAAAAAGCAGAGTTGGCTCACAGGGTCAGATGGAGCATTATTCCATGATAGCTGTTGTACAAATGTATCCTGGATCTGGAAAGATAGTTTAGCAGTTAAGAGCACTTGCTGCTCTTCCAGACAACAGGAGTTCAATTCCAAGCACTCACATAGAGGCTCACAATCATCTACAACTATAGTCCCAGGAAACCTGACACCCTCTTCTGACTCTGAGGATTCCAGGTATACATGGTGTGAAGATATCCATGCAGATAAAACACTCCTACACATAACACATAATATAAATCTAAAATAGTACCTTACCCTTTTGGAATTTGGAAGATTGAAATGAGTCTCACTGAGCTAAAATCAAAGTGTTTACAGGGCTGCTTCCTTCTGGAGTCTCTATGGAAGAATGCATTTTTCCAGCTTAGAGCCCACTCACATTCCTTGGCTCCTGGCCTCTTCTTGTATCTTCAGAGCCAGAAAGGCAGGGCTGAAGATTTGCCTTCTCATATTGCCATCCTTCTGTTTTTCTGTTTCCATGGTTACTTAGCTTTTTTTTTTTTTTTTGACTCAAACACTCTCCTGCCTCCCACTTTTACTTAGGAAGACCCTTGATTAATTCTGTGCCCATCAGGGTGATTCAAAGCCAGCTCCCATCTCGAGACCAGCTGGTGAGAACCTTGATCCTCCACCACTCCATGAAATCTGACATATTCACAGATGTCATGGTCTAGGATGAGGACCTCCTGGGTGATGACATTACGCCCACCACACTGGGTAGGTGAGTGTAAGTCAGGAATAGAATGTGCTCTATTGAAGCCTCACTCTGGAACAGCTTTGAAAGACAAAGCAGTGAATGAGACTCTTCAGGGAAGAGTAACAATGAGTACTCCTGACCACATTGTGGAACACGAAGCAGCTCAAGGTACAAACGCTGAAGCAGTAGCAAACGGCCTAGTCAGAAGGCAGAAATGGGTAGCAGTGGGGGGGGGGTGAGATCTGACTGGGGAGACAGATTCGAGTAAAGCTAAAGGGATGGGCACCAAGAAAAAGATCTGAGGCTGGGAGATGCTGAGCAGTTAGGAACACTTACTGCTCTCACCAAGGACTGGAATCAGTTCCCAGCACCCTCATGGTTTCTTACAACTGTCTTTGACTCTACTTCTCGGGAAACAGTGCCCCCTTCTGGACTTCATGGGCTCCTGCAGTCACATTCGCAGACACCTCTATGCATAATTAAACATAAAATAAATAATTCAAAAAGAGAGAAAAGGCCACATATTACCATCAGAGAGTGTTCAACACACGAGGACAGCAGACGGTTTTAGCCACTGGCCTTTGTCACCAGCCATGCTGGAACTGGTAGTAATCTTACAAATTCAGTGGTCATGTGGCAGGAGCTGAGTCCTGCCTGGGCCCCATGGCACAGATGACCACACACTACAGTTGTCCTTCGCCACTGAGGAAGGTTCGGTGCTCTCTCCCTTGCCTCATTTCTGTTTTCCTCCCTCTCCACAGAGATCAGGTAGGATTGCCCAGCACTCTGCACCCAAATCTCCACCTGTCAGCGCCAAGGGACCTTAACCCAAGACATGAGGCTCTTAACTAGCCTATTTTCATTGGGCACAGGACTATCTTCTTGCAAGGAGCCAAGACACTCACCCAGGGCTATCATGCCAGACTTGGCTGCCTCTCTCCACACCCACCTCAGTAACTCTGTCTCTTGAACTCATCACCCAACCCTGAGGCCCCTTCTCATCATTTGCAAACAATAGCTACTAAAACATGGGCAAATGCATAGCTGAATAGGTGGAGATGCCTCCTGTGGGACAGGTGGAGGACAGGTGTACTCTTCCTACTGAGGTCTCTGCTCACCACATTACCAGAGCCACTCTACTCCAAATTCTGTCACTAAGCTTTGCTCCTCTTTGATGGCCTTTATGTCACCTGCAGCTATGTAAGTGGCCATCCACTTTTTTTGTTTAGTGTCTGTTTCTCTAAAGCATAAACTTCAAGATGTTAGAAATCCTTTCCATCCGGTGACCATGCGCACGGTCTGAGAGCCAACCATGGAAGAAGATTCAAGTAAAGCTAAACAAAACAAAAATAAATACCAGGGAAAAGATGTGGGGCTGGAGAGAGGCTGAGCAGTTAAGACCTGGCCCTCTTCAGAGCAGCTAATCTCTGCTGTCATCTTGACTAAATTTAGGATCATGGTGTATGCTGATAGTCTTATGTCAAGCCTGTAGGATGTTTTCTTAATTAGCAATTAGTGAGGGAGGGACCTGGCCCGTTATGGGTGGTGCCATAATGGTGGTCCTGGGCTCTATAAGAAAGTATACTGAGCAAACCATAAGGAGCAAGCCAGTAAGCAGCACCCCTCCATGGCCTCTGCATCAGCTCCTGCCTCCATATTTCTGTCTTGTTTGAGTTCCCGTCCTGACTTCCCTCAATGATGAAAAATGACACGGAAGTCGAAGCCAAATAAACCTTTTCTTTCCCAAATTGCTTTCTCTCATGGTGTTTCACCACAGCAATAATGACCCTAAGACACCGTGTTAACAACACTGCTGGGTATTTCTATGAGAATGTTTCCACAGAGGTTTGGCTGAGAAAGGAGACCTACCCTGAATGTGGCCAGCAATGCCCTGTTGTCTGGGACCCTAGACTGAATAAAAAGGAGAAGGTCATTTTTATACACCAGCATACGTTTCTCTCAGGTTTCTGATTTCAGAGGTAATATGAGAAGCAGCTCCGCCCTCCTACTGCCCTGCCTCTCCCCACCACGCTGGACTGTATTCCCTCAAACTGTAAGCCAAAACAAACCCTTCCTCCCTTAACTTGCCTTTTCCCAGATATTTTGTCAAATCAATGAGACGATAACTAATACCCTGTGATAGCCATGATCTCCAGCATGATGCTTAGCTCTGAAGGTTAAGAGCACGTTTAAAACACTAGGCAGCAGTGGCACACTCTAATCCAGCACTTGGGAGGTAGAGGCAGGTGGATCTCTAAGTTTGAGGCCATCCTGGTCTACAGAGTGAATTCCAGGACAGCCGGGACTACACAGAGAAACCCTGCCTCAAAAAGCCAAAAACTTCCCTACAGAGGAACACCTTGCTTAGGCTTGATACTGGGAGGAGGGGTTTGGTCTTAACTCAGCTGGATACGCCAGACTTCATCTACTCATTCTGGGAGCCCTTACCCTCTCTGAGGAATGGATGGAGGAATGGGATGGGGGGGACCCAAAAGAGGGGAGGGAGGGGGAACAGTAGTGGGTATGTTAAAACATTTTTTTTTAATTGAAAAAAAACAAAACAAAAACAAAAACAACTCCCACAGTAATCCCTGGGTCTCAGGCAGGTCTGAGGAAGGTGTCATCATTGCCCCACCCCCCACCCCCTCATCACACAGAACCTCAACCTCAGAAATCGTGTCTGCAAAATGAAGATGGAGAAGGGCTGGCTCAGGATGATGGGCTACCTCTCAGTGTGTGTACCAGTGATGGGATATGTCTTAGATGTGTATTCCTTGGCAGAAGCATGGTCAGGGAAATTCATATCTACACATCCAGGATTCCTCTATCATGAACCAGAAGAACACTTGGGATGAGAAGCTGCAGGTTTGGAAAAGGTTCTGGGAGAGGAGTCCGATAACAGCATGGAGCCAGCAGCTAACTCTGGGTGTCATGTGTGGGGACTTTGTCCCCATGGGCTGGCAGAGGGTAGAGGGGACAGGTGCTGTGAAATCCTGGGCTCAGCCTGATGAGCAAAGCAGGAAATACAAGGGCCAAGTAGTTGGGGGTGCTGGCAAGAGAAAGCTGACATGATGCTGTGGTTGGGAGGCCTGGGGGTGGGGAGCCAGGGTGGCAGGGGGGAGGGGAGTTGGGGGGGGGCAGTACCATGGGAAAATATAAGGAGCTGGGATCAGGATGAGGTCAAGGGACAGGCCAGCTGGAGGCGTGAGAGGCCTGGCAGGCTCGGAAGCTGTGGTCAGGGAGTGTGGGATTGTGGGGAGAAGTTGGAAATGTCTGGTGATGACAGGGCTGGGCAGTGGGCAGCCACAGTACAGTGGAGGTGAAGGTCCGGCAGGGGGATGTGGGAAGGGTACACAGATCTGGCAGCCCCCCCTGCCTTCCCCTGCGCAGGCCTTAGGGCATCTGGGTGACTCACAGATGGCTTCTCTGCCTGTATCTCTTACCCTCCCCTGTCCTTTGATGTCCTTCTGCCTTTCTGACATGTGAACCATGTTTCTCAGGGCAAGACCTTTCTCAAGCATGGCTTTTCTTTTACACTGGACCCTTTCTCATCACCTTCCCAATATCCAATTTTATGTCACTCATTCCCTTCTCTTCTCTGCTGGCCTTGCTCCCACCATCTTGTCAATCATGAATCATCATGAATTATTTTGTCCACAGCATCCTTTTCTTTTTTCTCCCCCCCCCACACCCCGGGGTTACACCCTGGGCAAGTGCTCACTACTGAGCTGGCTCCAGCCTAGGCTGTGCCATTCCTAAGCGTTCAAAAGGAAAATCGGCCTCCAGGAACTGACATCACACTCCTAGCCGGAGAAGGGAGAGAAACAATTGATTGACAGCAGTCACAAGAAATAGGCTGGCAGAAAACCCGGGGGCAAACAGAAACACACTATTTTGAAGTCTCCAGACTGGCTTTGCTAATCTTGGGGGCTGGGGTGGTGGTGGTGCAGGAGCTTGGGCAAGTCACACCTCTCAGTATCCACTAAGCAAAGGAAACACTATCTAATGGGGCATTAGGAATATCCATTAAAATTAACCATTGCTCTACAGAGTGAGTTCCAGGACAGGCAGGACTGTTAGTGAAACCCTGTCTCAAAAAAGGGAAAGAAAAAAGAAATTAGTTATTGCTATACCTGGCACACCTTTGATGAAGTGTGTTATAAATTAATATAGGAAAAAATTACCAATAATAAAAAAACCAGAAAGCCAAATATGATGGTAGACGCCTGTAATCTCAGCACTAATGTTTCAGAGGCAAGAAGTTTGATGCATTTTGAGGCCAGTATGTTCCATACTAACATAGTGAGTTCCATACTAACCAGAACTACATAGCAAGGCCCTGTCTCACCAAAACAAAACAAAAAATAGAATGAGTCTCAACACATTAAATTATGTAACTATGATCTCTTTCAATTTGTCCTACTATATACCATATCCACCTATCTTGTCGCTACACTGTGAGATGAAACAATGTTTATATGATGAGAAACAGCGACAATATGACTCAGACATGGAAATACAGCCCTATGTAAAGGCTACTTAAACATAGGAATTGTGATAAGGAGGGAGCTAATAAAATAACAGAGAAGCCCGATGGAGCAACTAAGGAGAGGGTAGCACATATAGCATGGATACACTGCATACAGGCTGCACAGAATTGATTGGCAACACTTCATTGTGCTACTTGAAATGCCATGCAGTTTAAAACTTAGTAATTGTTTATTTCTGAAATTATTCATTGAATATTCTCAGGCTGTCATGGCTTTTGGGAACTGAAATCTCACTCATAAAGCAAAACTGAGCACTCCGGACTGTGCTGCTCCAGACAGTTAAATCCTGGTGGAACTTTCCCCAAGTGTAGCAGGTAGTGGAGGAGGCTCTGAGCTGGAACCGAACTATTTTTGAATTGTTTTTGAGACTGAGTTCCTCATATATAAAATGAGTTACTGATATTTGCTTTGCTTGCTACAAGGGCTATTGGAAGAACATACACTTCCTTAAATGCTCCGTGGATGAGGAAATTTGCTCTTGGGTAAGTTAATGCACACCATCTCCTATTCTTGCCCCATGATTTACACATTAACCAGTGTGATTTCCTCCCCTGCCTCCTTCCCCCCATTTCTTCCCATCCTTCCTCCATTCCTCCCACCTCTTTCTCCTCCTCCTCCTATCTTTTCTGAGACAGACTCTCATCATGTAGCCCAAGCAGCCTGGAACTTGGGGTCATCTGCCTCTGGGATTACAGATAAGCACAACCATGTCTGTTTGTCCTAGCTTCTTATAACAAATGCCAGGCCAATATGGAACCTCCAGGCTGAGCTCAAGGAGCAAACACTCCTTCAGAGGCCACTTCCTTCCTGTCATTCAGCCCATTCAAGTGGCTGAGAAGAGTTCTACCATCAAACACCTACATCTTTGTCTGAAGAACTGTCCAGTCCTGGGACCCAGGCATGACCTGTATCCCTGAGCTGCTCTGCCTCTAAGACATGCAGGTGGACAGTGGTCAGGATGGCTCAACAAGGGGGTGAGGGACAGTCATAGAAAGTATCTGCCAAGTGGCCAGTGCTCCATATGCTAACTATTATCATTACCACAGGGTCTCCCTGCCAACTGCATGGTCACCTCAGCCCTCTGCCTCCTCAGGATAGTGATATGACTCAGTGGCCTTGTCTAGACTCCCCTGAAGATGAACACCCACCCAGAATGACCCTCCCCCATCTTCAGGCGCTTTCCAACTTGGCTTTTGTTGTTTTTATGCTACCCTCAACCCCAACACCACAGACAGCACCCTAGATAAACAATGTTAAATAATTGACGGTTTGCCCCTCCCCCTCCCTGCTCTAGACTTCTGGGAGAGGTGTTTGTACATGACCTGGGATGAGAGGAAACAGACTGGATGGGGAGAGGGTTAAAATCCTCAACTATCCCCCTAGAGCGAAGAGGCCTTTGCTCCATACTGGTGTCTCTTGTCTCTGCCTCCAAGCGACAGTACATGCCTTACCCTGCACCAGAGTGTCCTGTGTCCTTTCCTTGTGTCCCGCCAGAGCCTGTGTCACAATGTAAATCAACACTGCCCCCCAGCCTCTCCAGACAGCTCCTGCACCCCAGCCCACCTTCATCCTCTCTTTGGGAATATGACCACCTTGTACCTTTTATGATTATAACTTATAATTTTGAGAGTTCTCTTGTTTCCATCATTTAATTTTGTTCTTTTCAATGATGTTCTAGTCAAAACACTCTATACTCTACTGCCTTTAGGGAATACAAAGGTTGGAGGGATTCAGGGTGAAGGCCTAGAAGGTAGGAAAAACTCTCTCAGGGGCTCACAGTAGGTTCTTTCCAAGGAATCCTAGGTGTTTTGACCATGGTGTGTGTGTGGGGGTGGGCATCATTGTGTAGTGACCACATTACAGACAAAGGGTCCCCAAAGGAGGAAAATCCTATCAGAAAAACCAGGCCGGGAGGAAAGACAGAAGCATGACTGT